>HG995391.1:9250000-11750000 GCA_905333075.3 Atethmia centrago | reverse complement strand
AGGCTACCCACCTGGTTGAGGCGCTGGTGGCACTCGTATATTAGCCCAGAGTCAACTGTGTGACTGCTTAGCGCTTGCAGGACAGCCATGCTGTCTGAGAGTATGCGGATCGAGTGGTCCTTAACTTCCCTGGCCATGATGGCTGCGGCGGCCAGAGAAATACCTAAGCACTCGGCCTGGAACACTGTGTTATGGACCCCCAATGGTGTGTCTATGCGTATGTTGAAGTCCTCCGAGAAGATTCCAGCACCTGTGCAACTACCTGTTTTGGATCCATCTGTGAAGATGCGCAGCTCTGCGGGGCGCAACCCCTCGCTCGCTCCCTATTGTGACTTAAACATAACTGGAGAAATATGGGTGTGCTATTAAGTACACCTCTGCCCAACCCTTCGGGTATTACAGGAGTGATATTATGTTATGTAAATTGACATAATTAAGGAGCCGTTTGCCTAAATTATGTTGTTATCTTGTTCTGATCACAAGTTACTAATAGGAACATATTTATTTACGACTTTTATTGAAATCGAGAAGACATAAAGTTTTATTGCCTAGATTTTCGCAAGGATTATAGTTAAAAGGAAACATTTTATGTAAAAAGTCACTTAGTCCACTTAACGATTAATATTGTGTCATAAAATAAGGATATAATTGATTTTTAATGGAAAATAAAACATAAAAGTTATCAATTTTATTGCATTACTTAAATAAATTGTAACTATAAAAATATACCTTAGATCAGGTAGTATTTAAATATTTATAAAGGCTCCCACAGACAGGCGCGACGCGGCACTGGTAGCGCAATTTCTGTGAAAACTCCACGGAAGTGCCGCGCTGCACGTCGCGCCAGTCTGCCCGAGCCTTAAACCTGATCCATCCAGTTTTTGTGCGAACTTAAAACAATATAAATTTAAAAACAAAAGTTTGTTTATAAATTTTATTACATGGCTAACATACATTAAAATAATGCTTTAAAAATTTGAGTGTCTTTAACTAAATACTGAAATAATTATCCGAATAATTATTCATTACTAGTGGTCGCCCATTGGTCGTAATAGGAGCCCCTCTACTTACTATCTATACATATAGTGATTACTAATTTCATGCTATAATAAAGTACTTACTTATTCCATGCTCAAACTGTCACTTCCTGTTACACACTTCCGTCCCTTTTCACGAAAAGACTCCCACAGAAAGACTCCCACAAAAACAAAAGAAGATCATCACAGTAATTGCAATTCAAAACACATTCCAATACTTTAAGGGGACTACAGAAGCTAAACACAAGTTTTATAAGTTTTACAATGCCTAAAAGTATATAGTCCTCTGCAGTAAACAAAATCAGAAAAGTATATGATACTAGATGCGTATGTATCATATATTTTTCTGATTTGAGTTTTGACCCCGTGGGTATATCGGGATAAAAAGTATCCTATGTGTTATTCCTGGTTATAAACTATCTGTGTGCCAAATTTCATCCAAATCCGTTCAGTACTTTTTGCGTGAAAGAGTAACAAACATCCATCCATCCATCCATTCTTACAAACTTTCGCATTTATAATATTTATTATATGATATGATATGATGATATTCTTCAGGATGTATGCTAGGTAGATAGTGTGTTGAAAACATAAATTTGATACGATAGAAAAATATCACGAAGATACCTCTAAAAATTTAGTTTAACGATTAAAAACCATACTAATATACATGCAATCATTCTGATTTTTTTGTCAGATTATTTTACAAGCAAAGAATTAGCATAATAGCGTTTTATTTGTTTAGCCAATCAATAGATTTTTTTGTAAATAGATAATTGCTTCGTGTTTTGCAATAAATTACCAGCGTTGTGTCATCGCGCTTCTCTTTCTTTTCTATGCAGTCCGAGAGTGACCGCGCTTTAGCTGTTGTCAGCCTCTTTAAAAGAAAAATCACTCTCGCCTTCCAAAGGTAACCGACCCCATAACCAACACTTTATGTACAATGACGTCACTAAAGTACCGAAATTATCACTATTTGGTACCGACATGCGTTTGACATCGAACGTCTAAAACACACTATAGCAGATAACCAATAAAGCGACTTAGATAAGAGTTCGGCACCAAATATGTTAAATAATGGGCCGTGGGTTGGTATACGGGTTGGACGATTGAGGCTGGGTTCTGTACTATATTTGTATACAAGACAAACAAAGCAACGCAGCTTAGCGGCAGAAATCGGAAAGATAATTATAATATTATTTATTTATTTGAATGGAGACTGCTTAAGACTATAAGGTGCAAACATACGTATGTGTGTGTGTTTTGTGATGTAGGTGTGGTGTGTGTGCCCGGGTGGACGGCGCGTTGTGTTCCACACGCGCCTCAAAGAGATGTCAGCACAACTGACGGGGTCCGCTAGGCCCGATGCTTGCCAGGGTCGCGGGAAAGTCCGATAGGCATAGCGTTCCGGCAACGCAACAGGCAACGGAAGGAACACGGGTGGGTTTTGGTCAGTAAGAGTCTGACACGCCCTCCCTTGCTCTGCTCAAAGCGGGAGATATTTTTTGATATTTTCCCACCCAAATAAAAACCGGTGTGGTGTGTGTGTCTTTTATGATGTAGGTGTGGTGTGTGTATTTTGTGATGTTGGTGTGGTGTGTATGTGTTTTGTGATGTTGGTGTGGTGTGTATGTGTTTTGTGATGTTGGTGTGGTGTGTATGTGTTTTATGATGTTGGTGTGGTGTGTATGTGTGGTGTGTGTGTCCTTTGTGATGTAGGTATGGTGTGTGTGTGTGTTTTTTGACGTAGGTGTGGTGTGTGTGTGTGTTTTGTGATATAAGTGTGGTGTGTATGTGTTTTGTGATATAGGTGTGGTATGTGAATTTTTCGACGGCATGCGAAGCCAAGCCAGAGGCCCATGGGGGGTATAAGAACTTTAACACCGAGTTAGTCACTGCTAAAAAAAGACAAGAGGGCGTCTGAGCGGTACCCCCCTCAGACTCCCTCTTGTCAGACTTTCGGGCTTCTGACTATGTCTAATACCTACAGAAATTATGTTAAAGAAAGCTTTAGCGGCTTCGCCCGCGTGGATGTTGAAAATGATCACACGGGAACGTACTATCGGGATAATGTGTAAGTATCCTATGTCATAACCAAAGACATGGTCTATATATGTGCCAAATTTCATCCAAATCCGTTCAGCCGTTTTAGCGTGAATGCGTAACAGACAAACTCACTTTCGTATTTATAATATTGATTGATATTAATTAGGATACATTATAAAAATTATATAGTTTGGATATTAGTAGTGTGAGCAGTGGTGGCCCAGTGGTGACGGCCGCGACTTACGAGTTGTAGGTCGTGGGTTACCCAAGCAGACACTTTACTCTGTGTAAATTATTTCATCACCACTGCTCTCAAAACGGTAAAGGAAAACATCGTGAGGAAACCGGCATGTCCTAGAACCAAAAATTCGAACACATGTGACATCTACCACCCCGCACTTGTGGACCCACCCCGGTGGATTGCGGCCCACTCCCTCTCTTAAAGAGGAGGCCTGCGTCCCAGCAGTGGGAACATTATGATATGGATTAATAATGGTGGTAACAATGGTTTAAAGATATTAGCTTTAAAGTTAACACCACCCAAGGAACCCAAACAACTTTTTTTTAACGTGTACCAAGATAACTTTACTCGTTCATTCCGTCATTTGCATTCGGGAACGATTTATAATTGATTTACACTATCCGTTCTGGTTGAATACATTAAAACGTAACTTATACTTATCTCTTATACTGTTTTCGAGAAAACTACGGCGATTACATACATACAGATGTATAACACTCGTATGTTCGGGTCGCTTATTAATGTAGGTATGAAAAATATCGCGTATCTTCGGATCTACTTAATGGGATGCAGTGGTGTCGAATTGATATTCGACACCACTGCATCCTTCACTCCACTGCATCATTGTATAATGTTATATTTGCATAGGAATTTCCAATACATAGGTTTATATACCAGCTATATTTTATTTGTATGTAGGATTTGTTATAAACTGAAGAACAAAAAGAAGTTTAGTGAAACAGTAAGGAGCTGCTCATTTTCGTGAATATCCCTTGGATGGGCCTATAGAGGCATGAGGAATAGGATGTAAAGTTCACTCATCCTCCATAGAAAAGGGAGGATCCTCCGACCAGACGGGTGTTGTGTCTGGTGGGCAACTGCCCCGGTTGATGTCGGGATGTTGTATACAACATTAGTTTTTGTTTACCCTAAACCCGAAAAGGGTGACCCCTTTTCGGGTTTATGGTAAACAAAAACTCATTGTACTCATCATTTTGAACAACTTTTTCTATGGGACCAACCCTGAAATCGCGAAAAAAAATCAGCTGTTCCATACATTTGTGTTCACTTAAATCGACAAAATGTATGGAACAGCTGATTTTTTTCTCTAGTCTTAAATTAAGACAATATCCTTTTGGTAAAGACAAATATTGATTCATTTATGGGGAAAACAATATATTCTTGAAGTAAGTAACATTTTGTCGTAGTTTTATTGTCTTCTTCGAAGACATTATACTTACATGAAGAATTATTAAATTTAATTTTAAGAATATTATTTCTCTCATAAAATATTTTCTTTAATTAAGATTATTATAGTCTTGAATAAAAAATATTTGCTTAAGTCAAGCTTAGAATATAGAAAGAACTTCTAAGAAGGCAAGAATAAAAACCAAGTATTTATTATTAATTTGAGTAAACAGGTTTTCTTGGACTGAGTACATTTACTTACGTTAAGAAAATATTTACTTGGATTGAAACAATTTTTCTGAGAATATTGATATTCTTCGCTGAAGAGATCCTTTTTTTCCGTGTAAGTGCACATTGCATACGACCAAATTTGTTTTAAGGAGAGTTACTGTACCCATTGTTCTAGTAATAAAGATTATTATTATTCATCCCTGTTTGCACTTGCATAGTGCAAACAGGGATAATCGTCGGTTGGTGCCTTATTCCATTTAAACATGTCTCCTCTGCGAGTTAGCTTCAGCCCCTCGTACAGCCAAAGGTTCGGGGCCCCAGGGTCACGAGATATGTCAAAGACAATAAAAACAATCTTTTCACTACTCATGCTCTAAAAGTTCGTCTTTATGTTGTGCGTAGGTGACATAAAATCGCTTTTTATGCTCTAGTGCATAAAGTAAACTTTTTTTCAAAGACTAAGATAATTAGGCCCAACAGCCACAGGCGCAACAAAACGTCGCTACCGTATTTTTTATCGTTAATTTAATAAAACCAGATAAAATAGCTGTCATTTATTATTTATAAACGCAAAGAAACATTTTTATGACTAGGCAGTATGAAATAACCAAGTTGAATGACACAATGACAGTGTTTTTTTTTTTTTGAAAATATAAGAACAAACACTTTTTAAAAGTTTCGTGGCGGGAATTAACTATTCTCCTCTTCAATTTTGCAACATTTTTGAACAGTGAAAAGTGATTAAACTAAAACAACGGAATATTCATGTGACGAAGATCATGTGACGAAGAAATTACATGGAGCAGAATGCGAAAAACGTGGTTGAAGAAATATTACCGCCGAAATCCAAGCAACTTAATCTCAACGCGTACGACAATTTCATGCGTTGGAGATCAGACAAACACTGTTATAAACTTTATGCCTGTTTCATTTTCTCGCAATCGAAGTGAAAAGCACAGTGTATAGATGAACGAGCCATTTTAGCCCAAGACGCTTACCCGACCCGCAGGCGAGGGTGGATAGTTAAGTCGAGGGGTAAAATGGCTTCTTTCATGCACTAGTTGTACAATCTACTATTACTTCCAGTTAAAATTTTATTATTTACGACTCGGTATAAAATAATTAATTTTGTCATATAAATTGTAGGTTAATACAGAGTTACACCTCTGACCCCCAAGCTAAAGTTAAACTTGTTTTATGGGTTTTAGGGCCTTCAAGTTAACACCTGTTAGGCAAGCAAAAGTTCGGAATTTCATTATAGACAGAAAATAAAGATTTTATACAATACTAAAATAAATAAATTCAGAGGACACCATTTCATTTTAGCTAAAAGGATCTTATTATTTTAGGATGGTATACCTATGTATATATTCGTATACTGGTCACCTTCCGTGGCAGACCCTAGCTCTGACAAGACGCTTTTTACGCAATTTAAAAACAAAATTAACAGCATTATTAACAAATGTTACTACTCGATTAACCCTTTTCTAAATGACATTGGCTTAAATTTATCCGAATGCAAATTTCTAATTTAAGATAATTATGAAATTTAACGACATACCAACTTATTTAAATGTATCCGTTTTGAACTGTAATTCGTAATCTTGTATTTTGACACTGTTTTTAGGGTTCCGTACCCAAAGGGTAAAACGGGACCCTATGACTCAGACTCCGCTGTCCGTCTGTCACCAGGCTGTATCTCATGAAACGTGATAGTTAGACAGTTGACATTTTCACAGATGATGTATTTCTGTTGCCGCTATAACAACAAATACTAAAAAATAGAATAAAATAAATATTTGTGGCGGCTCCCGTACAACAGACATGACTTTTTTTTTTGCCGTTTTTATAGATAATGATGGGAACTCTTCATGCGCGAGTCAGACTCGCACTTGGTCGGTTTTTTTTTATTACCTACTCGTTTACGTCATTTATTAATGTTTGCATGCCTAATTTAAGGTAGATTGTACAAGGATCACTATTGTTTTTTTTTTATATTATTTATTATCTTATGTCATATACGGTCTTTTTTTTTTTGGGTGGGATATCATCAAATAACTTCTCCCGCTCTGGGCGGAGCGGGAAAGTGTGTCAGACTCTTACTGACTAAAACCAACCCGTATTCCTTCCGTTGCCTGTGTTGCCAGGGGCCTCGGTAACCCTTTTGGACTGCCAAGCGACCCCGGCAAGTCATGTACGGTCTACAATCTATGCAAATAAATAAACTTTACTTTAATTTAACCCCAAAATAAATGGCTTTCTATTACACGGCGTTTCTCTACACCTACTGAAATTGTTTCGAACTAGAAAGAATACAACATCTGTTAATATCTAGACGTATAACAAATCTAAGTCGCTTTTGGTGTCTGTCTGTGTGACCGTACTGTTCTTCTAAACTGCGCAACAGATTTTGATGTGGTTTACAACATCATTTAGAGAAATTATTCATTATACACTAGTTTTTGCGCGGGCCTTGCCCACGTGGAAGTTGGAAAATATCCCACGGGAACGTACTACCGGGGTTAAATGTAGTAAATCATCTGTTAATCCAGGTTATTAAACTATAAATTAGTGCTTTTGACTAATTTGAACAAAAAAAACGTTATCGTCTTAAGGCGCTGACAAGACCCAATTGACCAAAATAGGCTTCTCTTAAGAAAGAAAATTGCCAAATCTGTATAGTTTGTGGTAGCGGAAAAAATATATGTTAATTTTGAACATATTTCCCAGAACTTGGTTGTCACCAAAACACGTTTTGAAAAAAAAATCTCGATACAAACTAACGTTAAACTAACCTCTTACCTTGAGTTCTAATCCAAAATATCTGTATTAAATATCAACATAAATTACGTATTTAATTAATAACAAGTACGTTTTATTCTAATGCAGAACTTGTTTGTTTTTTTATTTTCGATTACTCAACTCAATTCTGAGTAAATAGATAATTACTTCATATTTTGCAATAAATTACAAGCGTTTTGTCGTCACGCTTCTCTTTCTTTTCTATGCAATCTGACAGTGACCGCGGTTTAGGTGTTGTCAGCGTCTTAACTATAATAGTTAGACATATAGCCTCGCGGACTTTTTTGTGGGTAATGATCTCGTACCTATAAACATGTAGTGTATTATTTTATGTATCCTCAATAGTTTTCGCAGTGCACGCAAAATAATGACGTGGCTGGAAATCCACCCGGGATTCCCGACGCCCAGGGCGTCTCCTGCGGCGGCTAGGGGCGAGAGGGCGCGAAATTTGCCTTTCCCTCAACCGTCCCGCCTCCTCCTTCGCGAGCATTACTGCATCGCAAAGGGAGGTAACGGCTACCCATGCCCTCTCGCTCCGTAACATGGCCATGAACCAGAGCCGGACGCGAGAGATCTCTGCCGCCGATCACCTCCACGAGGACACGGCGGTGCTCTGCCCAAGCCGGGCAGACCTCCACCGTATGCTCCACCGTGTCCTCCGGGCGATCCACACGGTGGTGACACCCGGGCGTTTCCTCCCGCCTTATCCGACACAGGAACCTCCCAAAGCTGCCGTGTCCGGTGAGCACTTGCGTCAGGCGGAAGGTTAGGACGCCGTGGCGCCTCTCTAGCGCAAAGAGCACAAAGAGGGGACTTATCGCCGCAATTGTGGCGTGCCCAGCACTGGCTTGCGACAACCGTACTCTCCATGTCGCCATGAGATTGCGCCAGAGCTCCGTCCGCTGTGCCGCGATTTCTCGCGGCAGCGGAGTAGCGCCCCGGCGTTTCGCCTCCTCGCGCCACTCCCAGTGGCGTAGCTACCCAGGGGCTAGGCGGGGCTGTGCCCCGGGGCCCTCAAGCTCAGGGGGCCCTCGAATCCTTACCAGAAATCTCGATCGAACTATACTTTTGGAAATTTCTCCCATTTTCAATATAAATATGACAGGTTCCAACCCGACTTTAATCATGACAACTCAGTTGAGAGTTGAATACTCAGTTCAGAATTCAAAAGTTATAGCTAGGGAATTCCTCTAAATTCTTTCTGTGGGTTGGCAGTGTTGTCAATTTGACGGATAGCGATATGTGCGTTTTATTATTCATCGATATGCGTTTTATTGTGAATTCGATTTTTTTTTCGAGAACGGTTAAAAAATTAATGCTGTATCACGAGTAAGTAAGCTACTGTCAATAAACTTTTTAGTACTGGTCAATATAGTGGTTCAATTTTATTTGATTTTAGTACCACTCATATTGATCTCCGTTACGTCAATAAATCATGTCAAATCTATAGATTTAGGCTACTCATTGGATAACGCGAAAGATCGTGAAATAATGCAGGTCACCTGCAGTAGGTGCATTCATTCAGGCCTGCGCGCGCTGCGATCGGTCTTGGTCTCCACCATTAAATGTGGTAACACTAGCGGCGATAAAATGTTTGCCGGGGATTCCCCAACGGCGTCTTGTAGCGTATCAATACGTTTCTTTTCCTTTTACTTTTAACGTCGTCAGTGAACAGTGAGTACCTACTCGAGCACAATCTATTATTGTATTCTATAAATAAATTAAAATACTAAAATTATGGACAAAAAGAAGAAACCTAGTGGTGCATTTAAACGCAAACAACGCCAAGAAGGAGAAGATAGTAAACAAAAATTAGCCAAAATCGACATGTTTTTGAGTCAGCCTTCTGAGCAAGTACTTCTGAACAAAGGATTTCTATTGATAGTGACTCAAATAATGTGGTAACTGCAGTGTTTTTTAAAAATCTACTGAAGAAGATTCAACAATCATTGCAGTTGGAGATACCTCCGCCGCCGATCATGTGAACGTGGATGATGTTTGCATGGCACACATAAGAGCGGAGTATTTGGAGGAACCACAGAACTCTACATTTTTCGAAAATGTGTACCTACGATAAATCTTCTTATGACTTGGGAAACTTCACGAACAAAATATTAAGTGATAACGAAAAACGTCAAATTCTTGATATGGGGCCTTTACAGCCTTCGGAAGGTACTTATGGGTCACCGAGGCCCCCGCAACACAGGCAACAGGAAGGAATACGGGTGGGTTTTAGTCAGTAAGAGTCTGACACACCCTCCCGCTCAGCCCAGAGCGGGAGAAGTTATTTGATGATTTCCCAACCTCAAAAAAAATTAAAAAAAGGGGGGTAACCATCACCTCTTATAGCAGTATTATTTCAATATTACTTTAGCGTGAGAAAGAGATGGAGCTATAAGTCCTGTATAGCTCCATCACTTTCCCACTGTGAAGTAATATTATAATAATACTGCTTTAAGAGGTGATGGTTACCCCCCTGGACCTTTTCCAACAGAGATCAACCAGAACAATACGTGTTTTTCAAAATCATACTACGTTTCAAGTTTTATATATGGACCAGTTAATCGTTTTTGGTTGTGTTATTCCAAAATATTAGACGCTGCTTATTGTCAACCCTATTGGTTATTTGCTACACAAAGGAATAATGTTTGGTATACGGGAATTCGGGATTCATTTATCAGAAAGAATTAAACAACACAGTTGTTCAAGTATATGAATTTTGGAAAAAAATATATACTAATACTATCAAAAAAATGATAGTGTCCTTTATAGAGCTTGTCGGCCGATATTATCACATTTTGCGATAAGTTTTGGATATGCCCAAAGGTAATAATTATTATTTCTAAGTTTTTTATCATTTTATTTTGTTTATAATTATTAACTGTTTAATATCAGGACTTTTTTGAAATTGTGTGTTTTTATGTTTTTAGGATCTACAAGATATCTGAGTGCAACAATTGAAAATGAAATGATTGAGAGCTTATGGACCAATCTCAAAACCCATCTACTAGAACAAATTAGGGCGTCATCGTTTTTCGCCATCATAATGGATACGACACAGGATATATCGAAGGTCAGCTAGGCATTATTGTGAGGTATGCAGTAAGAACCAGATCGGAAACTGGACAGCCAATTGATATAGAAATAAAAGAAGTGTTTCTAGGCTTTTATGCAGCCATCAAACATGGCGCAGCAGATTTAGTCAACCAAGTGACTACATTATTTATCGTCAAAAATATGGATTTAAAAAAATGTGTGGGGCAAGGCTATGATGGAGCCAGTGTGATGAGTGGTGTGTATAATGGTGTACAAAAACATATTTACGATAGCCAGCCTAATGCGGAGTACCTACATTGTGCCCCCCATAATTTAAATTCGGTAAAAAATGATGCCGTTAGCAGTAGTGTGGATATACAGATTTTTTCGCAACGTTGCAAGATTTGTATAACTTTTCCGGAAACAGCATCAAACTTTGGTATCTATTGTTAAAATTCACTGGCGAATCAGACACCACTCTAAAAAAACTAAATCCGACTAGATGGTCCAGTAGGGTCAATACGATATCTGCAATAACACATCGTATTTTTGATATTATCAAATCATTATTTATCAGAAATAGTTCTAAAGAGTCCTACTAAAGATGAGCGTAGTGAAGCAGAGTATTAAAACAAAAATGCAATTTTTTTTAAGAAATAATTTGGGCCAAACTCGACTCCGACATTTATCACTAATAGCAATTGAAAACAAAACCGCATCAAGCCTGGATTTAAACGAAGTCATTGATACATTTGCGAAAACTAAAGCTAGGAAAAGATTGTAAATATAATTGTTATTTAGTCAGTCGGTAGGTCCGACCTTTATATAATAAACCCTTGAATCTTTTCTATTTCGTTTTATTACCCAATACCTACACCAAGTATTAATTGTAATTTATGTTGTTACTGTTTAATATTTTTTTAACCCCTGCAGTGCACAAAAAAGAGCTAATGATAAAGTAGCATAGCATTTTTAAAGTATTTGTATATTTAATATTTTTACTTGATAAAACCTAATCAGTTTAGATAGCAGTGGGGCCCCATCTTTTTTTGCCCCAGGGCCCTTGGTAACCTAGCTACGCCACTGGCCACTCCCATACGTGCGCGAGGACTTTTGCGTCCAGTTCCCATGGCGGCAACCTTGGGTTATATTATTGTAATATTCGGAGTGATCTCTATTTAAAAAAAAATAATAAGACAGCCCATATTACTAGCTGATAAGCAGTGATAGGAATAGGTAGTGCCTATTAGCCTAAACTTCGAAGAACAGAGACAAGAAACAGAGACTTCCTTAGGACTAAATTATTTCCGGCACATCTGTCTCGAAATTTCGAGACAACACTTAAATACATTTAAAAAAATGTGTTATTTGGAATAAGTAATTCGTCTATATTTATTTAAAGTTTGTCTATAAATGTGATAGTTTGTATCATGGATGTCCATTACTCAATGCCACTGAAAATGCTGATTTTGATAGTGATATAGATTAAGGTGTGGAATAGCACATATGCTACTTCCTATTAAAAAAAAAGTATAGTTCCCATGGGATACAAAAACAATAGTACACACGGGAAAAGCCGCGGGCATTAACGAGTTAAAAAAAAAACGTAAGGGTCCTTTCACACCACCGATATTGTCTGGCGATTTTTGGAGATTTCTATGCAAAAAAAAAAACGAAAGAAAAAATGCTCAAAAATCGCCGGTCGATATCGCTCTAGGTTCACTAAATAATTAATGGGCTCTAAAGGAAAAATAAAACACATAGAATATTGTTGTAACAAATATATGTATATTTATATTATTTTAAAATATGACGTAATTGGAAACCATGAAACAAAATGTACAGAAGGAAAGATTTAAGAAACAAATTTATGTTTAACTATCTTTAAATATCTATGTCATATTTATTTTACTGACGTTTAGGGATGCAATTTTTACTCAAATCAAAGTACAAATTAACCTTTGAAGTTTACAAATTAATATTTGAAGCATTTAGGACAATCAGTTTTAATACTGAACTACTAACTGTTCGGTTTTGATAAAGAACTTGATGCATCAAAAATTGCTAAGAATTTGAAAATCTTTATTTGTGTTACAAATACCATAAAAAATAAAGAACGATTTTAATTTAATCATCGTGATTCGATTCGTAAAGTTCAGTATCAGAACCGAAATTTTCTTTGTCAGATGAGTCATCTAAGTTAAAATACACAATCATAATTTTTTCTATATTTTCAACTGTCAGGCGATTTCTTTTTATGTTAAGAATCTATTTATAAGTTGAAAATGACCTTTCAACATCAACTGAGGTTAAAGGCGCGTACATATAGTATGATCGCTCATCCTTTCCTGCTGTTATCGCTTCACATATGTCTCTAATTTTATCTAAACCGGGATTTCTGTCCATGACATTTACGAGTATATTCTCACGTGATCAAATATTTCAAAGGATTCCGTTAGAGTTAAATTCGATTTTTGTAATTTCTTTAATCCAATTTGTATATCTTTAAAATATTCCTCAATGTAGTCCAAGTCCGATTTCAAGTTTTCCTTTTGAAGAACATTTTTGGCACACCTAATAGATAGCGCGTCGGAACTTCTTAAAAGATTTACAATTGTTTTAATTTGATCATAATATTTTGCAAAATATGACACTGCCTCCAACCAAGTACCCCATCTTGTAATAACGGGTTCTGGAGGAAGCGGCATGTGGGGAAAGGTGTTTTTTAACAAGCGCACTCTATTAGGTGATTTTAAAAATATTTTTTTTACGTTTGAAATTAATTCATCTACATCTGAGTATTCGTATCGTATTTTTTCTGCCACGAGATTCAGTGCATGTGCTAAGCAAGTGACGTGTATCATGTTGGGCAAATAATTTTTCAGCACACGTCCCGCTTTTAGCATATATGCTACACTATCAGTGCATAATACAGCAACGTCTCCTACTTTGGATTCATACAAATCGCACCACATATTTTCAAAGCAGTCTATTACAAATTGGGCAATTGTGCTCCCATTAACAATTTCTAGTACTTTGCAAGCAACTAAAAATAGTTTTTGTGTGATCGCATTTAAAGGTTTTACAAGTAAATGTACCATGTATCTGCCTAAAAAATCAGTTGTCTCGTCTAAATATACCACACTTACCACAGCTTTTGATTTGCAATTTGTTCATAAATCGAGTCAATTTTAGTTTTAAAAATCTTATCTAAATAAACTTTTCTCAGCAATGATTGCTCAGGAAGCTTTTGTCGATTTGTACAATTGCAGCAAATATATTTATGGAAGAATTTTTTGAAAGCGGGGTTGTATACTTGAATCCAAGGTATATTACATAATATGAGAAATTTTACTAGGTCCAATTAAAATTCTTCATTTGGTTTTTTACTTGTCCCTTTGTGTTTCGGACCTTTAACGTACCTCTTGACACTACTAAGTTTAGCTGTTATACTGCTCTCGCACTTAGAACAGTAAATCAAATTACTGGCCGGGTCGTAATATAATTCAGGATGAAGTCCAATCCAACTTTGTACTGTTGCTTTCTTAGGCTTGTTCGCCATCTCCAATCTTACTGGTCTCCAAAAAGATGTACGATGGCAAGTACCTAAAATAAAATAAAATTTTAAGTTTTCCATGCCTCAAAAGGAATAACGAACCTTTATAGATACAGGGAGGTGGAAAGGAAAGCGGGAGAGGTGCGCGCATTCCAGCTAGGTGCATCGATTGTATCGATTTAAAGATTTTATTCTTTCATTTTACGCTCTAATAAAGAAAAACGGTTATATAATATGAACACGCGTAACATCATTGTTATTGAATTTTTTTTTTCGCATTTTAGTCAATGCGCAAAAGACATATTCCTTTTTGGTTCAAATATTAAAAGAACCGGCTAGAAAAATAATATATTTTGATAGAATTCGTCCACCTTAGCAATTCTTTATGACACCAAAGATATAACATTACTATGCTTGGTAGTATTGAAGTTCACTTTTATATTTGAACCAAAAGTTAAATGCGTATGTTTTTTTTCTTTAACTACGTTTCATACACAATAATTATCTTAAAAACTCCACTAAAAAATATCAAGTTCATACAATTGCATATCAATCTAGACTGTCAAATTGCTAGTTTAAGATAAAATAATATATACATTAATGTTCTTCTTTATATCTAACTTACTGTTTGTTTCCCTACAAGAAATAAAATAAATAACTTTAGCCAAAACATTAAAAAGTAATAAATGTTGACTTACCGTATTATTTGATGTAGACAGACAGGAACAATGTTATTGCAGCAAATCGTAATCCATAAATTCAAGCCAAAGTAGTCATATTAAGAAGATCCAATGAACCAAAAAACGAGCGAGGGTGAAAAACAATATTCACAAAAACAATACAGGAAGATGCGCACTTAACAAACCGAAGTACAGGATTGAAGTGAAGGTAACCTGCGCGCACGCGGGGCGGTAAGGAGTAGGGGGGAGGGGTATGTAGACCCTCCCCGCGCCGCACAGGTATGCGACCATGGCGGTTACCTTTTGTAATTTCTAAGAATAGATAACGAAACGCGCTGCCGTAAAATGTGATAATGTGATACCATTATTATGCAATTATTTTAATATCATGTACATTTTTAAATATACTTTAGAAATATATTTCATTAAGATGAAAGAAAAAAAGGTATTTGTATTTTCATTTGTAACTAAATATTTGCACATCATGTATAACGGTAAAATGTAAAGGGACCTCATTAATATTAAGATCATACCACTTTGTATACCTACATTCTGGCAAATAAATTAATTATTTATTTATTTTAAATACCGATAAAATCAAAATCAAAGCATTTATTTCAAATAGACCATTTACGGGCACTTTTGAATAGTCAAATGTCGGTCAGTCCAAGAAAAGTGAAGCTAAATTGCACGTTCCAAAGAGTAGGTCTCTATGGGGAAGAACGTGCAAGAAACTCCATGGACACTCTTTTAAATCATATTATGTGTTACATATAATGCCTTTTTTACACTTGAACTTTAGAAATCTCATTAAACGTAGCCGAGAGTGAGCTAGAAAGAAGATATTTACTTCGAAACGTGTACGGCTTCTTATTCAAACATTGTGATTCATTGTGTATTACGATCAACAAGTCATTTACAAAATGTTCTCCAAAAAAAATTCAGAAAATTTTATGGTTGTATTTTTGTTTGTATTTTTATGACTGTGTATGTTATTTATTATGATATATCTAGTCGCAAAATTTAGGTAAATATAGACGAATTACTTATTCCAAATATTTTTTTTTTTAAATGTATTTATGTGTTGTCTCGAAATTTCGGGACAGATGTCTCGGAAAAAAAGTTAGTCCTAAGGAAGTCTCCGTTTCTTGTCTCTGTTCTTCGAAGTTTAGGCAAATAGGCACTACCTATTCCTATCACTGCTGATAAGGTAGCTTTCTATAATTGAAAGAATTTTTAAATCAGTTAGTTTTTGAGTTTATCCATTACAAACAAACAAAAAATCAAATCAATCAATCAATTAGTATAGATTATAGAAATCTCGATAATACAAGTCGTAAAAACCATGCGAAGAAGTTATCGGTCGTCATGCTTGGAACGACTCAACAGTCAAACCAAATGTGGAAATCAGCAGTGATTGAGCACTCATCTCGCTCATCAAATCGCCATTTTAAGATCATCCAAAATGATCGGCACACTTTTCGGTTCCTTTCGGTAAGCGTTTTTATCTCAACTTACGTGAATACTTAAGTAAATTCTCAGTCCAATTAAGTTAATTATATCCTTACTTTATTATTCTGCTATTTAAATATGCATTTTTAATTAACCAGACATACTCGTATCTGTATGTAAATAAAAGTGCAATAATTTAAGAAAATATCTTATTCTTTTAAGAATCACCATTAATAAATACTTGAAGTAGTTGATACGACTATAAATTGCATGTCTTGTTTAGGACGGAAATGAGACTTGATTAGTATAACGTTTAGAAGTGGATATGGCTAATCCATTGCTTCAAATGTTTGAAAAATTTGTCTGCTAAACAACGTAAATATCGCAGTGAATATTGTTGATAAATGATTTTATTTCTGTAACTAGGTTTGTACAAACACTTTTACACGTCAATCATATTATTTTAAACTAGAAGAAGTCGGCGTTTCCTATCTGACTACTCTGAGAAGAAAGGCGGAAACAAACTCAGAGGTCACAGTCTCTTTTAAAGTCCAGACATAATCTTGGTCAGATCATGTGAAGATCATGTCGATTGGTGTCTGAAATGGTATTTTGAAGAAAGAACCTACAGATTGAGTGAACCTCATTTGTCAGTATTCGTGCAGCTCAACTCAGAACTTTAAGGAGCTCAACGATTCAACGACCAATATCGATCTGGGAATAGAACACAGGACGTCAAGCTCAGCAGTAGCGCTCGCGATCACTAGACCAACGAGGCATTATTCTGATCCAATTTTTGATGTGTAACATCTTTCCATGCCAAAGCATAGCAGGTTCCTATGGAGAAGAGCGGACAAGAAACGTCATAAACACTCTTTTGATGTGTAACATCTTTCCTCTCGCTTTCTGTGGGAATGAAAGTTGAAGCTAGTTGCCCATGCCAAAGCATTGCAGGTTCCTATGGAGAAGAACGGACAAGAAACGTCATAAACACTCTTTTGATGTGTAACATCTTTCCTCTTGCTTTCTGTGGTAGTGAAAGTTGAAGCTAGTAGCCCATGCCAAAGCATAGCAGGTTCCTATGGAGAAGAACGGACAAGAAACGTCATAAACACTCTTTTGATATGTAACATCTTTCCTCTCGCTTTCTGTGGGAGTGAAAGTTGAAGCTAGTTGCCCATGCCAAAGCATTGCAGGTTCCTATGGAGAAGAACGGACAAGAAACGTCGTAAACATTCTTTTGATGTATAACATTATTTCCTCTCGCTTTCTGTGGGAGTGAAAGTTGAAGCTAGTAGCCCATGCCAAAGCATAGAAGGTTCCTATGGAGAAGAACGGACAAGAAACGTCATAAACACTCTTTTGATGTGTAACATCTTTCCACTCGCTTTCTGTGGGAGTGAAAGTTTAAGCTACTAGCCCATGACAAAGTATAGCAGGTTTTTATGGAGAAGAACGGACAAGAAACGTCATAAATACTCTTTTGATGTGCAACATATTTCCTCTCGCTTTCTGTGTTAGTGATTTCGAGAAAAGGGACAGAAGTGTGTAACAGGAAGCGAAAGCTTGAGCATGGAATAAGCAAGTACTTTTTAATAGCATGGAATTAGTAAGTACTCGTACTATATAGATTGTAAGTAGAGAGAGTCGAATTACAACCAGTGGGCGACCACTAGTAATGAATAATTATTCAAATAAATATTTCAGAATTAAGCTTTTTTTTTTAATTTTGACTATAATTTCTGTCGCTGCTCGGTTGATTATTACCAAGGTGGGATGTCAGATGTTACGCATCATATGCGATTACTGTAACACTCGCTCTTTTTTTTATTTATCTCCTGAACAGGACATGCATTTCCGGGTCCTGTGAAATAGAATCTTAATCTGTAGAAGCGTCTGTGAGGGTTAATCCACTCATCATCATCAGTTCAGCTGAAAGACGTCCACTGCTGGGCATAGGCCTCCCCCAAACACCGCCACTGCGATCGTTTCTGGGCTTCCCGCATCCAGCGTATTCCTCCGGCCTTCACAAGGTCATCGGTCCACCTTGAGGGAGGCCTTCCAACGCTACGTTTCCCGGTCTTCCGTTAAATCCACTAACTTCTTCTTTTTCGGGAACAGAGCTAATCACATAAATTCATCATTATCTTGTGTTAGCTTAATCGATCAAGGACAGCTAATGAGGTACAATTGATTTTCTATTTTAAGGCTCCGATTGAATACGCGCAGGGTCTTCACAAGTTAAAATGTATTGACCAATAAAATATTCAACTAATTATTCCCGAAAGCATTAAATTTTTTAATCAAAGTCCATTGACGCTTTACAAGCAACTTTGTTCAATCTCCTACCCAAGAATAAAGCAATGAACATAAAAAAACAGGAGCTAATAGTATGAAAAACCATAAACAAGGATTACAGTATAACAACCCTTTTTCTCCGAATCAATTCAACGGTCAAGAAAGGTAGCCAAAAGAATTAAAAGCCAAAAGAAGAAAAGAAAGGCACCGCTTGTAGCGCTACACGCGGTGTCTTTGTGTCGCGTCGCGTCGCGCGACAAGTCGCGCTCACACATGAAGGGTTCCGTGCCACCACGCAATATTTAACACTACAATGTTTTTAAAAACGCCGAAAAAGCACGTTTTTTTTATGGGGTTCTTTCCTCCTTTAATTTTTAACTTATGTTATTGTTTTTATAGAGGCCATAGTAGTATGAAATTAATCACATATTCTGTGATTAATTTCATGTGTTTACCTATTACATATTTAGAAATATGTAATAGGTAAACACATGAAATTAATTTGTAGTGCTCATTGAGGGCATAATTTCCTAAAATAAATAACTAAATAAAACAAAATAAATAAATTACAAGTCAGAAGATACAGCCTTGTGACAGGCGGACGGATGGACAGCGGAGCGTTAGTAATTAGGTCCCGTGTTGGCACCCTTTGGGCACGGAACCCTAAAAAAAGACACTAATAAAGTACCTTCAATATTACCCTTTTACGACACCACTTTCGTACAAAATAACCACAAATCAAAATCACTTTCGCAAAAATAAAATGCATCGATATAAAACCGTAAAAATAGTCTCCCACACAGAATATTTTGAGTATCGGATAACAGGAGGTCGTGCAAAATATGCAAATACTAAACAAACAACGACGCTGGCGACACTTTATTCGCTGTCATCTTGGCCATCCATTTTGTTTTGGGGTTGCCTGAGTGAAATTTTAAAGTGCTCATTTTAAATGAAATGTTATTTAGTGAGACTGATATTTAGGTAATTTATCAGTCGTAATGTTTCTCATATCTCAGCGTGGCAATTGACTAACACACATAAAATGGCAACCGATCGCAATGCCTTTCATTGCATGACAGTTCAGTCACGTTCATTGCATTATTTACGTTGTTGCAGACGAATTTTTCAAACCTATAAAGCAGTGGATTAGGATTAAAAGTATGCAATTAGGGTGCAGGATGCGTTGCATATTGTACCTAGACCGTTGCCCGAGCGTTGTATAGATCATTAATGAAACCGATATTATTTCGCCTTGTTACTCGTCATTATTCGTTACTGTGTCTCTGCGCCTTGCCGTTCCGTTTTTGTTTTTATAAAATTAGGTAAAATAAATTAGGAACCTGAACTTAAATCTAATTGGTATCTAACTTTTATATTAAAACTTCCTATCTCTATAGGTAGTCTAAAACTATATTTAGAAAAAAATCTATTTTCATCGAGTTTCCATAAATAAAGGAAAAAAATCGTACTTGGCAACACCTTTTATCCAATCCAGCGCTTGTATTCGACGAATCGAAATTTAAATTTGTTTTGTTGCGTTCGAAATTTAAAATTGATGACACTCCGTTCTGTAATCAAATACATTGTAATATTTATTACTTTTAAATGTGTCTGACAAAACCGGCAGCAGGCCAGCGTCGGTATCAGGATGGGTGGTCATTTTGGCATTCATAACGTTTTCAGATAACAGTTCTAGGTTTCAGGTCTTTTTAAAAATTCTGTAATGAAAAAAAAATATTGTGCATTATTCTCTACTAACTCGATTTTCACATTCCATGGCCTGATTTCAGTATCTATTTAACTTAATATAAATACATATTTAAAATCGGAATATAGATTAAAAATTATGAATTGTCAATAGAGACAGTCTTGTATAAACTCACAAACGAATGTGTATTGTATTATAAAACAGTTAAAAAAGTAATATTATTTATTTAGTGTAGCACGTCCCCACTATACTGTACCTATACCTAAGTACAATATTATACAGAAGAGGATTTACCTACATGGAAAAAGATTTTAAAAATCGATGAGGCTTCAGAGCAGTGAACAGTGGTGGCATAGTGAAAACGACAGCGACTTACGAAAAAGTCTGCACCCGCAACATCCCTGATATGTGTATCAGGGATGTTGCGGGTGCAGATTTTTTAACATCCAGATCCGGATCCGGAATTTTGAATCCGCGGAAGCGGATGTGAGCTACCAGGATCTCAAGTCTTTAAGGAATCCGTCAAAGCGCCAAGGAGAAATTCAAAACTTCTTACTTTTTTTGCAAGTTTCACTGCATTTTCAATAATTACTAAATTATAATCATTTAAAAATCAATATAGCTCTCGAAATCATATGTGTTTGATGGATATAAGACTATTTCATGAAAAGACCATTTGAATGATGATTTCGATTTAGGGCTATATTGAGAATTTATTTCCATTTTGTTGATTATGATTTTACTTAAATTCACCCTTTTCTACCACATCTGTACCCGCATTAGCTCCGCTTTGATTAATGCGGATAGGGTTGCGGATGTGGATGCGAATATCCGCATCATCCCTGATATGTATTCAGGTCGTAGGTCTGAACCAGGCACTATGTGTAAATTATTTCATCACCACTGCTCTTAAAACGGTGAAGGAATACATCATGAGCATGTCCTAGAACCGAAAATTCAAAAACATGTGACATCTACCAACCCGCACTGGCCCCGCGTGGTGGATTACGGCCCACTTCCTCTTACAGAGAGGAGGCCTGTGACCCAGCAGTGGGACACTTAAAGGATAATTATGTATGTCATGTATGAGACTTTACGAGGGGGCTTGGATTATTTCTATTCTATTTTATTCTTCATCCGTCCTATTGGTATTTTTTTCTTTCTATCCTCTTCTAAATACCTACGATTTTTTTCCAAATTTATATTCAAATTCTTTATTTGCGAACTAAGTACTCGTATACAGAATTTTGTAGATGTTAACAATAGGTAGGTTCTTAGAACTTAGTTGCCTGTTATAGCATTGCAATTTAAATGGTTATAAATATAAGAAAAAAAAAGTACATACTCAATATACACAGTTTACATTATATTATATTAATTATCATTATTCATCATAATAGCTAACTATTCCTTAGCGATCGTATTGGTCGTGTTAATTAGGAGTACAGAGGAATTTTGAACACTAAGTAGACAGCTTTAAGTTACTTAAAAAATGTTCGCAATTAAGAATAGGGTCTTACACCCATTTCTGAAAAGTGTCTTAATTAAATTCTATAGTGCTAATATTCCCAAAAAATATCACAAAATTTTTATTCAATCGATAAGTGCCGTAATACGAGTAATGCATTTAAAATTTTACAATTTCAAATTTCGCGCGTAGCTTGCCGAAAACGCTGGACGCAGTGGACGCCATGTTGCTCTGTGATCATGACGTCACTGGGCTATGAAAACAAATGCGCTGATCTTCGTATGATAATTGACACGTTTTTGTTAACATAGCCGTATGACGTAATAACATGGTGGCTACTATCTCATGGTGTTTTTTAACAGATTAGAAAAACTGAAAACGTTGAATTGAATTTTAAAATTTATTTTGTTATTTTATGAACTAAAACTAACATTTTCTGACTCCTTTGTGCCTAAACTATCTCAATAATATATTTACAGATTTTTTCTCGTATATAGTAAAATACCCTATTACTTGCGAACAATGTGGAATCTTGAGAAGCCCCAGTGGCTAAGGCCTCGCCTCTTATGCACGAGGTCGTGAGTTAAATCCTGGCTAGTACAAATGTGACTTTTCAATTCATTTGTACTTTCTAAGTTTATCTTTGACATTACTAACATCGATGAAGGACGAAAACTTCGTGAGGAATCTTGGACCTGATTTAATATAAGTCTGAAATCGCGAACCCGTCTTGAGCAAGCGTGGTGTCTTTGTTCAACAGTGGGACAGCTAATAAGAATTATATTCTCTCAACCTATCATGGGCTATGCTTCGAGTTTCTCTACGTGACCGAAGCAGAAACGAAGAGATCCGCAGGTGAACCAAGCTAACCGACATAGCCCGAAGAATTGCCAAAAATGGCAGTGGGCAGGGCATATGGCTCGCAGAACAGATGGCCGATGGGGCCGAAAGGGTCTGGGGTGGCGACCGCATACCAGAAGACGTAGCATTGGAAGGCCTCCTACAAGGTGGACCGCTGACCTTGTGAAGGCCACAGGAATCAGCTGGAACCGGGAAGCATAGAACCGGTCGAAGTGGTGGTGCTTGGGGGAGGCCTAAGTCTAGCACGTATATCGACTGATGATGACGAACCTAGAATGATCGTATAAAAAAAATGAAGGAAAAACAGGTGTGACTGACTGATGGCCACCATGAGGGATTTTAATTTTGATAACACAAAATTTAGTCGAAATTAGTCGCCAAATCAGAATTAGTCGGTCACTGGTCCAAAAGGTATAAGGGTTTATAGGTGGCCGATCTGGAGACAGCCTACCCCAGCTTGGCTTAATCCCTGATGAAGGACATGCCAGTGTGTCACGGAAAACAGCATTAAGTCAAATGTAGGTAGAAAACTTTCTAAAGCAAATTAAATCATTTGTAGACCGTTTACTAAACACGAGATATTGCGATAAAAGATATAATCTCCAATCAGATTTGTAATTCCAATAATAACAAGAGCAATATTTAAATTGTTTAAAAAGTGAAACGAAAACATTACCAGCAATTATTTAACAATGTTGCCAGCATAAAAAATGCACGCACATAATAATGTAGAAAAAAAATTAAATAATAGAGAGACGTTGCAATCATTTTTAATAAAGCACATTTCGTAACAGTTCCGTTATAACAGCACTTGTTAGAACGGAAAGAACAATTTTGACACGAGAGTACTTGATGTCATGTAAACTTTTTACTAAGCATTGCTATTAAGTTTATTCTGTCAATTTTGAACCTTAAAACCACTGCCAAAAAAGTCATATTAGCATTATGAGGACGCATAAATACATTGGTAACAATTAAATGTTAGACAAACGAAATAGAAAGTTCTACATCATCGAATGATTACTCATTCAAAAGACGATTCCATTGTGACACAGTTATTCATATTATTCACCGTAATATAATAACAGATTGATAGTCTAGTAATAGGATTTATAATTATTTTCCTTTGCCAGCAAATTTCTCTCTTATACGTCAATCACTAAATGGCAGCTGTCAAATTCCGCGGGAAATTAAAATGTCGTGAAAACACGAAGTCTTTGGTTGTTTAGAATAAGATTGACGAATGATAGACAGACTTTGTTGATCGTTTAATAAAAATAGAACCTCCTTAATTTATGTTTGTAGTGAAATCACATTTCACACGTGTTTCACACGTTCTAAGTTTGATCCGGAGTATGATAAAAAATCTTTTGTTATAATAATTATATCAAGGAATCTTTGTTCAACATAAAAGTTTAATATTTTTTTAGTTCGCTAATTCTTCTTATTTCCTTGATTTATCAATGAAATATACGACCGCAAAAACTTAATTTGGCATTAAAATCTCATCCGCTTTTTCAACCTATGAACCTCTTGAAAGTGTCCAATCTTAAAAATCTCTTTACTTATAACTTTAGTAATGATGTAACGGGCACATCATTACTAAAGTTGGGTTAATTTTATTATTTGTATATAATTTAGTTTACTAATATAGATATAAGTCAACTTGTTACTAACACTATGAGTTATGGCACTTGAATAAATAATTGAATTATTATTATTAACTATTATTACTTATAATATAACGAATTCACATTAACCTGACGATAACAGTCATTTAAAACATCTTAGGTCGCAAACAAATTAACTGTACTGATTTTTTTGGATGTTGTTAGGATAGATATGGCGTAAAATAAAGTTTGCAGCTTCGAAACCTCATTATTTAAGCATGAAATTAAAGGACAGTTCCGAACCCTGTTCGACGGGTATCGTAGCCTGTTTCTATTATAGCAACTAGTTTGATATTCAAGTCTGATTAAGCATCTTGCTAATCAGCGACTTTTACCAAATATTTTTTTATTGTTGTTGTAATCTTTATTGCTTTAAGTTTTTTTATAGAAATGTTGGATTCCTCAACCTGAATAATCTTTTTCTGTACCTTTAATCTTCAGTAATATCTCGATCCCGCTTTTATTAATCAAGTACCTTATAGGTACGAAATAAAATGTATAATGTGCCCTTAATAGGCTTAAGACATTGTTTTTTGCTTAATACATACATTACTACTCCTACGAATTACAACACATAAAACTAATTACACATAAAACAAAATAACCTAAAAATGTTGACTTCAGCGCCATCTAGCGGAATAATAGCAGGGAACAGACTGTATGTTCCGCCGTAACCTTTTGACCGCCACAGTCATGTATAGATGACAGACCAAAATGTGCCCAGCACGTCACGGTCACGACTGTATGACAGATTTTAAGGAATAATTCGTAGCTTGGCACTGAGGGCACGTCTTTGCTTTTTTGATGTGGCGGTCAATAGTTTTGACTGATTGGTATTCATTACCTAGCCGGAAGTGCCTCGAAACTTACTAATTTCGCGTAACCAACAATAAAATCCCGACAGACTAGCATCAAATCCATTACCAAACACTACACACCACTTTCCTTAAAAAATAAGCTCCATTCCATAACATAACCTTATTCTGATCGCCACGGATGGCACATTAAACCCGCCAATGCGACCGGTCTCATTCGCAGCACGCTAATTGGCGGGCATACCGCATTCCTGACACCTCTGCGACATTCACTCGCATGTTACACGGCAGTTTGTGTTTAACAACCCTGAAGACTAGGGTTGTTACACGGTAAGTATTAAAGACGGATGATTACTCCTACGCTGATGGTGTAAATGGGACTGTGCGACGGAATCTAAAGTCGAGTTATTGATTCATTGGAGTAATCTGATCTGTGCTAGCTGTCACTTTGTGCAATGAAATGGAATGACCATTTCATTTTTTGTTTTTTTTTTGATAATCTACACTAATATTAGAAAAAGGAAAGATTTGTATTTGTGTGTGTGTGTGTATGTGTGTATGTTTGTAATGAATAAACTCAAAAACTACTGCGCCGATTACAAAAATTCTTTCACCATTAGAAAGCTACATTCACCTTGAGTAACATAGGCATTTATTGCTAGAAAAGATTAGGGATCTTTACTAAAACTTTAGTAACGTAACCCAAGGTTTAAAAAAATGCCATAAAACATCTTTCGTCGCATACGCTGCGGAAATTGATGATAGAACAAAAGTATGTTTTACAATATTAAAGAACATATCAATAACTACAACAAACTTCACGATACTATATGTCCAATTATTATCGTTATGTCACAATAACCACTTTTTACATTTTAAAAGTTGATAAAAATACCGAACAAAATAGACCATATTATTAATACTTCTGTTTAAATCCTTATCCCTAAGGCTCTTACATACTGGCGCGACATGTCGCGCGACGCGACGCGACACAAAGACACCGCGTGTAGCGCTACAAACGGTGCCTTTGTGTCGCGACAAGTCGCGCCAGTATGTAGGAGCCTTTATCCAAATAAATCATATTGATTTCAAGACTGTTTCGATTCATGTAGATTACTTTTTGAATTGTTCAAATCGGCTATTCCATTCAATAGATATTACGAATTTAAAAAATCATAGATATACAAAAGGCGCCGCCGCGCCGTAGTGACGGATTTGCTAAAACACTACTCTATCACGAAGTCCCTCATTACTATACATGGACTAACAATAAATTTTCTAGAAGGAAACGAGGCCAAGACGTAGTTGAACACCCCGGCATAAAAAAGATGCGGCATTGGCAAGAGTGTACAGCATTCATCCTTCCCAGTCAGAATGTTTTTATCTCAGGATACTACTTCATCATGTACGTGGCCCAACATCGTTTCAAAACTTAAAAACAGTTGATGGAATTGTTAAAGAAACTTACAAAGCCGCTTGCTAAGAAAGAGGTTTGCTAGAAAATGATAACCAACGGGAAATAACTTTGAGAGAAGCTTCGATTTCCCAATGTCCGTTAAAGATTTTCTTGCCAATTTAATATTAGCCAAAGTACGACAATCTGGAAGAAAAGCACTGGCAGTTGCGTCTTCCGGAATTGCTGCAACTCTATTAAATGGTGGGAAAACTGCAAACTCAACCTTTAAATTACCATTGTGTCTGCTGTGTCTTTAGAACAATGTATGCTCAATCCGCAAAATGGTCCACTGGGGCAGCTCTTACAGGACACGTCGCTGATTATTTAGGAAGAGTGCACCATGTGCCATAGAGGTCATGTAGAAGCTGTGGACCGCACATTAAAAGACATCAGAAACTCAATTCTTCAACTCAACAATTTGATGGGCTTAACTTTTGTGTTGGCTGGAGACTTTCGCCAAACACTACCGGTTATAAAAAAGGTACACGTTTTTACCACCTTTATGGCAATCAATTGAAACTCCGTGAGCATTCATTTATTTGTTTTAATCGCTCATGTGTCGCAGGTCGCGTTGCGGTCTAATGTAGCCTCAGCCTCGGACGGTGAGCAATGGGTAGCTCACCGTCCGGTAAGGACCAGGCCCGGGTCGACGGCGCGTTGTATTCCACGCGCGCCTCAAAGAGATGTCGTCAGCACATAGTAGGGGTCCACTAGGGCCGATGCCTGCCGGGGTCGCGGGAAGGTACTTATGGGTCACCGAGGCCCCCGCAACACAGGCAACAAGAAGGAATACGGGTGGGTTTTAGTCAGTAAGAGTCTGACACACCCTCCCGCTCCGCCCAGAGCGGGAGAAGTTATTTGATGATTTCCCACCCTAAAAAAAAAAAAAAAAAAAAGCCTCAGCCTGAAAGCCGACCACAACATAGTTGGGAAAAGACTAGGCAGATGACTTGAGAACTTCAATCCCCTGAAAGCACAATTTTTGATTTGCGCACAAATATGAGAGCACATTTAAGTAATAACCACAATGTAAATTTCTCACAAAAAATACTTCAACTTGGAGATGGAAAATTACCATCGACAGTTGCAAATAGCACCCAAGTATTGTTGGACAATGAATTGGCTAAAACTATTAACAGTCTAGAAATTCTTATAGACACAATCTATCCCGACATCGAAAATCTCACAGAAAGAAATTTCAATTGGCTTTGTTCGAGGGCGATAGCGTCACCGAGAAACGACTCAGTAAATGAAATAAATAGAATGATTATGGAAAAACTACAGGCTGGTTTTAAATGTTACAAATCTATTGACACCGTATGCAACATCCAAAATACAGTGCACAAGAATTTTGAAATTCCCTCACCTCCCATTATGCTTTTGAGAATTTTTAACCCTCCCAGTATGTGTAATGGCACAAGACTTTTGATAAAGGAATAACGAGACAATGTGATTGTAGCAACAATCATCACTGGGCCCGCGGCCGACATTTCGCGAATCCCGATGATTCCGACGGATTTGCCTATATCCTTTAAAAGGTTACAGTTTCCTGTGAAGATATCGTTTGCCCTTACGATAAATAAATCACAGCGACCAACTTTTTCGATTGTTGGCATCGACCTAAGAAAAGAGTGCTTCTCTCATGGGCAATTATATGTTGCCCTTTCTTGAGTAGGATCTCCTGAAAATCAATATGTTTTTTTATCACCTACAAATACCACTGCCAACATAGTGTACAGTGAAGCTTTAAGGTAAAAGTATTGTAAAATAAAAGTAACAACCAATAGAATTAAATAAAGCTTTAAAATAAAAATCTAAATACAGAAATGTAAAAATTACAATAACTTAGAAAAACTCTTAAAAATAAATACACACACCAAAAACAACAAAAAAGTAAAATAAAAAAAAAACAACATAAAAAATATAAATAAAAAGTGTTATTATATAAAAATTTTATTAGATAGGATAAAAATGTAAATAAAAAAAACTAAGTTACTTAAATAAAAAAAGATGAATAAATTCGGATTGTAAGTAAGTAAACATAGATAATGTGATACAGCGTTTAAAAAAATATAAAAATAAAACGACAAAAAAATATAAATAAAAGGTAAAAATGTAAAAAAATCTTATGTCCATCCGTGCGAAGCCAGGACGGGCCGCTAGTCGTTTATATAAGTGTAAAATAAATGTATATAATTTGAATTTATGTCATTGTAATCACGAGACGAATGAAATTTATACATACATACATACATACATACATACACTAGCAATCAATAACTTAGAACATTTTTTAACGAAATTACAGTAAGAAGTGTAATTTTACTCGGCTAATTAAGTCTGACTATATGTTTATGAACATAATCTCTCACGCCCTTTTCCCATGGGGGTAGGCAGAAACTACAGAACGCTACCTGCTACGATCCTTACATAGCCCTTTTGCCTCGTTTAAGTTTACGAATGAATTTGTTTGGTAAATAATAATTATAACGAAAATAATAAAACCGGCCAAGTGCGTGTCGGACCACGCACAATGAAGGATTCCATTCATACTCACCAACCCGCACCGGGCCCGCGTGGTTCATTACGGCCCACTACCTCTTACAGAGAGGACGCCTGTGTCCCAACAGTGGGAACATTATAGGCTGATTATGTATTCATACTCAAAACTTTCCTGGCGGTATTTTCTGCTATCGCGAGCTATACCTACCTTATTGAATACTTTAGTGACGTTCACCTCTTGACAATTATTAAGGAGGTGACTTTTTCTGTCATATAACCATTGTTAACAATATCAAACCAAACCTCAAACACATTTATTCCCCAAAAATGTCCGGAACAGAACCATTTAACGATAAATCCCTTCCGAATGAAATCTCCGACTTAAAGTAAACTTAAAACTTAAATTGTCTTAAAATTGAAAATGCAAACTAGTTTGCGACTTCCAGCACTCGAACGTTATACGAGTATCTTTTGTTTCTTTTATGACCGAGATACACAAGGCTCGATTTCCAAAGCTAGGATAGCAAACTAAAACCTCGGTATATGATCCATCGCCCTAATTTCATCAATCACAATCTGAATGATTTTGAAGTATATTGCTAAACCATTGCTTCATATGTTCGAAATAGTAGATTGTTCAACTAGTGCATAAAAGAAACCATTTTACCACGAGACGTTTATATCCACCCAAGCCGCAGGCGAGGGTAGGAGTTAAGTAGAGGGGTAAAATGGCTCGTTTATGCCCGAGTTATACACTCTGCTTTTCACTTCGATTGCGAGAAAATGAAAAAGAGAGAAAGAGAGAAATTTATCATTTATTTATCATTTATCACTCCGGACTGCTACTGAGTAATTCCAGGTGGAAAACCCAAGTACACCGACATTTCGCCAGTTACGTTAAAGTCCCATGTAATAGGGGGCGAGACTATTGCCATCAACCGGGCAGAAATCCAGACTCCGGGCTGCTACTGAGTAATTCCATGTGGAAAAACCCAAGTACATCGACATTTCGCCAGTTATGTTAAAGTCCCATGTAGTAGGGGGCGAGACTATTGCCATCAACCGGGCAGAAATCCAGACTCCGGGCTGCTACTGAGTAATTCCAGGTGGAAAAACCCAAGTACACCGACATTTCGCCAGTTATGTTAAAGTCCCATGTAATAGGGGGCGAGACTATTGCCATCAACCGGGCAGAAATCCAGACTCCAGGCTGCTACTGAGTAATTCCAGGAGGAAAATCCCAAGTAGGTACACCGACATTTCGCCAGTAATGTTAAAGTCCCATATAATAATTCCAACAAGAGTTTCCATTAAGACTTCCAACTCTATATAAATACCCCCAGTATTTGCAGATCGGGGGGAGTCCCCATGCTGCGAAGGTGGATGCAACTTCATGTCGCAATTTCATTTAATTTAATTCTTTGTTGTGTTTGCATACTAACATTCGTTTTTAAGTAAATTGTTACTAACAAGAATACGGACCTGGTCGGAAATAAATGTTTAATAATAATAATAATAATAATAACCCCACCGCCGTATCTCTACGTTGACGTCGTGGTGGGGCTTGCGCGCTCCGAACTCCAGGTCTGCTGGTAGAGTTTACTTTGCCGGAACAGGTCTGGGGTAAGGAGCCAGACCAAGAGAGATACAAAAACTCGCAAGGCAGTATGTGGCGAGCTGTTGGGCAGTAGCGACCCCACGGACCCTATCTCCTGGGAGATGTCTTGTTCCTCATCTCTGGCTTGCCTTTATTGGCGGGCTGGAGTGAACACTGACAAGGAATGGAGCTCCCACCTCATTCTTGCCTTTATTGGCCGGCTTGACTAGAGATTCGCAAGAGCATACGTGCTCGGAGGAAGGAAGTATTCCTGTAAGATGCTGGTAGGGATCTTGACCGTACTTCCGGGATTATCCTGATAGCCGTGGAATACCTCTCCACTCCTCACAAGCACCTCAGGACATGTTGCCCCCTTGTCACTACGACACTACATATGTGCTAGCGACCGTTTTCGGGGGCCCATTATTGAGTGTGCAAGTCACTCCCTGCCATTTTATCTGTGTATTTTATATAAAACATTGGTCAGGCAGGGGCCATAGTCTTTCCATAGTTCTAGTTATTCAGTTCACTTAAGCCACCCAAACCCATAATCCAATATGTTTGTTTCCATATTCCGCAATAGTCCTACACCAACCCCGGTTTTCCTTGGGCGCACTTGCGTAGTGTGAACAGGGATAATCGTCGGTTGCTGCCTCATTTAATTAAAAAACGTCTAACGGGCTTCTGCGAGTTGGCTTCGGCCCTTCTTAAGCCTTTCAAAGGTCCGGGACCCCAGGGTACCGAGAAATGTCAAGAGTCGTAAATAATAATAATAATAATAAGGGGCGAGACTATTGCCATCAACCGGGCTGAGATCCATACTCTGCTACTGAGTAATTCCAGGTGGAAAAACCCAATAGCACTGCCCGACCTAGGAATCAAAACCAGGACCTCATGCTCAGCAGTAACGCTTGCAGCCACTAGACCAACGAAACAGTCATTTTGTGCTTCTACTTCCGAAGTAGGTCCGTAATCATTATAGACCATCACAATCAAAAGAGAGTATTCATCGTTATGAGTCCACTACTTGAGCAAAGTAATAAGAGCCGCACGGGTCGATCGACCAGGCTAAGCCACGCTGGCCGCAATTAGCCTTTGGATGGCTGTCCATCTTTACATATCAAGACCCTTCCGTGCTTTGAAAAGCACCTTTTTTTTTTTTTTGAGGGTGGGAAATCATCAAATAACTTCTCCCGCTCTGGGCGAAGCGGGAGGGTGTGTCAGACTCTTACTGACTAAAACCCACCCGTATTCCTTCCTGTTGCCTCTGTTGCGGGGGCCTCGGTGACCCATAAGTACCTTCCCGCGATTGAAAAGCACCTTAAGCCGTTGGTCCCGTCTGTCATTCGTGGATCTTTGACAGTCGTTACGGTTTGGCAGAAGCCCGAAAGTCTGAACCAGTTTTACTAAGTGGTATCGAATTACCCAGTCGCTGCATGTAAAATACTGGTATTCAGCTGCATCCAGTTAGACTGGAAGCTGACCCGACATAGTTGGGAAAAGGATAGGCAGGTGATGACCTATCAGTCCACAGCTAAGATACAGCAGTCTTTCCAGCTGCTACCAGCCACCCTGCGAAGATCCTCACTTCACCTAGCCTAGAGGGCATCCACCCGGTTTATTCTTTAAAAATCTCACCCTGAACACTTAGCTGAAGTGATAGATAAAACATTAATTCAGTGCACACAAAAGACAGCACAACACACAATAGCACAATTAATAAGGTGCCAATATACAAAAAAGAAAAACAAGAAATAGAGTGACACTACGACATACTTCAAATCAATTTTCGAATACAAGCTGCGGTGTGTGTCTCAAGGTTGCACCCAATGAGAGTCCAGCTCAGCATGTGTCAGGCCTGCCGGGGTCGCGGGCAAGTCCGAAAGGGATACCGTGGCCCACAGGCAACACAGGCAATGGAGGGAATACGGGAGGGTTTAAGTTAGTAAGAGTCTGACACACCCTCCCGCTCCGCCCAGAGCGGGTGAAGTTATTTGATAATTACCTACCACAAAAAAAAAGCATGTGTCAGGCAAATATACCTGACGCTGCGTGCGCTAAGTGAGCTTATAGCGAGCTGTCATTCTAGGGATTGAAACCGATGACAGGTCACTTCAATCTCACTTCACTTACAAAAAAACAAATATACCTGACGCTGCGTGTGCTAAGTGAGCTTATAGTGAGCTGTCATTCTAGGGATTGAAACCGTTGACAGGTCAATTCATTCTCACTTCACTTACAAAAAAAGAAATATACCTGACGCTGCGTGCGCTAAGTGAGCTTATAGCGAGCTGTCATTCTAGGGATTGAAACCGTTGACAGGTCACTTCAATCTCACTTCACTTACAAAAAAACAAATATACCTGACGCTGCGTGCACTAAGTGAGCCTATAGTGAGCTACCATTCTAGTGATTGAAACCGTTGACAGGTCAATTCATTCTCACTTCACTTACAAAAAAACAAATATACCTGACGCTGCGTGCGCTAAGTGAGCTTATAGTGAGCTGTCATTCTAGGGATTGAAACCGTTGACAGGTCACTTCAATCTCACTTTACTTACAAAAAAAACAAATATACCTGACGCTGCGTGCGCTGAGTAAGCCTATAGTGAGCTACCATTCTAGTGATTGAAACCGTTGACAGGTCAATTCATTCTCACTTCACTTACAAAAAAACAATACCTGACGCTGCGTGCGCTAAGTGAGCTTATAGTGAGCTGTCATTCTAGGGATTGAAACCGTTGACAGGTCACTTCAATCTCACTTCACCTACAAAAAAACCTAAATTGTTTCTACTCAGTAAAAGAATATCTATTAAATAACGATTTTCTCTCATGAACCTACTTACAAAAGTGGCGATCTGTCCTACACAAATAAGATTTAGTCTATCCTATTTAACTTCAAATAATATAATATTATAAGTTTAATTTGTACTACCTGATAATGATGACATTGTGATCGATGGTGTTTAATTTTGACAGTTTGTAATCAATTGCTTAGCGACCTCTTAGCGCTAAATAGCGTTTATGAATAAGAATTTTGCTAATAAGTTAGTTAGCAATTGATTAAAAGTTAAGAGACGTTTATGAATAAGACCGTTAGTTCGCAGTAATCGTTTTGACTTTGACTTTGACTTTGTCACCTAAGTTTACCCGGTGAGATATTTACAGAATAAATCGACTGCTTCCGTTTGCCGATTCGCTTTCTCCACTCAAGAACACGTCTAATGTAACCCAATGGTCATCAGCACCCTTATGGTGTAACACAGCTTGAATCACAATCCGAGAGTTTTGAAGGATATTGCTAATCCATTGCTTCATAGGTTTGAAAAATTCGTCTGCTTAGCAACGTAAATAACGCAATGGACGTGGGTGAACTGTCAAAATGAAAATTTGTATGTATGTTAAGGCGCTGACAAGACCCAATTGACCAAAATAGGATTCGCTTAAGAAAAAAAATTGCCAAATCTGTATAGTTTGTGGTAACGGTTGAGTATAGAGGCATGAGGAACATGGTATAAAGTTTACTCATCTTCCATAGAAAAGGGAGGATTCTCCGACCAGACGAGTGTCATGTCTGGTGGGCTACTGTCCGACACCGACGGTCGATGTCGGCATGTTGTATATATCCTAGTCGCGCGGTAAACTCTGCTTGCGCGATGCAGGATTTTGCGTGACGTCAGCGTGTTGCGTAGTTCGCATGTGACGATGTAGATGGCGCCACAATGGCAACAGGCTCGCCCCCTATTACATGGTAATTAAACATAACAGGTGAAATGTGGGTGTACTATAGGTACCTACGCCTCTGCCTCTTCGGGGAAAACAAGGCGTGATCTCATGTATAACTTGATATTGCCTTAATAACGTACATAAGACATTATATTTAGATCTCATGCTGATCGTACCATACAAAACCTAACGTTATCAATCCCACGCATACCTACCACTAATTGGAACAAATGAGATGTTGCCGCCATTTTGACAACCTGCTTACGGCTACACTTGAGGATTAGCAACGGACTCGCATTCCTGCATCTAACTATGATTCTGATTGCTATTAATGACTAACGGCTCCTTTGTTCCTATATTATGTGCTGTGAAGTACTTGTTACGGAGTTTCCCTTCGCGGAGGTAAATGCTACTGGTGTGAATGTTTTGGATATGAGCATTAGTCTTTATGAGTCCACAACACCTCAAATTGCTTAGCTTGATCCTCCGTTAGATCGAAAATACTATAGCATTAATTTTGAAACAAATATAATATTATGATTAAGGCGCTGACAAGACCCAATTGACCAAAATAGGCTTCACTTAAGAAAAAAAATTGCCAAATCTGTATAGTTTGTGGTAGCGCAAAAATATATGTTAATTTTGACCATATTTCCCAGAACTTGGTTGTTACCAAAACACGTTTTGAAAACAAAATCTCGATACAAACTAACGTTAAACTAACCTCTTTGAGTTCTAATCCAAAATACCTCTATCAAATATCAACATACGTTACGTATTTAATTAATAACAAGAACGTCTTATTTGAATGCTGAACTTGGTTGTTTTTTATTTTCGATTACTCAACTCAATTTTGAGTAATTTATTGCAAAATATGAAGTAATTATCTATACTTCATATTTTGCAATAAATTACAAGCGTTGTGTCATCGCGCTTCTCTTTCTTTTCTATGGAATTTGACAGTGACCGCGGTTTAGGTGTTGTCAGCGTCTTAAGAAAGAAAGAAAAATAGATTAATTTGTCACAGAAACATGCATATATGTATAAGCTATGGTAATTCTTATAAATATTAAAACAAAACAGATTCCAGAAATCCTTCTACATAAAAAAGGACCTAGACAAAGATCGTAGAAACAAAAGACAAAATGACAGATTGTAGAAGGATTTCTACGGTGCGATGCCGATGTCAAAAATGGAGAAACGAAATGTCACTTTGTACGAATATAGAAAGAGCTTTGTCTATTCTTCGTATATATAGAAAGCGTCATGCTAAGCCTGCAGCTTATAACTAATTCAGAAGCCCTATCCTCAAAGAAATAGCCAATTAACTTAAGTGTTGAAGATGCATGTTATTTAAAACATCGATTTGTTGCCAGACTATAACATTTCTCCTTTGAACTAAACAATTTAAATCTTCATCTAGCTTTATGAGTCATCAGGTAGAGTTAAAGTCTTTCAATTACATTTTACAAATACGAAATGGTTATGAAAATGGTGCAGTTAAAAGTCCTTTTAAGGTTCCGTATCTCGCGGGAAGGTACTTATGGGTCACCGAGGCCCCCGCAACACAGGCAACAGGAAGGAATACGGGTGGGTTTTAGTCAGTAAGAGTCTGACACACCCTCCCGCTCCGCCTAGAGCGGGAGAAGTTATTTAATGATTTCCCACCCAAAAAAAAAATATGGGTTCCGTATCTAAAAGGTACTAACGGGACCCTATTACTGGCTCCGCTGCCCGTCCGTCCGTCTGTCACAGGGCTGTGTATTTTGAAACGTAATTGGTAGACACTTGAAATTTTCACAGACTGTGTAGGTAAGTACTACTATGGCCGTTTTAAATAATAAAAATAAAAAATTAATAAAAAAATATAGGGGTCCCCATGCAAGACGCATTTTTTTACTGAAGTATTTAAGAAAAATATGTAGTTTTAAATATTGCACGGTGATACGGAACCTTTCGTGTGTGTACCACTAGACTGCTTTTTTAACGATCCGAAGTAGTAAGTTTGAAAGGCATGATTTTAATTATTTTTGAACCGCGTTTTACACAATATTTGTTATTATTCTAAACATCTGGAATGTAAGTATAGTATCAAATATAAAATAGATAGGTATTTTTTAACAAGGATTTGTAGGTATTATTATATTTTTTACACATAAATATTATTATTATTATTTATTATGGTGTACATAATAAAGAGTATTCTATTCTATTCTATTCTATTCTATATTATCTCTCGAAAGGCACGTTTCCTGCAGATTTAACTAGAACAAAATAGATTCATTCAAATCTGTCAGAATAGCAATAGAAACCAATCAAATTAAATTGTATAATTTTATGTTCGAATTTCAAAAGTTGCCATAGATATAAATATAGAGTTTTGTTCCACTTGTCAATACGCAAAGCTAATTGGCCCGAGGTGATAATTAAATTTAAATCAATTTAGATTTCACAATTTTACTAATTGCAAAAAATACTTGATTTGCAACACTTTAACCAGTTCTACTACACCAATGAACAAGATAACACGTTTAATAATATGCGGCGGGAAAGAAGAAAGACTTGACCGCCATTTTGATCAACTTCGTTGCAGTGCATTGCGATTGAACCTTTACTAATAATAGGAACGTCGATGACCTCGATCTGTTAACGGTAACTTGAAAATCACAGATTGCAAAGACAATTTGTTGTTATCCGTTTCAGTTCTCTGTTTTTGTTTTTTTATATCTCACCGACTACTCCAAAATGAGTAAACGAGATGTTGTTTTGCTAAAACGTCACAATATGGCGCAAGGTCAGTCCTGTTCTTAGTTGAATCGCATTGTACATAGACAACATATTGGTTCCAGAGATTTTTACCTATGTCTGTAATTATCATGACATAAAATTACTTTACTCTTTCACTGACTACCTACATTAGATAGGTATCTACTCATCATCATAGTCATCACATCCCAAAGGTAATAATTATAATCTTTCATACAAAATGCAAAGTGGACAACGATTGCGATTCATGGAAAGAAATAGGTAAGTGCAACACAAGCCCCTACACAAAATTACCATTTTACACTGCACTTGAGACATTTTACCTTTACCCCGCATCCTAAACGGCATTAACTTCGTCTTCACAAAAAAAAAACACTAAAAGGCGCGAAAAAGTAAAAAACTGCAGCTGGAAGAACGCGTTCTCAGTGCGTTGGGTTCAGACAAAAAAGTAAAAAAAAAATGGCGGTTCGAGAGGTGTGATTTGTGTACATTTTCGCGCCGTTCGATAAAGTGTAGGCGATTAATGACCCAACGTAAGCGATATCGATTATGTTTTAAAATGATAATATTAATCGGGAAGGTGTAAAGATTAGTTTAAGCAAGCTTTGATGGTATAATTAAGCTGTTATTACAGATTAAAAGAAAAATACAAAACAAAAATATTTTTTATACTTTTTTTATATAAGTGGTAAGCTGACCGTAAATGGGTTTATAACAATAATAAAAAATCAAGTCAAACGATAATATTATGTACGCTTATGTATGTTTTTTCTAAATTACGCCTTTTATTATCAGGTATCTGCCAGTGAAAGTCCAACATCGGTCCAGCCGTATCAGAGATTAGCCGGAACAAACAGACAGTCAAAACATTTAAAAATTGTTTTTTTGTTATAAGTATCGTATACACGTACTTTCATATGCATTTATTAAAAAGCTGTTATTTTGAGATTACAATCGATCACTTAAACTTTATTTATTTGTATATATTAAATGAATTATAGGAAATAATAATAATGATACCAGCCTTTAATTGTCCCACTGTAGAGAAGGCACGCGTATTGATCACCACACTCACGGGTCACCGAGGCCCCCGCAACACAGGCAACGGTAGGAATACGGGTGGGTGTTAGTCAGTAAGAGTCTGACACACCCTCCCGCTCCGCCAAGAGCGGGAGAAGTTATTTGATGATTTCCCACCCAAAAAAAAAAAGGGGGCCAACCATCACCTCATATAGCAGTATTATTATAATATTACTTCACAGTGGGAAAGTGATGGAGCTGTACAGGACTTATAGCTCCATCTCTTTCTCACGCTGAAGTAATAATGAAATAATACTGCTTTAAGAGGTGATGGTTGGCCCCCAGGTTTCCTCACGATGTTGTCCTTCACAGATGTCACTAATGTCCAAGAAATAATAGAAACTACGTAGGAATTGAAAAAATCACATTGAGACTTCCCCGGGTTTGAATAAATAAAATCTAAAAATAAATGACAAAATTCACAAGTTTTATTCCTAAGTTCTTGTAATCTTTGAAAAAATAAACTCTGCAATGAAATGATCCCCTCACGAAAGTTTAAAGTAGTCGAGATCGCGATCATTAAGTGCCCATTTTTTTTTCCATTTACGTGTACTGCAGTACCTACTTTATATGGTGTCTTACACTTTCAAAGAATTAATATTCGATGTTAAGCAAGCAATATCGAAAGCACTCTTCACTGTTAAGATAATCTTTAACAAACCAATAACTTTGAGAAAAGGAGAGAGAATGCCGTCTCTCTCATGCTCGCGGTGTGATATTGCAAAAATATAAATAACAATGCTTAGCGACAGTTTAATGGAGCCCCAACTTTATTCGTTTTACCTCCAAGTATGGGAGATGTAAAGATGTCTCGAGACCTTTATTTACAAGAATCAATCACGGATGTCTGTGTCCCAAAAAAAAAACCCACAAGATCTTAGTAATTAATACGAGCTGAAAAACATACTTATCGATCAGAACTCATCGATGTGTTAAATACTCAACGACAAGATATCAAAACAAAAAATCTGGAAATTCTCGATTCAAGAGCTAGCAACACTGAGGGGGAACGGTAAAACTGGTGTTATGTCTCGGGGCGTCGTATTTAATAATTTGAAGTGTTATTTATGCAGTTTGTAAATCATGTTAATTGTAATTTTGTTACACGCCCCGCCCGAGAAAGGAAATGCAATAAAGTTTTGTTCTTATAAAACATTCGTTCAATTCGTTCATGTGTCGGTCATTAATCTTGCGTTATCTGTGGCAGATTCGGTCATAGGTCATGTTCCGCCTTTTGAACAACGAACTGATTATTAATAGATTTGAATCGAGTCAAAAATATATTCGACATATTCATCCTAATGCATCTTTGCATCAACAATTTTTCTTCATAGTTCCAGTGCATTAGGCATTCAACAATAATTCTCACTAATAATGTACATTATTAGTGTACCTAATAAAAGTAGAAACAGCACTACTGCTGCTTTTCGGTATTCATTCACAAAACATGAACTAAAAAGTTCACATAATTCTAAACTCCTATAGCGACGACATAATATTTGTTTATTTTTTTTTGTGTTCATCACATTAAAAAAAAACCTCAATTAACTGTTAAAATTCATATTCCAACAAGTTGCATCAACGATAGCGCCTTCCTTTTGCTTGAAAACAAGTTTTACTAAAAACGTTTAAATGATTAATATAAAGACTCCCGTCTACCGTAAAATAAACTGCAAGCGCCCAAAATCAACATAAATAATAGCGGCGATTAGTAGCGATCTACCATAATAACAAATGTACCATCGCCACCATTTAAAATAAGAAATGATTGCAGAGATTTTAACAGATGTAAACTTGTCGTCGTTTTAATGCAAAGAATACATTTAAATGTGAAGAATACTACTCAGATTTTGTCGGGATGGGATCGTGTAATCTGTTAATCGCACACACGGCCCGCTATAACACAGTAACGGCTATTTTATGCATGAATGTATAATTTAATTATGGTTTCCAACGATGTGCGTCGTGAAATTTTGATTGGACGACATTTGTTACGACTTCAGAATTTTTATTTGCGTTCGTTTGCGGATCGGGAGCGTTCGGGAGTTCTGTTTTTGAATTGCCCGTGAGAAGTTACCACTTTCAATGTCGAATGCTTGTTGAATCACTCGGAACTTTGACGATTGCGAATTTGAGTTACATGATGAGTTGAAAGTTTCCGAATCGATTAGTTTTAGTTCTCTTTTTAGCTAAAGTAATATTTAATAATAGAGTAGTCTATAGAATGGGTCCTTGTGAGTCCCTTAGAAACAAATTCAAAGAAATTAATGTACTAACTCTGCCTTCTCTTTATATCTTAGAAAGTATTTTATATGTTCGCAAAAACGTATGTCTTTTCAAAACAAGAAGTGATTTCTATAATATAAATACACGTAGTAAACATGAAATTGTGATACCCAAATTTAGATTAACAAAAACAAGCAAATCATTTGTTATCAACACTATCCACTTTTATAACAAGTTGCCAAAGTCAGTTACAGAACTTAGCGATGGAAAGTTCAAAACCCACATCAAACGCGTCCTTATCAAAAACGCATATTAAAAGATTAAAGACTACGTTGAAGACAAGGAAGTTTGGCAATAATTCCTTTTGCACACGAGGCTTCCCTGGTACATCAGAAACGGCATAACTATGTAAATGTCTATTAACTGCTCCCAAATTACGATGTTTATTATTATTATTATTTAGACATACTTTTTTGACATAATATTTTCATTATTTGACATTATATACAATGGAAAAACATGTCATTTGGTTTAAATAGGTTTTTATTTTTATTATTTTAATAATATTTTACATGGATTCTTGTGTACCTACGTTGTGAATGTGAGAACGTTGTAGGCTTAATAGACTAGATCTTTTGTAGACCTTTTTCTTTTCTTTTTTTTTTGTTAAGTTTGTATCGACAGGCCTACACTGTCCTACGATGCCTATTAACACTGTAATTTGAGAACATTGTAAAAGCCAATTATTTTTAAAAGAGTGGAGTTTCTTGCCGGCTCTTCTCCATAGGAAATGACCAATTGGAACCGTGCACCTAGCTTCTGACGTTTCATAAGTGCCCATGTAGGTTTATGTGAAATAAAAATATTTTGATTTTGATTTTGATTAGATAGCTCTTGGAGGAAAACTTCCAAATAACTTCTTTGGAACTTTATTCTTCTGCTACTATGTATAAAAAGTGGGCTGTCGGCTGTTGCAAGTCTTTCCATGGAAGATTTAGTTTCTACCAATTCTTATCACATTCCATTCCAATTTTACACCTGGAGCTTTAAAAGTCCATAATACCTCGCACCACCTCACTCTTAATCTCGCTCGCACACTACTGCGCGCGGTGATGCGAGCAAGCGAGATAGGGCGGCAGGGAGAAGGCTCCAAGGCGCCGATACTTTCGCTAATTTCTTTTTACGTTTAAGTCAAAATAATGGGAGTTTAAAAAATAAAAAAAACGTAGTAACTGGTTTAAATTTAGTTCAGTTATTGTGCAAAGATTCATGATTAGTATTTTTTTAATACTACCAGTTTATTGTTCGGTTTGGATGTAACTTTGTTTTTTTTTTCTGTAGAGAAAATTTTATGAAAGGGCTTTTCGTTAAACAGTGGCGCCGATTCCCTTGTTCACAAACTAAACTAAATTTAACTTCAGTGCATCTTTTTCTTTCTTTTTCACTAAGAAGAGGACGGAAGATAAATTTTAGTTTAGTCCTGTCAAATTAATCAGCGCCTGTCACTACTCCATACAAGTTTAGACGTGATTAAAAACTTGCCTACTAAAATTACGTCAATTTACGTCAAACGCTGATTAATTTGACAGGACTAAACTAAAATATATCTTCTGTCCTTTTCTTAATGAAATAGAAAGAAAAAGATGCACTGAACTTAAATTTAATTTAGTTTGTGAACAAGGGAATCGGCGCCATTACCTACTTAACATTAATCCTCAACTTAAGATGCTGACAACACCTAATCCGCGGTTACTGTCAGATTGCATAGAAAAAAAAGAGTAGCGCGATGACACAACGCTTGCAATTTATTGTAAAGTATGAAGCAATTATCTATTTACTAAAAATTGAGTTAAGTAATCGAAAATAAAAAAAAAACAACCAAGTTCTGCATTAAAATAAGACGTTCTTACCAAGTACGTAACAACCAAGTTCTGGGATATATGTTCAAAATTAACATATATTTTTGCGCTACCACAAACTATACAGATTTGGCAATTTTTTTTCTTAAGTGAAGCCTATTTTGGTCAATTGGGTCTTGTCAGCGCCTTAATCATAATATTATATTTGTTTCAAAATTAATGCTATAGTATTTTAGATCTAACGGAGGATCAAGCTAAGCAATTTGAGGTGTTGTGGACTCATAAAGACTAATGCTCATATCCAAAACATTCACACCAGTAGCATTTACCTCCGCGAAGGGAAACTCCGTAACAAGTACTTCACAGCACATAATATAGGAACAAAGGAGCCGTTAGTCATTGATAGCAATCAGAATCATAGTTAGATGCAGGAATGCGAGTCCGTTGCTAATCCTCAAGTGTAGCCGTAAGCAGGTTATCAAAATGGCGGCAACATCTCATTTGTTCCAATTAGTGGTAGGTATGCGTGGGATTGGTAACGTTAGGTTTTGTATGGTACGATCAGCATGAGATCTAAATATAATGTCTTATGTACGTTATTAAGGCAATATCAAGTTATACATGAGATCACGCCTTGTTTTCCCCAAAGAGGCAGAGGCGTAGGTACCTATAGTACACCCACATTTCACCTGTTATGTTTAATTACCATGTAATAGGGGGCGAGCCTGTTGCCATTGTGGCGGCATCTACATCATCACATGCGAACTACGCAACACGCTGACGTCACGCAAAAACCTGCATCGCGCAAGCAGAGTTTACCGCGCGACTAGAATATTATACAACATGCCGACATCGACCGTCGGCGTCGGACTGTAGCCCACCAGACATGACACTCGTCTGGTCGGAGAATCCTCCCTTTTCTATGGAAGATGAGTAAACTTTATACCATGTTCCTCATGCCTCTATACTCAACCGGGCACAAATCCAGACCCCGAGCTGCTACTGAAAAAATCCTGTTGGGAAACCCAATAATATTTTGCCCGACCTGGGAATCGAACCCAGTTCCTCATGGTCAGCAGAAGCGCTTGCGACCACTAGAACAGCGAGGCAGACAATTATTATTATTTACAAGTTAATTACTTATTTTAAGAAAGAACGATGCCAAAAACGATTTGGAACGAGACGTACCACTCGTATGACAATTGATTGACAAAAGTAAAATCTGTTTTCGTTTCTCGATGCAATTGACTGGTACAATCAATATTAAAATTCCCACGAGAAACTTGAAGTTTTAATTGGTCAAGGACAGGTAATGAGACACAATTGGCTTAACAGGTTAAGGATCCTTTTAAAAAGTTTTGTTACCATACTAGGCCCGGCACCCCCTCAGATAACCACGGCTATCCTCTGAACATCACTAGGAATATACATTATATTAGATACAATAAAATATATTAGGTGTACAAATTACGATAAGTAGTTTAGAAGTTATGAGGGAACATAATATCATGATCATACATACCCACATACATACCGGTCAAAATCATAACCTTACTTTTTACTTCGCTATAGTCGGATAAAGATAGACAGGTACTTCCATAGTTGTAACAGCACTTTATTGGGCTCATCATCGCGCGATCGCATTTCCGAAGGTAGACGATGATTCCCGAAGCGCATAGTTTTCTTTGGAAAGCTGTAGATATATTGTAACATACTGGCCAGTTGCCAATTCCATTCCTTCTATTGGTTACCTAAGTTTCTAGGTCAAGTTGTGTTGAAGACAGCTGTCCTTTTTAGATTTTTACACCCCAAAACATACACCCCCAAACATCTATTTACACACTCCCACACACCAAACTGTCAAAATTATCACGCCTATTTCCATAACATAAACGTAAATGCTTCAAATCCACAACATAGTACAATAAGTGTTTATTTATTCAACAATATTAGGGTCCCAATTCTCGAAACAAGCGGGGTCCACTTAAAAAGAAAAATTGCTAAAATTACAAGCATTTTGTACGCGATGCTTATCCTCGCGCAATAAATTTGTCCACCCACGAATACTTATGAAAATACTGGCAAGATAGCAACGACGCCATTTTGTAAAAAAAATGTATGTGTATTAAATGAAATATTAGGATAAGAAACAATAGGTGTGATATTTTGAGGAAACTCGTGGAACTACGCAGATTTAAAGGTGAATTAAACAATAATTAGGTATGTAGACGGAATTTTCTCTAAAGAATTTAAGATCTAGTGTGGAAGAGCTTTTTTTTTTGGGTGGGAAATCATCAAAAAACTTCTCCCGCTCTGGGCGGAGCGGAAGGGTGTGTCAGACTCTTACTGATTAAAACCCACCCGTATTCCTTCCATTGCCTGCAATGTGTTGGCAGGGGCCTCGGTAACCCTCATCTCTTTGAGGCGCGCGTGGAATACAACGCGCCGTCGGCCCGGTCTGGTCCTTACCGGACGGTGAGCTACCCATTGCTCAACGTCCGCAAGCCCGCGCCTACGGTGGCCGGAAATCCGCCCGGGATTCCCGACTCCCAGGGCGTCTCCTGCGGCGGCTAGGGGCGAGAGGGCGCGAAATTTGCCTTTTCCTCAACCATCCCGCCTCCTCCTTCGCGAGCATTACTGCTTCACAGAAGGAGGTGTCGGCTGCCCATTCCCTCTCGCTCCGTACCATGGCCTGAACCAGGGCTGGACGCGAGAGATCTCTGCCACCAATTGCCTCCACGAGGACACGGCGGTGCTCTGCCCAAGCCGGACAGACCTCCACCGTATGCTCCACCGTGTCCTCCGGGCGATCTACACAGTGGTGACACCCGGGCGTTTCCTCCCGCCTTATCCAACACAGGAACCTCCCGAAGCTGCCGTGTCCGGTGAGGACCTGCGTCAGGTGGAAGGTGAGGACGCCGTAGCGCTTTTCTAGCCACTCCTCAAAGATGGGACTTATCGCCGCAATGGTGGCGTGCCCAGCACTGGGTTGCGACAACCGTATTCTCCATGTCGCCATGAGATCCCGCCGGAGCTCCGTCCGCTGTGCCGCGATTTTTCGCGGCAGCGGAATTACGCCCCGCGCCCTGCGTAATACGATAACCCTTGATAAGACTGGTTGTTAGACTTTTGGGCTTCTGCCGACCTGTCAATGATCCACGAACGACGGACGGGACCAACAGCTTAACGTGCTTTCCGAAGCACGCGGAGAGTTCTCGGTACGTAAAGAGTCACCCATCCACGGTCCAACCGTGGCAAGCGTGGCTTAACCTTTTTGTCAAGGACCGGCTAACGAGACACAATTGATTTTATATTGTTTGTCTCCGAATCGGTGTCGCGCGGGGCTTGACCGGTCGTTCCATCAGGTTATGGAACGATCCATGCGGCTGTTATTACTTCACCACGAGCTACGCAATCTGGGGAAAATATATTATGTCGGAAAACCCATGACAAATTGATCCGTCCACTAATGCAAAAATTAATCAATATGATGTCGAATCGGAAGGTTGACGCAAGGTCTAATCGTATGAACCCCATTCATACAATAATGACATTAATAAACGTCATTGCTCTCCAAATTATTCAGTCTGCGACGAAATTGAATTCAATTTACACGTTTTACATAAAGATCAAGATAATTGACACTTTATACCACTTCTATTTATCCCTCAAGGGACAAGCGTGAACAAACTTTTCAACAATAATTAGTTTAACGCAATCAACTGTGCAGGAGAACCCTAAAAATTCATGGAGAGAACGTTTGTAATTAATTAAATTTTTACACAATGTTAATTTTAATAAAAAAAATATCTACGTGCGCCCTTGGACAGAAGCCAGTGTTATTTATTATTTTTTTACGTAAATAGAAGACACGTGTAGCTGCTACATCAGATTCCTGAGGTTGTATAGCAAAACCAGCCTATAAAGCCTAATGGGCAGGCCTCCTCTCTGTAAGGGAAAGTGAGGTAATCCATCGGTTGGAATGAGTCATGGGTTGGAAGGAGTCACATCTGTTCGCATTTTTGGATCTAGGACATACAGGGGATGTGAAGTGTTAAAGCCATCAATGTTTAGAGATGGATGGAGACTCCTAGACATGCTATGTAAGCGAAATAAGATATATGAAATAAAATTATTTTATTCTTATTTATTATTAATATATTCACATATGATAATCTACTAGAGCTTCCAAAATAAATCCACATTCATAACAAACAGCCAGAAACTAATAAAAACCCCAATAGAGCCTTATGAGAGTTTAGCTAGTGCTTGGTATCTTCAGAAAAGTAACTAAGACTACTGCAAGGCTCAAGGATGGGAAAATAATTCAATGAACAAAAATGTATTTGTAAGAAAAACTAGTAGTAAAAGTTAAATTTTGAATTAGAAAGTAATTAACTTATTTTGTAAAACAATAAAACGGGTAGGTGGTTGGGAATTAATCCTCTTCCTTCGTCTGTACATATACATTTACGTAATATGAAAATTAGACAGGACCAGTAGCGAGTAGTGCTGGGAAACATTTACATAATATCGACAGAATAAATAATTTACAGGTTAAAAAACTTCTCGTGAACTAAATATAAAACTCAATCAAGGCAACAACCTGCTGGGGTCGCGGGAAAGTTAAAAGGATTACCAAGGCCCCTGGCAACAGAGGCAACGGAAAGAACACGGGTGGGTTTTAGTCAGAGTCTGACACACCCTCCCGCTCCGCCCAGAGTTGGAGAAGTTATTTGATAATATCCCACGCAAAAGAAAAAAAAAGTCGACTGCTCAAAAGCAGACTTGCACTAGTTGCGGCACCGCACTGAACTCTCGCAGATTGTGTATTCACCCTATTCCTTTGCCCTATTTCCTTGCAGGTCAGTGTCAAGTTGTTGGGGTCCACTAGGGCCGATGCCTGCCGGGGTCGCGGGAAAATCCGAAAGGGTTACCGAGGCCCCTGGAAACACAGGCAACCCGTGTCCCATACACGGGTGGGTTTTAGTCAGTAAGAGTCGGACACACCCTCCCGCTCCGCCCAGAGCGGGAATGGTTATTTGATAATCTCCCACACAAAAAAAAAGCAAGGCAACAAAAATTTAAAAGAGTAAGCTTAGATGGTTTGGTCATGTTGAGATGATGAAAGAAACGCGACTAACAAAAGGTATTTACAAGGCAGATGACCGTTGGGTAGACGTGTTCTTGAGTGGAGACCGCGAATTTGGTAAACCTGAGGTAGGACGCCCTCAGGCTAGATAGAACGACGATCTTCGCAGGGTAGCAGCTGGATGAGAGTTGCCGAGTTTCGAGCTGAATGGCGTGCAATTGGAGAGGCCTATTTTCAACAGTGGACTGCTATAGACTGATGATGATGATGTGAGTGGAGGCCTTATTTGTGATGTTCTTCAGAAAGGTCAGGTGCGTAGTACTCGCAAGCGGCGTGTGTGTATGACCATATGGATGAACGTAAACGAGGCAAAAGGCATTCTTACATAATAATCGTAGCAGATGAAGTTCTATAGTTTCTGCCTACCCTCATGAGAAGAACGTGTGAGTTTATGTATGCATGTATGTGTATATGTGTCAAGCCAGGTCGTATTTTGGTTTAGTACGATTTTGACTGACTTACGATATCGGAACGATATAAAACATAATTATTTCGAGTTTCTGATCTGATTCTGATTCTGAATCTTCTGTGACTTCTCCTGTTAGGTTTTGGACGTAAATTACAAAACTGATCTTAATAGACTTTGACAACAGAGCAAAATAGAGCAGCCTTTAAAAACCTGTGTTTATCTAGGCCAGGGCAAACGTTGTTTCTAGATAATTCTTGATACTTTAGGAAGAATAGCATTTTTCCTCCAATAAAAAATGTTGATGTGTTAAAAATCAATGTCAAATCATCGATATCGACACTCGATGTCCCATCACATGCATTAATAACGAGCCCAACTACTTGACTGTCACTCGTCAAAGATTTATTGTCTCATCATACGCCATCTTTTATTCATATTAATATCAGTAGCGGCTGAGATATCGCCTAATTGGACTATACTGGCAAAAACGTTGCTAAATCGATGTATTGTATTAGGGCCCAATCACACGTACCTACCACAACCGCACCACAACCACACCGCAACGACACCACGTGGACGGAGATAGAGATAGAAGAAGTTTATTCAGACGGATCTCGTGTGAATAAATTTCTCTCTCTTATCGATTTAGGGGCCGATCATACGTATCACAACCACACCACAACGACAGCACGTGCGGGCAGGCGCTAATTTGTATGAAAATGAATTGTTTATTCACATTTAACCGCCAAAATCAACCGTGTGGGCGATATCGACTAAATCAAGGCCACGTCGCAGCCACAACGCAGCAGCTAGGGGCCGGCCGCATCGAAAAACAACGTTGAGTCGATCTGTATGTCTGCAATCACTAGCCACAACGTAATCATATCGCAACTTCTAGCGACAACGCAACCACATCGAAATTGTGTAGTTACCACAATGCTACTACAAGAAGCTGCAGCGACACTATTCACACGTAACCACTGCTTGCCCACATTTTTTCGCTGCGGTGTGGTGTGGTTTTGGTACGTGTGTTCGGGCCCTTAATTGTGTCCCAATACATGACATATCCCTCGACATAATTGGCTACATCTGGACTGAGACAATAAAATCTATTAGTGATGTTTATCGAGTGTTTTTAGTTTATTTATTAGTCTGTTTTAGTCCGAGAGAACTAGGGTTGTGTTGTTTAGTTGTGCTTGAGTGATTGAGTGTGCCTTTCGTTCGTATATCAATCTAAACTAAGTCGTGTTTTAGTAAATTGTTATTTCTTTGTTGTTGAAACGTTTACCTTGTTATTTTAATTTATTACGGAAAGGTAGTAAGTACCTAGTAGGTAACGGTGTAAAGGCTCGCGTAGACAGGCGCGACAATTTCTATGAATGTTCATGGACACTGTTCTATCAGAATCTCGTCGCACCGCGTCGCGTCGCGCCTTTCTGTACCTTAAGGCGAAATAAAGTTTTTGAAAACAATTAATTTTATCAGGCTACTAGTGCTATCTTTTGGTCTCTCTGTTATGGTTGCTATTCTAGTATTTATCCTTTTGAACTCTCCTCCAAACTTAATACTAATTATGTTGTTGATTGTCATTTAGGTACATAAAAGAACATTCATTTAGCATTAGCATAATCAGCCTATAATGTTCCCACTGCTGGGACTCAGGCCTCCTCTCTGTGAGAGGAAGTGGGCCCTAATCCACCACAGAGCCCAGTGCGGGCGGTCGATGACACATGTCTTCGAATTTTTGATTATAGAACATGCCGGTTTTCTCACGATGTTTTCCTTTGACGGTCATTTGAATTTAAGTGAATTGCAATAAACGATATCTCAGAGCAAGGCGCAAAAATTTATCAAAAAAAAAAACAACAACAGCTTAAAGTATAAATCGCAGATTTACCACAGATTTAAAAATAATAAATCCACATATGTAGACTCGCGAGTGCTCGCTACTAAACGAATAAATATTAAAATTTGATTAAAATGTACGCCGATCAGCGTCCCATTTGATTTATGTCCACAAAAAATGGGCTAAGCCTGATTTATGGAATTGTGTGGCCTCTTGCTTCATAGAAATCTCTTTGAGTGAAAACGGAATCATAATAAATGTATCGTAAATTACAGAAAAGAAAATGTCATTCACGGATTATCTAGTAGGTATGTAGAAGGGATCGTAGCTAAATAAAACCGTAGAAATTCATTGACAATCTGCGATGTAAAGCAGTGCTTTTCTCGGTCAGCCTACAAACGGCTAACCATTCAAGAACAGGGGGTCTACTCCCTAAGCACTAAATCCCTAGTTTCGGCCGAAGTAACGAGCGCTTCCTACTCTGTATCACCTACGGACATAAGATTACTTCGGAGCCCGAACTGAGAATGAATGACAACATGGTTTGACAGTTGTCCCTACTCGCAATGTGTTTGTGGCCATTCGCAAAATTGAATTTGTCATTTGTTTTGACGGATCAACTACTTTCGGACGGGCCCGTATCTTCGTTGATGGACTTAGAGAGTAGACCCCCAGAGTATGGAGGATCTTTCCTTCATACTCTATCCTCATTTAGAGTCTATGCAGCATGATATATTTTGGTGTCGCTTGTCTCGCCGGATAGTTTTGGTGGTCCTTCTATGCTACATATTTGTGCTGGTACTTGTATATGCCTTCCACAAATGATCAGATATATGTATTTGCCGTCATATATTAATGGATGAATCATGACATCATATATTATTGCCGAGCTGTCCATAGTAATATAAGTACTTACATAATATGCTCGTGACTGTACTTTACCTTTTTTTTTGGTGGGAAATTATCATATAACTTCTCCCGCTCTGAGCGGAGCGGGAGGGTGTGTCAGATTCTTATTGACTAAAACCCACCCCTGTTCCTTCCGTTGCCTGTATTGTAAGAGGCCACGGTATCCTTTTCGGACTTTCCCGCGACCCTGGCAGGCATCGGCCCTAGCAGACCCGGCGTGGAACACAACGTGCCGTCGACCCGGGCCTGGTCCTTATCGGACGGCGAGCAAAAATTGCACTGTACTTTACCTGACGATAAAATATAGTTTAATATAGAATAACACAAAAAGTATTGTTTTGATCTCGAAAACTATAAACACTACAACGATACCAAGTTCGTGGCCAGCCTGTATACCAGTTTGATGGCAATTACTATTACAAGTGACGTCACATGTCATGCTGCCATATAAACTGGGGACTAGTTTCCTGCCTGTCTACCAGTTTCCTTTTAAGTCTAGCTAATTAAGTTCTCACTTATATTGGAAATGAAAGACTGCTTTAAGTACTAGTTTTTAGATTTTATTAGTTCACTTTTTCTGTTTATAACTTATTGTATTGTTAGGGTTCCGTACCTGGTCACCGAGGCCCCTGGCAACACAGGCAACAGGAAGGAATACGTGTGGGTTTTAGTCAGTAAGAGTCTGACACACCCTCCCGCTCCGCCCAGAGCGGGAGAAGTCATTTGATGACTATCCACCAAAAAAAAAAAATATAGAGAGTGGGCCCCCAGAGTATGGAGGATCTGTCCTCCATACTCTGCTATAGCTCTAGCTATGGATATAGCTCAGAAATCACGTGATACTTTTGTATCTCAATCTGAATGATTTTGAAGTAGCTATATTGCTAATCCACCCAAAAAAAAAAAGGGTTCCGTACCTCATACGGTAAAAACGAAACCCTAATAAGATCACTCATTTGTCTGTTTGTCTGTATGTCACAGCCGATTTGCTCTGAATCTACCGGACCGATTAAGTTGAAATTTGGTACACATGTGAAATCAAAAGTAATTTATTCAAACTAGGCTGAGGATCAACACTTTTCAAACGTCAAAATTACATAAGACAGTCCCCCAAAACGCCCGCCCTTCACCACTTCCTAGTGCTTTAGTTGAGAAGAAGTGGCGCAACAAACTCCCCAGCAGCACAGCTGTCTGTTCAGTTAGAAAAAAAAAGGATTCTATACAATAGTATGCAAAAATATATTAATTTTTGTGACTTAAACACGAACGGGTAACGTAAATAAACAAATTTTGGATAAGGGGTTCAGGTTCACTTTTGGAGAAAAATTAGAAAATTAAAAAAAGATATTTGCGAACTGTACCGAGTATCTCAAATCGATATATCAAACGAAATGTCTTGTTATGAGAATTTCAAATATATTTATTTTATAATTTTACAATTATTCGTTTAAAAAGTTATTAAAGAATATTGACCATCCCACATCCTTTGATCCGAAACTGCTGAGAATATTTCTATACTTACAGGAAAACCGAAGTCTATGGTCTTAAAATAACATGTTAAGTCACTCAATAATGTGCGGACAAACCTAAATTTGCAGTTGGAATGTATGGGGAACATGTTTTTCAACTAGAATGTTAAGTTTGTTCTTGGGATAAAGTCATCCCAACTAAAGGCTCGTGCAGACTAGCGCGATATTGCGGTCGTGACAGGCAGCAATATGCCTGTCGCGCCCGCGATATCGTCCCAGTCTGCACGAGCCTTAATATGGAACTCTTCATTGTGCGTGGTCCGACATGCACTTGGTCAGTTTTTATTATTACATCTTAAATATTTTGATTGATGTATTTGATATTTTGATTAATGATTAGATAAATGACAAAATAACACAGGTAACAGCATCACGCCTGTATTTTTAGTACCTACCTACCACGTTTCGCAAGAGAAAATGCGGTCACGTGTTCGTTGGCGTTCATTCCATTCCGATTCCTCTGTTTTCGCCTAGTTAATGATACTGTCATCAACCAGGCACATATCTACTGAAGACAGGTACTAAGAAATTCAGTCAAAATATCAACATAAATCTTGACCTTAAGACGCATAAGATCTGTTATGTAATTTCACAAGTTTAAAGGAGAGGCTAACAAAAATAGTACAATGTTTTTAATTATTAGCCTAATCGAAAATAAACAACAGTTTTGATACGATTCTATCAAGAACTTTATTTTGACTCTCCTCTAAACTTGTGAAATTCCATATCAGACCATAAGCGTCTCAGGTCGAGAAATAAGCATTAATTTTTAAAGTAATAATTATTGTAATTTTCATTACATTTTATAGCCACACACGCGATACTTACACACATCTTTTAATAACTTGCTAACGAAAAAACGACGATTAGGTACTTCGGTTCGATTGGGTTCGATTTGGGACATCTCTATTCGAGAAATTGATGACATTTTCTCAAACATAAATATCGCTTAAAATGTCTCAATTAATAATACGTTGACTTGAACAAATATTGTATTTTTAATAAAAAGTAATTACAAATTACGTTTGCCGCCACAGATAAAAAAGGTGATTAAAATTAATTATTTAGAGGTGCCACACGGGGGGCGCATCGAGCGATGTAAAATATAGATAGTCGAGTTGCAGACTTTAGTGATGTACCCGATAACAACTTATTTTTTTCGTTGCTTTGCAAAAGTAAACCGTGTTAACATTTTATTAGCTAGAAGAAAGTTTTTTATAAATCTAATTACAGATTTTAAATGACTAAGGTAATATTGTAATTACTTCGTTAGTAGGTAATCTAGCAATTCCAGTGGCAGAATTCCAGTGGGTGACATTTAACATATTGTTGTCCTCTGTATGACTTGTCTGTACTCAGAGTCTATTTTAAATTAAATTAAATTGGGACTACATTGTTGTTTTGGGTTCCCACCTGTAAAAACTGTTGACGAGGTATTAATAGCACAGAAAAAATGTATTCGAGCTGTATGTAAAATAAAATGAACGGATTCATGTAAGCCACATTTCCAAAAGTTAAAAATATTGACGGTACCATCACTTTATATCTACGAAGCCTGTATCTTTGTAAAAAACATGTTTTTATACAAATCTGTGGAAAGTCAACCGCGGCGCTCAAAGAAGTTGCACCCGTTACGCACTAAAACCAAATTCCTGTACAATAGTATACAGGTTGAAATTGAAAACTTGCGACAAACTGAAATGTGACATTGTATACATCATTATTAACAACTTTTACTAAGGGACCAAAGCTGTAATCCCAAAAAAAAAAATCTGCTTTTCCTACATTTTGATGAGGCGAACATAAATGTAGGGGACAGCAGTTTTTTTTTTTTGGGATTGTAGCTTTGGTCCCTTAGTAAAAGTTGTTCATAATGATGAGTACAATCTCCCATTTCGATTTGTCGCATGTTTTCAATGTCACCCTGTATAAGCAATGGCTCCAAGACTTTATAACAAATTGCCTGAACAAATTGTATCGAGCAAAAACATGAATGAGTTTAGACGCAAGATTTTTAAACTACGGAATGACAAGGCGTATTACTCTGTTAATGAATATCTTAATGAAAAATTAAAATAATAGGCAAGTACTTAAATAATTTAATATCTGTATAATTAAAATCCTGCTTCACCTATTCTTTAATGACATTAACTTCATTTTGATATTGTATACGAAATTGTTAGTATTTACTAGGTACCTGTTTTTGTTTATGTGCCGTCTTAATTTATTGACGCATGAAACTGTGGCATGTACTTACCTAGTGACGTTATTATTTATTATTTTGTTACTGTGACTATTTGTAACTAATTATTTTGTGTGCCTTCTGGCGGGACATAGGTAGTATGGACCAATATTTCTATATAATAACATCTGTATATATTAATCTGTGTTTATTAATTTTGTGAACATAGGGTTAAATTAAATGATTTTGAATTTGAAAACAAAAATGTAAGTGGTAATAATAATAATAAATAAATAAATTATTTCTATTATTTTCTTGTATTTTTTTTTGGATACTTACCTATAATATATATATATATATATATATATATATATATTATACTATATAATATAATATTTGAAAACAAAAATGTAAGATATAATATTTTTGAGTGAATTGTTTTTGATTGTAGATATTTTTTTTCTACTCGTACACTCGGAATCTACATCTATTTTTATATACTTTCCAATTGCAGGTATGCTGGAAGAGATTTTTTTAGAAATAATCACCTTTGCACGTAATTTATATTCTTTTCTTCTTGTCCGTGTTCAAATACTCGTATCTGTAAAACTAATTTTCGACCATAACGTCACTAGGAGATTTTAAATTTGCAACGACGATATTAAGGCTCGTGCAGAATTTCTATAAGAACTTCACGGAAATTGTACCAGTATCACGTCGCGCCTGTCTGCACGAGCCTTTTAAGTATTTATTGTATATGTAAATGGTACACATTTACATATAAAATAAATACTTAAAAGGCACAGACTTCATGTCATGCAGTGTTGTGGGATCCAGCAAGCTTAGCATGACGCTTTGTATTTCTTCGAAGAATAGACACAGCTCTTTCTACACAAAGTGACATTTCGTTTCTCCATTTTTGACATCTCACTGTAGAAATCCTTTTACAATCTGTCATCTTATCTTTCGTTCTTATCGATCTTTGTCTAGGTCCTTTTTTATGTAGAAGGATTTCTACGGTGGGATGTCAAAAAAGGAGAAACGAAATGTCACTTTGTATAGAAAGACCCGTGTCTTGTCTTCAAAGAAATAGACAGCGTCATGCTAAGCCTGCAGAAGGAGATAACCCTAAAAAACTAATTTGGGCAAGAGACCCCTTTTCCAAAATTAACTAATACCCCATAGCCATTTTTTTTCATCTTGTACGTACTTGTGCACGCTTATCGACTTGTTGAGTTTTTTAAAATATTAGTCATTCTTATAACAAGTTGGTAAACGTAACACAACTTATAGTGGTATTTTGTTACACAAAGCCACATATTTTATTATATTTACAAATTTAAAGGGCTGCAGAGTCCAACAATCCTTCTTATATCTATATACATTGATTCCTGTCTGCGACTACATGCCCTCTAAATTGTGAGAAGTACCAGCCTCTTCTCCTTGCTCCGCCTCTTAGCGATAAGACCGCCCATTGTGTTACTCTGTGTAATATTTCTACATTTATAATCTGTAATTTATATGGTGTATATAATGAATAGTTAATCAATCTGCCTAGCCTTTTCCCAACTACGTTGGGGTCGGGTTCCAGTCACAGGCTGGAGCTGAATACCAGTGTTTTACATTGAGCGACTGCCTATCTCAAAACGGTGAAGAAAAACATCGTGAGGAAACCGGCATGTCCTAGAACCAAAAAATTCGAAGACATGTGACAACTACCAACCCGCATTGGGCCCGCGTGGTGGATTACGGCCCTCTCCCTCTCACAGAGAGGAGGCTTGTGTCCCAGCAGAGAGAACATTATAGGCTGATTATGTGTGACTGCCTATCTGACCTACACGGAGGCTTTTATTATGTAGCCATACGTAATAACGAGTATTCTATTGTTTTCCACCTTCATGGCCATTTACCTAGACTGACGGCTGATATTCTCTTATTCAGGTAAATACGTACATAATGTATTGTAACTAGGGTTGCCAACTACCATTTATACCCCACCCTACTATATTTCTAAAGAATAAATATACTAGGTGAAACTACTATATATTTATTTCAACACAAAATGGCGAGTTGATCGCAATAGGGCCAGTAAGTATTATAATGTATTTCATAAAAGCTGAATTAATTGTATTTTGTAACCTTATAGGGCTCCCACACAAAACTGCGAATTCGCATCGCATCGCAAAAATCTGCGAGCTCGTTGTCATTTTATTATGAAAAACTGACATCGAGCTCGCAGATTTTTGCGATGAGATGCGAATTCGCAGTTTTGTGTGGGAGCCCTTAGAGTGTAATAAATGTTATGAGACATTAATTGGTCAAGGACAGCTAATGAGACACAATTGATTTTCTATTGTTTGACTCCGAATCGGTGTCGCGCGGGGCTTAACAGGTTAAAACAAAAACCTGTAGACAAAGGTTCATAGTGCCAAAAAATATGCATTTAAAGAATAAAAATAATTTTTGAAACACGTACCTACTAAACATTTTTTTTTTTCGCCAATTATGTTTTTACAGGCAATGGCTTTAAAAATACTATATTTGATATAAAAAAAAGTTGGCAACATTTTTTTTTTTATCCCAACAACAGCAACCCTAACTACTGTAACGAGTAGGTACACCTATACGTACTTAAGGTATATCCTACTCCAATATTCCTGTTATTTTGCCAATAATCTTCGTGTATCAGTTACTAAGCAAATCCTGTTGATATAATAGATTCTCGTAGCTAATAAATATACATATCAATAATGGGACTTATCGCGGTACCTACCTACCTAGCGTCTAAGTTTATTATAATAGCATCTTGTGCCCGCGGCTTCGCCCGCGTTGAGTTCGGAAATTATCCCACGGGAACGAACTACCGGAATAAAAGTATCCTATGTCCTCACCCAAGTCATGGTCTACCTGTGTGCCAAATATCATCGAAATCTGTTCAGCCGTTAAGATGTGAAAGCATAATTAACAAACAAACTCACTTTCGCACGTGAAATATTAAATATACTAGCTGTTGCCCGCGACTTCGTCTGCAATCCAGAATAAAAAGTAGCCTATGTCCTAACCTAAGTCATGATCTACCCATGTGCCAAACTTCATCCAAATCCGTTCAGCCGTTTTAGCGTGAAAGCGTAACAAACAAACAAAGTCACTTTCTTATAATATTAGTTAGGTTATAGAAATACAGCTATATCTATAAATACTCGTACATTATATCTTATATCATATCGCTATACCTATACTTACTTTTTATAAATTGAAGTCGCTTTTCGTGTCTGTCTGTGTGCGTTGTTCTTCTAAACTACGCAACGGATAATGATGCGTTTTTCACCATCATTTAGAGGATTTATTCCGGAAGGTTATGTGTATAATAATAATCATTTATTTGTTAAGACTACAAATGAGGTCGATTGTGTTAGTAACAATCTTACTTAGCCTTTGCTAGTACTTAATAACCAAAACAGGTCTTGTTCGATCGGCTACCGCCCACACAAGCGGACTATCGGCCCGGGCGGCTATCGAATGCAGAATGATGTTGGGACTGTCACGGAATCTGCGAAGTAACGAGGCAGATTTTTTGCGCCATACTGGCAGTGCGCAACGTGGCCGTCGCAACAACACCTAAAATGCATTGTTATGTTGGATACGCAGAGCATTGTAACCCTTTGGGTATATCTGAACCACAGGGCCCCCGAGTACAGTGTTGTGCAATACGCCTTGAATGATAAATTATTTGTATTTCTGTAAGTAGATTTGTATAAACACTTTTACACGTCAATCATGTTTTTAAAATAAAGCTAGATGAGGTCGGCGTTTCCTATCTGACTACTCTGAGAAGAAAGGGTGAAATAAACTCAGAGGTCACAGTCTCTTTCAAAGTCCAGACATAATCTTGTTCAGATCATGTGAAGGTCATGTAGATTGGTGCCTGAAATGGTCCTTTTGAGGAAAGAACCTCACAGATTCAGTAGACCTGTCCAGTCCAGTTAAAAGGGCTATTTTAACTGCGACTGTACTTCGAGAGAACCGGCGGGCCAGCATGTTCACCCGGACTGACAACGCTCTACACTTCTTCTCCAAATCTGAATCGTCTTTCAAGGAATTTGTTACCAGATGGCCCAAATAATTAAATTTATACACCCTGTTTATTGAGTGACCTTTAAGTAACAGAGAAGGGACCGTAGATGGACATCTGGCACCAGACCTGAAGAAGATATACTCTGTCTTTTTGGTGTTGTATATCAACCCATGAGACTCCGTATATGACTCACACACAGCCAGTAGCTTTCGGAGGGCATAGATTGAGGGAGTCAGCAGCACCATGTCGTCCGCGTAGCTTAGATCAGATTATTAAAACAAACACCATCCACATAGCAGCCGACACGCGTGCTGCTGAGTCGCTCGACCAAGGCATTCAAGGGCGAGGACAGTCCCCCTTGTCTGACTTCACACTCCGGTCAGTATAGCTCCGAAAGTTCCCCTACCCATCTCACCCGAGTCTCCTGGTATAGGTATTTAAGGAGAGATGCGAGCTCTGGCGGCACTGTTGTGACTCTTAGCTTCTGCCAGAGTAAATCGTAAGAGACTAGAATGCCTTGGTCGAGCGACTCAGCAAGTCGCTCGACCAAGGCATTCAAGGGCGAGGACAGTCCCCCTTGTCTGACTTCACACTCCGGTCAGTATAGCTCCGAAAGTTCCCCTACCCATCTCACCCGAGTCTCTTGGTATAGGTATTTAAGGAGAGATGCGAGCTCTGGCGGCACTGTTGTGACTCTTAGCTTCTGCCAGAGTAAATCGTAAGAGACTACTTAGTCAAAGGTCTTGGATAGGTCTAGGAAAACCGCGAAGACTGGTGTCTATCCGTGTAATACTTAACAGCGTGCTTCAGACTAATAATGGCCGTCTCCGTTGACAGCCCTGCCCGAAATCCGAATTGGGCATCATGAATCTTGACATACCTATTTAGATGCGAGTTGATCACGCTGTCAAGTACCTTGGCTATGACGGTGGGAAGTGAGATTGGCCTGTAGTTTGACCAGTTTGACCAAACGAGACAATTTACATGAAAATATTTTGTCTCTCAATTTTCGGTTTACCTGGCTTAAGTTATTTTTTAGAGTGAAAATAAATATTTTTCTTAGAAAGAAGGTTCATTCACATAGCTATTCGGATAAGAGGTTGTCAGTCAATCACCTGAGTACCTACATAGGTACTTACCACACTCTACTACTCGATTCAATCAATAAAACTTGAAATGTTTCATTAATTTGCAAAAGCGCAACGAACTCAATCAATTTGCTGAATTGTGAAGCTAGCTTCCCACGGCCACGGTGCGCGATATTGCGGACGGACGCGGTCCAGCTCACACCGACGCGGACGCGACGCACCATGGGGAGAGTATCGTCTGGAACAGCGCAGACACGTTCGTCGCGGTGCGTCCGATCCGCGGCGAGTCAGTAACTTCAAAGGAAGTGGCTCTTTTTACGAGTTCTCTTTCACTTTGCATTTTGGAATGAAAATGGCTTCGAATCTCAAAACCCACACTGACCGACACGAACCGTTGGAAGAGCCTTGGTGTGTGGTGCGTGGCTGTCCGTGGTCTTGGGCCGTGCGGTCTGGTCCGCGTCCATCTGGATATCACGCACCGTGGGAAGCCGCCCTAATAGACAATGCTCGCAGCTCGATCTCAACCTAACGTAGGTATAAGCAGTCTATTAGAATCCAGATCCCTAATCCACTGAATTTAACTGAACAAGAGGAGTGGAGTATTATAGAAATTAAAGAGAAAAACACTATTTCATAAAACAGATAAGGTTAGACCGCAAGTGAATTGATTCTAATAAGTAATTACCGTAATCATGTTAACAATATCCAAGTTTAAGTTCCAAAGACTATGTAAGGTGAAACATACTTATCTACTCCAATAAATGGGTACAAACCACGAAACAGTAGCCACTCAACACAACACTCAAACCCAAACTATATTTCTTCCAATTCCCATCAGCATAAGAGACAAAGCTTCGTAAACGACCAGCGATAAATTTAAGTATTTCACATAAATTCTCAAAGAATCCTTAACGGGAGATATAGGAACTGCTGTAATCACTCTCAAATGTAGTTAATCATCAGCCGACCGTATCAAATGTAAAATGGATCGTAATGACTCCCTGATTGAATGTCATCGTAAAACACTACTCTTTGTTATATCTACTACGACGCTGTATTTGGTATTGAGAGAAACAATGATCTAAATCTAAAACGTGTTAGAAATTGGTTGTTGAGAATTAATTTTTTTTTTTCGTTATTTATTTTATTTTATTTTATTTTTCTTTATTGGCCAACCAACAATTGTTTACACTGTAAATAGTTGAAATAATATCTACCATAATCTAAGATAAGTGGAACAATTTCCTACTGGTTAGCACCGCATGCCCAAAAAACATATTAGGTGTTCCACAAGCACTAAACTATAAAATTAATGTAAATATAATAATAAATTAGCAACTTTAAATTAATTAATTTCAATATAACAAAACAAACAGAGACAAAATCGTGAAAAGATAAAATAAAAATAAAATTAAACATTATTAGTAATTGTTCTATGAAACTTGGCATTACGTTATTGGGAAGCTTAGGGGATTACATATCAATCAACTAGCTTCAGTAGCTTCGTCTCGATCTAATAGCGATCGCTTTACGACCGAATTCGGTCGCAGTCCTAATGCGTTCCCTAGACCATCAAATTTGCTTGACAAGCACGAACCAGGGACCCCATTATGACTTCGCGACCGAATTCGATCGTAAAGCGATCGCTATCTATGTTGAGACTGCAGTCCCTGGCCGCGAATCGTTCGCGTGGAAGTCGTATGATACACAATGTTCTAAAACAACAGCCACATATTTATAAAACTCCCTCGACCCCCGACTCACCGTGTCGCATCGCATCGCCCGCCCGCGCGATTACTTCATTTTCGCTTAGCGTTTTTACGGACTTTTTTTCTTTTTACTTGGCTCCTAAGGGTCGTAGCGCGATGGTAACCTTCCTCAAGAATTGGGCTATCAAATACAAAAATATTGTTTCAAATCTGGTAGGCAGTTCCAGAAATTAGCGCGTTCAAACAAAACAAACTCTCAGCACTATTAAATAAGTATAAATTGGAATGAAAACGTATATGATCTCCAAAAACTGTAAAGTATGACATACATTTTTGCTTTATCGATAATCATAGGGATGTTAATTTTGATAAGTTTGAAAGATAAGTTTGAAAACAGAATCATGGTTAACGTTAAAAAGGAGAAACAAGGCGAAATAATGAGTAAAATGTTATTGAAAAAATCGTGCAGATTTGCTCGGGAAGTAGAAGAATCTGTGTACATTTAAGTCCCATAATTTATTCTTAAGGCTCGTGCAGACTGGAGCTATATCGCGGGCGCGACAAGCATACTGCTGCCTGTCGCGCTAGTCTGCACACTCGTGCTTAAATGTTATCAAATACGGAGAGATAAAACTGATCAGACAAATTTATAGATCCGTCTGTTCAGTTTACGATAAGCCTTGAACATAGGTACAACAAAAGTTCGGACTAATCAGTTTTTACCATTTGCTTTTAAAATTAACCGTCGACGTTATCACTCGATATCATCGAATCAACAGCCACACACGGCACGGATTCTGTTCAAATCGGACATCAGACGAACCTGAAGGTAAAACCGACCGTATACGGTCGCTTTTACAAAAATGCTAGATCGAACCGTAAATATCCTGCAAGATCAGCCAATCTACCAGATTACACCTTAAACAGACCTAAGATATAACTATCCACTAACTAAGCAACGAGAAATATAAACAAAATTTCTCCAATAAGACTAACAAGCCTAACTTGCCGCCAAATAGGTACTAAAACAATGGATATATTGTGGTAAAAGTATCCATTATTTATCAGTTTACTTACTTCACTAACAAAAGACGTAACAACTTCTTGACTTTCCCCTGAACCCGTGGCTGGTCAACCATAAAGTGTTCCAAAGAACGAAGAATACATGCCTTTAACTATGTTACTTAGCTTAAGTAACTTACAGGATTAGTTTCTTTATCTTGTTATAGCACTGTCCTTTTTAAATGGTCATTAGTTTTGTCTGATTGACCGTATGGCTTCCTTGACATAATAGAGAACTAAGTACAGTAGGACACAACTTTCGCCTTTTAGGAGACGCCCTGGGCGTCGGGAATCCCAGTCCGATTTCCGGCCACCGTAAGCGCGGGCTTGCGGACGGTAAACAATAGGTAGCCCGCCGTCCGATAAGGACCCCGGCCCGGGTCGACGTCAGCTGACGGGGTCCGTTAGGGCCGATGCCTGCCAGGGCCGCGGTAAAGTCCGAAAGGGATACCACGCCCTCTGGCAACATACAGGCAACGGAAGGAACATGGGTGGGTCAGTAAGAGTCTGACACGCCCTGCCGCTCCGCCCAGAGCGGGAGAAGTTATTTGATAATCTCCACAGAACAGATAAAAGAGATCTGTTCTGTGATAATCACCAAAAAAAAAATACTACGACACAAACTTAGATGTACGAGGGTGACACTGCAAGTTCTTAGAATCAAATACTGACCAAACTAGCAAGTTATTAGTTTTATTATATCTTTTCAAAATAGTGTCCATTTACATCAATACGTCGCTGCATCCGATGGAACCACTGAGAAAAGCACTTTACCCACTCGTCCTTAAATGACGAATTTCATTTCTAATTAATTCTCTTCGACGGCATTTTGAAACGCAGACACTGCTTCCTCCGCGTCCATAACCCATTTTCCTCGAAGTTTTTCTTTTATTTTCGGAAATAAATAAAAATTGCAAGGTGCGAGGTCAGGGCTATAGGGCGGGTGACCCAGTAATTCCACGTCTGACGTTGCCAAGTAGCCGATTGTTTGCTTGGCGGTGTGCGACGAGGCGTTGTCGTGGTGAAGAAACGACCTCGCAGTAGGATCCTCCTGATCCTACTGCGAGGTCGTTTCTTCCGAACTTTTTCCAAGACAAGTGGCAAACAATTGTTAGTGCTCTGCAGTAACTGTTTTTCGATCCTCTAAAACAATTGTTGCGTCCTGTCCTTCCGAAGAACGAGGCCACCATCATTTTTCCCACGCTTCGACCTCTCTTCACTTCAGTTGGCAACTCCTCGGAAGGAAACACCCAGACAGCAGACTGTCTCTGAGTTTCAGGATCATAACAATAAATCCAGCTTTCGTCACTCGTAAGTATGTCGAACACAGCATTTGTGTCACCTCCGTTAAATCTTTGAACTATTTCACGACACCAATTAACACGACGGAGTTTTTAGGCCTCTGTCAAATTATGAGGTATCCACCGGGCACAAAGCTTCCTGACCGTTGAATGTTCATTGAGGATTTTGTGCACTTGACTCACACCGATGCCTAAGCTTGTCCGAATAATAAATAAGTAATAAGTCCCAATAAGTCCCTTTGTCAGTCTCTATCCTACGCCGCACAACACTGATGTTATCTTCAGTCGTCGCCGTAAAAGGCCATCTCTCACGCAGATCATCGGTGAGATTAGTGCGACCACGTTTAAACTCATTAAACCAGTTGTTAACAGTGGCACGAGATGGGGCTTCATCGTGAAAGGCCAATCGAAATCTATCATAACTTTCTTGTTGACTTAAATGACATCGAAAGTCATAAAAAATCATTGTACGAAAATTTTCTCGCGTTAAATTCATGCTGAAGTGACACAGACAATTTTCAATTTGCCGCCAAATCGTAAACGAATGACAAATGACTATAATACTTACACAATAATATTGGCAAAGAGTTCCATTTTGAAAATTTGAACTGTTTTTTTTATTATATCGTCTACAAGTGGCCAGTTCTAAAAACTTTCAGTGTCACCCTCGTAGCATCGACAAAATTTACACATCAATTTTACGAATGTACTTGGTTATATGTATGACTTTACAAGTTATTCCGTCTACGTAAATATCATTTTCGCATAAAGTAGTAATAAAGATTGGTGATTTTGAAAGCGCACTCCGTTCGGATGTGATCGGTTTTACAAATTTTGCCGATGCTACATCTAAGCTGTATCGTACTGTACCGACTTACTACTCAATGACTCATAGACAATTTTACCCCATGTATGTTTTATCTTTCACGCTTTCAACGTTGTGTTGTACTCATCGTCCTTTTCGACTAGGACTTTGATTTGAAGACGACAACACTGTTGAAATTGAAAATATCACAATTCGGCAATGGTTTTTATTTCTGTTCATAGCAGAAATAAAAACTTGATTAAAATTGTTAAAATAAACTCTTATTATAATAGGTACACAAACAGATCAATATAATCTAGACTATAATAAATACGGATATGACTCACCCAAAATCCTTCAAAGAAAATGTCCCCAAAATTGCGAAACGATCCAACAAATGCGATACAGCACTGTTACTTACGACATTCAATACACCTCCCATAATTCATTCAGTGCCGAATACCCAACGTTTACGGACACAAAGTTATATTTAAATAAACTCCGATAAATCCTCCTCTCAACACATAAAAAGATATATCTCAGATCTCGAGGATTCTGATATTAATTTCATATATCTTATATCTCCGCGTCTCGGTTTTAAACCACAAAATAGTTAAACACAGAAGGTCGGCTCCCAACAACGAGAGAAAACAGGCGCATGCACACACATTGTTTTGACGAATAAACTAAGTTCAGACGGGCTACGGGTCCGTCCGAAATTCGTCCGTAGTCCGTCAAAACTTCGTTGATGGACTTAGAGAGTAGACCCCCTCAAACGAATGCCAGTCGCAAGTGCGCTTGCACGGATTCCCGGCCACCGTAGGCGCGGGCTTGCGGACGGTGATCAATGGGTAGCTCACCGTCCGGTAAGGACCAGGCCCGGGTCGACGGCGCGTCGCATTCCAGGCGCGCCTCAAAGAGATGTCGTCAGCACAAGTGTAGGGGTCCACTAGGGCCGATGCCTGCCGGGGTCGCGGGTAGGTACTAAAGGATTACCGAGGCCCCTGGCAACACAGGCAACGGAAGGAATACGGGTGGGTTTTAGTCAGTAAGATTCTGACTCACACTCCCGCTCTGGGAGCAACTCACCCAAAAAAAAAAAAGTGCGCTTGCACACACTGTACGTGAAGCGGGTCTATGTGTGCGTGTTTTTTGCTCGTTGTATGAACGCGACCTTCTGTCTCTATCTATGTATTCTGTGTTTAAACGCAACGTTCGATTTCTTGATATGCCAATTTATGGCGTTTGAACGCTTTTTATTGGTCGCTTTTTGTGTGACGTCATCGCATACGTTGTAAAGTACGGTTTACAGTTATGTTGAATCGGTGACAGTGGATAAAATATGGCGTAGGCGTGTTTACTCATAATAAAGTTTTATTGTTGTTGTTCGTAATGTTTGGAAGCTTCCGGCAGTATTTAGTTATGGTTTTAGTTTTGAGTGGGTGAGTTATGAGTTCTTGGGATGGTAACTTCCGTGTAACATTGATAATAGACTCTTAACGCCTACAATTTCTCGTCGGTTTTTAATGAGAGGAGGTTTTAATCTGCTTCATTGTTGCGTATCAAGCAATATCAAATGAGACTTGAAGTAGAATTGTCTACAGAATGTAGCTAGAAATAAATTCAACTTTAAGAATGCTAGAATGACATATTTGAAGCAGTCTTTACCCAATAGCGTGTTTTTCTTCTAAGTAGTGGTCTGTGCTTTTCTCCGCTATTGTAGCTGTAAACATTATTTTATAAATTAAGACAACGCTTCGCTTATGTTAGCTACCTATATTCTTGCAAATAAACATTCATTAATTCATAAAATATTAAACAAATATTTTATTTTTATATGTAGGTACACATATATACACATAAATTTTTATTTTATTTTAATAATTATTTATTTCTGTATTTATCCGAGACATCACAGCGGGCCCTATCAGAATACCAGCGCTGCGATACTTATTTTTAATGTTGCAGCATTATGCTGAGATCTGTCTGCCTTGTACAGGACTTTTTGATTTTTTTTATTATTTTGTTTTTCTTTTATGTTTCTTTGAGTGTTTTTTAGTTTAAATAGTGATCTCCTGTACTAGTGCCAATACATATTTTTTCTTTCATTCGTTCATTCATTCATTCATTCGATGTGAATGAAACATTAAGACAATCCTGGCAAGCTTAATACACGACCAGGAAGTAATTTAAAGAGATCGGATAGCGGTCTTCCCATCTGATGGGTCGATGGGTCCAAGGTTGATAAGTAACATGCCATGGGCGGTGCTGCAGTGATGAGCATCAACCACACCAATTGACACCATGTAGAAACTTAGAAAGGGGTTTAACTTTAAAATGTCGCGTGATACACCATTGGTGCATAAGGACTTAGGTATCTGGAGTCTGGCGTTCAACGGATGTCAGTGAAATTAGTTAGGTGGTGATTAGAAGTTCGGAAGGTGGACGGTGCAGGCATGGTCAAGTTTTTCTGATTAGGTACTTTTTATTTGGTGACGTGGACAAGATATTAATTCAGACTTTGCTGTAATGGCAAACATGTCATTTGGTTTAAGTTTGGTTGGTTTGGTTCTAGTTTTGGTTAGGTTTTTATTTTTATTATTTTATTAATATTTTACATAGATTCTTGTGTATTTTGTGAATGTGAGAACGTTGTAGGCTTAATAGACTAAATTTGTAGATCATTTAATTAAGTACTTGGTACTTCTTGACAGGCCTACACTGTCCTCCCATACCAATTGACACTGTTATTTGAAAATATTGTACAAGCCAATTATTTTTAAAACAGTAACCGTGGAGTTTTTTTCCGGCTCTTCTCCATAGGAAACGACCAATTGGAACCATGCACCTAGCTTCTGACGTTTCATAAGTGCCCATGTAGGTTTATGTGAAATAAAAATATTTTGATTTTGACGCCATCTTGGCTAAAGGAGTGGTAATGACCGCGACTTACGAGTTGTAGGTCGTAGGCTCTGGCGGACACTTTACTTTGTGTAAATTATTTCATCACCACCGCTCTCAACACGGAGAAGGAAAACATCTTGTGGAAACCGGCATGTCCTTGGAACCAAAAATTCGAAGACATGTGATATCTACCAACCCGCACTGGGCCTGCGTGGTGGTTTACAGCCCACTCCCTCTCACAGAGACGAGGTCTGTATCCCAGCTGTGGGAGCATTATAGGGTTATTATGCTAAATTAATGTTCTTTTATGTACCTAAATGATAAATGTTTAAAGCTTCAATCAACATAATTAGTGTTAAGTTTGTAATTATCCTAAGGGATAAATACTAGAATAGCAATCGTAACAGACAGACTGAAAGACGGCACTAGTAGCCTGATAAAATTAATTGTTTGCAAAAACTCTTAGCGCGACGCGACGCGACTGGTACGGACGATTCTGGTAGAACGATGTCTATGAACATTCATAGAAATTGTCGTGCCTGTCTGTGCGGGCCCTTACACCGTTACCTACTAGGTACTTACTACCTTTCTTTAGAAAATTATAAGCTGATTATGCTTATGCATCTGGACTAAACTTCATTCAATTTATTTTTATTGATTTTTTATTGACTTGCTTGTTTTTATTTGACATTGTATTTATGATTTGATAACATTCTATTTATTTTTATATTGTGATTTGCATTTATCTCGTGTTTCGTAACTTGTGATTGTAATATGGGAGAACCTGAAATAAATGGATCTTATTTTTTTTTTTGTTTTTAAAACACCGTTAAACAAAAGATAAAAGGAAATACTTTCAACTTCAAGATTAATACACGAACAGAAATTATTTTAAAGAGATCGCCCATCTCATGGTTGTCATGCGACGGGTCCAATGTGGTAAGGAACATGCCATGGGCGGTGCTGCAGGGATGAGTAAAGATGGTTGAGAAATATGTTTTGGGTGATTGTTAGAAGGTTGGTGACACAGGAATGTGGAATCGGTTCAGGGGCCAACCACTGCCTCTTATAGCAGTATTATTTTAATATTACATCAGTGTGAGAATGAGATGAAGCTGTTCAGGGGGGGTATAGCTCCATCTCTTTCCCATTGTGAAGCAATATTTAAAATAATACTGCTATAAGAGGCAGTGATTGGCCCCCTGCTCATGTCAAGTAGATTTTATTGGTTAGACTACCTGCTTGATTTGATGTAGCCAAAAAGTTCTATGGAGCTTGGGAATGTATGTATAACTCAAACTCAAAGCATTTATTTCAATTAATCCATTTACAGGCACTTTTGAATTGTCAAGGAGTCGGTCAGTTACAAATATGAAGCTAGTTGCCCATTCCAAAGCGTAGTAGGTCCCTATGGAGAAGAACGGACAAGAAACTAAGAAACTCCATGGACACTCTTTTAAATTATATTGTTACATAAAGATTACTATAAATAATGTTGAATTTATAACTAAATGTGAGGACGATGTAAAAAAAACGCGTTTATAGTAGCAAAATAAACAAAAAAAAAACAATTTCAAAATAATTTCACCTGAAATCTGTACGATTTGTATTTAAAAACCAATAGGAGAGCAAATAATGTTCCTTGCAGTTTAAATTTAATTTTACCAAAATTGATGCTTTTTAGGAAAGTATTTCGTTGACTCCACACAAAACAATTACACATTCTTGTCTAAAAACAGCAATAACTGGTGGTTCTTCCGTTCACTGACACTAACGCGGATAGCTAAAATAATGTGTGTTATAAATACAATATTTTCTTTGGCAATTGACAGGGTTTTAGAGGCACACCCGTCAAATAAATCGTCAACTCGAAATCGAAATCCGGGGAAAATATCAAATTTCTTACGGAGAATTGCACCGAAATCTGCGCAATCGCATCTATCACACGATCAGAATGCAAGAATGAGATACCTACAGTATGCGAGCGAGAGGACCGAGTCACGTTCCACGGTTTACCGCGCGTCGATTTAAAGTTATAGTAATGAATATAATATAAATAAGTTTTGCAATCTGCACACAGGGAATGTGTGGAGTCGTGTGGGTAGATTATTAAAGTTTGAAAAGATCATTAATTAGACTAATGAAGGAGCTCTTATGAATTCTCGTTGCGATATCTTCATTATATATAATAGGTAGGTACATCCTAACTAATATTATAAATGCGAAAGTGAATTTGTTCGTTACGCTTTCACACTAAAAGGGCTGAACAGATTTAGATGCAATTTGGCACACCCCTGGGTTAGGGACATAGGATAACTTTTATCCCGATATTCTCACGAGATCGAGACTTATGTGGGTGAAACAGCGGCGTGCAGCTAGTATATTATACTTGTTTATTTGATCATTTGATCGAGATGTTCTTCAGTGAGATTGGCAGCCTATTGCAACATTCCCAGGCATTATGAGCCTGCCCCAGGACCCGACGGCTTACCTGGGAAGGCCTGGGTCCTGGCCTTGGAGGCTCTCGGGCCTCGACTTAGGGGGCTCCTAAGCGCATGCATGGAGAGGGGCCAGTTCCCGCTTCGCTGGAAGACGGGGAAACTGGTCCTCATAAAGAAGGCAGGGCGCCCTGCGGACTCTCCGTCCGCTTATCGGCCCATCGTGCTGCTCGACGAGGTGGGCAAGCTCTTTGAAAGAGTCATTGCAGACCGCCTCGTCGGCCAGCTAGTGCGGGTGGGGCCGGATTTGGCGGAGAGCCAGTTTGGTTTCCGCAGAGGGCGCTCTACGGTGGACGCCATCATGCGTGTGCGAGCCCTGACGACGGGGAATGCTGTTGCCCAGGGTGGGGTCGTCTTGGCGGTGTCCCTAGACATCGCCAATGCCTTCAATACCCTGCCCTGGAGTTGCATCAGGGAGGCACTCCGGTATCACCGGATGCCGACCTACCTCTGTCGTGTGGTCGAGGCCTATTTGACGGACAGGGCCGTCATCTACCCCGGTCACCAGGGAGTGTGGAACCGGCAAGAGATGTCGTGCGGTGTCCCACAGGGATCGGTCCTGGGGCCGCATCTGTGGGACATCGGATACGACTGGGTGCTGCGCGCCGACCTCCCTAGCGGCGTCAGCGTAGTGTGCTACGCTGACGACACGTTGGTCCTGGCGCAGGGGAGGTCGCACCAGGCGGCGGCCGAATTAGCGGCACGCGGGGTTGCGACAATCGTCGAAAGGATCCGGCAATTGGGACTCGAGGTGGCCCTGCACAAGTCCGAGGCCATGTGTTTTCATGGTCCTCGGAACGCGCCACCGTTGGGGTCCCAAATAACGGTAGGAGGGGTTTCTATCGGCGTCGAGTCGACGATGAAGTACCTGGGACTCGTCCTCGACAGCCGGTGGAACTTCGTGGAGCATTTCCGACGTTTGGCTCCCAAACTGGAGCGGGCGGGCGCTGCATTGAAGCGGCTCCTGCCCAATCTAGGGGGTCCAAACGCCTCCTGCCGGAGGCTCTACGCGGGGGTCGTGCGGTCCATGGCCCTCTACGGGGCTCCTGTATGGGCGCGCTCTCTGGCGCTGCGGCCAGCCCGCCGGTTGAGCGCGGCCCAAAGGGTCATGGCCATCCGGATGGTTCGGGGATACCGCACGGTCTCCTGTGAGGCAGCGAGCCTCCTTGCCGGATTGCCGCCATGGGATCTGGAGGCAAAAGCCCTCGCGCACGTATGGGAGTGGCGCGAGGAGGCGAAACGCCGGGGCGTAAGTCCGCTGCCGCGAGAAATCGCGGCACAGCGGACGGAGCTCCGGCGGGATCTCATGGCGTCATGGAAAGTACGGTTGTCGCAACCCAGTGCTGGGCACGCCACGATTGCGGCGATAAGTCCCCTCTTTGAGGAGTGGCTGGAGAGGCGCCACGGCGTCCTCACCTTCCGCGTGACGCAGGTCCTCACCGGACACGGCAGCTTCGGGAGGTTCCTGTGTCGGATAAGGCGGGAGGAAACGTCCGGGTGTCACCACTGTGTGGATCGCCTGGAGGACACGGTGGAGCATACGGTGGAGGTCTGCCCGGCTTGGGCAGAGCACCGCCGTGTCCTCGTGGAGGCGATCGGCGGCAGAGACCTCTCGCGTCCGGCCCTGGTTCAGGCCATGGTACGGAGCGAGAGGGCATGGGCAGCCGTCACCTCCTTCTGCGAAGCAGTAATGCTCGCAAAGGAGGAGGCGGGACGGTTGAGGGAAAGGCAAGTTTCGCGCCCTCTCGCCCCTAGCCGCCGCAGGAGACGCCCAGGGCGTCGGGAATCCCGGGCGGATTTCCGGCCACCGTAGGCGCGGGCTTGCGGACGGTGAGCAATGGGTAGCTCACCGTCCGGTAAGGACCAGGCCCGGGTCGACGGCGCGTCGTATTCCACGCGCGCCTCAAAGAGATGTCGTCAGCACAAAAGTAGGGGTCCACTAGGGCCGATGCCTGCCGGGGTCGCGGGAAGGTACTTATGGGTCACCGAGGCCCCCGCAACACAGGCAACAAGAAGGAATACGGGTGGGTTTTAGTCAGTAAGAGTCTGACACACCCTCCCGCTCCGCCCAGAGCGGGAGAAGTTATTTGATGATTTCCCACCCTCAAAAAAAAAAAAAAAAAAGGCATTATGAGCCTACCCCCTTTCTGAAGAATATCATCAATAAGGTATAATAAATAAGTCCTTTAAATAGACATGTCCATCTTGGGCATCACTCACATCAACATGCCCAATTTTCACAAAATGCCTAGGCAATTCATCTCTCGACCCGGGTAATAGCCAAAAACGAAATATTTAACGTTTAATCAGTTCAAGCTCCATTAAAAATGCTTACAGAATACCTACTTCCTGAATTTTAAAAAGAAAAAAAAAGGTTAAATGTAAAACAACCGGAAATAAAGTTTAAAGGCCGTCTCTTAAAAAAGTATCTTAATTACGCCAAGAGAGATATCGTAAAAAATCTAGATAACTAAAATTAAGCGCGTCTTAAAATTCAGGCTGAAGCATTTACTTTATACGAAGCTCGTTAAAACTGGCTATAAGAACTGTGAAGCGAGAAGTGTAAAATATCCTTCTTCTCCAAATACGAACTTCAATTTTACATGGTTCTTTAGAGTCAAAGTCAAATCATTTATATTTCCAATTAGTCAAATAAAAGTGTATAACCCCTAGATTACGGCGGTTGTCCGTTACCTAATCTAATCTATTCCCGATACCGAATTATATTTATGCGGGAAGGAGTCTTCCCGCATAAATAGGATTCGCCGACCGAGGCATACTCTCGCCATTTGCGGCGACGCCACAACCCTCCTCCAGGAGAGTAGTAGGGCCACCAGCACTGTTCACAAACACAAAACCTGAACGCCGTCCTTTCATCCTCGCCGCCGAAGCCCGTCGCGACGCCCCAGTCCATGCCCACCCCGACCTTTGCTCGAGCCAGCCCGCGCCGCTGAACCTCGAGCTTTAAATTCGTCCCAATCCGATCCAGCCTGTCCCTTGCTGCCCGCCCCCAGCGACGCACAATGCCGAGGTCCGAACCCCACGGGGGTTGCCCTTAGCGTGTAGTTGCTTAGTTTTTAAGATTTACGCCCAGCCTGGAGCCCTAATATATTGAGGCACCCACAGGTAAGCTCGGTTAAACACCTGACAACCATAGAGGTTGACCTGAGAGATGCCATATAAAAAAAAACAAAGAAGTGCATAAAAGGCACTTTTGAAAGTCAAACAAGAAAACAAAAAGAACTGATTCTTTTTGCCACTCTCAAAAGGTAGTTAGTTTCGTATGGAGAAGAATGGGCAAAAAACTCCATAGTTACTTCATAGTTTTATTTCAAAAGTACGATGGATCAAGGTTTTGTGTAATATATTGAGGCACCCACCGGTAAGCTTGGTTAAACACCTGACAACCATAGAGGTTGACCTGAGAGATGCCATATAAAAAAAACAAAGAAGTGCATAAAAGGCACTTTTGAAAGTCAAACAAGAAAACAAAAAGAACTGATTCTTTTTGCCACTCTCAAAAGGTAGTTAGTTTCGTATGGAGAAGAATGGGCAAAAAACTCCATAGTTACTTCATAGTTTTATTTCAAAAGTACGATGGATCAAGGTTTTGTGTAATATATTGAGGCACCCACAGGCAAGCTCGGTTAAACACCCGACAACCTTATAGGTTGACCTGAGAGATGCCATATAAAAAAAACAAAGATGTGCATAAAAGGCACTTTTGAATGTCAAGCAAGAAAACAAAAAGAATTGATTATTTTTGCCCCTCTCAAAAGGTAATTAGTTTCGTATGGAGAAGAATGGGCAAAAAACTCCATAGTTACTCCATAGTTTTATTTCAAATAGTACGGTGGATCAAGAAGGTTTTGTGTTTACCCACATGTGGCGATGGGCAGTTGTTTTGTCGTTGAGATAATCCTGACTGCCTCGTTGGTCTAGTGGACTCAAGTGCCACTGCTGAGCCTGACGTCCGATTCCGGGTCGGGCAAAGTGTTATTGGGTTTTTTCAATCAAGAATTTTTCAGTAGCAGGAGTTTGGATATGTGCCGGGCGGTTGATGGCGATAGGCTAGCCCCCTATTACATGTGACTGAAACATAACTGGCAAAATGTGGGGGTACTAGACGTAAACCTCTGCCTAATTCTTCGGGGAATACGGGCGTTATGTTTTGTCATGTTTAGAATCCTGGCTTTTTCGTTATCAAGTGCAGTAAAAGAGCCTCCATGATTGAACGACGTTGCGGGATCTGGGCATAGCAGTCAGCTTCCACCTGGCTGGATTGGCGAATCTTTCATATCATAAGAGAGAAGTTTACGAAATTCTTTCCAACAATGTAGCCATAAGGTCGATTATTCAGTAAACTGTTCTCGCAAAACTCTTCAGTTTTTATTAATGACGTGATTTTTGTTATAGACCAAACCGATTTTAATGAAAATTCACGCCACTTTGACAAGAGGTCTTCCATTTCGACATTGAATATAGAATATAATGATGAAATTCATCATTTGTTCAACATTCAGTGACGACCAAAAAAAATATAGGCGCATTGACACTTTTGACAGTTCCTGACCTGACGTCTCAATGCTGCCAAAAACCCTCATCATACCTAGAAAAATATAGGGTTATTTTTATCCCGGAAAATTTTGAAGTTTAGGTAAATTCAAACGAAGGCCTACGTTTCTGTCTATTAATTATTATTATAACGTAACTAACTACAAACGAACTATGTTTATAATAATTATGTAGGCTCCACAAAATACAATAGATATATTATTTCCCCAGGATGTGCTCATTATTTAAACTAAGATATCGGAAGGAACATCATTATGAATAAAGATAGAATTACATCGTTAATTAAACCTACTGACAGGATAATTGTCTTTGTGATTATTATTATTTTCTCATTCTCCTTGTTCCTACATTTAGCTGTTTGTTGTGTAAAATATTGTTAAATATTTTATCTCGGCAACATTGCTTAGTACGTATTTACTAATTGCAAAAAATGGAGAGGACTTTGGAACTATATTTTTTTTGGCTTTCAAATTCCCGTAAAACTCAAGTTGTTAATTTATTTAGTTAGAACTTAAAAGCCATTAGTGTACCAATTAGTAGACACCTATTGACTAGCATGACCGCATGAGACTACTCTGTCTGCCAAACTACTTGCTCATAGGTACTCAAACTCAAAGCATTTATTTCAATTAAACCATTTACAGGCACTTTTGAATTGTCAAGGAGTCGGTCAGTTAAAAATATGAAGCTAGTTGCCCATTCCAAAGCGTAGTAGGTACCTATGGAGAAGAACGCGCAAGAAACTCCATGGACACTCTTTTAAATTATATTGTTACATAAACATTTGTATAAATAATGTTCAATTTATAACTAAATTGTAGTAAAATAAACAAAAAAAAGAAACAATTTCAAAATAACATAATTACAAATAAGCCGAGACAGCTAAGGGGTGACCAGTCCTAACTGACGAACATGACGCATGGATTAGCACCATTCAGCTCAACCATTTTGAAGGGAGCTAAATGATCCAACACACGCGCCACCATCAGCGAGACATCTAATGAATGCATCGTCTGAATAGAACAATAACCTTATTGATGAAATCAAAACCCATCTAAGGCCGCATCCTATTCATGCAAATACGTGAACGTCGCGGCGTCGCGCTCATATGTAACTTTTTGTTTGGTGAACCTGAACGCGTGGTCGCGCCGACAGAGGGCGTATTCCAATTTTTCGAACAAAAAGTGACATGCACGCTACGATCGCTTATTCGCACGGCAATCGCTTTTAAATAGGATGCGGGGTAAACCTTACTGAAACTAAACCTTTTTATGGAACTCCACGCCGTGTGTCGATGAAAACCATCGCTGTTGCTCGATCTCGCAGTGTTCAACAATATGCTGAGCGATGGCCGTTTTGCGTGGATGTGACGCATTTTCCTCCACCAATTTTTTTTTTTTGTGTTTTTTCTCTATGCTTCACGTTTAGTGCAAATAAATATATTTTACTTCTAAGTAAAATATATTTAAGGTAAGGTTTACCCCGCATCCTATTTAAAAGCGATTGCCGTGCGAATAAGCGATCGTAGCGTGCATGTCACTTTTTGTTCGAAAAATTGGAATACGCCCTCTGTCGGCGCGACCACGCGTTCAGGTTCACCAAACAAAAAGTTACATATGAGCGCGACGCCGCGACGTTCACGTATTTGCATGAATAGGATGCGGCCTTAGATGGGTTTTGATTTCATCAATAAGGTTATTGTTCTATTCAGACGATGCATTCATTAGATGTCTCGCTGATGGTGGCGCGTGTGTTGGATCATTTAGCTCCCTTCAAAATGGTTGAGCTGAATGGTGCTAATCCATGCGTCATGTTCGTCAGTTGGGACTGGTCACCCCTTAGCTGTCTCGGCTTATTTGTAATTACGTTATTTTGAAATTGTTTCTTTTTTTTGTTTATTTTACTACAATTTAGTTATAAATTGAACATTATTTATACAAATGTTTATGTAACAATATAATTTAAAAGAGTGTCCATGGAGTTTCTTGCGCGTTCTTCTCCATAGGTACCTACTACGCTTTGGAATGGGCAACTAGCTTCATATTTTTAACTGACCGACTCCTTGACAATTCAAAAGTGCCTGTAAATGGTTTAATTGAAATAAATGCTTTGAGTTTGAGTACCTATGAGCAAGTAGTTTGGCAGACAGAGTAGTCTCATGCGGTCATGCTAGTCAATAGGTGTCTACTAATTGGTACACTAATGGCTTTTAAGTTCTAACTAAATAAATTAACAACTTGAGTTTTACGGGAATTTGAAAGCCAAAAAAAATATAGTTCCAAAGTCCTCTCCATTTTTTGCAATTAGTAAATACGTACTAAGCAATGTTGCCGAGATAAAATATTTAACAATATTTTACACAACAAACAGCTAAATGTAGGAACAAGGAGAATGAGAAAATAATAATAATCACAAAGACAATTATCCTGTCAGTAGGTTTAATTAACGATGTAATTCTATCTTTATTCATAATGATGTTCCTTCCGATATCTTAGTTTAAATAATGAGCACATCCTGGGGAAATAATATATCTATTGTATTTTGTGGAGCCTACATAATTATTATAAACATAGTTCGTTTGTAGTTAGTTACGTTATAATAATAATTAATAGACAGAAACGTAGGCCTTCGTTTGAATTTACCTAAACTTCAAAATTTTCCGGGATAAAAATAACCCTATATTTTTCTAGGTATGATGAGGGTTTTTGGCAGCATTGAGACGTCAGGTCAGGAACTGTCAAAAGTGTCAATGCGCCTATATTTTTTTTGGTCGTCACTGAATGTTGAACAAATGATGAATTTCATCATTATATTCTATATTCAATGTCGAAATGGAAGACCTCTTGTCAAAGTGGCGTGAATTTTCATTAAAATCGGTTTGGTCTATAACAAAAATCACGTCATTAATAAAAACTGAAGAGTTTTGCGAGAACAGTTTACTGAATAATCGACCTTATGGCTACATTGTTGGAAAGAATTTCGTAAACTTCTCTCTTATGATATGAAAGATTCGCCAATCCAGCCAGGTGGAAGCTGACTGCTATGCCCAGATCCCGCAACGTCGTTCAATCATGGAGGCTCTTTTACTGCACTTGATAACGAAAAAGCCAGGATTCTAAACATGACAAAACATAACGCCCGTATTCCCCGAAGAATTAGGCAGAGGTTTACGTCTAGTACCCCCACATTTTGCCAGTTATGTTTCAGTCACATGTAATAGGGGGCTAGCCTATCGCCATCAACCGCCCGGCACATATCCAAACTCCTGCTACTGAAAAATTCTTGATTGAAAAAACCCAATAACACTTTGCCCGACCCGGAATCGGACGTCAGGCTCAGCAGTGGCACTTGAGTCCACTAGACCAACGAGGCAGTCAGGATTATCTCAACGACAAAACAACTGCCCATCGCCACATGTGGGTAAACACAAAACCTTCTTGATCCACCGTACTATTTGAAATAAAACTATGGAGTAACTATGGAGTTTTTTGCCCATTCTTCTCCATACGAAACTAATTACCTTTTGAGAGGGACAAAAAGAATCAATTCTTTTTGTTTTCTTGCTTGACATTCAAAAGTGCCTTTTATGCACATCTTTGTTTTTTTTATATGGCATCTCTCAGGTCAACCTATAAGGTTGTCGGGTGTTTAACCGAGCTTGCCTGTGGGTGCCTCAATATATTACACAAAACCTTGATCCATCGTACTTTTGAAATAAAACTATGAAGTAACTATGGAGTTTTTTGCCCATTCTTCTCCATACGAAACTAACTACTTAACTACTCACTTAAATTAGCAGCAGAATACGGTACTTAGTTCTAGAGAACTAAGTACCGTATTCTGCTGCTAATTTACAATACAAAATAGCTCGTCCTAAAATAAAAAAATCTGCCCACTGTGTGTGGTTCCGTCCCAACATACAATATTTAACACTCATTTTGAAACTTTAGTAAAATATTTTTTTTTCATTAATTCTTGTTATAGCGGCCATACTCTGTGAAAGTTTCAAGTGTCTGCCTATTTCAGTTCAAAAGATACAGCCCTGCGACAGACGGACGGACGGACAGCGGAGCCTTAGTACTTAATAGGATCCCGTAAACACCCTTTGGATACGGAACCCTAAAATTGAAAAAAAAAATAAAATGCCAAAAAGCTGTCTTGTTATAATATCATCATCATTTATATCTGTAATTTTTATGGTGTACATAATAAAGAGTATTCTATTATATTCTATTCTATTCATCTGCCTAGCCTTTTCCCAACTATGTTGGGGTCGCCTTCCAGTCTTACCGGATACAGCTGAATACCAGTATTTTACATGGAGCGACTGCCTATCTGACCTCCACAACCCAGTTACTGGGTAACACGATACCCCTTGGTGAGACTGGTTGTCAGACTTTCGAGCTTCTGACGACCCGTAACGACTGTCAAAGATCTACAAATGACAGCCGGGACCAACGGCTTAACGTGTTTTCCGAGGCACGAAGGGGTCTTGGTATGTAAAGATGGTCACCCATCCACGGACCAACCACGGCAAGCGTAGCTTAACCTGATCGATCGACACGTACGGCTGTTATTAGATAGCCACTTACTTGTCTTGTTACCTATAATATAATGCATTATATGCGTTCTCCTAAATAAAATCAAAATACTCGTACTAAAATGCAAAACTTGCGAGTTATCGTGAAATAGCTTGGAAAATTCACTGTTTACTCATATCGCAAGATTGACTGAAGATTCATGACCTAGAAAATATGCTGGCAGCTCAACGAAGGATAAACTAGAGGAATTTCCTCTTTCCATTTTCTTATTCTTAGATTCTTGGTAGTGACCTAATTCTTCAGCACATATTGTAACGCAAATATTTAGAAAATTTGTATGGATCTTGAGGTGTAAAAAACGTTAAAAGCAACAGCGTAGGTTAACCTTTTGACCGCCACAGTCATGTATAGATGACAGACCAAAATGTGCCCAGCACGCCACGGTCACGACTACATGACAGATTTTAAGGAATAATTCGTAGCTTGGCGCCGAGGGCACGTTTTAGCTTTTTTGACGTGTCGGTCAATAGGTTAATGGTTGTTTGCAGAAAGATGAAGATGATGATGTTGATGGTTTTTGTGTTGTTTGCGAATCCGACTCGCACTTGGCCGCTTTTTTCTTTACTTGAAACTAACAAACGTAATCTCAAAGTGGAAGTCTCCATGGATCTTGTTCCGATCTGCGGGAATGCACCGCGACCTCTCCCGCGGGCCTCGGTGTCCCATTCACGGAACGACAGCATCGCGACACTGCGACACATATCGACGACTATTTTCAACTCAAACACGCCCCTGCGATCAGTTTGCATGCAAATCAGACTGTATTTGTTGAACAAATGTGTCTGAACAAATGTCGCTCTAAATAAGATTTTTGATAACCTTTTTAATATTCTATGAGGATTGTAATGTGGCAATTTCGTGTGAGATTATGAGATCGTGGTTTATTATAATGTATAGTTGTTACTGCTTCATTGAACGTGCTCTATACAGAAATCTGTATTTTACGTAGGTATTATCGTAACAGACATCAATAATTCCTCTTACTCTAGTTTCTTTCTGTAATTTCAATTCAAAAGAAAACACTGAGTCGTGCTATGTTTTAGAAAAATGAGTAAACTCTATGCACAAATCTATAAATGTACGTTTGTACAATATAGGTATCAGCGGAGTAATTTCGTAACACACATATATTGATAATTGATCGCAAAGGGTTTAAAAAAAAACATTTATTTATATTAAAACTAGGCTGAGAATCAGAACTTTTCGAACGTCAAAATTACATAAGACAGTCCCCCAAAAAACGCCCGCCCTCACCACTTCCTAGTGCTTTAGCTGGGAAAAAGTGGCGTAACAAGCTCCCCAGCAGCACACCTGTCTGTTCAGTTAGAGAAAATGTAGTTTCATTTTGACAGTTCACTCACGTCCATTGTATTATTAACGTTGTTGAGCAGACGAGTTTTTCAAACCTATGAAGCAATGGATCAGCAATTTTTATTTATTTATTTAATATAAGGTAGCTTCACAGCTGACAAAAGTATAATCTTTTTGATATTCTAAACATTACGCCAATTACGAAGTACACAAGAAAATAAGAAATACAGAGTGACATAGTTATTAGTAGGTATTTAAAGTGTGTGCGTGCGTGTATCTGTGCGGTGTAGGTGCTGTAAATATGTGTGGTGATGTGTGTAAGTCTATGCAAGTATGACTAAACTGGCACTACTGAGTTAGCATAGTGTCCGGCGATTGATTGAGGATTTGGATAATATCTTTTTTAAATCTGTTCCGCGTGGTATTGAAGGGGTCCAATGTTGGGAATTTATCGTTATATAATGCAGGTAGACGCAAGAATGGTGACATCTTAAGGTAATTAGTGGAGGCCGATGGTACTGATAACAAAGTGGTATGTCTGGTACGTCTGAGTGGGACGTTAAAGTTTTTTCAGCTGAGCACTATCCTTCAAAACTCTCGGATTCAAATCGTGTTACGCAATTAAGGTGCTGTTTGAGATTAATAGTCTTCGACACCGTTTGTCTGATCATCGTGACAGTTGGCACAATACTTACATTTTTTTTTTATGAAGAAGGTTGTTACATTTACACGTGGGCGAAACCGAGGGCAAAAGCTAAAATAAAATAGAATATAATAAAAAAAATATATTTGTGTTTTTCTGTTTGTTTGTTGTTAGTACACACGGCTACACTCTCTGTCCTCGCATTGTACGGAAATCCTATACAATGCGATATCAGCTTATACCTACTGGAAATGTATAGCTTAAATACAATATAAATGAAGAAAAAGAAAAACAGAAGTAGGCAGTCATATTGATTGCCGAGAGAAGCAAAAATGTAAACTATGAAATAACAGTGGCGATCTTATAGCTACAGACACACTGTTAATACTAGCATGTCGGTGACGCGACCCCATAAGATTTCCCCCTAACAAAAAACGCACAACGCACCTAAAGAAGTTGTCTGGTTGATGTAACTGGTGACCGAAAAGCTGGCGGCTTTCTCGCGCAACGCATCAGCATTGCAATTCAGCGAGGAAATGCCGCCAGCATCCTCGGTACAATGCCTCGAGGGCCTTTTTTAGGTTTAACTTAGTTTTAATTTAATTTAGTTAATGTTAATAATCATCTTGTAATTTGGTTCATTATACGTAATAATATTCAAGAAGTTTTCACTTCAATAACTTCAAAAATTAAAACCATCGACAATCCTCCGTCCCATGAACAGCCATCTTTAACCAAAAGCAATATTGTCCGGTAGATAACATAGTGCTGCTCGTTTGATTTGTTGTAGGCAACATTAGCGCTAAATCTAATGCTGTTTATTGCAGACTAAGTTATAGCACAGACATTCTAATTACATGTGGTACTGAGTATAACTTCGATGTTGAATAGAGCTAGAGAGATTTCGTAAGGAATTGATTAAAAGCTTGGGCTGTTATAGAATTGTTTCATCCTTGATGTGATATATGTATATTCAAATTCTAAATGTTTAATACATAATCAGACACAGGACTCCTCTCTGTGCGAGGAAGTGGCCCGTAATCCACCACGCGGCAGTCCAGGTTGGTAGATGTCACATGTCTTCGAAATTTTGGTTCTAGGACATGCCGGTTTCCTCACGATGTTTTCCTTTACAGTTTGGGGAGCAGTAGTGATGAAATAATTTACACAAAGTAAAGCGCCTGTCTAAGTTCGAAACTACGACCTATAACTCGTAAGTCATGGCCGTTACCACTGGGCCACCACTGCTCTCAAATGTTTAATAAGGTTAGTAAAACCTTCCTTAAAACGAAGTGTTAATAAACACGATACGATGGCACATGTAACTGACAGCAGTGAACAACATACGGACAGTCCACTCTGTCAGCAATCATTGTCAGAATCCTGTTAGGGCAGGGGGCCAACGATGGGTGGCACCCTGCCCCCTGCCCCTGCCTGCCATAAGAGGTGATGACCTCTTATAGCGGTATTAATATAATATTACTTCACAGTGGGGTAGTGATGGAGCTCTACAGGCCTACAGGCCTTATAACTCCATCTCTTTCTCACGCTGAAGTTATATTGAAATAATACTGCTATAAGAGGTGATGGTTGCCCCCCTGGACATAACTCGAGCTACCATCGATGCTGCAAGCTTGCGCATTATAGTGTAAAAATAATGTAGACGCGCCGCCGCAAACTTCACTGACGCACTGCAACGGATTGGACACGAAGGGCGCCATACGACGCCCGCGAATACTTCTCCCACAGGCTGCTTGTGTAGAAAAGAGCGTCACCTTTACTTCTGCAGAACAACGAAACAAAAAAAGGCCAAGTGCGTGTCGGACTACGCACAATGGACTACGCACAATGAAGGGTTTCGTAATTAGTATGAATTTATCCCAAAAACAAACTTAATATTGTAGTTGAAAAATATGAAGTTAGTCGACTGTCACTCGTTAACTTGTAAAGTCTACTTATCTGTGACAGTTTTCCTTTTAACTTCGTTTATATACTACTGCCGTAAATTTTGTACATACCCAATAACGACCATTTACCTGACACACACACTTGACTCTAACAAAAATTTGCACTTTAAAGCTTAGGTAATATTAAGCAAACGGATCCCTGAATCGAAAAATATTTTTCGCAGTTCCGCAATATTTTTGAACGGCCTATCCAACGACACCCCACACCATGGCAAGACTAGAAAAAAAAATATCAACCACACTTTACGTGCAAGGGAACCCTAAAAAGAAATGATTTTTTCCAGGTTTTATTTTACCTTTTTGTCGGCGTCATTAATATACCCATGCCAAATTACAGCTTTCTAGTACTCGAGTCTCTGAGTCTCTGAGCTAAACCGGGGACAGACAGACAGACGGACATGGCAAAACTATAAGGCTTCCTCCTTGACTACGGAACCCTATAACGATTTGATGAGAACAGAATCTGTCTTATTTGAATCGAGATTCGTGATGAGCATCGACGTTCTAGAAAACTCGTCTATGATTCAAACCTATGAGGCTTAACTCATGGCATGGCATGGCGGCCATGATATGCTCATAAAAGGTCAAGTTCCTATCTAGAATTTAAATTTCTTAATCGTCCAATGACCATCCAGTCGCTATCAATTCGACCAATAAGGCCATACCTCATTCTAATTACATCCAATACCATTAATTTAAGAAAGGCCTACAAAGGCCGACTAATGTGCTCTTTGACTCCTGATTGCGGAACCTTATTGTACCGATAAGACTAGTTTAAGACCAAACAACACTTTATAGCAGATCAACGTTGTATACAGTAAACGCTAAAACTTAAATGGAAACTAACAAAAAACAGAGAAATTTCAACTTTAACTAAGCACGAACAAAGTCGATTTTAGAATGACAGCAACTGTTCCAGAAGGTCTTATGTACCAATGTTAACTGCATTGTAAATTCAGCTTTATCATCTCAAAGTTGTGGTTCAAAATCCCATAACCTAACAATTCTAAGTTTTAAACAGGGTGATGTATAAATATACAGCGTGTTGGGAGATAGGGCTTTTTGCAAGTACGTTAGCCGTTTAGGCTAGATATGTTTTCTAAATGCGTGCGATACAGTTCTACTTTAGTTAGTACAGTTGTAGTTAACGTTGAAAGGGTTTCTTGAAGTTATTACTGTGTTTCGCACATTACTTTTGTCTTGGGAGATAAGTCTAAGTGCTCGTGGGTAGGTGATATTAAGTGCGACGTTTTTTTTTGCAGTGAAGGGTGTATTGGATTAAGTGCATGAATATTTGTGTCCGGTATGACTAGTGACCATACGTCCCGTTTTAAACGGGACTGGCCCTTTTCTCGGTCACCTGTCCCGTTGTCCCCAGACAAAGCTCCGGGACGCAAAATAGTCCCGTGTTCCGAAACCGCCTGAAGATTCCTCTGACAATTTGTCAGAGGAATTTACGCGCGGTTATTTATATTTATAAATCAAGCTGGAAAGATCTCGACTGATTAAGTCTACAATCCGCCCTGTACCGATCCAAGTCCAAAATCCCGGGAGCTTTTAGCTCGAACTTCAGAATAATTTCGAGTCCCGGGAGCTCCGTGTACGATTATAACGATGGGTGCAAATAGAAACACGAAGCTCTCTGATCCTACTATACAACTCACGGAGGAGTCGCGAGATGATCCTTCAGTCTTCAGTCGATGCGCTCAAGTACCGCCAGCTCAATAGACGGATCTCTAAGTCCTTAAAAAGCGACCTTCAACGCTTTAATGCAGACCGCATTAAGGATACGATAAAACGGGAATAAGGGCTCCTCTCTTTGCAAGAGATATGTCTATTGGGCAGAGCCAGCATGTGAAACTGAAGACCAATGATGGCAGGATCGTATCCGCCAAACCTGAGCTGTTGAGAGAGATCGAGAGGTTCTATGGACATATTATACACGTCAACAGGTAACCCTGGTACGAATCTGGCAAGCGACTAAAGAGCTAGATTGACCTGACATTACACCGAAGACATCCCGGACGTCAGCTTGTACGAGATTACGATGGCTCTGAAGCAGCTCAAAAACAACAAGGCGCCGGGTGATGACGGAAATACGGCCGAACTTCTAAAGGCCGGTAAAAAACCCAGAAGCTGTTTGATTCCGTCATACACATAACATAATCAGCCTATAATGTTCCCACTGCTGGGACACAGGCCTCCTCTCTGTGAGAGGGAGTGGGCCGTAATCCACCACGCGGGCCCAGTGCGGGTTGGTAGATGTCACGTGTCTTCGAATTTTTGGTTCTACGACATGCCGGTTTCCTCACGATGTTTTCCTTCACCGTTTTGAGAGCAGTGGTGATGAAATAATTTACACAAAGTAAAGCGCCTGTCCGGGTTCGAACCCACGACCTACAACTCGTAAGTCGCAGCAATTGCCACTGGGCCAACACTGCTCTCCGATTCCTCTCTGATTCCGTCATACTCGAGGGCAAAACGCCACAGGCATGGAACAGAGGTGTGGTGATACTGTTCTTTAAGAAGCCCGGCGAAAATACCCTCTTTAAGAATTATAGACCCATCTCACTTCTGAAGTATGTTTACAAGCTTTTACAAGAGTATTAGTACTAACCTATACTCAACGGTCATTGCATCCATAAATCACGTTATAAACGTGTCTATTCCTCGTGATTCAATGTCTTGAACGACTCCAGCATAGAGAGCGATCGAGAGCTTAAAACGATTGAGGACAAATCATTTCATCATTTTCTTTCATGATCTGAAAGAAAATGGATTGTTATTTGACATTCTGTCATCCCATGACATTCATCATTACACCATGATCTACTGTATGATCAGCGTGGTAGCAGCATGTCTCCGAATGTTCGCGTGAACCCGCGCCTGCGCCGGCGGCGGCGACGCGACGCGCGACGCCCGCAGACGGTGCGCCCGGCAGCGGCGCATGCCCGGCCACGCAACGCGCGTGTGTGGATAGTGTAGCGTATTATCAGTATGACAATGAAAGGGCGAAGATGGTAAAAAGTGCGCGAGTGTTAGATAAAGCCACCTCCCCTATGTTAGGTTATCTTTAAAGCTTCTGAACAAAGCTCTTATGAGAATAAACTTATCTCAAACCTCATCATCATCAATATTGACAGCCGTGTTCCACCCACTACTGAGAAAAAGATTAGACCTCCACCCTTTTGTTCCATTATGTTCTCTTGTTCTTAAACTCGCATAAATCAGGGAATAATCACATGTCCCACACCAATTTCATAATTAATTATCATTCCTTCCCCTCCCCTCCCCAACCTTATCCCAATTTGTTTTTGGTCGGCGCAACATGTCTTATTTTTCCACCGTTCTCCATTAGTTATCATCTCGGTAGTCACTCCCTTTCTAGCCAAATAATTCTTCACACAGTCCATCCATCGTTTCTTTGGTCTTCCCCTACTCGTATAGCCATCCACTTTCAAACTCAAAACTGTCCTGACGACATTTTCCTCATTCCTCCGCATCAGATTTATCACCATAACAAACAATTCTCACAATTTCCTTTAAACCAGCCCTAATCTGACCTTATTAAAATAACGCGTGACATAAAGTAACTGTAAAGAATGTCCAACACGGCACTGAACCCGGTACATGGAATATAATTCGCGCGAATGGAGCACAACCGCTATCCACCTAAATGTAGATAGTTATCTTTTATCTACGCATTACAAGGCAGATAAGATCGTGTAGGTCTTGGTTTGGTTATATGTTGGGGAAAGGTGTACGTTACCCCAGCAGGAAAGTGGCTCCTATAGTGAGACGTACAATTAGTGCGTAATCTGCTGTAAATGTGCGCCAAATAAAAAAATTGTGCGCTTTGTAGTTTTGGAAAAAAAACGGAAAAAACGATTCTTGCTGGAGTAACGTTGTTCCAGCAGGAAAATTTTAAACGAATGATCGGAGAGAAAAATATTGTGCATGGGCAGAGAGCTTATATTTGTGCAAAAATGTGCGCCGAAAATATAATTTGTGCGTCTTCAGGTTTTCGAGATATTGCGTTTCCTGCTGGAGTAACGTTTTGCAGAATTGTATATCTCTAAAACCACTGTATGTGCGCCTGTAGAATAAACACACATGAGTAGCTCTTAATTTGTGCGTATTTGTGACTGAATTAGATTTAAGAAAATATTTATAATTTTCAAGTAATAGCGTTTTTTTTTTAAACCTAAAAATATATCGCAGCGCCTAATTGAGAAAACGTATAAGCTCGCTGAAAACTGTATTCGGTCCTTCTTAACGCTTACAATAACTACAAAAAGATTCAAAAGTGTACATCCATGTGATATTGAATAATATTGCTAAAAGTCAAAACGACGGTATCATTACTTTGATGGCAAAATACAAGAAACCGGCTCAACCCATGATGTGTAGGTGTAAACCAAAAATCAGTGCGTTTCTTCAAAAATATATAGTGAAAATATTCAGCTTGAAATGTTTCGCATTAAGTATTTAGATATAAACAAAAAACCAAACATGTAACCAACGGCTGGTTATCCGACCAAATTAGAATGACTACAAAAAAGCGACGCATTCATACATATCGATGACCTTCTTAACTTTACTGACGAACCTGTTGACAAGTGTCGTGCCTGAGTACACTGAAGTAGAAAAGTAGTAAAAAATAAATTGTTGTACGTTATAAAAAGTAGCCCAAGTGCTATTCCAAGGTAAAAGCTATCTTCTACATTCAGTATTTTGTGTGTGAACGAAGGACATACATCCATACATTTGCATTTATAATATTAGTAGAAAAAGTACAATAAAGACCAAAATTTTGATAGGCGGTAGTTTTAAAAGAAATATTTTTCAAGAAATGTGTGATGAATACTACAAAAAAGAGCCTACAGATACAGTTTATAAATAAAAAGCCAATTAAAACATCAGTAAAAAATGACAAAGTATCTACATACATTGATTTAAACCGTAGGTAATTAACATTAACTAAATTAAATTAAAACTAAGTTAAGCTTAAAAAAGGCCCTCGGGGCCGGTACCGAGGATGCTGGCGGCATTTCCTCGCTGAATTGCAATGCTGATGCGTTGCGCGAGAAAGCCGCCAGCTTTTCGGTCACCAGTTACATCAACTAGACGTTTCGCGATTTCCGCAAATAACTTATGCGCACTGGGACCCCATGGACCGAGGGTCTCGACGCCAATTTATCTAGCCGTAGGTTAGATAAATTAATTGTTCATCCCTTTTTTCTCCTCGCCGCCGCATCTTACCTCTGGCCCCACTTATCAAGTACCAATACTTACATTTTTTTCAGTACTTACTTTATTTATTTATTTTTTTATAAAAAATGTACTAAATTATGTTTGTTAAAATAAAACCTATCTCGTCATTTTAAGCGCTGAAAGTACATTTCATTACATTTTCTTGAATACAGCTTTTGACTTTACCTATTGTATTTTGAATTCATTATCTCAACCCTCTTTCCATCCACTGCTACGTGTAGAACTCTGTTTGTCTATATAATGCTATTGCTATGACTCCACTATCCGTCAACATGTCACAGAGAGTATCTTTTGAACCCAAATAGGTAAACTCTTGAATTTTTCACAGAATGTCTTTTACTATGGCAGCCAGCCATAACAACAAAAAAAAAATATAAACCAAGCAGTAAGGGGTGGCATTTTGTCTATTTGCAAGTTGCAAAAAAATCCCATTGTTTATCTAGATGATGTAATAATTTAGTTGATCTTTATCTAAAAAAGTTCTAGACCGATTAGGCTGCAAATCTAATCAGGCTTAAGTTACATCAGGACACACCTACTGTATAAATTTCAACTTAATAGCCTCTGGAGAAAATTGAGCACAAAATGTTGTATCCACGGACATACACACACTTCCATCCTCTAAACAATTGTGTGAATACGTATAAAAAAGAGACTTTAATTTCGAGTTTTGGGCCAATTACAATGACTTACCTTGGCGTGGGCCAAGTACAACAATCCAATCTCGTCATTTTAAACGCTGATAGTACATAGTTACTTAGATACTGGATATCTAATGATAAAAGAAGTCGTAAGTCGAAGTCAAAGGGTAGTGAAGTTGAAGTCTAGTCTAGTAATGATTTTCGTTATTTTTCAGAGTAATACCCACCTTCAAGAAAGTTCATCATCACATCAACCCATTATTCCTCCATTGGTCCTGCGCCAACCTCACCTATTATGGTCCAGCCTCCTTCACAATGTCGTCCGACCAACGGACTGGTGATCTGCCTCGAGAAAGTTAAGGTAGAAAAATGCAAGCCGCTTCACAAGTCTTATCTCAAGAGTTAATTTTATAAATAGATGTATTGTTAACATAATCATTTAGTCAACCAGATAGTATGTCGAAAAAATAAAACCGAAAATACTAACAAGATCTGGCAACTTCTACTAACATATTTCAATACGTATTTAAATTTTGCTATATAATGGCAGGACGAAAAGGAACTATTCCTAAAGAAAATTTAAAGACTGTGATTTGTAAGTATAAAGACATATTCCAAGCAGCAACTCCTCATGTAAACAATAATGTTTATATGTTTACTTACAAAAAGTTTACTTACTAAAAAGTGTGATTTGTGATTCGCTCTTCATTGCCTCCGGGCCTCACCTTCACCTTTGGGAGGTCTCTAATGCCGGAGGCGTTATAGTCGCGTGGCTTGGGACGCCACAGCCGACCACTCCTGCGTGCCATGTGAGGTCAGGACAATCCTCCCGTGGAGCGTGAGGTGCTGTAGGGTGCCTCCGCTGTCTGCCAGATCGGCGGGATCTTAACAACGCCGCCCTCTTCCCTGTCCACTCCTGGACGGGGAGCCCTTCTGACACTAGAGAATTCTAACCACGTGGCGTTTGACTCTAGCGCAATTCTCCTACTAGTGAGAAACAGCACACACCAATACATCACCAAAGCACCATAAAAGAATAAACCTCTTGCTTACGAAAGGACGTTTTACTTTCTGGGACAGAGTTGCCGACTGCGGCTGCTTGATCCACTACGACGTGGGAAGTACCAGCCTCGTCTTCGTGCTCCGCCTTATCTGCTAGCCCTGTTCCACTACTGCCTGCCGATCCTGTTTCTTGCCTTCCAAGCGTCCCGAGCTACGACACTCTGAAGCTCCAGGCTTATTAATACATTTTTTATTAATATTTTCAATTTTTAAATGTGACTTACGACTGGGCCTCCGGCCTATCGTAACGTTAGAAGTTCTAAGTTCTTAAGTTCTACATTGTCCCAACGCTGTAACAAAAATTTACCATTTAATGCTTCTTATTACGCAAGCGGATCCTTGAATCAAAAAATGGTGTTCACATACCCCGCAATATTTTTGAACGGCCTATCCAACCATAGCCCACACCAAAGATAGATGAGAAAAAAAAAAAATCATCCCCACATTACGTGCAAGGGGAATAATAATAATCATACCTTAATTTTTTTTTTCATGATTTTTTTTACCTCTTTCGGCGTGATTTATATATTTATATATTTATACATATGCCAAATTACAACGTTCTAGTACTAAGCATCTATGAGCTACAGCGGGGACAGACAGACGTCTACGGATATGGCGAAACTGTAAGGGTTCCTTGTTTACTACGCAACACTAAAAACGAGTTGACGAGCAACGAATAAACGAGCAGCTGTGTTTGTGTGAGTGTACTCACACAACGGCGACGAGCGACTACTACGTACGTACGTCTTACGTATGTAACGTGCCAAGCGTGAGTCTGTCAGCGAGTGTTCTGCCCGCCAAGCGAGCGTCGCTGAGCGAGTAGGTACTCTCTTTGATAGCTCTTGTCGTGAGCAGTCAACGATTAACTATAAATATATGTATCCCTTTTACTTACACGGGACCTACAACCTTTTGTACAATTCTTGAGCCAGAAAACCGTTGATAGTTAGTCGCTTTCTCGTCGGTGGTGGAACTGGTGCCTTCAAAACCATAATTATTATCTTTCATACAACGAATACATCATTGTCTTTCTCTAAAAGTCTGACATCTAAACTTTCCACACGTCATGTACATACATTCTTCTTGTGACAGGACACCCCTTTTCACCCCTTTTCTTCACAGATTTCGACAGCACCATCAAATAAGCTGCGCATTGTTACAGCAACAATAACAGGCCACGGGTCATTTAACAAACACCTCTTTTTCATAGGAGTCACAGACAGTCCGCTATGCAGGGCCTGCATGGTGGACGACGAGACAGATCTATGCTACTGCTCAGTGGTCGCCACATACAGGGCAAAGTACTTCGATAACCCAGGTACCCTCCGTGAGATGGTCAGTAACACCAAGGCGTTGCTGACCTTCCTTGAGGAGCTGGGGTTGGATCGAATAATCAGTTTCCCACCCGTACGCAAAATACGCGCTTTGACGTGGATTTTTTTTTTTGGCTGGGAAATTTTCAAATAACTTCTCCCGCTCTGGGCGGAGCGGGAGGGTGTGTCAGACTCTTACTGACTAAAACCCACCCGTGTCCCTTCCGTTGCCTATGTTGCCAGGGGCCTCGGTAACCCTTTTGTACCTTCCCGTGACACCAACCCGTATTACCTATTACCTATTACCATCAAATAAGCAGCTTTTCAATTCTACATTATCCCTCGTCTCAACCAGCGGTTGTCATACCACCGTACATTATTCGTTCTTCCTCGAGGCTAAAATAAGATAAATGAATATAAATAATGAAGATTCTGCAAACATTATTGTTGTTTATGAGTATTGATAAATTATTAATGCGCTTTGTGGTGCCGCCTCGCAATGTTTGCAACCGGTTAAGTTTCATCCATCTACGGATATTTGCAATTAGATTTATAGAACATCACTTACATATGTGTGTTGGTATACTACCTTTATTTGAATTTGAATTTAAATTTAAACGCAACTGTGATATTTTGGTTTTTCATTTGATAGATGACACATGTCTTCCAATTTTTGTTTCAAGGAGATGTTCAAGGTTTGAGTATACCACAAAATAATTAAGAAATGAGAAGCTACTCCATTTTGACGAAGTCAGGTAATTTAAATAACACACATTCAAAGAAGTATACTTATAGACGAATATACAAGGTGTCGTTTTGCATCCTCGTCAAATTCAAGGAGGTAACTATGCTAATGATTCTCGACACTAATCAATAATAAAATAAGTAGGTATTTTTTTATAATTTTCGGAAATTGGCATGGGTGGGACACGCATGTTAAAACGCGGCCGGTTTTATACCGCACTGTAACTGCCCTACACACACACACTATCGCATATGCAACGGGGTGATTCTGTTCTGTGAAAGTGGTGTATTCTAAAATACTGTAAAACTTAAATAACTAAAAAACAAGTATGTATTAATTATTGAGTAGGTATCGTAATTTTATTTGATTATATATGGCTTTCATAGCAGCCTCCTGAAATTTAACGAGTATGCAAAACGACACCTTGTATAATCTCATGTTTTTTTAAGTCGATTAAAAAGTAATAAAAACTTTCACTTTATTGAATAATTAAGGTAAAATTACACGGTTCGCTTATATCCTTCTACCAATCCTTCTATCAATTGCTACTGTTGATCGAAGCTTATATCTTTAAATTTGGGTGAAGCTACCAAATTGGTATGTGTAAAATAAAAGCGAATAATTAAATACCCTGCGTTTCTGTGCATTTCTTTTTCAATCAATCAAAATGAATCATTTTGGTATATTGCCAAAAGTTAGATTTACTTACAATGGCTTCAAGTGAACCAAACTCACACGTCTTATAGGTATTGTATTTCGTAACACATAAGAAATCCTTGGTGTGGTTAAATTTAATATTGAACGTCGCTTATTTAAAAAAAAAAAACAAAGTTACATGACGTTAAAGAGTTGTTTTTCATCTACTCTTTTTAAGTATTTATAATACCTTTTCCGTTTGGGCAAGTTAGGCTACCTGCCGCTAGATAGATAGATAGATAGAATACTCTTTATTATGTACACCATAAAAATTACAGCTATAAATGTAGAAATTTTACATAGGGTGACACAATGGGCAGTCTTATCGCTAAAAGCGATCTTTTAAAGACAACCTTTAGTTGGATTAGGGGGGAAAGGAGAGACAATACTGCAGGTAGTCTGTGGTGTACCATTCACATAATATATACAATAATACATACATACATAAAATATATTAAAAGAGATAGATGTCACTATAATAAATAAATTCATTTTAAAGCTGTATTTTGTTAAAAATAAGATTGCTAAGTTCGTAACGTATCCGCAACGTTCCGTAAACTATTGTTTTTCATATTAGAATCGAAATAAAATAATTTAGGACCTACCGATGCCGCGGCGGTGTGATATACCACCATTTGATACATTTTTGGTTCTACTATCGTGTTTACATTCTAAAACAGCACAATATGACATTTTTGTATTTTTATCTCAAGTTTTCTTCACCGTCGGGGTTGTAACAAGACTGATGCGTGTGGTGTGTACGCAGAGCAGACATAAGCGGAACTTTGCAAAACTCGAGGTTCGCGGGCCTCGCCTACTTGCGACTTCTGCTGTTTTTCTGTTCTGTGCTTCAAGTAATGTTTTCTCCTTTAATAAAACCTACCTATGTTAATAAATGAATTACCTAGTACTAATTAAGTCTCGCATAAGCTTCATAAATTGCGCCTGTCTAATTTCTAAAGTAATTTACCAAATACATAATTATCTGCGTACGTTTAACTCTATTATAATTTTCTTTCTCCCATATATCATAAGGCTTATTCTATTTAGGAAAACATGTCAACTACACATGCACCCATAAAATAATATCTCTCATTAAAGTTAAGCCCAATTTGCAATAAAATAAACGACTTACTCCATTTCTGCAAATATTTTCATTTAAGTTAAACCCTATTTGCAATAAACAACTTCTCCATTTCAGCAAATATTTTCATTTTAATAAAATAAACATTTCAGATATTACGACCAGATAAAATTGTTTAATTACTATTATAAACTTGAGCAAATAACGTAGCGATGTCAAAGCTTAATTATTAAAACGAGATTGAGTAATAAATAATAATATAACGTTATTATTTTATAGTTTATGCTAATGTAGATCGGATCGAATCGGAATGGATGTGAAACCGTTATAGGGATTGTGGACTTAAGGTAGAGTCGCGGCTTATTTTTTTATTGATTCAAGGTATGCATAGAGAATTTGTAAATAGGAAGGTTTTAAAACTATTAAAATTGTTGCGGCGATTCTGATTGGCACCGATAAAACTAAATAGAGACGGTAGACATAAGTAGTATATAATTGGGGCATCTGGATCAAAGTAGATCCAGACACCCCAATTATCAATATTCAAATAGATAAAAAAATGTCTATTCAAATAGAAGAAATCTTGTTTGTTGAATTGATGGTCTATTAGAATATACTATTTAATCGATTGGAATATATCTATTCAAATAGATGAAATTGTATTTATTGAATAGATTGTCTAATCAAATGACATTAACATTTCTATTCAAATATGTTAATGTTTATTTATCGTATAGTTCTTCTTCTTGAGTTGAAATGACAGAAGGCGTTAATTGATGAAGATGTATATTCAAATAGAAGAGATCTTGTTTGTTGAATTGATGGTCTATTAGAATATACTGTTTAATTCATTGGAATATTCAAATAGATGAAATTTTATTTATTGAATAGATTGTCTAATCAAATAGACTATTGAAATGACATTAACATTTCTATTCAAATATGTTAATGTTTATTTATCGTATAGTTCTTCTTCTTTAGTTGAAATGATGGAAGGTGTAAATTGATGAAGATTTAATAATGCATCAGCTATAACTAAACTGTAAATAGCTATTCAAATTGGTGGAATCTTCAATCTACATAATTATTAAGATCAAGTACCTATGGGTTTGTTTCAGTTTTTAAACTAAATGTGTCAGGATGTCTGTATTTTACACAGAGCGATTGCAAGATGCCTCCACTACGTATTATTGTCATGCAATCTTTTAAGTGTGACAATTTCGGACCAACCGCTTGGTGTTCTTTTTAAGGCAAATGCTGCTGGTGCCTGTATCTAAACCGAATTACTTCTTGGAATATGGCTGTAAAAACAGGTATTTTGATAAATGCATTTGAACCCACAAACTCGATCAGACAAGAAACGACTTGACTTAGTAACGTCATCGGATAAGCGAAACTATTTAATTCATTACCATATCTGTCAAGCTATCTGACACCGGCGACTGCGTGACGCCTGACGTGCATTGTTTACTATAGTTATTATTTTGTAACTGTGTCTTTGATGAAGCTGCACAAATTCACAAGTGGAAATGCCAAGCATGTGGTTCTGGGTTCGATTCCATCCCGGTCAGGCAAAGTTATTAATACTTATAATAACAGGATGCGTTAATTTTCCATATTCGAATTAAAAGCAAAATTATAATTTACCAGGGTATTCAAAATGAAACGAATTTTTATTTAATATACATTTTTTATTGTAACTTATGTACCCCATAGGCGTTTGGTTATGTAATTTGACAAACAAGTTATATTAATTATTATCGTATTTACAGTTAATGAAAAATATATTATAAACGTACCATAGAACATAATTTTAGTCTTACAAGTAACAATATAGATAGTAAGTAGGATATACAGATTTCTATGATTTATTTTCTATTTCATCCTGAATTTTACTTATAATTTCTTTAGCACTGCTGTATATGTCATCAAATAATACTGTTTTAACCACATGTTGAGCGCACACCTCAGCTTCACAGCTACAGATAGAATTTTCGGATTTTGGCATATTATCAGCGTCATAAATTTCAATTTTAATTATTTTTGTACCGCGTGTCACTGGTTTCTTTATGTAAGAATATATTGTTGGTTCTGTTCTTGCTCTCTTGCGGGAAGGTGGAACAAGACCCAAGGATTTTTGTCCTGGTTTTAGAATAGCGGTCGGCTGCTCCATTGGCACAAAATTGAATAGTTCTTCCGTATCCTGAAAAAGAGAAAACAAACCTTTAAATGTTTGAAAATAGGTTCTCGTTGATGTGAGTTGGAATAGTACTAATAGACCTACTACAATAATCAATATATTGCGATAAGTAGTTATCTAAAGATTATAACGATTTTACTACGTACATAAAATAATTTAAATACATATTGTGAGTACTTACCGACATACTGGAACAATCCCTTTAAGCCTTCAAAATTGAAATGAATTCCGATGATAATTTCAGCTATTTATATTCAAGATTTTTAATTTTTTTGTTAATAGAGTTCAAAATAGATTGTTTTATTTGTGTACACATTCCTCGACATAAAAGGTAAGATGAAATTCAAAACCAGGCGTAAAACTAGAGCAGGGATGTCGAACCTTTGGCTCAAAGCTAAAATTTTAAGCACATCATCATTCCGTTTACCTTACTTGGATATCCAAGTATAGCCAATTACATGCCGGGCCACCTAAAATTTTAACGACAACAGCATGCAAATATAAAAAATGTTCACCTTCCCTGAACAGTTTGCATCTAATATAAATACTCCTCTAATATACCTTAAATAAATAAAAATGTTTGTTTGTTTATTGATTATTGTCTTTATAGTATATCAACGTCACTGTATAAAGAGATACTTATACAGTAAACAGAGTACCTAATCGAATTCAAGAGGGGGGGCATAACTAGTTTATTTTAAAAATACATTAAGTATGAAGTCCGTTTTATTGTTATTAATCATTAAAATTTAACAAGCAAATCCACGATATTTCCATAGTATGTGCAATTGCATCTGTTGTTAGGAAGATTAGCAGAATAAACAGTTTTCAAATCGTGTGCTCTCTCCATATTTGGGATTGTGACGTATTGTCATTGAAAGTATTTAAGTCGCCAGGCAGGAAGCTGGATCAACATTAGCTCTCCTGAAGTTGGTGACCTCACATCTTCTAATTAATTATCTACCTAATCTAAAGTGAAAAGTGAAATTTCAGCGGTTTATAATGTAAGTACCTATCTTTTAGTATATATTATCTATTCAATAAGTATCATCAACTCTGTACTGTTTTGTGAGATGATTATTTTATGAATAGAATAGCAAGTGCGACTGCTGAGCGTTAGACCCGGGTTCGATTCCTTAGGTCAGTCAGTAAAGAAATTAGACCATTCTACTATTAATGTATCTGCTCACAGATAGTTTCTAAACACAGTTATAATGAATAGAATAGCAACTGCTGAGCGTTTTACCCCGGGTTCGATTCCCTAGGTCAGTCAACAGTTATATTTTTTTCATACTACGTAATGTCTATTAGACAATTGGTGTCTATTTTAAGGAAATAAATCGAGCAGTTCTCTGATAAGTATTTGCTCGCATTATAGTTTCTTATCACAGTTGTTATGAATAGATTGATAATTAAATATGCTATGAATAGAATATTTACTTAGCAAGTGTGACTGCTGAGCGTTAGACCCTGGGTTCGATTCCCTAGGTCATTCAACAATTTCAATCATACTACTTACTACTAGTGGTCGGACAGATCTCTGATATGTATCTGCTCACAAATAGTTTCTAATCACAGTTATTCTCATTATTTTAGGTCCAGATTTGCTGACGACCTCTTTCTGTCGGATGACGATAAAAGCTCCGTGCAAGATGTCGCGGTCAGCGAAAAAAAGAAAAAACGATCGAAGCCGTCAAGCTCGGATTCGAGATCACACCATCAAGCACCAAAAACCACTCCATCTACGTCGTCGGCTTCATCTTCAAAGAAGATGAAAATTAATCCAGTCAGCAAGCCCCATCTCACCGCAACAGATTTATTCGGCACCGACAGCGATGAAGAAGACGGGGACACGCAGACAACCACTGGTAAAAAACCTTGTACTGTGCTTCATTCAACGATAACTCGAAGGCTGGCAACGGGCCACGCTCGTCAAACGTTGCCTACCAAAACGGGAACGCATTACATCGAACTGAAGGTTTATCGGTGCGATGAAATCGAAAATGTAGCGCCGATGAACCGATGGCGTCAGGCCGTTGTATCTCTCAAAAACCGGACGGATGAGGGGACTGAGGCTTGGGGTCATCTGACTAAATTTATATGTGCAACACGCACAGAATTTAAATCTAGCCCTCAGACCTTTATTAGTTCTTATTTTTAGATACAGAACCTAAAAATAACTCTTAAATATTTAGGCACACTGATTATATACCTCACGATGTGTCCTATGTAGTACCTACCTAGTTATTAATCTAAACGTTAATTTTAACGTTATAGTATTTACTAAACGTTGTAATTGTCTATCTACATTTATAATCCTAGTACGAGTAGGTAGTTATTAGTTAAGCTAATCATGTAATCAATCATTCATATAAAATTCCACATTATTAAAGAATCATCATACTTATATAATCAATTTTGTTTTCTTTCCAGTTGCACCAACTACAAACACAATTCAAAAAGATATTTTAATAGAATGTGATAAATGTAAAATCGAATTACCAAAACAGAAATATAAATATCATGTGAGAACTAATATGCACAAATCGAACTGTTTACTTAAAACTCAATTAAAAAATGTCGAAATAATTGCAACTGCTTTTCGAAATAGAATAAACACGTATCGCTTAAATCCAGCACCAGATGCCGAGTATTTAACTCCAGAGGCTTTTCTGATTGGAACTCAAAGTGATATTCTGAAACTAATTAAAATATTTTTAATGAAACATAATTGTATTAAAGTAAATTTCGAACTGTTTGCTTACTTCTTATTACCAAAAACAGGTGAGCAGCAGCTAAAATCTTTTAATACAAAGTATGCTAATGTTTACCTAAATACTGATTTAAATGAATTATACTTGAATGCTAAAGAGACTTTTCAGAGAAAAATGTCTGAATTTAACCAACGTGATTCCGGTTGGTCATTTATCTCTATAAGTCACTTAGAAATTAATATAAACAAATATTGTCCAATGAGAGGTGGCACGTATATCGAGCTTCCTCCAGCTATAAAGAATACGAAAAGTTGTTTAAACATACAGAACAATGACAACCATTGCTTTTTATGGAGTATCATTGTTTCCCTATACCCATCAAAGGATAATGTTTGTAGAATAAAATCATATCCTCACTATACAGATGTTTTAAATATTGAAGGAATGTCATTTCCACCAACTTTGGTTGACATAAAATTGTTTGAAAAAAATAACCCTAATATCAGTGTTAATATATATGGTTTAGATAAAAAGTGTCGTGTGACCGGACCTCTATACATGACAAGCTCAAAGAAAAACGAACATATAAATTTATTGTACTTTGAGCGGAATAGTTCAGGACACTACTGTCTAATTAAAAATCTAGCGAAAGTTATCCGTCGTCAACTTACTAATCACAAAGGTAAATTTTTACTTTGCGATGCTTGTTTACAATTTTTTTCTAGTGATTTAAAATATAGCTCACACAATTGTTCTAAAGTGTTAACTATATTACCGGAAAAAAACAGTATTATACAATTTAAACATTATGAGAGACAACAAAGAATAAATTTTATTATCTATGCTGATTTTGAAAGTATATTACTAAACTGTCCCGCAAATAGATCTAAAAATACTCAGAACTTAAAAGTACATGAACCATCTTGTTTCGCATATTACATGTGCTGTTCACACAATCCAGATTTGAATAAATATGTTACGTATAGAGGTTTAGATTGTGTAGAAGTGTTTATAAAACGTTTAATTGAAGATGTCACTTACATTAATTCCATACTGTCTATAAATAGACCCATGAAACCTTTGTCTGTCAAACAGCAAATAGAGTACGAAGAGGCTACTCGATGTCATATTTGTAAACATTTATTATTGGGTGACAAAGTTCGAGATCACGATCATGTTACATCTGAATACAGAGGAGCAGCACACTCTCGTTGCAATTTAACGTTTAAAGTATGTCCGTTTATACCTGTTGTTTTCCATAATTTGTCTGGATATGATTCTCATATATTTATTAAAGAACTGGTTAAGTACGATGGTCCTATTAAAATAATTCCTAAATCAAAAGAAAAATACATTTGTATAATGAAAAGCCTCGCACCTAAGAACAATTCTAGTTCTGTTCAAATAAAGTTCATAGATTCTTATCAATTTTTAAGTTCGATTTTAGATGAATTATCTAAGATTTTACACGTAGAAGATTTCATAAATCTTTCAAGAGAATTTGACGACAAAGCCGATTTATGTTTATTGAGGCAAAAGGGTATTTATCCATACGAATATATTGATGCATGGTCTAAGTATGATGAAAAATGTTTGCCACCTAGAAAGTATTTTTATAACACAATGAAGCTGGAGCATATTTCTGAAGATGAATATACACATGCGCAAAGAGTTTGGTATTCTTTTAATATCAATTCTCTTGGTGAATACACTGATCTTTATTTAAAATGTGACGTATTATTGTTATGTGACATATTTGAACATTTTAGAAATACAAGTTTAGAATATTACAATCTCGATCCAGCATATTATGTATCCGCACCAAGTTTAAGCTGGGACGCAATGCTTCTGTGTACTGGCGTTAAATTGGAGCTGATGCATGACTTGGAAATGTATAACCTACTTGAAAAGGGAATACGTGGAGGATTAGCGCAGTGTTCCCTACGACATGCAAAAGCAAATAATAAATTTCTTCCATATTACAATGATACTAAGCCATCATCTTTTTTAATATATCTTGATTGTAACAACTTTTACGGATATGCTATGAGAAAAAGAATGCCTGTATCGGAATTTCAATTTTTATCAGAATATGAAAGTGCTAACTTTGATGTTTTAAACATATCTGATGATTCTGAATATGGGTATATTCTGGAGGTTGATCTGACCTATCCAGAAGTATTGCATAGATCGCATAGTGACTTACCATTCGCACCAGAAAGATTTGTACCTCCTGGTGGAAAAACTACAAAATTAATTGCGAATTTATATGACAAATATAATTACGTCATTCACTACATACATTTAAAACAATGCTTGAACAATGGGTTGATTTTAAGCCGAATACATCGCATTCTAAGATTTAGACAAGACCATTTTTTGCAAAAGTACATAGATTTAAATACTCGTTTGCGTCAAGCTTCTACGTCAGCCTTCAAAAAAGACTTTTTCAAACTTTTAAATAATGCTGTGTTTGGAAAAACAATAGAAAACAAACGCAAGCAAGTAAATGTAAAGTTAGTAACAAAGTGGGAAGATTCTGATAATAAAAAAAATAAATATATAGGTGCTGAAAAACTTATTATACAACCCAACCTGAAAAGTATTTCAATCTTTTCAGAAAACTTTGTGGCTGTTCAGTTAAGTCCTGAAAAAATAATATTGGATAGACCGATTTACATCGGTTTTACTGTATTAGAGTATGCTAAACAACACTTATATCAATTCCACTACAGTTTTATCCAAAACAAATATGGCACGAAAGCTAAACTATGTTACACTGACACGGATAGCCTTCTTTACTTAGTAGAAACGGATAATTTTTACAAGGATATGGTTGATAACATATCGGTATTCGACACCAGTAATTTTGCTGAGGATAATCCATATGGAATACCTAAAGTCAACGAAAAAGTACCAGGCTTGTTTAAAGATGAACTCGGGGGCTCGGTAATTTATGAATTCATTGGCTTAAGGGCCAAACTTTATTGTTTGAAAAGTGTAAATACAACATTAAAGAAGGCAAAAGGTATAACGAAACCCGTAACAAATCAATTAAAGCTTTCTGATTATAAAGCTGCTCTACACAATAACAAAATAATCAAACGTAAAATGAATGTAATTAAATCAATTAAACACGTTCTCTATTCACAACAAGTGAATAAAATTGCATTAAACAGAAGTGACGACAAAAGACATATACTTCCAAATCAAATTGAAACCTTACCATGGGGTCATTGCGATACAATTTCTTAAAATGTATTATTTTATATTTATTAATGTATCTATAAAGTGTTAAATTATAGCCACACATTCTCCTGTTTATGTTATTCTTAAAAGCAGAAATATGAATATGTTGAAATTGTGTCTTTATTAACAAATCTGTATGATGTATTTGATATAATTTTATTTAATAAAATAGTTAAACGCATTTTTGTTTTATTTATTTTATTTATTTACCCATATGCTGTCCACGCATTTAGCTAAAGTAGTAATAAATACTATGGGTAATCTTCAACTCAATTAGTTCGATCAATAACTCCGATAAGAATTATAAATACTAGGGCCTGAATTGTTTTCTTATCAGATACAAACATGAAGTGGGTCAAGCAACAAGTATCATTGGATGTTAAAAATATTGATGTAAAGGAAAATTCACTACGCCCGAAACACAGCGTACTTCTCCCAAATAATATTCGATGCATAATATGTGGTCCCTCGAATTGTGGGAAAACGAATGTCATGATGAGTTTATTAGTTCACGAAAATGGAGTAAAGTTTAACAATGTTTATCTGTATTCTAAGACCAGCTTTCAGCCGAAATACAGCTTTCTAAAACAAGTTTTGCAAAGAGTTCCAGACGTAAAACTTTTGTTTTTAATTTTGATGACGATGTTATTCATCCTAACGATGCATTCTTGAACTCTGTTATCATATTCGATGATGTGGTTTGTGAAAAGCAAATAAACATACGAAATTATTTTACAATGGGTAGACATAGAGGTATAGACTGCTTTTATTTATCTCAGACGTATTCTAAAATACCAAAGCAATTAATACGTGATAACGTTAACTTTTTGATCATTTTCAAGCAAGATGAAGTTAACATGAAACATATATACGATGAGCATGCTAGTTCTGATATGGAGTGGTCCAAGTTCAAAGATATGTATTCTAAAATCTGAATACATCCTTATGATTTTTTAACAATTAATAAGGATTGTGAACTAAACAAGGGCAGATATAGACAGTCCTTTGACAACTTTATTTATTTTGATTAATGGTTATATAAATTATGAAATAAAACAAAAAAATCATTTGAGTCTAAATACTTCTGCGTACAAGTCGTATAATGGATCATACCATTACAAATCAATTAATAAAGTCTGCAGACGCTATAAAGGAAAAGGTGAAACAAATGAAAGATTATGAATTTAGTACCGACACTCATCTGAAGTATTTTTTTAAACCTCTTGCTGACCCACTTAATGCTATAGCAGCTAACAAGCAAATTTCTATAATAAAAATTAAGATACTTATGATGATCAAACTAAAAACATTGGTATAGCTTCAAAAATGTTTTTGCATGATAAACCACATGATATGTACAAATATGAAGCATCTGAATCAGAAAAGTTTTATTCAGAAGACGAAGAAGGTAACACATCTGAATCAGAAAATGTATATAATGTGTCGCTGAAAAAAGAAGATATCTTTGAAATATACGATGATATGAATATACCATTTGGCGTACGTAGTGAGAATGATAAGCATATGATTGGAAATACAATAGTGAATTTCTCTAGCACTCGCGAGAACTCAGATAAAGTGTATTTTATTCGCGTAGCTAATAAACAGTATAAAATAACACCAGGTCTAAAAGAATTATTGCTTCGCAAAAAACCTGATTTAACTTTGGTAAATTTAAAAGATAAATTAGTTTACAAAGAAATACTCATCACAACTAATGCTCATAAAAGAGACTTTGACCCTGCAGGTCAAGTTAAAGGTGATAAGGGTCTAAAATATTCTCAAGTGATCAAACCGTTATTTCACGAGTCTAGTAAACGCTTACAAGAACCCACAGAAGCTAAATATAAACAAAAACGAGGTGCTGGTCTACCGTATCTTAAAACATATAAAAAAAATACCGAACTTGTTTATTGGGATGATCCTAATGAATTAGTGGACAGGCTTAAACTTTTGATCGCATCTAAAACTGCAGGTAATACTAATCTTGACAACGAAATCTTATCAATTATTGAGGAGTTAAAAGAAGCGGGTGTTATAAAAGAATAAAAAGACTCAGCAAATGAACTGAATATCAGTATAATTTTGTAATTCAGAAGTGACAGTTGAAGGAATGAGTAAAGTGAAAAGAGACATTATAAACGAAATTCATAGAAGTGCAAGATTAAATTTTCCTCGAAGGCATGTAGTATTAAAAGATATTGATGATCTTTGGCAAGCTGATTTAATGGATATGCAAAGTTTCTCCAAATTCAACAACAACAACAAATACATTTTAGCAATCATTGATGGATTCTCTAAGTACGCTTGGGCTATTCCACTTAAACAAAAAAATAAAGAAACTGTATCTGAAGCTTTCAATACTTTATTGAGTAGAGCAAAACGCATTCCTAGAAATTTGCAAACAGATCTTGGGAAAGAATTTTACAATACAAGTTTTCAAAAAGTATTAGTAAACAATTCTATCAACCACTACTGCACTTATTCAACGAAAAAGGCTTCAATAGTAGAACGGTTAATAAGGACGATAAAGAGTAAGCTTTTCAAGGAATTTAGTTTCAAGGGGGATTATAAATGGAGTGACGGGACACTTGCAAATATCATTACTAGATATAATAATACAATACATAGAACAATTGGTATACCACCTGCTAAAGTTAATCATAGCAATAAAATTAAAGTACTGCAGAGATATTTCAATCAAGATCGAACGAAAACAAAATGCCATAAGTTTAAGACAGGTGATTTTGTTCGAATAAGTAAACATAAAGGTTGTTTCGAAAAAGGTTATACTCCTAATTGGTCAACAGAGATATTCAGGATCAGTAAAGTTCAAAACACAAATCCTGTTACATATTTACTACAAGATGTTAAACAGCAACCTATTTTAGGAGCATTTTACGATCAAGAATTACAAAAAACCAAACATCCTGACATTTACCTCGTTGAAAAAGTTTTAAAACGAAAAGGTAGAAAAGTTTTCGTAAAATGGTTGGGGTTATCATCCTGCGAAAATAGTTGGATTAACGATACTAATGTTTTATGAGCGATTTAGCAATATAACGTAATGGTCTATGATAATGGTTCCATTCTGTTTGTATACATGAAGGGAGAAGGACTTGTGAATAATTTAATTAATAACTTACCATTTGAGCTCCATTTACCGGGATATAATTATTGCGGTCCAGGAACCAGATTACGTGAAAGATTGGCTCGAGGTGATAGGAGTGTAAACAAATTAGACGAATATTGTAAACATCACGATATCGCATATAATCATTCTAAAAGTTTGAAAGATCGTCATAAAGCAGACATCATTTTATTAAAAATGGCAAAAAAGCGTGCTTTATCTTCCGATGCAAGCTCAGGAGAAAAACTTGCTGCCAATTTAGTTAATAATATAATGCTAACAAAAGTAAGTTCTGGATCTGGGCTCAAAAAAAACTTTAAAAGTTTAGTAACCAATACCAAAAAGTGCATTAAAAAAATTAAACCGAAGTGTAGGAAAAAACTAATAGAATTGGCCTACGCTGCAGCTAGAGAATTGAATCGTGATTCATCTGCCAGGGTTCCACGTATCATACCAGTTCCTAAGTCTGGCGGTGTTCTACCATTAATACCAATATTTGCTGGTTTGTCTGCTGCTGGCAGTATTGCAAATGGAATTACTGGAATAGTCAAAACCATAAATGAATATAGAGTAGCAAAAAAGAGATTAGAAGGAATGAAAAGTCATAATAAGAATGCAGAAGGTGTGTGCATTGGAAATGGACTGCGGCTAAACCGTTACAAGGATGGACTTGGAATATATACAAATTTAAAGAAAAAAAACTAAATCACAGGCTACCTAGTCGCGCTCTTACTAATATAGATATCATATATTTTACTAAAGACGTTCCATATTTTCGTGGAGTGTATATGAGGGATACCTTACCAAAGTCTCCGTTTTTTGAAGAGTGTGGAATCATAAATTTAGATCATTCTAAAAATTCTGGTACACATTGGGTAGCCTATGCAATTTTAAATGAATATATTGAATACTTTGACAGTTATGGCAACTTGAAACCTCCAATAGAATTTGTTCGCTATGTAGGTTCTGACAAAATCAATTATAATTACAATAATTGGCAAAATAATAACTTATTCAATTGCGGACATTTATGCATTAAATTTCTTAAAGGGTTTTGGAAAAAGCATGGTTTAAAAAAGGTTTAAATGTTACGTGTCGTACTCATGAGACAACACTTTAACATTATCTGTTACAAGAGACGAATGTCAATTAGATTAGAGTGAAAAAAATGATAGTTTATAATATAAAATCATCTGCCAAAGTTAATAGTTTTACTCGTTCTCATACCGTCAGAAGACGAAGACATATACGAAACATAAAAAAATTAACTAAAGACAATAAATTATTTATTCAAGCTTTGGGTTTTAAATTATGAGTATTCTTCAGGTGAATGATTTACCACAAATCGATAACTCTATAGTGAGTTATGAAATTCATACGTATAATCCATATAGCAACAGTTTCAATGAAAATGATGAAATACGTATACCCATAAATCAGCAAGATTTGTACGTATTACCTTCGGCCAGCTACATTTACGTTGAAGGTCGAGCCACTACAGTTTCGAAAGATGCAGCAGGAAAACGAACACGAAAGGTTGTTAATTTTACCAACAATCATATATCATTTCTATTTCAAGACATTCGATATGAAATTAACGGTGTTAAAATAGACCGAATAAAAAATGCAGGTATATCTACAACTCTTAAATCATATGTGTCAATGAGCGAGGGGGAAAGTAAGGCTGCTGCTATTTGGGGTTGGAATTTGAACGGGATGAAAGATAATGACGGTATTTTTAGTGCCCTTATACCTTTAAATAAAGTTTTAGGATTTGCGGAGGATTATAATAAAATTATAGTTAACTGTAAACATGAACTTATACTTAAAAGAAGCAATTCAAATCTTAATAGTGTTACACTTGATGATAATGAATCCATTGAAGTAAATATAGAGAGACTGCAATGGCGTATGCCTCATATAAAAGTGTCAGATCGGGAAAGATTAACTTTGCTAAAACATTTAGAAAAGGATCGTCCTATTCAAATAGCTTTCAGAAATTGGGACTTGTACGAATACCCTTTATTACCTAGAACTACAAAACATTCCTGGGTTGTTAAGACTGCTTCACAACTCGAAAAACCAAGGTATGTGATCTTTGGTTTACAGACAAATAGAAAAAATATGAAAAGTAAAGACTGCTCCGTTTTTGACCATTGTAAATTATCTAATGTTACTCTTTTTTTAAATTCTCAATATTATCCATACGAATCGCTGAATTCGAAATTTCCTGACGATAAGTATTATATATTATATGAAATGTTCACCAAATTTCGTCAGTCTTATTATAACACCCGGTCTGAACCGATGCTTAGTTTGAGCGAATTTAAAGAAAAGGCTCCTGTATTTGTAATTGATTGCTCAAGACAGAACGAAGCCTTGAAAACGGGAGCTGTTGATGTGAGACTGGAAATAGAAAGTTCTGAAGATATACCAGAAAATACATCTGCCTATTGTTTAATCATAAATGATCGTCTATTCGAATATAAACCATTAAGTGGTATTGTAAAGAAATTATTATGAACGCTATAGTTGACATGCAAGGTTTTAAGACGGAAAGTAACGAGTTTATCGTGAAAGAAATAGCAATAGCATGCGGAAAACAAATTATAGTATTATTAATCAAACCACCATTCCCATTTTACAATCTTACAAAAAAAGAACGATTGCAAGTAAGTTGGATAGAGAGAAATAGACAAATTTTCTGGAAAGAGGGTTTTATACCATACTTAAATTTAAATAAATATATTGTACCTTATCTGGAAGATAAAAACATTTATGTTAAAGGATGTGAAAAAGTGTCGTGGTTAAAAAACATTGTAAAACATGATAAAATATATAATTTAGAAGATAAGAACTGTCCTCGTTTACAAAAATTATTTGATGATCATAGAATGTCTAGTAATATATTTAGCTGTGTGTATCATTCAAATGTATGTGCTTTAAAAAATGTAACGTGTTTAAAAAAGTGGGTTGATAATAAAAGTATTTTTAATTTAGGAGAGAAGGGGTGCCCTGTAAAAATATAAATTAAGGAATTTGTTAGCTCTTTTTATCATAACAATATGTCAGAATAAATGTTTTTTTCCTTGAGTAAATGTTTTCTTGTTTTATTTCATCAAATGCGTTAGATATAGAACACCACAACGAAATGTGCAATCATTTAAAAGTCACCAAAAGAAAAAGGTCATTCCTGCTCCATTACGAATCGGAGCACTACATCTTTATAAATTGCGAACACCAGAAACAAGACTTCATTATTGTTTTGTTCATACCCGTATCGAAACCTTCATAAAAATGATTCAACATTATTTCAGCCCACGATATGAAATATATAATAAACATAAAATTCGATTATGTTCATTTCGATATTATTGGGCTACTGCAGATTCTAAACGAAGATTGGTGATGGAAATGGTTGATGCAGGCTTTTTTTACTGTGGAAGTGGTTTAAACGATAAAGTTATGTGCTTTTCGTGTGGAGGTGGCATCGAAGATTGGGAGTATTACGATGATCCTTGGATGCAGCATGCTATATATTTTCCTGATTGCGTTTATTTAAACGCTGTAAAAGGAACAGATTATGTTGATAAATCAAAACGTCTATTTTTTAAAGAAACAAAAGTATAAAATTATTATAAAGTGGAGGAGGATATATTGATTGTCTGCTGATTATGCTACTAAATGCTATTAGCAATGGAGCCTAAGTAACTATAAATTACTTACAGTCGTTTATGCGACATTCGATACCTACAATTGTAGTTAAAAAGTTAAATCATAAACTGAACTAAACAATTTTCAACGAAATAAAATAAATTATATTACCTACAATGCAGGATTCAGTGAAATATACTTCTAAAGGCATTTGTAAAATTATTATCCGGAACGCTAATGGTGAGGTTATATTTGTCCATGATATGCAGCCAGCTCATAAAAAATCGAGCGCAGATTCTTCAAAACCTCAGGTCAGAGATATAAGGCAAGAAGATTTATTCTATAAAAACATGCGTGATGCATTAAATTCGGGAAACATTCAAGAACTTGTCTTTAAAAGTAGAAATAGAGAGCTAACATTCTCCCGAGTTAACGATATGCAGACTGGTCCTGAAAAATTTAAAGCGGGTTCAGCAAAGTGTCGGAACACCGGCACATCATCAATAAGGAACATAATGCGTGATTTAGTGATACCTGATTCAGAAGACGTTAAATGCTACCAGATTCTGGCTGAAGATGAAATTGTTTTTATGTAAATCATTTTATATCTCATTTATTGTTTCAGAATACAAATAAAAATGTTAAACTAATATTATTTTTAGTTTTATTTATTAAAAGGTTTGTGATACCTCTAAGACCAGATTACCCAGTTCTATACCTTGGATCACTATCCTCAAAGAATGTAATGTAGTTCATAATGTATTTATATTAGAATATATAAGTTCCAAAAAATAAATAGTATATTCTAATAGAACATCAATTCAACAAACATGATTTCGTCTATTTGAATATACATTTTATTAAATCTTCATCAATTAACACCTTCCGTCTTTTCAACTCAAGCAGAACTATACGATAAAAATTAACATATTTGAATAGATATGTTACTGTCATTTGATTAGACAATCTATTCAATAAATAAAATTTAATATATTTGAATAGATATATTCCAATGAATTAGACGGTATATTCTAATAGACCATCAATTCAACAAACAAGATTTCTTCTATATGAATATATATTTTTTATCTATTTGAATATTGATAATTGGGGTGTCTGGATCTACTTTGATCCAGATGCCCCAATTATATACTACTGACATAACGGCTGGGTGGTCCACTTTTGGTCTTCCCTGAAGACCAAAAGTGGACCACGCGGCTTCGATCCTTGCACAAAACAGTTCGTTATTCCGGGATTAGATGTGAATTTAACGACAAACAAACGACAAAACAATAAGGCGGGGAATGGAGGACACTAAAGTAACAGTCTTAGTGTTAATTGACTTCTACAATGCTTTTAATACCGTCAGTCACGAAGTCCTTTTATCCATCCTTTCCTATCTTATGGACTCTTGGGAGGTATTGGAATAAGTTCCTCTTATCGTCAGGGGCGTCAACAATCTGTTCGTGTAGGAGACTCTTCGTCGAGTTGGTGTGATCTTGCAGCTAGCGTGCCTCAAGGCGGTATATTATCACCTTTTTTGTTCTCCATTTATATTAATCTTTTCACCACCGAGCTTCGGACTGCGTATCATTTTTATGCTGACGATTTGCAGCTTTACTGCCAGGCAGGTGTTGGCAACATATCTGATGCGATTTCGAAACCGGAATTTAGGTGTGGTTAAAAACTGGTCTGATCGATTTGGGGTTGCGGTTAAGTAGTATGAGGAATGAGTATGCAGTATGAGGAAGCTGAATGTCTCAACTTTGCCACCTGTGATGTTCGAAGACTCAGTCATTTCGTTTACCTCCGATGTTAAGGATCTTGGTCTGCATGTCGACACTTTTCTTGACCGGCGAAAGCAAGTCACGACTGTCAGTAAAAGTCACCGGAACATTGCGGTTGCTCTATCGATTTAAAAACCTTCTCCCATCACACATAAAGGCAATGCTAATACAATACCTATCCTTCCCCATTTGACTATTGTGATGTGTGTTACTATGACCTGAATGCAGATCTCCTCAATAAACTTGACTGCCTTCTAAATAACTGCATTTGGTTCGTTTTTAATCTTCGTAGATATAATCATGTGTCCGCGCACCGATTGGTTTTAAAATGGTTGCCCATTCGTCAGTGCAAATAGTTAAGAGCTTAGTCTATGTGGTTTTCCATACTCGAGAAACCCACTTCTCCTTCTTATCACACTTCGCATGTTTAACACTTCCATAGTAAAATTCTTCGTTCCACCAACAAACGTCTTCTACGATGTCATTCTCACCGATCTGGTTTTATTCACTCTTCTTTCTTTGTACAGGCGGTTTTTCCTTTGGAATGCGCTCCCTCTGAACATCAGAATGGCAACCAGTCGATTATTATTTAAAGTGAAGGCTCGGGAATGTACTCGTAAGAAGTTGGTAGAATCATCCAAGCGCTGATTCGTTTTCTCCCCTACCAATCGTTATTTCTGCTGACACTTTTTTATATTGTTTATATGTATGTATGTATCGATGTATTAGTATATATTTTTGATTTTCGAGTGATCTATCCATAAGGGATAGATCACCTGCCATGTTTTGTTTCTGAATTACCCTAAGGTTGACTGGTAGATAATGTCTCAGGCATTAAGTCCGTCTTTGTACAGTATTTTTTTTACTTGTGCATAAAGATTTAACAAATAAATAAATTTAAGAGTCTACTATTGTAGACTCTTAAAGGTCAAAAGCCATGCTAAGCAATTTGAGGTATTCCTCAAATTGCTTAGCATGGCCCTCCGTTATATCGAAAATAGATGATATTTTCATCATCTGAATTACCCTGAGGATGACTGGTAGATAATGTCTCAGGCATTAAGTCCGTCTTTGTACAGTATTTTTTTTACTTGTGCATAAAGATTTAACAAATAAATAAATTTAAGAGTCTACTATTGTAGACTCTTAAAGGTCAAAAGCCATGCTAAGCAATTTGAGGTATTCCTCAAATTGCTTAGCATGGCCCTCCGTTATATCGAAAATAGATGATATTTTCATCATCTGAATTACCCTGAGGATGACTGGTAGATAATGTCTCAGGCATTAAGTCCGTCTTTGTACAGTATTTTTTTTACTTGTGCATAAAGATTTAACAAATAAATAAATTTAAGAGTCCACTATTGTAGACTCTTAAAGGTCAAAGGCCATGCTAAGCAATTTGAGGTATTCCTCAAATTGCTTAGCATGGCCCTCCGTTATATCGAAAATATCATCATCATCTGCCTAGCCTTTTCCCAACTACGTTGGGGTCGGCTTCCAGTCTAACCGGATGCAACTGAATACCAGTATTTTACATGGAGCGACTGCCTATCTGACCTCCACAACCCAGTTACTGGGTAACACGATACCCCTTGGTAAGACTGGTTGTCAGACTTTCGGGCTTCTGACGACCCGTAGCGACTGTCAAAGATCCATATTATATCGAACATTTTGCAGCATTTATTTTGAAATAAATAAATATACTTAGTAAATTCCTTAAATTTACTAGGTATATTTATTTAGTAAATTTAAGGATTAATTTTTGACGAAAGCACGATTCCATAAATGTTTTTCGATAGAAAAAAATACAAAGTTACCTAGCTCAATACCGAACAACAAACCGCTAGTATTAACAAAATACTTCAAATTAGATCATGAAACTTTGCTTTAACTGAACTAAAGCATCGTTCAGCTAATAAGCAAAGTTTCATGATCTATACTATGTTTTTTTTTTTATTACCATTATTTTCACCGTTAACATAAATTACCTAAACTATCGGCGCCTTGGAGCCTTCTTGTCGCCCTGTCTCGCTTGCTCGCGTGACCGCAAGCGGTACCTAGTGTGCGAGCGAGATAATAAGTGAGGAGGACTCTTATTTGATAATCTAATGCGTTCTCTTTTCTTTTCAGCTGTAGGCACTCACAGTCTTTTCTATAAATTATGCTGCTATCATGTCTTCTTATCATGTGAGTACTATTCCCACAACTCTGCCGCCATAAGGAAAAAGGACGTTTCTACATGAAGTACGAAACGGAGAAAAAAATTATAAAGAATGTAAAAAACAAAAAAATGCGCTGTGCGAAAGGAAATAAACCAAATAATCATTTTGTGGTGCAAAAGTGTGTATTAGAGTTTGATCTATCAGAAATTATTTGTAAATTTTAATAAAATAAATGCTAAGTATTAATTAAACAACTTTTTCTTTTTCTTTTTAGTAAAAAAAATATAAGAAAATACGTGATACTGCAATGAAAAGACGCTTCTGGCTAGAAACGTCCTTTCAACTTAGTATTTTTTTAAACGTCTTTCCTACTTAGTGATAATGTGTTACCAGGTTCTAGTTAACCAAATAAAAAAGACGTTAATAGCCATTTGCTGCTTTTCAACTTAGTAATACTAATATTCAATTATCTGCGTTCATCAATTTATAAGACGTTATCACGTCAAAAATACTTGCACATTTGTTAGATCCCTAACAACCCTAAACCATATTTAAACTGAAGTACGTTTTAGCTTTGATAATTATCTTGTATTAAATAAAACACTCCGTGTGAGAATCAGACTTTTTTATTTCTTAAGATTATCAAAAATAGCAATTACAAACCTGTCTCAACATAAAGTTTTAAACTCTTCTAGAAACAAAAATTAAGAATAAAAACTATCTAAGTTTGTACTTATACTTATTATTAATAGTAATCACAGCTTTGTAAGAAATCCCTTATAATAAAGTATTCATCATAAACTTGAGTGAGATCAAACTAACACTACGACTTACCTATATCTTTTTCATAAAAAAAGACAAAAAACAAAAACAAAATTAGCAATAACAAACTTCTCTCAACATAAAGCTTAAAACTCTTCTAAAAACAAAAATTATAAAAACTGTCAAGTTTGAACGAATTATACTTACTATTAACAATGATCACAGCTTTGTTTCTCTTGTAAATTTAGGCTTCATCAGCTTGAGTGAGATCAATACTATTTTCATCAGTAGGTAGATTATACTAAAACGATTTTCTGTTGTCCGGCATTAAGGGTGTCAGTTTTTGTAGGATTGCTGACTTGCGCTCTTGAGTAATGCCTCTACATTGATTCTTTGGTTTTGGAGGTGGTATCCCAGATTTTATATTTTTTAATCTCAGAAAGTCAAGTGAGAATTCTTCTTCATTATAGAAAGCAGTCTTATAACGAATGACGTGGGTGCCTCTAATGAATTTTACTTCACACATATCACATAAATAAGCTCGAGGGGAAGAATTTTGTAGTTTGAAAGTTGAAGAACAGTCTTCAAACTGACAAAAATCATCCATGTTCATTACTTTAACTATAATATTTGTTCTGGTGTTCGATACTGCGTGGTGAAAGTCTTCGAAATCATAGATGTGTTTCTTCCTCTTCATGGATTGCTCCACTTGATGATGGAATTCGTCTGCTGCCATGTGCGTGTGGCCTACTTCTAAATATTTTAATGTAATCGTTTCATAATTGACTTCGACTGAATTGACAAGATGGAGCAAATAAGAATACAAAGTCCAATTTTTATTCTGGGCTGCACAGTTATCTAACCAGATGACTACATTTTTCAGGTCTCTATTTGCCTGCAAAAAAGCTCTGAAACAGCTTATTATGTCACTCATTTTGCGACCAGCAATTGCTTCATGCCATATCGCAGCATAAGTTTGCAAAGTAGCATTGTTTTTTTTGTCACCTATTGGCACAAAACTTTCATTGAATACGATTACTCTTGGGCAAAACATTACAATTTTAAACTGTTCAATACGTGGGAGCATAATTACTTTCTCCAAATCAGCTGCAAAATAGGCAGTATCTGAGGTGATGTTTGCGTTATTTTGTTTTTCTACATCTTTTTTGTATGCTTCCCTGGCCGATGTATATTTTTCCCGGTGTCGTTCGTAATCTCGGCATTCTCGACAATTTCTGTGTCTTTTCTCCTTGTACTCCGGATTATGGATAAAAAACCTTTCACACACGTCACACTCTTCATGTCCTAGTTTTGTAAAACCAATGTTTAACTTCTTTACAACTTTTCTGTAGTAGTCATAAGAAATCTGTTCGTGAACAGGAAGGTCCTTCATATTTTGTTGTTCGTAAAAGTCTCGATACATTGTGGTCACTGTTAGGTCAGACGGAAGATATTTTCTACTTGGAGCGTGTTCTTGTCTATAGTGGGATATGCAAGGATTAAAAGAATTTATATGTTCTACAATTTTAGTGTCGTCCATTTTTTTTGGATTAGGATTGGTTCCTCGCTTATCAACTGGAATGTTGTTTGTTATGTTGCATAAGGCGTTCCTTACAGATTTATCATTTTTTCGACTGTAACCCAGCGTTTCTAGAAAAAATACTTTGCAAACATTCACTTTTGCCCCTGTTTTATTTGACAAAAAATATAATACGCTTACGTTTCTTGGCAGTTTTCTGTTTTCTTTAACGGTTTTCCTCTTAGGCTCTTCTTTGGACGTGTTATTTATTATGAAACATTGTTGCTCTTTCCAAGACATGTTTCTAAAGGAATGGTTTAGATTTTGTCGTGCTTCTTCTGTAAACTGGGCATGACATTTTTTTTTACATCGATCGTTATACCCTGGCTTAAGTTGGTATTTAGATTCCATATCTTTCAGTTTTTTAATTTCTTTTCTCTGCGCCGGTGATTCATCATACTTCTTACGTTTTCTGATTGTCCCCTTTTTTGTGAGGGTTTGTGGTGTGTCTTCGTCGCTTGTGACTTCAGGTGACTCAGGGACAACAACGTTAATTGACTGTGATGGGGGGATGGTATTTGTAGAAGAATCTGAATCTTCCGAACATTTTGACGGATCTAAACTTGAGGGTAAATAATTTTTATCAAAAACTGAATCATCTGAATCAAAATCCAGGATGCTGTCGGAGCTGTTATGAAGATCCGCATCATTCAAAGAGTTATTTTCGTTCGTAGTAGATAAAGGCAGCTCATAATTATCAGTATTTAGGTTTGACTCCTGGGAAGAACTGGTTGGTGGCACCAACGAAATTATTTTTGAGCTTCGATTATGTCGCATTTTGTCACACTGAAACAAACAAAATAAACAAAATTGTTAAAAAATCACCAGCGCAAAGGAAAGAAATACAAAAAACTGAAAGATATTATCTAAATACAAACTTCCTTACCCCCTACACACGGGGTTATGCTCCAAATAGAAAATATCTTCCGTATAACCTAACAGTGGCAAAAATATACATCAGCCAGGCAAGCACACAAAAAAGATGTTTATTTCCTACAAAACTCATTAAGGTAATAATAAAACAAGGTTTGAATGTATAAACTGCAAACTTTTTCATTGTGATAGTTGGTACTCAACGGTGTATACAAATTCGAGAAAAAAACGTTTTCCTAGATTACGATGTTGTTTGTTTGATATATTTAATTTTCTAATATTTTAACATAAAAGTAGGCATGTCTTTATTTGGTAAGTGTCGCCTGATAAGTTTGCAGTTTATTTAATCTTAAATTACTCATGGGTGCTTAAACTAGAGTTGCCGCGAATAGTGTTTATAGCGAATAATCGAATACCGATTAATCGCCATTCACTTTGGCGAATAGTCGAATAACTCGACATTACTATTCGACATAAAAAAAAACATTAAACACATTAAAAATATTTCTAATTTCTTCTTTTCTCACAAGAAAAGAAAACAAAGTTAAAGAAATCTGTTTCATGTTATACATACCTACATATATGTAGTAAATTTAATTTTCCATTTTTAAATGCTGGCAACCCTTTTCTTGTACAAGTCTTTCTTTACGTTCTAAGTTTAGTTTACGTTACGGGGAATACCCCGTTTTGTATAACCCAGCGATTATTATTGTAGGGGATTTCCCGCTCAATCAATACGCTTGTGTTTAGGATAGGCGGCACGCATTTGTTAATTGATTTTCGACATCGGTTGACGTTTTTTTATTTTTTATTTCTATACTTATTTAAAAATTGCTATTGAATTAAAGACTTGATGAATACTTAATTAGTTAAAGTGTTACTTAATAAAAAAGAACAATCATGCCAAACCCAGGAAAAAAATCTCATGTTTGGCTACATTTTGAAGAGGAAGAGAACAGTGCAAAATGTGTTTTGTGTGGTGTAAAAATAAGTAGAGCAGCAAAAAAAGCAGGAACAACGGCTTTGCAGAATCATTTGAAATTCAAACACCCAGGTTAGTTTTTTTTACCTATATTATTTATTTTACCGTTACTAAGTAATAATAAAATAAGAACGTTATTTAATATAATATTTGTTTCAAAAGTTATTTTCATTTATGAAGTATATAATTGTACTATTGTGAGTTTTGTAGCACATTATTTAAATAATTGCCGCTACCTAAGTTCCTGATTAAAGGTTCTTTTCTTTGTTCGCAGATGAGTATTGTAAAATGTATGGAAGCTCAAGTAGTCATGCTCAACATAATGCTCCTGCAGGAGCATCTTCAAGTACCTCCTCATCCACCCAGTTGCCCAGTCAGCCTTTGGTGCAACAGTCACTGCAACAACTACTTGAAAAAAAAAAGCTTTGGGACATCAACGATAGCCGAGCAAAAAGATATCACTACTTGATTGGTGAAATGATCGCTGTTGACAACGAGCCACTTTCCATCGTCGATCATCATGTAGGCTTTAAACGTCTTCTTAATAATGCTTTGCCGCAATACACCATTCCTGGCAGGACATATTTTACCGAGAAAATAATTCCAGACATGTATGAGAGAGTGGTTAGCAAACTAAAAAACGAGTTAGAAAAGGCTGAAGCTATAGCATTCACTAGCGATCTTTGGACTTCTTCTGTAAATAATGCTGCATTTCTGAGTTTCACCGGACACTGGATATCAGAAAACTTTAAACTGAATCATGCCGTTCTAAACATGGCGCATTTTCCTGAATCACACACATCAGAAAATATCAAAAGAGAACTGTTACAGTGTGTAACGAAATGGGACATACCTATCACTAAAATTCAAGCGATTGTTCACGATAATGGGGCGAATATGGTTAAAGGAGTTAAGGAAACTCTTATTCCTTCACAGCGTTGCTTCATACATACTCTCCAGCTGGTGATAAATAATGCATTAGATAACAGTTCTCCAATAAAAGAAATTCTTACTAGTGCCCGCCGCATAGTGACACATTTTAATCATTCAGGATATACAAAACTTGAAAGTATTCAATCTGAGCTCGGACTTCCTAACCATAAACTGATTCAAGATATTCAAACTCGCTGGAACTCAACATATTACTTACTGGAGCGTCTATCTGAACAAAAAAGAGCAATTTCGGTGTATATTTCAGAATCAAGGAGCGTGAATTTTGAAAATTTGACCAGTGATCAGTGGGAGGTTATAGAACATCTGTTAAAGCTCTTAAAACCTTTCGAAGAGATAACAAAAATCACGAGTTCCACATATGCACCCATATCAGATGTGATACCTAGCACTGTTTCATTAATCAGATACCTAATGAAAGATGCGCTGATTCAACAAACTGCACACGTTGATGATTTTAGAAAGGCGTTGATAGAAAATATGGAAGCCCGTTTTAACTTGGATGATCTATGCTTTACGAAGACATATTACTTGTCGACATTTTTAGACCCCCGCTACAAGAACTTTTACTTTGACGCTACCCAAGTTGAACGGATCCGTAGAGCTGCGCTCAGAGAAGGTCTTAGGCTTTCTTTAGATGACGAAAATGATGATTCGGATCCAGAAACGGCATCCAAAAGGTCTCGTTTAGACAATGTAAATGAGCATGATTCGGAAACTCATAAACTATTTTGGGCATGTTTTGAAGAATCACCTATAGAGCAACCTACTGAAGAGCAACCCAAGAATGCCACTGCTGAAGAAATCGCCAACTACATCGCATTAGCAAAGGCTGACAGAAAAATAAACCCATATGAATGGTGGGCTTTGAGTACCAATAAGAATAGATTTCCTATTTTAAGTAAGCTTGCTAAACGATACTTAATCACACCAGCAAGCTCTGTTTATTCAGAAAGACTATTTTCCGAGGCAGGTTTAATTTACGAGGAAAAACGAAACCGACTTGCTCCAGAACGTGCAGAAAAAATTGTTTTTTTGCACCACAATCTGCCTCTGTTGGATTTTAAATATTAATTAAAAAGCCTTACTAATTTAATTTCATGAATATGATAGGCACAGGCACATATTACAGATAATAATTGATATTGTGTATTGTTTTATTAAGTAAAATAATTTAAAAAATGATTATTTTTTACTCATTAGTTCTTTTGTTCGTTAAAAGTTTATTTTCGACGACTATTTGCCGAATGCCGAATAATACTAGCTATTATTCGGTATTCGACGAATATCAAAAAAATGACGAGTAATGCCGAATACCGAATAATAGCGAGTATTCGCGGCAACTCTAGCTTAAACATCAATTATAATTAGAGGAAGTTTGACTTACGATTTTTCCGTAGTTATAACTCGGAGAGCCGCGCGCGCGCGTGTTCGCTCTGGCTTCCTGGACGCAACTGAAGCGCAGTATTCCAACCGCGAGCCCCACTTCACCCCGCACAACTAGCAATACTAAGTAAAAACGGCACAACTGCCACTTGCGCCTGCCTTTTTTTTGTAATACTAAGCTAAAAAGACACATCTACGCAGAACAGTCTTTTCATCTTATGACCATGCAGAAGTGCCTTTTCATTAATTAAATATTTTGTAAATAAATAAGACGCTTCTACTAAAATGCGTTTTTTCAACTTAGTGTACGTCAGAAAAGTCTTTTCTGTTTAGTAATATTTTATTCATATTGCAGATACGTCTTATTTAACAGTAAGGTTTATGGGGTTCCGTTTAATGTATGTGAAATATAAAAATACTGGTAGATGCCATTTTGTTTACTGATTTAGAATATGTATGTAACTCAATTTAAAAAAAAATGTTTGATGCGTCTTTTTTCCTTATCTCTAATGATCTCCCTACTGAATGTTAATTTTAATGATAATTTTAGTGTCTATAATACCTATTTGTATTGAATTATAAGATTTTAATTATTTTTATTTGTTAATGTTAATGTTATCAATCTATTTTTTTAATTATTTATAATGAAATGTTTGTTATTATTATTGTTACGCGTGAATTACCAAAAAATATTGAATAACTTTAATTGTAAATATCCTTTTTGGCTTTATTATATTTTGTAAAACCATAAATGGTGCATGTTGTGATAGCGTGTAAGTAATTATTGCACGTATCTACTATTAAGGAAATCATTTTAAATGTACTCGTATTGTATAATCAATTGTTGGGTAACCTAAATAAATAAATAAATATGGCTTTAATAATAGAAAAGTTTAGTGACTGGAACTGTGTAAAAATACAGATAGACAAGTAATGAGTCGAGTGCCTTCAGCTGACGTGGCTCTGCTAAAGACCTGAGACGTGTACAATGTTTAGGTACATCAACCTTCGTATAAAGTACGGGGCGATTCAGGTAACAAAAACCCCATAGATCCCCTTACCTACCTAAGTATACATATAATATCAATTGTGTTAGTAAATGAAACTTAAAACTATGTTAGTATCACTATGTATATATTCTCGTAACGTTACCTAGGTTTACTAACATAAACTTCATTGTAAAAGTCGCCATTATAGGCTAAATATGGTCGTTTTAGGTTAAGTATCGATCAGGCAATAAAGGTATTACAACCCACGACCGAAAGGTCGACTGTCTGCACTTTGGGTCTCTGTACCGTACTGATGGTGTCATCCACCATCTCATTTTATGTTCACGCCTTTTCTAACGGGGTGAGCAGAGTTCGAGTACAGTAACGGGGGAAATATTGAACGTGTTACACAAAGAGATTTAAAGATAATTTTGCTTTTAGACAATCTAAGTCAATTTTTCTGACTGTATTACAAATTCTTCTCCCAATCTACCAAAATCTCTAATCACATGACCAGTGATCGGATAATCGGATGCATATTTACCTAAAGTTCATTTTTGGTTAGGAAATTATGGAAGCGGCTTCTAGAAACATATATTTTTAAATATAAATCCCAGGATTCCAGAAAATTTCGGATAATCGGATGCATATTTACCTAAAGTTCATTTTTGGTTAGGAAATTATGGAAGCGGCTTCTTGAAACATATTTTTTTAAATATAAATCCCGGGATTCCAGAAAATTCGGAAATGCGAAACTAGTCTGTAACATGGTGAAGAAACGTCGTCTTTAGCATGTAAAAAAACAGGGGGATTACATAATTATTAATGTGTATTTACTTCAAGTTAATTTTAAGCTCCCCATCAATTTATGACTATGTTGAGTGTAAGAGGAATACAATTATACTTTTTTGCACATAAGTACACGATACAAAACATATTAAGTATTATAAATATTCTTTATTGAAGTGTCCAAAGGTGAGTAAGAGATATCTTCCAACCAGCTCTACTGATATCCTGATTGGACGTAAATATTACCTCGGTTACTACAACTTTAATCACTATATTCACTGTGCTTTAGTCACTGAAATCTGACGTTAACATTTCTGTCTGTGTTGAACATGATGGTGTTGCATCAGTTTCCAGTGACTGTTCTAAATCTAAATTCAAGTGAATTGTAGTATACAATAATATTTTTTTCGAGATTATCAATTGTTAGTCTGTTTCTTTTGACATTTATAGTTAGAAAAAGATCTTTCTACATCAACAGACGTTAGTGGCGCAAATTTGTAAATACTAATGTCACTTTTAGTAATTTTTTCGCTTATTTCCCTAAGAATATCAAAATCAGGGATTCTATCCATAAGCTGTTCCATTTTGTTGATTAATGTATTGGTTGATGTCTGGTTTACAATTAGTCTTACGTCGTCAAATATTTCAAAGGTTTCAGTTGTAGAAAGGTCGCGTTTTTCTAATTTTAATATTGCAATATCTAACATTTCGAAATGTTCATTTATATACTCCCAATCTTTCTTCAAATTAGGTTTAGTTAATACTTCCTTAGCATTTCTAATAGATATGGCTTCATTGCTATCCAATAAAGCTACAAAATTTGATATTTTATCTAAATGTTTGGCGTAGTAAAATGCCGCCTTTAACCATGTTCCCCATTTAGTAATAACTGGCTGTGAAGGCAAGGGTAAATCTGGATATAACTCCTTAAAAATTCGTACTCTATTCGGAGATTATAAAAATATTTTCTTTACATTGTTAATTAAAGTGTCTACATCCCCAAAGCTTAGTCGTATCGTCTCAGATAATCTATGCAGGGCGTGCACTAAACACGTAAAATGTTTAAAATTGGGAAATGTTTTTTTTTAATATTCTTCCAGCTAGTAACATATACGCTACGCTATCGGTACATAATATTAAGACATCCTGCACTTTACTGTCGAATTGATCTCCCCATAAGTTTTTTAAACATTGAATTACAAACTAAGACACAGAATGACCGTTAACTACATCTAAAGTATTGCAAGCTAATATGTAAACTCGCCTTGATACGTTTTCCTTTTCACTTAATGGTTTTACTAAAAAATGTACCACATATCGGCCCAGAAAGTCAGTGGTTTCGTCTAGTGACATCCACAGCTTATTGTTTTGTACATCACTATGAATACTTTTTAATTTGTTTTCATAAGTATTTTTGTCTCAACAAACTTTCACTTGGAATAACCCTATCTTGATTGTTACACTTGCAAATGTATTTTTCAAAAAAATTACGAAAACTGGGGTTTTCAACTTTTGACCATGGTATGTTACACATAATTAAAAAATTAATCAAATCACAATAAAAATCATTAGGTGCTCTTGCTTGAATGCCGCTATGTTTTTGTGATTTCAGATGTTCAAAATGGTTTTCTTCGCGTTTAAACGTGTTTCACATTTCGTGCTTGCTGGGTCGTAAAACATCTCAGGGTAATTTCTTATCCATGATTGGGCTATGTCTTCTCTTTGAGTTGAATCCGCCATGTCTGTGAAGTGAAAAAGATCATTCGTTGGTTTATTTTGATTTTAAAAAAAAGCCATAATTTGTATAGTTAATCAATTTCCACGGCAGTAGATGGCCTAGATGAGAAGCTTAAATAAATACTTGCGTCGTTGCGTCTCAATTAAACAGATAAAATTGGCACCCTAGCTGAATGTAGAGGTAGCTTATATTCGCCTAAATAACTATCTAAAAAATATTACACTTATACTCGACCCACGAGTTAAACTCCTTAGGAAGCAAAATACTCGGGATTTTTTCGATACAAAAGTGCATCCCATAATAACCAATACCTACACTTTAGGTAAATATGCATCCGTTTATCCGATCACTGCACATGACATACCTACAGCTTTCAAGAAATGGGGAATAAATCCTGTTTAAGTTGTCAAAAAATAAAAGACCCGTTTTGACATTTGAGATAGACACTAGAATGTAACTTGGAACGAAACTGAAAGCAACAATAAAATAATAATTAATTACAAAAGGTGTTTAAAAAAAAATTTTTTTTTGGCGCGTTAAATAATATGACGGAATACCTATATTGCGAGTATTCTTTTCGCGCTTACTTTATAGTAGCATGCAATTTCTAATTATTACGAAATGTCTCAAAAACGTTTTTTTTTTTTTTTAAATACTCAGAATCGGTTTTGTTTTATTACTAGTGGTGAAATTAATTACTGAATTTCACCAGCTTCATTCGATTTTAATAGTAATTAAATATTGTGTAGTGATCTTTACTGAAAAGAATGAGCTTGGCGCATAAAACCGTAAATAAAATTTTGAACTGGCGACACTGGTTTCTATAGAATGGTTTGTCTCTGATCAAGCGGCACGTGACTTAGCGTCCACGCGCGAACTGCGCAGTCTTTCGTTCGCCATCTTGTGAAGTTGACTGTGCGCTCGTTTGTTTGAATTTTTTTTCTCGACTTGGCTTTGCTTTTGGATTATTTCTGTTTACTATCACTTTGACCTTGGCTCTTCTATTTTGGACATTGATTTAAAGATAGTGATTAGGACTCGATTTTGGTGTTTGTTGTTATATCGTACGAACTGTTTCAACATGTCGAAAAGAGAACGTACGAGTACAATCAACAGCCAGTCACGCGAATTGGTTGTGAAGTTAACCGAATACTTCGAACGCGAATCAGTTAATGGTGGACCTTTATTGCCCTAAACGCAAGATCGCATCGCAGTAACACTTGGAGGAAAAGTATGGGCCTTCCGGTACTGAAGAAAATGTATTACGTACGCCTAAAAAGAGGAAGAAAAGTAAGCCTGTAACAGGTATTGACACATTTGACACAGACACTATTCGAAACCACGTGTATGCTTATTACACAAGAAATGAATACCCAACTGTGAGTAAATTGCTGATATCACTACGAGAGTGTGGCCTGTTTAGTGGCAGTTCCACATCTTTAATAACAATTATGAAGCATATTGGATTCAAATACAAGAAAACCGACAAGAGGAAAATTATGATGGAACGATATGATTTAATTTTGCACAGAGTATCATTCTTGAGGGAGATGAACAAAATCACAAATTGGGACAGTGTCATATTTATCGATGAGACTTGGCTGAACTCGAATCATACCGTGCCGCAGTCGTGGATGGACGATACTAAGGCATCTTGCTCAAAAGTGCCAATGGGAAAAGGTGGATGCCTAATAATCTGCCACGCCGGATCAGCCGGGGGAGGTTTTGTGAATGATGCCTTACTCGCATTCGAGTCTAAAAGTACACAAACCTCCCCGAACAGTGCATAATCATTATGGACAATGCGTCTTACCATTCAGTTCAAATAGATAAAGCACCTACTCGAGGCTACTCGAGCAAACAAAAAGGCTGATTTAGTGGCATGGCTACAAAGACAAGACGTTGAAGCTGACATGAAATTGTTGAAAGCTGAATTGCTGGAACTGGTAAAAGAAAATGAACCTGCGAAACTAAGATATAAAATTGATGAATTGGCACTTTAGCCTGGACACAAAGTGATAAGAACGCCGCCGTACCATTGTCAGTACAATGCTATTGAGTTGATCTGGGTTACGGATAGTCAAAGAATCAAGTCAAAGGATACGCTGCTCGCCACAATACAAAGCCGCCATTCCCCACTAAGAAAATGATGACATTGCTGAAAGAAGCTTGTGCCAAAATTACTAAAGAAGACTGGGCAAAAGTGGTAGAAAAAACTCGAAAAATAATAAAGGAAGATTTTGACAGAGACCTCAATATTGATAATAAAATTGAAAATGAAATAATTATATTTACATGTGACGATAGCTCAACTGACGATTTTGGCTCATCATCCGAAGAAAATGATTCAATCAGTTTCGCTTTTTCTTGATTTTTTTGTGATTGAGTGAATGTTATTGTAACTAAAAATATTAAATTAAATACAAATTGACCTTTCGTACCATTGTATCATTTCAAAATACCTACAATATTAAAGTTTAAGTTAAATTTTCTAATCAGAACTTTCATCCAATGCACTTTACAATACGTAATCAAATCGATAATACAAACTTCAATCGATTTATCGTGAGTATCGAGTACCTTACGTCGCGATGACAAATGTCAAAACGGGCCTTTTATTTTTTGACAACTATAACCACATTTTACAAAACAACAATCTCCTCGTTCAATAAACACTAAATATACCAAAGTTGCGTGTGCGCATAGTTAGGGGTCCACCGTCTAAGGCCCGTATTACAGAAGGAAACTCAAGCATTGATCTCTGTTTAAAACTAGTTTTAAGTCAAGTTTTAATTTTAGAACGTTCCTCAAGCATAGATTCATTGATCATAGTTCAGCTGAGTATCGCTTTATTTTAGAACGTTACTCAGTTCGTAAGGCGAACCCAAGCAGTGATTTGATCTGTAATCGCCCAAGTGTGGTCGAGAACGCGCTTGAGCATAGAATTGTCATGCCAATTTTTGTTTCAAGCGTAAGTTGTCGAGTTTTAATATCAAAATGGATATATTTGAAGAAGTAGATCATTACAATAATTTATTCAATGATGATGAAAATAGAAGGTTGAACTTTAGCGTTCCTCTTAGATATTTAAGAGATACACAGGACCCATATAATAGTGAAAACTTCTTAAAGAGGTACAGGTTTTCATAAGACGTGGTAAAATATTTAATTCTACCTATGATAGACCACGATTTAAGAAAAACAACATAACCGTGGGCATCCCCTAGCCCCAGAATTGCAAATTCTTGTGTTTTATTTTTCTTTCGTCCTGCCATTTAAAAAGTTATAAGAATAAATAATAATCAGCAAAACAAATAACAAAACTAATCAAAATATCTACGATGTTTTCATTTGCATAAATTGTTTGACATACTGACATTTTTATTAAATAGCGTACCTATTTATGGCCATAGATACAAGTCTTTTAAGCCTTACAATAATTATGTGTATAAAATTACTATACTTTATTTAAATAAATGAGGAATTGTTCTACGAGTATTCGGGACCGAACTAGACCGAACTAATAACGCAGATTCCCTAAATAATTGGGCGCTTATGATATATTTTAATATTTCTAATCCAGTGAAGATTAAAACAAAGTTGGTAAATAAAATAAATCGTAAACGAAAACAGGCTGATACATAGACAATACACATCTCTGCTTGAGGTTCGATTTGAGTCTCGATTCAGCTGAATAGAGATTGATTACCGTTCTGGAATATGATCGATGCTCGAGTACTGATTCTATACTTAAACAGTGATCGACTGATTGACGCTCAAACTAGACTTGAGGAACCTTCTGTAATACGGACCTAACTGTAGACGCTGTCACGTTACGTCAGCGAGACGATCACGTGAGGATCGATAACGATTAACAAGACACATGCTGTACGATACTTCATTCATATCTTTTCCACCGATAGATAAGAACAGTTTGTTTACATGGAATGGACTATCCCAGGTTTCGAATCGATTCGTGAAGTTCAGTGCTCATTCTTCAGCAGCCCTGAAAACCCAACAATTAACTCGATTATCTTTTTCTAAAACTCATAATACGAAGTTACAATGCTAGCCTTTTTTTATTTTTTTGGGTGGAAAATTATCAAATAACTTCTGCCGCACTGGGCGGAGCGGGAAGGTGTGTCAGACTCTTACTGGCTAAAACTCAGCCGTGTTCCATCCGTTGCCTGTGTTGCCAGGGGCCTCGGTAACCCTTTCGGACTTTCCCGCGACCCCGGCAGACAATGCTAGCCCGGAGCCTACAAGGACTAAATGCAACTAGACCCAAATACAGCAGGACAGGAGGGTACCGATATCTTACGTCATGTCAGCCATTTCAATTTCTTACAATCTAAACATTTAACAGAAACACTAAACGAAACTTTTTAAATATTAAAAGTTACACTTTAATATTTAAAAAGTTGTGTAAAGTATCGTCAAACATACCTTAAACCCTGCGTAGGCGCACAGTTAGCTGTGACGTTATCGTGTCACATCAGCGATGTCAGCGAGGCGATGCGCGACGGCGTGACGACGGCGTGACGATAGCGACACAATGCGAGAAACTTTAATGAGGCTTCAGTGCCAACCGGTTTCTATCATTTAAGAGTGTCAGTTGTTCACAGAAAGATGGTGTCGGAGGTACAGGATGTTATTTGGACAGTGGGAAAGAATGCAGGTTGAAGTGTTTTGGAGTAAGTATGTATCGCAAATGTGGCCCAGTGGTAACGGCCGCGACTTACCAGCTGTACATCGTAGGTTCGGACTCAGACAGGCGCTTTACTTTATATAAATTATATCATCACCACTGCTCTCAAAACGGTGAAGTAAAACATCGTGAAGAAACCGACATGTCAACCAAAAATTCGAAGACATGTGACATCTACCAACCCGCACTGGGCCCGCGTGGTGGATTACGGCCCACTCCCTCTTAACTATCTTGACTAATATTGGAAATTCGAAAGTGAGTTTGTTTGTTTATTTGTCGCGCTAAAACGGCTGTAAGGATTTGCATGAAATTTGGCACAGGGGTAGACAATGACCAGGATTAAGACATAGGATACTTTTTATCCCGATATTTCCATAGGATCGATATTTATATGGATGAATCCGCGAGGCACATCTAGTCTGAAATAAAGCGACGATGTTGCGGTCAAAGGTGGTGCAAGCAGGCCTACCTAGAGTGCCCTATTGCCATGTGACTTGAATTTTTTTCCTAAGATAACCATGATTTCGTAAGTTACAAGTTGCCGTTTTGTCTTTGTTAATCATCATTATTATTCTCCTCCCCTTGTCCCAATTTATTTGTGGTCGGCGCTACATGTATTTTTTTTGCATACTTCTCTATTAATCATCTCTGTGGTCACTCCTTTTCCTACCCATATCATCGGTTAAATTCTCGAAAATTCTCGAAGAAAACTGTAAACCCGATAAAATCACCACACGCACCCACATTTCACCAAACACAAAACACTACTCGTAAATTTCGTACATTTCCCCAATCCTGCGTCTGCGCAGTGAGGACGCGGATGTAACCGCTTATCGACGACATGGGACCGTGCGACGTCACGGGCTCAAGGGTCATCATGCGGGACTACGCCTACTCTCGATCGAGGAGAGGTACCTAGTTGAGTACTGTAAACTAGGAAACATGCAATGGTAGACGGTGGAAGTATTTAAATAATGATTATGACTATAAAGGTTCCGTTTTAGGAGTTTTAATGGATTATTTATGTAAACGACAGAGATAGTAAAATTATCATACAAGAGATTTGGATTTCAGCCTTGAAAGACTTAACCTTTAAAAGGAAAATCAAAATAAAACCTCATTTTCGAAATGGCAGAGCTCATCAATCTGTTCCTGATCACCTAAAAGCCCTGCAACTATTTCGAGCTCTGGTGCAGGATGTATCCTTTTAAATTGATTGTTCTACCACTACATCAATCATCATTTTCATATCAGCCAAAAACCGTCCTCTCCTGGAAAGCCTCCGAAGAATCGCTACAAAGACCGGTCCTTAGCAGAAGTGGCAAAAAATTCGATTTCTCGAAGCCACTGGGTTCATCTTACCAAGATTTTATTAACTTTCATTCCTATTTAACCGACCACCTGACTTCTGGCACCTCAATGGTCTTTAAACTGAACACTTAGTTGTTATCGATAACGGATACAACGTACTGAGGCCAAAGATCGTTATTAAGCAAATACCGACGGTTGCTGCTACTGGTTTACGGACCGTCGCGTCGCTGGTAACTTACATAATGGGAGGTTTTCCGCACTCGAAGCTTGCGACATTGTGAGATTCCAATATTATAAGCAACAATAGCTAAATATTACCTAAACGGTTCTGATACATACGTAAGATAGAAGAATTGTTGGGCGTGGTACTAACAACATTCAGTCTTGTATTTATTACACCATTTTGCTAGTTGGCGTAGAGATGGGTGATACTCGTATAAACCATTAATTGTTTCAATAACTATGTATTGACGTTATACCGTAAATATGGTATTGGCTTCCACAATAACTATGTATTGCGTGAAACTATTTATTGGCTTGACACGCGTTGACGAATTACCGAGTACTAGCGACAGCACACGATTGATGTCCGACGAAATAATATGAACTGGAACTCAAGGCTAAACTAATTTGTAGCCAGTCCTAAGCCTGGATGAAGTATGAAGAAAAGTTAATTTACTCAAAAATGTTAATTTCAACTTATTTTTAATACCGATCAAACGTTCAAATATTGAACGTGAGCTCAGGATCACAAATACATAGTTAAGTAATAAAATAAATAGTTTCAAAACCATTAAACCATTTAGGAACTCGGTGCGACAAATGTATAGTTAGTTATATCACCGACATATGTATAGTTATCAAAATAAAATATGTAGGTTTCAAAACCATTCCGATACCTATAAAACTCGGTGCTCGGTATCACCAATAAATAGTTATTAAAATAAATAGTTTCCAAACCTGGTATTGGTAATAATAGCGATAAATAGTTTCGGTATTACGAATTCGCATACCGACCCATCCCAAGTTGTCGAAGTTTTGGGATCGATGAAGTTCAATCGAAGCTGCATATACGAACTAGGTATTTCGATGAGATTAACCTATCGTCGGGGATAGTGCAAATCCGCGGAACTAGCATTGGATAATTCCGCGTATCTGACAAATGTAGCCAATTACAAATTTCGCGGGCAATGCACGCTAGATCCTAATTGGCAGATACCTCTTTTGACGTGATTTTCGTCCGACGTATAGAATGCAAGGAATCGCCAAATAACAATACCGCTTACGTACGGCCGGCAAGTATCGACACCGCGTATCTGTTCAGTTGACATCGGGAGCGAAATTGTGGTTTATCTATGTTGTTAAAAGAGTTTAACAACATAAATAAACCACAGTTAAACCATCACCATAGTTTAAACACAGAGGTGTTTATTTAAAATTAATCAGTACAACTTCAGGTAAGTGTTAATACAATGTTTATTAAGTATTTTCTCTATTGGATATCGGTAATGAGTACCATAATTAAATGATTTTCAGTTTATTTATCATCCTAACCTCGGTAATGACTAAACTTTTTGCAAACATAACTGACTAGCATCGAGTAGCGAGACTGCGATACGCCCGTGAACACATACAGTGGGATCAAGAAGAATGGTCAAGAATTTTGTTTACAGATGAGTCTCGATTCTCACTTTACACTTCTGATGGAAGGCGAAGTGTCTACAGGCGACCTGGTGAGCGATACCTTCAAGCCTGCTTCTCAGAAAGAGTCCAGTACGGTGGAGGCAGTGTACATGTATGGGCTGGCATATCTTCAGAAGGTCGCACAGAGTTAGTGACCATAGAAAATGACACTCTGACTGGGGAAAGATATGCCCAAAAGATTCTCAATGAGTATGCAGTGGCGTGCCTAGGGTTTCAAAATAACGCAAGCCCAATAAAATTTTAACCGATTTCAAAAAAAAGAAAGTTAATGAAGAAATTAACGGTTTTTTCTGAGCAAAGTTTAAAGATTTTACCTTATCTTCGCCAATCAAAACTTGAACGCATTTTAAATCCTCACAAGGTACAATTACCTCCATTGTTGTAGGTAAGTCACCAAAACAATTGTATCACTGAGGAAATCTAAGAAAACACACAAAAAACTTTAACAACAAAACCTTTTTCCACTCAAGCAAATGAAACTGAAGTTAGTTGCACTCTCGGATGTCGGAAACTACTCAGTGTTGTCATTTAGGCAAAAAAAGTCGCCAGGTATATGAAAAATCTAGCTAGATGTTGCAAAATTTTTATTTTTAATATTTTGCTTGAATATTTAATTTCGTTATTAAAATTTTAAAAAGTCGCTAGTTTTTATTGTTGCTAAAAGGTTTCCAAACTCGTTAAAAATCTCCAAGATCTCACAACGTGGCTAAAACGCAACACTGCAGAGTTGGCAAGCTGACAAGGTCACGCATACGCGTGCAACTTCATACCGAAAGCCCGGCTTAAATCTGCCATAGTGATCGATTTGTTCTATGCACAAGGTCTAACTCGTTATACGGCACATCGCTATAAGAGCGAAAGTGACAGATATAGTATTTGAAAGCCCGGTAAAAGCCGGTGCGTGTAAGCGAGATAGCTATATGTAGATGCTACAAATTCTAAACTTTGCGCGCGAACAATCGCGATGTGTAGTAGTGTAGCATAGGTAGATACTTTGTGTTATTTTGATAAGAATTAAGCGCGCGAACTTTTAAATAGTTCGGGTTTGATATTGATTCTCTATCGAGCATTTTAGTAAGGCTTTTGGGCTTATATGAAGGTACAGATGTTCTATGTCACGAAGTCCGTTTGGCTATGAATGTTGTCAAGCGTGCACATGCACATTGTTTTTGTGTGCGTAACCTCGAGAGCGCTCAGTGTCGATCGGGACACGGTCCGGATCAGTAGTGGTTTTTAGTTCGCACCAAATTGTTTCACGGAGTAAGGTCAGCATGGCAACAAAACGAAGAAGAGTTGTCCATAGTGAGGTTATATTTATTTATACGTTTTCAATTAAAATGTTATACAAAGATACTTAATATAGCAATAGAAGTATTTATAAAATGAATGTTTTTTTGTGTTATAAAATGTTTATATTACTTAATTATTTTGATTACATTTTGTTTTAGGGTCGAAACATGATAGCTAGTGTTTATCATTTTCTGCGAGAAGAATATGAATTTACAAAATCATTAATGGAACTCAACTGTGATTTGTCTCATTTACGAGACATTACACCCCGTACAGCTGAAGCTACGGGTGTGAGCCAAAAAACAGTTCAAAGAATATTAAAAGAAGAGAAGGAATTGCCATCCACTTTATCAAAATTCACTTCACCTATGAAGAAAAGGAGAAAGCGAGATAATAAAGTGGATATAGATAATTTTACAGCCGATGTGGTTCGCAGTACTGTACAAGATTTCCATATTGTCCATAAAGAAATTCCAACATTAGCTAAGTTAAGAAAAGCATTGAATGAAAAAATCGGATTCGAAGGTTGTTTAGAAACTGTTCGCAAGTTACTGTTGAAATTAGGTTACAAGTGGCGCAAAACAGAGAACAACCGTAAAGTCTTGACGGAGCGTCATGATATACAAATGTGGCGTTTAAAATATTTTAAAAAAATAACAGAGTACCGCTCTCAAAGTCGGCCCATTGTCTACACCGATGAGAGCTACGTCCTTTCGACACACGTGTGAAACAACACCTGGGCAAAAAAAAAAGGAAAGAACTCCGTTTTTTAAAAAAAATAGCACAGACACTCGCTTTATTTTAGTGCACGCGGGAACCAAGGATGGTTTTATTGAAAATGCTTCCTTGGTTTATAAGGCCAACTCAACAGCTGGTGATTATCATTCAAATATGAGCTATGATAACTATGTAAAATGGCTAAATGAAAAGTTGCTACCCAATTTACTTCCGCGCTCTGTCATTGTCTTAGACAATGCATCTTATCACAACACACGGGCTGAACGACTACCGACGCAATCTACAAAGAAAGCCGATATGCAGCAATGGCTCAGGGATAAGGGTATAGCATTTGATGAATCTCTTCTTAAATTGGAATTGTACGATACAATAAAGAAGTACAAAGCCCAACACGTAATCTACAAGATTGACGATTTTATAAAAAGCAAGGGTTTTGATGTCTTACGCCTTCCCCCTTATCACCCAGAATTAAATGCGATTGAAAATATTTGGGGGATCGTTAAAAATTATGTCGCATCTAAAAATATCGAGCAAAACATGACGAATACGGAAAGACTGATCAATGAAAGTTTGGGCCAAGTTAGCAGTGAAACGTGGCAAAAAACTTGTGCTCATGTTGAAAAAATTGAAAAAGACTACTTGAAATATTTTGATCTCGATTTTGAATTTATAATCAATGTACATAATGATTCTGACGACAGCAAAACGGAATTGGAAATCAAAAATTTATCTGATAGTGATTGTAAATACTGAATAGTCCTACTTGTTTCGTTTCCATTCTGTAAACACCAATGCTTAATTAAATGCCTACATATTCTTAATATTTTTGTATTTATTGCAACCTAATCTAATTTATTTACAAAATGTATATACTTTTAAAACCAAAATTTTATTTAGATTATTAAATCTCGACTTGAATATATTGCTAACGTTACCTACTTTTACACACACAAGCGCGCTTGTCGGGATACGTCACTACTACAATCAAAGCCGAACGGACTTCGTGAAATAGAATATCTGTACCGCCACTGTGAGTATGCAGGGCCGTATTTAGTAAATATGGGTGATGGATCGATGCTGATACATGATAATGCCCGGCCACACGGCTCGGGTCGTGCAAGAGTATATTCAGGAGGTTGGTATCAGCGTAATGGCTTGGCCATCAAGAAGTGCTGATCTCAACCCGATTGAGCACGCCTGGGATGAGCTAGGGAGGCTAGTCAGAAGCCACAAACCACCACCGACCACCCTCAGGGCACTAAAACAGGCCCTGATAGAAGAATGGGAAAATATTCCCCAGCATCGGCTCCGAAACCTCGTGTTCAGTATGCCAAATCGAATCGAAGCTGTAAGCAGAGCCCAAGGAGGCAATACCAGTTATTAAAAAATAAATAACATGTAAAACATACTTGTAAATGTTAATTGAGTTTTATGACACTTTAGTCTACTAAATTGCCATTTTTATTGTTTTATCTTGATTTAGATTTAAAAATTTCAATAATGTATAATTTACTATAGTTTCAAAGAAAGCTGATAAAAATTGCTATAAAACGTTTTTTATTTTAAATCTCTAACTTCTAAAGTTTAGAAAAAAAAAATTAAATGTGTAGTACTTAGTTTTGCAGACCAGTGTATAAATGTGATCATGTTAATTCCTCATAAATGATTAATTAGTGTTTACGTTATTAATATTTTTTTAAAGATTTAAATGTATACGAGTAATATTATTTCTGATCACGTAATTTCATCATCATCATTTCAGCCGAAAGACGTCCACTGCTGGACATAGGCCTTCCCCAAGCACCGCCACTTTGACCGGTTTTGTGCTTCCCGCATCCAGCGGATTCCCGGGGCCTTCGCAAGGTCATCGGTCCACCTTGTAGGAGGCCTTCCAACGCTACGTCTTCCGCGGCGCCCTAACATGGGCATTTGACATGATCTTTGTCTTGTCCAAGTTCATTTTGACCCACTCTTTCGGAAGCTCTACTGAGGTCATCGAGCATTGTACTGAAGTCCTCCATAGTCTCAGCCATGACAACTATATCGTCGGCAAACCGAAGGTGATTGATGTACTCGCCATTGATGTTGATGCCTGGCCCTTTCCAGTTCAGAACCTTGACAACATCCTCCAGTGCAGCGGTGAACAGTTTCGGAGAGATAACGTCTCCCTGTCTCACACCTGCAGAAGGATAGGTTTCGAGGTCTGGTCCTGGAGTCAGACTGACATAGTGGCGTTTTCGTACAGACACTTAAGCACCTCGATGTACCGATAGTCGATCTGGCACCGTTGAAGAGACTTCTGTACAGCCCATGTCTCGATCGAATCGAAGTCTTTTTGTAGTCCACAAACGCTAAGCAGGTTATACTCTTCGGTCTTCTGTATAACCTGCCGCAGCGTATGTATGTGGTCTACCAGTGCCAAAGCCTTTAAGGAATCCGGCTTGTTCGGGAGGCTGGAAGTCGTCAAACCAGCGCGCGAGACGGTTTGTGATGACTCTTGTAAACAGCTTGTAGACATGGCTCCGAAGTGAGATGGGCCTATAATTCTTAAGGAGGGTATTGTCGCCCTTCTTAAAGAACAGTATCACCACACCTCTGTTCCATGCCTGTGGCGTTTTGCCCTCGAGTATGACAGAACCAAACAGCTTCTGGAGGGCCTTGAGAACGGGTTTTCCACCGGCCCTCAGAAGTTTGGCCGTAATTCCGTCATCATAATCACGTAATTTAAATGACTGAAATATTACTCTTTATTTTTGTTAGATAGCTGAAGAAGCTCTTATGTTGTTTATTAAATTTATAAGCCTAAAACTTGTGTTTCTATTCCTTATAATAGATAATTGAAAAGGCTGATAGATACACGTTGAGTAGAATGTAAGATTCAATTAAAATGCTATTGATATTATCGTTTTATAGATGTTTATAATCGAAAAGATTTCAGAGAAAGAGTGATTTTTGGTTTTGTTTAATTATTCAAACAAGGTCTTGTAAGAGACCAAGCTTTTGAACAGATTTTGTGAATTATCTTTTGTTGGGATTATTAAATATTACTTTAACATTATTAATTGTTTAATTTCAATACCGCGTTGCGCGGTATTGAAATTAAACAATTAATAATAGGTACCATTTTGTTAAATTTGTGGTCAAATCAAATCCGCGTAATTTTCGTAGAGACTAAATTAATGACTTTAATAGATGTCTACTGTTACCAATACATAGAACACATGAATTATTACTCTCCATGTTAAAATGAGGTCAAAAGCCGTTGAAATAAAAAAAATATAAACTTTTAACCTTCTCCTGTAAACCTACACGTAGTGCAGATACGCGCACTTTACGTATGGTACTCGTAGATTCACGAATTTGACTATCCCCGACGCTGTCATGGTTATCAGTTAGCGAAATAGCACAGTTTACTTAAAGCACGATGTTTGCCAATTTATATGAATTAAGTAACCAAGTGTTGAATTGAGAAAATCTTCTAAAAAGTGATTCTTAAATTTCTTGCCATTTCTGTGCCTTTCAATCCAACCAAGTGGGACTCGTGGCTAAATGATAACAGCTGCACGGGTCGATCGAAGGTTAAGCAACGCTTGCCACGGTTGGTTCGTGGATCGGTGATCATCCATTATATATCGAGACCCCTTCGTGCCTCGAAAAACACATCAAGCGATTGGTCCCAGCTGTCATTCTAGATCTTTGACAGTCGTTGTTAGTCAGAAGCCCGAAAGTCTGACAACCAGTCTTAACTAGGTGTATCGTGTTACCCATTAACTGGGTTGTAGAAGCCATATAGGCAGTCGCTGCATCCAAAGTACTGTACTCAATTGCATCCGTTTAGACTGGAAGCTGACCCCAACATAGTTGGAAAAAGGCTAGGCAGATTGACTGTATCTTTCAATCAGAATGAATCAAATATTGGCATTAGTAATCTTAACGGTATGCGCACACGAGCCACCGGCCACAACCATCGGTGGCTGTCGCCTCTTGCAGCAGTGTTGTTAGCGAGCACAGCAATCATTCATGGGCATGTACCTTGTATGTAATCAAGACATGCTCATAACTATGAAACCCGACTGATTGGAATGTTAATTAGTATGAAACACCATCAGTCGGGTCCCTTTAGATAACATATGTATCTTCTAGAACGAACGGAGCAGGTTTTGACCAGAAACAGGACTGGTTCAAACCATAATAACGCATAGTACATGGAATATTGCACTATGATTACTCATGCAAGCTATATTGCAACATTACATGAGATATTGCACCATAATGACTCATATTAATTATGTTGCAATAGTACGCGATAAGTCACAGCCTGATCCGTTGGGAAAGTCCATTTCTACAAGCTCTGTATGGAATAATGCCCGATATAGGTGCTCCCGCAACTTGTATGATAGTAGAAAACTACTTAAGGTACACCACTTTGGTGTATCAAGTGTGTATCAATTGAATCAAGTCTACATCAATAATGTAGCGAGTGTATATCAATAGTTAAATCAAACAGTAGTCATTAGGACTCAGTTAGCAACGGTGCGTTATGCATCAGATGTCCATCAGCCCTCAGCTGGCATCTGTTCCCATAGAGTCTTCAGATTATAGGACCTATATTTAGTTAGGGAAAGTAAAGTATTTAGTTAGTATAAGCTTACGTAATTGTGTTCTCTTTGTTTATCTGTTAGTATAGTGATAATGGATGATTGTTGGTAACTTAAATTATTGTGTATTGTGTGTGCGAATATACCGTCTTTCTAAACCAACCCCTGGCTCATTTGATTTGGCAAATATTTTACCCCGCACCTGAATAGCTTACAAGTGTTGAGTACTGTTGTAGCGTATAGCCGCCACCAGCCACGTGTGTCGTGTGCGACGAATCCATACAAAACGTATAAAAAACGCACGGGAACTGCTTGTCGCTGGACTACCGGCGGCTGTGGCTGGTGGCTCGTTTTGCCTAGCCTTACTATAAGTTACTGTTATTCTTTAAGCTCGAAGTTTCTTAAACACACAGTACTTAAGGATTAAGACAATATCTATTGACCGCCTACCTTACCACAAGTGTTATCTACCAAAAACTATTTTTTTAACCCCGGAAACAAAACCAAATTCACACCACCTCACCTCGATAACTTACCAACATACCATACATACAACAATTTAGTCCCTTCAGAATGAGTAACCGTCGACTTTCAACATTTACTAGAAGCCTGCGCCTGCGCAGAACATGCGCTGACCCGGGCAAGTTATTTATCGTTGCGTTTAATAGGCACGGTGATCACCGCTATCACAAAAAAGATAAGTACAGAAGGCCGGCTCCATACAACGAACTGTAAACCATACTTTATAACATCTGCGATGACGTCACAAAAACCGACCAATAAAAAGCGTTCGAAAGTTAAAAATTGACGTATCAAGTTGAAAATCGAACGTTGCGTTTAAACACAGAATATACCGAAGGACGGATTAATCGGGTGAAGAAGCGAAAACACATAGACACGCTTCACGAGTACAGCGAGTGCATGAGCACCCGCGACAGTAATTCATTTGATATCACCGTCTACGAGTATGTGTGCGTGCGCCTGTTTATAACTTCTCCCTCCCTGGGAGGAGCGGGAGGGTGTGTCAGCCTCTTACTGACTAAAACCCTGTGTGTTCCTACCGTTACCTGTGTTGCCAGGGGCCTCGGTAACCCTTTCGGACTCTCCCGCGACCCCGGCAGGCATCGGCCCTAGTGGACCCCTACACTTGTGCTGACATCTCTGCGAGGCGCGCGTTGAAAACAACGCGCCGTCGACCCGGGCCTGGTCCTTATCGGACGGCGGCCTACCCATTGCTCACCGTCCGCAAGCCCGCGCCTACGGTGGCAAGAAATCCGCCTGTGAGTCCCGACGCCCAGGGTTTGCTTGTTGTATGGTGTAATCCTTCTGCAGTATTCTATGCCATTATCATTGCGAATGCTTTAACGATATAAAGATTAACTGTTACGGTTCAGTTTGTGGTACAAACTATAAATATGGTGTTGTATTTGTTTGAGATAAGTAGGCCTTTGAGGAGGCCGAGGGTTTGTTCAAGTTTGTGTTGTTTTTTGCAGTTATCGTAAGTTTGTGTAACCGGTGCGGTAACGGTTGCAGAATAAAGGTTCCCGCAGACAGGCGCGACGTGACGGTACGACGGGACAATTTCCTCGAAGCTTTCATAGGAACTGTTCTACTTGAGTCGCGTCGCACCTTTCTGCGGGAGCCTTTAAGCGACGGTTTAATGCCGAAGCGAAGGTCCAAACTAGATTTCCAATTATGTTATCTACAATTGTAACATCTAATATGTAACATGGACTCAGTAACTATTTTTTTAAAGCCCTGAATCATAATATTCTTATTTCTCGCTGCTCTACTTTGTCTAATCAATTGCTAAAATATCAGGTAAATATAAAAAGTACCTATATTATTTTTGGTTTTACTCACGTGCATGTTATTGGGATGGCCCGACCAGTATCGTCCTCAACCGGAGCTCTTAGTCATGAGCTGGTTCCGCGGCAAGGTCACGAACCGAACTGCGGAAAACACACCTCACGCAAGTTTCAGTGGCGACCAGAGAACGAGCCAGGACCACCACGCTTGCTTACAATGCATTGGCCAGTTTTGTACCATGTTTATGTTATTTACCATAAGTCAATCATGTCATAGACAGGAAGGTATGGTAGGTACTAAATCATCATCATCATCAGCAGCAGCAGAATATAGCAGTCCACTTCTGCACAGAGGCCTCTCCATTTGCACGCCGTTTATCTTAATCCTCAGCTGCTATTTTATTTAGCATAATCAGCCTATAATGTTCCCACTGCTGGGACACAGGCCTCCTCTCTGTGAGAGGGAGTGGGCCGTAATCCACCACATGGGCCCAGTGCAGATTGATAGATGTCACATGTCTTAAAATTTTTGGTTCTAGGACATGCCGGTTTCCTCACGATGTTTTCCTTCACCGTTTTGAGAGCAGTGGTGATGAAATAATTCATACAAAGTAAAACGCCTGTCTGGGTTCCAACCTACGAACTACAACTTGTAAATCGCGGCCCTTACCACTGGGCCACCACTGCACCATCATCCACCTATTAATTAACATAGAAATATAAAAAGATTAACGTTGTAATTTTTTTGTATGATTCGATTAAAACTAACATGGAACAGTGGAACCCTTGCATACTTTCTCTTACAGAACACCAAACATATACGCATAATTTTATTCCATTCATCCACACACATCACATTCAGGGTTGGCAGTCAGAAGGGCGTTGAACATCTTAAAAGTACTATACCTTCTTTTTTTTATCGTGTGGAAATCCTCATGGATGTCCTCCATCCTAGGGTAGGTGGAGGGGTCTGTCAGACTCTTACTGACTAAAACCACACGGTGTTCTGCTGCTACCTTTAGCTCGGGCCTTTCACTGTTCAGGTAACAAACTCCCCAAGTCTGTTGCCTGCAGGCCTCGCAGGATGGGTAGGGAGGTTGTATCCTCCTTCTCCCTTTCCCCCGCCTCTTTCGCGAGCATCACTTCCTCGCAGAAGGAGGCAGCGGCGTCCCACGCGCTCTCGCCTCCGACAATGGACTGGACCATGGCCGGAAAAGTACTACACCCTGGGGATTCAGCTCTGACGACAGTTTTAGAATAGAATAGAATAGAATAGAATACTCTTTATTATGTACACCATAAAAATTACAGATATAAATGTAGAAATTTTACAAGGGGTGACACAATGGGCGGTCTTATCGCTAAAAGCGATCTTTTACAGACAACCTTTGGATGGATTAAAGGGGGAGGAGAGACAATACTGCAGGTAGTCAGTGGTGTACCAGTTACATATACAATAAATACCTATAATACATAAAGCATATACTATACATAACATATATCATACATACATACATACATATATATATATATATATATATGCCATAAACATGAAACAAGATCAAGAACTATATAACTATAAGTAATGATGATGTTTAGGGAGAGAGAAAGTGTTTTTTTACCTGAATTTTAAAAGTGGACAAAGTTTGTGCACGCCTTATCGACACGGGTAAGGCATTCCATAACCGTACTGCTTGAACTATAAAAGATTTGTCATAAAAGCTGGTGGAATGCATCGGCATCTCTAGTCTTAAGTTTTCCGATGACCTCAGGTATCTATTATGTGTGTCATGAAGGAACTTGAAACGTTCTTTAAGATAAGAGGGGGTTGTAGGATTGAACAGAATACTGTATAGCTGATATAAGATATGAGCATTCCGGCATTTTAGATGACGGTTGTGCAAACAGATTGTGTCGGCGGCTCGGACGATGTCCGATGTATTTATTTGTCAGGCAGAAATATTCGGCAGAACAGGCCGTGGAGCTCTGGGCAGTCTATACGTCCCCGTAAGGTTTTACAGGCTACCGTGAGCTGATCAAGGCCGCGTCTCACCTCCAACGAGTTAAAACCCAACATCCCTAAAAACATCATCCTCTTACCGCCACTTACTCCAGCGTTGGTCCACCTAGACTTAGCACGTTCTACCCTACTGGTTCAGATCTCACAAGGGTCTACTCCGCAAAAATCGCGTTAATACAAATCGTATACAAAATCTAAAACAAAATATTTAAACTAACCAATTTTATCTCGCCCCAGATAACCATCTCATTGTTTACCAAAGCAGGAACAGCAACCCTATCAGGCACTTAGAGCAACATCAAAATCGTCTCAGCAGTATCTGACGTTGCATCTGCATTGCGTGTGCGCACCTCTCCATATAATACGACCCTAATGGTTAGCGTCAGATTAGATTCGCTTAGCGGGAGCCTTATTTAGATAACAGTGGCATCGAGCCATATTCAAATAGAAATGGTGGTTAAATAGGGTAGTTTAGTGTAAGTTGTTGCTTTTTATAAGTGTTTGTGGGGGTCATGCAAAATGGTTGCTTAAGAGTCTACATACCTCAAATTACTAAGCAATTTCTTCCGTTATATCGAAAAAATGCAGCATTAATTTTAAAATAAATATATAATATGTAAGTTATGTCGTTTTTATTTATTTTCTTTGTTGTTTTTTGTTTAATCGAAAAAAATATGTAAATTTTGTTAGTTTTAAATGCTCCTTTTTTACTTATTGTATTTCTTGTGCGTGTCCCAAATAAAACAATTTTTTTTCTTTCTTTTTTTTCTTACGTTACGTTCTATGTTTGACGAAAAGGCGATTCTATAAAATTTTTTCGACAGAAAAAAAATATATAAAGCTACCTCCAAACCGAACAATAAATCGCTAGTATTAAAAAAATACTTCTAATTAGATCATGAAACTTTGCATACTAACTGAACTAAATATAAAGCAAATGCCAAGGTTTTTTTTTAATTACCATTATTTTCACCGTAAAAAGGAATTATCTAAACTATCGGCGCCTTGGAAACTTCTCCCTGCCGCCGTGTCTCGCTTGACCGCGACCAGTAGTGTGCGAGCGAGATAATAAAAAGTGAGGTGGTGCTGAGGTATTATGGACTCTTAATAATGTTAATACGTCTATACGAGGGAGCCTGGCAAAACATGGAAGGAACCGCCATCTTTTTTCAGAAATGTCACAACGTCCCCCAGTCAATGTCATTCAATCATAATCATAATCGTTTATTTGTCAGAATATGGTACACAAGGGCGTCGCCAAGGGGAGCCCCCCCCCTAAAGATAAAAAGTACCCAAATGCAAAACAACCAAAGCTCCCGCTCACTTGAATTCGTCCAATTTTATGATTTACCTAACATAACAAATTAAATCGAAATTTGGCAGCAATTGTATATAAATCCAACCGTTTTTGATGTCCTAAAAGGGGCAAACACCTTTCTAGAAACGGGAAAACGTTTAAAATTTTGATCGCTCTACCGTGCACAACGTGTACAATTCATACTTTTCCCATCCTCTATATATAAACTCGCACTCCCCTGGTTCATCGGCTGGCGACTCCCTAGATGGTACATTAAATGTCTTAAGTGTAGCCAATGGTATCATCACATTCTGCTAAGTGTGGAGAGCAAATATTAGGTACATACAATTATTACAGATTAGAGATTTTAGGTATTAACATTATTGATTGTATAGGTAATTATTTATACGAATTAGCGGCCTCGTTGGTCTAGTGGTTGCAAGCGCTACTGCTGACCATGAGGGCCTGGGTTCGAATTCCGGGTCAAGCAAAGTGTTATTGGGTTTTTTTATCCCGAATTTCTCAGTAGCAGCCCGCAGTCTGGATTTGTGCTCGGTTGATGGCAATAGGCTCGCCCCCTATTACATGGGACTTGAACATAACTGGCGAAATGTGGGTGTCTCACCTCACCTCTGTCTGCTCTCTCCCTTCGGGGAAACAAGTCGTGATAGTATGTTATGTAATTACGAATTAAAATTACAATTTGAGCAAGCGCCAAAAGATCCGTGTAACACTGTACATGCGTTAAATATGAACGGGCAACGTCGTCGACTTGGGACTGGTAAACTTTCTCTCTCTGAAGCCATGTTACTGCTGTGAAGCATGTACTTTCATAAAAAAAATTTGACGGGCTGGCACAGCAACCCAGGTGGATTTTTAGCATCTCCAATTTATAATTGCATAGGTAACTGATGGATGACTGGGTTTCTGGGTTTGTCCCCAGCCTGGGCTAGAATAATAATCTATTAGGACATACTCGTACTTAGTTGATAGTACTGCCGCGCTTATGATAATTAGGTACAGTAAGTCACATTTTTGGCAATATTGAGTTAAGTACATATTTGGAATGTAGAGCTTAAGGTCTACATTTCTGTCGCGGGAAGGTACTTATGGGTCACCGAGGCCCCCGCAACACAGGCAACAGGAAGGAATACGGGTGGGTTTTAGTCAGTAAGAGTCTGACACACCCTCCCGCTCCGCCCAGAGCGGGAGAAGTTATTTGATGATTTCCCACCCACAAAAAAAAAAAAATAAAGTCTACATTTCTGTATATTTAAAATTTTAAAATGTGGCATAGAAAATCAGATAAAATTAAGCATAATTACGGTAAGACACGTTTTGCGCCAAGGCATACTTATTATGAATGCAGTATGGGCACATACGGTTGATTTTTTCATAAAATTAAAACCATTTCCTAGGTATTGCTACAGTAGGTAATCTTGCTATTCATATTTTTAAGTTTTGAGTATTTTTTACCAAGTATCACTGAAGCATATTTACAGTAAGAGTATATACTATATTAATGCTTAAGAGTTTCGCAACGTATTATTGCATTATCTTAGCATAAGTACAGTAAGTGGAACTTACTGTGTATTATGATGCAGTCAGCGAATTAAAAAAATTATTTATAGGCGTAGATGTAATAAAAGCAAGATTACCTACTGTAATTATATTTAAGAAGACTTCATATTATACGTAGATTTGTCTGGAACAAATTAGATAAACACGTTACTTACCGCAAACATTCTAAGGCGTTTGGGGTCGTACGCACTACGTATCGCACTTAATATACAAATTATAATTATATTAACCAAAATGAATGAATAAAAAAATGAGTTTAAAAAACTGTAAAATAAAAGTCATCTAAAAAGTACGAAACAAGAAAATATTTCATACAGAAATCAAGACAGGTATAAAAGTGGTCAAGGTAAAGCCGTTGTTGCATGCTATTATAACTTTGTAGGTGTTCCTGGCATCCACATGGTATACAGGCATGCGATATAGATTATTATACCTATCGAATAAGAGAATTATCTATATAATAGAATCGTGTCTGTACATTAAATATGTTTGCAAAAAAAGTACTGGAAGACGAGAGAAATAAGTAATAGAACATATTTTTTTTTGTCATTTTTGTCTGATTTGTCTGTTTGTTTGTTCGTTTGTGTGCGCATCAGGTAAAAACCTCTCATTGGATTCAAAATCGAATTGCTGGATTGGAATTTGATTCAAAACATTTAGCGTTTATTTCGTCAAAATCGACCTACAGAATCAAAATAATATTTATTTTTTAAATTTTGTTAAAAACCTTATAGCATCACAAATTTACGTGCATTTTTCAGGCTTTGTGAAACAGATAATTTCGCAAAAACTTACCTATACGATGAAGTACCGTCTTATTACACTTATAACAAGCAACAAGGTACGTTCAACCGTAGAAGACGTAGAACAGCTGTGGATGGTGAGCCTGGCATTTACAAAGAAAAGATATTTCAGACACAAATCAAGACAGGTACAAAAATGGTCAAGGTAAAGCCGTTGTCGCATGTCATTATAATTTTATAGGTGTTCCTGGCACCCATATGGTATACAGGCATGCGAACACCCATGGCTTTACCTTGACAATTTTTGTACCTCATGTCTTGATTTCTGTCTGCAATACTTTCTTGTTTCGTACATGTTGATCACTTTTATTTTTCCATAATCGGGTAACAGTTTTTTTAACTTATTTTTTATGGTTCAATTATAATATGATGAAAAATGGAACTGATTTTACAATTTTACAGTATTTAATAAAGCTATGTACTTTTTATATTAAACTGTGATTTCATAAGATCTGGTTTGTTCCATTTATCTACAAATAATTAAGAAAAGTAATTAATTATATGGTTTCGGTGCTTTATGGTAGATACCATAATTATACATATTGCTCCTATCTATAATTATCGGAAGTGATTAAGTTACATTAAGCAAATTGTGTAGTTTTTGTTAATCTATTTAAACATTTACCTCATTTCGTAATCCTTGTTGCAGTATGTACTTCAAACTAAAGATTGTTACAGTAAGTCACACACTTACTGTACCAATATTAAGAAAAGCTTTATTTTTAATTGTTCATTCCTTAACATACATATTTTTTCAAGTTTTACAGCTCAAATATTATTTCTAAATAAAAATAAAAATATACAAATTGTAAAATAAAACTATGTTTACGTTAAAAAATTTAGAAGACTTAGGTATAGTTTATATTTCGGGAGAAATGTCAAAAGTAAAAAAAAAAACTTCTACCGCCTTTTTCTCGAAAGTGTGTCCAGGGCACTTACTGTATATATCATAAGCACGGCAGAGTAGCCTATTCTATTTGCTTATTCTATTATTTTACAAATAAATTGCAGAGACATTGGCGCCGATTCCCTTGTTCACAAACTGAACTAAATTTAAGTTCAGTGCATCTTTTTCTTTCTATTTCAATAAGAAAAAGACAGAAGATACATTTTAGTTTAGTCCTGTCAGATTAATCAGCGCCTGTCACTACTCTATACAAGTTTAGACGCGATTAAAAACTTGCCTACTAAAATTACGTCAATTTACGTCAACCGCTGATTAATTTGACAGGACTAAACTAAAATGTATCTTCTGTCCTTTTCTTATTGAAATAGAAAGAAAAAGATACACTGAACTTAAATTTAGTTTAGTTTGTGAACAAGGGAATCGGCACCATTGTTACAATATTACTTACAAGGACAGGCGCGCGTTACAATGTGTAAATAAACACATTATAACGCCGGGTCTCTACCCGGAGAAGGACATAGGCTACTTTTCATCCTGGATCGCAGACAAAGTAACAAACAAAACAGCACACCGAAAATCTCTATCCCAAGATCACCGTAGATCGAAACAAATTTTAGCATACGATAATGCACGTACTTAAATATGAGTACACATAATACATAATACATTTATGGCGGATTAAGGCTCGTGCAGACTGGCGCGATATCGCGGGTGCAACACTTACCATGAAGTTTTCATAGACATTGTACTACTAATGTCGCGTCGCGCCTTTCTGCGGAAGCCTTTAGTCGCAATAGGTTAATTACAGGGACTTAATAACATAGCTGGCGAAATGTGGTTGTACAATACGTAATTGCTTGTAACTCAGCCTATGCCTTGGGAGCTTACGAGCGTGATGTTATATTGTACATAGTGTGGCATGAAAAATATATAATTTGAAAATAAAAATGACAATGTGATCCAATAAAAATATCAGATTCAGATAATATACTCGTACCTACGAAGTTACGAAAAAAAATAGAAAATACATACCAAATAATATATTATATATTGACAGAATTATGAAATTGCCTTTAACACATAAAAAATTTGGTGTAAGAATTCCGATTCAGTATTGGAAAAAAAATACTTCAAAATGACATGACCTGACCTGATATATCAGCAAGAATTTTCTGACGTTCCACTATTGTCAAATTGTTTAAAGAATTTTCGTACTAATATGCATACGATAGAAAACATGAGAACCAGTAGGAATCCAAATGAGAGGTTGAATATGTAGGTTAAGAATGAAGAACACATTAAAAAAAAATTGTAGAAAGATAATTCTATAATAGGTACAAAGGTATTAAGGCAACGCATCCGCAAACCCTTTCATATTGCAGCATCCTAATAGCATAACACACTATCAATCACAAACTGATTGATTTTGAAGTATGTTGCTAATCCATTGCTTCATATGTTCGATAAATTTGTCTGCTCAACAACGTGAATAACGCAATTAATGTTGTTGAACTGTCAAACATGAAACCCGTTGCTACTGATAGTGATACGCAATTACCCCGCTGTTCATAGCCGTTAAATGGTTAATAACCACTTTCTATCATACATTCCTGTTTACCGTCTTCCTGTTTGCAAACATATCTCTTCATACAAACATACGTATGATGTAATCTGTCTCATTAAGACGCTGACAACACCTAAACCGCGGTCACTGTCAAATTCCATAGAAAAGAAAGAGAAGCGCGACGACACAACGCTTGTAGTTTATTGCAAAATATGAAGTAATTATTTATTTACTCAAAAATGAGTTGAGTAATCGAAAATAAAAAACAACCAAGTTCTGCATTCAAATAAGACGTTCTTGTTATTAATTACATACGTAACGTATGTTGATATTTGATACAGATATTTTGGATTAGAACTCAAAGTAAGAGGTTAGTTTGACGTTAGTTTGTATCGAGATTTTGTTTTCAAAACGTGTTTTGGTAACAACCAGGTTCTGGGAAATATGTTCAAAATTAACATATATTTTTTCCGCTACCACAAACTATACAGATTTGGCAATTTTTTTTCTTAAGCGTAGCCTAATTTGGTCAATTGGGTCTTGTCAGCGTCTTAATAACCGAATACCTATTAAATCCCCGTAATTTAGCGATAAACTAAGCCTATGTTACGGATAGATGTTGAGTCGTGAGTTCGAGTGCGGCCCTTTGACCCTAAGCCGTTAATACGCGCCTTCCATCTTGTGCCGACTTCCGTGTAACATTTTAATAATATTTATGATTAATCGGTAAAGGGCACAATATAACTCTTCTGATGACTTTTCATCTTATAGGTGAGGCTATTTCATTTCAAAGACAATTCCTTATTTTTAACCAGCAGACTTAGTATGACGCTTTCTATTTCTACGAAGAATAGACACAGCTTTTTCTACACAAAGTGACATTTCGTTTCTCCATTTTTGACATCGCACCGTAGAAATCCTTCTACAATCTGTCATTTTGTCTTTCGTTTCTAACGATCTTTGTCTAGGTCCTTTTTTATTTATTTATTTATTATTACCACTTACATTTGTTTTTACAGGTGGGAACCCAATACAACAATGTAGTCCCAACTTAATTTGATTTAAAATAGACTCTGTAAAGAGAAGTCATACAGTGGACAATATGTTAAGTGTCACCCTCTGGAATTCCGCTGCAGAGCAAGTAAAGATATCCAATCGCAGAGAGACACTGTTCAGTATCTTTATCACCCGCCCCACCGGTGCAAACTTTAATAAGTTTGTACGGGCCACCGGGACTTTAAACAGCCTCTCTCTCAGCCCTTGCCGCGGCCTACTGTTTGGGCCTACTGTTTGGAACGAGCGACCCCAAAGATTGTAGTATGCGGATTATTCAGTAGACCACGAAATACCATTTAACCTGTGCGAATTTGTGCCTTACCTCCAACTTATAGTAACCAACCATCCCTATTACAAAGTGGGTTGGATACATATAATGGGTAGACGCCAAATTGCTTCATATAAAGGAACCGGGTAAATTTATTTTGCATTTTTTCAACCATAAGACAATACTTCGTTTCAAACGGATTCCAGATGATAGCAAGTGTAAGTAGACTATTTCAGAAGAAAGTTTTCTATCGCAAACTGTCAAAATCACACTGACAACTGACAGTTGTCTAAGGTAGTGAAGACAATTTGATTTTGTAAACGTCATGCTAAAGACATTAGAAAACTTTCTACTGACGGCCACAAAGTATGTATTATACGGTTATCTACAAAATCATAAATTTACAGGAGAGCGTTTTGAACGCAAAACTGTGATAATTAATAGAAGAACAAAGCTATCTTCTCTTATTTTACATCATTTAGTTGATAGTGCATTACCAAGGAAACGGTTAAGGCCAATATTACTGTAATACTTTTGTTCCAAAATACGGTACTTCGACACTTTGAGAAAAATTATTGTAGTTGTCTTTATATACGCGACTTAATCATTAAAAAATGAGAATCAAACAGAAAAAAGAAATCCTATGATAAAACAAAGAATTCCGAGTCGAAACAAAATTCGCTTTTTGACATAGGTAACTATGTCAAAAAGTGAATTTTGTAAAAAAGTGCAGTTGACTCTTTCTACTTTGCTGCCGTCATACTGTCTACAGGGAAAGTCACTTTTGTCTACTGTTCCATCGACAAAACGGTGCTCGTGCTAAGCCTGCTGGTAGGTACCTACTGTAAGGTTTATGGTTTTTATTATATAAATTAAATTATTAAGGCGCTGACAAGACCCAATTAACCAAAATAGGCTTCGCTTAAGAAAAAATATGGCCAAATCTGTATAGTTTGTGGTAGCGGAAAAAATATATGTCAATTTTGAACATATTTCCTAGAACTTGGTTGTTACCAAAACACGTTTTGAAAACAAAATCTCGATACAAACTAACGTTAAACTAACCTCTTACTTTGAGTTCTAATCCAAAATATCTGTATCAAATATCAACATACGTTACGTATTTAATTAATAACAAGAACGTCTTATTTGAATGCAGAACTTGGTTGTTTTTCATTTTCGATTACTCAACTCAATTTTGAGTAAATAGATAATTACTTCATATTTTGCAATAAATTACAAGCGTTGTGTCATCGCGCTTCTGTTTCTTTTCAATGGAATTTGACAGTGACCGCGGTTTAGGTGTTGTCAGCGTCTTAAGGTGGATCCACAGTGGTAGCCCGCGAAGTACGATTTTTCTTACGTTTTTTTTTTATTTTAATATTTTAATTTGCAGGTCAGTGTCAGGTTGTATAATAATCAAAATTGATTCGCGACCATAGTAAATATGCGTATTTACAGAATTATAATCATTAGAATCATTAATATAGAGCGCGTGCTCTCTGTCGTACAGCGAGACGACGTCGGTGTGCGAGAGAGATCGCGCAAAGTGTAGTTCGCGTTATCGCGACAATGTAGCCGGATCATTATGGAACAAGTCTTATAGAACAAATCTGCTACCACTGCAGATCCGATTAAATATAAAATTAAAGAAACCGAATAATGATAGGTGTAAACCATTTGAGGAAACGTGATAATCGGTATGATGGCAACACTCGGCGAGCACGTGGGCAACACATTCTAATCTTGACGGCCGTACTGTGCGGACGTGTGCTGTGCAATAAAATAGTTAAAAAACATAGTGACGTAATATTTACAACACTACCTACCTAAATGAGCAAAAATATGAGAGGTTCATTGCCTAAATACATCAATCACATGAAAATTCTAATTTATTTCTTGAATCAAACTGTTCCAAAAACCTTAATTTACTATTAATAATTTAATCATCACAATTTTATATACGCCACGCAAAATAATGATAGGGTCATTCATGATACCAAATTCTTTATTTTCACATAATATCTATGGAGTTCCTTGTACCATAGAGCAAATAAGAGCATAACTAATGATAACCATAAACAAAAAACACCAGGAACTAAATATAAACCTACACTGAGAACGTTTTTACCGCGTCACGCTTCAACAAATGAATGGAACAACATCCCGTGTTCACTAATTACTACAACATTCTGTTAATGGCTTGTGTAAACCATAAGTTAACATGAAGGGCTCCACACATTCATTACGGAATAATCATTAGGTACTGTAGAGGTTCTATGATAATGCATCATCCTAGCCGCTAGTTGACACTGGCAACATAATAAAAATAAATATTTAAAATCTGAATATAGATTAAAAATGATGGATTGTCACAGACACTGTCGTTAATGAATTCACAAACGAATAAGATAAATATATTATCAGTTATCAAAAAGGAATATTATTTATTAATGTAGCACGTCCCGCACACTACCGACTACTACCGACGCGGATGGAGAGGGCTATGCTTGGAGTTTCTCTACCTGATCGAATCAGAAATGAAGAGATCCACAGGCATACCAAGGTTACCGACATAGCCCGAAGAATTGCCGAACTTAAGTGGCAGTGGGCAGGGCACATTGCTCGCAGAACAGATGACCGATGGCGCCCAAAGATTCTGGACTGGCGACCGCGTAAGACGTAACGTGGAAGGCCTACCAGAAGGTGGACCGATGACCTTGTTAAGGCCGCAGGAATCCGCTGCGGGAAGCACAGAACCGGTCGAAGTGGCGGTGCTTAGGGGAGGCCTATGTCCAGCAGTGGACGTCTTTCGGCTGAAATGATGACCGACGCGGTATATATGTATGATCTATATCATATTCCTTTGTTCGGTACTGGACAGATTCTTGGATTGGACAGATTAGTTAGTTCGGCAGATTCGCTACTCGACTGATTCGTGGATTCGTCATATTCTAGAGTTCGACGGATTAGCTATACGACAAAAATTAACAGTTGTGCACAAAAAGATTAAACAAAAATACAGCCTCAGCAGGGTATACCTACTTATTTATATTTTTTCTAAATCTATGATTTACAACTAATATACTCGTATGGTTAAGTATGTAAACTCCTTGAATAGGTACTCAATTATCTAACAGGCCACTTCAAGTTATTGTCATTTAGCCTAAGGCACCTATTCAGCTTCAAATAATCCACTGGCATTTGTTTTCCTGTTTGTTGTGAAGTGACATAGGGACATGAATAAAATTATTGCAAGAAATGGATCTTGCCGGCTCGAGCACCGATGTAGTGGATTTAATTGAATTGAGAATTGTGTATTTTGCAATTGACGATTCGCTGTTAAGTTATGGACTCCTTGTGTACGGGCGAACCTTTATTACATATTTAAGAGATGTTAAAGACATACAAATAAGACTGATAAAGTTTCTAGTCAGTAAAAATGTTAAAGATAAATGCAACAAAGAGTATGATAAGCTATTTCCCATCTGTAAAGTTTTACCCGTAGATAAAAAACTAGATTATTTGGTAGGTCTGGAATATTATTATAATGAGGAGTATAAAGTTAATGTTAAAAACAAGTACAACACACGTAGGGTTAGAGAAAATAAATTGGTTCAACCACAGATAACAAATTATTATGGTAAGAGAACATCTAAGTATTTGGTACCTAAAGTATTTAACAAATTAGATTTATTAAGAGAAAAAGTAAAAATTAGTAAAGGATCACTTAAGAATAAATTATAAAACAGTATACAAGATAGCAAATAGAAGTAAAAACATTGTTAATATATAAGTAGTTGGTATGTGCGTAAGGTGGTGCATTGTTATGTAAAAGAGCGCCTCTCGCCATCAAACGTAAAAGTTTGGCGAGTTTAGAGTTATGTAACACCTCTGTAATATAATATCATTTAATAAATAAATTTAAAAAAAAAAAAAATATATTAAAAGTGAAAGGGGAAAATCCGTTGTTTTACATGCTGGACACAGATACAATTTTGTAAAAAATAACAAATGTGTTACTACAAACTGACGATGTGTAAATAAGGCAGAATGCAGCAGTTCTATCACTTTGGACAAACTAAACCGAATTGTTAGAGAGTCTAGTCATATGTGCATGCCCGATTTTACCAAAAACGTAGTAGGCAGTTTAATAGACGAATGTAAAACTTAGTAAGCAAAAAACTCGAACCAATCCCAAAATTATTTGAAGATTTTATGGACACTGCCGACTGCAAATTAAATGATGAAGATAAACCAACATTTATACAGAAAAAGGATGTGTTGTATAAAGCTAGATGTAATTACCTGAAAATGAATACGAAAAACTGTAAATATATGAAATCTCTGAAGCCACCGCACAGTCTAGTGGGTGATTTCTTTTTATTTGATGATGGGATCGAATACAAAATTTTGATTTTTGGGTCAAGATTGGCGAAAGACTATCTGAAAAAAAGTAAGAGTTACTACGGGGATGGCACCTTTAAAACATGCCCCACTCCTTTTTATCAAGTCTAACAGTCTTCATATAAATATTTCTCACGATGACAATACCATAAATTTTATCCCTGTGCTTTACATACTTCTACGTAATAAAACGCAGGCAACTTATGAACGATTGTTCACTATTTTAAGGGACCAATTTTCCGTGATAATTGAAAATTATAAGTGCGACTTTGAAATAGCAACCATTCAAGCCGTGAAATCAGTTTATCCTGGTGTAAAAGTAACTGGCTGCTACTTTCATTACTGGAAAGCGACACTTAAAAAGAGCCAAAATATTGGATTAGATAAAACTGAAAATGTAGAGCATATCATGCGCTTTTATATGAAACTGCCGTTGCTTCCGCCGATTTTGGTTCCCGAAGCAATATTAAGTATACAAGAACTGGTTAATGACTCACCGGAATATAATAGGTACATTTAATAATTATTTCTCTGTGATGGGAACTCAGTGGATGGGAATATATACCGAGAATGTGTTTACTTGATATAATGAAAATTTTCGTACAAATAACCCAATCGAAGGATGGCATGCGAGCCTAAAAAAAAGATTTCCCATTAAGCCACCACTCTATCTATTTATACAATTGCTAAAAAAAGAATCCCGTTTTCAAGACACAAAGTTAAAAAGAGAACAAATTTATTGCAACGGGAAGCAGCGTAATGCAAAACTCATACAAAAAAATTGTTACTGCAGCAATGAAGAATGAAGTTAGCGTGATTGATTGTTTAAAACAGTTGTGCAAGGTTAATTTTATATTTAAAAGTTAAAGATGATTTTTTTGTTCTTTAATTAAAGTGCGTTTTATTTGTTTTCACCTGTACTTCTGCCGTATAGCTAATCCATCGAACCCTAGAATATGACGAATCCACGAATCAGTCGAGTAGAGAATCTGCCGAACTAACTAATCTGTCCAATCCAAGAATCTGTCCAGTACCGAACAAAGGATCATATTCACCCCAAAGTTATGAAATATCTATCGAGTTTTATATTTTAATCTCAAGTCAAGATTAGCAGTTATTTCTTACTAGTTTATAATTATTAACTTAGGTATTTATTTAGGTACACACAAAACACTTAAAAGAGAAAATTACATAAAGATGGAACAACACAAAGGTAATTTCATAAAGGAACAATTTACACACATAACATCACGGCTTGTTTCCCCGAAGGGTTTGGCAGAGGTGTACCTATAGTACACCCACATTTCGCCAGTTATGTTTAAGTCCCATGTAAAAAGGGGCGAGCCTATTGCCATTAACCGGGCACAAATCCAGACTCCGGGCTGCTAATAAAAAAATCCAGGTGGAAAAACTCGTATAACACTCCCAGACCCGGCAATCGAACCCAGGTCCTCATGCTCAGCAGTACCGCTTACGGCCAGTAGACCAACGAGGCAGTAACAATTTAAATACTATAAAATCGGGGAAAGTCTTTCTGCCTACCCTATAAACCATAGCCGTAAGTAGACATGTATATTACTTTAATTATTGTGAATGTGAGCACTATGTGGGTCATTATTATTTATTTGTTGATGATTTTTTTCTCTTAGTTTTAATGATGGTCTGGCATTTTGAGTACTTTATGCGGCCAACCCAAATGTCCTTTCCTTGGTATTGTTCGTCGAGTCGTTGAGCTCCTTAAGTTTTGAGTTGAGCTAGACGATTACTGACAAATGCTTGCACTGACTGGAAGGTCCACTCAAATTTGTGTGGTTCTTTCCTCAAAAGACCATTTCAGACATGGATCTACATGGTCCTCACATGATCTGACCAAGATTATGTTTGACCCTTGAGTTTGTTTCGCCATTTCTTCTCAGGGGTAGTCAGATAGGAAATGTCGACTCCATCTAGCTTATTTTTTAATATGACGTGTAAAAGTGTTTCTCATTATATCCTATTTACAGAATAAACAATTTCATTTCATGACACGTTACCAAAAATTCTACAAAATAATCGACCTTGAATCAATCCTTATAAAAAGACACCCCACACCATTCCGCTTAATACACATGCACAACCCACATTATCACCAACCATAACCATCGGTTGCACCATCACATCGGTCCGATTGCAAGTTGGCCAACATATCGGCGGTAGATCTACGGAGCTGGTGCGGTCTAATGATATTGTTGTGACATTCTGACCTCTGTGGTGGAAATGTTAGCACATTCTTGTTTTGTACAGTGAGAAACGTAACGCTTAGACAATTGCTTCGAGTTTTGAATCAAGCAATCCATCAATTATATTAGGTCATTGTATTAAAAGGGTCGTTTGCTAAACGTAAATCGTAGATAAATAAACACCGAACGGACTGATAAATTTGTGTCCGAGGTTATGGGGCTTAGTGCTCATATACACGAGCGGCATGTTGCCAACGGCAGAAGTAACTGCAGCCGCCGACTCGCAGACTGGTGCCTTCGACGCGTCGGCGGCAGCCGTCGATAATGTGCCGCTCGTGTATATTTGGTTACGTGATCAAAAACACAAGCGGCAGTTGCCGACGGCAGAGGCAATCGTCAACGCATCTACGGCTGCCGCCGACGCGGCGACGAGTGTCGACGGCTGCAGTTGCCTCTGCCGTTGCCAACTTATGAAGCGCTAGCATTATAAGCAAATGGGAGGGCATATAGGCCATTCTTTATACGCAACAAGGATTTTGCTGTGCCTCCGAAAAGATGGTGAACTGCTGGTCTCGGATACCTATCAAACCACAGACATTACGGGTATCTAAAAGCCTAAAAGAATGACAATCGGTCTAACCTGAGATGTTCGGTATTGCCCAAGGATTCATTTTTTAGTCGCGCAGTATACTGATATCTGCACCCTACCTGCGAAACACATTATCAAACACAATCTGCTAATCCATTGCTTCATATGTTCGAACATTTTGTCTGCACAACAGCCTAAATAACGGAATTAATGTTGTTGAACTGTCAAAATGGAACCCATTGCTACAGCCCGATTAAAACTTGATGGCGGCTCTGAAGTGCGCTACTCGCTGCGCAGCACAACACCCTTACCCCCGCTGACACGTGAATTTTCGCACTGACTCGCCTCATGTTCCGAGCCGGTTAAGGCGCAGATATATGATTTTAGTGACTTTTAAATCTATTATTACGCCTTCATTTATAATGCAAGAAAGTTAAAGCAAAAAATGAATGTTAAATTAGAACGCATACACATCAATTCTATGTGAATAATTAAGTATTTTAGTAAAATACTTTATGAAATAAATTCAGGAAGTAATTATTCTACCCAAAGCATAAAAAGCGATATTACTTTCAAACTACTTAAGATATTTTCATGATTTTTGTTGTAGGAACAGACTATTTTATTACCTATGTATTATTCTTTCTGTGATATTTTTCTAATATTCATATTTTTGTTACTTTATAAATATTCCATATGAAATCAAACGGTGGCGCGGCGTGAGTGTGACGCGTATATGTTCAAGGTCAACGGCGATTACTCGACCCTTAAGTTTGAATCGGGCTGTGATGATGATGATGTTCTTATGATTCTGGCTTGATTAGCTCTTTGCACCAACACTGTGAAAGATTAGGCAAGTAATGACGAAAATAAAAGACCACTTCTGTGCCGATTTGACTCAACAGCTACTGCCTTCTTCAATGGCCCACCTCCCATCTTGGGCCACATGTCATCTGTGCACTTGAAGATGTTAAGACTGCGTCACCGAACGGAATTCGCGTGACCGAATTTTGAACTAAACATAATATTTGAATTTTCACATCAAAATTATTATTTGGCATCGGTACGCTAAGAAGAAGAAGCCTTCTTCAATAAGATAACTTCTATCTAACCGTCCCCGTAACTAAAGATTTATAGACTAAGAAACATGATCATCGCATTGTACTACCTATTGAAAGGAAAACGTGATTACCATCGTACCAAGCTTTCACTAGTTCGGTTAACTTTAACCGCAGGACTGTACGTTACCTAACCGCGAGGAGCTGAGCCAACAGGTAAGTAATTAAACTTTATCTGAACGCGTTCATTAATAACACTAAACCATTATAATATATTTAACTAATATATTATCTGAGAACCAGTGTTGTTGCTTTATCAAATGGAATTTCGATATTAATTTTGTGAGTTACAACATTATTAAATCATACATATAATAACATATATAGTGACAAAATCAAAACTTCACATTCATTCTTTTTGAAAAAAAAATCATTGATATGTGTCGTAATGCCTATCGATGATTTCTAATAGTATAAAATTAATAGTTATTGAAGTGATAACTTCTTTAAGGCGCAGATATATGATTGAAGTAACTTTTAAATCTATTATTACGCCTTCATATAATGCAAGTGAGCCAAGGGCGTCGCCAAAGGGGGGCAGGGAGGGGCAGTTGCCCCCCCTAGAGATGAAAAAAGTTCCCAAATGCAAAGCAACCAAAGCACCCGCTCACTTGAATTCGTCCAATTTTATGATTTACCGAACATCACAAATTAAATCGTAATTTGGTAGCAATTGTATATAAATCTAACCGTTGTTGATGTCCTAAAAGGGGCAAACACCTTCCGGAAACGGAAAAAACGTTGAAAATTTTGATCGCTCTATTGTGCACAATGTGTACAATTCATACTTTTCCCATCATCTATATATACATTTGCCCTCCCCTGGTTTATCGGCTGGCGACGCCCTTGAAGTGAGCTATGCAAAAAATGTATGTTGAGCTCTAGTATTTTTTGCGTTCTACCGCATACACATCAATTATATACGTCAATATTTAAGTATTATAGTAAAATACTAGATTTATAGTAATATATACCCAAAGCATAAAAAACGATATTACTCTCAAAATACTTAAGATATTTACGTGTTTTTTTTTAACAGAGTATTTTTACCCGACTGCGCCAGAAGGAGGGTAATGTTTTTCGAGAGTATGTATGTATGTATGTATGTAATATTAATATCGCTATAAGTATGTCTATTTCTTTGGCGCGCTCTGTAGCCTAAACGGCTTGATGGATTTTAACATAAGAGACGTCGTTAGATTCGTCTTAATTGTGGGAGTGACATAGGCTATACTCGTATAATATTTATATACTGCATCTGCAAATACAAAAAAAGGCAGGGGAAGTTTTTTTTGTTTTTAAACACAACAATATTGATATCAAATAATAGCTAGTAGTGAGTCTATTTCATAATTTCATATGGTTGGGGAAAAAGTATTTTCGCATTATAGTATGAATTTTTTTTTTTTTTTTTTGAGGGTGGGAAATTATCAAATAACTTCTCCCGCTCTGGGCGGAGCGGGAGGGTGTGTCAGACTCTTACTGACTAAAACCCACCCGTATTCCTTCCTGTTGCCTGTGTTGCGGGGGCCTCGGTGACCCATAAGTACCTTCCCGCGACCCCGGCAGGATTATAGTATGTATGAACTTGTAATAAAATCTCTTTGAGTATAGTATTTGTATCTGGCTGGTTTTGGTATCATTGAAAGTTTAAATTTTAAAGAACATAATTCCAAATTGAAATTAGGAAAATGTGTGATTTTCATTTGTTTTTTGTACCGTCAAGATGAGTGAATCTAATGAAGAAATTCGATACATTTTAAAATTTTACTACAAAAAAGGTAAAAATGCAACGCAAGCCGCGAAAAAAATTTGCGATGTTTATGGACCTAGTGCAGTGTCTGTGAGAGTAGCACAAATTTGGTTTAAGCGTTTTCAATCCAGAAATTTTGATGTCAAAGATGCACGTCGCTCTGGTCGCCCTATTACGGATAAAATGGATGCCATTTTTGAAAAAGTGGAGCAAGATATCAGTATATCAGTAGTTACGACGTAGCTGAAGAACTGGGAATTGACCACAAAACAGTTTTGGCGCATTTGAAAAAAACTGGGTACACAAAAAAGCTCGATATTTGGCTACCTCACGAGCTCACTGAAAGAAAGCTAGTGAACCGTGTACTTATTTGTGATTCTTTTCTTTTTTATTACGACGTAATGAAACCGAACCATTTTTTAAGAAGCTGATAACTGGTGATGAAAAGTGGATCACGTACGACAAGAACGTGCGAAAAAGGTCGTAGTCAAAGGCCGGTCAGGCTTCACAGACTGTGGCGAAACCCGGGTTAACTCGCAACAAGGTGATGCTGTGTGTGTGGTGGGATTGGAAGGGCATTATTCATTATGAGCTGTTACCACCAGGCAAGACCATCGATTCTGAACTCTACTGCGAACAACTGATGAGATTAAAGCAAGAAGTTGACTGAAAGCAGCCGGAATTAATCAACAGAAGGGGTGTGGTTTTTCATCATGATAAGGCTAGACCTCACACATCTTTAGCCACTCAGCAAAAATTAAGAGAGTTTGGCTGGGAGGTGTTAATGCATCCACCGTATAGTCCTGACCTTGCACCTTCAGATTTCCACCTGTTTCGGTCTCTTCAGAATTCTTTAGGCAGTGTCAGGTTAACATCACAAGAGGACTGCCAAAACCACTTGTCGCGGTATTTTGATCAGAAGTCCCAAAATTTCTATAGCAATGGGATCATGTCCCTACCTACAAGATGGCAAAAAGTTATCGAACAAAATGGTACCTACATACTTTAGTTAAATGTAAATAAACTATATTAAAAAATGTTTTGAATTTTCTTAAAAAATGCGAAGAAACTTTTTCCCCAACCTATTATATATAAATAAAACTAAAAAGCTTGATAATTTGTTTTATATTACCTATAATTTTGTCTGTGATTATTTTCGTTACTAAAAATAAATATTCCCTATGAAACCGAGCGGCAGCTTGACGTGAGTGGGACGCCCATGTGTATGGCCAAGGTTTACGTCGATTACCCGACACTTAAGCACGTTGGGCACTTTTGGGATGGGGAAAAAAGCTTTGAACTCACGTGAACGCCACGCTCAGATACTTATATATGTTTACAAGTTTGTGTAGCGAAAAGTTTTCACTTCTGAGGTGCAGTCCTACGACTGACAGTTTTTTGAATTTTTGTTCGTTTGTCTGTCTGGATGTATGTTCCAGATTGGCACAAAAACGCCTGAACGGATTTAGATGAATTTTAGAACACAGATAGTTTACTGTTAATCCCGGTAGTGTTCCCGTGGGATATTTCCCGACATCCGCGCGGGCGAAAGCTACTAAGGAATAATCTGCATGAGCGCTTTTTCGACATCGTCCGTTTTGCAAGGGTGATATTTATCACTACTTAATCAGCCTATAATGTTCCCACTGCTGGGACACAATCCTACTCTCTGTCAGAGGGAGTGGGCTGTAAATGAGTGCTGGTAAATGTTAGATACATGTCTTCGAATTTTTGGTTCTAGGACATGCCGGTTTCCTCACGTTTCCTTGACCGTTTTGAGAGCAGTGGTGATGAAAAAAATTCCACAAAGTAAAGCGCCTGGCTGGGTTCGAACCTACGACTTGCAAGTCGCGGCCATTACCACTGGGCCACCTCATATTTATCACTAACTATAAGATAAAGCCTTATAATTACATTATCTAAGAGTGCTTTTTTGATGTCGAAAGTTTAACAAGCGATAGTGTCATCATCATCTGCCTAGCCTCTTCTATGTTGGGGTCAGCTTCCAGTCTAACCAGCGGGGAATTGCGTAACACACTATCAGTAGCGATAGGTTTAATTTTTATTTTGACAGTTCAACAACATTCATTGCGTTTTTTACATTGTTGAGCAGACAAATTTTTCGAACTTATGAAGCAATGGATTAGCAATATACTTCAAAATCAATCAGATTCAATTTGATACGCAATTATGCTATGGCTACATTGTCGCGATAACGCTAACTACACTTTGCGCGCTCTCTCTCGCACACCGCTCGACGTCTTGCTGTACACGTTATCGCGACAATTTAGCCGTAGCATCAGGATATACAAGGTGTCGTTTTGCATTCTCGTCAAATTCAAGGAGGTAACTATGCTAATGATTCTCGATACAAATCAATAATAAAATTAATAGGTCTTTTGTTTTTTTTTTCTATTTTTCACGCATGTTCAAACGCGGTCCGTGTGATACCACACTGTAACTGCCCTTTTACAACCACACTACCGCATACTCAACGGGGTGATTCTGTTCTGTGAAAGTGGTGTATTTTTAAAATTCTGTCAAACTTAAATAACTAAAAAAACAAGTAGGTATGTATTAATAAATTATTGAGCAGTTATCGTAATTTTATTTGTTTATACATATAAGTCTTTCATAGCAGCCTTCTGAAATTTGACGAGGATGCAAACGACACCTTGTATAGGGAATAACAGTATTTTACAGGTAGCGACTACCTGTCTGACCCGCACAACCCAGTTACTGAGTAATACGATACCCCTTGGTAAGACTGGACCGTACTGGTTAGTGTTATGATTTTTTGTTCTTAAAAATGAGCAAGTCTGATGAACAATTCTTGTTCTTTGGACTGAGGAGATCTTTTATCTGTCGTACTGTTCAAGCGGCAATAATTTGACGGTTAAGGTGTGGGCAACCGAACGATAGGTCGTGATTTCAAACCCCTCCCGTAGCACTGTTAATTGACGTCAGGCCACTCCTACCTAGCATTATTTTTGTCATAGATTGACAGAAATTCTACATTTTCAACCTACATCCTACATTGAAATTAATATACAGGGTGAAATTGAATTCATGGGCATCCTCTTAAGGGGTCACTGCACTCATGAACAACTTTTTACTAAATATGAAATCGTGAATCACAATTCAATTACTCCTTAGTTATTCCTTATAACATCTGCCAGTGAAAGTTCCATCAAAATCTGTTCATCCGTTTCGGAGATTAGCCGGAACAAACAGACAGACAGAAAAAAAAATGATATGCATGTAGTAAAAAAGGTACGAGTATTCTATTGACATTACAAACAGACACTTAAATTTTATTTATTTGTATAGATATTATATTTTAAATTCATTCAATTATGACTAAGCGGGTTTTAATTGCAGTTCTAAGCTTATAAAAACTCGCAACGAGAGATATGATCGCAGCTCTAATGGACCACACAACTCGCTAGAAAATCCTGTTATGCAAAACTGTTAGGTACATCAATAAACCATTTTATCTTGTTTAGGAATTAGAGTATGACAAAATGCACTCAATATCCGTTTCTTATCATACCGCTATTGCAATATTCGGCCAAAACAGTCGATAGTAGTGTCAGGCAAATACTTAACAGGCAAAACTAACTTTATTGCCTATCGCAGATAATTACTCGACTTGAAAGCGAACACCGCTTTCCATAACCGCGTTGAACTAAATCTGAATGTCGCCCTTAATTATGTAAAACAATATCTTAATTATTACATTTCTATCTACGATTTGTGACCATTGCTTAACAATTGCTGTGGTACAGCTTATATCAACCAAATACAGAAATAATCCCGCTACAATCTAATTCCAATCGTCAAACTGTACACTTCCTGGTAAAATAAGGGAACAGTCAATTCTATTCAATGCGAGGAATCGCCGCTTTGTGCTAGCGACCGTAACTCAAGAATTAAAAGGAATGGAGGAAATGATGCAGTTATAATGCAATTTATTCCGACTCTAACTAGACGCCTATTAACAAATAACGTTGTAAATAAAGTACGAATGTTTGGCATCGTCGGAAGTCTAAATTAACGCGATAAAATCCACGAGACTAACTGGAAATACTCCAAGCTAGTGACATACATTGCTGAAAAGGATACTAAGCTCAGATTAAAATTGAGAGAAAAACACTGCATTCTAAGTAAAATGCTTTTAACCTAATTGTATTTCAGTGCTAGTTTTATAATACGAAATTCTGTTACCTGAGCGTACGACGGAACGTAGCGGGGAATACAATTTCTACGATATCACTATTCAAGTGGACCTTTTCTATGCATATCTTTGCTTATTTTGTAAACGTACAAATAAATTTTAAAGAGAACAATCTCAGTTGCAAAATAAAGGTTTTAGCTTGTATTATTTTGTCCGTAAGTGTTTGAGTCGGGTACCCCGCCCTGTATCGTGTGTTGACATTTTGATGGCTATCCGCACATTGCAAAATAATAAAATCACTATCTTGCTCACGCATATTGAATTCACCTGCGTTAGAGAGTGACAGGCGATAACTTTTCTCATTCCCGCAATGCAACCTGCGCAGGAGTCGATGCGCATTTGCGATACGTACGACACCGGTGCAATTGTAATGCAAAACCAGTCGTTAGCTAAATGTGGTTAAAATATATTCCTGATTGACATCTGTCTGCTCGCAGCCCGGTTGGTCTGGTCGTAATGGTAGGCTCGCTCTCTGTAAGGACGAATTAAAGTTAATCTTTACATCTTTTTAGAGTAATGATGGTACATTACATACACATGTATTATTATTTTCTTTCATAAAGTGTGGGTGAAGATAACGCAAGATAAGATTTAAGGCGCAGATATATTATTTTAGTGACTTTTAAATCTGTTATTACGCCTTCAAATGCCATCAATGCAAGAACGTTATGTGTGTTAAACTAGAACGCTTACACATCATTTCTATATACGTAAACATTTAAGTATTGTAGTAAAATATTTTATGAAATTAATTCAGAAAGTAATCTATACCCAAAGCATAAAAAAACGATATTACTTTCAAACTACTTAAGATATTTTCATGATTTTATTATGTATTTCTATCTGTGATTTTATCTAATATTTATATTTTCGTAACTATAAATAAATATTCTATTTGTAACCGAACCGCGCGGCGGCGCGCGCGGCGAGGAGTAAACGCGAAGCGCATTTGTATGCCCAAGATCAACGGCGTTTATCCGACCCTTAAGTGGCGAGACAGTAATTGTTTAGTAGGGAGAAGCTGTGATTACACGCTAGAAATATTTTACTTACCTGCATTGTATTTGCAAATGCAAACTCTGATAAATGGAATGAATAAACCAAAACATTAAACTATAAAACAGAAACACAAGATTTGGCACAAACAAAACCGTATCTTGCAAGTTAACTAAGCCAAATATCGCTAACGCAAAACCAAACTTAGTTGTATATCCTGCAAAGCGTGAAGATAAAAAAAAAATCCTTTTAATTTCATTATATGTACATTATATGCCAAGATTTTTTCACATCTACATAAACAACCATTTAGCTGGCAGGGGTGGGGGGACAGTTGACTCTAACAAAAATTAGCACTTTACTGCCTTACATTACGCAAGTTGCTCTTTTTTTTTTGTTTTGGGTGGGTAGTCATCAAATAACTTCACCTGATCTGGGCCGAGCGGGAGGGTGTGTCAGACTCTTACTGATTAAAACCCATCCGTATTCCTTTCGTTGTACGCAAGTGGATCCTTGAATCGAAAAGTGGTATTCACAGACCCGCAATTTTTTTGAACGGCTTGTCCAACGATATCCCACTCCATGGGAAAGAGAAAAAAAATATCATCCCCATATTACGTGCATTACGTGCTAAAAATGTTTTTTTTCAAGCTTTTATTTTACCATATTATCGGCGTGATTGATATGTATACCTATGCCAAATTACAGCTTCTCTGATCTACAGTGGAGAAAGACAGACAGACATGGGGAAACTATAAGGGTTCCTTGTTTACTACGGAACCCTAAACATATTAATTTTCACTTAATTTTGCAAATTGGTACCTTCCTACTTACGGAAGCTCAAACACGATCAATCAGCATTCCTCTCACCTTTTTACGCAACAGCCTACTTTAAACTGCAATAAATATCAAAATTAAACTACGTAACAACCAAAAATTATAGTCTACGAATGCAAATAACGAATTAATGTGCAAAATTATCATATAGGTCGGCAAACGCAGTAACAAATCAAAGTTACTCCGTGATCGTTACCATAGACAAATAATGAATAACTAAAGTCGAATTATTGATTTACTGGAGTAATCTGACATGTGATTGCTGTCACTTTGTGTAATAAAATAGTTACAGCAGCAACAAAGTGACAGCTAGCACATGTCAGTTTACTTCAGTGAATTCATAATTCGACTTTAGGTGCGACACTCTCGCTCCAAACGCTTTTAGGAGTCCACAATACCTCAGCACCACCTCACTCTTTATCACGCTAGCGAGCGAGACAAACAGGGAGAAGGCTCCAAGGCGCCTATAGTTCAAGTTATTTCTTTTTACGGTGAAAATAATGGTAAAAAGAAAAACTTTATACATATCTGCTTTATATTTGTTTCAGTAGGTAGCTTTGTATTTTTTTTTCTGTAGAGAAATTTTTACAGAATCGTGTTTTCGTCAAACTTGTACTTAATATTAATCCTCAATTTTACCATAGGTATCTTTATTTCAAAATTAATGCTGCAGTATTTTCGAAACAACGGAGGATCATGCGAAGCAATTTGCGGTGTCGAGCATTACATCGTCGAAGTCTCAGAGACTCCAGGTAGGTAGTTACGTGACTTAAATAGGGGTAGGTAGTTAAGGGTTAATAATCAAGTACAATATACTATAGCAGATTGGACAGTGACCCCCAAACTAGACGTTTATCTGTTCAAATGAATCAGTGTCCTCGTTAGTCTCCTTCCTCTGATTGAAATGCACTATGTGCCTCCTGATCTGGTATCCTACCAAACTGTTTGGAAAGATCTCGTTTCGCCTCCTCAATAGAGTCAGTATTTTACCATGGGATCCAAAGGTATCTGATGAAAATGTAAGCAAAAATTCTAAAATCCTTTTGGGCTTTGATTTGATTATTTGAGTACTTAAAAACACATAACACTTGGACAGGCCTACGCAGTCAGAATTGTACCATCGTCACTTACGGCTTTTATCCGTATTTAAAATCATTCTTGGCGAAAGGATGGCCGATAGCCCAACTGGAGTTGCGACCGCATACTGGAAGGACAGCGTGCGTGGGAAGGCCCGCCGATGATGCCAGGGGAGGACCTTTGTCCAGCAATGATGATGATGTTTGGGCTTAGGCGGACTGGGTTCATTACAGGCTGCTGGGATTAGGCGATTTTTTTCAGCACCATCAGCTTAATTGACATATTCTACGACAACTAGTAAAATATAGAGGTGAAAAACAGGGTGTAAAAGTTTACTCATCCTCCATAGAAATCGGAGGATCCTCAGATAAGACGGGTTTTGTTTTCAAGTGATCTCGGGATGTTGTATCTATGCTAGTCGCGCGGTAAACTCTGCTTGCGCGATGCAGGATTTTGCGTGACGTCATTGTGATGTGTAGTTCGCATGTGGTGATGTAGATGCCGCCACACTAGGTACACGAGTTTCACTTCTACATGGTTTTATTGCTCTATGGCCGTAACACATTTTAGTTAATTCATTAGTTTACCTACAAAACAAGACTTCGGCAATAATTTATATAAGTAGGCGGAACGAGACAAAGGTCGATAGGCTGTTTGCGAATTAAGTTCCCGAATAGAAAGGGAGATTGTTGTGTTTGAGCGATTGAAAAATAGTCATATATCAAAAATCGTGGTCCCAGCTTCTATCCCTACTGAATCGAGATCAAATCGCATCTTTTAATTCTACGTTCAATTAAAAACTTTTTGTTAAAGATGCATATGAGAACGTATTATTTTTTCTTTCAAGCAGAATGATGCTCAAAAGAAAAAAAATTGAACGTAGAATTGTAATACAAATCCTCTATTTAATTGACGACTACAAGATTTCCACTCACTTTGATTTCGTCTCTAATTAGATTTGTTTTTTCTTCAGAACTCCTGCAAAGACATTGACAATATGAAACCCAGTCCAAATCGCTAATTCTAAAGCTTACATTTAAAACCTAGTAGGTACCAATTTCAGAAATTGCATTAGAACCCAATAATTATCATTACTAAATATTACTTAGAAGTCTTATACTATAATTATAATATAATTGTAATAATATAATAAAGCTGAAGAGTTTGTTTTTTTGTTTGTTTGTTTTAACGCGCTAATATCTGGAACAACCAGTCTGCAGTGCTATTCTGTAACCTTCTCACCGTGAAAACTTAAGTGAAGTGTACGTGGAGTGAACTGTCAGTGTCATCCCACCTAATACTAGGGATGGACCAAGGATTACATTTACAATCATAATCGAGATTTTAATAATATTTTTATGATAATTATAATGATCATAATCAGTTAACAGATTAAATAAACGCAATCCCATGACCCAACCGCGATGTGTTGTGAAGAAGTGATAGTGGATTGAGTCGACTAAGACTGTGCGACGTTATTCAACGTTGTTATTAACCCAAATCTATTCAATAAGAATAGATAACCGAGTGTGCCAAGTGATCGAGTGAGAAAGTTTGCCTGACTGACGGACCATAGAATTTATCCCGATAACGATGTTTGAGTATGTGTACATAAGCTATTTGAATAAAAAACATGCGGATTATTTAAGATGTACCTTTCTAATATTTTATTATAGGTAGGTAAATTTAAACCGACCTACGCGTTGCCAATAATAAAATAATATTCATAAAATCACCGTCACCAATACGAGTACTATAACAAAATTCAACAGTTCAACTGACATTCGCGCAGCGCGCGCTCCGCGGCCGGCGGACGGCTAGGTTCACTTCATCTAGCCCAAGTGAAGTTATGTTGCTATGGCAACGAGAATCGAGTGAAGTGATAAGATCACGACACTCGCGCGTCGCGCTTACCGATTCACTTCACCTAGCCGATTCACTTCGGCGCGGGTGGTTACTATGGTTACGAGAATCGGGTGAAGTGATAAGATCACGCGCATGCGCGTGAGGCGCTGTTAGTAATATCAAGTTGAGTTTTTTTTTTATTTATTTTTTAAATGCGCGACAAACAAAAATTTGGTTTTACCACCTTTATATCAAAATCCAAAATGGCGGCTACAATCATTTTTCATCATGGGTGTCGTTTTCATAGTTTTCGGGGGTGTTACAGCCGATAGTGGAGTCAAATAAATAAAGCAAGATGGCGGCTGCAAAAATATTCAGATTTGTCGTCATGGGTATCGTTTTCATGGTTTTCGGGGGTGTTAAAGCCGATAGTATGGTCAAAATTAAAAAGCGAAATGGCGGCGGCGAAAATGTTCAGATTTTTTATCATGGGTGTCGTTTTCGTAGTTTTCGGGGGTGTTAAAGCCGATAGTGTGGTCAAAATTAAAAAGCAAGATGGCGGCTGCGAAAATGTTCAGATTTTTCATCATGGGTATCGTTTTCGTGGTTTTCGGGGGTGTTAAATCCGATAGTGAGGTCAAAATTTAAAAGCAAGATGGCGGCTGTGAAAATTACCAAACGTATTGGAATAAAATAAACCAAATTGAGTTTCTGACTGAATTTCTGTTTTGCTATTTTATTTAAAAAAACCCCTTAATTACTATTAAGGGGTTTTTTTAAATAAAATAGCAAAACAGAAATTCAGTCAGAAACTCAATTTGGTTTATTTATATAAAATGATCAATAGAATAAGTATAAAGGCTCCTACATACTGGCGCGACTTGTCGCGCGACGCGTCGCGACACAAAGGCACCGCTTGTAGCGCTACACGCGGTGTCTTTGTGTCGCGTCGCGTCGCGCTTCAAGTCGCGCCAGTATGTAGGAGCCTTAAAAATTAAAAATTAAAATCTCGATTATGATTATAAATGTAATGCTTGGTCACTCCCTAGCATCAGTGGGATGACACTGACAGCTCACTCCACGCGAGTTTTCACGGTGAGATTTTTACAGAATCGACATGCTGATTTGAAAAATTATTGTTGCATTCCATAGCCCAATTCTTAAGGAAGGCTATAGGCTATTTAACATCACGCTAGGACTCTTAGGAGACGAGCAAAAAGAAAAAAAGCATGAAAGAACACTAAATGAAAACAAAGTAATAGCGCGGGCAGGCGATGAGATGCGACGACAAGAAACACGCGGACGAAGTCGCGGACAGTAACTGGTCGTTTTTATAGCGCAAAAGAACATAGATAGACTAAGAATAGGGTATTTGACTGTTATTTTTTTAATTTGATTTTTCAAAACCTAGAATAAGTTTAGCCACAGTAAAAAAATATTGTTTAATTAAATATATAAAAAATGGCGAAGTGTTTTGCGTTTTAAAGGCTATGACAGAAACAGCACTACTAGCATCTGACGTCACAACACAGCAGAGCCATAGCAACTTCGCGCCATTCAGTACAATGATCGTTTTGTGTGAGAAGGATATAAGAATAATTTCAAAAGCGTATAACTTCTCTATTTTTCCACCGGTTTCATTTGTTTTTTTCACAAAACGTCTCTTTTTAGTAACATATTTAAAATAAGTATTCATTCTTGTATTTCTTTGATAGTAGTCAAATACCCTATTCTGTAGGTGATTGTTGCATAAGCACCCAATAATAATGTGCCCGCAGTAGTGTAGACTAGCATAAGTTATGGGTAATCCAGATACAATCGGTAGGTACTTTTCTGAAATATAACGCACTATGATCAATATTGTCCTAATTAGGTGTACATACTATGCTATGAACAGATAGACTATATCGACGGTTAAAAGTTAATACGGCACAAGCGACATTTTGGTCGAAAATGAACCTATTTTCGACCAAAATGTCGCTTATGCTGTATTACCTTTTAACCGTCGATATTATTACGTTAAACAATTCACGAATAGACAAATATGGAAACGTTGTCGTTGCTACTTTATTACGCAAAAACTCCTAAACAAAAACGGTTACGGCGGTTAAGCAAAACCATTAGAGTAGTTTAATCCCGGAAAAATCAAAGAAAACCTTAGGGCTGGGAATTAGCATAGATAAACTCGTCTTTCTGGAATGCCGTCTTTTCGGAAAGGCAGAAAAGTGAAAATAGGGACTTCTCTGTTATAATATGATTTTAGTAAAAAAACTTAGCAAATTGCCTTTGCTTCATCAATTAACCGAAATCATCATACCCACATAATAATTGTAAGTAGATTAGCAATAAATTACAACGTACAACCCAACTTATAAATACTAGGCCGTGGGGCTCCAGCCTTAGATTTTAGGTTGATTACGCACCGTGACGGTAATAGGCATTTACAGCCAATAGCAGGCTGGCATTTACTATAATGTTTATTAAATAAACATTCTGGGACAAACGTGTGCCGCGTCCTTTACGTTAAATTTAAGCAGAGATCGGAATAGGTAGAGTATATTTACCTAAACTCCGAGGCAACGAGTAACATAGGGTGGATGACACCTCCTCTAAAATCCCGTAATAATAATAATGACGTTTTAATCCTGGGATTTTAAAATCACGAAATATTCAACTTCTGGATATAAGGGACATTAGGGTGTCTAATTAAGTCAATCGGAATGGGGTTAAAAACTGAAGGTTTGCTCGTGAGATGGCAGCACTGTTGAGTGGTCCTTAAACTGTGATTATTGTGCTGCTATTGTTGTTTAGTTTGAATGACGAATTAAAATTAGTAATAAAATAAACGATAAAATGCATGCAACTTGCAGTTTATAGCCTCATTTGTTGCGAATCCATTAAAATGTAATGTGGCCGAATATTGAGGACATATTCCTCAATATTTAAGGTACCTACATAAATTAGGTTGCGAGAAGCGCAGGACCAGAAGTTGTTGAGTTGCTTGGGGGAGGCCTAGGTCCAGCAATGGACGTCTATTGGCTAAAACGATGTTTTTTCCAATGGCTTGCTACTTACACTGTTATTGTTCTAAGCACATCAATCCCACCTATTTGTAAAACGCAAGAACCACACAATATTACAAGATACATAAAATCATGAATAAAATAATTTCAAATAATGTAACAAGTCAATATCTTGGAAAGGACCCATTAAAACGCACCTGCATGCAATGAAGAGATAAATTAATTGAACTAGGTAATGCATTACCTAATACTACGAGTAGCACGATCGTTGAGTGTTCAAATTATTGCTAGATCTAATTGCAAAAGTCAATCTAAATGTCAAAGGTCTCCATATTGGTTCGACTGCAGACCATAACGGCCTGCAATCTATTCACACTCAGGTGATACACCTACATACATACATACATATCGTGCAGATATAGTTTTAAGTAGTAAAAACGGACGAAACGATGGATGGTCTGTGTAAAGGTGGTAGGATGTACCTAACCGTATTATAAATATATATTTTTTTTTATATATTTTGTCCAATAATTTTCTTTCCCATTTTTCTCCATAGGAATCAACTATTTATAGGAACGTACTATTACGTAATAAATATATAAAATAAAAATATTTTGAATGACTAGGGGTGGGCGTTGCGACAACGAACCGTTTACAAAGACCGTTTTGTGTTCTACGACGATGAAACCGTTTTACGTCCTGGGTTCAAACAGTCTTCGTTGCACAAATCAGTCTTCGAATTACTTGGTGCGATCTTTTATTTTACGCCTAAGAAAATGAAGTCGAGAACGCAATTAACTATCTATCTAACAAACTATCTACCACATTCGTCGAGTCGTCTTCCATAACGTTCCGCGTTCGTTTACAAAACAGTCCTTACAACAAAAAGTGAACTTTGTGTCAATGAAATAGTCGATAATGTATTACCGGTTGTCAATGCTGTCCTGTCAAACCCGTTCATAGAACGTAGTAAGAAACTACAATTATTTTATTCGACGAAAACGCAATTCTGTTCCATGTTGGATAAGCTTCGTCCTTTAGGCCGTCTTCAAACCAGTTGCAATGACGACCGTTTTCTGAAACCGTTTTCGTCGTCGGGAAAACGGTTGCGTTTCGTCCGTCAAAAATTCGACAACGACCCACCACTAGGAATACCCGACTCCTTGACTCGTGACTCGTGAAAAATCTTTGCATATAGGTAAACAACGCGTTCAGGATGATGTTGGGGCTCCTCCGCTATTGCAGCGCATTGACAGTTTTGCGGAAGCCCGGGTTGATTATTTCTACGCAACAATGCGCCAGCGCAGCACTTCGCTGGCCGCGCTCGCGGAAAGGCTTTAAGGTTCCATCGTGACTAACTATTATTGTAACCGACACGTAGCACGGTTGGAATGTTAAATGTAATTTTAATTTATGACGAACAATTTAAGGCTCCCGCAGACAGGCGCGACGTGACAGCGCGACTCGACACTAGTAGCACAATGTCTATGGAAACTTCATGCAAAGGGTCGCGCTGCCTGTCACACCCGCGATATCACGCCAGTCTGCACGAGCCTATATTATTTTTAAATGTATCAATTGACAACAACTTATCACATCATTTTTCAGACTATCATTTATAATCACACCACACATGCTTCTCAAGGAAAGCATTGTATTGTAATCGTAAGTAATTGAATTAATTTGACTGTGTGTATTTCTATTATGAGTCTATTTTACTTGAATTAAATTATGTATTTGAATTTGATATTGCCGTGGGTTTTGCAAATTCGCCAATGTTTAATAATGGATCCATAGATCGAAGCCGTTTAAATTATTCACAAATGTTACAAACGCAATATGGATTCATCAATAACTCTAAGAACACTTTCTAAATCAGATTACTAAACGCTAAAGCACTTTCCAGACACACCTGCATGCATAAAGGTATATTGATCGTAAAATATATCTGCGAATGGATCCTGATACAGAACATTATCGTTAAATTATTGGTTTAAGGCCCACGCAGACGAACGATTAACAGTTCTGATGGCGCAACAAACCCTAGCTTGACAGTTTACGTGAGTCCATCAAGTGCGCAATAATTATTATTATGGGTACCTATAAAAATCTGGTACAATGGCTGTTATAGTTGGTACCTGTACCTTAAGGTACAAATAGACCTTAAAGAGAAGTCGAAATACTGAAGTACAGTCAGACGGTAGACAGCAAATCGGCCGCACGCAAACGATTCGCGACTCGGTCAACGACTAATAACCTGACTACAATTCTCAAAGTTTTCAATACCTACCCAAAATGTTTAAATGCAAGCGTTGCCAAGTTGAGAGTAGGGACGGCGCTAAATGCGTGGGTTGCCTGGGACAGTTTGACTTTCCCTGCGCTGGTATAACTGAAGGAGGATGGAGAAAATTGGGGGATCGCAAGAACACATGGAAGTGCAGTAATTGCAAATCCTCGGCAGCATCCAGCCCTCGCCCCACAATTGCAGCTGCAGCTACGCCCGTAACAGCTGACATGGATTCTATTATGTTGGAACTAAAGGCCCTCTCAGCCCAGATGGACAACTTGCCTGCTTTAATTGAGAACGTAAAAGCTATCCAATCGGAACTGGCGGAACTTAAGTCGATCAGATCGGAGTATTCCAGTCTTAAAACAGATGTCGAGTTTCTAGACCATTCGGTGGAGACATTAGCCAACAAAGTGTCGGGGTTGGAGAGTGAAGTGGACTGCCTTAAGAAAACTAAAGAGGAGATGGCGGCTTTACATGATCGATGCTCCAAAATTGAAGATCTGCATCGCGAAACTGAACAAAGATCAAGAATGAACAACTTAGAAATTAAGGGCGTTCCATCAACCAACTCAGAAAATCTGTTCGAAATCATTGGTAAGATAGGAGATATCATTGGATGCAGAATCCCTAAAGAGCAGATAAACTTCATTGCGAGAGTACCGATGCGAAACAACGAACATAATAAAAATATTATTTGCTCAGTTCACAACAGATACCTCAAAAATGATTTCGTGGCCGCGGCTAAAAAACTTAAAGCATCTATAACTGCAAACAAGTTGGGCCTGCAGTCCGACAGTGTCATCTACGTCAATGATCATCTAACTTTTGAAAACAAAATGCTGTTGAACAAGACGAAAAAACTTGCCAAAGAACGAGGTTTTTTATACACTTGGGTAGTTGGTTGCAAAATCCTTATAAAGAAAAATACTACTTCTCCAACCCATCACATAAAAACGGAACAGGACTTTAAAAAGTTTCTGAAATAAAAGTGTTGTGTCAATTTTATAATTCCTTATATTTGTATACTCGCACGCACTACGCTACCTTTACCGCTTTTTTTTTTTTTTTTTAGGGTGGGAAATCATCAAATAACTTCTCCCGCTCTGGGCGGAGCGGGAGGGTGTGTCAGACTCTTACTGACTAAAACCCACCCGTATTCCTTCCGGTTGCCTGTGTTGCGGGGGCCTCGGTGACCCATAAGTACCTTCCCGCGACCCCGGCAGGATTCCTTTACCGCTGCCCTATTGTTCTCTTATCGCTTGGTGTTGACCATAACTATTTCTCTATTGAATCTTATTTGCATGGAACTAAGGTTGTGATCGGCTTGATCTCGCTCATTTTCTCAATGTATCTTAATTTTTGCTTTGAACTGAATGTACCGCACATTACAATTTCTATTGAAGCACTATTCATTTGTAATCTTTCTGTTTGCGATGTCACCTATTAGCGTGTATTACCAAAATGTTCGGGGATTGCGTACAAAAGCGTTAATATTCTATCGTAATGTGTGTGTTAATTACTATGATATCATTTGCTTAACTGAGACTTGGCTTATTGAGGGTATTAAAGACAGTGAATTGTTTGACGACCGTTACATAGTGTGGAGGCGCGATCGGAATTATTCTAGCACGAAACAAACTTTAGGGGGTGGTGTACTTATTGCAGTGCGACGTGAACTTATCAGTGATCTCCGCAGTGAATGGTTCTCGTCTGCCGAAGACCTGTGGGTTACTCTCACCCTATACAAGATGAGACCGCGAGTATCGTACAAAATGCATATTTGTGTAGTGTACATATGCAATCAAAATCTTGGCCACACCCAAGCAGGTCAGTTAACTAATTTTTCTAATAACCTAACAGATATTGTTCTGAAGCATCCCGCCGATAAGTTTTTAATTCTTGGCGATTTTAATCTTCCAAATATAAACTGGGAACCAGATTATGATGGTCAGTCTGTTTGCCCTAGTAATATCCAAGGTCATGTTCAGGTCAATTTGTTTGATAACTTTACAGTCTGCAATATCTCGCAATACAATTCGCACGTAAATGTCAACAATAAAATACTAGATCTAGTTTTATCCAATAGCGAGGTTTCGGTAGCAAGTTGCGCCGATCCTCTGGTGCCGGTAGACCCACATCATGGGGCTATCTGCGTGTCTGCTGATTTTGTGGAACTTCATACTCTTCCGGCGCGTCCTCGTATAAAATTTTTATATCGATCGGCCGACTATATGACCATTAATCACCGGCTGAGCCAGATCGACTGGCACAATGAAGTGAGCACTAGGACACTGGAAGATGCCGTATCGTTTTTCTATGACACTCTCAAGGAACTACGTGATTCTTTTGTACCTATTAAGACGGTAGTACCAAGCAGCAAATACCCTCTCTGGTTCAAACAGCCTCTTATAAAAATTTTAAAAGATAAAGCGAAGTACCACGCAAAATTTAAGAAATACGGAAACCTGTCTGATCATTCGTCTTTTGTTTTGCTACGACAACGTGCCAAGGAAGTTGAAAGGGAAATGTTTAACTGCTATATTACAAAAATTGAAGAAGACATTTTCAAGACCCCCAAAGCGTTTTGGTCGTACGTAAAATCAAGAAACCAAATCAATGCTTATCCTTCCTTACTTAAATATAGAAATAGCACTTCAAGTATAGGAGAGGATATATGCAACATGTTTGGCGACTATTTCTATTCTAATTTTATCAGTATGGCAAGTAGTATTAACGGTGACGACGATCTTTCCAATGACCACGCGCAGGGTTCAAACATGCATTTGAGCGATATTGTTTCGGACATACATTCAATCGAAGTTAATGAATTGGAAGTATTCCATCTACTTAAAGGAGTTGACTTATCTAAATCTGCAGGACCAGACAATATTCCACCAGTTTTTATACTCAACTGTGCCAAAAGTCTGACTCCTCCTCTTTCACTTCTGTTCAGGCGGTCCTTAAATTTAGGTGAGGTACCTACAATTTGGAAGTCGGCGTTAATCACTCCGATCCACAAAAAAGGGCCTAGAGACCTCGTGGAAAACTACAGGCCCATATCAAAACTATGCATTTTCGCTAAAATCCTTGAAAAAATAATATACAAGCAGCTTTATGCTTGTCTTAAACTAAGCATCAGTGACCGACAACATGGTTTCCTGCGAGGTCGGTCCACAACCACCAATCTCATTCTTTGTGGTGACTACTTGACTGAATGTATGGCTCATCGCACACAAGTAGATGTAATCTACACAGATTACAGCAAGTGTTTTGATCGCTTGGACCATGCTATACTTCTGCGTAAACTATTGGCTATAGGTATCAGTGGAAATCTCTTCAGGTGGTTCTCATCTTATGTGGCCAACAGATGTCAAACTGTTGTTCTTAATGGATACACATCGAGAACTATGATTAGCCCCTCAGGGATTCCACAGGGATCGCTTTTGGGACCATTGTTATTCAACATCTTCATCAATGACGTCTCTTCATGTTTCTCAAACTCAAGAGTGCTTTTGTTTGCGGACGACATGAAGATTCTAAGCGAAATCAGAACTTATTAGGATGCTGAACGTCTCCAGCACGATCTGGACAGATTCCAAGAGTATTGTACGGCCAACCGCTTGGATCTAAATGTCTCGAAATGTTATACATGTACCTTCACTCGTAAACCGAAACCAATTCTTTACGATTACAAACTAGCCAGCACTTCAATAGCCAGAGTTAATACGATTAGGGACTTAGGGGTCACTTTTGACTCGAAACTTCTTTTTGACACACACATCGATAATATTATTAAAAAAGCTTCTAAGGCACTAGGTTTCATTTTGAGGATATCGGCTGATTTTAAAAATATCAAAACACTCAAAATTCTTTATTGTGCTTTTGTGCGCAGTCATCTCGAATATTGCTCACCAGTATGGAATCCTATTTATAATACGTACGTCAATCGCATCGAAGGTATTCAAAAGAAATTTTTAAGGTACATTGAGTTTAGATCCAAAACCTATTTGCCTAATTATTACAGCCGCTGCAGGAAGTTTCACATTCTTCCACTAATTGAGCGCAGAAAAATTGCCGACATGGTATTCTTGTTCAATTTGGCAAATGGTTCAACCGACTGTTCTGAATTGATGAGCAAAATTGGTCTGCGTGTTCCATCCTTTACCTTAAGGAATCATCAACCACTGTATGTTCCCTCTGTGCGGTGTATATATCGACAAAATTCTTTTATTATAAGAGCTAGCAGGGCATACAACTCGATGTGTCAGAGTGTTGATGATCTTGATTTATTCGCCACCAGTGTTCCTAAACTAAAAAAAGTACTGTGTAAACACTTCTTTGAAGATCACTAAAACCTGTTCACTCTTCTCTTGATTCTCTCCGAGTACTTACTTATTCTTACTTTCTCTTGCCTGTCTACTGTTTCTTGTGCTACCCTAATATTGTCAGTGAAAACTTTTAATTGGCCTTCTGTCACTAACTGTCAACTATCTGTATCCTAGCTGTAAGTTTTCTTAAGAAATAAAATAAAATAAAATAAGACTGCTAGATAGAGCATGGAGTGGTTCTTAAATTATTGTAGACTAGCTTTTACCCGAGGCTTCGCCCGTGGTAGATAATGAATTTTGAAGTTATTTTAAGGCGCAGATATATGATTTTAGTGATATTTAATCTGTTATTACGCCTTCAAATAATGCAAGTAAGTTAAATAAATAAAAAATAGAACGCATACACCTCAATTATATGTATATGTGAATATTAAGGTATTGTAGTAAAATACTTTATGAAATAAATTCAGGAAAGACTGTCTGCCAAAAGCATAAAAAACGATGTTACTTTCAAACTAGTTAAGATATTTTCATGATTTTTTTTTGTATGAAAGACATAATATTCCTGCTTTTAATAAACGATGGGCGGAAGCTTCACGGAAAAAGGAAATATTTTTAATGAAAAACAGTAATTGGTTGGAATCAGAATATTCAGCAACTTTACCGAACTCTGAAGACGTTACAACCGACTCCACACCATCTACTTCTTCTGGAAAACGTGGAAGACCGTGCGTATCTTATACATACTCGTTACAAATCAGCAAAAAAAGAAACAATACTATGTTACTTAATGAATATGGATTTTAGCACATCTACATTGCATATCTGCCAGGATTCCGTTCGATAGGAGAACGAACGGAAGCTAAACTTGTGGAAACATTAAGGTTTGCTGACAGTGAAAATAAGACCTTATTCTCGAGTTTCATGGAAGACGCAAGGCAGAAAAAAATGCTAACGGATCAAGAAGCATTGAGCGTATAAAATTTATTGATTTGAATTTAACGGAAGCAATGAATATAAGCAATGTTTGTACCTGAGAAATTTAAAAAACGAACGAAAATGTATGATTCCACCGTATTACCACCATATTCAGCTATTGAAATTACAAACACAAGTGCAAAAATAGTAAAATTCAAGATTTATTAGATTACACTGCAGCTAGAATTTTGACAATAGATTCCGTGTATAAGAATGGATTGAACAATTTACTTCTATACAGTAAATAGGGCTATGATGGCTCATCTGGTCAAAGTCAGTACAAACAGAAACTTCCAGAAGAGTCTGAACTGATTTCTGATGCAAATTTGTTTGTCTTGGATGCCTATCAAATTAACGAGCTATCGGGTGATGTTGTCTGGCAAAATCCAGTACCATCATCTGTTCGTTTTTGTCGGCCTATATTAATAGAATTTTGCAAAGAAACTCCTGAGAAAACAAAAGCTGTTGTGGATGAAGTAAAAGCCTAATGCCAAACTCTTTCTTACAATGATAGATGGCAAAGTAGCACAAAATGTGGAGCTACTCCACGCCAAATGAACGATTTGACTAAAGTAACTGCTAAACTTGTAAGTGAAGATTCTTATCAATACGGACTGTCTACTTAGCACGCATGGATTCGTTGCATGGAAATGATTTTACATATAACCTAAAATCTTTCTTTCCAAACGTGGTCAGCCACAAGCGAAGAAAAGAAACGACTAAAGCAAAAGAAGAAAACCCTGGTACGAAAACATTTTCGTGACAAGCTAGACTTGATCATCGACGGTAGTACTAATGATGGTAATACTGCCAGAAGATTTTTTTACAATGCAAGCTGATCTGCTGAAATTACAGGAGTGGGTATAAATTTGATTAAACGACTTTACATAATTATGCAAGCTCTTTCATCAGGTGTAATGATAAATGTTGAAAAATTTGGCAGTTATGCTATGGAGACTGCCAGGAGATACAGTTCACAAAATGTTGATTCATGGAGAAAGTGTCACAAAGCATTTGGCTGTGCTTCCTATTGGTCAACTTGCGGAAGATGCACAAGAATCCCGTAATAAGGATTATAAAAAAAATTCGTCTACATCATGCCAGAAAATGCTCTCGACAAATGAGGATGTATTTCATACTCTTCTTTATACTTCAGATCCGCACATAACCAGCATTAGAAAACCATGTATAGTAAAAACGTGAGGGAACTTAATGAAGACACCTTAGATCCTTTGAAAGTGAACGAATTCATCTCAGATCCCGAAGTTCGCCAAGTATAATATAGCATGTAATCCACAATTAACTAATTAATCTATATTCATTTTTACAACACTGTTTTTTTTCTTTATATTTTATGTTTTTATTATATGGATATTGATTTTTATTTTGGGATTAAGTATATGATAATTGGGTTTTGTAGACATTATAATTTATATTGATAGTTAAAAATATAAAATGTGAGTTAAATTAGTGTCACACGATTTCATACTTGAAACATAGATTTAGGCACAGGAATTATAACGAGTATTGTTGGACACAACAGCTCTTTAAATGCTAAATATGTATATAACTAGAATAAAAAATGTGGATTTGTGTAGCAAAATACCTCAACATCCAGACAAACGTACAAACATTCTTCGTTATTTTTTTACTATAGCTAAAGATATTGTGCTCATAGAAGTTCCTCATTTAATACAAAAATTACTTTGAGTGAAATATTTTTAAGAGATGCTTATTATTTGAGTATCCTTAGGTAGGTACTCAAATAATAAGCATCTTTTAAAAATATTTTAGTTTCGTCCTGATTAAAGGCTCCTACATACTGGCGCGACTTGTCGCGCGACGCGTCGCGGCACAAAGGCACCGCTTGTAGCGCTACACGCGGTGTCTTTGTGTCGCGTCGCGTCGCGCGACAAGTCGCGCCAGTATGTAGGAGCCTTTATATAGGAAAAGTAGAGGATCATATTCAAAATATTCATTCAAAAATACAGTCACTTTGTCAACCTTTTTAATATTGTATAATAGCTCATTGATTTCTACGGGTACTACCATGGTTAGTTATCAATATTTCCAAGGGATGTATTAATAACGAACATAACTGTTCCAAATACCAATATAGAAATTAATTTCCGCTCAGATACGACAAGCAATAGCTACTTCATCATATTGCCAATTTATGTACCATTTCCGACAATGAAGCATTAGTATCGCTCGAAGACAATTACTACACAACCTGTAGGCATAAATACTGTCGTCTATAATAATTAATAAATAACAGGTACTATTAAAATAAGCTTCGCACCGTCTTTACGCCTTGACAAAAATCGAGATTTTTATAAAAATGCTCAAATGTAAATTTATATTTATTACAGCATCACTCTGCGGAGATAACTTAGACATACTAAGACGACCCACTGACCACGATTTTTTTATTTCTTATTTTTTTTAATATAAAAATAAGTCGTCGAAGACTTAACATAAGAAATTTTCAATATTAAATGAAGTAAAAATTTATTCATTTTTTACATAGATTATTTATTAATGTTTTACATAGATTCTTTATTAATTATTTTACATAGATTCTTTTGTATTTTGTGAGAACGTTAAACGCTTCATAGACTAGATTTATAGACCATTTTTATTTTGTTAAGTACCTGGTACTTTTTGACAGGCCTTTTTTATTTTTTTTGGGTGGGAAATTATCAAATAACTTCTCCCGCTCTGGGCGGAGCGAGAGGGTGTGTCAGACTCTTACTGACTAAAACCCACCCGTGTCCCTTCCGTTGCCTGTGTTGCCAGGGCCCTCGGTAATCCTTTCGGACTTTCCCGCGACCTCAACAGGCATCGGCCCTAGTGGACCCCTACACTTGTGCCGACATCTCTTTGAGGCGCGCGTGGAACACAACGCGCCTTCAACCCGGCCATTGTCCTTATCGGACGGCGAGCTACGGAATAAGGTGTAAAATTTCCCCCGTGACGTCCGTGAACTTGCTCTCCGCCAATTCCGGCCCCCCGCACCAGCCGCCCGACGAGGCGGTCTGCAATGACTCTTTCAAAGCGCTTGCGAGGACCACTTTCCCCGTCTTCCAACGAAAGGGGAACAGGCCTCTCTCCAAGCATGCGCGTAGGAGCCCCCTTAGTCGAGGCCCAAGAGCCTTCAAGACCAGGTCCAAGTCTTTCCTAGGTAAGCTGTCGGGTCCTGGGGCGGTATTTTGCCATTCAGCCAACATACCGCCACTCTCATCTCTAGCTTGGTCACCTCCGGAGCATCGTCGTCGTCGGCGGTGTGGTCCGCATCGGGCACCGCAGCTGCGGGCACAGCTTCTGGCGCATTTTAAATTGTATGCATTATAGTTATGAAAAAAGTACACTATAAACTACATTTATCAATTATTTTTGTACAAGTTTATATTTTATTCAGAAAATGTTTCTGAGTAAATTAAGAAAATACGTATTTTCGGAGTTCGATGTAGTCAATTCGGGCCCACTTATAAATTAACGTGCGAATCTGCTACAGAAAAAATAACAATTTGATTTTATTTATTCAGGGACAATAAACAGCTACAATATGTGTTGGATCATAGAAAAGAAAATATTTACAATATTGCAGGCCACTAATAATTACACCACATTAATAATAATATAATTGATTGCTTGGCAACAAAGTAATATTTAACACAAAAAACCCAATAAATAATAAAATCTAGACTAGCTTACATTCCTAATAACATTATTAGTTAATAATAATTTTCATAACATCTTCTTTATATATAAAAATGAATCCCTGTTTCCCTTGGTCGGAAAATTATTTATTATTATTTACGCTAAAATGGCTAAACGGATTTAGATGAAATTCGGCAAACGGGTAGACCGTGACCTGAAACCTAGGATACTTTTATCCCGATATTCCCATGGGATCGAGGCTTGTTTGGGTGAAACTGCGGGGCGCAGCTAGTCTATATTTAAAAATGAACTCCTATTCCCCTTGGTCAAGGCATCACGCGTGAACGGCTGGACCGATATCGCTATTTTTTTTTCTTATGTAAGAAAAGAAAACCTCCAGACGGGCGAAGCCGCGGGCAAAATCTAGTTATAAATTTGGATTTTGAGCACAAAAAATATCAAATAGGTTAATCACGCCTTAACGACTGAATGAATATGTACGAAAGGTATATGAGCAGACCATGACCCAAATTAGGACCCTTTTTCTCCCGGTAGTACGTTCCCTTGGGATATTTAATATTCTTTTCATAATTTTCCGACCTCCACGTGGATGAAACCGCGGGCAAACGCTAGTATGTAATGAATAACCTAGGTACACCCGGCTACATACAGTGGCGTACCTAGGGTTTCAAAATAACGCAAGCCCAATAAAATTTTAACCGATTTCAAAAAAAGAAAGTTCTGTTTTCGACTGAGTATATAGGTACGTATGTATCATCGCAATTTTCTCATAAACTACTGGTTAGGTACACTAAATTCTCTATCGAGCATTTTAGTAAAGGCTCCTACATACTGGCGCGACTTGTCGCGCGACGCGACGCGACACAAAGACACCGCGTGTAGCGCTACAAGCGGTGCCTTTGTGTCGCGACGCGTCGCGCGACAAGTCGCGCCAGTATGTAGGAGCCTTAAGGCTTTTGGGCTTATATGAAGGTACCGCCACTGGCTACATATCAAGCTATACATTTCCAGTATAAGCTAATCTCGCATAGTATAGGCAGCTCAGCTTATACTGGAAATGTATAGCTTGATATGTAGCTGTGTGTACCAGTCGCACAGCTTACTCTAGGAGTACTGTGGATCGCCCGGAGGACACGGTGGAGCATACGGTGGAGGCTTGGGCAGAGATCTCTCGCGTCCGGTTCTGGCCACGGTACGGAGCAAGAGGGCATGGGCAGCCGTCACCTCCTTCTGCGACGCAGTAATGCTCGCGACGGAGGAGGCGGGACAATTGAGGGAAAGGCAAGTTTCGCGCCCTCTCGCCCCTAGCCGCCGCAGGAGACGCCCTGGGCGTCGGGAATCCCGGGCGGATTTCCGGCCAACGTAGGCGCGGGCTTGCGGACGGTGAGCAATGGGTAGCTCACCGTCCGGTAAGGACCAGGCGCGGGTCGACGGCGCGTCGTATTCCACGCGCGCCTCAAATAGATGTCGTCAGCACAATGTAGAGGTCCACTAGGGCCGATGCCTGCCGGGGTCGCGGGACGGTACTAATGGGTCACCGAGGCAACACAGGCAACGTAAGAAATACGGGTGGGTTTTAGTCAGTAAGAGTCTGACACACCCTCCCGCTCCGCCCAGAGCGGGAGAAGTTATTTGATGATTTCCCACCCAAAAAAAAAAAACTAGGAGTACTGTTGTATCGTATGTTGTGATAGGAGTTTTACTGTTTGCGTAGAATGATTGAGTACTAATGTTACACTTAAGGCGCAGATATGATTTTAGTAACTTTTAAATCTGTTATTACGCCTTCATATAATGCAAGTAAGTTATGCAATAAATGTATAATGTTAAACTAGAACGCACACAGATCAATTCTTAAATGTTTAAGTACTATACTAAAATACTTTATGAAATAAATTCACGAAGTCTACATAAAAAACTATATTACTTTCAACCTACATAATATGATGTTTTCATGTTTTTTGCTTGTATGAACAGGCTACTTTATTATATAATATAATTCTATTTGTGATTTTTTTCAATGATTCATATTTTCGTAACTAAAAATAAATATTCCCTACGAATCAGCATGTCGATTCTGTAAAAATCTCACCGTGAAAACTCGGGTGGGTGGAGTGAGCTGTCAGTGTCATCCCACTGATGCTAGGGAGTGACCAAGCATTACATTTATAATCATAATCGAGATTTTAAAAATATTTTTATGCTAATTCTATTGATAATTTTATATAATTTCAAAATTAGTATTTAAGCGCTGAAACCTTACTATTTAGGGTTTTTTTTAAATAAAATAGCAAAACAGAAATTCAGTCCGATACTCAATTTGTTTTTTTTATTCCAAAAGGATTGGTAATTTTCGCAGCCGCCATCTTGCTTTTTAGATTTGACCTCACTATCGGCTTTAGCACCCCAGAAAACCATGAAAACGACACCCATGATGAAAAATCTGAACATTTTCGCAGCCGCCATCTTGCTTTTTAATTTTGACCTTACTATCGGATTTAACACCCCCGAAAACCATGAAAACGATACCCATGATGAAAAATCTGAACATTTTCGCAGCCGCCATCTTGGTTTTTAGATTTGACCTCACTATCGGCTTTAGCACCCCCGAAAACCATGAAAACGACACCCATGATGAAAAATCTGAACATTTTTGCAGCCGCCATCTTGCTTTTTAATTTTGACCTTACTATCGGATTTAACACCCCCGAAAACCATGAAAACGATACCCATGATGAAAAATCTGAACATTTTCGCAGCCGCCATCTTGGTTTTCAGAACTGACCTCACTATCGGATTTAACACCCCCGAAAACCATGAAAACGACACCCATGATGAAAAATCTGAACATTTTCGCAGCCACCATCTTGCTTTTTCGATTTGACCTCAGTATCGGCTGTAACACCCCCGAAAACCATGAAAACGATGAAAAATGTTTGTAGCCGCCATTTTGGATTTTGGTAAAACCACATTTTTGTTTGTCGCGCATTTAAAAATAAAAATGGCAAAATAAAAAAAAAACTCAACTTGACATTATTAACAGCTTCTCACGCGCAAGCGCGGCGTGATCTTATCACTTCACCCGATTCTCGTAACCATAGTAACCACTCGAGCCGGCTAAGTGAAGTGAGTCGGTAAGCGCGTCGCGCGAGTGTCGTGATCTTATCACTTCACTCGATTCTGGTTGCCATAGCAAGATCACTTCCCTTGGGCTGGGTGAAGTGAGCCTAGCCGCCCGCCGCGCGCCGGCCGGTGCGCGCGCTTCGCGAGTGTCAGTTGAAGTGTTGAATTTTGTTACAGTATTGATGACGGTGATTTTATGAATATTATTTTATTATTGGCAACGCGTAGGTCGGTATAAATTTACCTACTTAAAATAAAATATTAGAAAGGTACTTATAAAATAAACCGCACGTTTTTTATTAAAATGGCTTATTGTAACAGACACACACATCGCGTAGTTAGGTTTCCACATGTAGTTTGTGAGGGGATAAATTCTATGGTCCGTCAGCCAGGCACACTTTTAGCACTTATTGAAAAGATTTGGGTTAATAACAACGCTGAATAACGTCGCACAGGCTTTAGTCGACTCAATCCACTATCGCTTCTTCAAAACACACCGCAGTTGGGTCATGGGATTGCGTTTATTTAATCAGTTAAAACACATCGTGATTGGGTCATGGAATTGCGTTTATTTAATCAGTTAACTGATCATGATCAATAGAATTAGCATAAAAATATTATTAAAATCTCAATTATGATTGTAAATGTAATCCTTGGTCCATCCCTAGTATCCGGTGGAATGACACTCCACTCCAAATTCACTCCACGTTCACTTCACTTACGTTTTCACGGTGAGAAGATTACATAATAGCACTGCTGAACAGTGGCGACGCGGCGGCGGCGTGGTGTGAGCGAGACGCGCATTTGTATGGCTAGCTGCGGTTACCCGACCCTTAAGTGAATGTTAGGAATGTAAGTAGCAGTGAGTCAGGCTACCTACCGTTTGTGACTGTTATTTTCATTTTTGAGGTTGAGGGCTCTTGGTGAGTAAACACAGACAGAACTAAAGCATATTACCATAGTATGAAGAGGGGAAGTAGGCTATCTCCGGCCCAATCCGCGATATAATTGCCTACTGTCTCAGGATTGTCACTTTTAGCTAAATTTTAATTCAGTGCCTATAAATTGGCAAGGGTCGGGAAGTTGTATTTTTTACTTGTATTGGCCTGGGTACTGGGTTTGTGAGGTCGGTTTTACTTAAACGATGATGAAAAAAAAACATCGTAAAACAACATAAAAAACTAACGCCTGCCTCTTAGACTATAATCAAATTTTTGTTCTGTTGTTATGATTCGAACTTTGCTCTATTTACCTGATTCACAATTAGTCAATTACTTATTTTTAATTACGATTTTATAACTGTAAGTAAGTACTTAGTTACTATACCTACAATACTGAGAAATCGGCATGACTAAACGTTAACAAAGCAATAGCGGCAAATCAATTGACAGATCACAAGTACCTAATACATTCTAGTGGGAAAGTAGGCCTACCTAGTTCCTCTGTCTGATAGAAAACTAATGCAACAAAAAATAAGTAAGTAGGTATCTCAGCATCAAGTAAAAATTATATGCTAGAATAAGTGACTTGCTTACTTTTCCTGTCCAATAGGTAATCTGAACAGAGACAATTCTGGAATCGATGAATTATTAAGACACTCAAACACAGCAATACCTTCTCCTGAGATTATCACACATTTTTCATTCATTTAGCGGTGCCGAAAAGCCGTGACGCGAGAACCACGCGCGGTGTTAGCCCCGACTGGCGCACTGAGAAACGGGTCGAAATTTTGTTCAAGTGTGCGTGCGGCGACGCATAGATACTTTGGCGCACACATACAAGCCGCGCGCGGTGCGTTTGTATGAAGATAACTTACTTCCCCTCTTTATACTATGACATTACTCTGTTGAGACGCCTTCTGACCCCGAGTTAGCCAATCAAAACTCGTTGTGATTTGACGTACATATTCCTGAATAGGGGTTTTACTCTTTAAGGCTGTGATGTACGTGAATTAGGCTGGAACTGAAGAAGATTAAAACCTTTTTTCTCCATAATCCGTACCAAAATGGTCTTAAAAAAAATATATGTAATCTACTCAATACATGTCCCCTTCACTTATAATTTTAAATGTCAGTAATATGCATGCCAAGTAACCCCTGTTTTAGAAATATAAAACCGTTTTTCTTCTAAACTATTAATCGCTAGGTTTTTTTATAGTCATCATGATATTACACAATACAATAAATAGAGAATAACTAGAGAATTTTCGGCTTATTTTTTAAATAACTTTTTATTTACTTATAGTCATTTTTTTTAACATAAATGGTCTGGCAACGAAGATACGGGCTCGTCCGAAAGTAGTTGATTCGTCAAAACGAGTGACCAATTCAAATTTTCGAACGGGCAAAAACACACAGCAAGTAGGGACAACTGTCAAATCATGTCATTTAAAAAAAAACCGTTTTATGTAAACGGGTACAACATTTTTTTTTTTTCAAGATTTTATTTTACCTCTTTGTCGGCGTGATTAATGTGTATACCCATGCCAAACTACAGCTTTCTAGCTATATTTGCTAATAAACCACGCTGATGATTGACCGGAGATTAACGCCGCCATGTTGTGACTTCATATGACATCAGTGCGATTCAATTCGCCCCAATTTATACACGTGCAGGTGTAGGCACAATTACTATGCAACGGTCTGGAATTGACCTGTGGGTTGGGGGCGAAATTGACCTGGTAATCTAATTTCTGGGAAGCACAGTAGGAGAATTGAAACCAGTATGTTGTGAAGAATATGAGCAGATTTCATATTTTTTTGTGAGTACATTAATATGATACGTAAAAAATAAATCATAGCGAGTCAGTTGGGCCAGTTGGACGGGCAGAAAGTGATAGAGACAATTACTTCCACATGTGAAAAAAATATTTAAAAAAAAAAACCTGTCTGCAAAAACACATAATTGAAAAGGGAAAAACAAGCATTATAATTATATTAATTATCTATATAATTTTGGTATCGCAGGCGGGACAATCAAAAGTTACACCATATTTCAAGTTATTCGACTGTCCCCGCCTGCAAGACCAAAATTATATAGATTATAATGCTTGTTTTTCCCTTTTCAGTTATGTGTTTTTACAATCAAGTTTTTGTTTTTTAAATAATTTATTTTATTTCGAGCTTTTTAGTTTTATTAATATATATATTTGAAAATTACTCATTACTAGCTTTTATGTGATACCAATATCGTTGCAATTAATTTAAAAAAAAACTTCCCTTCCTTTTTTTATTGTATTTGCAGATGCAATTTATAAATATTATATAGCCTATGTCACTCCCACAATTAAGACAAATCTAAGGACACCTCATACGTTAAAATCCATCAAGCCGTTTAGGCTACAGAGCGTGCCAAAGAAATAGACATGGTACATACATACATACATACATACATACATACAACAACATTACCCTCCTGAGGCAGTCGGGTAAAAATACCGCGCAACAATGCGCTGGAACCAAAATAAAATAAAACAACGTAAGAGCGCCAAACTAAATATTTGTTTTTTAAATCAATTAAGCTATATGTACGAGTATCAACATTATTTTCAGACAGAGTTTTCAATTCCCTAATACGCACATTTTAAATGCAATTTTGCAATTATATTACATAGGATTAAAAAATGGTAGAGGTTTTTTCGGAATTAAATTCCATCGAGGAAATTTAACCCAATTGCGTTTTCCTTCAGTCAAAGTATTAATCAAATAGTCAATAAACATATGTATAGCTAAAAATTAAATCCATAGATGTTGTAATGGTGAAATAAATGGTTACGAAAAATCCCCAATTTAGTTTGGTATCGCCTTAAGGCGCAGATATATGATTTTAGTAACTTTTAAATCTGTTATTACGCCTTCATATAATGCAAGTTATGCCAAAAATTTATGTTAAACTAGAACGCATACACATCAATTCTATTAGTGAATATTGAAGTATTATAGTAAAATACTTTATTTATTTATTTTGTTAACAGTTTATGTACACACATATAAACAGACAAGAAGAAAGGAACAGAAAAATACGTACAAAGGTGATGCTTATTTCTAAAGAAATCTCTTCCAGCATACCTGCGATAGGACAATAGACAAAGAAATGTAGACACCGTGTGTAAGAGTAAAAGAGAAAACAAAATACATAGTAGCAAAAAAAACTAATCACTAATTTAAATATACAATAAGAGAATATACTTACATAAATACATACTTCTAAAATAAATATCACTAAAATACTTATATATTATGATAATTAATAGTATAAAATAATAAATACATAATATGCAACTATGGCAAAGTGGAAAGATAGTGTTCTTTCACTCTTCTTTTAAAAACAGCAACAGTTTGACAGTCCCTAATGTCAGGCGAAAGTGAATTCCACAGCCGAACCGCATGCACAGTGAGGGAGTAGGAGTAGAAGTCGGTAGAGTGGGGAGGAGATTTAAGGAGATTTCTAAGATGCGACCTGCAAGGTGCATCAGAAGGACGGGCGAAGGAAAAACGTTCCCGCAGATAGGATGGCGTTCTAGGATTATGAAGGATGTTAAATAGCAGACACAACATACGAGAGTTCCTGCGAAGACGAATGGGGAGCCACTTGAGAATCTTGCGGAAGTTAGTAACATGATCATACTTTTAAGGTTTAAAACAAAACGAATGCAGATATTTTGGAAACGCTCATGTTTATTTAAAAGCTCCTCGGTGGCATCAAAATAACAGGCATCAGCGTAGTCTATGATGGGCTGTATGAGAGTTTGAGCAAGGGAGATTTTCGTATTCAAGGGCAAGAAGCTTTGGAGGCATTTCAACGAATGGAACGTGTAGTGCACTTTGCGACTGAATTGAGCAACATGGGTGGTCCACGATAGGTAAGAGTCTAACGTCACCCCCAGGTTTTTAACTTTATTTGCGTATTCAATCTAAAATCCATTCAGACAGAGTGGAAACAGCGACGCAATATCGAGCCTATTCCACATATACCTTCCACCGATAATTATGGCCTGGGATTTCTTAGGGTTGACTTGCAGTCCAAAGGACCGCGACCACTCGCTAATCTAATCCAGGTCACTGTTCATGGCAGACACAGCTGCTTCCGCATCTTGCCTTAAGAAGTGATTGTAAAGCTGCAGATCGTAGGCATAGAGATGGAAATGGGAAGAGATGACTTTGGTGACGGAGTCAATGAAAATAGAAAAGAGAAGAGGAGAGAGAACGCCACCCTTCTTTTTTTTTTTGCAGTGTGGGAAATCGTCAAATAACTTCTCCCGCTCTGGGCGGAGCGGGAGGGTGTGTCAGACTCTTACTGACTAAAACCCACCCGTATTCCTTCCTGTTGCCTGTGTTGCGGGGGCCTCGGTGACCCATAAGTACCTTCCCGCGACCCCGGCAGGCATCGGCCCTAGTGGACCCCTACCTATGTGCTGACGACATCTCTTTGAGGCGCGCGTGGAATACAACGCGCCGTCGACCCGGACCTGGTCCTTACCGGACGGTGAGCTACCCATTGCTCACCGTCTGCAGGCCCGCGCCTGCGATGGCCGGAAATCCGCCCGGGATTCTCGACGCCCTGTGCGTCTTCTGCGGAGGCTAGGGGCGAGAGGGCGCGAAACTTGGCTTTTACCTCAACCATCCCGCCTCCTCCTTCGCGAGCATTACTGCTTCGCAGAAGGAGGTGACGACTGCCCATGCCCTCTCGCTCCGTACCATGGCCTGAACCAGGGCCGGACGCGAGAGGTCTCTGCCGCCGATCGCCTCCACGAGGACACGGCGGTGCTCTGCCCAAGCCGGGCAGACCTCCACCGTATGCTCCACCGTGTCCTCCGGGCGATCCACACAGTGGTGACACCCGGACGTTTCCTCCCGCCTTATCCGACACAGGAACCTCCCGAAACTGCCGTGTCCGGTGAGGACCTGCGTCAGGCGGAAAGTGAGGCGCCGTGGCGCCTCTCTAGCCACTCCTCAAAGATGGGACTTATCGCCGCAATCGTGGCGTGCCCAGCACTGGGTTGCGACAACCGTACTTTCCATGACGCCATGAGATCCCGCCGGAGCTCCGTCCGCTGTGCCGCGATTTCTCGCGGCAGCGGACTTACGCCCCGGCGTATCGCCTCCTCGCGCCACTCCCATACGTGCGCGAGGACTTTTGCCTCCAGATCCCATGGCGGCAATCCGGCAAGGAGGCTCGCTGCACCACAGGTGACCGTGCGGTATCCCCGGACCATCCGGATGGCCATGACCCGTTGGGTCGGCGGGCTGGCCGCAGCGCCAGAGAGCGCGCCCATACAGGAGCCCCGTAGAGGGCCATGGACCGCACGACCCCCGCGTAGAGCCTCCGGCAGGAGGCGTTTGGACCCCCTAGATTGGGCAGGAGCCGCTTCAATGTAGCGCCCGCCCGCTCCAGTTTGGGAGCCAAACGTCTGAAATGCTCCACGAAGTTCCACCGGCTGTCGAGGACGAGTCCCAGGTACTTTATCGTCGACTCGACGCCGATGGAAACCCCTCCTACCGTTATTTGGGACCCCAACGGTGGCGCGTTCCGAGGACCATGAAAACACATGGCCTCGGACTTGTGCAAGGCCACCTCGAGTCCCAATTTCCGGATCCTTTCGACGATTGTCGCAACCCCGCGTGCCGCTACTTCGGCCGCCGCCTGGTGCGACCTCCCCTGCGCCATAAAATGAATCATTTCATAAAGCTAAGCATAAAAACGATATTATGTACTTTCAAACTACTTAAGATATTTTCATGTTTTTTTTTTTTGTATGAACAGACTTTTTTTTATCTATAATTGGACGTAGTTACACGAAAAAGATCCAATCCACAAACATACCAAATTTGAGTATTGTATACCAAAGAGAACGTAAACTGTGATTTATTAAATTATTCATATTTTCGTTACTAAAAATAAATATTCCCGAGAGAAATCGAATGGCGGCGGCGGCGGCGGCGGTTGTGGCGTGAGCGGGACGCGCCTTTGTATGGCCAAAGTTAACGGCGATTACCCGACTCTTAATATTATTATACCACGGCCTCGACGGTTTAGTAGTCGCAACCGCTTGTGTTGAGCATGAGGTCCTGGATTCAATTCCCGGGTCGGGCAAAGTGTCATTGGGTTTTTGCCATCTGGAATTTCTCAGTAGCAGCTCGGAGTCTGGATTTGTGGCCGGTTTTACACATAGGGAATTAAAAATACCCTATGTGTAAATCCAGGTAAACAATGTATTAATTCCGTAATACATTGTTTTCATATAACTCTATTGGTTTACTCCCAGTCGGCATGATTTTTTACGATATCTTCAACAATAATCGATATAATTATTTCAGCCAATTTACACAAAACCTTAATGAATTATACACATAAACCTTCTTCATGAATTACTCCATCCACTGGTGAATATCGTTTGAAAATCGGTTCAGTAGTTTTTGAGTTTATCGCATTCAGACAGACAGACAGACGCGGCGGTGGGACCTCTCAACCGTTACGCAAGCTGATTCAGTTCGGTAACAATAAAAAAATCTATTATGTCTTGTTAGTGACCGTTAGTTGAGCTCATGTAAGGATAGGTAGTGATGTTGTTTAGTAATATTAAAAACAAATAACAATGGCACAGCAGTTACAATAATTGTTTGTAGGTTGAAGGGCCGTGACTTCCAATCCTACTCGTTGAACTATAACGTGGAAGTTACGTGATCAACTCAGCCGGAGGCGTTAACTGGTATTTGGTTATGATAATGTGGGTAGGTACTCAATGAGTTGATCAGCCGTTGATTACCTAGGTATCTAATCAGGTGTTAATGTTCATACCGCACCGCATGTAAATGGCACCGGTGACTGAAAAGTTGTGCGGAAATCGGATGTCGTGGTATGGGCATGTGATGCGAAGGAATGAGGAAAATGTCGTAAGGAAAGTCTTGAGTATGAATATTGGCTGGCTATAGAGTAGGGGAAGACCAAAGAAACGATGGATAGACTATGTGAAAGATGATATGGCTAGAAAGGGGGTGACTACCGAGATGACAACTAATAGAGAAGTATGGAAGAAAGCGACATGTTGCGCCGATCACAAATAAAATGGGATAACGCAGGAGAATGTTTATGTTCATATGGTACTCGTGGCTAAGTAATAACAGCCGCACGGGTCGATCAATCAGGTTTATTTATTTATTTATTTAAACTTCTCGCACACAATTAAGTACAAAGGCGGACTTAATGCCTTAGGCATTCTCTACCAGTCAACCAAGGGTGGTGAAGAGATAAGATGGCAGGTGCTCTGAGAGGAAATAAAAATAACGAAAAATATTAAAGATAACATAATAGATTATAAATAGAATAAGTACAGAAATACATAAATAGGTTACAAGCATAAAATACAAATACATACCATATTTACTACAATATATACCTACATTATACATATATATATACATACAAATTCAAGGAAAAGAGATACATAATTGAGATGACTCTACGCTATTTGTTTTGAAAATAACTCTGCAATTTCCGCTTAAATGCATACCGACTGGTGGCCGTCCTGATGTCAAGAGGAAGCGCATTCCAAAGAAGAATGGACTGAATATGAAAGGAAGAATGAACAAAGTCAGAAGTATGAGAAGGACAGAGTAGAAGAAGATCAATCAGGTTAAGCTACGCTTCCCACGGTCGGTCCGCGAATGGAACCATCTTTACATACCAAGACCCCTTCGTCTCACGTTAAGACGTTGGTCCCGGCTATCATTCGTAGATCTTTGACAGTCGTTACGGGTCGTCAGAAGTCCGAAAATCTAAAAAACAGTCGTTCCAAGAGGTGTTCCTGCCGGGGTAACGGAAGGAATACGGGTGGGTTTTATCATTAAGAGTCTAACACACCCTCCCGTTCCGCCCAGAGTGGGAGAATTTATTGGATAATGAATTACCAAAAAAAAAAATGTGACTTAGTGAAGTATACTGCGAATTTAAAGAAAAAATAAAAGTTTATTTGACCCAGAAACCCGTGCATACAAAAAAGATAATTCACTCGAGTATAATACATAAACAGAAAATGAAAACAAAATAGATCTACATTATAATCACGAGAACAAAACAAATAAAATACAGAACAGGAATACACATATAGAATTGTTGCCAAAAGTGGTAAAACGCAATTGTACATAAACTGACTTACAGCAGCGAAATCGCCCTTCCCTTTACTGGTTTTGCGTCGTAATCGGTTAAGAAGATAAATGTATTCATTGTCAATCTATCAATCAATCACTTCAATAGTTAAATAAAGGTGCAAATAGCTGTGAGCTAAACAGTATTGCCCGTATTTCATATTTTTCCAAACAAGGCATGAAAATAATAGAATAGAGCATTTGACAGTTCTTTTTAAATTTGATTTTTGAAACCTAGAAAAAAAATAACTCACAGTAAAAAAAAAGGTTTTAATGTCTAAAAAATGGCGAAGTTGTTTGCGTTTTAAAGTCTATGCTAGCCAGAAACAGCACTATTAGCTTCTGACGTCACAACACAGGAGAGCCATAGCAACTTAGCGCCATTCAGTACAATGATTTTTTGTGTGACAAGGATAGAAGAATAATAACAAAAGCGTATAACTTCTTCATTTTTACATGAATTTCATTAGTTTTCTCACAAAACGTCTCTTTATAAATAACATATTAACCCTGTAAAGCCCCGCGCGACACCGATTCGGTGTCAAACAATAGAAAATCAATTGTGTCTCATTAGCTGTCCTTGACCAATTAAAATAAGTATTAATTCATGTATTTCTTTGATAGTAGTCAAATACCCCATTTAACAAAAAAAAACAGTTTTCTTTACATAACGTAAGGTTTAATTAGGATTAGGAGAAACTTGACTAATTCTACCTGTACAATGAGAACTAAAAAAAAACTGCAAAGTACGTGTTGGACCACACACAATGAAGGGTTCCGAGGTTGGGATAAAATTTTCCCAAAAATAAACTTAACATTGCAGTTGAAAAACATGTTCTTCCATACATCAATATACGTCACGGTCAATTCTCCAACTGCAAATGTAAGGTGGTCGACTATTACTCGTTAACTTGTAAAGCCTACTTAGCTGTTATAGTTTTCCTTTTAATTTCACTATATGTATGTACTAACTACTGCTATGATTTTTTTCTCATACCCAAAAACAAAAACAACAGGCTAGTAGAGGGACTCTAACAAAAATGAGTACTTTAAAGACTATTACAAACAAGCGCGACACGCGACGCGACACAAAGGCACCGCTTGTAGTGCTACACGCGGTGCCTTTGTGTCGCGTCGCGTGTCGCGCCTGTTTGAAGGAGCCTTAGAGCTTAATATTACAAAAAGGAATCCTGAATCGAAAAATGGTTTTGACAGACCCGCAATATTTTTGAACGGCCTATCCAACGATACCCCAAACTATGGGATAGACGAGAAAAAAATATCGCGCAACCAGGGGTTCATTTGAACCATGTCTTCCTCCATACATTTAGAATAGAATAGAATATTTATTTGCCAGAAACATGGTATGTTTACACAGGTGTTCTTAAATTTGCAATAAGTAGTGCTACATGTCTCACCGTTATAACGGTACGCAAAATCAATTTAAAATTACATAAAATCAAAGAAATGCATTAAATTTCAGTTTACATTATTTGCATTTTATTAATTTTAAATTTTAAATATTAATTAAATTATTATATTATACATACAACACTTTTTTGTGCACTCATTTTACCATGTCATTAAATAAAACAATAAGTTTATCATAGTATCACTTAACTTAAATTATTACTTATGCCTGTATTATGATGCCAGATCAAGAGAAAAAAATTTACAGGCACATTTTACAAAAAACTCGTGAATTGAGTAAAAACATTCCTGCAGGCACCTCCGTAGTGCCGAACAAAATTTTGGGAAGGGTAGTTGGGTAATTGACTTCGGCAAAGCATAATGAATAAGGGAAGCCATATAGATACAACTCTTTCGGAACAGGTATCTCGAAATCTAAATGTGCAGCTTTCCTTCTATTTGTATTATCCCTTCGTTCAAGTTCAAGTTTAGTAACAGTTAACTTCTTTTTTGCCTCCTTAAGACAAACTATTAAATAATTCCAGCATTATTAACTCTCAAGTGGTGTAGGTACCTACATACAAAGGTACCCTATTTCGCAATCCACTCGATAATTTCCCAACCGTACCTTAGCGAGCAATCATTCGAAAAGGGCAATCGTTGCCAGATTCCTCTATCTTCGGAATTAACTCCTCATTAAGAAATTGTCGCTACAGACGAATTGACAGCATAATAGAACCCCAACCTCAGCTGGTACTCGATTTATACTTATTAGTTTTAACTAGTTAATACTGGTTGTTGACTGTCGGCTGCCAATCAAATATAAAAGTTACTAGCTGCTACTCGCGGTTTCACTCGCGGCCTTAAGAAACTACTACCTGTAGCCAGATAAAAAGTATACAAAATCAATACCAAAAGTCATTTATTCAATCTAGACTGAGATTCAAGACTTTTCGCACGTGAAAATCACATAAGACAGACCCCCTAAACACCCGCCCTTCATCACTTCCTAGTGCTTTAGCTGGGAAGAAGTGACGCAACAAACTCCCCAGCAGCACAGCTGTCTGTTCAGTTAGAAAAGCTTGATTCTATACAATAGTATGCAAAATAATTTACATTACGTGCAACACAAAACATTAAATTACAGAACTTAATCCCTAAAAAATGCCTCCAGGCATAAAGTGCGTGCCCGCTTACATAAATCTACAGCTGTAACTCGAAGTTACAAATGATAAATTAGTATACAATATTATAATTTATAATCCAGGTTAAAGTCTACCACTGTGATAAAAAATTTCATCCAAGTCTGTTGAGGCGTTGAAACGTGATTCAGTAACAAACATCCAATCTTTCAGATTTACAATATTGAAAAGTTATTTGATTTTCATGATATGTATACTTAAATACATAATTATTTCTAAGAAATAATTACAATTTGATGTGTCCGTTAAGACTCCCGCAGACAGGCGTGACGCGACGGTGCCACGCGATTCTAGTGGAACCATTTTCATGAAGTTTTTTTCATAGAAACTGTTCTACTAAAGTCAAATGATTAATTACCTGGAGTCATCTAACATCTGCTAGCTGGTGACAGCTAGCACATGTTAGATGACTGTGTGTTTTGTGTAATAAAATGGTCATATTTATTGTAATGGTGATCGTTTAGTTTAACAGATGTATATAAGGGTAAATTAAATGTATAATAATAAGTGTAAAAGTCTAGAATACAATAAATATGACCATATCATTACAAAAAGTGACAGCTTGAACATGTCAGTGAATTACTAATTCGACTTTCGAGTAATTCTACTGTCGCGTCGCGCCTATCTGCGGGGTCCTTTAGTCGTTTGGGTTTATTAATTGCTAATAGATGTTTAAAATATTTGTGGCTGGTTTAGTTTTGTTTAGTTAAGTTTATTAGTTTGAACCTATGTATAGTAATGAGCCTTTGATTTACGTATAAATAAGCACGAATTGTAGAGATATTTGTTTGTGTTGAAAAGGATTTAGCCGCGCCTAGCCCCATTTAGTGACATAATAATAATAATTCATTTAATTCAAGTAACAAGACTCAAAGTGTTAGTAACAAAATACTTACAAACTATGTTAGCAAAACATTAACACAAACAAAATGTGACATCACTGATGTAAGCTGACAGGCCCAGCCGATACCCTACAGCAGTGGATCACAAACGCACAATCCAGCCTGCTTGCTACCATAGACAGGATGCTGTTGGTGCTGCCCCGCACCCTACTTACCAGGGATGCACCGCTTCCGCATCACAGTGTAGAAGCAGTCAACGCGAGCTTCAGCAAACATCCCTGACGCACTGCAGCATCGGGGCAACCCCATCAGAAAACCAAAATTTAACTAGGTATTTTTGTTGTATTTAGAAATTGAATGCGTACGCAAAATACGCTCTTTGACGTGGAGTTGCGGACACCAGTCCTTATTACCTAATAGCTTTTCTTTCTTTTTTTGGGGTGGGAAATTATCAAATAACTTCTCTCGCTCTGGGCGTAGCGGGAGGGTGTGTCAGACTCTTACTGACTAAAACCCACCCTTGTTCCTTCCGTTGCCTGTGTTGCCAAGGGCCTCGATAACCCTTTCGAACTTCCACGCGACCCCGGCAGATTACCTCATAGCTGCGCCCCGCAGTTTCCCTCGCGTAAGTCTCGATCCCGTGGGAATATCGGAATAAAAATTATCCTATCCAGGACATGGTCTACTTATGTGCCAAAGTTCATCCAAATCCGTTCCGCCGCTTTAGCGTGAAAGCGTAACAAACAATCAATTAAAAAATAAACCACTTACACATATATAATATTAGTTAGGATAGGATTAGAATTACCAAATAGTAATTGAATTCAAATTCTTCTATATTTGTAATTCCAAAGACTTTATTATCCTCGACCGTTGCAAGACGCAACAGAATTCCAAAGCGTAAAAAAATAGAATCAGGCAGTCTTTTAAAGTCAGCAGAAACTTAAAATTATGTTGTTAATGTGAATCTGCAGTGGTAGACCGCAATATTATATTTTTTTTACATTTCTTTGCAATTTGCAGGTCAGTGTCAGGTTGAATCTGATGATCAAAATATGATTCGCGACCATAACAAATATGTATTTATAGAATTATAACCATTACAATAATTAATACATCTCTAAGTTAGATTTGTTCCATAAGAACAAATCTCATATGGAATAAATCTAAGTATGTAAGACAGATTATTTAATGATTCTAATTCAAATTGCAAAAAACGTAAGAAAATTTTAAATTCGCAGTCTACGAGGGCAGCACTGAAAATTTCGGGAATCAAGGAAGTGACACAACATTACTATTTAAAAATGTATTTATTGCTTTTCGAAGTATTTTCCGCGAAATTTGACACATTTTTCCATCGATGGAACCAATCATTGAAGCAACCATTCCATTCGGAAGTTGGGGTCTCCAAAATGGCCGTTTTGTAGGCGTCCACAGCTTCTTCAGGTGATGAAAATCTCTGTCCACGCAATTTATTCTTTATTTTAGGGAAAGTATAGAAATCATTAGGGCTTAATTAAGTCGGGGCTGTACGGCGGATGGTCTAATAATTCTATGTTTTCTTGCTCTAAAAACTCTTTTGTTCTGTGCGCGGTGTGAGAACTCGCATTGTCGTGATGGAGGATGATGCGGTGGTTGCAGTTCTCTTTACGGAGTTCAGAAACGACCTGTGGCAAACAAATGCTAGCATACCATTCTGCATTAACCGTTCTTTGTCCTTCAAGAGGAATAGTCGTAACATGGCCGGTTTTGGAGACAAACGGGGCCACCATTTTTTTTGCAACACTCCGTGAACGAACAATTTTTGTTGGCTTTAACTCATTTTCGAACACCCAAACTCTGGTTACTGGTTTTTTGTTTCGGGTACGTACGCGTATATCCAGGATTCGTCACCTGATACGATGTTGTATACAGCATTTGAGTATCCTGCGTGGAATCTTTCTAGAGTTCTGACGCACCAAGCTTTGCTCTTCACAGAGCGAATGCGGTATCCATCGGGAAAACAACTTTTTTACACCTAATTGTTCGTGCAAGATTATTTGTATTTGACTCATGCCAATGTCTAAAGTTGCTTGAATTTCGCGGTATGTCACATGTCGATCTTCCTCAATCAGCTTACGCACAGCATCAACGTTTTCTTGGGTGACTGCAGTTTTTGGACGACCTTGACGGGGATCATCACGGAGCTTGACACGCCCACGTTGAAATTCAGCAAACCAGCGATAAATTGTGGTTTTGGATGGGGCTTCATCACCAAATGCAGAAATCATCCGGTCAACACACAGTTTTTGTGTTAAACCACTTCGAAAGTCATAATAAATCATCGCTCTTGAATTTTCTCGAGTCAATTCCATTTTCTCAACGACTAAACAAGTTTGACAAAACCTTGTGACAAGACCGAGAATCTTTTTTTAAATAAATAAATGGTATTCGATTTTTAAAACCAAGGACTTTTCAATTAAAAAGATTTTAATATGACAGGAACAGTGAAAATATTCCATTCCCGATACTTTTAGTGCAGCCCTCGTATCACTGCGGATCCACTTTAAATCAAATCTTACAGTATATATTTTATTGTATATGCTTATTTTCCTTGTTGTCTGGAATTCCAATACATTTTCGCGTAGAAACCTGTTAGATTACTTCTTATGCACAATCGTGATCTTATAACCTAACACGACCGACGCACCACGACTCAAATGGGTTCCTTCACCTAATTCTGACGCTTGACGTTTTACTTGTGAGAATTAGGTAGACCCTGTGATCCCTATGCTTTTATGCATACGGATGACTACAAGAGTACGGTTTCTTCGATGTAGAGGTTCAATTTAAGGGTCGGGTAATCGCCGTTGACCTTGGCCGTACAAACGCACAATCCAGCCTGCTTACTACCATAGTCAGGATGCTGTTGGTGCCGCCCCGCACCCTACTAACCAGGGATGCACCGCTTCCGCATCACAGTGTAGAAGCAGTCAACGCGAGCTTCAGCAAACATCCCTGACGCACTGCAGCATCGGGGCAACCCCATCAGCAAACCAACATTTAAATAGGTATTTTTGTTGTATTTAGAAATTGAATGCGTACGCAAAATACGCGCTTTGACGTGGAGTTGCGGACACCAGTCCTTATTACCTAATAGCTTTTTTTTCATTTTTTTTGGGTGGGAAATCAATCGTGTCCTACAGGACTGTGATGGCGAAGGTGGGTGAGGTGGTGCGCCTCGAGGAGCTCGGCGCTGCCACTGGCCTAAAAATGAAGGTAACGGCGACTGGGGCCCGAATGGTGGAGGTCCCCGGTGCGGCCAGTGGCCCGGCCGCTGACGCTCTGGCCGAAAGGCTCAGGGCGTCCCTAAATGCGGACGAGGTCCGAGTGTCCAGGCCCACCAAGTGCGCTAGCATGCGCATCATGGGCCTGGACGACTCCGTGACGGAGGAAAAGGTGGTCGCCGCAGTAGTTAGGACTGGGGGGTGCTCTGCCGAGCAGGTGAGGGTGGGCACCATCCATCCTGACTCCGCGGGGCTGCAAACCGCTATGGTGAGCTGCCCCGTGTCGGCGGCCAAAAATATTGCCAGAGAGGGCCAAAGGTTATTGGTGGGCTGGGTGTCAGCACAGGTTAAACTGCTGGAACCCAGACCTCTGAGGTGCTTCCGCTGCCAGGTGGGCAACCACGTGCAAGCGAATTGCACCTCGGAGGTGGACCGCAGCGGTCTTTGCTACCGCTGCGGTCTGCCCGGGCACAAGGCCGGCTCGTGCAATGCCGCGCCGCACTGTGCCGTATGTGCGGCGGCTGGCAAGCCGGCCGAGCACCGGATGGGGGGCAAGTCCTGCGCCCCACCCACCAAAGCCAGGGCCAGAGGCAAGCCCTCCGCCACCGCCGTCACCGCCGCAGCCGTCACCACTGCCACCGCCGCTGCCGCCTCCAACACCGCCGTCGTCGCCGTCGCCACCGTGGCCGCTGCGGCAGGCCCCTCTCAGGGAGCTAGGAAGGAGGCCCAAGAGGGGGCTGACATGGAGTGCCATTAATGGTCCCATTACGCCTCCTCCAGGCGAACATCAACCACTGCGCCGCCGCTCAGGATCTGTTGCTCCAGAGCATGGCGCAGTGGTCGATTAACATCGCCGTGGTCGCTGAGCCGTACTTTGTCCCGCCCAGGGATGACTGGTTGGAGGACCTGAGCGGCTCAGTGACCCTAATTTCGTCGGCCGCCGCCGGTACTCCGTCCCTCGAGGCCGTCAAGAGAGGACGGGGCTGCGTAGCAGCACGGTTCGGGGAGATTGTCGTGGTAGGGGTCTACTTCTCTCCGAACCGAACTCTTGCCGAGTTCCACAACTCCCTTGCGGAGTTGAGAGACGTCGTCGTCGGGTTTGGTTCCCTCCCTGTGTTCGTCCTCGGGGACTTCAATGCCAAGAATTTGGCTTGGGGTTCCCGGTTAACGGACACACGGGGCAGGATGGTGGAGGACTGGGCTCTGGAGACAGGCCTGGTCGTCCTAAACCGGGGTTCTGTCCCCACGTGTGTGCGGATGCGGGGTGAATCAGTGGTGGACATCTCGTTCGCCAGCCCCGCTCTGTCGCCGCGTGTAGTTGACTGGCGTGTCATGGAGGGGGTGGAGACCTATTCCGATCACTGGTATATCCGGTTCGACGTCTCCGCCCAGACCTCGGACGCGCCGGTCCGACGGGCCCCGAGTGGTCCGCGGTGGGCGCTGAAGCAGCTGGACCGGGAGCTCCTCCTGGAAGCCTCGATCGTGCAGGCCTGGGTGTCACCACCGGACAGGCCTGCCGACATCAACGACGAGGCGGAGTGGTTCCGGGAGGCCATGTCCGACATATGTGACGTGGCAATGCCCCGGGTCCAGCCTGGACGTGCCTCGCGCCAGGTGTACTGGTGGTCGCAGGAGCTGACGGCTCTGCGCACTGCGTGCGTGGCTGCGCGACGCCGGTACACCAGGCACCGCAGGCTCCGTATCAAACCTCCGGATACGGAAGCCATTCAGGTGGAGCTGTACGAGGGGTACAGAGCGGCGAAGACCGCCCTCCAAGCGGAGATCCTGCGGGCCAGGGGGTTGGCCCGCGAGGAGTCGCTGGGGACTCTGGACAGGGACCCGTGGGGACGCCCGTACAAAGTGGTGCGGGATAAACTCCGCCCATGGGCTCCCCCGCTGACGCAGAGTCTCCGGCCCCAGCTTGTGGAGGACGTGGTGCGCGCTCTGTTCCCTTCCCGAGGGGAACACACCTCCCCGCCTATGGCTCCGCCTACTGCGGTGCTATAGGCGGGGAGGTGTGTTCGGGGCGGTGCCCGATGCGGACCACACCGCCGACGACGACGACGATGCTCCGGAGGTGACCGACGTAGAAATGAGAGCGGCGGTACGCAGGCTTAATGCCAAAAATACCGCCCCAGGACCCGACGGCTTACCTAGAAAGGCCTGGGTCCTGGCCTTGGAGGCTCTCGGGCCTCGACTTAGGGGGCTCCTAAGCGCATGCATGGAGAGGAGCCAGTTCCCGCTTCGCTGGAAGACGGGGAAACTGGTCCTCATAAAGAAGGCAGGGCGCCCTGCGGACTCTCCGTCCGCTTATCGGCCCATCGTGCTGCTCGACGAGGTGGGCAAGCTCTTTGAAAGAGTCATTGCAGACCGCCTCGTCGGCCAGCTGGTGCAGGTGGGGCCGGATTTGGCGGAGAGCCAGTTTGGTTTCCGCAGAGGGCGCTCTACGGTGGATGCCATCATGCGTGTGCGAGCCCTGACGACGGGGAATGCTGTTGCCCAGGGTGGGGTCGTCTTGGCGGTGTCTCTAGACATCGCCAATGCCTTCAATACCCTGCCCTGGAGTTGCATCAGGGAGGCACTCCGGTATCATCGGATGCCGACCTACCTCTGTCGTGTGGTCGAGGCCTATTTGACGGACAGGGCCGTCATCTACCCCGGTCACCAGGGAGTGTGGAACCGGCAAGAGATGTCGTGCGGTGTCCCACAGGGATCGGTCCTGGGGCCGCATCTGTGGGACATCGGATACGACTGGGTGCTGCGCGCCGAACTCCCTAGCGGCGTCAGCGTAGTGTGCTACGCTGACGACACGTTGGTCCTGGCGCAGGGGAGGTCGCACCAGGCGGCGGCCGAATTAGCGGCACGCGGGGTTGCGACAATCGTCGAAAGGATTCGGCAATTGGGACTCGAGGTGGCCCTGCACAAGTCCGAGGCCATGTGTTTTCATGGTCCTCGGAACGCGCCACCGTTGGGGTCCCAAATAACGGTAGGAGGGGTTTCTATAGGCGTCGAGTCGACGATGAAGTACCTGGGACTCGTCCTCGACAGCCGGTGGAACTTCGTGGAGCATTTCCGACGTTTGGCTCCCAAACTGGAGCGAGCGGGCGCTGCATTGAAGCGGCTCCTGCCCAATCTAGGGGGTCCAAACGCCTCCTGCCGGAGGCTCTACGCGGGGGTCGTGTGGTCCATGGCCCTCTACGGGGCACCTGTATGGGCGCGCTCTCTGGCGCTGCGGCCAGCCCGCCGGATGAGCGCGGCCCAAAGTGTCATGGCCATCCGGATGTCCGGGGATACCGCACGGTCTCCTGTGAGGCAGCGAGCCTCCTTGCCGGATTGCCGCCATGGGATCTGGAGGCAAAAGTCCTCGCGCACGTATGGGAGTGGCGCGAGGAGGCGAAACGCCGGGGCGTAAGTCCGTTGCCGCGAGAAATCGTGGCACAGCGGACGGAGCTCCGGCGGGATCTCATGGCGTCATGGAAAGTACGGTTGTCGCAACCCAGTGCTGGGCACGCCACGATTGCGGCGATAAGTCCCCTCTTTGAGGAGTGGCTGGAGAGGCGCCACGGCGTCCTCACCTTCCGCCTGACGCAGGTCCTCACCGGACACGGCAGCTTCGGGAGGTTCCTGTGTCGGATAAGGCGGGAGGAAACGTCCGGGTGTCACCACTGTGTGGATCGCCCGGAGGACACGGTGGAGCATACGGTGGAGTTCTGCCTGGCTTGGGCAGAGCACCGCCGTGTCCTCTTGGAGGCGATCGGCGACAGAGACCTCTCGCGTCCGGCCCTGGTTCAGGCCATGGTACGGAGCGAGAGGGCATGGGCAGCCGTCACCTCCTTCTGCGAAGCAGTAATGCTCGCGAAGGAGGAGGCGGGACGGTTGAGGGAAAGGCAAGTTTCGCGCCCTCTCGCCCCTAGCCGCCGCAGGAGACGCCCAGGGCGTCGGGAATCCCGGGCGGATTTCCGGCCACCGTAGGCGCGGGCTTGCGGACGGTGAGCAATGGGTAGCTCACCGTCCGGTAAGGACCAGGCCCGGGTCGACGGCGCGTTGTATTCCACGCGCGCCTCAAAGAGATGTCGTCAGCACATAGTAGGGGTCCACTAGGGCCGATGCCTGCCGGGGTCGCGGGAAGGTACTTATGGGTCACCGAGGCCCCCGCAACACAGGCAACAGGAAGGAATACGGGTGGGTTTTAGTCAGTAAGAGTCTGACACACCCTCCCGCTCCGCCCAGAGCGGGAGAAGTTATTTGATGATTTCCCACCCTCAAAAAAAAAAAAAAAAAAGCCTGCTTACTACCATACTCAGGATGCTGTTGGTGCTGCCCCGCACCCTACTAACCAGGGATGCACCGCTTCCGCATCACAGTGTAGAAGCAGTCAACGCGAGCTTCAGCAAACATCCCTGACGCACTGCAGCATCGGGGCAACCCCATCAGCAAACCAACATTTAAATAGGTATTTTTGTTGTATTTAGAAATTGAATGCGTACGCAAAATACGCGCTTTGACGTGGAGTTACGGACACCAGTCCTTATTACCTAATAGCTTGTTTTTCTTTTTTTTTGGGTGGGAAATTATCAAATAACTTCTCTCGCTCTGGGCAGAGCGGGAGGGTGTGTCAGACTCTTACTGACTAAAACCCACCCTTGTTCCTTCCGTTGCCTGTGTTGCCAAGGGCCTCGATAACCCTTTCGAACTTCCACGCGACCTCGCCAGATTACCTAATAGCTGCGCCCCGCAGTATCCCTCGCGTAAGTCTCGATCCCGTGGGAATATCGGAATAAAAATTATCCTATCCAGGACATGGTCTACTTATGTGCCAAAGTTCATCCAAATCCGTTCCGCCGTTTTAGCGTGAAAGCGTAACAAACAATCAATTAAACAAATAAACCACTTACACATATATAATATTAGTTAGGATAGGATTAGAATTACCAAATAGTAATTCAATTCAAATTCTTCTATATTTGTAATTCCAAAGACTTTATTATCCTCGACCGTTGCAAGACGCAAAAGAATTCCAAAGCGTAAAAAAATAGAATCAGGCAGTATTTTAAAGTCAGCAGAAACTTAAAATTATGTTGTTAATGTGAATCCGCAGTGGTAGACCGCGAAATTATATTTTATTTTTACATTTCTTTGCAATTTGCAGGTCAGTGTCAGGTTGAATCTGATGATCAAAATATGATTCGCGACCATAACAAATATGTATTTATAGAATTATAACCATTACAATCACTAATACATGTCTAAGTTAGATTTGTTCCATAAGAACAAATCTCATATGGAATAAATCTAAGTATGTAAGACAGATTATTTAATGATTCTAATTCAAATTGCAAAAAACGTAAGAAAATTTTAAATTCGCATTATATCACTGCGGATCCACTTTAAATCAAATCTTACAGTACTATATATTTTATTGTATATGCTTATTTTCCTTGTTGTCTGGAATTTCAATACATTTTCGCGTAGAAACCTGTTAGATTACTTCTTATGCACAATCGTGATCTTATAACCTAACACGACCGACGCACCACGACTCGAATGGGTTCCTTCACCTAATTCTGACGCTTGACGTTTTACTTGTGAGAAATAGGTAGACCCTGTGATCCCTATGCTTTTATGCATACGGATGACTACAAGAGTACGGTTTCTTCGATGTAGAGGTCCAATTTAAGGGTCGGGTAATCGCCGTTGACCTTGGCCGTACGAATGACGGTCGCGATCACGCCGCGCCGCCGCCGCGCGCCTTTCGGTTTCATAGCGAATATTTATTTTTAGTAACGAAAATATGAATATTTAAAAAATCAAAGATATAATTATAGATAATAAAATAGCCTGTGTTCATATTAAAAAATCATGAAAATATCTTAAGTAGTTTGAAAGTAATATCGTTTTTTATGCTTTGGGTAGACATTACTTCCTGAATTTATTTCATAAAGTATTTTACTACAATACTTAAATATAGAATTAATGTGTATGCGTTCTAGTTTAACGTACATTTTTTGTATAACTTACTTGCAATCAATGAAGACGTAATAACAGATTTAAAAGTCACTAAAATCATATATCTGCGCCTTAACAACCAAATGCCCGTTTTTACCAACGTAACCAAAGCAACGCCATTTAGGTAATGCCAAACGTAAGCAGATTCTTAAGCAACCAAAGACAAAGATATTTATTCGTTAGCTAAAAATTTGGTTATTTACCATTCCCGTTTCACAATTTGATTCTCAGTAGGCAACTCGGTAAACTTCGAAATCTACATTTTTGACTCTTGTCTATGGTTTTTAGGGTTCCGTAGTAAACAAGGAATCCGTTTCGCCATGTCCGTCTGTCTGTCTGTCTGTCCCTGTTGTAGCTCCGTAGACGAGAAAAAATATATCATCCCCACATTACGTGCAAGGGAGGTACCCTTAAAAAAACCTTTTTTTTTTCAATACTTTATTTTAGCACTTTGTCAGCGTGATTAATATGTATACCTATGCCAAATTACAGCTTTCTAGTACTAAGCGTCTCTGAGCTACAGCGGGGACAGACAGACAGACAGACAGACGGACAAGACGAAACTATAAGGGTTCCTTGTTTACTACGGAACCCTAAAAAGCTAAATACTGAAATATGTATTCGAATAATTATTCACCACTAGTGGTCGTCCACTGGACCAAATTCGACCCCCTCTACTTACAATCTATGTAGTACTTACTAATTTCATGATGTTTTATAGCACTTGCTAATTCCATGTTATTAAAAAGTACTTACTTACTTATTCCATGCTCAAGCTGTCACTTCCTGACCCTAACACACTTCCGTCCCTTTTCACGAAATCACTCCCGCATAAAGCGTGAGGAAAGATGATACACATAAAAAAACGGTTACAGAGTGAAATAAAAAAAAAATAAAAAGAAAAGAAAGAAAAACGAAAAAAAAGAAAGATTAAATGAAAACCGACATTTCTAAGTACCAGGGGGGTAACCATCACCTCTTATAGCAGTATTATTATAATATTACTTCACAGTGGGAAAGTGATGGAGCTATACAGGGCTTATAGCTCCATCTCTTTCTCACGCTGAAGTAATATTGAAATAATACTGCTATAAGAGGTGATGGTTACCCCCCTGTCGTCTTTATCACAGTAATGTAACAACAATACTTCATAGTACTGTAAGTTTTTATTTCCAAATAAACCCAATTTGGGACCATTAACCGCTTCGTTGATCTAGTGGTCGCAAGCGCTACTGCTGAGCGTGAGGTCCTGGGTTCGATTCCCAGGCCGGACAAAGTTTTATTTTGTTTTTTTTTATCTGGAATTTCTTAGTAGCAGCCCGGAGTCTGGATTTGTGCCCGGTTGATGGCAATAGGCTCGTCCCTTATTACGTTAAACATAACTGGCGAACTGTGGGTGCTACTACAGGTTCACCTCTGCCTAACCCTTCAGGGATCACAAGCGTGATGTTATTTATGTAAGACCTAAAAATATTAACCCTGCCCTGCCTCTACATACTTGAAATTTGTACGAAAGTATCCGCAATTCTATACCAAAAGAGGAGATATCCAAACAAAAATTGCACTTAGACATGAAAGCAGATTAAACATACCCCACTTCACGATTAAAAATGCACTAGTGTATTTGTTATGTCCATTAAAATATACAATAAGTTACCGGAATACATTAAAAATATTAATAAAATAATATATTTAACAACAAAATAAAACAATTTCTGATAAACAAAAGCTACTACACATATGACGAATATTTAAGCGATAAATTTCAATAACAATAAAAACTATTTTTAACATAATAGCGACCAACAATTCTTTTATTTCACTTCGAACAAACTTTTTTTTTCTAACATACTATTAAAAATACTGTTATTCTCAAATGAATATGCTTATCAGTGCATAATTAATAATAATAACATTTTACAATACTCAATAAAATTGTAAATATTTAGTCTATTATAAAAATCGTGCAATATATAATAAATAAATATAACTTAAAACCTAATATAAATATTTGTATAAAATATAAATGCAAATGATACTATTTTTTTTTTTTTTGTTTTTTCTTAACAAAAAGCGCCTTCATCCTCTCTCCTATTAAAAATTAACTTTGCTGTCCCCGACAGGGTCCATAATTGATTCGATGTTTCAACATACCAACTATCATATGTACACATTATGGAATGCAATAAAGTATTGAGTATTGAGTATGCTATATATCATCAAAAACTGTCCTGCAGTTACATATCCCATCCCAGAGGTATGCAAAACTCAGTTTGATACCCAGCATAAGTTGCCCATTGTTCGATTGTGTCGACGTCAAATAGATGCCACCTCAGCCTCAGATCGTCGTGTCACGGGCAGATATCTCGGTATTGTGTTCGTCACTATTATTCTATTCTCAATGTTGCCACCTGGTACCTAGCTGTGGCAACACAGTTTATTTTTATAATTTACTAGCTGTGTTTAATATTTACGCTGGTGAAACCCCCGCAGTTTCACCTAAATATTTCGTAAGTAACATATATAAATTAATCCCTATTTCCCTTGGTCACGGCCGCGGCATCACGCTAAACTAATACGGCTGAACGGATTTGTATGAAATTTGGCGCATGGGTAGATCATGACCTGAATTAGGACATAGAAACTTTTTTATCCTGATATTCCCATGGGATCGAGACTAATGCGGGTGAAACCGCGGGGCGCTAGAAATCTGTATATCAGAACACCTAAACGTAACTATTTCACAAAATCACCTATCATTACAGCCACCATTTAATATTCCCAGCCAACACAATGACATATTTACCTATCATTCAAGAACAATATTTCCCCACTTTAACTTTAACCGGCCAATCCGCGTATTGCCACCGTAGTAAATGAGTGCCCGTCCATTATCTACACCGGTAAATTCGGTAATCCGCGCCCGGTTTGTTAAATTGTATAAATCATGCGTGCGACCGCTGTAATCTTTCGCGACATTAATCCAGCATGCGGTGGTTATTCTGAACAGTGAACGGGTAAAATTGCGAGCGACATTTTTGGCGAAACATGATGGAAAAAGAAAACGGGTTTTAAGCGGTTTTGAGGAATCAATTGACAGTTTTTTTTTTTTTTTATAAAATGTATTTTCATGACAGGAATTAAAGTTTGCGTCCTTGCATGGTATAGTGGTCGCTAAAGCTACTGCTGAGCTTTCCCGGTTCGATTCCCGTGTTGGGTAAAAAGGGTTAATGGGTTTTTCCATCTTGAATTTGTCAGTAGCAGCCCGGAGCATGGATTCGTGCCCGGTTGATGGCAATAAGTTCGCCCCCTATTACATGGGACTGAAACATAACTGGCGAAATGTGGGTGTACTACAGGTACGGCTCTGCCCAACCCTTCGGAGAAACAAGGCGTGTTGTTATGTAATTGAATGTTCTTTTTGAGTAAATGAAAGAAGAAAAAAAACTTTTCCTGAGAGGAATGCAATTTTCCTTTGCTATCAAGAGCGATCAATATAATATAAAATATTGTTTTTCTTTGCCTCTGCTCTCAACACACGTTTACAATTAAAGGCACGTACAGACTAACGGCAGGCCCCTAGGCCCAAGGGGCAATCGCTGCAAAGGTAGACCTTACGCGCGATGGGATGACGACATCAAAAAAATAGTGGGACAAAAATGGCATCTTATAGCTAAAGACCGGGCAAAATGGCAATCTTTGGAAAAGGCCTTCACCTCTAGGAGGGTTCGTATTACTCAAGAAATGTAAAGGAAAAAAAAAATTTTTTACTTAAAACTTATAATCTTTTTTCGTTAAACTTACTTATTTTAAATCGCAAACTGTAAACTAATAGGAAATAAAATGGCTTTATTATTATTATATACAGACTAACGGCTCTTACAGACTGGGGCGATATCGCGGGCGCAACAGGCATATTGCTGCCTGTCGCATCCGCGATATCGCCTCAGTATGCAGGAGCCTTAACGCGATATCGCGGGCGCAACCGGCAGCAGTATGCCTGTTGCGCCCGCGATATCGCCTTAGTCTGCATAAGCCTTTTTAAACCCGTGTCCATGAAAAAAAAACAAAATATTTTATTTCATATTTTCCAGTTGAATTCCATGACGTTTAATAAGTGCTCATGAATGTTACATGGGCACTTATTAAACGTCAGAAGCTAGGTGCACGGTTCCAATGGGTCGTTTCCTATGGAGAAGAGCCGCCAAGAAACTCCACGGTTACTCTTTTAAAAATAATTGGCTTTTACAATGTTTTCAAATCACAGTGTTAATAAGTATGGGAGGATAGAGTAGGCCTGTCAAGAAGTACCAGGTACTTAACAAAAAATAAATGGTCTACAAATCTAGTCTAATAAGCGAACAACGTTCTCACATTCACAAAATACAGTAGAATCTATGTAAAATATTAATAATAAAAACCTATTTAAACATATCAAAATCAAGATCAAAAGTCATTTATTCAAACTAGGCTGAGAATCAGCCCTTTTCGAACGTCAAAATTACATAAGACAGTCCCCCAAAACGCCCACCCTTCACCACTTCCTAGTGCTTTAGCTGGGAAGAAGAAGTGGTCAACAAACTCCCCAGCAGCACAGCTGTCTGTTCAGTTAGAGGGAAAAAAAAATGGATTCTATACAACAGTATGCAAAACAATTTACATTACGTGCAACATAAAACATTAAATTATTAGCCATATGTCAGCTAGCATAATAACATGGAAAAATTAATGACCTGTATCAAGCAACAAACAAAATTAAAGTGGTCCTCACGCGGAAAACCAGTTAAAATACATAGTTCAAGGCAATAACACAGCGTATTGATGTTATTACGTTTAGAATATAGCTTGATTGGGCTAGGCTAGCATTTTCCATAAGGTCATGTTGAAATAATGCCCATTATTTTGAGATTGTCTCCCTTTAAGTAAAATAATTGCAAGTTATTTGTTTTCTAACCTTTAAATGCAGTAACTCTAATAGATAGATAATAAATCTGGGTATACAATGTTTGAATTTATTGTATTGCGTATTGGAATTGATTGTAATAACAGTAATATGTGTAAACTAATTTGTTTATCTGGAATCCAAAGCTACACCCATTACTCATACCAATATAATTTTTCTTCCTTTTCTTTAAAAAAAAAAGAATATAAATTGTGAAACGGGCTGAGTTTGAAAACCACGAATTTTAATGATTTTGTTACAATACGTGGTTTTTAAACTCAGCCCGTTTCAAAAGTTCTTTCTTCTCCTGAAGCTTTATAATAAGTAATACATATATTCATATATTATCGCTCCAACAACCTATTCCTTATCGTATTGATTACAATTGGATAAAAAACATAACTGACCCTCTAAAAACTTATTGAACTTTTCATGGTGGCTCCTTTTTAAAATGAATGAACCTCTAGAAACTAATTTCGCTTCTAACGATGCACTCTTTTTTTAATAACCTCTTTTTAACTTTCTGGCCTATCCTCACAATTTGGTCTCAGTTACTTGGCTATTTTGTATTTTATAACCTCAAAATAGGAATTCTTTGAGGTTTAAAAAGTACGAAAACAGGCGCAACCATTATATTAATAATAGTTTTAAGAGCTCAAAATGGGAATTATTAAAGGTTCGATAAAATACATGCCATTAAAATTGGGAGTATCCACGGTTTGTGGAAAATTCGTAATTTCCCGAGAGGACTGTGAGCTTTTTGCTGACATTTCATCATCATCTGCCTAGCCTTTTCCCAACTGCGTTGGGGTCGGCTTCCTGTCTAACCGGATGCAGCTGAGTAGCAGCATTTTACATGGACCTATCTGACCTCCACAACCCGGTTACTGGGTAACACGAGACCCCTTGGTAAGACTGGTTGTCAGACTTTCGGGCCTCTAACTAGCCGAAACAACTTTCAAAGATCTACAAATGACAGCTGGGACAAACAGCTTATCGTGCTTTCTGAGGCATGGAGGGGTATCGTTATGTTATAGATGGTCACCGATCCACGAACCGACCTCGGCAAGCGTTGCTTAACTTTGAAGATGGACTCGTGTGGCAGTTATAATTAGCCAAATGCCTGTATAAAAATATATACATAATTTATCATTATCATAAATTATATCGAGTGACTTCGATAATACCACACTTATGTTATCCTCCGCAAACATCGATCATTCCGGATTTCGCTAAAGCTAAGTATTGTTTTATGCTAAACTCACACATCATTTTTAAATTCAATATTATTTAATATCTTTTAATGATTTGTTACTTTTAACGTGTTTAAATATATACAAAAACCTTTACCTTTATAGGGTTCCGTACTCAAAGGGTGCCACCGGGACCCTGTCACTAAGCCTCCGCGGTCCGTCTGTTCGTTTGTCACAGGGCCCGTGTCTTTTGAACCGTGAGAGGTAGACACTTGAAATGTTCACAAAGTGTGTTCTACTATGTCAACTATAACAACAAATATTAAAAATAAAATAAAGTTAACCATTTAAGGGTCATGCAGTCGAACGCGACAGGCAGCAATATGCCTGTCGCGCCCGCGATATCGTCCCAGTCTATGCGAGCCTTAAAGGGGGACCCATATAAGAAATATGTTTAAAAAAATGTTGTATCATGGTACGCTACTCTTCGTGTGCTAATCCAACTCGCACTTGGCCATAACATTACGCCTTGTTTTTTCGAAGGGTTGGGCAGAGGTGTGCCTATAGTACACCCACATTTCGCCAATTATGGTTAAGTCCCATGTAATAGGGGCGAGCCTATTGCCATCAACCGGGCACAAACCCAGACTTCGGGCTGCTAGTGAGAAATTCCAGATAGAAAAACCCAATAACCCTTTACCCAACACGGGAATCGAACCGGGAAAGCTCAGCAGTAGCTCTACACAATGCCCGACTTTGCTTTTTTAATAAATAATGGCTATATTAAAGTTTATTGCTTATTAATATAATATGTTAATACATTAAGATGTTTTAAGAACATAACAAAGTATACTTTAAACAAAATAAGTCATTTCTATTCATTTATTAGGGTTCCGTAGTAAACAAGGAACCCTTATAGTTTCGACATATCCGTCTGTCTGTCTGTCTGTCCCCGCTGCACAGTGGAACGAATGTATGGGAGCGGTTGGACGTAGACATGTCCGAAAAAAAAGAGTAAAATTATGCCAAACTAATGATGCCATCTTATTCGATTACTTAATGCCTTCATAACTTGTGGTGATGAATTTCTTCATAACTCCCATATTTCGGGAGTAATTTGAGAAAATGTGAAATTTTACTATGAAAATGAGTGTATCGAGCTCTCTCCCTCCTGATTCCGGGCTTGTTTCAAGTAGCGGTCTCTAATATCATAATGCTAATACTAAGAGCTATATTTAATACTAAGACACATAGTGCGCCAAATGTGCACTTTCTGGGATAAAGAGTGATGTTTATTTTATAACACAATTTTTTTATTTTTTGTTTATTTTGTTGATTAAAACCGTTTTTCTAAAGGTTTACCTTATTACAATAACATTTCTGAGCAGCCAATTAGAGAAGATATAAGCTAATTAGGATATATAATTAGGGACTTAAGGTTTACATATAAAACTGATGCACTAATGATTACTGATAAGAACATTGCTATTATTTAATTACTAAATGGCTCTTAATACACTAATTTAGCATGCATCATTTACTAATTATCACAATAACTAATTACCTTGCAATATTTAACAAAGGATACCTGGGATACCTGGATTTTATATAAATAGGTCACTATTAGTAACTTTAAAATCAGTGTTGATTTACACCTCGTTGTATCCAAGCTAATCTCGCAATGTATTTTCCAAATTTTAATACAAATCTTGATATTCACGTTGCTTTATGCGCACGCGCACATAAAGATTTACGCGACTTTAACTATTTGTTCAGTGTTTTAAAAGATAACAGTTGTGTTCAGTTATGTGAAAGTGCTGAAACAAGTTTAAAAGACTGGTGTCGTCGATTTTGCTACCGCATTTATGCAAAATGGACACAGTCTGGAAGAAGCACAGATAAGTTTCGGAAGAAACATGAGATTTGGCTACAGGCTGCAATTCAATGGCCGGAATTACAGAATGAAAATATGGAACCTTCTACAGAAAATATAAGTGACGTCATCGAGCCCATAATTTCTCCTGCTAAATCTGATGCTTCAACTTGTACACATCCTAGTCCTCGTAAATCTTTTGAGGACCTTAGTAACCGGCAAAAAAGAAGACGCACTGAAGATAGTCTTTCATGCAGCAGTAGCAGCGCTGAAATTATGTTTTCGGCCGAAAGGGCGCTTCAAAAGGCAGGACAAAGCGATACAGCTTATGTTATGAAATACTTGACGGAGAATCCAGAAGAGGCCTCAAAAATCAAAGCCTTCATTGAAGGTAAATCAATTCAGGTACGGGAAATATCCCCTTTGAAGGCATTGGCTCTTTATGTATCGATGAACTTATCGAAATGGCGCTATAACACTCTTCGGGATTTCAACACTCAAGAAGGAGCTCTTCAATACCCGAGTTACTACATGTTGGTTAAAGAAAAAATTAAGTGCTATCCGGCCAAAGAAGATCTCACAGTTACAGAGAGCTCTGCAAAAATCAAATTACAAGCCTTGATGGATTTAACCTCAAGAAGACTTATTAGGTCGTTAGAAACCCCTGTTGATCCCAATCAACAGCTCGTATTGACCAGCAAATGGGGTTTTGACGGATCATCTAGCCAAAGCATTTATCATCAAAGGACGAGTGAAGATGAGCAAATCGATCTTGCTAGTAATTTTATGATTAGTCTTGTACCACTGCGGCTCGTCTCAAAAGGTGTAACAATTTGGGAAAACGAGCGACCATCTTCCACTTCATTTTGCCGGCCAATATTGTTTAAGTTTATAAAGGAAACCAAAGAAAATGTGCAGAGAGAGATGGCTGAAATCGAAGCAGAGATTGAAGCCTTAACTCCATCCACCATCACTGATGGAATTAGTGTCAAACACCAACTGCTGTTGACAATGATTGATGGTAAAATTCATTCCATTATATCCAATACAGCAGCTTCAGTGTGTGACATATGCAAGGCTTGTCCTAAAGAAATGAATAATTTAGAGTTAATCAAAGATAAACACGCAAACGAGGACATGTATAAATATAGCTTAAGCACCCTTCACGCTTGGATTCGCTCAATGGAATGCTTATTACACATTTCCTACAAATTAGACATAAAATCATGGCAAGTAAGGGGTGATATAGCAAAAAGGCAAGTTGATGACAGGAAGAAAAGAGTTCAAGAGGCTGTAAGAAGAGAAACGGGCTTACTTCTCGATGTTGTGAAACAAGGCAGTGGATCCACCAACAATGGCAACTCGGCAAGGAGATTTTTTGAAAACTACACTAAATCTGCTGAACTGACCGGAATAGATGCTATGCTTTTAAGAAAAATCTGTGTGATCTTGCAGTGTATTTCATCAGGAGAGAAGATCAACGTAACTAAATTCCGAGAGTTCTGCTTTGATACTGCTAAGCTTTACGTGGAGTTATACCCATGGTATTATATGCCTTCTTCACTTCATAAAATTTTAATGCATGGGCCAGACATAGTTCAGAACATGTCAATTGTGCCCATTGGTTTTCTATCCGAAGAGGCATCTGAGGCTAGAAATAAAGATTTTAGAAAATATAGAGAGGGGCATTCTCGAAAGCATAGCAGTATCTCATGCAATGAAGATATTATGCACAATCTTTTACTGTCTTCTGATCCACTTGTTACAAGTATCCGTCCAAAAGGAAATAAGTTTGTAAAAAAATCTTCTTTTAAGGAATTTTATGAGCTTACGGATTCTGAGAAAAGTGATATCGAATTTGTTAACATAAATGATTTAGCGGACATCGATTCTGAATTTGAATTAATTGATGATGATGATGATGACGAAGATAATTAAATGATGTTATTGTTTTAAAATGTGTAACTTAGTAAATTAGAGCTTACATCTTAATTATTTATTGTACTTTTAATGAAACTAGGTAATTTATTATCAACTTACTTAAAAGTCATACTCTCATCAGTTCTTGTGAATATTTTTGTTAATATATATTTCTGTATATATATAATATATTTATAGACCTCTTAATAAGTCTGTCTGCGGTTTAAAGTAAATACAAATGGGGAAAAAACGTTTTTTTTTTTTAATTTTCATTTCCTTTTATCCCAGAAAGTGCACATTTGGCGCACTATGTGTCTTAGTATTAAATATAGCTCTTAGTAATAGCATTACGATATTAGAGACCGCTACTTGAAACAAGCCCGGAATCAGGAGGGAGAGAGCTCGATACACTCATTTTCATAGTAAAATTTCACATTTTCTCAAATTACTCCCGAAATATGGGAGTTATGAAGAAATTCATCACCACAATTTATGAAGGCATTAAGTAATCGAATAAGATGGCATCATTAGTTTGGCATAATTTTACTCTTATTTTTCGGACATGTCTACGTCCAACCGCTCCCATACATTCGTTCCACTGTGCGCTGCCGCGCTGTAGCTCAGAAACGCTTAGTACTAGAAAGCTGTAATTTGGCATAAGTATACGTATTAATCCCACTCACAGAGAGGAGGCCTGTGTCCCAGCAGTGGGAACATTCTATGCTGATTATGTGATACGTATTAATTACGCCGACAAAGTACTGAAATAAAATCTTGAAAACATTTTTTTTAGGATACCCCCCTTGCTCGTAATGTGGGGATGATACTTTTTTTCTCCACTATCCCATGGTGTGGGGTACCGTTGGATAGGCCGTTCAAAAATATTGCGAGTTTATCGACGCCATTTTTCGATTCAAGTATCCGTTTGATAACAGTAGTACATACAATGAAAAAAAAGGAAAACTATCACAGCTAAGTGGGCTTTACAAGTTAACGAGTAATAGTTGACCAACTTGCAGTTGGAGAATTAAATTTTTCAACTTCAATGTTAAGTTTGTTTTTAGGATAAATTCATTTCAAATCCCCAACTACGGAACCTTTCATTGTGCCTGGGCTAACACGCATTTAAAAAAAAACAAAAAAAATATAAATGGCTATATTGAAGTTTATCGCTTATTAATATAATATGTTAACAAATTAAGATGTTTTAAGCACATAACAAAGTATACTTTAAACAAAATAAAGTCTTTTCTATTCATTTATTAACTTCATTATTGCTTTTATCGAATATTGATTAGGTACGGATATTATATTACCTACAAATTATAGTTATTGTCGGTATAAATAACTCATGTTTAATGACCTAAGTTCAATTTATGGCATATCTATACATACCTAATGTATAAACAAATAAATAAAATTGAAGTAACAGTTTCTAACGTCAAAATAACAGCTTTTTGCGAAATACATATCTTTCATAAACACGACACTTTAAATAACAAAAAAAACATTTTTTTTTTAATGTTTGTCTGTCCAAAATGGCTGGACCGATTTTGACGGGACCTTCACTGGCAGATAACTGATGTTATAAGGAGTAACTTAAGACGCTGACAACACCTAAACCGCGGTCACTGTCAGATTGCATAGAAAAGAAAGAGAAGCGCGATGACACAACGCTTGTAATTTATTGCAAATTATGACGCAATGGCCTATTTACTCAAACTTGAGTTGAGTAATCGAAAATATAAAACAACCAAGTTCTACATTCAAATAAGACGTTCTTGTTATTAATTAAATACGTAACGTATGCTGATATTTAATACATATATTTTAGATTAGAACCCAAAGTAAGAAGTTAGTTTAACGTTAGTTTGTAAAAAGTTTTTTTCCCAACGTGTTTTAGTAACTACCAAGTTCTGGGAAATATGTTCAAAATTAACATAAATTTTTTCCGCTATCACAAACTATACAGATTTGCCAATTTTTTTTCTTAAGAGAAGCCTATTTTCTTCAATTGGGTCTTGTCAGCGCCTTAAAGGCTACTTTTATTTTAGAAAAAGCCACGCGAGGTAAGCTACGGGCAACAGTTAATCATTCAAATAAATTCGTAGTTACGTTAGCAATATTAGCGTACCTACATACGCATAGTGGCTCGTGGCTACTTATTATCAACCACACAGGTCGATCTTCAAGATTAAGCAAAACTCTTGCCGAGGTTGGTGGACCGTGGATGGGTGACCAAGAGGCGAGACCCCCGTGCCTCGGCAAGCACGTTATGTCGTTGTTCCCGGCTGTCATTTGTACATCTTTGATAGTCGTTACGGGTAATCAGAAGCCCGAAAGTCTGATAACCAGTCTTACGAAGGGGTATCGTGTTCGGGCTTGACGGACGGTGAGCAATAGGTAGCGCGCCGTCCGGTAAGGACCAGGCCCGGGTCGACGGCGCGTTGTATTCCACGCGCGCCTCAAAGAGATGTCGTCAGCACAAGTGTAGGGGTCCACTAGGGCCGATGCCTGCCGGGGTCGTGGGAAGGTACTAAAGGGTTACCGAAGCCCCTGGCAACACAGGCAACAGAAGGAATACGGGTGGGTTTTAGTCAGTAAGAGTCTGACACACCCTCCCGCTCCGCCCAGAGCGGGAGAAGTTATTTGATGATTTCCCACCCAAAAAATAAAAAATAAAAGAGGTATCATGTTACCCAGTAACTGGGTTGTGGAGGTCAGGTAGGTAGTTCGCTCCATGTAAAATACTGCCTACCTCAACATAGTTAGGATGAGGGTAGATGATGATTGTACGCATAGGCGAGCTTAGTATAAGCATACCGATGAATGTAAGAAACGGGCGCCGTCAGTAGAGAGTGGTCATCTCTTAACTGCCACAGCTTTTTAATTTTGAATTGTTTTTTTTTTTTTTTTGTTAATCTTTTTATTACGGACGCTTGTACATTTTGCATCGTTCTCACATGTATAATTTAAAAATGAATGATGTAATCAATATTTTGTAACATAATATTTATGTTGATTTAAAAGAGTGCCCGTGGAGTTGCTTGCCCTTTCTTCTCCATAGGTACCTACTATGCTTTGGAATGGGCAACTAGCTTCATCTTTCTGACTCACCGACTCCTTGGCAATCAAAAGTGCCTGTAATTGGTTTATTTGAAATAAATGCTTTGAGTTTGAGTTTGGAAGGAGAGCGTGAAATTAAAACCAAATGAATACCCGCTTGGGAAGAACTAGAAGGTATTTAACTAGAAAAATTGGTATGGGGTAGTTAGGAGCTGGAATTTTAATTGGAATTCCACGCACCTTAATTAAAAGGTAAGAAAGGTGGATGGGACAGACTGGATCGTGGTGCAGCTAGCCCGAGGCCTAAGTCCACGATGCACTGAGAAAGGCAGAGTTGATTGAATGATTATACCCTATCCTTATACATATAAAACAAAGTCCCCTTGCCGGATATGCCTGTCTGTCTGTATGAACGCGATAAACTCAAAAACTGCTGAATGGATTATCAAACGGTGCTCACAAATGGACAGAATGATTTATGAGAAAGGTTTATGTGTATAATTCATTAAGGTTTAATTGGCTGAAATATGACGATTATTGTTGAAGATGTCGGAAAAAATCATGCCGTCTAGCGTCTGGGAGCTTTACTGGCGTGGGCCGCGTAAACCGGACGAGATACATAAAATTTATGTTCTACAGCATAAAAAAAAAGTCTTAAAATTTCAATAAAAAAGTCCATCTTCAAAGGATGACCGACAGCAATAATTTTTATCTTTCAGAATTTGATAAAAATTAAATTGTCGTTCCGAAGCTATTTTAACCGGTATTATATTAGTCCTTATCCATTCAAATATGTTATTTAAATTGGGCATTTAATTTTTTAAAAACCATTAAAATAAATTATTAAAACCATTTAAATAAATACTTGAAAAGATATCACAGATTCAAAATTACGCGTAACAAAATAATTATTGTTGACGCGTCGGGCGCAGCGCTCGGCTATAAGGTATCGCTTTCGTTTCCTTTTAATCCCGGTAGTATGTTCCCGTGGGATATTTTCCGACATCTACGCGGGCTAAGCCGCGGAAAAAAGCTATTTTATAATACCTATAGATAGTTAGGTACATAGCTATACAAAAAAAACTATTTAACAAATGGCTCAGAGGCAGGCGTATTATTAATTATTTTTATTTTATGAGTTTAATATCTATATTTTTTTTTTATTTTCATTTTATTTATATTATTTAACTAATTATTTATATTCATATACAGTGTGAGTCTTTATAATGTGCACATATCGAAATGAGGGAATCTATGCTTAATTATACCAACGGAAAATATTTAAAAAAATCTAAATATCTTTTTTATATGTTTAATGAAATTTTTAAAACAATTGTTCGCTTCTGTGACCCTAGTGTAAACAAAACGGTGTAACTTTTAAACTAAATTATCTATCGTGATGAAACATACCCCGTAATGATTGGAAGTAATTAGGCGTCCTCATAAAATGAAAATTGTGGAAAAAACTATCCGCAATTGAAAATAAAGATGATTTTTACAATAATCGTAAAATTTCTCAATAAGACGCTCCCATTACGTAGCTTTTTATCACTTTAAGTTATTCTTCATTGTATTAGCTACCCAAAAGTAAAAATTGCATGTTTATGACTCAATCATAACATTTTCTATCAAGAGTTAAAAGATACCTAAATAATAAAATCAAAATAAATAATTTAGATTTTTATAAATATTTTTTCTGACGATAAAATTAAGCATAGATTCCCTAATTTCGATATGTGCACATTGTAAAGACTCACACTGTAGATATACAACAACATAATTACAACTAACAACACAACATAAGTACAACATAATTATGATCTTCATGAAACAGTACCTTCTGGTTCTCAAGCTTTTCTTACTGAAAACAAGATTACGTTTTGAATAACCTGAATTTCGTTTTATTCTAAAAAATCTCAATTCCGCCATAACGCGAGTAGGTACAACAAAATGGCCGCTGTTCGTAAACTCGTGTGAGCACGCTACAGCGCGGCGCGGGATAATCCCGCTCCACACAAGTTCGCGACTCGCGCCCGGCCAGGTAATAGCTTTTGTTACTAGTCGTCACGGGGGGCTATGAATTCGAGAATATGTGGGACTTTCTTTTGATTTTAGAGGGATTTTTCTCGAAATTTGGTCTCAATACTGAAGACTTACTGTTTATGTAAGAGTTTTGCAATTTTTGTGAGATGTATTTCACAGTTGCGTAAGAGAAAAAGGCGTTAGCTGAAAAGGAATGCAAGGTGGAATGAGGTCCTCGCGCACGTATGGGAGTGGCGCGAGGAGGCGAAACGCCGGGGCGTTAGTCCGCTGCCGCGAGAAATCGCGGCTCAGCGGACGGAGCTCCGGCGGGATCTCATGGCGTCTTGGAAAGTACGGTTGTCGCAACCCAGTGCTGGGCACGCCACGATTGCGGCGATAAGTCCCCTCTTTGAGGAGTGGCTGGAGAGGCGCCACGGCGTCCTCACCTTCCGCCTGACGCAGGTCCTCACCGGACACGGCAGCTTCGGGAGGTTCCTGTGTCGGATAAGGCGGGAGGAAACGTCCGGGTGTCACCACTGTGTGGATCGCCCGGAGGACACGGTGGAGCATACGGTGGAGGTCTGCCCGGCTTGGGCAGAGCACCGCCGTGTCCTCGTGGAGGCGATCGGCGGCAGAGACCTCTCGCGTCCGGCCCTGGTTCAGGCCATGGTACGGAGCGAGAGGGCATGGGCAGCCGTCACCTCCTTCTGCGAAGCAGTAATGCTCGCGAAGGAGGAGGCGGGACGGTTGAGGGAAAGGCAGGTGTCGCGCCCTCTCGCCCCTAGCCGCCGCAGGAGACGCCCAGGGCGTCGGGAATCCCGGGCGGATTTCCGGCCACCGTAGGCGCGGGCTTGCGGACGGTGAGCAATGGGTAGCTCACCGTCCGGTAAGGACCAGGCCCGGGTCGACGGCGCGTCGTATTCCACGCGCGCCTCAAAGAGATGTCGTTAGCACAAAGTAGGGGTCCACTAGGGCCGATGCCTGCCGGGGTCGCGGGAAGGTACTTATGGGTCACCGAGGCCCCCGCAACACAGGCAACAGGAAGGAATACGGGTGGGTTTTAGTCAGTAAGAGTCTGACACACCCTCCCGCTCCGCCCAGAGCGGGAGAAGTTATTTGATGATTTCCCACCCTCAAAAAAAAAAAAAACAAAAAAAAAAAAAAAAAAAAAACAAAAAAAAAAAAAAAAAAAAAAAAAAGGTGGAATGAGGTCTTACAGCCATTTTTGAAAAGTGTCTTAATTAAGTTCTATAGTGCTAATATGCCCCCAAAAAAATCACAAAATTTTTATTCAATCGATAAGTGCCATAAAAATGCATTTTGCAAATTTTACATTTTCAAATTTCGCGCGTAATTTGACGAAAACATTGGACGCAGTGGACGCCATGTTGCTCTGTGGTCATGACGTCACTTGCCTATGTACAAAAATACGCTGATCTATTATCTAACTATCAGTTGACAGTTGACACGTTTTAGTTTACACAGCGGTATGACGTAATAACATGGCGGCTACTATTTCATGGTGTTTTTTAACAGATTAGAAAAACTGAAAACGTTGAATTGAATTTTAAAATTTATTTTGTTATTTTATGAACTAACAGTAACATTTTCCGACTCCTTTTTGCCTAAACTATCTCAATAATCTATTTATAGATATTTTCTCGTATATAGTAAAATACCCTATCGTCTTAAAAAGCTATAATAGGCCTTTTAAGTTTGTAATTTGTGTGTACAGAGATTAGACGTGTAAAAGTGTTTTTTAACCTATTTATCGAAATCAATATTATTTCATACAAAATACTACACCAGCATGCTAACTGCCTAATACTTTAACAACGGCATGAACAAAACCCTAAAGGCTCGTGCAGACTAGCGCGATATCGCGGGTGCGACAGGCAGCAATTTGCCTGTCGCGCCCGCGATATCGCCCCAGTCTGCAAGAGCCTTAAGTCAATCTTACGGAAAACAAGGAACGACGGTTTAACTTGCTTTACAAGGCTCACATGTAGTTTCTGTTTAGAGTTTCTAGCCCGTTCTTCTTCATAGGAACCTAGTACGCTTTGGAATGGGCAACTAGCTTCATCTTTCTGACTGACCGATCCCTTGACAATTCAAAAGTGCATGTTATTGGTTTATTTGAAATAAATGCTTTAAGTTTGAGTTGTCTCCAGTAAAAAAATTTAAATAGTCACCCATCTATGGTCTGACAGCCGCCAGCGCAAATCTAGAACGAAGAACTTCCAAAACTTAAATTAACAAAACATCTATTTCGTAGCTCGTACCGACAAGATACAAAAATAAGAAGTATTTTTCTGACTGCCCAGTTGGTCTAGTGGTCGCAAGCGGTACTGCTGACCATGAGGTTCTGGGTTCGATTCCCGGGTCGGTCAAAGCGGCGCAAACAGTTTATGTATGCACATGTAAACATACAAGAAGAAACGAACAGAAAAATACGTACAAAGGTGATACTTATTTCTAAAGAAATCTCTTCCAGCATACCTGCGATAGGACAGTAGACAAAGAGATGTAGACACGATGGCGATGGAGACACAGAGTGTGTAAGTGTAGGAGAGAAAACAAAATACATAAAAAAAGACTATTCACGCGCGTTATTGGGTTTTTCCATCTGAAATTTCTCAGTAGCAGCCTGCAGTCTGGATTTGTTCCCGGTTGATGACAATAGGCTCGCCCCATATTACATGGGACTTAAACATAACTTGCGAAATGTGGGTGTACTATAGGTACACTTCTGCCTTACTCTTCGGGGAAGACAGGCGTAATGTTATGCTATGTTCTATATTATTTTTCTGTTCCTTTCTTCTTGTCTGCTTATATATGTGTATATAAACTGTTAAATAAATAAATAAAAAACAGCCACATTGTCCCATTATCCTGAATATTCCACGAACATGGCTACCATGTCGCGGCGGTTGTCGAAGCATTTACGCGGTGCAATGGTCAATTTGCAGCCGCCAAGTCTCTCGCTGTTTAGCGCGCCCCGACTTTGTCTGCCCTCCTACAGACGGCATTCTTACAGACACATATTTATGCATAACTTTGCCTGTCAATAACAAAAGATTTCGTTTAACGAAGAAACGGGATAACTTTGGAAAACGGTTTTGAATTTTTAAAACGTTTTGTTGTCCAGAAGGTGCGTGGCAGTGGATATTTGTAGTCGCAAATCCTGGACTTGCACAGATGCGTACCCTAGACTCATTACTTGAAAGTCCAGACAGAAGGCCCTCAAAGAATGTGGGCATTTAATACAGCATTTTTTTTTAAAAGAGTGTCCATGGAGTTTCTTGTCCGTTCTTCTCCATAGAAACCTATACTACGCTTTGGAATGGGCAATTAGCTTCATCTTTCTGTCTGACCGACTCCTTGACTATTCAGAAGTGCCTGTTATGGTGCCTGACACTACGGAGCTGAGAGACCGTGTCTAGGGACTTTTAATCGTATCTTCACTATTGTTCACAACGACAACATTTTGAAAGTTGTACATTTCATAAGTGTCTATTACTCGTACGTCTACCAAAAAAACGTTTAATTCAGTGTAACCCCAAATCGGGGTTCCTCCGTACCGGATTTTACTGTCCCGTCGCTGCGAGGGCTGTGGCTGGTCAAGCCTACGAACAGCCTTAACCGCCGTTGGAAGACCGACCTACCTACCTGGCTACCACCACTTCACCAGTCACCTACGTTCTGGGAACTACCAGGATAGTGGTTTTCTTTAGGCGAGCTAGAATTTAACACGCGCTCGATATCGAGAACTCACACTAGCTTGCTGCCGGAGTTGATCCTATACTATTTTCTAAACTTTTAGATATATTTTTTAATTAAACTGATGTATTTTGCTTCCATCAATACGTTTTTTTTATCTTCCTGCAAGGCACTAGCTGTTACAGTGGTCAGGCTTTCTGACTGACCGACTCCTTGACAATTCAGAAGTGCCTGTTATTTAAATAAAGATTTAAATTAAATAAAGAAAAGAAAGAAATAAAATACGTTCATTTGCGGTAAGCGTGACGCAAAGAAAAAACAAAAACACAAAAAAAAAAAAAACAAGTTAGGCGAAAATATGCGTTGACATCCACGCAAAACGACCATTACTCAGCTTAATGCTGTAAATAGGTAAATGATTTGAGTTTGATTTGTAAGCTAAGATTATTGGATAAACAATTGCCGTAATTCGCGTGCCACTCAGTTGCAGTGGCTAGTGTACAGGGGTACAAACAGAACCATTCAATAAATAGTCACTCATTGAAAAGTCGACACCCTAGTAGGGGTGAAATGTGTGAGTTTGTATGTTAGAGGTAATCTTCGGAACTACTGAACCGATTTCGAAAATTCTTTCAGTAATGTGAATCTACAGTTTAGGGGATTATGACATTAATTTTTGCCCGTCATGTACCAAGATTATTAAAAAATATTGGACACGTGTTTTTTCTTTTTTTTCGTCAAAAAGATTACGGCGATACATTGAGTTAAAATGTGAAATGACGTTTTTTTTTGTATGGCATCTCGTAGTTGACCTTGAGAGGTCGTCACTACTCAACCGGACTATCCTGTGGCTGTCTTAAGCGGACTCAAAGTCTGCAGCCAGGAGCGAATTTCTTACGTTACTAAGCAACTGCACGCTAAGGGCACCCCTGTGGGGTACGAACTTCGGCTTAGGGCGTCACTCGGTTGGGGGGGGGGGGGACAGCAAGGTAGGGCAGGCTGGATCAGAACTGGATAATTATCATTATTGGGGGAATTTAAAACTACGGGCTCATCTGTGGCGCGGGCTGACACTTCGTCTTGCAAGGGTGGGGGGGGGGGGGGGGTGACATGACGTCACACCTTGCTAGATTTTATACTGAATTGTGACGTAGCGAGCCCCCACTCCCCAACTTTACTAATCAAAACAAAATAAGGGCACTTGTTTTTTTTTACCTCGGTAGCGATAATTTACTTTTTTATGTGTTCTCAAGTAGCTGATTGTTTATTGTGGTGTTACCTTATTTGTTTACAAACATTTTTTGAGTATTCCAGCTGCATAATGGTTTAAAGTGGGTAGTTTTTGATAATTTTTTGTAACCACTTGATTTTACCCGTTTTCAAGACAGATTTTAACTCAGTCAAAGTGACGATTCAGTCAAGAACAGTTTAAGTTTTGTTTAACTAGTGGCTGAAGTAACATTTAAAAAAAGTTATGCCGAGAATTCGACGACATATGGACTTACCAACTGTAACTAGGGCCGTAACATTGCTTCAAGAAGGCCATTCGCAGCGCTCTGTGGCGTTGCAGCTGGGTTTTTCCCGGCGAGCGATTCAGAATGCTTGGAATCGATTTCAAGAGACTGGGAGACTAACCAGGAGACGGGGATCTGGCAGAGTTCGAGCAACTACCGCACAGGAGGACCGCTACGTGCGCTTGACTGCGCGTAGAGAACGCTGCGTCACTGCCCGCTCCTTACAAAACCGTTTGCGGCAGGCGACGGGTACACGCGTTAGTGATCAAACCATTAGAAATCGGTTACACGAGGACCAGCAGTTCTCCAGGAGACGCGTAGTGCGGATACCATTAACAAGTGCTCATCGTGCAAACCGATTATCGTTCGCAAGGCAGCATCTAGCATGGGATATGAGTGATTGGAGCACGGTATTGTTTACGGATGAGTGCAAAGTGAAATTTTTTAGTGATGACCGTCGCATTAGGGTTTGGAGGCGTGAAGGTGAGCGATTTTCGGATGCTTGTATCAATGAAAGTGACAGATTTGGGGGCCCCAATGTTATGGTGTGGGGAGGAATCTCTATATCAGGTAGAACCGAGTTGGTAATTCTGAACGAAGGCACAATTACAGCTCAACGTTATATCGAGGAGGTCATAAGACCCCATGTGGTCTCATATGCACAGAGAATCGGCGCGAGATTCCATCTAATGCACGATAATGCTCGCGCTCATACAGCTAGGGCCACCAGAGAAGCTCTAGAGGAGGCTGGTATACAGGTACTACCCTGGCCTGCAAACAGTCCGGATCTCAATCCCATTAAACACATGTGGGATTTACTGAAACGCAGTGTTCGAAGCACAAACCAACCCGTGTACAATGAAAGACAGCTAATTAACGTTCTGAAATCAAGCTGGGAACAAATTCCTCAAGAAACAGTGGTACACCTGGTGGAGAGTGTACCTTCCAGGCTTCAAGAGTGCATTAGAAAACGAGGAGGGCACACCAGATATTGAGGAAAGTCAAAAATCAACCAACACATTTAGTTTTTTTTTTTTCACTTAATTTTTTATCTCGCTGTTTGTTTTCAAAATTTTTATTTTTTTGTAAAAGTAGTGTATTTTTTTTTAAATTAATTTTTCCATAACAATTTTATGCTGTTTACAATAAAAATCAAGTAAATTACCCGATCTTATCATTAATCAACCCTTGAACCTCAAGAATTCATGATAATGCTGTAAAAACGTGGTGATAAGGCAAAAAATACGTATCTAATATTTTTTTATTATCTGACTGATGGACTAAATAGGATTTCTTTTTTTTTTTTACCCAAGCATCATCTCTATTGCCGAGTGTCATATGATATTTCATACGGAAAAAGTCGAAAGCAGAAGCCAGTAAATGATAAATAGAAAGTAAATAAAACAGAAACTCTCTGAAAGTGTGTAGCTTCAGCATCTTTCCCTTTAATAAAACAAGACTAACTCTAGTACAACATTTTTTATTTCCAGAACTTCTATACTTTATGAATAAGGGCATTACATTTTTATGGCCCATCTCGCGTTGCAATAAAACTGAAGGGTTTGTCTCTGGTCCTTCGGAGTATGAACCACAGAATTACAAGCTAATGGAGTACTATCTTACAATTCAAACGAACAATTAGATTGAGAAACCTCTAAAAAGCACTGACATTGGGCAGTTTTTAGTGTCACTGATACATAATTTTACCCTTACGACAGTCATGTTTTCATGTTGTTAAAATATTATGCCAAGTACAGTTTCGCACGAGCAAAAATACCTTATACAAAATTCAAGAACGATTTTCTCGTAAAATATCAATAATTACTATATATATTATACATATTATATAATATTATATTATAATTTATTTATTCATCAGCCGCCAGCTTTTCGGTCACCAGTTACATCAACTAGACGTTTCGCGATTTCCGCAAATAACTTATGCGCACTGGGACCCCACGGACCGAGGGTCTCGACGCCAAAGGGCACAAAGTTGTACTCTCTGCCAAGGCCTCCATATTTAATAACTTTCAGATTTTCGGCATTTTCTGCCGCTGCACCCGCTTTAGAAGTAGTCCGTTGGAGGTGGGACGGTGCCAGTGTGTCTACACAGGTAGCGTCCCACACAAGCATCCGTCCCAAACTCCACGGGACCAAAGACACACCATCAGGTCTTTTGCCATCATCTCTGACAATGCCAGTCGGCTCAAGAAGAGCAGGCACATTGATGCTGGCAAGAGACCGGCGGATTATGTCATTAAGTGTTGCATGTCTTGAAAAGCGGCCTGCACTTTTTTGACAACAAAGTCCGTGGTGACCCAGTCGGTCCACGTCCGTGCCACAAGGGCATGTGTGTGGAGTGCATACCGTGACCCCAAGCCGCAGACCAGTCGCCAGACGAAGCGAGGTCGGATCCAGGAAGGTACCGGTATATGGAGAAGGATGGGCATGTAGCCAATGACCGGCCTCTCTGGTTCCGACCGCCAAAAGTCTTGCGCGATCCGGACCTGAACTGCGGCTCAGAATCGATTTGTATGTTAAATCGCAATAAATATCGTCCCAGCTCCTCTGAGATTTTAGGTTGTCTGGAAATTCTTTACCCGGGCAAGCAATTTGAAAAGCATTCTTGGCATCCTCCAAGCCCGCAGTCTCATAGTTTGTGGGCAAAGCCCTTAGGACATTACCTATGAGACGTGACGTGCTATGGGTGGACGACAAAAAGGCTGGGGAAGCAACACTCGAAATTTTGCGGATTCCTAAACCGCCAAACCGAATAGGGAGGGATGCTTGTAACCAAGATGGTTCATTGAGCTGAATATTTAAAATCGTTTCTAAACTAGTTTTGACTAAATCGTCTATTGGTGAAAGCAAATTTGGATGTTTCCAAAAAGGGCTACAGCGAAGCACATAAGTAAATTTAGGGACAAAAAGGCAAAACTTTAGAATTATAAGAGCATAATGAGGACTGATTTCGAGTTTGCGTGACTTTGGAATTTAGAAATAGTGTTAGTAATGTAATCAGGAAAAGATTCTTCAAAGATGGGAGAACCCAGGAGGCAAAGTGACTTTCTGTCTACTATTTTGATATTCGGTGCCAGAAAATTTAATTTGGATTTTAAATTATCCAAACCGTAAGAAGTTTTTTGAATGAAGAGTTCACATTTGCTAAAATTTAATTCTAAACCAATATTTTCGAAATTTGTTTTAATATCTGATAAGTCAGATAGCACAGTGTCCACATCGCCTCCCAGGGTTCCGTCATCCAAATACCAAACGTTAAATTTTGATTTTAAATTTTGAATAATCGGATTTATAGCCAAGCTAAAAATTGCTGGCCCGAGGGGATCGCCCTGCTGACAGCCGACCTCCGAAGAAAGTTCATGGGAACGGTAAATTAATTTTGAAGGTTCTGCGTAGCAGGTAAGCAGGTATTGATAGAGTTCCGGAATTTTGTTCTTAACTTCTGTCAGCATGGCATCCCTGTTTACTGAATTGAAAGCATTTTTGACGTCAATTTTGACTACAATTTCGCAATCATCATACGAAAGGTAGGTTCTTAAGGCATGGACGGCTGCCTCACACCCACCTTTCGTGCCAAATCCTAATTGTATAGGTTCGAAAACAGACTGTAATTTAGATTTGATATGTCTCACCGCAATTTTGGATGCCAAACGTCTTAAAGTTGACCCCACAGCAATGGGTCTCACCCCTCCGTCCTTTTTAGTTAGGGCGATCAAATTAGCACCAAATAAAAGTGAGGCAATATCAGCGTTGATTTTGCCTGAAAACATAAAATTTATTAATTTTGTAATAGAGCAAATAAGCTGCACACCTGCATCACCCACAGAATAAGAAGTTAAATCTTTTAAATGTTGGGGTGAGATTCCGTCCAGGCCGGCCGCTGAACCGGTTTTAAAAGAAATTATTGCGTCAATAACGTCTTTGCCTTCGATTTCGAGGCAGGCCTGGTCTGCTGTAGGAGAGTCTAAAAAATACGGGATCACGGGAGCCGGGGGATGTTTCGAATGCAAAGCCGAAAGGGTATCAGGAGTATCAGGCGACAACACGTTGTTAGTAAAAAGAAGACGTGCGGCGCCTTTGAGATCCCCGTCGGCAATTTTGCCTTCAATTAATTTAATTCTAGATAATGTTCCCCTCTTGGGAGAATCAAAAGGTGAAGATGTTTTTGTTAAACAGTTATTTTTGATTTTTTGGGTTAGAGAAATAGTAGCCTCATCTTTTTTGACATGCAAAGTGGTATACGAAAAAAGGAAGAGATTATGCCAGTCTACAATTTGGTTGCTCTCCACACATTTTTTAATCAAGCCTGAAAGGTGGTTTGCGACGGAGATCCTGGCGCCGCGCGGGACTCGTTTGATAACAGGCACATTATTTTTTAGGTAACTAAGGTACAAATGGAATGGGGTAGAATTTGGACTGTCGGAAACAGGTGCCGGTAAAGAAACTGGGTCTAAATTTAGAGCAGGGCCGTTCTGGCTAATACAAAGACGATGTTTTTTTGAAATATGAATGTTAAGACCCCTTTTTGATTGAAAAGATCTATCGCAACGTAAACAAATGTAATTTTGATTTAACGTGCCATCACCGGATTGGGTTGCGGTATGCATCCACTTACCAGAAAACAACACTTGAATAGAGAAAAACACTCAACTAAACACAAAATAGAAATTATCACTAAAATATAACTATTTTAAAGTCTTTCAGAAGCGTTGACGTCGGACGTCAGGACGACACGCCATAACGTTGCCAAGGAGGACCGCAACGTCTGAAACAAAAATTGGAAAAACAAAACAAAATCTGGCGGCTTTCTCGCGCAACGCATCAGCATTGCAATTCAGCGAGGAAATGCCGCCAGCATCCTCGGTACAATGCCCCGAGGGCCTTTTTTAAGCCTAACTTAGTTTTAATTTAATTTAGTTAATGTTAATAATCATCTTGTAATTTGGTTATGTAAATAAATGAATTTATTCATCATCATCATTTCAGCTGAAAGACGTCCATTGCTGGGCATAGGCCTCCCCAAGACAATTATATTATTAATTTAATATTATAAATACGAAAGTAACTCTGTCTGTCTGTCTATACAAGGTGTCGTTTTGCATCCTCGTCAAATTCAAGGACGTAACTATGCTAAGGATTCTCGACACGAATCAATAATAAAATAAGTAGGTTTTTTTTCATATTTTTGGAAATCGGCATGTGTGAGACACGCATGTTAAAACGCGGTCCGTGTGATACCGCACTGTAACTGCCCTTTTACACACACACTACCGCATACGCAACGGGGTGATTCTGTTCTGTGAAAGTGGTGTATTCTAAAATACTTTTATACTTAAGTAACTAAAAAAAACAAGTATGTATTAATTATTGAGTAGGTATCGTAATTTTATTTGATTATGTATGTCTTTCATAGCAGCCTCCTGAAATTTGTCGAGGATGCAAAACCACACCTTGTATGTTAACTTTTCACGCCTAAATCACTGAACGGATATCGATAAAATTTGGCAAAGAGACATAGACTACTTTTTGTCTCAAAAATAATCTTAAAGGGTGTGACATAGGGGACGAAAGTTTGTATGGCGGACTTAGCATTTCTTAAGTTAACGATATGAAAATTCAAAGCACATGGCTAAATAGAATAATGGGCGATTGCCCTAGCAATGTAGGTATAAACATTGTACGTAGTAATTTGTAATGCTGAATAGTTGAATATTAGTATTTCGTATGAATAAAGTTTCAGGAACTTTTCATGACGTTACAATCCTGAAAATAAAATCGTAGAAACTCCTACGTCAGTCCAGCGTTTTTGTGAAATCATTCCCCAAGGGGATAAATAATAATCCGGAATGATTTTAAAATGCACATGATTATTGAAATATAGGTTAAAAAATAGAGATATAAGGAATTTTAAATATAGTCAGAGTCCATATCTTGGGTTCATATTCATTTTAGAGTTTACTTCGTTAAAATCGGTCCACCCGCTTAATAGTTTGATTAGCTAATATGTAGATATTACGTGGTCAATGGCGGCGCTAGAGTAGTATTTTAAATGAATGGTGATATTATTAAAATGAATTATTATTATTTTTATGTTAGACATTTGTAACCGTAAAAACCAGTATAATTAAAAAAAATGACTTATTTGCATTCATTATCTGTTTGTCGGTCTGTTATCCTTTCACGCTTTAACGGCTTGGATGATAGGTATACGGCTAGGCCAAAACCTGAGTACTTATGATACTATTTATCCCGGTGCAACGGTGGCACGTTCCCGTGGAATAATTCTCGACATCTACGCGGGCGAAGCCGCGGTTAGAAGCTAGTCCTAAATAAGTACAAGTACTTCTGAACACGAAGGCGATGGCGGGTTTTGTTTTTACTCGTTTTACTCGTTACAAATCTAAGATTTCTGTCCATTTTGTTCTCACAAAAAGACATTTCATCAACATTTCCTGACGAGTAAGAAGGTCGTGTTTGGTGAGTGTGTTGCGACTATCTACGTAGTTCGTTTTCAGTTATAGCGTACGTTGTCACTCCATTGTTACAGTCCTCTGTGTTGTTGCCCTACTTCCCTAATTCCTGCTAAATTGTCGCCACGAAACGCGTTTTAGTTGCAGTTTGCAATTCAAACGGCGCAGGCGCGGCGGATATGGAAAAAAATGGTTCAAATCGCGATAAGTCATAGCTGAATAAACGGTGTATCGACCCCTTATCGTCGGACTACTATTTATCGTCGGATTACTATTTACGCCACACCCTGTATATATGATAATGGTAGGTACCACAGACTTCCTGCAGTATTATCTCCCTTTCTCCCATTAATTCATACTAATGTTGTCTTTAAAGATCGCTTTTAGCGAGGAGCGCCCATTGTGGTACAACAAGGCAGTCAACTATGTATATTGCATGGGGTTTTGGCAAATCTGTACTGAAAACTGAATGCTCTAGATCAGGGATCCCCAAACTATTTTGGACAAGTGACCCCTTTTCCAAAATGAACTGTTACCTCAGACCCCCATGGCCAAATTACCTACTTTTAAGATCAACCCCCTTATTCATAATGGTCCGCTAACTTAAAACAGCTACTACAGAGTGTTATTTTTCATTCTGACTTAGGTCAATAGAAGAAGACAGAGTGAGAATTAGCAATGCTTTAAGTTAGCAGACTATTATGAATAAGGGGCCTATCTTTAGTTTTTTCCTATTGATAAAAAATACCTAGGTACTAAGGTACCAATTGGAAAACTTTGCACTTGGTTAAGTGAGTAAAGTTGACTTCATTTTCTCATCAAAATTAAACAAAATAAAAAGACATACAATTCAGTAAATATCAAGTTTAATTTATAATTATTATTATTACAAATTAGGTACTTAAAGAATCTTAAGTAGGTAGGAAATTATATTTAAAAAAGTATAAATTCGCAAAGAGAAAATAAAACATTCAATTTGATGGATGAACTTGGTGACTATCTACCAATCTAGCTACATCCGGTTCAATATTGGTGAGCTGCAGCCTTAAATCTCCACGTTCGTTGATTTTCAAGCGGTTTCTTTGTTTCGTCAAAATGTTTGTTACCACACTGAAGCTTTTTTCAACTAGGTATGATGATGGAAAAGCGATAAGGTATTTTTCAGCAATGTTCCACAATGTAGGATACTGTGTTTCAATGTTGCGTTGCAACCAGAACTTCTGATAGCCTTGCTTGAACTTCTGCTTAAGCTCTTCGTCTGCTCGCGTGCTGATGGTAATTAACTCTTCTTGCATTATCACATTGGCTTCTTCTATGGCTTCTGTGTACGGATTTATTATCCATTGAGGAATTTGTAAATTTAAAAGATCCTCAAACCTCTCCGTAAAATCCTTGGGTAATGCGTCCAAGTGAGTGACATATAATAAAATGTCATCATCTTGAAGCATTTCTGGTAATTTTGACAAATGCAGAAACTGCGAATATTCTTTTCTGCCTAAATTTTGTTTATAAAGGATTAGTTTACCCACGAAGGCCGTTATTATTGATTTTGTTTTAATCAAGTTAAGATCATCACCCTGCAGCTGCAAATTAACTTTGTTGAACATTCCAAAGATATGTCAAGTAATAAATATCTGTTTTACAATTGTTCAGATTTTCTTTCAAATTCGGATCTTTTTCTTGTAAAAACTCCAACACAGATTCAAAAATGGCTGAAAATCTTTCTAAGCAAGAGCCTCTTGATAGCCAGCGAACTTCAGTGTGCAGAAGTAATCGAGTAAAGACTTCGTCGTTTTCCTCACATAGCTGAGCAAATAACCGAGAGTTCAAAGAAATGCTTCGAATCTTGTTGATAGCATTTATTACATATTGTAAAAACGTATGCAATCTAGGACTCAGCTTTTTTGCTACTAAATGCTGTCTGTAAATCACGCAGTGAATGACCAGTACATCAGGCAGTTGTCGCTTTAAGTGAGCTATAAAACCACGATGACGACCACGACAACCATAGACGGTGCACCATCAGTCGCAACAGAAACAATGTTCTTCCATGGAATAGCTTTATCAGTAAAAAAATATTCCACGGCCTGAAAAATCGATTCTCCTCTGGTATCAGTCTCTAAATATGTAGCAAAAAGCAGTTCTTGGCACATATTTTCATCTTTGATATTACGAACATATCCTAACAACAGAGCTTCATTGCCGGGTAATGTATACTTGTCCAACTGGAGAGAGAATCTGTTGGTCTGTAAGAACTTGCATAAAATGTTTTCCACATCGCGTCCCATCTCGTCTATGCGTCTCTGAACGGTGTTATTGCTCAAAAGTATTCTGTTTAAAATATCATGTGCGGGTTTGTGCAATACATTGTTAAGGACCTCCGCAATAGCTGGTAAGATAAGCTGCTCTCCAATTGTGTGGGGTTACCCCGACTTCGCTATTAGTAAAGATATATTATAGGACGCTCGTAAACTATCATCGTCTTTAATAGATGATGACGCAAACATCGATCTTATGGATGGCCTTTTGTCTAGTTTTTTTTTAAGTGCTTGAAAAAATGACAAGGGCTTACTTTTTTTGTCAGCATGTACTCTTAATAAGTGGTCATCCATTTTTGAAGGCTTCATGGCATCGTTACTGAATACTTTTTCACATATGAGACACATCGGCAAGTGTTGATTTAATGGAGATGCAATAAATCCGAACTTCAAGTAGTCCAAACTGTATTGTCTGCATTTTTTTTTCGTGTCCGCATCATAAAACTCTCAGTAATCCTGCAAATAAAAAAATAAGAAACTACCTAAATAAAAAACCACAATGTATGCCCCACTGTATGGCAATGCTGATGCGCTGTGTCGAATAAAAACTGTTTGGTACTTACCCTGGTAATTTTTCATAAACTGCAGATATTGTATGGTTACGCTATTAACTCGCGTAGGGAGCTCAGCATTTTGTAAATTCTTTTTCAGTCACTTTACTTCACTTATTAGCTATGTAATAACTTTGTAATCTCTTGAAATAAATGAGTACTTATATGAGTTATTATCGTTCAAGCTCCAACGAATTTCAAAACGCAAATGAACTTTCATCCTAAGTGCAAGCTCGTTAAATAGTAAAATATCAGGAACATGTTTGGACTTGTAACTTGATCATGAATTCGTTCGTGTTAAATCGCGTAAGCGTCAAATAGAGAGGAAGTCAAAACGCGCCTGAAAGACGTACGCTCGAACTCATTATCTTGCACAAACTTGTCCACACTGACTTGCCGAGTTTTTCATCTTGTACGAACTTGAGACTTTACATTATTACAACAATGCTATTTCCTATAAAAATATTAATTATTCTTAGTACACGTAACACACATAAACAATACAGTACCTACTTACCTATCTTGAAAGTTTTAAATAAGAACTTGTGTTAATTTAATAGGGGTCGATTTTTAGACCTCGTCGACCCCCAAAATCAGTTTTCGTTTATGTCGACCCCTAGGAAACCGATATCGACCCCAAGGGGTCGATATCGACCACTTCGGGAATCCCTGCTTTAGATTACTAGTTAAGTTAATTAATATAGTAATTTCAACGTCGTTGTCAAATGCCTCGGATTTTCAGTTAATTTAATTTAATACCAGATGGTTAGTTAATACCTAGATCTAGGTATTAAATTAAATTAATACAGATTAACGTTTATTGAACATTACTGGGAAGGTTGAAGGATGACAACGAAATAAATTCCTAGAAAGTTCTACTCAGGTGGATTGTTAATTTAATGTGCTATTTCACGTTTAATTACTAATATCACCTTTATCGTCTCACCTAAGCTTTAAAATGATTGAGTCCGTCGCGGCCACGCCTGTCGAGACCTGTCGCGGCCAACGCCGAACATTCCACCACAGGCCTCATCGGATCGACAGTTCCCACGGCCTATCGGCTTGGCTTGGCGCGATCTGGCCTGTGAGAAAGCGGGCCCACCGGTACGCCGCGACCATCGGCGTCGATCCGATAGTGCCTTTTTTTTTTGGGTGGGCCCTAATGGACCCTACATTTGTGCTGACAACATCTCTTTGAGGCGCGCGTGGAATACAACGCGCCGTCGACCCGGACCTGGTCCTTACCGGACGGTGAGCTACAGCCCGCGCCTACGGTGGCCGGAAATCCGCCCGGAATTCCCGACGCCCAGGGCGTCTCCTGCGGTGGCTAGGGGCGAGAGGGCGCGAAATTTGCCTTTCCCTCAACCATCCCGCCTCCTCCTTCGCGAGCATTACTGCTTCGTAGAAGGAGGTGACGGCTGCCCATGCCCTCTCACTCCGTACCATGGCCTGAACCAGGGCCGGAAGCGAGAGATCTGTGCCGCCGATCGCCTCCACGAGGACACGGCGGTGCTCTGCCCAAGCCGGGCAGACCTCCACCGTATGCTCCACCGTGTCCTCCGGGCGATCCGCACAGTGGTGACACCCGGGCGTTTCGTCCCGCCTTATCCGACAGAGGAACCTCCCGAAGCTATCCGATAATGCCTGTGGTGGGAATATTCGGCATTGGCCACGACTTTAGACAGATAACCGCATTTGTTTTAATTTTAATAGTACCATAATCAAATGAAAACAATAGGGTAATTTACTATATACGAGAAAAATCTATAAATATATTATTGAGATAGTTTAGGCAAAAAGGAGTCGGAAAATGTTAGTTGTAGTTCATAAAATAACAAAATAAAGGCTCTTACATACTGGCGCGACTTGTCGCGCGACGCGTCGCGACACAAAGGCACCGCTTGTAGCGCTACACGCGGTGTCTTTGTGTCACGTCGCGTCGCGCGACAAGTCGCGCCAGTATGTAGGAGCCTTGAATTTTAAAATTGAATTCAACGTTTTCAGTTTTTTTAATCTGTTAAAAAAATATTAGCCGCCATGTTATTACGTCATACGGCTGTGTAAACTAAAACGAGTCAACTGTCAACTGATGATAATAGATCAGCGCATTTGTTTACATAGCCAAGTGACGTCATGACCACAGAGCAACATGGCGTCCACTGCGTCCAGCGTTTTCGTCAAACTACGCGCGTAATTTGAAAATGTAAAATTTAAATGCATTTTCATGGCACTTATCGATTGAATAAAAAATTTGAGATTTTTTTTTTTGGGGCATATTACCGCTATAGAATTTAATTAAGACACTTCAAAAATGGGTGTAAGACCCTTTTAGTAATGTCGCCTTTATCGTCTCACCTAAGCTTTAAAATGATTGAGACCGTCGCGGCCACGCCTGTCGAGGCCTGTCGCGGCCAATTCCGAACATTCCCACCACAGGCCTCATCGGATCGACAGTTCCCACGGCCACGGCTTGGCTTGGCGTGATCTGGCCTGTGAGAAAGCGGGCCCACCGGCACGCCGCGCCGTGACCGTCGGCGTCGATCCAACAATGCCTGTGGTGGGAATATTCGGCATTGGCCATGACTTTAGACAGATAACCGAATTTATTTTAATTTTAATAGTACCATAATCAAATGAAAACAATTGCGGTTATTTTTATTTTTGGTTAATAAATAATAATGTGTTCTTTCTTTTTCGTGTGATTAGTGTCTAACCTGCGGGGTAATTACGTAACGCACTATTAGTAGCAATGGGATTCATTTTGACAGTTCAACAACATTCATTGAGTTATTTAAGTTGTTGAGCAACCAAATTTATCGAACATATGAAGCAATGGATTAGCAATATACTTCAAAATCATTCAGATTGTGATTGATAGTGTGATACGCAATTCGGGTGCTGTTGCAGAGTTTTTATGCCACCCATGGGCCTCTGACTTGGCTTCACATGCTGTCTCTCAGGCTCGGTTTCCTCACGATGTCTTCCTTCACCGTTTTTTAAGCAAGTTATAATTATACAATACGCACATGAATCCGAAAAGTCACAGGTGCATGCCTTGGGTTCGAACTGGACCCTATGAGTTGGCAATTTAACATTGCATTTTTCAAATTTGAACAGATACGTTCCATATCTAAGAAAACCCCTATACGTTTCAATCCGGTCTTAAAATCATTGATACCATTGACATTCAAGAAACAAGAACTTGGATGTACCTAATACAATCCACATTAATTCAACCGCATAGGTCGCAGTCGTCAGCCGCCATTTTCAAAGTTTAGCGTTCCACATTCAAATTTAAAGTTTCCACCGACTCTCGCCGACTCGAACACGAACATCTTGTGTTCGGAATTTGAATTTTCGCGGGACGAAAGTTGCATAAGCTTGATTGTCGCAGATTTAGGTACCATAGACGTAGATTGCGTTATAAGTATCCTCCTTATTGAATTTTACTTTGAATTTACGTAAAGATAGAGAAAATTCCCCAATAGCTAGGTATTGTTGATTGACTGTTCCAATTAGCTACGTTTTTAGGATTCCGTACCCAAAGGTTATCAACGGGACCCTATTACTAAGGCCGTCCGTTCGTCCGTCTAAAAACACTTGAGATTTTCTCAGAGTAGGTATACTGAAAATCTCAAGTGTTTTTAGACGATTTTTACGATTTTTAGACGATGACCGCTATAATAACAACTAATAAAAAATAAAATTAAATAGGTCCCCATACAGGAAACGCTTTTTCTGAAAATATTGTTAAAAAGCGTTTTTAGAAAATATTGTTAAATATTGTACGGCCGCGGTGGTGCGAAATCCTCCGTGTGCGATTCCGACCCACACTTGGTCGTTTTTTCGTAATCCTTACCATTTTATCGAAAACCTTAGCCACAATTAAAAATGTACTTGATGTAATTGCATTTAGCTCCCTTCAAAATGGTTAAGCTGAATGGTGCTGATCCATGCGTCATGTTCGTGAACGGGCGCCTTCACTAAGGACTGGTTATCTCTTAGCTGCCTCGGCTTATTTTTATTATTTTATTTTGAAATAGTTTATTTTTTATTATTTTTCTGTACTATGGACGCGTTTTTTTACATCGTCCACACATTTAGTTATATTTTTTTTAACAATTTGTGATTTAGGTATTATGAAAATATCTACATCATTTAAAAACTAACAAACTTAATTATATGGACAATTATATAAAAATGGAGGGCAAAATAACTTAAGGCTTCAAAATTCGTACACATCGTTGTCAACAGGAAAAGTGCCCAAAAAGCTGGCAACTTTACCACGTTGTATGGCAATGCTGATTCTTTGGCCAAAAACTAGACCAGCCCTCTGGTCACGTGAGAAGTCCACCAACCGCTTGGCGATGTCTCTAAAACCTATGTGGGCACTTGGACCCCATGGCCCTAGTGTCCAAACGGCTCCAATATACAAATCTCAATAAGATTGGAGTACTTGCCCCGTTTGAGGTTTCCCGCACCTGCAGCAGCCGCCCCAGCACAACCCGCCGTGCTGGGAAGATAGGATGGCGCAAGGGTGTCGACACAACCTTCCAAGGCATTATGGTCATTCCGTCTGGTCTGGTTCCCATCGCCGCGTGCCAAGCCATTAGGTTCTCAAACAGCGGACACCCCGACGGTGCCAAGAGCGCGACGGATGATGTCGTTGATGCTGGCGTGCCGTGCTATCCGCCCTGCGCTTTTACTGCAGGATAAACCATGGTGTCCGAGGCAGTCGACACCTTCACCGCATTGGCAGCGATGCGGAGCCACGCAAGGAGCGCCCAGACGCAGACAAGTAGCGAGCCGGAAGGTGGTGTCACCCAGCATAGTGCCTTGTTGGGTGACGGTAGCGCCTGAAGCCAGAGGCCCGACTCCCACTGCCTCTGGGAAGATAGATTTACGGGCCGATCTGTATCCGGGCAAACCATTTTCCAGGCGTTTACCGCGTCGGTCAAGCACGGCACTTCAGAGTCAACCAGGGAGGGGGCTAAAATTTCCCTGGTTAGCTTTTCAGTGCTGTGGACAGAGGCCGGTAAGCTAATATTGATAATTTTACGGACACCGAGGCCACTGAAACGGATGGGTAGTGTGGCTTGCAACCACGCTCGCTTGTCCAAGGCCACATTTAAAATGGAAGTTAATGTATTGCGATTAATTTGGTCAATTTTGTCTAAGAGGTGTGACTGCTTCCATAAAGGGGAAGAGCGTAGAAAATATATACGATTTGGGCCAAAACAACAGTATCTAATCAGGGTGAATGCCGAATGTAAATTAAGTATTAATTTTGGAGAATCTGTCCGAAATGTCGTTGAAGTTTTTGATTTTTTAGTCGATGAAAGAAAAAAACTGTCTTCTAAAATTGGGGAACCTAGGAGTTGCAGTGAACTTTTTTCTGAAATTTTGATTTCATTAAATTTCTTTAGGGTCAATTGTCTGTCGGTAATGTCAGAAAGGTAAATTTCACATTTAGATGGGTTAAGGGTCCAGGCCAATAGATTTAAATTGCTGTTTGAGGAATTTTAAGTCTTTTAAAACGGTGTCTACATCACCTCCTAGCGTTCCATCATCTAAATACCATACATTAAATTTGTCTGTCGGTAATGTCAGAAAGGTAAATTTCACATTTAGATGGGTAAAGGTCCAGACCAATAGATTTAAATTGCTGTTTGAGGAATTTAAAGTCTTTCAAAACGGTGTCTACATCACCTCCTAGCGTTCCATCATATAAATCCATCATCCAAACATTAAATTTTTAATTTAGTTTCTGAATAATTGGATGAATAGCCAAGCTGAAAATGACTGGTCCGAGAGGGTCACCTTGTTCGCATCCTACTGCAGATTCCAAAACATTGTCCTTGTATAATAATTTAGAAGGGTACCTGTAACATTGCTACATAAAACCATAAATTTCGGGTAATTCCTTTTTGACTTCAGCCAACAAAGTGTCCCTGTTGACAGAGTTAAAGGCATTCTTAACGTCGACCTTGAAGATGACCTTACCTTTGTTGGAATTCAAAAAGGTGGAAAGGGCATGCACGGCAGCCTCACAGCCCCCTTTTGAGCCGAAACCAAGCTGCAGGGGCTGAAACTTAGCTGTAAGCGGTTCGCTATACAGCTTACAGCATATTTTGGCTGCCGTACGCCTGTAAGTGCAGCCAACAGCGATGGGACGAATAACGCCGTCCCTCTTACGCAGGTCACATAGGTTGGCCCCGTATAAGACATCGACGATGGCCTCGTTCACACCTCCGGTGAGCATGAGGTTAATCAGGGCTGCAAGCTCCTTCAAAAGCGACTCACCAGCTTCCCCGGCGCCTGAACTCAAAAGATTCTTAAGATGTTGAGGAGTCAGACCGTCGAGGCCACCAGCTGAATCACTTCGGAAGGAGCTAACGGGTGCAATCAACTGGGGGGCCGAAACGTTTAGGAAGGTTGAATTTAGGTTGGGAGGGTCGGGGGGATCGGAAAAGGTGAGACAATCCGCAGGCACTGGGTGTTTACTCTCTAGAGCTGTTACTGTTTCTGGAGAGTAAGGCGCCACCACATCGCTGCTGAAAAGCATCCTGGCCTCACCCCTTTTTTTTTTTTTTGAGGGTGGGAAATCATCAAATAACTTCTCCCGCTCTGGGCGGAGCGGGAGGGTGTGTCAGACTCTTACTGACTAAAACCCACCCGTATTCCTTCCTGTTGCCTGTGTTGCCAGGGGATTCGGTGACCCATAAGTACCTTCCCGCGACCCTGGCAGGCATCGGCCCTAGCGGACCCCTACATTTGTGCTGATGACATCTCTTTGAGGCGCGCGTGGAATACGACGCGCCGTCGACCCGGGCCTGGTCCTTACCGGACGGTGAGCTACCCATTGCTCACCGTCCGCAAGCCCGCGCCTACGGTGGCCGGAAATCCGCCCGGGATTCCCGACGCCCTGTGAGAGCCGCCCGGCGAGAGGGTGCGAAACTTGCCTTTCCCTCAACCGTCCCGCCTCCTCCTTCGCGAGCATTACTGCTTCGCAGAAGGAGGTGTCGGCTGCCCATGCCCTCTCGCTCCGTACCATGGCCTGAACCAGGGCCGGACGCGAGAGGTCTCTGCCGCCGATCGCCTCCACGAGGACACGGCGGTGCTCTGCCGTACGGTACGGCCTCTGTACGGTATCCCCGGACCATCCGGATGGCCATGACCCTTTGGGCCGCGCTCAACCGGCGGGCTGGCTGCAGCGCCAGAGAGCGCGCCCATACAGGAGCCCCGTAGAGGGCCATGGACCGCACGACCCCCGCGTAGAGCCACCGGCAGGAGGCGTTGGCCTCACCCCTGATGTCAACTTCAGCTAATTTTGATTCCACATGTGAACATAATCCTTTTCGTGATGGATTATTAAAAGCAGGTAATTTTGTATTTAAAGGTAGGGTCGAATTGTTACAATTTTCTTAAATTTGGTTCGTTAAGATTATTATAGTTGCCAAATTGATTTGAACATGCAGAGTCCTATAAGGGAAGGTTAGTAATTGCTCCCAGGCACTTTGTGAGTCTTTCGACCCAGGAGACCTGGGTCGCAAGACGGAGACATTGCGCCAAACTCAGTGCAACAGACCGTCTCGCGCCCGGGGAACTCTCTTTAATACTGGGATAGAATTTTTAATTTTGCTAGCTTTTTCCACAAGGTTTGTTCTAGAGGTGTTGATTTTGAGGATCTGGCTAGGGGGCACAATGGTAACTATGTGATTTGTGGATCTTGCCATAGTGTATCTTCAGCCCCCGTTCGCCTTGAAAAAAGCTTGCCTGTGAGCAATGTGGACATCTCACCAGCTGGACATCAAGCGATGTGGTAGGTTGACTGGCACAGTTTCCGGCGTCATAATGCTAATCTTTTTTTACAAAAATATTAGTATAAATAATTTTGAATTCCGAACTCCCATGGACACTCTTTTAAATTATATTATTACTAATATAATAAATAATTTACAAGAGCTTTCATGGGAGTTTCTTGCCCGTTCTTCTCCATAGGTACCTACCGACTACGCTTTGGAATGGGCAACTAGCTTCATATTTCTGGCTGACCGACGCCTTGACAATTCAAAAGTGCCTGTAAATGCTTTAATTGAAATAAACGCTTTGAGTTTGAGTTTGTATAATTATTTTAACATAACAACGATTTTCTCAGCAGTATGAGTTTCTTCAGAAAGTTGTTAAGAAACCGCAAAGTTTTTGAATTTTAATATGTACCTACATAGCTCTGAAACTACTCTACTAATTACGCTAAAGACATAAGCGGATCTTATGTGAACTAGGACGGAACTTAATAAGATACCGAAGTTCTAATTTCTAGTCATTCTAACTTCAGTCTTGATTTTATCTGTTAATTAGCTATTAAGGTGTGATTTCCTAGAAAATAAAAGGCCACCTGAGGCGTTCTCTTGGGTATTGTTAAAGGCAACTTGGCTTGTTTATGGCATGTGCTTAATCTAGTAATTCCCATTTTGCGCTTCTAAAAATATTATTAAAAATCTAATATACCTAATGATTGCGACTCTTTTTGTGAAATAGTTCCTATTTTGAGGTCCTAAAAGTATTATTTATTATCCTCATTTCATTTATTTAGTTTTAAACCTTAAAATACACAAGCCAACACTAAAATATATAGTATATACAAGTATATAATAAAAAGGGGAAAGAGCTCATTAGGCATCAAAAAATTCGTCCGCATCGCTGTCAAAGAGAAAAGTGCCCAAAAGGCTGGCAGCATTGCGACTTTGGATGGCAATGCTGATTCTTTAACCTGTGTCTGTCTCTGGGAAGATGGGTTCTCGGGCTCAACTGTATCCGGGCTTTCCAGGTGTTCACCGCATTGGTGACACGGCACTTCAGAGCGTTGGCTCTGAAGCGCCTGGAAAGTCAACCAAAAGAATCTTAGCCCCTTCTCAGGTTGCTGAGAAGGGGCTAAGATTCTTTTGGTTGACGTTTCGGTGCTGTGGACCGAGGAGGGCTTCGTCAGACTCTTACTAACTAAAAACCACCCGGTGTTCCCTTTTCACACTTGGACTAACCTAATCTAAGCCATTTGGTCCGGGTGCCCTAGCTGAGTTACCGCGACCACTTCGGCTCACATGTGGTTGGTGCCTCTGCCGAAGACAACGTGCCGCTCGTGTATTTGAGCACCGTTGTTGTAAAATCAATATTTAGATTTAGCCTGAATCCCTTATATCAGGGAGACTTTTGCGTCCCGTCGAATCCGTGTCTCCTGATGTGCTGAGAGAGGCCACCGTATAGACTTAGTAGGAAAAGAAATGCATTAGAGCAATGTGTAATGTAGACAACACTACCAGCTGTCAACCCTACTTTAAAAGCTTGAAAATTCTGACTCTGCCTTCATTATACATATATGAAATAAATGTTTTTGTTAAATTGAATCTTAATTATCATAAGACTGCTTTTAAAAGCTACTATAGACAACTACGTGACAAAAAAAGATTAGAAATTGATATACCATACGGGAAAACAGCACTAATCAATAAAAGTATTACTTATAAGGCATCATTGATTTACAACAAGTTGCCTGATGATGTCAAAAATTTACCTGTTCATCAATTCAAGTCGAAGCTGCACAAATTCCTGGTGACTAAATGTTATTATAGTGTCAAGGAGTACTTACAGGATAAAAATATAGATAGCTTTATAAAGTAAGAGTAATTTATTGACACTGAATATTATGACAATATAAATAGTGTGACATGATTTAATAATTTTAATCGACATCTGTATAATTATATTTTAGTTTGGACCATTATTTTAATTTTAACTTACTTTATTTGATTTTAAGTGATGATGAGACATGTATATATTCATCTGACAATTTTTAATTTTTATTTTTATTTTTAAACCGACTTTTGCAGTGTTCTGAATTTATTTTATTATTGTTTTATTTTCTTTTTGAGTATAATAATTTTGTATTTTTTTTTTTATAATTATTTAATGATGTAGCCAATAATATAAATATTTGCACACCTTGTTAGGTAATGATACAGTGTACTTTATATTTATTTGTAACATCTGTTTATACATGCACCTGTATTAAGCAAATAAATAATTTGATTTGATTTGATTTGATTTAGGAGCCGACATTATCAAAAAAAAATTTTTTTCTAGTTTATTTACCATTCAGTCAAACTGGTAGACCATTAGGCCCAGCCAACTTCTTATATGCATATTAAATCATGCATAAAATCCTACATAATCTATACTAATATATTAAAACTGAAGAGTTTGTTTTTTTGAACGCGCTGATCTCTGGAACTACCGGTCGGATTTGAAAAATTCTGTTTGCATTTGATATCCCAATTCCTGAGGAAGGTTATAGCATCACGCTACTACCCTTAGGTGCCGAGCAAAAAGGAATAAGTCTGAAAGAACGCTACACGAAAAGGAACTAATAGCACGGGCGGACGATACGATGCGACGCGATGGGTCGGGCGGTGCACGAATTAATTTTATAAAAATGTGACTGTTAAACTCAACCTCAAAACTAAAAGCATTTATTTCGAATAAACCATTTACAGGCACTTTTGAATTGTTAAAGGTCGGTCACGTTGGAGCATACGGTGGAGGTCTGTCCGGTACGGAGCCATGGTACGGAGCGAGAGGACATGGGCAGCCGTCACCTCCTTCTGCAAAACAGTAATGCTCGCAAAGGAGGAGGCGGGACGGTTGAGGCAAAGGCAAATTCCGCGCCCTTTCGCCCATAGCCGCCGCAGGAGACGCCCTGGGCGTCGGGAATCCCGGGCGGATTTCAGGCCACCGTAGGCGCGGGCTTACGGACGGTGAGCAATGGGTAGCTCACCGTCACTAACTTCACCCGCTCTGCCCAGAGCGGGAAAAGTTATTTGATTTCCAAAGCAGAAAAAAGAAAGGGGTCGGTCAGTCAGAAAGATGAAGCTAGTTGCCCATTCCACGGATACTCTTTTAAATTAAAATATTGTTACAAAATATCTATTGGTTACATCATTCATGTTGAAATTATACATGTTAGAACAATTTAGAAAGACATCATAAGAAGATAAAAACAATTCAAATTTTAAAATAAATTAAAATAAGCAGAGGCAGCCGTTTGATTGCACCCGTTCATGAACATGGCGCATGGATCAGCACCATTCAGCTCAACCATTTTGAAGCGAACCTAATGATCCAACACAGACGCCACCACCAGCGAGCATTTGAGTGAGCATGACACACTCTCAATCGCCAGGGCACATTATTTATTAATTTAATACTTTAAGCACACAAATGTACAAAGGCGGACTTAGTGCCGTAGGCATTTTCTACCAGTCAACCTTTGGGTGATGCAGAGACAGACAGTGGTAGGTGCAATAACGAAAATTGTGGAATAAATATTCATTTAAATATAAGGATATACATACATATACTTACCTATTAAAAACTTTAAATATAGTATATATACCTAACTAATTATACATAAATATAAGACCAAATAAATACACGAATATACTAAAAGAGATAAGACAAACAATGGGAAAACATTACCGATTTTTTTTTTTGAGCGGTGGAAATCATCAAACAACTTCTCCCGCTCTGGGCGGAGCGGGAGGGTATGTCAGACTCTTACTGACTAAAACCCACCCTTCCTTATTCCTTCCTTATATTCCGTATTCCTTCCTGTTGCCTGTGTTGCGGGGGCCTCGGTGACCCATAAGTACCATCCAGCGACCCCGTCAGGAAACATTACCGTTGAGATGAAACTGCCAGCTTCTTGCGAACTTTAACTCGCATTCCACAGAGGGATAGACTGAACGAAGAAGGAAGAGCGAATGAAGTCAGTGCGGTGAGTGGGACTTTGAAGAATACGATTGTGTGATGAACGTAGATTTCTACTGTGGTTCGCACAAATGTACTGAAAGTAGGGGGCGAGATACATAACTAGGGGAAGAGGGAGTCATGAAATGAAAACAAAGTGGTCAACGTCCTTTGCTCTCTGCGCTGGCGTATGGGCAACCACTTTTGATTCAAGTCAGTTATTTGAGTATACACGGTGATTTTTAATTCACTGTTAACCTTTCAGGGCGTGAAAGTACTCATGATTATGAGCAACTTTCACTATGAGACCAACTCTGAAATAACGGAATTTTTTTCCGTTATTTTAGAGTTGTGCATCAGCTGTTTCTTACAAAAAAGTAAAATTTACCTGATGAAAATGTATGATACAGGTAACAGATGTATAACTCATTCGAACCCCATGTATAAACGTACTTTGTATTCGAAAACCAATTATTGTACAAGTAGGCAGTCCAGGTTGAAATGTAGGCAATCCTAAGAAACTCCCTAAAGTTTGGCCCAATAGCCTGTGTTTCTCCCGTTTTTATTATAGTAATGACGTTAAAACAGACTTCGTTCCCTCAGAAACTTGTTATAAGTTGAATAAAATATAACTGTCAGACGTAAAGTGTGGGAATCAGAGTTATGTGGAAAGTTCTAGACGTTGTAGTACAGGGATTGTGAACCTTTGGTAAATACCTAGCAGATAATTCTGTGCATGGCATTATCTAATAATTTATAATAATATTGAATTGCTTGAATTGCTACTTAGCCCTCTTCCTTTTTTGCTGTGCCCGTCAGGGTCCATATTGACCTTTTACTTTGCTATACCATCTATGTACAGTGAGCAGTGGTGGCCCAGTGGTAACCGCCGTGACTTAAGAGTTGTAGGTCGTAGGTTCGAACCCGGACAGACGCTTTACTTTGTGTAAATTATTTCATCACCACTGCTCTTAAAACGGTGAAGGAAAACATCGTGAGGAAACCGGCATGTCCTAGAACCAAAAATTCATATGTATTCGTGTTCAATGTCACGTGTCTTCGACATGTGACATCTACCAACCCGCACTGGGCCCGCGTGGTGGATAATAATCCACCACGCCGGCCCAGTCCCTTTCACAGAGAGGAGGCCTGTGTCCCAGCAGTGGGAATATTATAGGCTGATCATGTATGTATGTATGTATGTATACCATATACGTATTACATTTGCAATAAAGAATTGAGCATTGAGTGTCGAATTCTAAATACTATGTTGAGTTTTTGTAGGTAACTATTTACATACGTAACGTACGTTGATATTTAAAACATATATTTTGGATTGGAAATTGTAAAGGTAAAAAGTTAGTTTACCGTTAATTTGTATAGAGATATTTTTTTTTCAAAACGTATTTTGTTAACAAGCAAGTTCTGAGAAATATGTTCAAAAGGAAAATATAAATTTTTCCGCTACCACAAACTACACAGATTTGGATTTTTTTTTCTTAAAGCAAGCCTACTTTGGTTAGTCGCCTCTTGTCAGCGCCTTAATTACTAACAGATCTGCAGTACCTACTTACATTGTTTAATTCTAGTTAGGTATATATTTTTCTGTTAAAAATTGTCGTGAATAAATACGAGTAAGTATCTGAGTTGTTTTTGTTTTATTTTCATCCAACTTTTCTCAGATATTGGTGACCATTCTGACCAGAACATTTGTCTGTTCATTTTGTAATTATTGGCTCTCAGGGGTTGCAGTCTCGCCATAGATAGCGATCGCTTTACGACGAATTCGGTCAAAATTGCTTGACAAGCACGAAAAAATCGCAATCTTGACAAGCAATTTTGACCGTATAGGGACGGGTCATTAGGACTTTGCGACCGAATTCGGTCGTAAAGCAATCGCTATCTATGTCAAGACTGCAGCCCCTAAAAAAAAAGGTGCGCCATCCCTGTTGTACTTACTGTTTTCTTGAAACAATGTTGGTAATGGAGTGCACTTTGGCTAGACAGCTCCTAATTGGTGTATGACATGAAAAACATATAATTGTTGATGTTTCTACTGTGTAGACTAATTTGTTAGAAAAATAACATTTTTAAGTAGGTACCTACGTAGGTGCATAAAAATTTTACAAAATAAAAACGATTGAGACTTACAGTGGTTTCATATGTTTCATACATTTGACATCTCACTTTGGTCATATGCAACTGAGCAGCAATTTTTATTCGAATAATTATTAATTACTAGTAGTCGCCCACTGGTCGAAATTCTACCCCGTTTACTTACAATCTATACTAATTCCATGAGTACACTAATTCCATGCTATTATTAAGTACTTACTAATTCCATGCTATTAAAAAGTACATACTTATTCCATGTTCAAGCTATCACTTCCTGTTACACACTTCCGTCTCTTTTCACGAAATCACTCCCACAGAAAGCGAGAGGAAAGATCATCATCATCATTTCAGCCGAAAGACGTCCACTGCTGGACATTTGCCTCCCCCAATAGAGAGAGGGGGGGGGGGGGGGTTGCCATAATCGCCGCGCTTGGCAGGCGGGTTGGCGATCGCAGTATGGTGTTAAAATGCATGGAGAACGCTACTGCACATTCTCTAGTAATAGTATTCTTTACGGCACCACATGGAAAGATACTAAAAAAAGAAACCGAAGCAATTTTTAAAACCACTGTGCTGATTGAACTTTTATTTCTAAATGTAAAATGTCACCCATCCAATATTTCAAGAGCCTTGTAATAAATCGCAAAGCAAACAAACAAAACAAATCAAAACATAAGTTAATCTCTAAAAATCGATATCTGACACGGCTTATGGTGTTTGCCTCATTAAAATTATCTTATAATTCTTATAATCCGCCATCTTGGCATCTTAAGCCGCCAATAATTTACACATTTTACAATAATAATGACACCCACGATGTGTAATATGATTGATGGAACTGCTTTTAATATACCTATGATTATGTTAATTGATTAAACATGACGGTTCAGTGACCGAGTTACGAAATTAACCATTTAAAGCCAAGCCAGGGAATGACGCAAAAAGCCTTGATACATAACGTAAAGTCACGCTTCTTCCATGTGAGAGTAGGCAGACACCACAAAACGCCACGTGTATTCCTCATTCTCCTTTCGCTTCGTACACTTATGACCAGATGAATGAAATTTACGCGGTAATTGCGTAACACACCAGTAGCAAGGGGTTTTTGACCGTTCAAACAACATTCATTGCGATACTTACGTTTACAAATTTTTCGAACATATGAAACAATGCAGCGACCGCGCATACCTGGTCATCACACTAAGCCTCATCAGCAACCTTGGCACAGCACACTGCACTCTTGAACCCTCTCCTGGTCGACGCCAGCAGTCAGCCTCAACCCGGCGCAGTACCACCTCCGACTCACTGGGGCATAACGCAGCGCCACCCCGACTCACTGGGGTATCACCGCAGACAAATCCGACCCACCGCGAACTATGCGACAACCGGTTCCGACCCATCGGAACCACATCTGGCACTGGCCAGCATTGCAAGATACACGACTCAGCCCACTATCGACCTCCGGTCTCCGCAGGGGAGTTATGTGGTGGCATCTACGTCGCCATATGCGAACTACGCAACACACTGACGTCACGCAAAATCCTGCATCGCGCAAGCAGAGTTTACCGTGCAACTAGCATATATACTCGTAAATACAACATCCCGACATTCGTTTTCATTCCGCGCTCGACACCCGCCGTGAACGGACGTGCTGCCGCTCCCGCTCGCTGCACTCGATCACTGCGCTCTCGAATTCCGGATCTCGTTACGCTGCCGTAACTCCCAGTAGTCGCCGACTACTACCGATCCACGGTCGATTAATTTTATTAATCGGCCGTATTGATCTCAAAAAGTGCCTTTTTCAAGGCAGGTATTTCTCTAACAGAAAAAGTGTCAGAGTAGCTCATAGGCCCCCTCTGGGCTAAATCCACTGTTTCGTGGTCCTCGGTGGATACCTGACGGTGCCAACGAAACCGAGTGGGGTGTTGTTGTCCCAATACACCCGCCGAACCCCTTCAGGGCTAGGCAGTTAATTGGAAGGGTCCCAGAGCTAACCGGCCTTGGGGGATCTCCTAGTCGGCTCTGGTGCACTGATTTCCTTTTCAGCTACTCACCTAGCGTCTCTAGGGTGTGTCTACACCCTTCGCGCTAGACTGGTCCAGGGCCCCTTTGCACATTAAGACTGGCAAAGGGTTACAAGCTTAGGGCTCACAATTAGGTACTCACCTCCCTGTCTGCACCCGACAGGGAGGGCGACTCATCCCCGGGCCTATCCACCCGGGGAGTTAGGTTTAGGGCCGTTAGGTCTATGTTAGGAGGAATTTAGATTCCAAGATTTCGCCCCCGTAATTCCCCTCTCCCCCGCCATGAAGGACGCCCTAATAGCGGCGTTCTTCAAAGAGGTCCTCCTCAAGGACCCAGACTTCCTCGCCAGATATGGCGCTAGGTTTGCGGCTCTTAGCCAGCCGCTATCAACCGACCCCATCGCTGATTTCAGCGATGCGCTGACCCCCGCATCGACCGCGACCGCGACCATGATCCCTCCTAGCCCCTCAGTGTCCATGGACATCGAGGAGCCCTTGTCGCAAGACAAGAGGTGCCCGACCCCTTTCTCCTACTCTGATGTAGAGTCAGTCGACTCTTCTTCTGCCCACTCTACTCCCTCTTCCGAGGACGACGGCTTCATGGCCGTCTCCGGAAAGGGGAAAAAGAGGAAACAGAGGAAGGCGACGTCCTCGCAGGCGACTAAAATAGCCGCCACGGAGGTTCTCTCTGCCCCCACTCCCCCTGTATCTGTGGCGCCCTCCGCTGCTATCCCCACCCCGACCGCTTCGTCCACTAAGGACACTCCGGCCACTCCGGCCCCTAAAAAGACCCCCCCTCCCCCTCCTGTAATCTTGCAGGACAAAACAAGATGGTTAGACGTATCCAAATGGTGCGTCGAACAAAAAATCGGCTTCTCTAAAGCCACCGCGACCCAACAGGGAATTAAGATTACAGTCCCTACGTCCCGCGATTACAGGGACCTAACCAGAGTCCTCCGGGCGAGAGGTGTGTCATACCACACCTACTCGCTCCCCGAGGAACGACAGATCCGCGTGGTGATCCGTAGGATCCCGAAAGAAATCCCCACAGCCGACATCAAGGCCGACCTTGAATCTCAAGGCGTCCCCGTGGACGAGGTGCACCGCATGCACCGCGCCAGGGGGGGCTCGGCTTACGACATGATCCTTGTCGTATGCCCCCCGTTCGAAGGGCATCACCCTATCCACAAAGTTTCCTCTATTTGCCATCTCACGGGCCTCGTCATCGAGAAGCCCCGGAAGAGCGGCGTCGTCGGGCAATGTCACCGTTGCCAGTTATACGGGCATGCGCAGAAGAACTGCCATGCGACTCCCAGGTGCGTCAAGTGCCTGGGGGAGCATGGCACTTCGGACTGCCCCCGCCCTAAAGACCGGTCTCTGTGCACCGAGCCGCCCAGCTGCGTACTGTGCGGTGAGGCTGGACACCCGGCAAACTACCGGGGCTGTCGCATGGCCCCCAAGACGTCCTCATCCAAACTGGTGAAGCGTGCAGACGCCCGCCAGCAGAGAGAGTGCCCATCATATGGGTTCTTCCCCCCCCAATCTCAGACATTCCCTCAACTCCCCCTGAGGTTAAGCCCGCAAAGGCCTAGCCCATGGAATGCGATGAACCATCAGCAGGCGTTCCCTGCTATGGTTCAGCCCAGACCCACCCCGCCTCCCATCAGACCGCTGATGGACCCCCGCATCCGCGTTTCCGCGCCTATCCAACCCGCGAAACCCGCCCCCGCTCCCATGGCCGCTGCCGCAACCGCTGCGCCACGGCCCGTCGCCGCTTCAACCACCCCGGTGGTCGGCCCGTCCATCCCAATTGATCCATTCAGTGTGATCTCTGGGACTTTTTCGTTATTTTTCACACCCCGCGCGCGCAAAATGGCCAACGAGCTCGTTGCCGCCCGTAATTCCTGCGATCTCGCTCAGATACAGCGTATCTTCCACGCGTATCCAGAGATTACGCAAGCCCTGGAGAACTTCGCGAAACCCAAATAATGGATTTACATCCAAAAGCACGTACCAAACCCCGATCCCTAAAGTTAGGTTTCTTCAATGCCAATGGCATGATTAACCAGCGAGATGAAATCGCTGCTTTCCTCCGCGACCACCAAATTGACATTCTCCTATTACAGGAAACATTCTTAAAGCCCAGCCGTCGAAACCCGTCAATTGCCAACTATCGCATAGTTCGCAATGACAGGACTAGATGTCACAGGGGCGGCACCCTAATTTATTTCAGATCAACCCTCCACTGCATCCCAATGGACCCGCCCCCTCTCTCGCGTTTAGAAGTGTCCATATGCAAGCTAGGCATGACTGGCCATCAACCGATCACCATTGTATCGGCCTATGTTCCCCCCTGTTCCTCATCGGAGTTAGCCCTTCCCCCCCTCTCTGACGACCTTTCCATCCTACTTGGCCTGAGTGACTCCGTTATCATAGCGGGCGATCTCAACGCCAAACATCATGCTTGGAACAGCACCAGGATCTCCACCAGAGGCAGACACCTGTTTGACCTATGTCCCATCCTCAACTTCGACATCATCGCCCCGATGACTCCCACTCACTTTCCCCACGACCCTAACCAAACCCCCGACGTACTTGACATAGCGCTTCTGAAGAGTATCAACCTACGGTTGGACTCTATAGAGGCGCTTGACGAACTCTCCTCCGACCACCGTCCAGTTGTTGTAAAGCTGGCACCACGCCTAGGTCTCCATGACCCTGATAGACCCCCTCTCACCAAGTTAGTTACAGACTGGAGGAAAGTAAGCGACTGCCTGAAATCCACCACGTTAGGTCCCCGACTAGACTCCATTCCCGACCACTTCGACTCTATCGCTGACACGACAGCCGCGATTGACTCATTCACAGTGCACGTACAATCAGTCCTGAACGACTGTTCAAGGGAGGTTCCGGCGATGGACGACCATCGCTGGAAGCTCCCGGACGATGTACGCGTACTGTTGAATGAGAAGAACGCGGCTGTCCGTGCGTACAGTAACTTTCCCAACCACGCGAACAAAGCCCATATGCGCTATTTACAGAGATCTGTAAAGACACGCCTATCGGAGCTGCGTGACGCTGGATGGGACAAGATGCTGAGCGAGCTAGAGCCCACTCACCGAGCGTTCTGGGACCTTCAGAGGAAACTCAAATCCGACGAAGTCGTCTCAATGCCCCCCCTGGTGCGCCCCGACAAGACCATCGCTTTCGATGACGTCGACAAGGCAGAATGCCTAGCCGATAGTCTTGAGGCTCAATGCTCGCCTAGCTCTCAACCAGTAGACCAAGCTCACCTGTCCCAGGTCGACGCGGAAGTCGAACGTAGAGCCTCCCTCCCGCCCGTTGAAGACCCTGACTATCCTCTGCCTCCCGTCACTCCAGACGAAGTGCATGATATCATCAAGGGTCTAAAACCTCGCAAAGCCCCCGGCTCAGACGGAATCACCAATAGGGTGCTCCAACTGTTCCCCGCTCACCTCATAATGCTCATGGCCACCATCTTCAATGGAGCCCTGAGCAATAACATCTTCCCACAAGAGTGGAAGAAGGCCACCGTCATCGGCATACCGAAGCCCGGTAAGCCGAAAACAGAGCCCACCAGCTACCGGCCCATCAGTCTGCTCAATGTCTTCGGCAAAATCTATGAGAGGCTTATCTTAAAGCGCCTCAGAGATTTTGCGGAAACAAAGGGCCTCATCCCCGACCAGCAGTTCGGCTTTAGAGCCCAACATTCTTGCGTCCAACAGGTCCACCGCATCGTTGAACACATAAGCTACGGCTTTCAACGTGGTCTTACGACCGGTGCTGTATTCTTCGATATAGCGAAAGCGTTCGACAAGGTCTGGCACAACGGCTTATTATATAAGCTCTACAAACTCGGTGTGCCCGATCGTCTCGTGCTCATCTTACGAGACTTCTTGTCGAACCGCACCTTCCGCTATCGCATCGAAGGAGCGCTATCCTCCCCTCACCCTATCCGTGCAGGCGTCCCTCAGGGCTCTGTACTATCCCCTCTCATTTTCACTCTCTTCACCAGCGACATCCCGAAAAGTAGAAAGGCGCAGTTGGCTCTGTTCGCAGACGACACGGCCATCTACTACACCGGGTTAGTCCACGACCACATATCTCGCACTCTCCAGACCGAGGTCAACAAGCTTGGCGCTTGGTTTAGAAAGTGGAGAATCGAGGTCAATCCCGACAAAAGTCAGGCTGTTCTCTTCACCAAACAGCGTAAAAACCTCATCGCCCCCCGACCGCTCACCATGTTCGGCAAGCCTATCCCTTGGGAGAAGCGAGCCAAATACCTAGGCGTGACCCTTGACCACCATCTCTCGTTCTCAGAGCACATCAAGCAGGTGCGTTCGCGTGCCGCTTTCGCTCTAGGTAGACTTCACTCCGTCCTAAATGCGCGCAGCAAATTGTCCCTTAAGGGCAAATTGCGTATTTACACAGCGTGCATCCGTCCCATCATGACTTATGCCTGTGCAGTCTTCGCACACGCTAAACCCCACCACATCCACAGGATGCAGTCCCTCCAAAACCGTTTCCTCCGAAAGGCAACGGGAGCCCCCTGGTTCGTTCGAAACGAGATCCTCCATCTCGATCTTAGAATCCCCACCATCAAGCAGTTCATGAAGCGCATCACGAAGCGCTTCTTCGACTCCGCCACCACCCACCGCAACCCTCTGGTTGTGCAGGCCGCCAGTTATAGGCCCTCCACCATTAGTTCTATTCGCCGTCCAAGGCATACCCTCTCCGACCCCGATGACCCCATTACCCTCCTCCAGGAAAGCAATAGGGCAACGAGTACAGTGCACAAAACACACCGACGACCTACGTTCCGACCTCGCCGCCGAGGTCCCTCGCGTAAACCCCGACGTAATTGTCCCCCCCGACCCTTGCTCGAAGAAGTGCCAGCCCGCGCCGCAGCTGAGCCTGTAGCTTTAAATTCCCCGATTAATAATAATAATATTAACCAGATCCAGCCTGTCCCATCTTGCTGTCCTCCCCCCAGCGACGCCCTAAGCCGAGGTCCGTACCCCACAGGGGGTGCCCTTAGCGTGCAGTCGCTTAGTAATATAAGAAATTCGCCCCTGGCTGGAGGCTTTGAGTTCGCTTAAGGCAGCCACAGGAAAGTCCGGTTAAGTAGTCACGACCTCTCAAGGTCAACTACGAGATGCCACACCAAAAAAAAAAAAAAAAAAAAAAAAAAAAAAAAAAAAAAAAAAAAAACATCCCGACATCAACCGTCGGGCAGTTGCCCACCAGACACAACACCCGTCTGGTCGGAGGATCCTTCCTTTTCTATGGAGGATGAGTGAACTTTACACCCTGTTCCTCATGCCTCTATACCAGAATATATTTAATGACGTAGGGATGTATGCAGAACATTTAAAGCGTTATTCAAACTTACAAAGTTTTTTAGCCCAGCACTCGAGGGCAAAGGCCTAGGAATATTCCGCAGGTGAAAGCGGACGGTCGGACTTCTCATAATTTAATTTAGCATATTCTACTAATAATAAAACCTACAGTTACTTACATTACCTCCCGCTAGTGTGGCCATGTGGAAATATATCGTAGGACAATCCAGAAATTATTAACACAACGTTCTCACAACTGCAGGCTTTTTTTTTGGATGGGAAATCATCAAATGACTTCTCCCGCTCTGGGCGGAGCGGGAGGGTGTGTCAGACTCTTACTGACTAAAACCCACCCGTATTCCTTCCGTTGCCTGTGTTGCGAGGGTCTCGGTGACCCATTAGTACCTTCCCGCGACAACTGCAGGCTTAGCACGAGAACCGTAGAGAAGCGGAGAGAACGGAAGATTAGACAAAAAAGACGTTTCGGTATAGACAGTTAACAGTTTTCTACCGAGAAATGTAGATAAGCGATTTCTATTCCGCAGTAGAGTAGAAATAGAAAGCGCCATACTATGCCTGCTGGTAGAGCAGACCCCAAAACTTAACACAAGACGTCTAAACTTCTGAAAGCGTAGAGCTGCGAAAACAAACGGTATATAATTCCTACATTGCATTGGCAAAAAATATATAAAATAATTAACATCTATCCCATGACTGCCAAAGACTGCAAATATACACAAACGCACACACACACACACACACACACACACACACACACACACACTATTTTAGGATATATCTCTAAGTTTCTTTTTATTTTTTCTTTTATTTAGTTACAGTTCAAGTCTTGTCTTGTTTAGTTTGAGATTTTACTTGTAATTGTTTGTTTAAATGCTATTTTCTTTTTGTACACCATTTCATAATTTGTCATTTAAGAGCGGGATCTCCTACGAGTAGCACAGGTATATCTTTTACTTAAAAGGAGGTCCCTACGTAAGATTTAAAGGTTTATTGCAGAGACTTGTTAGTACAACTTTACTAACAAGTCTCTGCAATAAACCTTTTTTAACTTAAACGTTTGGGGTATTCCCCCATGCATGCAAATGTTTTAGAAAACGGGAAGCACAGTATTCGCACACAATACGCATGTCCGTAAATTTTACAGCACAATTCTCTTTATAATCCTTACATTGCCACCGTTCTTAGCCACCCTACAGTACTTCGGTGGTCCACAGAGGTCCCTTATACGTCCGAACGACCATTCCAGGCCCGTTACCTTTGCAAATGGAACCATTTACTCGAATGTTATGGCTATTGCTACGAACAACAATATTATTTCTTAGCGCAGCTGTGATTGCAATCAGCTTGTTCAAACTAAATAAGCAGGTATTTTATATGCTCGTTTCTAAGATAATTGTAATTTGTTGGATGATGATTTTTTTCATGGGTTAAATAATGGTATCCCATTTTTGGCGTAGTCGTTAAGGCGGTTATGCAGACGATTGGCAATATGATTAAAGATTTAAAAAAAGAAAAAAAAATTGCGTCACCAATAACTTATTCTAGTTACAACGGGAAGAATCCTGTTAAGCATATAGTTTGCTTGTGTTAGGATCCTCCGCCCTTCCCCAAGTTATGTAATTGTTATTAAGTTATTGAGCTTGTTCAAGATACGTAAACATAGACAAATTAAAATTAAGAATGAAATGGAAAAATTGTATTTTTATGAAAAGCAATAAACGCGCTGGGTTGTTTGTGCTAGCTGTGTTGGAGACGGTGTTAAGGTGAATGTGTGTGAGATTGCAATTATCCACAGTGATAGCCTGCGAGATTCATTTTTCTTAGGTTTTTTTGAAATTTGCCGTTCAGTATCAGGTTTTATATTGATCAAAATATGGTTCGCGACCATAACAAATATGTATCATTAATACATATTAGTTAGATTGGTTCCACAAGAACAAATCTCTTTGGCTAGAGGGGCGCCACGGCGTCCTCACCGGACATGGCTGCTTCGGGAGGTTCCTGTGTCGGATAAGGCGAGAGGAAACGCCCGGGTGTCACCACTGTGTGGATCGCCCGGAGGACACGGTGGAACATACGGTGGAAGTCTGCCCGGCTTGGGCAGAGCACTATCGTGTCCTCGTGGAGGTGATCGGTGGCGGAGACCGGGCCCTGATCCAGGCCATGGTACGGAGCGAGAGGGCATGGGCAGCCGTCACCTCCTTCTGCGAAGCAGTAATGCTCGCGAAGGAGGAGGCGGAACAGTTGAGGGAAAGGCAAATCTCGCGCCCTCTCCCCTAGCCACCGCAGGACACGCCCTAGGTTTCGGGAATCCCAGGTGGATTTCCGGCCACCGTGGGCGCGGGCTTGCGGACGGTGAGCAATGGGTAGTTCACCGTCCGATAAGGACCAGGCCCAGGCGCGTTGTGATCCACGCGCGCCTCAAAGAGATGTCGTCAGCACAAATTGTAACGTTACGATTGGCCGGAGGGCCAGTCGTAAGTCACGTTAAAAAAAGAAAACTAAAGTAATAGTACTTACTACTAAATATTAAAAAGATTAGTCTAAATATTAAAAGTATTCTAGGCTTCCGGTCTGAGTGCACGGGACGCTTGGACGGCAGGATGTAGCATTGGCTGGCAGCAGCTGGACAGGGTCAGCTGGTAGTTGGTCTGGATCGGCAGGCAGCAGTGGGACAGGGCTGACAGACGAGGCGGAGCACGAAGATGAGGTTCTCGCCTTCGCATTTAGTCGGTAACTTTGTCCCAAGGAGTAAAACGTCCCTTGTTAAACAAGAGGCTTTGTTCTATAGTACCTAAATTAGTGGTATTGTTGGTGTGGTTGGTGGTATGATGTGTAATTGGTGTTAGTGTCCAACGCCATGTTGATAGAATGACCTAATAATGGTAGAGCTCTCCGTCCTGGAGTGGGCTAGTAAGACGGTGGTGTAGTCCGAATCTCGCCGATACGGCTGACTGCGGAGGCACTCTACAGCACCTCACGCTCCACGAGACGAGTGTCTGGACCTCCTAAGACACACAGGAGTGGTCGGCTATGGCGTCCTAAGCCACGCGACAATAACGCCTTCGGCCTTAGAAATCTCCCAAAGGCGGAAGTGAAAGGGCCGGCGGCTATGTAAGGTGAATCACAAATCACACACACTATGAGATTCTTTAGAGATTATATTTTTTACACGTTACAATTATTAGTACAAGAAATAAAGTAAGCTATAGAACTGAACTGACTAAACTGAGATTAGACTGAGTCGAACTGAACTGAACTGACTGAACCCTTGTCAGGTCCGATCACCACTTTTATAGATCCTGGCAAAGGTTCTAGAAGTTTCTGTGAAACATAATTCAAATGATTAGTTTGAATGCCTGCCAGGATCAATGAAAACGGTTTACATGAGTACATAGCGAAGTAAGTCTGAAACTAGCTTTATCAAGGCCGGTACGATTCATAGAGAAAGAAAATATTAGACAGATGACAATTTATGATTGAAGATGTCAATGGATAAAAATATAGATAGATAGATAGATAGATAAAACATTTATAAAATATGCTATTTTACAACAAGAGAAAATTAATAATATAAATAAAATACAGTCTTCAGTGTTAGAAACAGTTCATTGTGGTGTTGCTTTTCAGCTGTGGTGTTCAAACATATGTAATAAAGTTAGAGAAATAATATGATTTCCTATGTTTGAAGCAAGGAAAGTAGTACAAGAATTATAAAAAAGGTAAATTTAGAATTATTATAGCATAAAGATGTGGCTTTGTATAGCAAAATACCACAAAATGTAGGAGTCCATTAGGGCTGATACCTGCCGGGGTCGTGGGAAAGTCCGAAAGGGATACCGAGGCCCCTGGCAACACAGGCAACGGAAGGAACACGGGTGGGTTTTAGTCAGTAAGAGTCTGACACACCCTCCCGTTCCGCCCATAGCGGGAGAAGTTATTTGATAATAGCACTCAAATAAAATAAAAAAATAAAGAACAAATCTCTTATGGATAAATTCGATATAATTATACACTAAAATTTTTCTTACGTTTTTTGCAATTTGCAGGTCACTGCAAAAATTGTTTCGCACGGCGGGCTCCACCTTAAGCAGAAGAATATGCTGTAAGCTTTAACCCATCTTCTTGACATAACCCCTTTGATATGATGGCTGTCGGCACCAACAGTAAAACTGGATTTTATATGTGGCACATTTTGGCTATGTCAATCTCCTTCAGACGGACCACTATAGGACCATTTCGCTATAAGAAGCATAAGCAGTAGAGCTCTTTAGGAAAAGGGAAAAAAGGGGTCCAGAGAACATCATCCAGTAGTTCCAGTAATGTTTCAATAAAATGAGGCCATGAGAACCATAGTTAACTTATTCGCCAGACGAACCGTTTGAGTTGACACTCAAACGGTTCGGAGAATAAGTTAACTATGGTTCTCATGGCCTCATTTAAATAAAAAATAGCAAATAAAAACACAAACAGATTTTTAATCAACTGGCACTGCATGATAAAGACTCATAATTACTATTTTTGTTTTATATAACTTACTAGCTTTGCCCCGCGTTTTCACCCGCATACGTCTCGGCCCCGTGGGAATATCGGGATTCAAAGTATCCTATGTCCTAATCCACCTGTATTAACAACATTGCATGGGTAGATCATGACCTTATGATCTACCCATGTGCGCAGCACTTAATCCCTATCAATGTCATCTCCAACATCTAAATAATTTCTTACTGAAACTCTATCCCTGATACTGGTACAAAAGTTGTGATAAAAATTATGGGCACTTGGGTTCACTCAACTTTGTTCCTAATTTCAGCAACAAGCAACAAAGTGACGACCTTTTCATCATCAACGTCCCGACATCAATCGTCGGGCAGTAGCCCACTAGTCACAGCGCCCATCTGGTCGAAGGATCGTCCCTTTTCTATGGAGGATGAGTGAACTTTACACCCTGCTCCTCACACCTCTATGGTATGGATTTATAACATTAGTTAAACCCCTTGGTATTACTGGTGTCTATAATCACTTTCCATCGAGTCAACCTTCAGGCTGATTGCAAGTCTGGCAAAACCTATTTTCGTAAATAATTGAAAACGTGAATGAGAACAGTACGTAGGTACGTGTAAGGCTAGACAAAAACCCGTTCAGATATTATGAAAGTTATTCATATGATGAAGGTGGCTTACAAAAAATGATTTATAACTCCCTTTCATAACTATTTCTCTAGTAGTAGTTTTCCTGTAATTTTTTCATGTTGAATAAAGTAATATGTATAAAGGACCAAATGAATTTAGTTACATAACCAAAGTACAAGAAAAAAATTAATAAAATATAATAAATAAATACTTTAATTACAAGATGATTATTAGCATTAACTAAATTAAATTAAAACTAAGTTAAGCCTAAAAAAGGCCCTCGGGGCATTGTACCGAGGATGCTGGCGGTATTTCCTCGCTGAATTGCAATGCTGATGCGTTGCGCGAGAAAGCCGCCAGCTTTTCGGTCACCAGTTACATCAACTGGATGTTTCAATTTCCGCAAATAACTTATGCGCACTGGGACCCCACGGGACCGAGGGTCCACGACGCCAAAGGGCACAAAGTTGTACTCTCTGCCAAGGCCTCCATATTTAATAATTTTCAGATTTTCAGCATTTACTGCCGCTGCACTCGCTTTAGAAGTAGTCCGTTGGAGGTGGGACGGTGCCAGTGTGTCTACACAGGTAGCGTCCCACATAAGCATCCGTCTCAAACTCCACGGAACTAAAGACACACACTCAGGTCTTAAGTCTATATGTATAAGTTAAATTTTTTTTTTTTCTTTCACCGTTTATTTAGACCAGCGAGCGGGGCAATTGTGTAACATACATAAAATGACAATTGATCGCAATCGGTTTAATTTTGACAGTTCACCCACGTCCATTGCGTTACTAACGTTGTTGAGCAGACGAATTTTTCAAACCTATGAAGCAATGGATTAGCAATATCCTTCAAAACTCTCGGATTGTGATTCAAACGGACGTGTTACGCAATTAGGGTGCTGATCAACTACCTAGATTCCTGCACTACAGATACATAGTTACTAGTTCTGTTTCGTGCATCATCAAGTAACGATACCAATTGAAGTACGTTTTGTTGTCACTTACGTCGGACACCTAGTCCATCAGTACCGCTATCAATTTTGCTAACTGGGTAATATTTTCACATTTTTCACCACAGTATGAGCTAGGTATTTCTTATACCTGATGCCTTATGCCAACACGAGGCAGACAAAAGATGGTGTTATTTAACGTGGTTTTTATAGCTTATTATAAATAACTCAACTCCTACTTCGAGACGAATATTAAGCATGAGAGTCAACACTCCTCGGCATTCTCCTCTACGACTAGCTAAAAGTACGGTCTGCACAAGTAGCCCCCCCGCACGTATATCCCAGCAGGACAAATCCGAATACAATACGGATATTCAATTGGAAAGCCGACGTTGTGACGTTGAGAATAAAATATGTAAGAAAACACAATGTGCCATAAGTACGGAAAGTCCACCAGTTAGGACACAGTCCAACAAACACAGGGTAATTATCCTGGGAGATGGACAAGGTCGGGGTCTACGAAACATACTACAAAACCTACTTGGATCTGAGTATATCGTGTCTTCCTATATAAAACCAGGTGCTGCACTGAATGAAATCTTGAAATGCTCGAAGAGCGAAATCAGCACGCTATCAAGAAGTGACTACGTGATTATATTAGGCGGATGCTGTGATAAAAACCCCCACGATATTGACATAAATCTACATCGCTGGTTATCGTCAACTGCAAATACAAATGTGATTATATGTGAAGTACCAAACAATAGATATCTAAAAGAATCAAAAATTAACTATTTACTACGGTTTATCTGTAAGAAATATAATAATGTATTGTTCATGGACATGAATTACACTAGATTTTCACCAAGTAAACGCAATTATGTATTAAATCTTGCATGGTCATTATTAAAGGAAATATTGTGTATTCAATATCATTTCAAAGCAATCCAATATGAACAGTTTTGTCAAATTAAAAATAAAAAGTCTTTTGAGAGTAAATATGTGCAAGTTAACTTAGATTCTGACCAAAATGTAAAAGGTACTAGAATCAATACAGACTGTATAAATGAACCAAGTAACAAACACGGTGAATCAGAAAGTAGCAATATCGAAAATCCAAACGCGAATAATTTATTTCGTTTATAAATTTGTCTCTATCCTTCATCAAAATATTAATGGATTGCTCAATAAATCGGATATGATTTCTGTCTGCATTAACGACTTAGCTACCCAGGACAAATCTGTTGACATACTATGTATCACTGAACACAACATGACAGACGGTGACGAAGTGTATCTCACAATATCAAATTTTAAACTTGCGTCTTATTATATGAGAGGTAGCAGACACGGAGGCTCCTGTATACTAATTAAAAATAATATGAAATATAAAACCCTTCATAGCGTCACAAAACTTTCAATAAGCAACACATTAGAATACTTTGCAATCGAGCTTTTGGAACATCTAATAATTGTTATATGTATCTATAGGCCTCCAAACAACACTGCTGGCAGTATAGGCAGCTTTTTCACAACTTTAAATAAAATATTAAATGAATTATGTTCAAACGGTAAAAAGATTGTAATATGCGGAGACTTCAACATAGATACTTTGAAGCACACTAAGCTCTCCAGAGAATTTATAGAACTCTTAACTAGATATAATTTGACACTAAAATTCAAGCAAGTAACGCGATTTGCTAGTAAAACGTGCATAGACAATATAGCCCATAACATAAGAGCATGCAAAGGCACTATCAAGGAGTTAGCACTATCAGACCATAATGCGCAAATCCTAAAGGTTCCGGTCAAAAAGACCTGCACCATAAAATATTGGTATATGATAAAACGGGATTACTCGCAAGATAACAGAGCAATATTTATAAAATATCTAAAACAGCTAACCAATAGTGACGTTTATAGCTGTACGGATGCGAATCGTGCCTACAACAAATTCCATGACAATTTCATTATGTGGTACGATCTCTGTTTTCCTATAAAGAAAATCAGGATACATAATAAATCTAGACCAAAATGGATCTCGCGTGGCATAAAAATATGCAGCAAACGTAAATGCCAACTACTGTGGCAATATAGAAATAATCCAAACCAAGCCACCAAAACTACATTCAAAGCTTATGCAATGAGGTTTAAAACTATAATCAGGCTGACAAAAAAATCTCAAAACGACTTCTTTATTAAGTCTGCCAAAAATAAAAACAAAGCTACTTGGAAAGTCATAAATGAAATCAAAACTAAATATCCAAATGAAGGCATAAATCAATTAATTATAAATGACGAAATAATAAATGATCCTATAGATATCGCGAACTTATTCAATGACTTTTTTCTTGACATCAATAATAATAACACTAGTGTACCCCAGAAATCCTCCCATAAACTGACTTATAATTCTAATTCAATTTTTATGACACCGACTATCCCTGATGACATTAATAAAATAATATATGCTCTAAAAAATAAAAACAGTGCTGGTTACGATAGCATTACGACAAATATTGTCAAAGATGTAGCACATATTATATCTGAACCAATAAGCTTCATTGTCAATTTATGTATAGAAGAAGGCACTTTTCCAGATAAACTAAAAATATCTATTATAAAGCCAGTATTTAAAAAAGGAGATAAAACAAATATGAGTAACTATAGGCCCATAGCACTGATACCTATTTCTGCAAAATTTTTTGAAAAAGTGATGTTTAATTGTCTCTATACTTTCTTTGAAACACACAATATTCTAACGTCCAGCCAATATGGTTTCAGGAAAAACAAATCCATTAATATGGCAATATATAACTTTTTACATAAGGTAATGTCCAACCTGGACAAAGGGCTGCCGTCTGTTGCGCTATACATGGATATGTCGAAGGCTTTTGACCGAGTTGACCACAAGATCCTCTTAAGAAAGATGTATGCATGTGGAGTGAGAGGCAATGTGTACAAACTTATAGAATCATACCTTAACAACAGACAACAGCTCACAGAAGTAAGGAGGATAAATCCCTCTACTAAAACAGAACAAGTATATGTTTCTGAAACTGGAACTGCTAAATTCGGCGTTCCACAAGGGAGTATTATGGGTCCTTTATTCTTCATTGTTTATATAAATGACATGCCTTCGGTAACAAAACATGACATTACACTATTTGCTGATGATAGCACTGTTCTATTTGCTAATGACAATACAATTAATTTAGAATCTGACATTAACCAAACAATATTATTAATTATAGACTGGCTTAAAACGAATAATTTAAAGATTAACATTGACAAAACTAAAATAATGAATTTTAAAATACGAACTAGACGTACGGGTACTTTAAAAATCCGTTACCTAGATAACGACATAGGTGAGACTGAAGTAACAAAATTTCTAGGGCTACATATCGACAACAAACTTAATTGGAAATTACATATTGACCATGTATGCAAAAAGCTGGGACAGTTTTCATATGCACTTCACAGATTAGGGAAAATAGCAAGTCAATCTACACTACTAACAAGCTTACCACGGATACGTAAGCTCCACCCTCAGATACGGTGTAATATTTTGGGGCAACAGTACAGACAAGAAGCGTGCTTTCATTGCTCAAAAACGTTGCATCAGAGCGATATTTAACATAAATCAGACTGATTCATGTGAGCCATTTTTTAAAAAGATGAACCTATTAACACTTCCATGCATCTATATATTTGAGACCGCAATGTTTGTCAAAAACAATATTGAGTTGTATAACCACTACACTCGTATAAGGCGCAAGGACCAATTGCGCACAGTAGCTAGCAAGACTCATTTAATGAATGAAAGTATCTTTTGTACAGCTGCTCGCATCTTTAATAATATTCCGGGACCTATTAGAATATTACCAGTAATAACAAAATTCAAAAAGAATCTCCATGATCTGCTAGTAAACAAATGTCTCTATAAAAGAATTCCTATCAGACAAATCTCTACTCCAATACAGTCTCCCTCAGTCACGACGCGTTCAGTAGCCCCCTGATGTGTACCTACCTGTGTTTATTGTTCTCTTTAAAATTGTGTGACATTCTAATAATGTAATCATCTATAACTTAATAACATTTTATGTGACACTTTAATAATTTAATCATTTGTAAACTATGTATTCTTAATGTTTGTAATTTGCATGTAATTGACTACTGTATGCCATATGGGCGGGACATAGCTGATCACAAAATTATTTTAAGACCCGTATTATGTACCTACCTATGATCCACAATAAATATATTGATTGATTGATTGATTGAAAGAGGAATAATGAATTAGATAATAATTAATTTAATTCGCCGGGAGGGGACGTTCTAGGAGGACATATAGTGACCTAATTGTTGATGTTCTTCAGAGAGGTCTGGTGCGTAGTACTCGCAACCGGCGTGCGTGTATGACCAGATGTATGAACGTAGGCGAAGCAAAAGGAGTATGTAAGGAGCGGAGCAGGTGGAGTTCTATAGTTTCTGCCCTTGGGGATACCCAAGGGAAGAATGAGTTTATATATATAATATAAAGAAAGAAATGTAAGGAGATCATGGCTAAATAATAGGTAACAGCCGCACGGATCTATCGATCAGGTTAAGCTACGCTTGCCGCGGCTGGTTCGTGGAAGAATGATTATTTATATACCGAGAACCCTCTGTGGCTCGGAAAACACGTAACGTACACGTACGTTGGTCCCGTCTGTTATTGGTGGAACTTTGACAGTCGTTACACCCGTAACGCATGTTTGTACTTGGTAACCATAAGTAAAGCGCGCGTCGCTTCGTAAGACAAAAAAACTGTGCTTAGTCATACCTAGGTATTCTTTACACGTGACAAAAGAAAGATAGAGCAGTAATGTAAAGTAGCAGTCAGAATCATTGATACTGTATGTCTCTAAGTTAGATTTGTTCCATTGAATGACTTTTTCATGAAATCATGACATTGGGGAACACATCTAATTTATAATTCTGTAAATACATATCTGTTATTTATAGTCGACAATCATATTTTGATCAAGTTATATAACTTGACACTGACCTGCAAATAGAAAATTCGTATTTCTCGAGATACAGCTGCAGATCTCCCTTAAAATAATACTGTTATTAGTGTCTACAGCCCAATATCACACTTAATTCTTCACAGAATTTCTGTTTTAATTACACAGGAAGCTACAGATCGACGTTTTAATCTTGAGGTTGGCTAAAGAAATGGCAGTGCGTAGGTTGGTAATGCGAATGTCTGTCTGATCTCGTTAGTTGATTTCAACAGCTTCTACAGTATACGTAGAATGGTTCTAGTAATTTCCTCTGGTGGTATAATATATGGCAAATATTTAACTGATCCTTTAATTTTTTTTTTCGCTTCTAAATGATGCACACTTAATAATTGAGCGTCTTTTTTAATTTCTGGGCATTTCCCACAGTGTTGGTCTCAGTAGCTAAGCTAGGGTACCCCGACCAAACGGGTTGGGTTAGTTTGGAACTGTGGCAGAGCATGCCGCTTGGAAGGGGCCGCGCCGTCCCCTCATCCCAGGAGTAGGCAGTGACCTGTCGCTGCCAGCAGTCGGCAGCGAGGAGTCCTGGGACGTGGTGGTACCCTTCTGCGAAACAGTCATGTCGCAGAAGGAGGCTGCGGAAAAGGAGCGGGAGATCTCTTGCACTAACCTTGCCCGCAGCAGGCGCACTGAGCGTTGGTGGAGGGCGGACAACGCCCTCTTCCAGCCCCCCTAAATAGGTCCAGGGGCGATGGACTCGTGGACATCCGTCACCCCCCAGGACCCGAGGTGGTGGCACGTAATGAACGTCGCGGGGGAAGTTTTACACCTTATTCCCCCCACGGGCCTGAAGTGGCCCGCGCCAGCTAGCCGGCAGCAGCCGGGTATAGCGCAAGTCACACTAGATACTATGATCCCCAGTGCATGTGTGGGAGGGGAACACCGGGGTGGTTTTTAGTCAGTAAGAGTCTGACAGACCCCTCCGCTCGCCCCAAGGCGGACGACATCCAAGAGGATTTTCCACCCCGGAACAAAAAAAAAAGGTTGGAACTGTGAAAAACCGCGCGCGAGCCGAGGAAGCTAAGCAAGTGGTGCCGCGGCAGCGCTACATCCAAGTTGGTCGTATTGTACTTATTTATTTACTTAAAGGTTCACCCACAGCACATACATATACTTACATACAAATTGTTAATCATACGGTAATATTCTAATATATATGCCAATTACAGGTAAACACAACATTCACAACAAAGACGCCAGATTACGGCTTAGTTGCTAACTTAAGTCTAGGTGTACAATTACAAGGCGCTGACAAGACCCAATTGACCAAAATCGGCTTCGCTTAAGTAAAAAAATTGGCAAATCTGTATAGTTTGTGGTAGCGGAAAAAATATATGTTAATTTTGAACATATTTCCCAGAACTTGGTTGTTACCAAAACACGTTTTGAAAAAAAAATCTCGATACAAACTAACGTTAAACTAACCTCTTACCTTGAGTTCTAATCCAAAATATCTTTATTAAATATCAACATACGTTACGTATTTAATTAATAGTAAGAACGTCTTTTTTGAATGCAGAACTTGGTTGTTTTTTATTTTCGATTACTCAACTCAATTTTGAGTAAATAGATAATTGCTTCATATTTTGCAATAAATTACAAGCGTTGTGTCATCCCGCTTCTCTTTCTTTTCTATGCAATCTGACAGTGACCGCGGTTTAGGTGTTGTCAGCGTCTTAATTAGTAAAATGGAAAATAAAATTAAGTTACGAAAATAGAGAATTAGAAATTTTGACTCATTTCATTGGTGTGTAGGGAGGCCAAGATTCTTTAATTAAACTTCACCTTAGGGTCATTATATGCCGGGGTCGCGGGAAGGTACTTATGGGTCACCGAGGCCCCCCGCAACACAGGCAACACGAAGTAATACGGGTGGGTTTTAGTCAGTAAGAGTCTGACACACCCTCCCGCTCCGCCCAGAGCGGGAGAAGTTATTTGATGATTACCCACCCTCAAAAAAAAAAAAAAAAACAAAAAAAAAAGGAAAACATCGTGAGGAAACCGGCATGTCCTAGAACTAAAAATTCGAAGACATGTGACACCAACCCGCACTGGGCCCGCGTGGTGGATTACGGCCCACTCCCTCTCTCACAGAGAGGAGGCCTGTGTCCCAGCAGTGGGAACATTATAGGCTGATTATGTGTGTTATGTGTGGCTATTTAATATTTTTAGGACAACAAAATAGGAATTACGTATATTGGAGGTTAACAAAAAATGTCGCAATCATAAGAGTATTCAATGAAGATGACTGAAATACTGATATCCAGCCGCATCCGGTTAGACTGGAATCCGACCCCAACATAGTTGGGAAAAGGCTACCCAGATGATCTGAAGATAACTGAAATAACTTTTCTATCTGGAGTAGTAGAGTTAGCTGATGTGCAGCGCAGTACCTTTGCCAAATATTAAATGAGCGGGAGGGCGTGTCAGACTCTTACTGACTAAAATCAAAATCAATTTTATTTGTGTAACATAGGTAGTGAATACAGTTCTTAAATTGAAGATAGGTCGCTATGTTATGCCAAGAAGCGTACAAATATAAGGTTGCATGTGAATTAAAAAATAAAAATAAAGAATTATCAATCAATCACTAAAACCCACCCGTGTTCCTTCCGTTGCCTGTGCGTTGCCAGATGCCACGGTATCCCTGCTAAGTTTAAACAGTTTTAATCATAATAAGAAAAATCTACTTTACAAGTAAAATAAAGGTCAAATGTTAGACTATAGGTACCTACCTGAAGTTTTGATTGCCAAGCAAAATTACACGATTTTATGCATAAAAATCGCGACTTAAGTAAATCATAAACAAGTATTCACAAGTACAAAGTTGTTAATATCTTACGAACGAGCACTTTTAAAAGCTTGTAAACCAAGGTATAAACTTGCGTCGCAACAAGAATACGTAAAATATAGAGCTTTGGGTATATTGCTGAAATACAGGTACCAACAAGTACCCTCCTATTTCTACCTACCTTAGTGGAAAGCTAACTTGTTAGAAAACAGAAATTATAACAAATATCCATGGGGAATATTGCACTAGAGGAGCTCGTGGCTAAGTAATACAAGCCACACGGGTCGATCCATCAGGTTAAGCTACGCTTTGTTGTTCCGTGCATGGGTGACCATCTTTACATACCGAGACTCCTCCGTGCCTCGGCAAGGAGGTTAAGCCGATGGTCCCGACTGTCACTCGTGGATCTTTGACAGTCGTTACGGGTCGTCAGAAACCCTAAAGCCTGACAACCAGTCTTACCTAGGGGTATCATATTAACTGGTTGTCGAGTTCAGACAGGACATCTGGTCCATGTAAAATAATGGTATTCTCGTAGTGTTATTATTTATTTAGACTGAAAGCCGAACCCAACATAGTTGGTAAAAGGCTAGGTAGATGGATTGAGACTGGATGCCGACCCCAGCAAATTTGGGAAAGGGCTAGGCAGATTAATTGAGACTGGAAGGCGACCCCAGCATAGTTGGGAAACGGCTAGGCAGATAGATTGAGACTGGAAGACGACCCCAGCGTAGTTGGGTAAAGGCTAGGCAGATAAATTGACACTGGAAGGCGACCCCAGCATAGTTGGGAAAAGGCTAGGCAAATAAATTGAGACTGGAAGCGGACCCCAGCATAGTTGGGAAAAGGCTAGGCAGATAAATTGAGACTGGAATCCGACTCCACCGTATTTGGGAAACGGCTAGGCAGATTGATTGAGACTGGAAGCGGACCTCAGCATAGTTGGCAAATGGCTAGGCAGATTGATTGAGACTGGAAGCTGACCCCAGCATAGTTGGGAAACGGCTAGGCAGATTGATTGAGACTGGAAGCCGACCCCAACATAGTTGGGAAACGGCTAGGCAGATTGATTAAGACTGGAACCTGACCCTAGCATAGTTGGGAAATGGCTAGGCAGATTGATTGAGACTGGAAGCCGACCCCAGCATAGTTGGGAACCCGGATGAATTTCCGGCCACCGTAGGCGCGGGCTTGCGGATGGTGAGCAAAGGGTAGCTCACCGTCCGGTAAGGACCAGGCCCGGGTTGACGGCGCGTTGTATTCCACGCGTGCCTCAAAGAGATGTCGTAAGCACAAGTGTAGGGGGTCCACTAGGGCCGATGCCTGCATACGGGTGGGATTTAGTCAGTAAGAGTCTGACACACCCTCCTGCTCCGCCCGGAACGGGAGAAGTTATTTGATGTTCTATGTTCTAGGTTAAAGGGTTTGGTTTCCGCACTTAGTCCTTCAGGTGGACCATTGTGCGTGGGCCATGGCGGCCGTTTTTGGTGGTTATTCCAACCAGCCCACCTCCCTCCAGAAGTTGATAACATCTCCTGGTCTGTTTAGAATGTCTGTGTAGGATCTGCCCCGAGGGTTTCTGTTCTAATGTGGGTGACGCCTGTGCATTCGAAGAGCACATGCGCAACGGTTTCCTCTGCCTCCATGCAAGCCCTGCACAGAGGGCTGTCCGTTATGCCTATTGTGTGGAAGTGTTTGTCCTCCCCGTCAACAGGCGCACGCCGGTTCTGTAAAGGCGTAATAAGCGCCTGGTTAACTTACTATCCAAGGATGGCATAGCCTCCTTGGACTGTCTGCACCCCTGTGCCGAGGACCACCAGCTCTCCGCTTGTGTGTGGGTGAGCTCATATAGCCACCTGCGTAGTTGGTTGAAGGGGATGGGCACAATCGGCTCCGGTCCGCAGACTGACGTGCCGGATGCTCTCCTGGCTAGTTCGTCAGCTGCGTTGTTGCCCAGCAATCCGCAGTGTTCTTTTATCCATTGCAGTGTCACTGTGTTGCGGTTGAATACCGTTATACGTTCTAGCGCATTGAGATATTCTTGTGTTAGTCTCGAAGTACTGTGTTTCTTCCTTCTTCCCTAGGGATTGGAGAACTGAGGCGCTGTCGGAGAGTATACGCATATGAGTGTCCGTGACTCTCCTGGCTTCTATGGCATACGCCGCTTTTATAATGCCCATACACTCACGAATGAATGTTCGACACCGTCTACCAGAGTAGACGGTGTCGAACATTCCCAGCGGGCAGGATATGTTTATGTTAAGGTCGTGTGAGAAAACGCCAGCTCCGGTTCCGGAGTTGGTCTTTGATCCATTGGTGTATACTTTACCTCATACGGGCCTGAATAGTCGCACCGTTCCTCTGTGAGTATTATGTTGTAGTGCTTTTGGAAAGAGTGTAGTTTTGGGGCTCTGTCGCAGGGTGATGCCATCATCGGTCTTCGTTTGATCGCATCCTCCCTTATGCGTATGTGCTTGACTCTAGCCTTTGCTCAGGGTTCCTGTTATGTTAAGCCTAAAGGCGGCCAGGGCCGCCTCCTCTCGCACGATAAGATGCAGAGACGGCAATCCAAGCATCGCCTGTAGGGCGGCGGTGGGCGTAGTTCTCATACAGCTTGTGATTGCTACACAAGCAAACCGTTGCAGTTTTTCGAGATCTTTTTGGGCTGTGCTCAGGTCTGTCCTGGGCCACCAGACTAGTGAGCCGTATGTGATAATTGGCCGGATGACCGCAGTCTTTTATACTGCCACAGAGATATGCTGGCTTTTGTGATGATGTAGTTGGTATGTTTTACCCAGTTCAACTCTTTGTACAAGAAGATGCCCAGGTACTTGGTTTCAGTTGACAGGCTTAGGGTGGTCCCAAAGAATCGTGGTAGCTGTAAAATTGACAGTTTCCTCTTCTTTGTGAATAGAACTAATTAGGTTTTTCTAGGGTTGTCTGATAGTTGGTGCTTATTGCACCAATCCTCTACTATTTTTAAGGCTTGGCGCATAAGGTTGCATAGGGTATTTTCGTGGGTGCCATTTATTATTATGGTTATGTCATCCGCGTAGCCTACGGTGAAGTAACCTTTATCGTTGAGTGTTTTGATGTGGTTGTCGACGACCAGGTTCCATAAAAGCGGTGAGAGGACGCCTCCTTGTGGGCAGCCTTTCGTCACTATGGCCCTGGTAGTGTCGTTCACTGTGACTTGTACTTGTACAGCATGTTTGAGATCCAGCCACTTATGGTGAAGTCTATGCTATGTCTGTCAAGCGCCGTGTTGATTCTATTGAACATTGTTTTGTCAAAGGCGCCCTCGATGTCAATAAAGGCGGCCAGTGCCGAGCATTTGGATCAATCTCCAAAACGGGCGTATTCGTGTGATCGCTGTGGTGCTTTTCAGATATTGATATTTAATGGTAATTATGTATCTCATTAAAAAGGATGATATTCAAATAGTACATTTTTACTATTGGCCTTCAGTTTACACAAACAGTTATGGAAATATTTAAGTTCAAAAATTTTCGTGACCAGAGCAATCATAATTGGTACCAGAGCGATCATAAATGGTGAAATCAGTGAAACAAAAAAAATAATATTGATAAAATATTATTTATTTAGCCGTTTTCAGTCATATTCAGTGTACGTGTAATAAGATTATATGTAAAAGAAATGTGTTATTTTAGAAAAAGGTCAAGGCATATTATCAGTCATATATTATTATATCAAAAATACGGAATATTTTATATAAAATAATTGCTATAATAACAAATTAACATAATTATAAAAATCAACTTTGGGCTTAGTTTCATTTATTTGGACTTCATTAAATCACTTCTAGGTAAATGAGACAAAATTAAAAACCTTTTGAAATCAACCATTATTACCTACAATCTTTTATAGTTATAAAATGAATGTAGGTGTGTATGTTAGGGTCGCCAAATCCATGTTTTCATGCTCTACACACAGACATGTATCATGGCATTTTGAAGAATATATCTAGACTTTTTTGAGACGTATGTGATATGTTGCTAATTGTGCTTTGTGGACTACCGGGACAGATGCTGGAGGATGCACTGCCAATAATAATAATAATTTTTATTTGCTCAGTTAGAAGGTACATAATAAAGATGTTCAGAAAAAATCTACAAGGATCCATTACTAACTACCTTAAATTAGGCATGCAAAACAGTTTTATTTAGTTTGAATTCAAAGGACTGGTGATATGATTACACTTATTTAGCATTCCAGTCCAATCACAAAAAAAAAATATGTCAAAGAATCAAAATAATAACACAAATTAATGTCATTGATAATATTACAAAATAATTAGTCAAAAAAATAAATTATCGTCATTTAGAAATTCGCAGATCGAATAATAACATTTTGTAATTAATAAGGCTGACAATTTCTTCTTAAAAATTGTAATAGTTTCACTTTTAAGTGCATCGGGAATTTTATTAAATATTGACGGGCCCATACATAAAACACTTTTCCTCATTAAGGCAGTGTTATGACTACCAACACGTAGCATGTGTTTGTACTGTTTCCGAATTGGCCCTCTTTTGCTTTCCGACACTGTATTGAAAAGGTGCAAATTTGTTTTCACAAAAACCGCAACTTCAAATATATAAATTGATGGAACAGTAAGTACTTTTAGGGACTTAAATACAGGAGCACAACTATCAGTTACTTTGAGATTTGAACACCTGTTCTCTCAGACTACAATTTCCCCAAAAAATTATCCCAAATCTCACAATTGATGCAACTAGACCATGGTATGCTACCAGTCTTGTGGCCATGTTCACTTTTTTAGATAGGTTGAAAAGCACATATGCAGCTGAACTTAGTTTTTTACAAACTTCTTCTGCTTGTGGCTTCCAGGTTAGTTGGCTATCTATCATTATTCCTAGAAACTTTGCAACCAGTACTTGGTCTACTATTTGTCCACTATAATGTAAATTTAGTGGTTGTGGTAACGTACGTTGATAAAATTGCATAATAGTGGTCTTCGGTATATTAATATTTAAATTGTTTTGGTCAAGCCAGTGTATAATGTCAACTAAAGTATTATTTATGTCCTGTTCATATGTTTTTATGTCATTACAATTAATCAAGGCAGTGCTATCGTCAGCAAATAACATCATGGGATGGTTAATGCAGCGGGGTAACAATGCATGCATGATAATGCATGTTAGTTCTTTTGTTCGTTCAGTATCTTGCGATAGCCACTGAGATCTTGTTATTCTTCTTAGTCTTAAACCGGCGGGTGAATCAAAATAAGACAAATTTTCGTATTCTTTAAGACAGGAACTGTCTCTGGAAGACAGGAACTTGTCTGAGAATGAACTTTTACCCGATTAATAATGTTAAACTCAATTTCAAAATCTTGTGTTACAGTTTGCAGTATCTCTCTATGTTTTGTTACATTGTTGGTGCTTAAGGTTGGAGATGATTGAGGAACATTTGAAAGAGGATCACGGTTCTCAGATATATAGATAGGTTCTTCATTTCTTGGGAGCTCATCAGATGCTGGTAACTTATCCACATTTTTCTTTAAATAATATCGTCGAGAACTCTGCCTACTTTTCTTCCTACGAACCTTTTGCTGGCTTGGAGTCAAATCACTCATTGGTAGTACTGTGCTCCGAGCTTTTTTCCTTTGGTAACTCTCTCTTGACTTTACAAGCCATTGTGCGTATAGTACTGGATAATTTTTTATCTTGGCCATTCTACGATGCTCAGCCAATTTCTTCCTAAGACGTTTTTCTTCAATAGATAATTTATTTCGAGGCATGATTTCAATCTGCAACAATAGTTGCCATTAAATTTTAGAGAAGAAAGGGTTACAGTTGTGGTTAGCTAAATGTCAATATAATAATATCATCAAGGTAAATTACGTCAAAATCTGCTTATGGGTTTAGGTTACCCAAAGAAACCCAGGAAAGGTTATAAATTAAAGGTTATATGCATAGATCATCGTTTGGTATTGTTACAGTCCGGTACTACTACTTAAAGTAGATTTATAACGTACAATTAAGGCAAAATATCATCGCTCTGGTCTTTTTGGACAGAGCAATCACAGCCATAGCGATCAGAAAAAGTCATAAAATCATAAATATAGCCGAATTTAAAAGCAGTAGAAAGTTGTGATTACGTCTCATAAAACACATCATAACCATCACTTAATTCACATAACAAACACATTCACAAGCTTACTATTTAATTTAAATAACGTGCCATAGCAATCATCATAAAATTCGAGAACCAAATCCAGAGCAATCCAAATAAACTTACCTTCGTAATGTTGGAGCACGGGAACGTGGCACAAAGGTATTCACCTCGGCGGTTAGACCACTACTGGCGTTGCCCCGTGGGAGAGGAATAGAGTGTCTATACGCGTAACTAGGGATGAGCGCGATGTTTTACCTCAGCGCAGAGCGATGAGATAAAATGCCCGGTCACGATTTTAAATTCAATTTGTGGCAAAAGTATTGTTAATATAACTAAAAATATTTTATTACTCTGAAGATTAACTATTTGTTATGTAATCTAAATAAGTTGTTTCATATGAACCTTCTCATAAAAAAAATAAAGAATATTTTTTTCATTCAATCGGGAGCTGGGTCAACCCAGAGCGATCAGGATTTTAGGGTTTATGATTTTTTTTTAAATATTTAAAATAAACTGATTCATAATATTAGCCTTGTATCATGTAGATTAGATACCGAACTATATATAAAAAAAATTTTTTGAAAACGTTTTTCGATTTTAAAATGGGTTTATCCAGCCCGACACAAAAAAACATGCCTCTGGAGATCGACCCATTTGTGGTCCACTGCGCATTCAATTTTGGAAACCACGCTGTGCAGTGCGGATTCTGTTGATCTGCCTGTGGTGTACGCATGCTGTTGTTTGTGAAGGGGTTTGGCCCGAAGAGGTCCGTCTCGGATGTGTCTATCGCAGAGTCTCTCAAGGGTCTTCAGTAGGAAGGATGTGAGGCTTATAGGCCTGTAAGCCTTGGGTTGTGTATAGTCGGTTTTGCCAGGTTTGGGTATGAAAATGACTTTCACTTCGCGCCATGCGAGGGGTATGTATCTGAGTGCCATGCAGGCTCGATAGATCTCCGTCAGCAATGGCATCAGATGATTTACCCCCCACTGCAGCAGGGCTGGGAAAATGCCATCCAGCCCCGCGGACTTGTAAGGCTGAAAGGTATATATCCCACCTTAGCCGATCTTCTGTTACTATGTTGCGGGCTCTGGACCAGTCCTGATCAGTTGGGGTCCATTCTGGTTCAGCCTCCTACCTCCCATCCTCTGGGATGTGGGTCTCGAGAAAGACCTTACTGGTTTCCTGGTCGGTTAGTGTGTTTGAATTATTAGGCTTTTTCAGCACGCCGAGAGTTCGGTCCTGATCTGCTTCCAGAATCTTCCTTACCCTAAAGGCTTAATTATTTGTCTCGATGGATTCACAGAATTTCCCCCATGCCGATCTCCTGGCGGTTCTGATCTGTTTTTATATGCGTATTGGGTATCTTTGTATAGGTTCCAGTCGTCCGGGAGTCTAGTGTTTTTAGCTCTGTTGAATTATTTACGTAATGCATCTCTGAGTTTACTAAGTTCTGCGTTCCACCAGGGGTTCCTCTCGCCCTTGGTTTGTGGCGCTCTTAGTTTGCAGCATGCATGGTATGCTTCGGTTAGGTATTCTGATAGCTTTGTCACGGTGTATTCCAGTTGGGCTTGGTCTCTTAGGGTTACCTGTGATAGGTGCCTATTTAATAGAGAGGCTAGGAGACGTCTAAACCCGGGGACATCGGTGCGCCGCGGATTCCGCCTGGGTACAGGTTTCCTTGTATTGGTAGTTATTTTGAAGCGTATCCTTCTATGGTCCGAGCAAGATGGCTCGTCCGATACGTGCCAGTCTGTAAAAAGGTTAGTCGCGTTTTGATCGTTTGTCATATGATCGTTTGTCCTCGGACTGTGACCCAAGTGGGTTCTGAGTCTTGGTTAATGATTTAAGGTTAGTAGAGAATAAATAGGTGGATAGTACCTCTCCTCTGGAGTTCGGTGCATCGTTGCCCCATAGAGGGTGGTGGGCCTTCGAGTCGGTGCAGATGATCCAGTTTGGCGCGCTCACAGTGCTGCACCAGGTCGGCCATCTCTTTTGGAGGGCAGTGTACATCCTCGCCTGGCATATACACCGAGGCTAGTACAACATCTGGAGCGCTACCATCACTGTAGAGCCTGACAGCTGTTAAGTCTCTAGAACAGAATTGAGTGAGTGGTGTGATAGGAATCCCTTGTGGTATGTAGGCGCAGGTTCTTGGCTTGTCTGCGCTGTGTGTTTAGGATCAGCTTACCTCCGATGTTACCGAGGCCGAATATTTTGTTATTTCTGATCCACGGCTCTTGGATCAGTGCAATTGTTCGGGGCTTTACCTCCAGCGCCCTGCGTAAGCTAGCCGTGGCAGTCTGGCTATGCAGGAGGTTAGTTGTACTCGTATGATGTTGAAGGGGGGCGATGGCGACGGTGGGGTGGGGTTAGTGAAATGAAATGAAATGAAATGATTTTATTTCTGTAAATAGGTTTATACAAACACTTTTACACGGCAATCATATTTAGAAAAAAACTAGATGAGCTCAGCGTTTCCTATCTGACTACTCTGAGAAGAAAGGCCGAAACAAACTCAGAGGTCACAGTCTCTTTTAAAGTCCAGATATAATCTTGGTCAGATCATGTGAAGACCATGTAGATTGGTGTCTGAAATGGTCTTTTGAGGAAAAAACCACACAGATTGAGTGGACCTATCTAGTTAGTGCACGCATTTGTCAGTAATCGTGCAGCTCAACTCAGAACTTAAGGAGCTCAACGATTCGACGAACAATACCAAAGAAAGGACATTTGAGTAGGCCGCTTAAATGACTCAAACCGCCAGACTAAGATGAAAACTAACTGAAATAATAAAAACAATAATCCACATAGTTTTCACATTCACAATAATTTAAAAAAGAATATAATACTTCAAAAAGTAAATATTAATGTCATAGTGTATATAACAAAATCATCAATGTCACACTTAGTATAAAAATAGATTTAGTATAAAATTAGTTTGTGGCCTGGGAGTACATTGGAGTAGCTTAATTAATCCCAAGCCTTTTTGTCGTCCAAGTAATCTTTAACTTTATAGAATCCTTTTTGACAGAGTTTCTGTTTAATAAATGATTTAAATTTATTGAGGCTCAGTTCTTTAACATGGCTTGGGAGTTTGTTGTAAAAACGTATACTTTGGCACTTAAATGAATTACTAATTTTTTGGAGCCTAGTCTTGGGCACAATAAGTAAGTTTTTGTTTCTAGTATTTATGCTATGAATCGGAGCTGAATCCATTGAACAATCCCTCCGCTGCCTCCACCCTGTGCTGGTCGTCGTGTCGATCGCCCGGTGACGAGGCTAAAAGCTGCTCGTTCCAGTCAGACGATGATGGCGGTATGGTCTCGTCTTCATCGGCCATTGCCGCTCGGGCCATGACCTCCTCCAACTTGTCCATATCCGCGTCTATTGTGTCCGTCGATGTCGGTAACGTCACAGTCAGGTTCGTCGTGGGATCGGTCAGGGTGGCGGGAATTGAGTCGCGGTGTCAGGGGGTTGGGTCGTGGGCCAGAAGCGTACGTATATCGACCCAAGCAGGTACGATATCCGACGCTCCCGGGCTAGGACCCTCTCAGCTTCCTCCGGTGGCACAACTAGGGTCAGATATGTCCCATAGTTGTCACCACCGACGGTAGTTGCCCTGTACAGCGACCACTTCCCTATGTCACACCAAGTAGTCTGACGAGTCAGAATACTTTGGAGCCGGACAATGTCCCCTTTATTACGTGGGACGAAGAGTGAGGCTCGGACACGGGTCGGTACGTCGTACTATCTCATCACCGTCAGGTTAAGATCAGTGTCTGGAAGTCGTATTCGGGGCACGTTGTGGGTCAGCCAGGTCAGAGCATGGTCGTCCTCACACCACAGCTGCACGGTGCCTTCCGCTACCCGTTGGTATCCGCGGAAGACAGGGAGCTGTGTTGTGGAGTCCGTGTCCAGCATAAGGCTCTCTAGTTCGGTCTTTATATGTACGGCCTCTTCCTTAGTCAGGTCTCTGGAAGGGGGAGGGAGGCAGATTGCTACGGCCAGCCACGGTGGGATGTCCTTTATGGCTCGCGCTTAGGTCCTCTGCACTCCCTGAGCGGAATGGACCCTCACACGTTTGGCATCTCCCTGAAGCGTGCTCGGTGAGGCCGAGTCATTCGGGCGCTCCCTCTTCACCAGCCCTGTACCGCTTGGTCCAGGCTGAGGGTCGGAGGCGCTCGGCTGAGTGTTTCTTGCCGGTAGCGGTTGGTGTGAGGATCCTACCCGCCTACCCCTTTTCCGTTGAGGCCACGGTCGGTGATGGGTCAAGTCGGTGTCCCGGGGTCGACTGGCGGTCCCGGCAGGCTCTGTCGCGTGCGGAGGTTTTTCGCACTGGGTTGCCCCTTCGCGTACTCATGGCTGGTCGCGTACTGCCTCTTCGGCGTCCGATCGCGCTTCGCGCTGGCTAAAGCCTTCGCGGGTGCCGTGCTTTCGGTCGCCTACTTTCTTTCCCCGAGCCATGATTTTTCCGCGCTTGTGCAGCATGCGTACTCCGTCGACCGAGAAACTGCTACAGCTGGCAGGTCCGTCACCCTTCCCCGTCATTCTCTGTCTGTGCTGTTCTTGGTCATTGTCCGGGTTGGCGATGCTGTTACGCACGAGGCTCTGTTGCCAGGCTTGTGGTAGGCATACACGTCGTAGTGGGTGTTGGCGCGTGAGATGCAGCCAGAGTTGTGTCTGTTGGCGCGCTGGTCGCAGCTGCGGTAGAGTGAGATGGCGCGTGAGTCGCAGCATGTGTTATGGGCGCTGAGTCAGTAGCCTGCCGCGCTGAAGAGCGCGGCACCAAAAAGCAGTTGGATGCCCCCCCCAGATTACGATGGGGGCTGATCGCCGAAGCGGTGTGGGATTTGGCCTTCAGGAACTTCTCATGTCCGGGATCTCTTTCGAGATGCTCCGAATGCGGGATCGACATTAACAGTCGGTCCCGCAGGCGGAGTTGGGCTATCCGCAACCTGCCCACCCACTCGTTTGCAAGAAAAGAAGTGCCTGGCTGTCCGGGTCTCCCCACCACAAATGTACGTGTACATTTGTGTTGGACCGATTCAGCTTGCTCCGAGAGTTATTTGATGATTCCACAAAAAAAATAAAAAATGCATAGTTGGGAAAAGGCTTGGTAGATTGATTCAGACTGTAAGCTGACCCCAGCATAGTTGGGAAAAGGCTAGGCAGATTGAAGAATGAATGCACTCATAACTTTTATCTGCAACCTGGAGTGGCAATGGTTACGCCACATAGTATGCCGCACCGACAGTCATTGCTTGGAGCAAAACTGTCGAGGAAATACAACCACGGAAACTTTGGAAATTTAAGCAATGGATGTTTCGCCACCAACCACTATAATTATATCAAAATGGACAGACAACCTGATAAAGTTCGTGGATAAACCAGAATAGATAACCTAAAGCAGGGATTCCCAAACTATTTTGGGCAAGAGACCACTTTTCCAAAATGAACTGATACCTCAGACCCCCATAGCCACTTTTTTCATATTGTACGAACTTGTGCACGCTTATCGACTTGTTCAGTTTTTTTTAAATACGTACAACAATGATACTTCCTACTAAAATATTAGTCATTCTTATAACAAGTTTGTACACGTAACACAACTTATACAGTATCTTGAAAGTTTCAAATAAGAACTTGTGTTAATTAATAGAGGTCGATTTTTAGAGCTCGACGACCTCTAGAATTAGTTTTCGTTTATGTCGACCCCTGGGAAACCTATTTAAACCCCAAGGGGTCGATATAGACCATTTTAGGAATCCCTGATCTAAAGAGTAGGAATTTGATTTTCCAGTTGTTACAATAATCCAATTTTTTTAAAAGAAAACATTCATCAAAACATGGATCACTATAATTTTCCCCTGAAAACCCATTTCAGGTGTTCAAAGTTCACCCCTTTCTATATAAAATACAGAAACTAACGCAATTTAAAACAAAAACCATAAAGTTCTCCTACATAAAATTACGTAGTGAAAGGCGATTTTCATTTTTCTTTTATAACAAAGTAACGTGCACCTAATTAAGACGTCGACGGTCACATAATTCGTCAATAAATCAGTTTGTGGTTCAATCGCCCATGTACTAGCTTTGTTTTTACAATCAGCGGGTTTTGGAAAGAAAATCACTCATTAGTTTACTGTTTTAATGGATTTCTATTGAAAGAACATGCAAGATGAATTGTTATTCTGCACAAATCATAGGCACATTATAAAGTAAATATAAAATACATCAAATAATCATAATTCGACAAATCAAAAACTAATTCGTTGTTATTGGCAACGTTCTTAATAGGTTTTAGTTTTTGTTTGAATTAAAAACTTCTTTGAAGGTAAAACTTATGGGTTCGCGTCACCGGCATGCTAACCGCGTCACGTGATGTGTTGCGCCAGACTGGCGACGCGCAGCAGCCTGTTTTTTTTTTATGTATGGCATCTCGTAGTTGACCTTGAGAGGTGGTGACTACTTAACCGGACTATCCTGTGGCCGCCTTAAGCGCACTCAAAGCCTCCAGCCAGGGGCGAATTTCTTAGCAGCCTGTGTACACACGGCTACACATCAAGCTATACATTTGCAGTATAAGCTGATCTCGCATTGTATAGGACTTCCGTACAGTGCGAGGTCAGCGTGAACTGGAAATACATTTCCAGTTCACGCTGACCGTAGAAGCTATACATAGCTTGATGTGTAGCCGTATGTACATATATACGCAAAATATATATAAATATAATGTTATTGCAAAGTTTTAAGTTTTTGCTTCTGTCGGCAGTCCCCATGACTGACAATTTTCTTTTTGTAACCTTGGGTTACTTTAATTAGGTACAGCTAAGTATGTCTATGACTATGTGTACCTATCTAATTATGTAAAATGGTTGATTTCGTCACTCGTTCTAAATATCAGCTAAATCATCGCAACCGTGTTAAAGTTATGGCAGAATTATCTAACGCCTACGACATGGCTAGTTAAATCCTTTCTAACTAGTGGGTTTTACATATCACGCAAGGGACTAGGATTTTCAAGACTGTAAGTTATACAATATGTAACAAAAACCCTGTTGTTTCTTCTACCTACGTTTTAAGAATCGGTTTACTAAGCGATAAAGCAAGTAATTTATAAAAAAACTGTTCAATAAAAAAAATTAAAATAAATATGTAATTATTAATATTTGTAATGTTTAATCGATTTGTTACCTCTGCCATTCTGCATGAAGCGATGACGCGAAACCAGAAGTAGATAGAACGTTCCCGCACTCTCTTTGATCGGTGCCGCCGCGCCGCCGATTATCTACCTATTTTTCTACACAAGTTCGTGACCTTGTCAGCTGTTGTTTATCAGTATCACTTTAATCTTTGAATTAATCTGATGAATTAATCTTTGAAAATCTTGGTTTACACAGTATTTTTAAGCACAATTGATAATTGTTAAAACTACTTTTAACACTTCACTACGTTAAAAAAAAACAGATTCGCCGCGTCTGTCACATTAAACCTGATGTTAACCTATTTACATTTTAATGCATTAATTTATTATGATATCTACTTGACGGCCACGGAGTTGCTGTTCGATATGACCACGTTGTACCTCTACACTTCTTGGCTCATTCCAGTCACATTTCCGAAGACACATCAACATATTAAAATATTCTACATTAGAATAAGACATTGTCAACGTTTACGTAAACAAAACACAAGTCACTAGGCACTAGTCACGTAGGTTAACAATAACGTCCACTCGGAAGAAAGCTGCGCGGGAGACTAAGGAAGTGCTTCGCAGGGAGATGGGTGACGGGGCGGCGGGGTAGGTAGGCACGTGGTACCGACCCGCCGACATGCACGGCGGGACTTTTTGGCGGCACCTTTTGTCGCATTCAAAGAAAGCCGCCGGCAGCGAGTAGGCTATTTAGCGAAATAAAGATGTACTTGTAAAATCAGATACTCTAAACATTTTTTTGAATGTGTCGATTTTAATAGTTATTTGATTTTGATCTCTCGACTAGCCAATGCTTAATTTTTTTAAATTATAATTTCATCAATGTTCAGCTTATAGGTAAATGTATACGTTCCTAAAAGGAACAACAGGGTTTTTGTTACATATTGTATAAATAATTTATTGGCAATCAAAATAATCGGTATTGGTATTGTTATTATTAGACCTTAGCTTACGTTCTAATAATAACAATACTATACCGCTTGGGCCAATACTTAGGGCCAATTACTAAATCCGCCCATCGTTGGTAGCGACCAAGATGAGCGCATCTGAATAGATCTGTCTCGTCAGTCCTTGACAAGAAAAGCAGTCTTTTTTTTCTGATTATTTGTCTGTGGAATGCCCACTTTTAGACTTTCTGAGGACACGACAGCTTCAAACCTCATTTATCCAAAAATGTTACCAAAAGTAGGTACCATAACAATCTGTTAGTAAAGAATTGACTATACCCGAATCGCTTTAGCGTGGCAATAGCGGACATTGACCTACATTTTCTTACCTTCTTTATTTCAAAAACTGAAATAAAGTCCGTTAACATCCTGAATCAATATCTATCGTGATCTTCAACATATCGCAATAACGAAAAACCATACATAGTTTATTGTTTAGGTTTCTACGGACAGATATTAGGAAAGATCGCTATTGCCACGTTTAAGCGATTCGGGTATAGAACATCGATTTCAAATAAGTCCTTAAACACATCTATAGAGTGGCAATAGTGGCATTATACCCGTCAAATGACATTCAAACTACAATTTCGACTTCTCACAAAAGGAAATTAAATGTCTATCAGCAAACCCGTATCGCAGTCGTGTCGTACTCGCTAAAAGTCAAACCATTGCAGTAGACGTGTAATTTTAACGTGTCTAATAGACGACAAGGCTTTTATTACTAATAATGGCTGTGCCCTGACCTGCAGATCTTGATCGAGTCTGGCGAAATAGCTAAGCAGCGTAAATATCGGGTAGAAATGTAGGATAGGTTTTGTATGTGGATCAAAAGTATGATGGGTTATGTGGAGTTGATCAAGTTGTTAAGGTAATTTACCTACATAGATTCTCTTCGGTTTGGTGAAATAAATTCGTGTAACAAGGAATTGAAGAAGTGTGATACTAGACCATAATATTCTTAAGCTGGACTTATTCAAGTTCTAAAACTCGCTATCTTAAAGAATAATTTGAGATTAGTAGATAGTTAGACGTTTTAAAATTGCTGTCAATCTGGAGATTAGCGCGTCGACCGCCGACGGTGACGCACGTCCTGCGATGTGTTTGGACCGCTGTTGTCGTGTTTATTTCGAATATTGTGTAGTGTCAGGGACTATTTCTAATGACAGTGCATTTTTAAATGCGAGCGATCTAGTGCACACGAGGGCCTTATTGCCTGCCGAAAGATCCAGTCCGAGCGACATAGCTTGACCCCGTGCAAGCTTATCGGGTGAGATCTTTCCATATCTTTCAGGGATCTGCTAAAGATGTCCTCATTATAAACCCATACATCTTATAGGCCGTATTTACAATTTATTCAACTAACTTTAAACTATAATATGTGTGTGTCAATTATAATATTATTATGTGCAGTGCAGTGCTATACTGTTCCAAAATTGCTTGTTTTTTGTGGGTGCGCATTCTATTTTCAGACAAGGTTCAAGTGTTGGACTCAGGTAGCTGTAAGTCAACGCAACATTCCTTTTAGATTTTTTGCTTCAGGTTCGGGGGGTTCTAAGTGGGACGTCATTAAATTTTATTAACTTCGACTTATGGAGTCTGCTTTTTGAAATTCAAGTTATAGATTTGTTCGAATTACAAAGTCTGAATAGTTCGAGATACCGCGTATTTAGCAATTTTTTCAACATACTGAGGATTGCAACTTGTCGAGGTTCGGGTTATCGAGGTTCTACTGAAGTATGAACGCGCTTTTTCGTTACGTGACGATTTCTACCAACTCCTACCACAAGCCGCGTTAAAGAACTTCGTTCCAAAAAACCTAACGATACCTCAGACAAAAACATTGGAAAATTTGTCTCCTCAACAACGTAAATAACGCAATGAATGTTGTTGAACTGTCAAAATGGCCTCGGGGCAAGCTGGATCGCCTCAACGCAAATGTACACGTACATCTGTGGTGGGGAGACCCAGACAGCCACGCACTTCTTCTCTTGCAACCGAGCGGGTGGGCAGGTTGCGGATAGCCCAACTCCGGCTGTGGGACCGACTGTTAATGTCGATCCCGCACCCGGAGCATCTCGAAAGAGATCCCGGACAAGAGAAGCTCCCGAAGGCGAAATCCCAGGCTCAGGGAAACCTATGTTACCTTGTCCTATGCACCTATCACCAAACAAACAAACCATCCCTCCGCATCCATAGATCCCGTCGGTCCCCAAATCCCTAGGCCAAATCCCAGGCGTAGGGTGACCCCCAAAACCACACCTCACGCGCCAACACCCACTACGACGTGCATGCCTACCACAAGTCTCTGGCAACAGAGTCTTGTGCGTAACAGCATCACCAACCCGGACAAGGACCAACAACAACACAAACAGAGAGTGACGGGGAAGGAAGACGGACCTGGCAGCTCTAACACTTTCCCGGCCGATGGAGTACGCATGCTGTACAAGCGCGGAAAAATCATGGCTCGAGGCAAGAAAGTAGGCGACCGAAAGCGCAACACTCGCGAAGGCTCTAGCCAGCGCGAAGAACGATCAGACGCCGAAGAGGCAGTACGCGACCAGCCACGAGTACGCGAAGGGGCAACCCAGCACTGAAAACGGCCGGACGCGGAATCACGTGACCAGCCGCAAGTACGCGAAGGGGAAACCCAGCGCGAAAAACCTCCGCACGCAACTGAGCCTGCCGGGGCCGCCAGCTGACCCCAGGACACCGATTTGACCCACGACCGACCTCGACCCCAAAGGAAAAGGGGTAAGCGCGCTGGATCCTCACGCCAACCGCTACCGGCGAGAAGCACCCAGACGGGTACCTCCGATCCGCAGCCTGGACCAAGCGGTACAGGGCCGGTGAAGAGGGAGCGCCCCGACGACTCGGCCTCACCGAGCACGCTTCAGGGGGATGCCAAACGCGTGAGGGTCCACTCCGCCCAGGGAGTGCAGAGGACCTACGCGCGAGCCACAAAGGACATTCCTGCGCGGCTGGCCGTAGCAATCCGCTTCCCTACCCCCTCTAGAGACCTGACCAAGGAAGAGGACATACACATCAAGACCGAACTTGAGAGCCTTATGCTGGACACGCACTCCACATCACAGCTCCCTGCCTTCCGTGGCTACCCTCGGGTAGCGGAAGGCACCGTGCAGTTGTGGTGTGAGGACGACCATGCTCTGACCTGGCTGACTCAGAACGTGCCCCGTATACAACTCCCAGACACCGACCTTACCCTAACGGTAATGAAACAGACCGACGTGCTGACCCGTGCCCAAGCCTCACTCTTCGTCCCACGCTACAAGGGGGATATTGCCCGGCTCCAAAGTATTCTGATTCGTCAGAATACTTGGTACGACATAGGCAAGTGGTCGCTGCAAAGAGCAACTACCGTCGGTGGCGACAACTATGGGACATATTTGACCCTAGGTGTACCACCGGAGGAAGTTGAGAAGGTCCTAGCCCGGGAGCGTCGGATATCGTACCTGCTTGGGTCGATATACGTACTGTTACAGTTTCCCAATGCTAAGGAAAACCCTTAGTGATCAACAATAATCGATTACATAGATTTCCTGTAAATTGTCTTGTCATCATTTAAGAGCAGCCTGCCTCCCACTTCCAGTAGCACGCCAGTCTCGTCCCGATCGCTGAAACTCCAGCATCTCCGTCTATCATTGTGTCTGCCAGTTCCTTTTGAGTGTAACCCAAAATTGTAACAAGGTCAAACTCCAAATTAAACTATTTATTCACGTGTATTTAAAAGTGTTTTTTTTAAAACGTTGTTTACATGACCTCGTATAACATTGGTGGCAGCTTAAGGGATTTACAAAAATCCTCGGATCGCCTCAATTCAGTGAAAACTAAATAATAAAAAAAAAATAAATACCATACTTACTTGTGTTGTGATTGTGATAGTGCAAAGTGCTAAAATCCAATCTTACCTCCGTGTCCTGTCGCTGTATCCTGTCGCTATATCTTGTCACTGTGTCTTTCCGCGCAGTGCCGCTGTATCCTGCTGGTCTTATCAGGCCTTCACGTGCCGTGTTGGTATAGCGGGGTGTACCCCGAATATCTATCACTCACCTTGGGTGATCTCACCTAGCCACGAAATGATTCGTGTTGCCGTCGTAGTCGCAGTGTTCCTGTAAGTACATCCATTCTACATCGAAACTATCTGTGTTGTGAAAATAGTGCTAGTGATTAAAACTACAAAGTTTCATCGCATAGTTCCAATTCAATTCGAGCTTCAAAGTGTTAGACTTAGTAACATTCAGTTAATCATTTGTCCCAATGTATTATTTTATTACTCAGCTCCGAGACTAGTGCAACATTCCTTTCTTATCGCAACTCCGTACCTCACGTGTTATCTTTGTTTTGACTAACTTGGCATGCCTAAAGACGAGCCTAGTACCATGTCTAAAGAAACAAAAGAAATCGACATGAACTTTATAAGCAAGTTTATTAACAAATTGGACGGAAACCGCGAAAAACTTAATGCGTTTTTAAATAATTGCCGAAATGCAATAAGCCTTGCGTCACCACTTCAACAAGACACAATATTAAAATATATTTTAAGCCAACTTGAAGGTCGCGCCGAAAGTGCGTGCTCTATTAAGAAATTCGAAAATCCGACAACAGTTAGAAGAATTTCTCAAAAACCAATTTGGCGAGAAAAAACACTACGCTGCACTACTCTCGGACCTCCAAGATTGCTGTCAAACTAGTAGCGAAACAGTCAACCAGTTCGCACTACGCGTAGAGACATGCCTTGCCAAACTATTAACCGAAATCAATATTTCAATACCCACGAAAAAGAAAGGTGAACTGACTGGCCGTGTTGCTGCAATGCAAGACTTAGCATTGCATACATTTATTAGTGGTTTAAATTCTCGATTATCAACTGTGGTCAGATGCCGTGACCCTGAAACTTTAAATGAAGCCATTGGCTTTGCCGTATCCGAAGAAAAAATATTACAGACTACCTCTAAACGTAATCCATCAGCAATCAATACCAACTCACCTAATCATGGACGTTGGTCTCAGCGTCGATTCCAACAGAACCGAAACCTTACACCGCAAGTTGTTTCAAACGAGCCCAATAGTCAAAGACCATCTACTTCAGGTCTTCCAGTATGTCGTTATTGTAAAAACGTGGGTCATACAATTGAGGAATGTAGAAAACGGGAATTCAATAATAATCGCTTCAGAGATCTAAATAATCAAAGACCACCACCAAGGCGTTACCAAAATAATCAAGCTCGAGTTCACGCGGTAAATAGCAATGAAAACGATGACTACATGGCTGATAGTCAAGATAAACCAAATAATGATTTAAACGAATAAAGGGCTCACGGTGGTGTCTCGTGAGACCCAAACCTCAAATTCCAAAACATTTCCATATCAAAGACACCAGCGCTGTATCCACTGTATCCTCTGTATCCACTGTATCCTCTGTATCCCCTAACAATAGGGACTCGCGAATAAACCGCAACACTGTATCCTCTGTATCCACTGTATCCTATGTATCCCCTAACAATAGGGACTCGCGAATAAACCGCAACACTGTATCATCTGTATCCACTGTATCCTCTGTATCCACTGTATCCTCTGTATCCCCTAACAATAGGGACTCGCGAATAAACCGCAACACTATATCCTCTGTATCCTCTGCATCCGCTGTATCCTCTGTATCCCCTGCGTCCACCGTATCCTCTGTATCCACTGCTCCCGCAGAACGAAAAGTAAATCATCCGGTATATGCCAAGTCCACTTCAGACTCAATCACTCCTCGTTCAACTCCTGAAACAAAAATTTATGAGATTAATATTAGTCCATTTAAGAGACGCTTACCTCACATCCTTGTCCATACCCCAGTGTCAAACACTACTTTATCCCTCCTTGTAGACTCTGGTGCAACTGTAAGCCTTCTGAAAAACTCTTCCATACAGGTACCAGTTGACATCACAACAGAAATAATCCTTTTGAAAGGTATTGACCCCATTGATCAAGCTTCACCGACAATAGGCCATTTTCCACTTAAAATAAAAATAGACGATAAAATTAGTATCACACATAAATTCCATATAATACCCCGAATACATTTGCCTTATGATGGTGTAATTGGCACTGATATGCTAATCGCTTTTGGCTGCACTATCGACTACACTCGTGAAACCTTGAAAATAGGTAAAAACGAAATAAAATTACATTTCAATGCGCCTATTTATGTAATTCCACCCAGGACTGAAACTGTCATAGAATGCTCTGTCTCAAACCCTGAGGTGAAAGAAGGACTCGTACTAGACCAATGCTATCACGAAGATTTACTGATCGCCAATTGCTTAGTCGCAGTCAAAGAAAACCAAAGAATTAATTTATCAATAATCAATACTTCTGAAACTCCTATAACCCTTCAGTCAAATTTAGATATCACACTCTTTCCCTTAAGTTCTATTACCAAATCGTTCAACCCAGTAAACGCTCATACAGTTTGTCATTTTAATAACACCAACTCTTACCTCCGAACACAAGAAGTATTAAATCTTCTTAGAATCTCCCACCTTAATACAGAAGAAGCAAATGCTCTTCACGATGTTTGCTCTGAATACTCAGATATATTCTTTATTCCTGGTGACAAACTTTCCCACACAAATGCACTTAAGCATAACATAACAACGAGCGTCCAAAATCCAATAAACGTAAAATCTTACCGGTTCCCAGAGGTACACAAACAGGAAGTCAATAAACAAATTGACCAAATGCTCGATCAAGGAATCATAAAACCTTCGGAGTCTCCATGGTCTTCTCCAATTTGGATTGTCCCCAAAAAAACCGATGCATCCGGACAACAAAAATGGCGTATAGTTATCGATTACCGAAAACTAAATGATATCACTATTGGAGATAGCTACCCTATACCACAAATATCCGAAATTTTAGATCAGCTGGGTCAGAGTAAATATTTCTCGACTCTTGACCTTGCATCAGGATTCCATCAAATTTTGATTAATGAGGAGGATGCTTCTAAAACAGCATTTAATGTACCTCAAGGACATTACCAATTTACAAGAATGCCATTTGGCTTAAAGAACGCGCCTGCTACTTTCCAACGGTTAATGAATACTGCTCTCACAGGCCTCCAAGGCCTACGATGTTTCGTATATCTCGATGATATAGTAATATACTCTCATGATTTAAATTCTCACATTGATAATCTTTCGTCAGTATTCCAAAGGCTTCGAGATTACAATCTAAAACTCCAACCTGACAAATGCGAATTTCTACGACGTGAAGTCGCATATCTTGGTCATCAAATAACTAGAGATGGTGTAAAACCTAACCCTGAAAAGATAAAAGCAGTAACACAATTTCCTACTCCCAAATCCCAGAAGGACATTAAGTCCTTCCTCGGACTTGTATCCTACTATCGCCGTTTCGTTTCTAACTTCTCAAAAATTGCAAAACCTCTAACTCAACTTTTAAAAAAGGATGTCCCCTTCCTATGGGAAAACCAACAACAAGTCGCCTTTGACGAGCTCAAGCACAAACTTACCTCTGCTCCTATCCTCATTTATCCAGATTTTTCTGCCCCTTTCATCTTAACGTGTGATGCCTCTAATTATGCCATTGGTGCCGTACTCAGTCAAGGTCCAGTTGGTAAAGATAAGCCAATAGCCTTTGCCTCTCGTACCCTCAACAAGAGCGAGTCTAACTACAATACCACTGAAAAAGAACTCCTTGCTATTTTGTACGGGTGCAAAACCTTTCGGCCATATCTCTACGGACGAAAATTCCTGATCATTACTGATCATAGGCCGTTGAAATGGCTGTTTAATCATAAAGATCCTAGTAGCAAATTACAAAGATGGCGCCTGAAACTAATGGAATACGAGTATGAAATCACTTATCAAAAAGGAAAACTTAATGCCGCTGCTGACGCCTTATCCCGATATCCTGTAAACCCAATTCAACCATCGGACTGTGATCCCATTCCATCCACTTCTAACGAAAATGCAGATAATTCCACACCTCAATTTAGCCCTCTAACTCTCGAGGATCTCGATATACAACTACCTCCTGGTTGCCTAGACCTTGACTACCAAAAACTACCGTCTGTAGACCTCTTAGAAAACGACGACTCACCACCAGGAATCGATAATCCTATTACACCTACCACATCTAATAAATCCCCGAATCTCACAACAAATCCTTCTCGCGACGATAATTATAGCAAATTCCTGAAAACAATGAGCAACAAAGACTTTAATAGCAACGCTAAAATTACAGAACACAACGAAAGCGTCCTGAAAACTAACTGCAAAATAATTGTCATACCTACTTCCATAGACCTCGATGATTCCAATCCTCACGTAGAAGAAATCCTGGGCAACCTCGAAAACTGTAATGAACTCCTAGATAGGGAAAGAACTCTCTACTCTTTTATCTCATTCAATAACAAAGGAAAGACAATATATTTCCTATTCACTAAAGTATACCACTTTCATAACAGTTCTTATGAAGACATTTATAAAAGTTTACTAAATCTTCAATCCGATATACTACGTAATTTTACTGATTCCAACCTAGATTTAGCCATTACCGATTTCCAAAATCCTTTCGACAAGCATATATGGGCGAAAATATACAACATGTTCTGCTATATCTTTAACAATACTCAAGTATCAGTCCATATCTATCACAATACTATAATTTTCCCTACACCCTCGGAGATACCTAGAATACTCCGCGAAAACCATGACATTCCTATTGCCGGACATTTAGGATCTACGCGAATGTTTAATCGGATAAAAGAAAGGTATTTCTGGAAAAATATGCGGACAGATATCGAAACATATGTAAGAAATTGCTCCCAGTGCCAAAGTAACAAAGCCCTAAGACAAATTAATAAATCACCAATGCAAATAACTACCACTTCCACTAAGCCATTTGAACGACTCAGCCTCGACCTTGTGGGTCCCCTTCCAGAAGCTGGCCTTACTAAGCTCAAATTCATTGTTACACTACAGGACGACCTCACCAAATACTCCCTCGCTTACCCTATCGCTAATGCGACTGCAGAAGAAATATGTGAGTGCTTAGTGCACTTTATTTCTATTTTCGGTATCCCGAAGTCTATTTTAACCGATCAAGGCACAAACTTCACCGCAGATTTATTCAAAAGAACCTGCGACTTTCTGAAAATTAAACAAATTTGGTCTTCCCCATACCATCCTCAAACTCAAGGTGCACTTGAACGCAGTCACTCCACACTTAAGGAATACCTTAAATCTTATGTCAATGAAAATCATTCAGATTGGCATAAATATGTCTATACTGCTATGCTAGCGTATAACGCCTCTACTCAATCCACTACTAACTTCACACCGTATGAGCTTCTCTTCGGCCAGAAGCCTTTTATACCGGACTCCATCTACGAATTACAACCAGACCTTACATACCCAGAATATCTCAAATCTTTACATCATCGTCTAAAACTTTCACGTGAAAAAGCCATTGAAAACATACTAAGGTCTAAGGAAAGATCTAAACAGTATTATGACGCCCGCTCTCGACCTGTTCAATATAAAGTAGGAGATTACGTATATCTCAAAAATCATGTACGTTTGCGCAAAGCCTTTTCGCCAATTTGGAAAGGACCATATAAGGTTGTAAAAGTCAATGGTAGAAACACCTTGACCCTACTTATAAATAGACGTCATGTGACACATCACTATGACGAAGTCAAATTAGCTCCTAGATCTGAGACGTAGGCTTAGTTATATACTTAATACTAATCTTAATTATATTTTATTACAGTAACTCTGCGTTGGGTCAGGAGTTCATTACGCCCTTGACGAACAGTCCTGGCATCTACTTCGACCCCTTAGGTTCTTTAAGTTTAATCGATAGTCACCTTAGCATAGTTATTCCTTATGATGTATCATTTATTAACCCGCATATTCTAAACGTCCGTCTTATTCTTGATAAATCCAAACAGTTATGTGACGATGGTAAAGTCTTTGATTATTTAGAATGTAGTAATCTCTTTGAACCATTGAACACCCGTTATAATGATATAGCCCATAATAACGAAGCTATTTTTCACCTTACATCCCGTCAGTCGAGGAGATCTGCACTTCTGGGATTCGTAGGCACTATATCTAAAAAAATATTTGGCACAATGGATGAAGACGATGCCATCCGATATGACAATGCCATTAGAGAGGTAGAGACAGACCAAAAGAAACTAGCCCTTCTAATGAAAGAAAACATATTAGTCACCACTTCTTCGCTTAGATCTTTCAATGAAACTTTGCATGTAATAAAACTAAATGAAGAGCATCTGAAAGATGCAATGGATGAATTGTCTCTAGATATTCTAAATCTGACTTATGTTTCACAAGAATTAGGTATTAGGTCTAGAATGCTGGAATTAACTTCCATGATAGAAAATAGTCTCCTAGCCTTGTCCTTCAAAGTTGAAGACATAATTAACTCTATTATGTTCAGCAAATCTAATGTCCTGTACCCCACTATCCTAACACCCAAAGAACTTTATACTGAATTGGTTGATAATTATAGATTCTTACCAGAATCTAAACAACTTCCAGTTCCTTTAAACCTCGATAACATGCATACTATTTTGAACATATCAGAAATATCAAGCTACTTTAACAAAGAAAAAGTAGTGTTTACAGTAAACATCCCTCTTATTAACCCTATACACTTAAGTGTATATCATAACTTACCTTCGCTGGTTCCCCATGATAAAAATAATCCAAAGTCATATTCGACCATTATTCCATCCTCCAAATATATTGGTATCAGCAGAGATAGGTCAATGTACTGCAAGTTAGATAATCTGGATTATTGTAAGATAATCAATAATGATCATTATCTTTGTGAAACATCAATATTATACTCTTCTTCAATGACGCCTTCCTGTGAAACGGAAATTATCACAAAAGTACTTACCTCAATCCCTTCGATTTGTGAAACCAAATTTATTCAAGGTCACGTTAGCATCTGGCAGCCACTACGCTATAGTAGATGGCTATATGTAATGTCAGAAAAAACTAAAATAAGTATTGAATGTAATAACACCCAATCAACTGAAATAGAATTTAGTGGAAATGGTGTATTGTACTTACCTTCTAAATGTGTTGCCTACTGCAAGGACACTCGTTTAATTTCGCATGAAAATAGTAAAATTCAGCTAAAAACTATTGTTTCTAATTTTAACATTTTAAATGATTCATGTTGTAATATTGTAGCTTATAATAACATTGTATCGAACTTACCTGTAGTTAATCTTAAGAATGTTAACTTAGATTCCTTAGCTTATGATAATCCTGAAATCCTGAAAGGTCTTAACAATATAATTGAAAAACCACATATTGTTTTATATCAAAAATACTATTCAGGTATTATATATGTAATTATAATTTCTATTATGTGCTTTATTATGTATAAGGTGTATAAAACTGGCATACACAAGAAAATAATAAAATTTAAGAAAAATAAAACTCCCGAAAATAATGACCCTGAGCTAGATGACATTGAACTCTCAACCGTTAACACGGGACCCTCTCTTCGAATCGGCTGACTTACATTTCATTAATTTAAACATAAACTTCACTATAAAGGGTGTAGTTTACTCTAAATCGGGGGGCTGTTACAGTTTCCCAATGCTAAGGAAAACCCTTAGTGATCAACAATAATCGATTACATAGATTTCCTGTAAATTGTCTTGTCATCATTTAAGAGCAGCCTGCCTCCCACTTCCAGTAGCACGCCAGTCTCGTCCCGATCGCTGAAACTCCAGCATCTCCGTCTATCATTGTGTCTGCCAGTTCCTTTTGAGTGTAACCCAAAATTGTAACAAGGTCAAACTCCAAATTAAACTATTTATTCACGTGTATTTAAAAGTGTTTTTTTTAAAACGTTGTTTACATGACCTCGTATAACAGTACGCTTCTGGCCCACGACCCAAACCCCCTTTTTTTTTTTTAACACTGAGAAATGCATTACGCCTCCCCGCTCGTGGGGGACGAGTCGGGGAATGTGGGACTCCTATCGATGATGACAGTATACCCACTAAAACTCAGCGGTGTTCCCACATCGCCGTGATGGGGGGGCCATGGGAAACCGGCTCAGCCTTTACTTCCACAACCCTCCCGGCGCATGCCCGCCTAGCTGGCCGGCCCCTCATGCCCCCCAGGCTGGGGAGCTACGGGAATGGCAGGGAACACCTGGCCATTCCCGTTCGACACTGGTGGAGGCCTGTGCAATACAGGCAAGGGTGCCCCCGCACCCGTTGCCTGCTGGCCTCCAACTGGGAGGAGTCGGAGATGACTTTCAAACTGACGTCTTCTTCGACCCCTCCTCCGCCTGCAAAGCGGCACCGCGTTAGGATCGTCCTCACGCGCGCGCTCCGCTGCCTCCTTCTGGGACACGACGTGTTCGCAGAAGGAGGCGACTGCCGCCCAAGACCTCTCATCCCTCAGCATGGCGTTAACTACGCCGGGGAGTGAGAGGTCCAGTCCGATCACCGCGATGAGATTGCCGCGCGGCTCAGACCACGTTGGGCACACTTCGAGGGTGTGCTGCGCCGCATCCTCCGCCGCACCACAGTGGTGGCACAACGGCGTCTCCTCACGTCCGATTCGGTGCAGATACGATCCGAAACATCCATGTCCGGACAGCACCTGCACCAGACGGAAGGAGAGGAACCCATGCGACCGCTCGAGCCAGTCTCGCAGGACTGGCCCAATCGCATCGAGGGTTCGGCGGCCGAAAGCTGCAGTGGCGAGGTCCCCCGTCCAATGGACGACGATGGCGTCCCTCGCCTCCCGCCGGACGGCTGCCCGCTCTTCCGGGGCTGGGCGTTCTCCTCTTGCCCTCCGTCCTGCCGTCCATTCATACACTCTGGCGAGCACCCACGCCTCGAGTTCCCAAGGAGGGGTGCTGGCCAGAGCACATGCTGCTGCAAAGCCCACCGTGCGATGGGCCCGTGCCACCCACTGGGCTATGGCCCTTTGGGGTGCCCGCAAGGCGGCGGCATTCTCCCTCCTGTGGAGTGAGTCCTCCCAGATAGGAGCCCCGTAGAGGGCCATACTCCTCAAGATGCCGGCGTAAAGTTGCCGGCATCGCGCGCTGGGCCCCCCCCAGATTGGGGAGCAGCCACGAGAGTGCACCCGCGGCCTTCAGCAGGCGTGACGACAGCCCGCTAAAATGCGGCCCGAAGCGCCACCTGCTGTCGAGTACAAGGCCCAGATATTTCATCTGAGCCTTGACCTCAATTCTGACGCCCTCCACGAAGATGTGGGCGTCAGGTGGGAGACGCTGCCGAGGGCCGTGGAAGAATACGTCTTGTGCAGCGCCACCGATAACCCTAGGCGGCGGATCCTCCCTGCCACCAAGGATCCGCCCGCCGAGGCCAAATTGGCCGCCTCCCTGAAATTCCTCCCCCGGGCGGTGAGGAGAGTGTCATCCGCGTAGCAGACGACACTCGTGCCTCGGAGGAGAGTTCCCCGCAGGAGCCAATCATAGCCGACGTTCCAGAGGAGAGGTCCTAAGACTGACCCCTGTGGAACCCCGGCCTCAACGGCGTACCGCCGGACTTGGCCAGTCCTATTTACCAGGAGGATCGCCCGTTCCTCCAGGTAGCTGGCCAGCAGCCTGTGCATGTACAGAGGCACTCCGTGGAATCGGAGCGCCTCTAGGATGGTGGAGTGAGGAACGGAGTTGAAGGCATTGGCTATGTCGAATGGCACAGCCAACAATCCGTCCCCCGCTTCCATCGCCTCCTTCACCTGGCCCTTAAGGCAGGCCAGCGCGTCCACCGTGGAACGCTCAGCCCGAAAACCAAACTGAGCGTCCGACAAGTCCGGCCCGATACTCCGCAGATGGCCCTTTAGGCGGGCAGCGATTATCCCCTCGAACATTGTGCCGACCTCATCGAGCAGAACGATGGGCCGGTATGCCGAGGGGGAGTCTGCGGGGCGGCCCTCCTTGCGAAGGAGGCACAACTGCCCCTCCTTCCATGGTTTCGGGAACCTTCCAGACGCAAGGCATGCGCTGAAGAGGTCCCGAAACCTTTCCTCCATTTTAGTGGCTGCGATCGCCACCACTCTTGCCGGAACACCGTCGGGGCCCGTAGCTGTCTTCTTGGCGCGGATATGGAGAATAGCCGCGTCAAGTTCCGACTCCGTGACAGGAGGGGCCTCCTCTTCTTCCTCAGCTGGTGGAGCTATCCCCCGCGGTGGGCCCATCACTGGTGGGGTGAAGTTGTCCCTGCACGGGAACAGGGACTGAACCACCCCATCCAGAAATGAGGGCTCCAGGGTCTCGGCCACCGGGGGACCAAAGGGGCGCAGTTTGTTGCACGCCGCCTTATATGGTCTCCCGTAAGGATCGTTGTCGAGACCCTCCAGCAACACGACCCAACCCCCTGACACCGCGACCCAACCCCCTGCCACCCTGACCGAAACAACGACGGACCTGACTGTGACGGTACCGACGTCGACAGACACACTGGACACGGACATGGACAGGTTGGAGGAGGTCATGGCCCGAGCGGCAATGGCCGACGAAGACGAAGCCATACCGCCAGCATCACCCGGCTGGAACGAGCAACTGTTAGCCTCGTCACCGGGCGGTCAACACGACGACCAGCATAGGGCGGAGGGAGCGGAGGGATTGTCCGATGGATCCATCTCCGACTAACTCCACCCCACCGTCGCCATCGCCCCCCTCCTCAACATCATACAGACAAACCTCCAGCATAGCCAGACTGCCACGGCTAGTTTACGCAGGGCGCTGGAGGTAACACCCCGAACCATCGCACTGATCCAAGAGCCTTGGATCAGGAATAATAAAATATGTCGCCTCGGTAACATCGGAGGTAAGCTGATCCTGAACACACACAGCGCAGACAAGCCAAGAACCTGCGTCTACATACCCAAAGGAATTCCTATCACACCATTTACTCAATTCTGTTCTAGAGACTTAACAGCTGTCAAGCTCCATAGCGATGGTAGCGCTCCAGATGTTGTACTGCCCTCGGTGTACATGCCAGGCGAGGACGTAAACTGTCCTCCAAAGGAGATGGCCGACCTAGTGCAGCACTGTGAGTGCGCCAAACTGGAGCTGATAATCTGCACCGACTCGAACGACCACCACCCTCTATGGGGCAGCGACGCACCGAATCCCAGAGGAGAGGTATTACCCACCTATTTATTTTCTACTAATCTTAACATCATTAACCGCGGCTCTGAACCCACTTGGGTCACAGTCCGAGGACAAACGATCATAGACTTAACACTCGCTACAGAAAACGCGACTAACCTTATTATGAACTGGCACGTATCGGACGAGCCATCTTGCTCGGACCATAGGAGGATACTCTTCACAATAACTACCAAAGAAACCAACACCAAGGCGGAACCCGCCTTCGCGCGGGGGTCGTGCGGTCCATGGCCCTCTACGGGGCTCCTGTATGGGCGCGCTCTCTGGCGCTGCAGCCAGCCCGCCGGTTGAGCGCGGCCCAAAGGGTCATGGCCATCCGGATGGTCCGAGGATACCGCACGGTCTCCTGTGAGGCAGCGAGCCTCCTTGACGGATTGCCGCCATGGGATCTGGAGGCAAAAGTCCTCGCGCACGTATGGGAGTGGCGCGAGGAGGCGAAACGCCGGGGCGTAAGTCCGCTGCCGCGAGAAATCGCGGCACAGCGGACGGAGCTCCGGCGGGATCTCATGGCGTCATGGAAAGTACGGTCGTCGCAACCCAGTGCTGGGCACGCCACGATTGCGGCGATAAGTCCCCTCTTTGAGGAGCGGTTGGAGAGGCGCCACGGCGTCCTCACCTTCCGCCTGACGCAGGTACTCACCGGACACGGCAGCTTCGGGAGGTTCCTGTGTCGGATAAGGCGGGAGGAAACGTCCAAGTGTCACCACTGTGTGGATCGCCCGGAGGACACGGTGGAGCATACGGTGGAGGTCTGCCTGGCTTGGGCAGAGCACCGCCGTGTCCTCGTAGAGGCGATCGGCGGCAGAGACATCTCGCGTCCGGCCCTGGTTCAGGCCATGGTACGGAGCGAGAGGGCATGGGCAGCCGTCACCTCCTTCTGCGAAGCAGTAATGCTCGCAAAGGAGGAGGCGGGACGGTTGGGGGAAAGGCACGTTTCGCGCTCTCTCGCCCCTAGCCGCCGCAGGAGACGCCCTGGGCGTCGCGAATCTCGGGCGGATTTCCAGCCACCGTAGGCGCGGGCTTGCGGACGGTGAGCAATGGGTAGCTCACCGTCCGGTAAGGACCAGGCCCGGGTCGACGGCGCGTCGTATTCCACGCGCGCCTCAAAGAGATGTCGTCAGCACAAAAGTAGGGGTCCACTAGGGCCAATGCCTGCCGGGGTCGCGGGAAGGTACTTATGGGTCACCGAGGCCCCCGCAACACAGGCAACAGGAAGGAATACGGGTGGGTTTTAGTCAGTAAGAGTCTGACACACCCTCCCGCTCCGCCCAGAGCGGGAGAAGTTATTTGATGATATCCCACCCTCAAAAAAAAAAAAAAAGGCGGAACCCGCGGCGCACAGGTCACAGGTAACTCTAAGAGAACAAACGCAACTGGAATACACCGTGACAAAGTTATCAGAATATATAACCGAAGCATACCATGCATGCTGCTAACTAAGAGCGCCAAAAACCAAGGGCGAGAGGAACCCCTGGTGGAACGCAGAACTTAGTAAACTCAGAAATGCATTGCGTAAACAATTCAACAGAGCCAAAAACACCAGACTCCCGGACGACTGGGAACTATACAAAGAAACCCAATATGCATACAAAAAACAGATTAGAACCGCCAGGAGATCTGCTTGGCGGAAATTCTGTGAATCCATAGAGAAAAACAACGAAGCCGCTAGGGTAAGGAAGATCCTGGCAGCAGACCAGGACCGAACTCATGGCGCGCTGAAAAAGCCTGATAATTCATACACACTAACCGACCAGGAAACCAGTAAGGTCCTTCTCGAAACCCACTTCCCAGACTGTAGACTCCTGGAGGATGGGAGGTGGGAGGCTGAACCAGAATGGACCCCAACGGATTAGGACTGTTCCAGAGCCCGCAACATAATAACAGAAGACCGGTTAAGGTGGGCTATTGACACCTTTCAGCCGTACAAGTCCGCAGGGCTGGATGGCATTTTCCCAGCCCTGCTGCAGTAGGGGTAAATCATCTGGTGCCATTGCTGACGGAGATTTATCGAGCCTGCATGGCACTCAGGTACATACCGCTCGCGTGGCGCGAGGTGAAAATCGTTTTCATACCCAAACCTGGCAAAACCGACTATACACAACCCAAAGCTTATAGGCTTATAAGCCTCACATCCTTTCTACTGAAGACCCTCGAGAGACTTTGCGATAGACACATTCGAGACGGACCACTTCGAGCCAAACCCCTTCATAAACAACAGCATGCGTACACCACAGGCAGATCAACAGAATCCGCGCTGCACAGCGTGGTTTCCAACATTGAATGCGCAGTGGATCACAAATGCTCAGCACTGGCCGCCTTCATTGACATCGAGGGCGCCTTTGACAAAACGATGTTCAATAGTATCAACACGGCCATTGATAGGCACAGCATAGACCAGACCATAAGTGGCTGGATCTCAAATATGCTTAAACTGAGAGCGGTACAAGTCACAGTGAACGACACTACCAGGGCCATAGTGGCGAAGGGCTGCCCACAAGGTGGCGTCCTCTCGCCACTCTTATGGAACCTGGTTGTCGACAATTTTATTAAAACACTCAACGATAAAGGTTACTTCACCGTAGGCTACGCGGATGACTTAACCATAATAATAAACGGCACCCACGAGAATACCCTGTGCAACCTTATGCGCCAAGCCTTAAAAATAGTAGAGGTTTGGTGCAATAAGCACCAACTATCAGTAAACCCTACAAAAACCGAATTGGTTCTTTTCACAAAGAAGAGGGAATTGCCAAACAGTTGAATTGGGCAAAACACACCAACTATATCATTACAAAATCCAGCATATCACTGTGGCAGTGCAAAAGACTGCTCGGCAGGAACTGGGGAATTAACCCCAAGATTACTCACTGGCTATTCACCACGGTCATCCGGCCAACTATCATATACGGCTCACTAGTCGGGTGGCCCAGGACAGACCTGAGCACAGCCCAAAAAGATCTCGAAAAACTGCAACGGTTTGCTCGTGTAGAAATCACAGGCTGTATGAGAACTACGCCCACCGCCGCCCTACAGGCGATGCTTGGATTGCCGCCTCTGCACCTCATCGTGCGAGAAGAGGCGGCTTTGGCCGCCTTTAGGCTTAACATAACAGGAACCCTGAGCCAAGACTCTAGAGTCAAGCACATACGCATAAGGGAGGATGCGATCAAACGAAGACCGATGATGGCATCACCCTGCGACAGAGCCCCAAAACTGCACTGTTTCCAAAAGCACTATAACATAATACTCACAGAAGAACGGTGTGACTATTCAGGCCCGTATGAGGTAAGAGTATACACCGATGGATCAAAGACCAACTCCGGAACCGGAGCTGGCGTTTTCTCACACGACTTTAACATAAACATATCCTGCCCGCTGGGAATGTTCAACACCGTCTACCAGGCGGAATGTGTGGGCATTATACAAGCGGCGTATGCCATAGAAGCCAGGAGAGTCACGGACACTCATGTACGTATACTCTCCGACAGCGCCTCAGTTCTCCAATCCCTAGGGAAGAAACATAATACTTCGAGATTAACACAAGAATGTCACAATGCGCTAGAACATATAACGGTATTGAACCGCAACACAGTGACACTGCAAAGGACACTGTGGATCGCTGGGCAATGACGCAGCTGACGCACTAGCCAGGAGAGCATCTGGCACGTCAGTCTGCGGACCGGAGCCGATCGTGCCCATCCCCTTCAACCAACTACGCAGGTGGCTACAGGAGCTCACCCACACACAAGCGGAGAGCTGGTGGTCCTCGGCACAGGGGTGCAGACAGTCCAAGGAGGATATGCCATCCTTGGATAGTAAGTTAACCAGGCGCTTGTTACGCCTAGACAGGACCAGCCTGCGCCTGTTGACGGGGACCTTCACGGGCCACTGCTCGCTAAACAAACACTTCCACACAATAGGCATAACGGACAGCCCTCTGTGCAGGGCTTGCATGGAGGCAGAGGAAACCGTTGCGCATGTGCTCTTCGAATGCACAGGCGTCACCCACATTAGAACAGAAACCCTCGGGGCACCCAGATCCTACACAGAAATTCTAAACAGACCAGGAGATGTTATCAACTTCTGGAGGGAGGTGGGCTGGTTGGAATAACCACCAAACGGCCGCCATGGCCCACGCACTATGGTCCACCTGAAGGACTAAGTACATAACATAACTGTCAAAATGACAACCCATTGCTACTGTAAGTTACGCAATTTCCTCGCTGCTTAGAACAAATAAGCATAAACTTTGATGAAGAAATAAAAGCAAATAAGTAGCAGGCACAACTAAATATGTAAATATCTTCCTATATCGTATATTAATAACTTATTTCTATCGATCACGTAACATTAATATAAATCACACACCAACCTAACATTACGGCTAAATATTCCGTAAACCCAGCATTTCACAATCTAGATTACGAAAACCTAATATCAAGACTACACACTATCATAATTTAAGCTTAGGATACACTAGTAACACGCTAGCTCTACGCGAACGTGGAAGTAGCAAGCGTTATTGCGACCAAAAATCACTCGTGCGGTAGCGTCTGGTGCTACACGTACGGTTGGGCCTTTAGTCTAAAGGTGTTTGCATTAAGAAGTTCCCGCTCAAGAGAAATCGGTACCGATAGGTTCGGGTAAAATAGTGCAGTGTTAACATAAGCGCTTACACATACATTAAAGAAACAGCTAAAACATGTATTCGTTTCTTTCCGAAGATCAACCTGCAGCTATCTGTCCGGGAGTCGGGCCCGAAAACCCGCTTCTTTAAGCAAGCACTCTAAAGGTGTGTACGCACAAACGAAAAAAACATGGTGAACACGAACATCGAACACGGAACATTCGGTTTTTACGTGTGAACGTAAATTAGCAAAGCGAACACGACCACCATACGAACACAGTTCGACTTTGTGTTCGCGCTCAACTGCCCCGCTCTCTTTATTAAGCCTTGGATTCGCCATTGGACGTGGTACACTGTTAGATAGGTGGCTGCGATCTGATGACCCCGCGCCGCCTCGCTCACCCGTCGAGTGGGCTACGTACAATGTTGCATAAAATTTCTACGAACACCGTTCACACAGAAAAATGAAATTTGGTCGTCACGAACATTTTTGACGAACACAGTGTTTAATTGGTCGAGGACAGCTAATGAGACACACTTGATTTTCTACTGTTTGACTCCGAATCGGTGTCGCGCGGGGCTTAACAGGTTGTTCGTTAGTGGTACGCACATACGAACAAAGTGTTCAATGTTCGTGTTCGCTTTGTTCTTGTACGTTCGTGCGTACACGCCTTAAGAAGGGATTGCGAACCTTTGGCACGCGTGTGGTACGCCGCACGCGTGCCAGAGGTTGGCTTGAAACAGGAAATTCTGGGCTTGGCATTGATTTTAAATCGATCAAATGTTTTTCATGCCTAACGTAATATCACGCCTAAATTCTCCGAATAGGAAATTTTGCAGAGGTTTTAATCCCAATTATATGTAAACAAGGGGGCGAATTTTTCCTTACCTTGTCAATAATGCTGATCTACAGGTCATTGTACTTTTATACGATACCTTTTTTTTTTTGGTTGGGAAATTATCAAATAACTTCTCCCGCTCTAGGCGGAGCGGGAGGGTGTGTCAGACTGTTACTGACTAAAACCCACCCGTATTCCTTCCGTTCTAGCTGTGTTACTAGGGGCCTCGGTAACACTTTCAAACTTCCACGCGACTCCGGCAGGCATCGGCCCTAGTGGACCTACACACACACACACACACCTGCACCCTACACTTGTGCTGACATCTCTTTGAGGCGCGCGTGGAATACAACGCGCCGTCGACCCGGGCCTTGTCCTTATCGGACGGCGAGCTACCCATTGCTCACCGTCCGCAAGCTCGCGTTTATACGATACCTGACATTAAAAGTAGGTGTTCCTACCTTGCTTGTCTTAAGAAGGCTTTTGTACCTACCTGAGTCACCTGCGCCAAACTTTTCTCAAATGTCGGCAGCACGTAAGAGATTTTAAATCATGCAATGACACGTATTGTAAAAATGTTTGCCATCCCTGTACAAAGGCATATGATTATAAAATTACACGAACCACGATCTCGACAACACGTTTCTCGTGTTAAATCAGTACATTTAGAAACTACGCCGATCGTTTATCCCTTTTAATGAATTTAACTAGTATTTAGAACGGTAATCTTATGTATTGGCGTGATCTAAGGGTTAAGTAATGTGTTTAACTGTTTACGTATACGAGTAAATTATCTATCGGGAGGGGTTAATGAGAAGTGAGTATGTTAATTTATTCAGTACTTACTTGAGTTACAAGCAAAATATTTAACTTAAATAACGATTAACTCAAATTGCTAGTGATCGGTTTGGTTGGCACAGTGGTTGGGTTCCTGAAAAACTTCCTGGGAGGTAACCATCACCTCTTAAAGCAGTATTATTATAATATTAGTTCACAGTGGGAAAGTGATGGAGATATACAGGACTTATAGCTCCATATCTTTCTCACGCTGAAGTAATATTGAAATAATACTGCTATAAGAGGTGATGGTTAACCCCCTGATCCTTTAAAAACTTATTGAACTTGACTGGACTCTTTTTTATATTAATAAACCTCTAAAAACTATATGTGCTACTAATTATTAACGAACTCTTTTTATTATAATTGAGCCTATTTTCAACGTTCTGGCCCTTTCTCACAGTCGGTCGCAGTAACTAAGCTAGGGCACCATGACCAAATGGGTTAGTTTAAGTTAGAACTGTGACCAACCGTGCAAAAGCCGAGCGAGCAAAGCGAGCGGTGCCAAGGAAGCGGCCGGCGGCGACGAGCGCTACATCCAAGTTAAGGGTCTCCGAAACGATCTATTGCAATTAATCAAAAAGGAAAGAAAAAAAAATCTAAGTGACTACGACTTGTACCCAAGACACTGGAGGCATTGCCATGTTTTATGGCGATAGTCATAGCCATCGTCGTGTTCGTTTCTAGCAAACGTTCGTTATGTAGCAATTATGTAACACCTGCATGTCAAAACGTCAAACAAATAGTTTTCTGACAGCTGCGCGCACAGATTAATTTAGGCCGGCCAGGCACGTATACAGAGGGGGGGATAGTTGGGATTTATCCCCCCCCGAAATCTGACTGAAAAAAAAAAACGTTTTAAGCCATCTGTTTATTTATTCGCTTGCGTGTTCGTTCAATAAGTAGGTAAAATAAAAATATAGATAGATCTTGATCTGATTATGTAAGCGACGTTACTAGTAGCGCCATCTAACCTATTTAGAGAGAAACCGAGAACGAAAACAGGAATGAACGACATCTATCGTCGAGTAGAAAAACTAATAGTAGAAAGATCGTCGCGTTGAGTAGCGAAATATCGAGAAGCTTCCATAACTTTCTGCTACCAGGTAGTAGATGGCGCAATATTCCACAGTGTTCCAGAATACGAAAATGTAGTATAAATACGGCGGGGGCGGGAGTCCGGGAACCTGCATGTCAGTTTATTTCGAGAGCGATTCAAGTGAGAATCGAGAACGACAAGCGAGAAGAAAAGTGAAATACCTCTGCAATAGTGACAGTATAGTGCAATAGACCGGTTTATTTTGATATTGGATTCAGTTTCATAGAGAGTAGAGTAAATTCCTTCCGACTTGGTTCACCTGATACTTTGCCCTTCAAAAAAACTTCAAAACCACTGTTTTCATTGGATTCGCCAAATCGCCAGTCCGTTACGTACGTGAGATAGTGTTGGACAATTTTGGACCTGCAGACGTCATAATTTGTTGGACCGTTCGCCCTATCCATCACAGATTACTTAAATAAAGTAAATGTAATGTGTGAAATGTGAGTGCTTCTTGATTTGTGCTTGTTTGAACGTATATAAATTGCTGCTGCTAAAATGAAGAGAATTGACAACTTTTTCAAGCCAGTGGCAAAAAAAATTGTTACTACTAGCGAGGAAAAAACTACTCCAAGCATGACTTCTGCTGTTGATAGTAGACAACTAGAAACAACTTCGTCAAAATTTACAGAAAAAAATGTGATTTCAGCCGAACCGGCTGGAAGATGTAGAGATGAAGGAGAATGTTTAACTTCAAAAACGTGCAGTTTAGATACAATGATTATAAGTGAAACTTTTCCTGATATCGGCGTGGTTTCTAATGCCATATATAACACACAGTATCCTCCTCTTGTACTCACAGATGAACAGAAAAAAAATATTATTACACAGCCGTTTGTCCCAGATGCGTCATTTTCGTTTCCGGCTAGTAGCTTTGGAAAGAGGAAACTTAGATTTCGAAGAGAATGGATGGGATCATGGGAATGGTTAACATATTCGCCGAGGAGGAATGGTGTGTTCTGCAAATATTGCGTTGTCTTTTCATCAGGCACCGCTGGAAAAGGTTCCCACCAAACACTTGGAAGTTTTGTCAGCAAACCATTTGATAATTGGAAAGATGCAACAGAGAGATTTCGCGAACATTCTGCTGCTAAATATCACCAGTTTTCTAAGTTATGCGCAGAAAATTTCTTACGCGTAATGGATTCAGCAGCTATAGACGTTGCATCGCTGCTTAATGATCAAAGGCTCAAAGAAAAGGAAAGAAATAGAACAGCACTAAAACCTATAATCGAAACTATCATCTTCTGTGGAGAGCAAGAGTTGCCGCTTCGTGGAGACAAAGACAGTGGACGATTGACTTTAGAAAAGCCACTTGGTAAAGATGGAAAATTCAGGGCTCTGCTACGATACCGAGCAAGCTATGATAATATCCTGAAAGATCATATCATTACAACCCCTAAAAATGCAACGTATTTTAGCCCTATTATTCAAAATGAAATAATAGATACTTGCGGAAAGATAATTCAGAAAAAAGTTGTGACACAAATAAATAGTTCAGAGTGTTTCGCGATTCTTGGCGATGAAACTTTAGATGTGAGTGGAACTGAGCAATTGTCTTTATGTGCGAGATACGTTTATAAAGGTATTTTGAGGGAGGAGTTTCTCAGTTTCATTGAAATACACGACCTAAGTGCCGAAAATATAAGTGCAGAAATTTTAAAGAAATATCATGAGATTGGTTTGAATCTCGATAAACTAGTTGGTCAGGGGTATGACGGAGCTGCTACCATGGGAGGACACATCAGTGGTGTGCAGACGAGAATCAGAAAAGAATTTCCTAAGGCCACATACGTACATTGCTCAGCACATCGTCTGAACCTAGTTCTTTCAAAAGCTCTTTCAGTTCCCGAGGTGAGAAATTCAATAGGCGTTGTGAAGGAAGTCTGCAATTTACTTCGCAACAATGCAATGGCCGGGAAACAGTTCAAGGAAAATGTGGAAAAGCTCACACCAGAAAGTAAGAAAAAAAGACTGGTCGGCCATGTGTGACACTAGATTTATAGAACGTCACGACTCTATAAATGTATTTGGTGAGTTACTCGAACCTATTGTCATTACATTAAGAGAACTATCCTACACAAACAGAACTGTCGCCCAAACTGCCTCTACACTCATAGCTGCGATGGAAAAGAGTAGTTTCTTGATTTCTCTAAAAACCTGTGAAAGATTTTTCAGTTATACTCTCCCACTGTCAGCATATTTGCAGAACCCTACACACGACCTGGCCTCTGCTATGAAATTTTCCGATGACATTATCGGAAAACTAAAAGAGATACGTGACGATGTTAACCCGGTATTCTCAGAAATATATAACGCATGCTGCAAAATAGCGGAAGATGTCTTGCAAATAGAAATTCAGCGTCCTCGAGTTACTGCCCACCAAACTGCACGAAACAACCCTCCCAGCGATACTGCTGAAGAATACTTCAGAAGAACTATTTTTATACCGTGCTTGGACGATTTGATATCTGGCATGAATGATAGATTTGCGAATCAAAGAGAGCTGCTTTCTTCTTTAGAAATTATTCTTCCGAAAAATGTGGACGAGAGGAAAATAAGTGAATTAGAAAATATGAAAATTTATTGGGAAGAAAGTGTTGGAGAATCACTAATAAAAGCAGAGTACAGTATGTGGTGTGCCAAGTGGAAAAACACAGATAAGAAACCAGTCGAAATTATGGAAATTTTAGACACGTGTGACAAAGTTTTCTTTCCTACCATTAACAGGCTAATACATATTCTGGCCACCCTTCCGGTTTCAACGGCATCTGTGGAGCGGTCATTTTCATACCTAAAGAGAATAAAATCCTTCCTAAGGAATAGAATGGCGGGCGAGAGGCTTACTGGTCTCGCTCTATTGTCTATTCATTCCGCTTTGGCGCCAGATCCTGATATGGTACTAGACGTAATGGCTGCCAGCGGAAACAGAAAAATACTTATATAATTATAGTATAGTACAGTGAAAATTATAGTACAGTGATTACAGCGATTTTCACACAGTTCACATGGTTGTTTCAATGTTTGTCCCCCCCCGAACCAAAAGTCTGGATACGTGCCTGAGGCCGGCGGCGCGTACGTCGTTCTCGTCGGTACGGAATGATGCCATTTTAAATATTTGTATTTATGTTATTCTTTCTTTTAAATATTTGTATTTATGTTATTCATATTACAACCTCACTGTGTGCTGCACCGGTCGACGTCTTAACGTCAACGCCGGCTATCGCTGAAAACCAGCGCTGGGGCTCTGTCTCGCACAGGGTCGCAGCATTAGGCTGAGCGTTGTCCGTTTTGCGTGGATGTGACGCATATTCTCCCCCAAATTGTTTCTTTTTTGTATTTGTGTTCCTTCTTTGCGTCATGTTTACCGCAAATAAACGTATTATCTTTCATTTTTTTTTCTTTTTTGTTTTCTTGCACTAAGCAATCTTGAGAGCAAGAAACGCCCTACCTGCATTTAGAAACATTATAAATTATTACAAGCTTTTATTCAGCTTGCCATGTTTGTTAGTTTGTTTGTTAAGGCCGAATCTTGCAAGCTGAATTAAAACCACTTAATCATGTCTGCTGAGCCCATGCTCAGCAGACATGATTAAGTGGTTTTAATTCAGCCCATGCAGCCGGCAGGACCCCATGGTCCTGGGTTCGATTCCCGGGCCGGGCAAAGTGTTATTGGGTTTTTCTATCTGGAATTTCTCAGTAGCAGCCCGGAGACTGGAGTTGTGCCCGGTTGATGGCAATAGGCTCGCCCCCTACTACATGGGACTTAAAAACATAACTGGCGAAATGTGGGTGTACTACATGTGCACCTCTGCCAACATGAGTCTCTGCCCAACCCTTCGGGGAAATAAGGCGTGATGTTATGTTACTCATGTCCTACGGAGTTGACATTTTACATGTTGGTTGAGTTCCAAAGACAATGCATTTCTATGATTAGCATGACCTGATTCCTGACCCAGGATTGGCTCCAGACGAAGGACACAGTACAGAAACGATTATATACGCATTTAATTATGATAGTCCGTCCTAAAGTCCACCATGCCCTGGCTGCTGCACACAGAATTGGCTCCAGAAGAGGGAACTCCTCAACGGTCAACAGTACAGACACGAAATTCTATATACGCTTTAATTATGATAGTCCTTTGTAAAGTCCACTATGACCTAGCTGCTGGACCCAGGATTGTCTCCAGACGAGGGAACTGTCGTCCTCGGTGCGAGGTTGATCCTGTATTGGTCGTCGCTGTTTCCACTGCCAAAGCTTCCATAGAAGGATTGTCATCAGGATGAGGTATAGCCCTAGTGTTGACCAACTGGGCGTAGCCATCATAGTCTGCCAATCAATTGTGGGTTCTTGTAAGTTGTCGGCTCGTTCTATCAGTTCGTGAATGCTGTCCAGTGATATATCTTCCAACTGTAGGTTAAACTGGATGTTCTCTTCTGGAATCACAGCTTTACTGGGAAGTGGTATGATTTCGTCTGCTGCGACAGTATTGCTGTTTGTCGTTAGTGTTCGGTTAAGTACTTGCATTTGGCAATCACTTGTGATACTGGCGATGTGTATTCCTGATATCCTTTTGTATTCAGATTTAGTTCCACATTTAGTTCTTAGGACTTCTTCTTCCTTCAGGATGATAAGCCACTTGTTGTCTTGGAGTTTCTGGATTCTTCCTTGTTTTAGGTCTAACTTGGCTCGTGTGCAGTTTGTGTTTTGGTGTTTCACGAGTGATATTATGCAGTCTTCTGATTTATCAACAGGCTGGGTGTTCAACGACGTGCAGAGCTGTGTGTCCTGTGTGATCCGTTTGCAGTCTTCTTCTAGGTACGAGTACTCGTTGATGCCCAGTACGAGGTATTTGGATTTAGGAATGATGGCCAGGTTTTGTTTGTCGGGGATGGAGTACAGATGGATTAGGTCGTATTGGTTTGTATCGATAGAAGGAATATCCAATATAAACGTTAACGTGTGATCTGTGCTATAAGCTTTTACACTAATAGACTTTTCCAAGCTATGTATATTGCTAATAGTAATGCTATCCACTGGTCTAAAATTGTATGACTTCTGAATAGCTAACATTTCGTTTATAAGAATGTGTGGGGATACAATGCTTGGGTGCATTACTTCTAACTGAGCAAAGGTCATAGCGTCTTCTAAAATTACTAACTTGTCTAACAGCAATTGCAGACTGAAATCTATTTGTATATATAAATCTAGTAAGTGCAACCTATTTAATATAATATTATTATTAAAAGTGGTATTTCTTAACATTAGGCTTAGTTTTTTCTGGTTCTCGTCTAAAAACTTGATCTGTTTACTATACTCTTCAACTGCATGTTTTGCTATGAATAATGATTGCTTTTGGGACACATTAATTTTATTGACTGAATTCCGTAATTTTGATATATCATTTTCGAATTTAATAGCATCTTCGTAATCTAAATTACCTGTTATAGTTTTAACGATGGAACCCAGACCGTTAATAAAACCACGTCTAAACCTATGGTGCGGTGCAATAAACACTAATTTCTTACTTATTAAATTTAGGCTATTATCTATTTGATCTTTATATGCCCTATTTAATTGCTCGTTATTTTCAACAGCTTTAGTATTGGCATATAAGGACATAAGTTTTAACGTTGTTTCGTGTACATAGGATACGTTATACACGCAGGCCAAACTAAACGTATCTACTTGCTTCAAAATTTGACCTTGTTTTAATAAAAGGATGCCATTGACGTTATCTACGGGGTTAAGAGTCAGGTTGGCCGTTGCGTAGAGCAGGAAGGTTCCTGTGACGAGGGTCCTGGAACAAGATGTTGTCTACGTAAAAGTTTGAAATGAACTCTGATGGATTTAGAGTTGGGGTGACTTCCTATGATTTCGGCAACATTGTTAGGATGGAGGTGAATGATCTTATACGGACCTTTAAATACTGGCTTCGTTTTGTCGCTCCTCGTAGTCTTTGCAACCTGTTTATAGACTGTTTCACCTACCTTAAACATGATCGCCTCAGCAGCCTGATTCCTCTTTTCTATCACCTGTTCTTTATTTTTAGATACGTGAGCTGCTATGCAATCCTGTACTGCTTCTGCATTTTTACGATGGTTAAGGACATAGTCTTGATAGAACTCCTTAGGGTAGTATAGTTCTAGCGGATTTCTGGATGCTGTATGACCAAATAAAAGCTCACGCGGTGTATAGCCTGTCGTAGAATGAATGGCATTATTGTATGCGATAATGGCGTACTTCATCAGTAATTGTATAGGGTCATCTTTATTTGTCATTCTCTGAATTCTTATTATTTCAGCAAAGGTAGAGTGAAAACGTTCGATGGGTGAATTGGAATTCGGATTATAAGGGGTCGTGAAGTGTATGTTGATGTCGTGGGAAGCGCATATTTCCTTTATGACGTCATTGTCGAATTTCGTGTCTGAGTCTGTGGTGATTTTCAGAGGTAATCCTAGTATGGAAAAAACTTGTAATAAAGCTTCTGCGATATGGACGCTGCTTGAAGCATTTAGCGGTACTGCCTGGGCAAATTTTGAAAAATTATCTATAATTGTCAGGAATGTCGCACCTCCAGTAGAATATAGGTCCATAAACAGATGTTGAAATGGTTTCGTAGGTGTCTCTGTTAACGTCAGTGGGGGTTTCAAAGGGTTTCTTTCGTATTTAGCTCTTAAACACATGTCGCATTGATTAATATATCTTTGAATTGACAATAGCATATTAGGCCAGTGATAGTTTCTGTGGAGTTGTTTATACGTCTCCTGAATACCTCTATGCGACGATTTGCCTTCGTGATATCGCTTAACAAGTTCTTGTTGCTCAGTTTTGTTTTCAACAAGGGTAACTCTTGACGTACATCTTATAAGTTTAGGACCTCTGTCATTGAAAATTGTAGTGTAGACTCTCGAGAAGGCCACGTACAGATTTTCATCGTAGAAATAGCAGTGGAAGATACGGTCTGCTATTGTGTGCTCATTTAGAAACCTAATGATTTCGGGTTCTGTATTGTTAACGGGGATGAAAACGTCTTTAATCACAGTCCTAGAGTTAGTTGATCTATTTTCTACTCTATATGTTGAACCCGGGGTAGACCTAATATAAAATTGTTTCAGTTGTTTGTCTATTGCATCAGATAAAATCGGGATGCCGTTGTTTTCATTATCGGGTTGGGTATGATTGGTCGAGACTAATTGGTCAGGGTCAACTGTAACAATGCTCATTGAGTCTGTTCCGTTGTCAGTGTGGGGATGATTGGTACTTCTTGCTTCCACGTCGTGACTATTTCCAGGGTAGTTATTATTGTCAATAGGCACATCGGTATTATTATTGCTATGTCCATCATTGTTGTCGTCTCGGTCGTTATTTGTCTCTGCTTGTCTACGAGCGTTCTCAAATATTCTGTTTATAATGTCGTCGTCGTCGTTATCGTCAAGATTGACAGCTAGAGAATCTATGCTGTTGTGAAAGATTTTGGCTCTGGATAATGCATCAGCGTTAGTATTTTGTTTTCCCTGTTTATAAACTACCTTATAGTCATACTCTGCTAGCTTTAGTTTCCAACGTGTTAACTTTGAGTTGGGGTCTTTTAAAGACATCAGCCATGTCAAGGTTCTATGGTCTGTATAGATGGTGAACTTCCGACCGTACAAATAAGGCCTAAAATATTTGATAGCCCAAACTATCCCTAGTAACTCCTTCTCTATTGTCGAGTAACGAGTCTCGGTTTCTGATAGCGTTCTTGAAGCAAACGCTACTGGTTTGTCAGTACCCACATTGCCTTGTGATAAAACTGCGCCTAACGCAAAGTCAGATGCGTCTGTTGTCAAGATAAATGGTTTGTCAAAGTCAGGGTATTGTAGGATTGGGGCATTAGTCAAAATTTGTTTACTGTTAACTGCGTCTAAGAATTCATTACTATGGACAACTTTCGCGTTCTTTTTAAGGCAGACTGTTAACGGTTTTGTAAGCTTCGCGAAATCTTTGATGAATTTTCGGTAATAACCTACTAATCCTAGGAAAGACTTTATGTCCTTTTGTGTTCGTGGTACGGGGAAATTTAAAACAGCTTTTATCTTGTCTTTGTTAGGTTGTAGTCCTTGGTCAGTCAATTCATGTCCTAAAAAATTCACATGTTTTTGTAAGAATTCTGACTTGTCTAGCTGCACTTTGAGATTATGCATTCTGAATCGCTGAAGTACTAACTTGAGTTTTTCGTTATGATTCTGAAGAGAGGTGGCTGCAATTATGACGTCATCTAAATACGTGAATACGTTATCTATCCCTCTAAGAATATGGTCCATTAGCCGCTGAAAAGTGCTCGGAGCATTTTTTAACCCAAACGGCATTCTTAGGAACTCATAGTGACCTCTTTCTGTAGTAAACGCAGTTTTTTCTATGTCGTTAGGGTGCATTTCTAATTGATGGTAACCACTTGCTAAATCAAGGGTTCTAAAATACTGTGCGCGCCCTAATCTATCAAGTATGTCATTGATGTTCGGTAAAGGATACTTGTCTTCAACAATTCTATCGTTCAGTCGTCTATAGTCTATAACAAGTCTCCATTTAACCTTTCCTGAAGCGTCGGGTTTTTTGGGGACAATATGGACAGGGCAAGACCAGGGTGAAATACTTTCCCGTATAATTCCCTGTTTTAATAAATTGTCTATTTGTTTTTTAATTTCTGTACGTTGTTGCGGGGCTTGTCTATAGTTTCTAACAAAAATGGGTGTGTCGTCGGTTAGTCTTAATTCATGTTTTACCGTATGTGTGAAAGATAACGGTATGTTTTCAGAATGAAATACGTCACGATATTGATAACAAATTTTGGTAATCTCACGTTTTTCTTCTTCGTTCATATGGCTAGTTCTAATTTTCTTTAAGTTTTCGTAAAGTTCTTTGTCAATGTCAGTTTTAGTTTGAAGGGTGTTAATTTTGTGTTGTTTATTTTGATTTATCAATTGTGGTGGCAAAGGCTCAAGGGGTAGGTGGCAATTGTTACTGATTACTTGTTCTTTATCGGTTAAATTAATTATAGATGTTTTAAAAATTCCTTTTTTTACCGTTACTACAGCGGCGGGTGACTTGAGTCCTTTAAACCAATTAAAGTCGTCGCAGATATAGTTACCGTCCATACAATTCGTTTTCACTGTTATAAACTTTTCGCAGTTAGGTTCAATTTTGAGTCTTTTTACTGGATAATCAAAATAAATTGGTATTTCGGTATTATAAGTTCGCAATAACTTATTTTTAAAATCTATGCTACACCCTAATTCTTTTAACAAGTCCATCCCTATTAGTCCTTTATACTTTGGGTCAAAATCGAAAAGTAAAAATTTATGATATATGTCTGTCTTAAACTGTGGGGGTAAAGGTAAAATAGCAACATGTTCATGACGAGTAACAGCATGCGCAGTTTTTACCTGGAATGGCTCGCGCTCCACGCAGTGTTCAAGATTAGTACCGGCTATTACGTCAGGTGATATCATACAACGCGAAGCTCCAGTATCTAATAAAAATTTACCTTGAAATTCCGGCAATTCTATATAAGGAAGATGGTCTTTACCATGGTTGTTGAGTTGAACAGTCTTTACTAGCCGTGGTTCAATGGGTCCTCGTCCTGGGGAAAATCCTGATGGCTTGGTCCCTCCACAGGCATCTCCTGCGTGTAGCTGTAGTCTTCATCATCAAGTTGTAAATTATTATTATGCTCACCTTCATAGTAGATATTGTAGTCAGGGTAACACTGGTCTTGGTTGTGCTGTGTATAAAACATTTCTTCGGAAGCAAAACGCGGTGCTTCGGGTTTGCTTACCGATCTCATGGTGACGTCAGACACTTTTTGTGGCGGGTTGACCTGCTGGCGAGGTATATTCGGCTGAGGTCTAACATTACCTGGGTATCTAACAGTACCAGAACCACTAGGTCTTACGTTACCTGAAGCGGGTCTTCCTTGTGGTATGCCTTGACTCCTCTGTTGTCTCTGATCTATGTTCCAGCTATTACGCGGGAAAAAGTTATTATTTTGGGGTACCGTTTGGTTTGGCTTGGGTATTTGTTTCGGTTTGTTTTGGATGGAGAGTGCATTAAAACTATTATTGAATCTGTTGAATGCCGAACGTGCCTCCTCCTGCCTAGCCGTTACTATAGCTGCTTCAAGAGTGGTAGGTTGTGCAATCCGCACGCCAATTGAAACGTGAAAGTCCAAATGATTAACGTATTGATCTATGACCATACTCTCATAGTATGACTTATCCGTATGCCTACCAACTACGTTTAAGGTGTCTAAAATTTCCCTTAGTCGTTTACCAAACGTCTCAGCGTCTTCATTTTTATTACGACGCAAACGCGTTAGTTCTTGCATCAACTGTATTTCGTTACGCGGTTCGCCTAATCTACGCGTCAACGCAGCCTTAATTGTCTGCCAGCTATCAACTGCTTCTTCGGAGGCTATTGCACTGATCGCCGAACCGCTTAATTTGCTTTTAATTAAACTAACAATAGCAGGATTCGCTCTAACTTGTGGGTCCAGTAATAGCATCACATTTTCAACTTCTCTAATAAAGTAATTTAATGTTTTAGGATTGCCCTCGTATTTTGGCAACAGCTCTGAAACGAACTTGAAAGTCGCTAGATCGATGCTTGCCATAGCCATCGTGATTTAATTATAAAATAATAATACAAAACAAATTAGTTCACTTGAAGATAATATTGAGATTATGTATAACACCTAATACTGCCTACTCTCTATGAAGTCAGCTTGAAGTTATTTTAATTGTGTTATACGAATCACTATTATAGTGCACACGTAAACAAGTGAATATCTCTAGTTACAGAATAAGTCGCTGCGAAATGCTAAATGTATACCGCGATTTTAGCACGCATACATAGAACCTGAATTAAAATGAATGTAACAAACTCGTCTAACTAATGTTATTTGCCTATAGCGATTTTAGCCTATAAACAAACACACAGGTAACATTTATAAATTACGACAGGAAATATAGCATGGGAAACTGGGTATACAACAAGCACTCACCACAGTATCTTCTGCATCTCTAGCCGGGCCTTGTAGAACAGCAGGGCTCCCAATTCTCCAGGACTCCCGCAGGTTGTTCGCCTTCGTAGATTCGAATTTGTGATCGCGAAGATAACGATAGATACCGTTCACTCTTACCGAAGAGTTGTATTCAAAGTAGAGTGTCGCGATCCTACCGACTGCGCCAGTTAAGTTACGGCGAACGAGATTATTATTAAAAAAATATTTATTTGAATTAAAACAATGTTTATTGATTGAAATGTTCTACAAGACTAATTTACAATTATAATATTTCTATTAACTAAAACGTATTACTAAAATCTGCCATTCTGCAATTGTGCAGTTTATTAATGACGCACGGGCGCATCCGCTGCATTAGTCAGCGATTGCGTTACTCAGGCGATACCCTAACTCGGGACCTATTGGAAAAGAAAAATTCAAAATATTCAAATTTCGAAATGGTAACCCCCTACCAGTAACTAACACTGATCATCAATGTCATCATTAAATGGGTCTTTTGGCTGTCAGAAAGACCGAGGTCGGAATGCTACCACTCTGGGCCACCACTAGGTATATTTAGTGATATTTACCTGAAATAAATGAATTTATTTTTTTATTTTTTATTATATTACTTACTTCGTGGCCACTGGCCACCACTTACCACAGCTCTCAGTTAGAAAGGGGGGTACTTACCCCCTTTTTTTTTGAGGATGGGAAATCATCAAATAACTTCTCCCGCTCTGAGCGGAGCGGGAGGGTGTGTCAGACTCTTACTGACTAAAACCCACCCGTATTCCTTCCTGTTGCCTGTGTTGCAGGGGCCTCGGTGACCCATAAGTACCTTCCCGCTACCCCGGCAGGACCGTACTTACCCACTAGGTATGAGGTATGTTTTGAGCTGAAAGGTTCATTGCATTTTACCTCTTCTTTAACAAATATTGTAAAAAATAGCATAATTACGTAACCGCACAATTACGTAATCGCACCGTAAAAATCCTTCTACTTACATAAAAAAGGACCTAGACAAAAATCGTTAGAAACGAAAGACAAAATGACAGATTGTAGAAGGATTTCTACGGTGCGATGTCAAAAATGGAGAAGCGAAATGTCACTTTGTATAGAAAGAGCTGTGTCTTTTCTTCGTAGATATAGAAAGCGTCATGCTAAGCCTGCTGTTTGCACGAGACTTCACTCTTTCCGTAATTACCCAATATAAGGACCTCCATAAGAAAATTTTGCACGAACACTTAATTACAATTTAAAATTATTGGCATTTTCATTAATAACATGCCATATTATTAACACTTAAGGTGAAGCCGGTTTGTTCCATTGAATGACTTTTTCATGAAATCGTGACATTGGGAAACAAATCTAAGTTAGAGAGATGTATTAATGAATCTAATGATTATAATTCTGTAAATACATATCTGTTATAGTCGCGAAACATATTTTGATCAAGATATACAATTTGACACTGACCTGCAAATAGCAAATAACGTATGAAAATTTGAATTTCGGGGGCTACAGCTGCGGATTCACCTTAACTTCCAAAATTCGAAAAGTCGGAAACCAGTCAAGTGAATGATTTGTATCTTAACGTAGATTAATTTTGGATATGATAGAGTAGATTGTGTGGTTAATTTTATACTATAACCCTTAACCTTTAATTAATTAATTAATTTAAGTAAGTTACTGCAAATTTAATTAAATCTGGTCGGAAACCGATGGATTGTGTTTTTAGGTACTCAATTTGTACGTTAGTGAAGTAATAAAGTAACTTCCGGTTAATGGTTTTCTTAGCTATACAGCATGTAGGTATCAGAAAAAAAAGGTGTGGTCATATTTAAGGTTGTAATACAAACCATCGAATTGAACACTTTCTCTATGGGACCAACATTGTAATCGCGACAAAATAATCAGCCGTCTCTCATAAAGAACAATGGCAGTTTTGGTGTCGCTTAATTTCAGAAGCGTTCATGAATATGCGTAAATTATATGAATCAGTTACAGGACTTTAATAATAAGACATTTATTTCAGACGTAGTCCATATACTGTTAGTAACACAAAAATCTTATAAAGCTATTGTTAGTACATACTCGTACAAAAATCAAAAGAAATAAAAATCACAAAAATGGCACCGTACAGAAATGCTAGTTTATGCCAAGCCCTGGACGCGACCACCCGCAGTGTGTAGTCGCATCCAGTGCCGCTACATCGGCGAGTCCCATCGGCCCACAAACACGCTCAGAAGGCTGCTCGAGCTGGCCCGCATGCGCTTCATCACAGATGCCCAGCGCTTCCGCATGATGGCATGAAAGCCATCCACGTTTTTCACCGCAAACATTGCTGAAGCGCTGCAGTGACGCGGCAGCCCGAACAGCACCCTGAAGTCTTTACTTTGAAGTGAGTCTTTACTTTGTACGCTTTTCCCACCAACTTTCTCCATGGGGCCAACATCGTAATCGATCAAAACATAATCAGTTGGCATGCATTTGAGTCGAGTAGTTATTCAAGTTTTGTATGACACGGGGCAGTTGATATTTTTTTCACGATTACGATGTTGGTCCCATGGAGAAGGTTGTCCATTTTGATGGTATGTACCACAACCTTAAATATGTCCACTACTTTCTGATCCATGCTGTATACAAACACAACAACATACCTATATTCTCCGAATGGGGTGGGCAGGGGTTTAAGATTATCTACCCACATTTCGCACATTTTCGTACAAATTATCCATGTGATGAAAATTATTATCCAGGCTTAGACGGAGATAGAATTTCCCAATGTTAACACTGCCTGACCCGAGAATCGTACCCCGCAGTTGCACCTCAATAGTTGCGCTTACGATCACTATACCAACGAAGCAGCTCAAAGCAGCAGCAAAAATACTTAGCTCTTTTGCTAGTGAAGGTATCCCATCGCTGGGGACAAATCCTTGTAGCTATTCTTGAGGAGGCCTAAGGCCCAGCGCACACCTGACGAGGCGCGGCAAAGAGACTGAGAACATAATAATTTAAACTAAACCTTAATCTCTGTGGCATACGGTTGAAAATGGCATGCCAGCCGCCGCCCGCCGCCGTGCGTCTCTCATGGTACTGGCGCTTACGGCCCCAGCGTGGTTTTGTCAGATGCCCAGTGTTTTGCCTAATGAAAACTAGCTCAGTCGAGAGACGTACAGGCTGGGAATCGCTCAGAGCTACTTGGGATATTTTTGTTTTTGTTTTTTTTTTTAAACCGCCATAGGGGCTATTATATACTATTTCAAGGTTATCCATTCTATACCAGACACCCTGTAGGTATATAAATATTGGTGGCAATTATACGACGCGCGGGGTTAGGGAAACGCACAGCCCAGTCGCACAAGGTCACCAGCATTTATTTGTCTCATTCATTTATTTGTCCCCTTCTATGCCAATATGCACATAACTCGATTTAGAACAAAATATTAGTTGGATCACTTGGCTTCCTAACTATCCATTTGTAGGTAGGTAGAGTAATTTACTTCTAGCAGAGCTGCGTGTGTTGCGTGTAACCACGGAACAGAAAAAACAGTGGAAGTGCAAAGTAGGCGTGGCACGCGTGCCACAAATAAGCGCTGTTACGCTTACTTGATCCCAGTCGTGTTCTAACATCGCGTCGAGTCGCTAGTCTCATGATAAATTTATTTTTCCGTAGCTATGCCGTATTGTTCCATTTTAGAGTGCAAAAATGATAGTTAGAGAAAAAATCTTAAAAATGGAGGTTTTTCGTACCAACGGTGGGTACGATTTTATTTGTTTTCTAAGAAAATCTAAGTTAATTTCAATTCACTAATAATTTAACAGAACGTCTAGTTGAAATCAACCTTATGTTCATTAAAATAAAGTTTATCTTGGTTTGAATGTATTCACTATTTCGTTCTCGAAAGTTCTTCGCTACTCAATTAGTGATGTAGTCTGGTCGGATGTTGATTTTATCGATTGATATCGATAAAAGAAAATAAGTAATTTAATATTTATTATAAACATTACAATACTTACACATTTAAGGTCGAATAACATTCATACACGAAATTTATTTTAAGAGGTGTATGTAAATGGATTGATGCAACGGGCAGAGTTAATTGGATGCCATCCAAATTAAGCATTAAACTCAAATAAAGTACCTATGTAAGTATTTTCCTAAATGTACTTGCCCTAAAAACAAAAAAATACATGCAAGAGAGCACAGCTTTATAACAGATCAACAAACTGCTAGGCAAATGAAAATAGGTGGCGTAGACGTTGGCACAACAAAACAAATTACAAGAGCACTGAAAAGAAAGTTGGTTCGAAAAAAATCTGAGAGCAAACGACAACAAGTAGCCGAAATATGTACGGAAGAGTTAAGTAGCACATCTGAATCCAAATTTGTCCACTTTCATTCGGATTGTGAAGAACCAACTCAAATTCACTTGCAGACTTCAAGCAGTGATTCGGTGGGTAACACAACAACTGCAGTTGATTACGCTTTGCTATCGAAAACATGCGATAGATTTGGAGTGTCAGACAGGGCAGGAGCAGCTATCGCATCAGCAGTTCTACATGCGTCGAGTTCTCAAGTAATAGACAAAAGTAAGTTTCGCCGAGAATGAAAAAAAAAACTAGAGAAATATAACTTCACAACAAACTGTTTCATAAATACCAGCATTATACTTCGATGGAAGAAAAGATCAAACTTTGATTATGTCTGAAAAAGATGGGAAAAAATATAGGCGACGCATACTTGAAGAGCATATTTCTTTGATAAAAGAACCTGAAACTACGTTTTTAGGTTACATTACACTTGCTTCAGTCACAGCTAAGTGTATAGAACGAGAAATATTAATTTTTTTCTTCAAAAAAAGATGTATAAATGGATCATTTGATTGCAATTGGATGTGCTGGAACAAATGTAAATATTGGCAAACACGGTGGTATTATACGGATGCTAGAAAGAAGATTGGATAGACCTTTACAGTGCCTTATTTGTTTACTGCACATGAACGAACTGCCATTTAGACATCTGTTTCAACACATCGATGGTGGTACGTCTGGGCCACAAACTTTTTCAGGGACAATTGGCAAAGAACTTGACAACTGTGAGACAAGACCTGTATCTCAGTTTCAACCTATTTTGGTGAACTTACCGGAGCTGTCAGGTAAAGATATTAGTACGGACCAAAAATACTTGTATAGAACAGTTAAAGCAATTTCAACAGGAATATTTCCTAGCGATTTAGCTAACAAATCACCAGGCAAAATGTCCCATGCCCGATGGCTAACTCGTGCCAACAGGATTCTCCGTCTGTATGTTTTAGTAGAGACGGCCTCTGAAAATCTAATAACTCTGCGACGTATATTTTCAAGGTTTACGCTCCGATATGGTTTGCTATAAAAACCCACTCTAGCTGTAAAGATGGATCGCGACACTTGTTTAAACTAATCGAGCTAACCAGATACTTACCAACAACATTAAGGCGCTGACAAGACCCAATTGACCAAAATAGGCTTCTCTTAAGAAAAAAAAATTGCCAAATCTGTATAGTTTGTGGTAGCGGAATAAATATATGTTAATTTTGAATATGTTTCCCAGGACTTGTTTGTTACCAAAACACGTTTTGAAAAAAAATCTCGATACAAACTAACGTTAAACTAACCTCTTACCTTGAGTTCTAATCCAAAATATCTGTATTAAATATCAACATACGTTACGTATTTAATTAATGACAAAAACGTCTTATTTAAATGCAGAACTTGGTTGTTTTTTATTTTCGATTACTCAACTCGATTTTGAGTAAATAGATAATTGCTTCATATTTTGCAATAAATTACAAGCATTGTGTCGTCGCGCTTCTCTTTCTTTTCTATGCAATCTGACAGTGACCGCGGTTTCGGTGTTGTCAGCGTCTTAAAAGCAGTTATCGATCCAGTAATTCAAAGAAACAGCTATTTTGCACACCCGGAAAACTTATTGCTTGCAATGTTGACAGATCCCTCGCCGCACGTTCGCGAATTAGCTGCACGTCGAATTTTAAAAGCAAGGTCAGAAACACCAAAAAAATTGCGTCTGTTTCAGTTACCCAAGATAAACTTTAACGCATCAACATATTACGACCTTTTGAATTGGCAAGAAAATATTACAGAACCACCACTATTAAAATCAGTAACCGAAGAAAATCTCAGATTGTTTATTAAAGAAAAAGGTGAAGGAGAATTAAATTTGCTGCGCCTTCCTTGCCACACACAAGAAGTAGAAAGAGCAGTTAAAGCTGTGACCGAAGCTTCAGCTACTTCATGCAGTAAAGAAATGACGGAAGGTTTCATCAAAGCCCAGATAGACTGTAGAAAAGCAATGCAGAAATTCGACAGCAAAAAGGGTTTCGCTGCAAACTAAACCCTCACTTTAATATGTTACACTAGTATTATTTTCTATATTTTGTCCTTTAATAAACCTTTAATTACTATTGATTTAAGACTTTTATTTATAAATAGTGTACATTAGTGTAACTTTGTATGTCATGCTGCTAAGCCTTTTTTAACCATATTTGTTGACAATCCAACATGACTCCGGAGGCAGAAGATTGATTCCGATTGCAATGAAACTTTATAATCTAGTTACACTTATAACCTAGCACCGTTTTGTCACTGTGCCAGTATAAAAACTAAACTTTTTTTTTTCACCATACATATGTGACCCACCCTAGTATACATATTAATCACGCCGACAAAGTGGAAAATCAAATCTTGAAAAACTATTTTTAGGACCTTTGTACACACGGCTACATATCAAGCTATACATTTCCAGTATAAGCTGATCTCTCATTGTACGAAAATCCTATACAATGCGAGATCAGCATAAACTGGAAATGTATAGCTTGATATACCTATAGCCGTGTGTACGTAAAGTGGGGATGATATTTTTTTTCTCGTCTATCCCATGGTGTGGGGCATCGTTGGTGATGATGACGAAAAATGATGTTCACATCATTTCATGTGAACATCATTTTTCGATTCAGGGATCCGTTTGCGTAATATTTAGATTTATAGTGCTCAATTTTGTTTCAAGTGTCCCTCTCCCCCTGCCAGCTAAATGGTTGTTTTTTGATATGTGAAAAAACTCATGGCTACAACTCAGTAGTATATATAACGAAATGAAAAAGAAAACTATCATAAATAAGTAGGCTTTACAAGCTAACGAGTATTAGTTAACCAACTTCCATTTTCAGTTGGAGAATTGACCGTGACGTAGATATATCAATGTATGGTTGAAATACATGTTCATGTATTTCAACTAAGTACAATGTTCAGTTTGGTTTTGGATAAATTCATCCCAACTACGGAACCCTTCATTGTGCGTGGTCCGACACGCACTTGACCGTTTTTTTAGATGGTAGATCTTAGTTTAACGAGCTGCTGGCGAGTTTCGAGGTAATGCAGTCTTAAAAGAATACCCAAACATAATAACTGCATTTACTCATGTGTACCATCTTTACTGCATTTACTCATATTAACCTGAGACTATGGTTACCATCCGTCCGAATTTATCCGGCTTTTTGGCCTGCCGTGCGGACTTTATTCAGCCTTTTCAACTTGAGGGATTTTTTTTTTAATAAGTAAAAAGAGTTCAACGGGACCTACTGGAAAATAAAAAACCAAAATATTCAAATTTCGAAATGGTAACCCTACCAGTAACTAACACTGTCATCATTTTATACTGATCCTATTTATCCGTCCTATCCTAAATCCCGTTAAAATATTTATAATAATGTTGCCCTACCTTTATATGAAAATAAACGTGACATTGGCTAAATGCACAAACCGTGCGAAGCCAAAGAAAAAAAAAAATGTCATCATTAAATGGGTCTTTTGACTGTCAGAAAGGCCGAGGTCGGAATGTTACCACTCTGGGCCACCAGTATATTGAGTGTTATTTACCTGAAATAAATTAATTTATTTTTTATATATTACTTACTTCGTGGCCACTGGCTCTCAGTTGGAAAAGGGGGTACTTACCACCCTCTAGGTACACGTAAAAAAAGGATGTCTTAAATTAAGACAATATCCTTTTGGTCAAGACAAATATTGATTCATATATGGGGAAAACAATATATTCTTGAATGAAGTAAAATTTTGTCTTAGTTTTATTGTCTTCTTCGAAGACATTATACTTAAATGAAGAATGATTAAGTTTAATTTTAAGAATATTATTTATGTTTTTTAAGATTTTTATAGTCTTGGGTCAAAAATATTTGCACGAGACTTCACTGTTTCCGTAATTACCCAATATAAGGACCTCCAGAACAAAATTTTGCTCGCACACTTAATTACAATTTAAAATTATTGGCATTTTCATTAATAACATGCCATATTATTAACACTTAAGGTGAAGCCGACTTGTTCCATTGAATGACTTTTTCATGAAATCATGACATTGGGGAACAAATCTAAGTTAGAGAGATGTATTAATGATTCTAATGATTATAATTCTGTAAATACATATCTGTTATAGTCGCGAAAAATGATCAAGATATACAATTTGACACTGACCTGCAAATAGCAAATAACGTATGAAAATTTGAATTTCGGAAAAGTCGGAAACCAGTCAAGTGAATGATTTGTATCTTAGCGTAGATTAATTTTGGATATGATAGAGTAGATTGTGTGGTTAATTTTATGCGTTAACCCTTAACCTTTAATTAAAGTAAGTTAATGCAACTTTAATTTAATCTGGTCGGAAACCGATGGATTGTGTTTTTAGGTACTCAATTTGTACGTTAGTGAAGTAATAAAGTAACTTCCGGTTAATGGTTTTCTTAGCTATACAGCATGTAGGTATCAGAAAAAAAGGTGTGGTCATATTTAAGGTTGTGATACAAACCATCGAATTGAACACTTTCTCTATGGGACCAACATTGTAATCACGACAAAATAATTAGCCGTGTCCCATAAAGAACAATGGCAGTTTTGGTGTCGCTTAATTTCAGAAGCGTTCATGAATGAAAGTGCGTAAATTATATGAATCAGTTACAGGACTTTAATAATAAGACATTTATTTCAGACGTAGTCCATATACTGTTAGTAACACAAAAATCTTATAAAGCTATTGTTAGTACATACTCGTACAAAAATCAAAAGAAATAAAAATCACAAAAATGGCACCGTACAGAAATGCCAGTTTATGCCAAGCCCTGGACGCGACCAACCGCAGTGTGTAGTCGCATCCAGTGCCGCTACATCGGCGAGTCCCATCAGCCCACTAACACGCTCAGAAAGAAGGCTGCTCGAGCTGGGCCGCATGCGCTTCATCACAGATGCACAGCGCTTCCGCATGATGGCATGAAAGCCATCCACGTTTTTCGCAATAACAAAAACAAAAACCGCAAACATTGCTGAAGCGCTGCAGTGACGCGGCAGCCCGAACAGCACCCTGAAGTCTTTACTTTGAAGTGAGTCTTTACTTTGTACGCTTTTCCCACCAACTTTCTCCATGGGGCCAACATCATAATCGATCAAAACATAATCAGCTGGCATGCATTTGAGTCGAGTAGTTATTCAAGTTTTGTATGACACGGGGCAGTTGATATTTTTTTCACGATTACGATGTTGGTCCCATGGAGAAGGTTGTCCATTTTGATGGTATGTACCACAACCTTAAATATGTCCACTACTTTCTGATCCATGCTGTATACAAACACAACAACATACCTATATTCTACGAATGGGGTGGGCAGGGGTTTAAGATTATCTACCCACATTTCGCACATTTTCGTACAAATTATCCATGTGATGAAAATTATTATTCAGGCTTAGACGGAGATAGAATTTCCTAATGTTAACACTGCCTGACCCGAGAATCGTACCCCGCAGTTGCACCTCAATAGTTGCGCTTACGATCACTATACCAACGAAGCAGCTCAAAGCAGCAGCAAAAATACTTAGCTCTTTTGCTAGTAAAGGTATCCCATCGCTGGGGACAAATCCTTGTAGCTATTCTTGAGGAGGCCTAAGGCCCAGCGCACACCTGACGAGGCGCGGCAAAGAGACTGAGAACATAATAATTTAAACTAAACCTTAATTTCTGTGGCATACGGTTAAAAATGGCATGCCAGCCGCCGCCCGCCGCCGTGCGTCTCTCAAGGCTCCTACATACTGGCGCTACAAGTCGCGCGACACGACGCGACACAAAGACACCGCGTGTAGCGCTACAAGCGACAAGTCGCGCCAATATGGAGAAGCCTTCATAGTACTGGCGCCTACGGCCACGGCGCGCCAAATTAATCAGCGCCTGTCACTACTCCATACAAGTTTAGACGTGATCAAAAACTTGCCTACTAAAATTACGTCAATTTACGTCAAGCGCTGATAAATTTGACAGGACTAAACTAAAATTTATCTTCTGTCCTTTTCTTAATGAAATAGAAAGAAAAAGATGCACTGAACTTAAATTTAGTTTAGTTTGTGAACAAGGGAATCGGCACCAATGTTTTGTTTTTATACTTAAATATGTAGAGTTTTTGTGGGCCTTAGTTTCCTGAAATAAAGGTTATTGTTGTTAGAAATAAAACTCACATAGTTATTTAAATGTATGTAAGTGTATTAGCAACATTGGTACATGAGATTACTGAATAATACTGTTGTGGAATGTAATACCGCGAGTCCGCAGAACACCCACATTATTAACAATAATTAGTGTTTATTAAATACATTAAGTAAAAAAAGACGTTTTTATCACCGATAATCCGTGCTGGCACCTAAAATGCAACTTACGATAATTCATTACAATTTCGTTTATTATGCGTCTATCACACCTATAAATTCAATTAAATAACTGTTTTTTTTTTTAATACGTTAAGGTCACTACTGATAAATATAAAACGTGAGCATTCATACAGATAGGAGACTTCACTTAACATTATCGAAAGCCTTCACTTCCCGTCTGGTTGTCCATAGACAATTTAGGAATGTGCTATTCATGAACTTCAGAAATAAAACGATTCGTGAACAGCCCGCTTTAGTCTTTAAAGAACAACCAGACCAAGTTTAGACTTTACATGAATTAAAAATTCACTTCGTAACTTTAATTCGTCGGTCGTTTCCAACATTGTACGTTTCGACAGAATCAGTACAAATAACATTTTAAATAAAACAATACTACCATTTATTTGCTACATGAACTAGTACCCAGTTCTCGTCACTCGGTAAAAAATATTCTAATCTAGCTAGAAAATTGTGAGATAACTACAATGAAAACAAAACAAACTTGGAAACTTTGGCTGAAACTATTCCCTAACAGCTGTAAATCCTGTTGTAAATGCTTACAAAATGTTTTAATTCCATTACAAAGTCTCGTACAGTGGTACACAAATCCATACTCTACGCACTTAGCAATAAAGTTCATTTTAATACACAGAGCCTATTCGTAACAATATGATGAGCTACCCATTCTGACGGACTCCATAGGCCATAACATTCGAATAATTATTTAGTATAACTTGTTCTGAAAAAAATAAAAAAGGATAAATAAGGAAACAAAAAAAGAAAAAACCAAAAATAAAAAAATCATTTGTTTAATTCTCTTTGATAATAATATAATTTGTTTAATGATAAGGTATCTTTATGTAAGAGAATAATGCTCTATTAAACTACGTACAACTTGACATAAGAGAAACTATCATTATATTTAACTACTAAACTGTCGCAACGACAAACGCAGACGATCTCGTTAAATATTAATTATTTTCTCAATATAATTTTTTTAAATAAAATATAAATAATCGAGTATTACTGTTCCAACAACTATAACCTATGGTTGACCATAGACGTTAATATATTTTACTTGTGGTTAAACACTAAATCCCGCTGTTTACTGGCATGTGACGTCACTAGCACATCAGTTGTTTAGAATATAATCTGTGCTTTATGTGACGTTTCTTATTAAGGGCTGCACTGATGAATCGGTGACGTCACAAATCAGTAAACGGCAGCGCTAAGACGCTCGACATCATGGTGAAACAATACGTCTTAAAATATAAATTTGGAAACATCTAGAGATCTTTTACTGTGAAGTGGAAGTACATAAACGATACAAGACAGCCCTATAAAGTAAAATTCGTACAACTATACAAAGCCTAGGATGATTCCTATAAAATTTAATATAGACATTAATATTAATAGATATATAATATAAACAATATATCTAATAATGCCTACAATTTACTAATAATTCCCGTCCAAAGACACGATAAATAAAATTAAAAATGATCCGTAAATAATTTAATCTAGACAAACTCGAACACAATGAAAGTAAGGATTTATGCGGAAATATAATTAAAACTGTTCGCTTCATAGAAGCAACGACGCCGTGGCAAGCATATTGTAATGAAAACATTGTTGTACATTTGCTTACTTTTTTATAATAAAAATATGATACAAAAACTTACGTGGGTACTTAAATCAATATAATGCACTGGATGAGGTTCGTTTTGTACCAGGTTAGGTTATTCAGTCAACTTTATCCTGCCGCGGACGTATCAAAATGCATTATTGTGCATAAAATATTTTCCCAAAAAAAAAAATTATTTTCTCACAAAAACCTTAAATATTATTATACCTACAAATATAATCTTACGAGTTAAAGTAAAATAAATAGTTACACTAACATTTAAAATCATAAACGGAGGGAAATGAACCGAAAAATTAATATCTTAAAGCTGCCGTCGTTCACAATTTTCGTGGTCATGGGTACGGTCGCTGCACCGTAACTTTATACGCGATAACTGCCATTAGTTCTATAGATACAGAGTCTATAATTGTATAAATATTTTTTCTGGTAGAGTCGTTTGCAAATAATGAGGATTTGAATAGCAGTCCTCTTTTCAATAACTGACATTATTAAAAGAAAAATGCAACAAAGTAATAAATTATCTACAAATAATTGTAACTTCTTCATCATCTTTAAACCTGTCAGCATGCCGTCTACTTGCGAACTGAGTGGTTTCCATATGATTGACACTGTAGACCTAAATTACAATAGATCACCACCATATCGCAAAGCGATGTTACTCGAAAGTTGCATTTGGCTAAATATTTGCATAAATAGCCATTAACTTTCCTACTGAGACAGCATTGCAACATTGTTAAGAGGCCGTGCACGAAATCGACTGATTTTGATCAATTCTGTTCATTGGTTGTGAGCAAGCAGAAAAAAAATGGTTTTTGTTTTGAAAATTCGAGTTCTTTGTTTTGCACATTAAAAGGGATTGGCTGAAAGGGATTTTTCAAATATCTAATTATAATTCATGGAAAATCACTTACATTCGCAACAAGTTTCCCGAAAAATGACGAGAGACTGCCGTTTGATTATCGTTTTACAAGAAACTACTTTTGATTTCAAACATTAAAAAATATCATCTATCTCATTGCATGGTCTAATTGCACGTGGCTTGACTACTTTTTTCAACTTCCATACTAAATATAGCAGAAAAATTATGTTGACAAAAACAACAACTTTTTGGAAAAAATCGAGGCTAAAGTATTTTTTCCTATTATTTAGAAAACCTTTCAAGAAATTTAAAAATTCATTCATTAATCTAGGATATCTTCGAGAGCGCAAAAGTGATGAAACTATTAACAGGTGCCGTGACTGACACGAATGGTATAGCACCACGAAAACTGTACTTTTATAGCTACACAGATTTAAAGTTTCAATTATTTTAAGCATTGTCCCAATTAGATAAAAAAATGACAAAAGTGGGTTTTTTTTTCGTGCACGGTGCCTTAACAACAATGAATTTCCCATGTTATTTCTTGAAATATCCTCAAGAGTCGATTATAAGGACCCCACTCGCACACACCCACAATAATTTAAAAACAAATTACAAACAAACGCAAACGTCCCACGATTATGCATCTTAACGCTAAATAAGACGGATATTACTTAGCATACGTTAGAGGACAATAGACGCCTATATTACATTACCGTAGAAGGTCTGGAATGGATACAAAATATTACAAAACTTCTATAATTACCGTTAAATACTAAAGACCTTACTGCGAAATCATAAAGCCACAAATACACATGCCTTTAACTTGCACAAAGCAAGTAGCTTGCAAGCCATTGTTGCAAACTTTTGTTTCGTCAATGTCACAATGGCATGCCAGCGTTCAGTGCAAGTACCAGGCATGGATCTTACGTGCTTTTATTAGAAAATTGACGATTTCGAGTAAAAAGATCGTGTGTCTAAACTAATAATTATAAATTATAACAATTATGTTCAAATCCCAAATATTTGAAATGTATTTATATGAATGTAAAACGTTAGTCGACGTCTTTAGTAAAAATGGTTATATTAGGATATCATATGGATTTGTTTAGTTGAACAACAAAACAAGACATTACATCAAGAATATTTTACTCCTCTTTCCTGGCTTCACGAGCAGTTACAATCGATTTAACAATCGACTAAGTTATCTGAGAGATGAGATTTAAAAAGCTTATTAAGAGATTTAGAAAAACTTTTAATTCTTACATCAGATTCTTTTAATCAATTCAACATGACCTGAACGCACAGCCATTTCCACTCCAAGTTTAGTTTTTGTTGTTCAACAAAACAAATCGTTTTCAATTACGGTGAGCCTCAACTTTTAAATAGAAAATACACAACACACCTACAGGAAACCCTTTTTAAGATTTATTTTATTATAAATACAGAAATGGCACGACTATTTACAAAGGGAATTGACATGATATCTTTACAAATCAAAATGGCAATAATATAATTGTATAAAACGTACATCCGAATGCGATGATTAAATTTTAGGCCTCAAGGCTAATTAATTTTAATGTACAGTCAATCACAACAAGTTTAGAAAAGAATAATTAATATGATAATTGCTTATTTATTGGTAGTATATAGTTAATCTGTAAAAAGACAAAAGTTTTAGCATTTATAATACAAACTGAGGAGTGTCTCCCGTTCTTCAAACTTTTAGTTACAAATTAAATACTTACAACAATATCTTAGGGTACCACTTTTTCTAGCCTATTGTTTTAGAATATGAACTTACGACAAGTGTATGAAAGAACTAAGTTTGAAGAAAGAGATATTATATTCCTGCCTTGTCTGTTTACAGAAATATGACTGCAGAAAATCTGCAGAACTTTACGAGAAATTATTATTAACAAAAACTCCCATTTAAAAAGTGCAAAACTCTATTATAACAAGTTGATATTGTTGATGACTGTACAAAATGAACGTTGAAACAGCGTATACCACATTCAACGAGCGACCACTACATTTTAATGATTATTTAACATAAATGCTTGTGCATGTTACCTCTCATACCATAATAAATATCATTCAGTACTTAATTGACTTCGTGAGAACTTCCATTTAATAAAAATCCATCCATCTTTAAAATATCCGATTAAAAAAGCTTTTAAAAATGCTATTTTCTTGTCACAACAACGATAATACTGTTCTTATATCTTAAATACAAAATGTAACACAACCGAAAAGTTGCCAGCGTAAAAAAGTTTATATAATGTTGCCATGTCAAAATTCTCACGAAGCCAATCTTTCTAGCACAGTAGATAGATAAGATATATCATCATGTGTAGATATTATGCTGCATTTACACTCGGTTTTAGTACACAAGTACATTTTTCAAGGTATTCTCTAAATAGCCTTTCGTCATTGGCAAGTGTGAATGCAGCACAATACCTCTTGATCCTTGATTTCATCGATCGAAATATTTCTATCAAGCTGGCTGCATATCTCTTACCGATTAAAATTTAATAAATACTGATTCAGTATTGCTATCCTTTTCCATCACATCTTGTCATCATCTTACACCTTAACAATCGGTTTCCGAACGCCTAATCAAGCCAATCAGAAAAAGTCAAATCTCGTGTTGTGCTTGTGATTAGTTGACCAAATTAACAATACTCAGTCATTGCAGACACCAGATTCGACTACAAAACAAAATTAAACATAAATTTCTGTAAAACCATAGCGTTGTATCTCAAATTGGATAGAAAAGTAAAAATCATATGAAGGCCCGAAAAAATCCTAAATTATTTTCGTGCTTTATTCTTTTGAACGAAAGCCACCTTTTAACAGTTTCACCAACCGCAAATATCAAAACCAAAGTAACCAACCAACTCTTCATCAAGAAAAGGACAGCTCCTTAACCAGTATTTCATCAACATTCACCGTTAAGTGTGTCTTCGCAGCTGCGCTAACGGCTGCTCGGCGGCATGGGCATCTGCGCCTGCACACCTTGGAGGTTCATCGGCCTCCCGTTGGGGTTGCCCATGCCAAGACCGTCGTGGTAGTTGTTCACCTCCATCGCTGGTATGTCATCGTTCTGTGGGGAGTATGAGTAATTGAGTATATGTGAATATGGGGGAAAGATGTAGACCTGTATTCAAAAGAGTGGAGAAATGAGTCAAGTCGAGTCTTCTAAGAGTCGGTTAAAAAAGCGTTGGGTTGAAAATTACAGACAAATTGAGAACCTTCTCAATCTGTCTGTAATTTTTTTTGCTTAATAATTTTCGTCAAATTGTGGACCGATTTTTTAAATTCTGTACAATACGTTTTTTTTTACATAGTGTACGTTGATGATGTTGTAATAACTTCCTGTCACTATTATTGACATAGCAAGTAGTGGGGCACGTACCACTACCACAACTAAAAAGTAAAAAAATGACTTTAATTTCGGAAGTTGGTGTCTTTGGTTTTGTATTTTCATTTTTTGCCACAGACTTCCAAAATTGAAGTTATTTTTGTAAAAAAAAAAATTGTCCTTTTCGAGACTTCTCCGAAGTATCTAATAACATCACCACGTACGGTAGGTAGGTCACAGGAAGAAAAAAATCACAGGAGTAAAAATAATGGAGTGAAAAGTAGGGAAGGAACAATTTTCTTATGACGGTGTATGTCAGTGATTTGAAAAAGCTTAGTGGGGGCCCTATCAGAATACCAGCGCTGCGACACTTATTTCATAAGTACTGCAGCATTATGCTGAGATGGGAGCCTTTTGGCCTCGTACAGGACTTTTTGTTTTTATTTTAATTTTACTTTGTTTTTGTTTTTTTTTTATATTTCTATGAGTGTTTTTTTTAGTTTAATGTGTGATCTCCTGTGCGAGTCCCAATAAATACTTTTTCTTTCTTTCTTTCTTTCTTTAGTGCTTGCAAATTGTTGCAGTAGAGAACAAACTAAAATATACAGCACACACAAAGAAAACAAACTGCAGTATGTTAACCTTTTGACCGCCACAGTCATGTATAGATGACAGAGCAAAATGTGCCCAGCACGCCACGGTCACGACTACATGACAAATTTTAAGGAATAATTCTTAGCTTGGCACCGAGAGCACGTCTTTGCTATTTTAACGTGGCGGTCAATAGGTTAAAGATCTACACAGTCAGAATCATGTCCTTTTATTTTCTCACAAGTATTTTATCATTGTATCCAAATGTACTTTTTATCTTTCCACTAGCTACTACCAGTGACTTCATCCGCATGAAATATCCCCGACCCACCGCGCTATTACTTCGATTTCGCGGGGCGGGCGATGGGATGCGACGCGACGGGTCGGGGCCGAAATTTCACGCGAACGAAGTCGCGGTCAGAAGCTAGTCATTAGTATATTAGTTTATATTAACCGGTAACTCCCCATTGACTCCGAATAGGAGTCGCACTCCCGAACCCTTCAGTCCCCACTGACACCGAATAGGAGTCTTGGGCCACGCGGTTTGCAACTCTATTATAATGCAATAAGGTGCTCATCCGTTATAATAGAGTTGCAAACCACGCGCCCGAAAGACCCCGAATAGGTGTCAGTGGGGACTGACGGTTGGAGGAGTGAAACTCATATTCGGAGTCAATGGGGACTGACCGGTGCCAGTTTGTAACTTGATAATAAACACTTTTGATAATATCTCTACAACGAACATAAAGTAACGAAGCTGTGCTGAAATATACATACGTACATGGATACATAAACTCACGCCTTCTCCCCATGGGGGTAGGCAGAAACGACAGAACACAACCTGCTACGTGCCTTACATACTCCTTTTGCTTCGTTTACGTTTATACATCTGGTCATACACGCCGGTTGCGAGTACTATTTACCTGACCTTTCTGAAGAACATCACCAATTAGGTCACTGTAATGTCTTCCTGGGGCGTTTCCTCTCACATCTGCTTTGTAAATACCTTTTGTTAGTCGCCTTTCATTCATCCTCTCAACATGACCAAACCATCTAACTCTACACAACTCTTTTCAATTTTTGTCACTACTTACATCTTCTTTTAAACATGCTGAAATATGGCACTCCTAAATTATAAAGCTTCGATTTAGCTAGTTTGATTCTGTTTTAAGTAAAGCCAAAATTAGTGTTTGTGGGTTCAATGAAATAAAACTCCGCTTAGTATGAAAAACAAAAGACATAACAAGCTAAATTGTATCATACAGAAGCGCATTGAACACAAATATTGTGAGTCAGTCAACAAGCTCGACGTAACCATTAACCTTTTGACCGCCACAGTCATGTATAGATGACAGCGCAAAATGTGCCCAGCACGCCACGGTCACGACTAAATGACAGATTTCATGGAATAATTCGTAGCTTGGCGCCGAGGGCACGCCTTTTCTTTTTTGACGTGGCGGTCAATAGGTTAATAAGTTAAATCTCTTGCGAGACAGTTACTTCATGAGCCCAAAAATGGAATTGTGTTCAAAAATATATCTTGTGTGAAAAGTTAGTTGACTATTGTGTGAAAAATTATGCTTAGCAAAGAAGGGCCTATCCACCTATCCACTCCAGCAGGCTTAGCGTGACGCTTTCTATTTCTATTGTAATGTAGAATAGAAATCGCTTGTCTACATTTCTCTGTAGAAAACTGTCAGCTGGTTACACGGAAACTTAATTTTTGTCTACTCTTTCGTCGACAAAACGACAAACATCTTTCTTGGGGTCCCCAGCTACAGGACGTAAGTCGCAAAATTTTTGCATCTGGTAAGTCCCTGAGACGATTGCGGAACTTTCTTCCAACTGCCACTAAAACTGCGCTTGCACAATCCCTTTTACTTCCCATCCTTGACTACGCTGATGTCAGTTATCTCGATCTCACTGAGGCACAACTAGATAAACTTGAGCGACTTCAAAACTTTTGCATAAGATTTATATTTGGCTTGCGCAAGTATGATCATATTTCTGAATATCGTACAAAACTCAAGTGGCTTCCCATACGTCTTCGCCGGAATGCTCATATCTTATTTCAGCTATACAGTATTCTGTTCAATCCTACAACCCCCTCTTATCTTAAAGAACGTTTCAAGTTCCTTCATGACACACATAATAGATACCTGAGGTCATCGGAAAACTTAAAACTAGAGATGCCGATGCATTCCACCAGCTTTTATGACAAATCTTTTACAGTTCAAGCAGTACGGTTATGGAATGCCTTACCCGTGTCGATAAGGCGTGCACAAACTTTGTCCACTTTTAAAATTCAGGTAAAAAAACACTTTCTCTCTCCCTAAATATCATCATTACTTATAGTTATATAGTTCTTGATTTTGTTTCATGTTTATGGCATATATATATATATATATATATATATGTATGTATGTATGTATGTATGTATGATATATGTTATGTATAGTATATGCTTTATGTATTTATTGTATATGTAACTGGTGCACCACTGACTACCTGCAGTATTGTCTCTCCTCCCCCTTTAATCCATCCAAAGGTTGTCTGTAAAAGATCGCTTTTAGCGATAAGACCGCCCATTGTGTCACCCCTTGTAAAATTTCAACGTTTGTATCTGTAATTTTTATGGTGTACATAATAAAGAGTATTCTATCTATCTATCTATCTCGTGCTAAGCCTGCAGGGGCTGCAGTCTCGACTTAGATAATGCTAATTAGATAACTTAGCGACCGCTTTACGACCGAATTCGGTCGTAAAATGATCGCCATCTAAGTCGAGACTACAAATGAAAGTGGTAAAATTTCCATAATCATTATAAAGATCAATATACCAGTATATTGATCTTTATAATGATTATGGAAATTTTACCACTTTCATTTTATAACGGTAATTGGATAGCTCATGGTCATGTTTATGAAAAAAATGCAATAGTTTCCTCAGTTTGTTAGCGTCATGTCTTCAATAAATAGTCAACTACCCTTCACCAAAAGCCTTAAGACCTGTTTCACAGTCCGGATATCCATTATCTTCCAGAAAAATAAAACAAAATTTATATGAAATTATCTGTCAAACAATTTGAAGTGGTTCCAGTGGTAGCCCACGAAATTCAAATTTTCTTACGATTTTTGCATTTTGCAAGTCAGTGGCAGGTTGTATCTTGATCAAAATATGATTCGCGACCTTAACAAATATGTATTTACAGAATTATACTCATTAGATACATTAATGCATCTCTCTTAATTAGATTTGTTCTTATGGAACAAACCTCTTATCGAAAAGTTCTTATGAAGCAAATCTAACTTGGAGACGCTGACCTCCATCAGGCACACTCAACTGCAAATCAAACAAAGTAAGAAAATTTGAATATCGCGGGCTTCTACTGCGAATCCATCTTACAGAGTACACGTCGGAACCAGTGAAACAGGCCCTTCTGGCTCGTGCAGACTGGGGCGATATCGAGCTAGTCTGCACGACCCTTTAAACTGATTAAACAACTAATTAAAAGTGCATTGCATTATCAGCGGTGCATTACCTCCCGATGCCTGCGTATAGTCCTGTCTTCGTACCGGGTCCCTCCCGTGCTGGCCATGGGCCGGCTCAGGGTGCTGTTGGCGTTACTGGGCGAGTGCGGGGCCCCGGCGCCGGATGAAGGGGTGCCCTGACCTACGCGACCAGCCCACACCGTAAGCGTATTGTAACGGATGGAATCTCGACGCTAACATTGTCATTATTTTCTTCAAGCTCTTTTTATTTTTGCCCGTGCTTCGTTCAACAATTGAGGTATAAAAGTTGCCATACAAAAATAAATATTGCGGATTCATTACCGAATTTAAATAGTATTATTTTTTTAATCGTTTCTGCTTTGTCTTTTTTATATATTTTTCCTATGTTAGGATTCATAGCGTTGTCATGTGATTGATCAACAACTTGGCAATGCCGCCAGTCTCTTGGGTACAGTACCAGTCGACAGCGATGTGGATGAATTTTTCGACGCCCTATTTTAGTTTGTGTATAGTTTTAGTTATTTTTATTAATTAATTAGATATATTTGTTTTTTTTTTTGTATGTACAAATCAATATTAATTATTTCAATAAATCATTTCATTACATCGTAATATATTAAAATAACTGTTTGTTTTATGAATTTAATTTTTTTAAAGAGGAACCACGCTTTTTCAATTTGATTGAAGAAAATGATGTTATCCAGGCAAAAAAGTATTTCCAGACATTGGCCACGTCGTGAATGAAATCTAAATTGCTAGTTATTAAAGCGTGACAACAAAATTATAACTATTACGATATGTAACATTTAGTACGTGACTATTAGTTCACTATTAGTTTTGCTTGGGCTACACTTTCGGATCGGCGAAGATTCATCGAAAAAACAATCCATTTTATAATCGACGTATTCCGATAGTGTAGTCTAAGCATTGTTAGCGTGAGATTCACATAGCGTTATGAGTGACAATGATACACAGTATTTACGACTGTACACATAATTATACACATAATATACACAGTATAGGTATTTACAAAGTAACTGCAATGTTATATCAAGAGGGAAGTTCAATTTTACTCAGAGAAGTTATCAGTTAATTCAAAAACTGTCGATGTTTACATTCTGTATACCTTAACTTGACAGTATGGATCTACATGGTACAGTCAGCGTCAATAATATCGGGTCGAACAGACTGTCCAAAATGATCTAAACAACTATGAAAAATAAATATTAACTCAATGACACAAGAACTGTTTCAAAATGAAGAAAGTACACGACAATTGTCATTCTGACAAGAGTTTTATCAAATCGAGATAAAGTTTAATTTTCTTAGCTGTTGAGATCATTTTGAACAGTCGGTTCGTCCCGATATTTTTGACGCTGACTGTACCTGATATGATCTGTCCAAGATTATGTTAGGACTTTAAAAGAGACTTTGACCCTTGAGTTTGTTTCGCCATTTCTTATCAGGGGTAGTCAGATAGGAAATGTCGACTCCATCTAGCTTGTTTTTTTTTTTATTTATTTTTTTTATATGACGTGTAAAAGTGATTCCGATATCCTATTTGCAGGCTTGTGTTCCTGTGGTACGTACCGCTGGCGGCGGAGGGCGCGCGGGGCTGCGCGGCGCGCGCCGGCGTGAGGAAGTCGGGCTCGCGCCAGCCGTGCTTGCGGTACACCTCGCGCAGCTCCGCGTGCGACCACATGGTCATCAGCACCTGACCTGTACACCGCACTCAATTACTCTATTGCTCAATCATAGTCATTCATACCCTGTTCACTCATCATTGCTGTTGAGTGTAGCTGTAGTCACGAGCATATGCGAGTGTTTTTTTTTTTTATTTGGATTGTTAGTTCCGAACATTACCCCCTACATTCAAATTTACGAACTAATTATACCTCTTTATATTACTACTAGCTGCGTACAGCGGTTTCACCCACATAAGTCTCGATGCCGTGGAAGTATCGGGATAAAAAGTATCCAGGTCATGGTCTACCCATGTGCCAAATTTTATCCAAATCCGTTCAGCCGTATTAACGTGAAGGCGTAACAAATAAACAAACAAACTCACTTTCACATTGATAATATTGGTTAAGGTAGGATGGACACTTCGGCAATAAATGACAGCAAATATAAAGAATCATTTGTAGAAGTCATTTATAAGTGGCAACACAAGTATGTGACATCGAGGGAACACCAAAACTATCCAACGAGACAAGCATCGCCAAAATATAGGATGCTGCATCGGCTTCAAAAATATGTGTCAATGCAATATTAAGAATGCGTTTCCACTGATGCGGAACTGGGCGAAGTGGAGAGGAGCGAACCGTGAATTGGCCAATCACAGTGCTCGAAAAATGCGGAGTGGAGATTTCAAGCACTGTGATTGGCCAATTCACGGTCCACTCCTCTCCAATCCGCCCACCTCCACGTCAGTGGAAACGCACCCTTACGGGCATATCTTGCGTCATAAATATCTGCCTACTCAAATAAGTTCAGAAGTATGTGATACCACGTTGTGATCGAAAACATCTGACATCACTTTGGCAGCAGAAAAACCTGTCATAAGATAATGATATACCTGCAAACTTGAGCACCCTGGGTGTGTGTCGGTGCCGCTGCTTGGTCAAGTTGAGCAGTCTCTCCACCCCGCCGGCCTCTAGGAGAGAGCGGGAAAACTCGCCGCTCTTCTTTATTACTTCATTGAGAGTCGCTAGTACGGCGGCTATCGTGTCGTCTGATGTGCCCTGAGAAAATAATAGTTACTTTTTGAAACGAAGTTCCAGCTTTTACAAGGTTCCAATTTCAACATTACATTTCATGAAAATGAGCCCAGGCCTATTTCCTGAACGATGACGTGTAGTCAACAAAAAACCTCGAAAGTACAATTCAATTTTCGACCAACATTTTTTACTGTCAAAGTCAGAAATTTGAAGAGAAATCTGTTCCGAAGCGTAAAATAATAAATGTAGAACGGACAATTAAGATTTCACCTTGGAACATTTTCATAGGACCCAACAATTAAAATACCAGACCTGAGATGTCTGAAAAAAACACCATCAGTTTCAAGTCATCAATCACTACTTTCGGCATACAGACCTTGGCACTAACCTGGTCATGCTGATGGTTTCCGCTAGGCAGCTTCTGCACCAAATCCCGCATGGCATACTTCCCAATCAGCTCCTTATTCCTCTGGTCTATAGCCAGGTTCCTCAAAGCAGTGGCCACGGCACACACAACACGATCTACCTCCATCCGCAAAAGTTCCACAAGTATCGGTAGACCTGAAAATGCTGGGGATGTTAGCGTTGTTCACTGTCGTTTTCTGGGCCTGGCTAGTCTAGCTCAACTACGAGAAGTAAAAGAAGAAATAGGCCCATTACCGTAAAGAGCATGCGTTAATAGCGAATAGTAAGTTTTACTGCGTAAAGAATAAGGTTCAATTTCAAATCTTGACTGCTGTAATTTACCTAACACAACTTACCAAATATTATTTAAACATAATTTAAATATTATTGTACAGAACATAAGTCAGTCAATCCTTTAAAAACTTTGTATATTGAAAATAAGGCAATTTTAAAAGCGCATCATTTACATGCAAGCTTACAAATGATGAAAAAATATTCTCAGCTCCAACAAAAGAAGGTATAGATTACCCAAGAAAAGTAAGCACTTCGAGAATCATCGTCTATCTTCGGAAATACGAACGCGCGCTCATGAGATCTAACATAACGCTGTTACAACCAAGGAAGTACATACTTGCCTATTTTGTATTACACGCGACATGATTGGTAGCACTGAATTTTGCAGTCATGTGATTGGTAATTCTGTTCTATCAGTCGCCATTTTGAACTCTATTAATATTGAAACCAAGACTGCAAAATTCATTGGAGTCACATCAAGTTATAGTGAACGCTTTTACCATGATTACAAAAAGATATACCATGCTATTCGAAAAAACTTGTCAAAACTTTTTAGTGACAAATACATGTGACCGGAGTTAGTAACCCGACAGAGAGAAAACTTCATCAATCAATCAATCAACTCAGCCTATAACAGTCCACTGCTGGACATAGGCCGAAAACTTCATACAAATGCGAAATTATAGTTGTACTACTACAAAGCGCGGTAGTATAAAACTTAGAAGTCGGGAGAGGCATAGTCAGATATATCTTAAGCGATATCTCTGTCGCGCATGGTCGCTATACCGTTTCGGTACGCGATATCGCCGTCTCGCTCGTTAGTCGATATTGCGCGGCAAGTGCATCACTCCCCCTTCCCCGCGAGTGTTTGTATGGAAAAGTTCGCTTGAGATGTGGCCAACTCATAGTTACTGTGTGTACTCAGGTTTACTAATGGGCGGCACAAAACTGACTAACCAGAAGGCGGACCAGTATCGCTACCGAGCGCGACAGCGATATCGCTTATATCTGAATAGGCGTTAATTCTGAAGTGCGACGTTCGTGCTAGTTAAGGACCACGCTACCGCATTAGGAATTTCCTGTAATGATAGCAGTAAATAAGTTCACGGAAACACGAATATTACCGAAGCGCATTTCTTTTCTGGTTTAACTGTATTAGGTTTTACACCTCTATCACCACCACCACCACTATTCCTTTTTTAACTGTCGTAGTAATTTAAACCTTACTGCATCCACAATACGCTACAGTTTTAATCTAGACTTTTAAAGTTTCAGCCACAATCACGCTTAACCTTAAGCTACAATATCGTGAACCAACCTTTCTCTTTCCTTACAGCGGCTCGTATGTCGATGGAGGGTTGCCAGTAGCAGGCGGCGAGGTTCTGTAGGGCTCCGGCTGCGGCTTCCAGGGTCTCAGGGTTGGAACAGGTTTGCAGTAACGCCATGTAGAGGGGTACCACCTGGTTATGAGAAAAAATGTATTATTCTAGATAACTATGCTTCTCGGGAACCATCTCAATGCGAGAAACACAGGACCGGTCGATATGGCGACGCTTGGTGGAGGCCTATGTTCACGTACGGCTGAAATGATGAGAACCTTCCCTTTTTCAAATAATTATCATAAAGGAACCTGAACAACTTTTGAAATAAATAAAAGAACAAACTCAGTTTCGCATTTATAATATCCGTAATGATTAGGTTTGTACGAGCTAAGCTGTACGCTGCTACCTTTGTGATAGTTTGTACGTCATACTCAATAATGCACATATATATTGTTTAGCTGTGCATTTCTCTAACATAGCATTTAAGACGCTGACAACACCTAAACCGCGGTCACTGTCAGACTGCATAGAAAAGAAAGAGAAGCACGATGACACAACGCTTTTAATGTATTACAAAATATTAAGCAATTATCTATTTACTCAAAATTGAGTTTACTCTAAAATAAAAAACAACCAAGTTCTGCATTCAAATAAGACGCCCTTGTTATTAATTAAATATGTAACGTATGTTGATGTTTAATACAGATATTTTGGATTGGAACTCAAGGTAAAAGGTTAGTTTAACGTTAGTTTGAATCAGTTTTTTTTGTTTGAAAACGTGTTTTGGCAACAACCAAGTTCTGAGAAATATGTTCAAAATTAACGTATATTTTTTCCGCTACCACTATACAGATTTGGCAATTTATAATTTGACAGGCTTATTTTGGTAATTTGCCTCTTGTCAGCGTCTTAAGTGTCTGTTATTATATTCAGTAGCAATAAACCCATCAAGGGAATTGTTCGTTTACAAATTTACATAACATAATCAACAAGTTTACATAACAAGTGCATAACATTTTCACTGTTGGGCATTACAACCCAACAAGGATTTTGTGGGCTTCAGTCATAGTGACCAGCAGTACAGATTATATTTGTATCTTTCTGTAACAGAACTTATATTCTTACCTCTGGAGACCACAGCATCTCGGTGCCTTTGGGTACAGAGTAGCCCAGCTGTGTAGTGCCGGTTTCACCTAGAGGCTGTGCCTCCGGCTCACTCTTGCCCAGAGGACTGGTGGAATTTGAAGATGATGAACCTTCCTTCTTCTTTTTACTACCTCCGAAACATCCAAGGTTTTCGCCTGTAAGAGAAGTTACTATAAACGTAATTGCTATCAAGCCCTAAGTTCTATTTCTATTTTTTTAAGAAGACCAAGATTAAACCGCGGACAAAATATTGCTATCTCGGCAATTACTCAAACCGATATTGCCAATCACTATCTTTAAACCATAGGTGAATTCCTGCATTACACTTAAATTCAATAAACAACTAGTCTAAAATCGCCAGCATTGACCAAGTGTTGTGATCAGGGGGTAACCATCACCTCACAGTGGGAAAGTGATGGAGCTATACAGGACTTATAGCTCCATCTCTTTCTCACGTTGAAGTAATATTGAAATAATACTGCTATAAGAGGTGATGGTTACCCCCCAGTGCTTATGCCTTCTGTGTATGGGAATAGGTCTTTCTAAGAGCTAGCGCGCACTTGTGATTTTTAATCGGGCGATAGTTTGATCGTTCGACGCGCATTTGACGATTAAAAATCGACCGATCGAAATATCGAAAATGATAGCGACTAAACTATCGCTTGACTAAAAGTCACAAGTGCACGCTGGCTCTTAGGATAATTACAGCCTATTAGGCTGCAATTATTTTGAAAATAATCAGTTTTTTTTTTTTTTCGAGTTATCGTAAGCTATGTAAACCAGTTCCTGAATTTGTCCCCGTACACTTATAATGTAGAATTTGTATTCTTCAAGCAAAAGAAGTAATTTAGGATAGTAGCAGGTGGCTTTCGGTAGTTTCTACCTACCCTCCATGGGCAGGCGAGAGTTTAAGTATGTTATGTATGTTTATTCTTCAATAGTTTCATGCATACCTTTAGAAGCGCTGGCAGCTATCCTCGCCTGCCCCGATGACTGTGTGGGCGGCGCTCTCGTGTCGTATAGCGGATCCTCGATCTCTTGACACCTGCAAACACATGATAGTTTATTATAGGACACTCTTATATGTGGTCAAATTAACTAAAGCGAAAATCACGGCTCTGCACTTAACAAGGGTGCGTTCCTGACTAACTTATAATTACATAGATAAACATAGAACAGGCTCCACGTATTTTAAGGTGCGTTCACAAATGCACAATACGTGACGCCACACGTATCAGTAGTAACAGCAAGTAACTTATTTTAATACTAGATGCGCCCCGCGGTTTCACGCGCATAAGTTTTGACCTCGTGGGTATATCGGGATAAAAAGTATCCTATGTGTTATTCCTGGTTATAAACTATCTGTGTGCCAAATTTTAATCCAAATCCGTTCAGTACTTTTTGCGTGAACGAGTAACAAACATCCATCCATCCATCCATCCTTACAAACTTTCACATTTATAATATTAGTAGGATATATCGCTCATTGGCAAGAACGGTGACATAACAAAAAAAAACAGCATTTTTGAGTTGGTTGCAGCTGCCTCTGCCGTTGGTGTCGTTAGTGCACTAAAAAAGAGGGAGCTAGAGAGGCGTGACTTTATACTTCGCTGCATTAAACCACTGCTTTAAAGCTTTTTTAATTCGTCGCACCCTAAAACTACTTTTTGAATTATGTTAAGCTTCTCGCAAATGAACGATATATTAACACGTTCGCGGACATTTTTCTTGATTTTGTAACCCTATCTTGACACAAGATTTTTGTATGAAAGGCTTTAGCCGTACTGTCACCGGTAAAAAAGGCAAAGTATTTAAATAAGACAGCACCGGCCATAGCCTTCGCCAATGCCTTCTACAATGGGCGCTGCTAGGAACGCTGCGTAAGTGTGAGTGCGCACACAAATGTTCCAAGTAGTAGCAATTCGAATAATTTAATTTGGGGGCACTTGATGATGAACTATATGGTAGCAGTATGGAAATTCGTCTGCTAAAGCAGTTGTGCTTCTAGAGTACAAAAAAATATCGAAGGGTATAACCGGCGCGTCATTCTGCGCAAGTTCCTAATGAATGTCATACGGTTATGACATTCATTAGAAACTTGCGAGTCCTTCAACGTGTTAAAAACCTCAAATGGCGTACAAAAGTGTAAACAAACTTGCATAGTACCTGTATGACAAGTTCCTGAGCACACAAACACAGTTCTCCACGATCTTGGTGCCGATGGCGTTGGCCTGCAGCGCCGCGCGCACGGCGTGCAGCAGCGCCTCCGTGAGGCCGGCCTGGCCGCGCAGGCGCCGCCGCGCGTACTCGCCCGCCGACGACGCGTTGCGGAGCACGCCCGACGCGTTGCGGAATACTGCGGGACATAACATATTATTTAATAATAATAAGTATAATAACTAACACTTTGACAAGCCAAATCTGTTTTAGCACTGATTTCCGAAAGCCGTAACAATTTTTTTGGTTTGGTTTAATTTTTTTTTTTTTGTTGTTTCTGTTTCGAGCCTGATAGTTTGACAACCTATCTTATCAAGTGGTATTGTGTTACCCAGTAACTGGGTTGTGTAGGTCAGATAGGCAATCGCTCCATGTAAAATACTGGTATTTAACTGCCGAATCTTACCCAATCTCACGTGGAAGTCGTGTCAAAAAACGCCTCTCGTAATCTAGGAGGCCTCTAATTACGAACTGGACCAATTGAGAATTGGACAGTTGGACATTTTGCGATTGGACATAATACGCCCAAAGGACTGAATTTTGCAGTCTTATTTTTAATACTAATAGAGTTCAAAATGGCGACTAACAGAACTACCAATCACATGACTGCAAAATTCAGTGCTACTAAACGCGTCAAGTTATAATGAACGCACTACACAATGTAAATAGATGATGATGATGGCTACTCACCAGTAGACCAGTAAGTGTCTCCAGGGTTGGTGGGATGCCATCCGGAGTGCGGTATGATGACCTTGTTGACGATGACTTGCGCTGCGTCATCGATGATTGATTGTTTCAGGTCTTCGCATGACGACATGTTCCAGATTACGCCTGTTACCAACTCCTTCACCTGTGGGAATGATAAAAAAATAATAATTAAAAACACGACTGCCCTGCCAAAAAACGAAGTAAAAACAAGGTGTATTAGTTAATCTGTATATATAGCGAAAGGTCGCTCATTTACTCGCTGATTTAACAAATAAAATAAAATTGTCATTGCTGTTGGGGGACTGTTTTGTGGAAAACTATTTAATCTAAGAGGTCCCTGATTTCAGGGTTCATTACACTACTTTTTTAGGCAGTTGTGTAAAAATGTATTAGAACAGAATATATTAGGACTATCTTGCCCTTAAAGTAAATAAATGTATAACGCGTATTCGTTCGAAGTTATTTTTTTTTTTGTTTATTTTCGTCTTATCTGTCCATCATAAAAAAGTAAGTTTGTACTTTCTTTCCTACGAATTGTATTGTATGGAAAAAGTTTTTTACGATTTCTGACTTTTCTAGTACTCAAACCTCTGTTGGTCTAATGGTTTTTTGATCCCTGTAAGAAACAGGATAGATTGGCATCAAAAAACAGTTTTTGTGAAAACTGCCCCTTTTCTTGCTAAATGTACATTTTTTTTTCAAAATCTGTGAATGCAGATCTAAATGTCTCAAAAAGTTAAGGACGGTCTTTTAAGACCGTTTTCCGGTAGCTATAACGGTTAAGGTAGCTGCCCCGTCTCAAAAATCCACCTGTATAAGAGTACGTATATTATTATTATGTATATTATTTCGGTTTTTGTCATCAAGTCCCTTATTTTTTTATTTTCACTTATATTCCTTTTTAGCTATATATTACCTCCATGTCAGTGGCGCGACACAGCAGCGCCATGAGCGCCGGGATGCCGCCCGCGTCGCGTATGGCGCGTTTGTTCTCGTCGTTCTGTCGCCCGTACGACAGGTTGCGGAGGGCCCCGCAGGCGTTGCGGCATACTTCTGGGTTCTCGTGGGATACTAGGCGGACTAGAGGTGGGATTCCGCCTGCAATGAAAAAAAATCAATAAACATTATTTTTGATAAGAACATTTTTATTTGGAAATGTTTAAAGCCCTAATTGCTAATCCAAAGAAGTCATGGGAGCGTGTCTTTTTTGGAAACCAACTCTTTGAAAATAACACTTCTTAAATACGGGCTGACTTACCCTAGACTTCAGTAGACACAAGCGTTGGCGTTGCAGTTTTAACTTGTGTTACAAAAAAATTTCGACTTAGAAGTCAGTTACTTTTAGCAAATGAGTTATTGTTCGACGTTAAACCTTATTTCACTTGACTTAATGTTCACATTACCTAAACTTCCAGTTTTCTGTTCGCTTCATTGGCTTTTACGACATCGAAAACCAGTTGAGGAAGCTTATCACTTCAAGTAAGTTCGGGTTACAAAATAGACTTCATTTTTTGAACCTTATGTCATAAACCACAGACACTAAATTACCTAAACTCCTAGTCTTCTGTTTATTAGGGTCGTCCATGTAGGTGAGATGCTGTAAATAGGCCGCTGCATTGGCTTTCACCACATCGGAAGGCGAGTTGAGGAATCCTATGACTTCGGGTAGGTTCGGGTCGCGCCATTGTAGGCCGCCGGTTTCTTCGCGACCGCCGACGCTGCCGTGGACTGTGAATGGAGGATTTAAAATTAGAATGCTGTGTGATTGGCAGGGTTTGGTGGAAGAAAGAAGCAGGTTAGAATTGAATGTAGGCTCTCGGAATATTTGTGAGTTTAAATCGGTCAATAGCTCAGCCCAAACCAATCAGAAGCGCGAACTGAGGAATTGTTCATGACATAGAATAATAAACTTTATCTTAAGTATCTTCTAAGCAAACGAACAAGGTAGTTTCTTAAGAACAAGGGTTGTGCCAATGTTCGTACATTATTGCACAGTATAACACTGACAATAATGTTTATTAATGTCAGCAGGGCAAATTAGGCACGTTATTTATAGAACAAACGCACTCAATGCCTAGTTATAATCCCATCTCTAAACATTCCCTCATTTTATTTGATTGGGCTATTATGTCTAGCCTCTGGGCGTTATAAATAGAAATATACAGTACGATTTCCTGCATAATAAGCCATTTTACGAGTCGCTACAACTTGAAGCATGTTTTCATACGTATTTATCACGCTTAATACGTTTCGTCATCTCGTTTAATACGTCATCTGTACGACTGATACATCGCTATCTTAAAGAAATGGAAGACTCTGATAGCAACGACCCTTGAATGTGCGATCCTAAACATTGCAGCGGCATAGGAAGTAATTAAGCCTGAAACCATACCAAATTGTTTCAAGAATGTAGGTTTCCGAAATAACGATAATTTTAAAATACATAACATTATAATAATTTTGTAACAAAAATTTCTACATAATACGTTTTATTTTCCCTATCCCGCATAATACGCTTTCTCGCTTAAGACGCCTTTTTGGTTGGGTCCCTTTGAAATCGTCTTAAACTCAAACTGTACCAAGAAGCCACTATAGTAAACGTAATAAAATAAGCAAAACAGTAAGTTAGTGAAGTCGATTTAAGTACCTATCTCACCTAGTGCCATATTAGCCATCTGTTTTTGTAACTCCTCCTCGTCTCCGTACATTGACTGACCACCAGCGCTGCCCAGACTTAGTCCATTTTGTGAATCCTGCAGACAAAATAGATGTTCAATTTAGAGATAGAATTATGGAATAGTAAACAAACTGCACAATGGCCTAATGCAGTAGTTCCCAAAGTGTGGGTCGCGAGTGATTATTAGATGAGCTCTGAAAAATAGGAAGACAAATCGACCAACCGGACCAACGGACGGACGTCCATAGACGGTGACGGACGGCGATCGCGGCGCGGGGCGCTCGATCTGTGATTTTCGTGGAGGGGCGTCGGAACGCATCGAAATAAATTAGACGTATCAAACTCATTGCGTTTAAAATTAACTAAAATTTAATTTGATGCTATAATGACAAAAAATTAATATTAAAAACACGCCTGCCCTGCTAAAAAACGAACTAATAAAAAGTAGCGAGTAAATATGTGACCTTTCGTTTTGTACCTATATACAGATTAACTAATACAAGTTGTTTTTTACTTTTAATTCGGTTTTTGGCAGGACAGTCGTGTTTTTAATAAAAAAAAATCCTTGACAAAAACCAAGAGATGAGTCCCGAATTTGGAACTTTTTGTTAGGTGAGTCGCGGTCCAGTTAACTTTGGGAACCACTGGCCTAATGAATCGATAGCGTTTTCTGCGTAAATTAGGTATAGTGCGTTCACTATAACTAGACACGTTACGCGGTTGTGTTCGTTTTAATAGAGTTCAAAATGGCAACTGACGAACAGAACTACCAATCACATGACTGCAAAATTCAGTGCTACCAGTCGCGTCACTCGTCAAGTTATAGTGAACGCACTATATTTCTGAATGTTTTCAGTGAACAAAAGCTTGCTGAAACTTTAGATAAGTCCGTAGACAGCAGTGTATCTTATTTCGAACAATCAGGCGTTCTTTCACAAAGTGACAGCTAGCACATGTCAGATCACTCCCGTGAATTAATAATTCGACTTTAGTTAATGATAAATGATTTTATTTCTGTAAGTAGGTTTGTACAAACACCTAAACACGTGAAACATATTTTAAAAACTAGATGAGGTGAGGGTTTTCAATCTGACTTTTTACAGCAAGCAGCAAGTAAGTTTTAGTTCACAGTTTATAACAAAAATTTCTGTCTAATGACACACGAAAGTGACACACTCGTGTATAGAATAGAATAGAATAGAATAGAATACTCTTTATTATGTACACCATAAAAATTACAGATTTAAATGTAGAAATTTTACATAGGATGACACAATGGGCGGTCTTATCGCTGAAAGCGATCTTTTAAAGACTTTTTTACGTGTATCGTGGGAAATAAAAGACAAAAACAAACTAGTAAGCTCCATTTGGTTCAGTTTTAATTATTTTCTCTTTCGAAAGGTTTACTTCCTTGTCTGGAAGACGGTACTGCTCAAGGTATACTAATGTCTTCATTATAAGAAGCAGTTATTCATTGGTTTATGAGTAGACAATAAATTACCTTGAAGGGTGGCGGTTGGTGCGGCTGCTCGTAGGCTGTGGGGTAGTGTTGGTAGCCGTACGCGTCGGGCGCGTACTCGCCGCGCGGTGACGTCACGCAGTAGTGCCGGCCTAGCTGCTCCAGGGAGGCGGAGTCGTACCTACAAGCAAGGGACAGTAAGAATGAAACGCCATGTTCGTGAACGGGCGCCGTCAGTGGAGACTGATCATCTCTTAGCTGCCACGGCTTATTTTAGTTTAATTTAATTTTTCTTTTTATTACGGACGCTTTTACGTATTGCATCGTTCTACGTGAATAATTTCAAAATGAATGATAAATACAATATTTTGTAATCATAATATTTTGATTTAAAAGAGTGTCTGAGGAGTTTCTTGCCCGTTCTTCTCCATAGGAGGTACCTACGCTTTGGAATGGGCAATTAGCTTCATCTTTCTACTGAGCGACCCCTTGACAATTCAAAGTGCCTGTATTATGGTGGTTTATTTGAAATAAATGCTTTGAGTTTGAATGAGGTACTAATTACATCGTCTAGGTGTTACAGAGGTATGTTGACGTTAATAGGTGTCCTTAAAAGGAGTTACTTATCCTATTTATAAATGTCAAAACGAGTTTGTTTGTGGCGCTTTCACGCTAAACGGCTGGACGGATTTGGATGAAATTTAGCACATGAGTAGACCATAACCTGGGTTTGGACATAGGATACTTTTTATCCCGGTAGTACGTTCCCGTGGGATCATTTCCAACCTCCAAGCGGGCAAAGCCTCGGCAAAATGCTAGTATCTAATAACCCTAAACCAACATTGGCTGATGAAATTGACTCTTCTGATCTTTTATCTGATTTTTTAAGTTTTTTTATTAATAGACTAATTAATAGACCCAGTAACTGGGTTGTGGAGGTCAGATAGGCAGTCACCACATGTAAAATACTGGTATATTCAGCTACATCCAGTTAAGCTGGAAGCGGACCCCAACGTAGTTAGGAAAAGGCTAGGCAGATGATGAGACTAAATTAGTTTATGGTTATTTTTTACACGTGCAATTCTTTTCTGTAGTGAAGCAACACTCATTCATCAAAAATTCAGTAGTCAAACTTTATGACCTGGGTTTTCAGGGTCTTCACAAATCGGCCTTTTATATTTTTTCTTATTTGACAGTCATTCACTCACTATCACACTGGTTAAATTTAACCATAAATATGTAATATTATTAAGCACTGATAAAAAATCGAATTTGTTCCGGACCGAATTACTTCAATTTCGTGAGCCAACTAACCGCCGACTGCATAACATTTGTAGTTAATTGGTTATGAATGGCTTGTTATGATTACGATCTTACATCATAGTTTGTCTTTGACAGGTCATTGACTCATCTATTGTTTGGGCTTTACAATTAAGTTTAGTCAAAACAAATCAAGATGAACAAGGGCCAACACATTTACAAACACGCGCGTCAGTAAAAGCGAAGCAAATCAACTGACGGTTTGAAGACTGGCTTCTAAATTTAATAAAGTAACATTTTCTAACTATTTTAAACATTTTTCCTTCTTGACTCGACACATGCTTGCATGAACTATAACAGGAAGTAACCTAATGCAAGTATCAGGCAGTGTCATTTCAATTTTGAACAATCCAGTTATTTTGTTCAAGAATGAAAAGTAGTGTATTTGCTTCGATTCTGCGTTCGTGAAAATACAAGAATGTATGTGCACCCCCTTATCCGTATTGCTCGGTAGTGGACAAACAAATTGTAACAAACCTTTGTTGTAAGTGTAGATTGTGTTGTGGCAGAGCACCCGGGGATGCGCTCCGGGGCGAAGCGCTGCCTCCGCCTTCCACGTATTCCTGAGAACAAACACTTTTTTATTTTAATACTGAAAAGGGTAAAAAGGGTTAGTTTTGTGCTGTGTGAGTGAGAACACGTGAATCAAGTATCTTCCCTTGAACTTAAAGTGAGTAAGAAATCCGTTATCGGACGATTTCTTAATTTTATAGTTACGTAGCAGGTTAAGTTAGGTAGTTTTAGGTATTTAATGTACTTATTACCTAATAGGCTAGATTGTAAGGTGACTAAAGTATCACCAACTGTGATCTTTACAAATTAAAAGGAAAAAAGGAATGAATTTGACAGTCTGAAAGATGAAAATGTTACACCAATATCGACCTTAATTTTATAGGAATACGGTCCAAATCTCGGTGCTGATTTCACAGTTGTCGTGTCGTAATTCTGCGCAACACACTAGAAGTAACATTGTGATCACGAAAATGATCGTCATTCACCAATTTGGTCACCACATACTACCTAATTTGAGCCACTTCCATGTTAACTGTTTGCTATTGATATTATGCTGGTCAATTATCGACTCTATTCGTAAGGACATAAAGTACAAACCTGTCCCATATACTGTGGCACTTGCGTCGTCTCGACCATGTAAGCAGTCTGCGGCTGGTACGCCGCGGTACCGTAGTGCCCGTAAGTACCGTAGTGGCCCGCGCCCCCCGCGCCCGCGTAGCTGCCTCCCCCGCTTACTGAGACTGAGTCCATTACCTGGATAACAGAGAAATCAAACATTAATTGCCACCCCAAGAGACGAGACTAACAAAATTGTGGACGATCAGGATCACCTAAGTAATTTAACTGAATACCAGTATTTTACATGGAGTGACTGCCTATCTGGCCACCACAACCCAGTAACTGGGTAATACCATACCCCTTGGTAAAACTGGTAGTCAGACTTTCGGGCTTCTGGCGAGCCGTAACGACTGTCAAAGATCTACAATAATAACAACCGGGACCAACGGCTGAACGTGTTTTCCGGGGCACGGAGGAGTCTCAGTATGTAAAGATGGTCACCCATCCACGGACCAACCCCGGCAATCGTAGCTTAACGGTTAACCTGATGGATCGACCCGTGCAGCTGTTATTAGTCAGCCACGAGCTCCTCCTTACAGGTTACTTCTCTCAAATCGGTTACTTTTAGGCAATCGTGTAAGTACTATCGTCGACCGCATCATCACTTACCATCAAGTGAGATAAATATCAATCACTAAAAAAAAATACTTTAATCGTCAGCGCACGTTGACTGCGGGAGTTTAAGTAGGCAAGCTTTACAGCAAGTCGAATTGCTTGACATCGAACTTGCATAATGGATGGTAACAGAAAACGTGTTTTCTGGTCGTGAACGATCTGATGTTCCTAGGCCAAGTCTGAGGCCTACGACCCTCGGACCGTTTCCAGACCTTTCCTCAGTTTAACTTTGCGGTGAAGTGCCCAAGCTCTGAGCTGGTGTTGTAAATAACTTACGTGCGGGTACTTCTGCGAGGGCGCCATGGTGAGATGTCCCATGTGATTATAGTGCGCTGCCGGCGACGACACATACTGTCCGTAGTCAGGCTCTACGCCCGCACCAACTACAGGGTATTCACCAGCCTGTAGAAAACAATAATTTTGTTTATTTTAAAAACAAGAAAGTTAACTTTTACCAAAGACGTGAGGCAGAAAATTTACTATTATATTCTTATCACAACCATGCGCCTGACAAATGCCCGTTGCATGTATCATTTAATAGCCGCACGGGTTGATCGATTAGGTTAAGCTACGCTTGCCGCGGTTGGTCCGTGGATGGGTGACCATCTTTACATACCAAGACCCCTCCGTGCCTCGGAAAGTGCGTTAAGCCGTTGGCCCCGTTTCGAATTTATAACATATGTATGGAAGTATAGATATAGTCTAACCGGATGCAACTGACCAGTATTTTACATGGAGCGACTGCGTATCTGACCTCCACAACCCAGTAACTGAGTAACACAATACCCCTTGGTAAGACTGGTTGCCAGACTTTCGGCCTTCTGACAACCCGTAACAACTGTCAAAGATGTACAAATGCATACAACAGCCGGGACCAACGGTTTAAGGTGCTTTCGGAGGCACGCAGAGGTCTTGGTATGTAAAGATGGTCACCCATCCACTGGATTTATTTGTCAATGAGGACTGCTATAACTACTTTTTATAAACTTTGATGAGACCACCCTAAACTCATGTTTCTTTTTTTTCTGTACTGACCTAAAGACTGCAAACCGCAATATTCCAGCTAAAACTGGACCAATTACGTTGTGATGCTATTAACTTGATGATGATCTCAGTATATTGAGAGTAAAGGTCAATTCGCCGGTTGATTCTAAGAAATTCGCGCAGTTTATTTTGTTTTCGTTTGGTCTACGAACTTCGCATGCAGTCCTAATATAACATAACACGCCTGTTGCCTTGAAGGTGTTAGGCAGAGGTGTATACGATGATCTCATTATCTATAATCATAACTAATATTAAAAATACGAAAGTGAGTTAGTTTGTTTTTTACGCTTTCACGCTAAAACGGCTGAACGGATTTGGATAAAATTTGGCATATGAGTAGAACTTGACTTGGATTATGACATAGGATACTTTTAAGCCGGATATTCTCACTGGATCGAGACTTATCGATCGGGCGAAACTGCGGGACACAGCTAGTAATATTATAAAGAGGTATCATTTGATTATTAAAATTTGTAAGTTTGTATGTAGGGGATAATCTCCGGAACTAAAAATCTAATTAAGGAAACATCACTGGTAGAAAGCTACATTATTCCTGAGTGCTAAGGGCATGATATAAATTATATTTATAAATTATATTTATATCATGCATATTAGCCGAGCTATCACAATTTATTTCTAGCAAGTCGGGGAGAAATACCTCACAGAATTATTTGCATACGCTACCTAAACTGTTGTATATAATTGAAAACAATGTATGGCAACCTGGTCCGCCTTAAATTGGGTAAGTTAAAAGCTTTGGTTTCTCAAACAACATAAGTATGGTATTTTTATTTCAAAAAAGGACACTTCCTGTAAATATCACGCGCGGACGAAGTCGCGGGCGAAACCTAGTATCTAATGAGTATAAAGGTCAATTCGCCGGTTACATAATAAAAAATAAAAAATAGATTCTAAGAAATTCACGCAGTATATTTTGTTTTCGTTTGGGCTGCGAACTTAGCATGCATTCCTAAAATAACATTACACGCCTGTTGCCTTTGAAAGGTAAAGCAGAGTTGTATGAACGGTTTATCCTCATTTTGCCAGCCATGTTTGAGAACAATATAACAAGGCGAAGTATTAACCAGCCATCAAATCCAGACTTTCTGACCGCTACTGAAAATTTCTTGAAACGAAAAAAACCCAATAACACCTAGCCCGACCTGAATCCAGGACCCTAAGCCAAGCTTCGCAGTCCATTCTACCCATATAATTATTGTCCCAGGCTGCAGCTCAAAAGGCCATGGTGTTCATGCCAGTCCTCTTTTAAATAAGACCCCCCCAAACCATAATAAAGCATGGGCGATTGTGTGATCGTACCAGGTAACTGACCTGCATAGCTAGGTGGTGCTGGTGGGCCAGCGCGGCCGACAGTTCGGCGTCCTCGGTGGAGGCGTCGGACCGCGACACCGGGCTGTGTTGCGGACCGTACGCGCCCTCCACAGGCCCGTTGCTGTAACAAGAATACGTATTACATTAGCGGGATGTTGCAGGGAGCTCTTAGAATATGAGGGTCCTGTCTAAAAATATGTTGGTCCTTATTTCAAGCCTACGGGGAAAGCGAAGCTTCAAAAAGGAGCTTTTAGGGTTAGTCGATCAGAAACAGAACAGCACACTAAACTGCCGCCATCTTCGTCTTGAAGTAAGCCTTTTTTTTGTTTGTTTGTTTGTTTGGGAAATCATCAAATAACTTCTCACGCTCTGGGCGGAGCGGGAGGGTATGTCAGACTCCTACTGACTAAAACCCACCCCCTATTATAATATAGTATTTTACTGAAATTAAACAAAATTTATTTACATAACCAAATTACAAGATGAATATTAACAAGGAATTTTTATAATTTAAATAATAAATATTAAAAAAATAAAAATATTAATAACAAAAAATTAACAACAACAAAATACTTAATATAAAGGAATATTATATTAAGTATTTTACTTAATATAGTATTCCTTCCGTTTCCTGTGTTGCCAGGGGCCTCGGTAACCCTTTAGTACCTTCCCGCGACCCCGGCAGGCATCGGCCCTAGTGGACCCCTACGCTTTGAGGCGCGCATGGAATACAACGTGCCGTCGACCCGGGCCTGGTCCTTACATACGGACGGTGAGCTACCCATTGCTTACCGTCCGCAAGCCCGCGCCTACGGTGGCCGGAAATCCGCCCGGGATTCCCGACGCCCAGGGCGTCTCCTGCGGCGGCTAGAGGCGAGAGGGCACGAAATTTGCCTTGAAGTAAGCCTTAAGGTTGCTATGGATAACCATAAACATTTGAATGGCCCGCACGACACCGATTCGGAGTCAAACAATAGAAAATCAATTGTGTCTCATTATTAATCCTTGTCCAATTAAATTCATCGAATTAATAATTAATAAGAAAAACGCCCTCTTGAGGCTTCTAGTGCGATAAACAAATTCAGATAGCTCTCTTTATATAAGGTCAAACCTGTATGTTCCAACGGTGGAGGACTGGTAAATACAAAACCGCCTTTTGTCATACTGGCTAACAGACAAGACGTTGCTACCACGAATAACCAACATTGATACACTGAATTTAATTAAGTCCACAAAATGAAGCAACGAAACTTCCTTCGAAACACAGACTCAGCTCACACACCTAGTTTCACTGAACTATTCTAGACATTGACAATTAATAATGAACAATAGGTTTTAATATATTTCAATGTAGTTCACTCTGTGAACGATATCGTCGTTTATATATCATCGTTGACACTTATTTCGAAGGAATACCGATGTACCAACGATTGGATTGGGAAATATTTTGCGACAACGTAATGTGCAATAGAAATATATCAGAAATTTTGTAAATAATTTAAGCAAGACTGTTATAAGTTAATAATTATGGCTTCAATGTTATTAGATGTCAAAAAGCAGGCAGCCCAATCCATGAAAAGTGGTCACCGCAGGCATCACAGTTGCAGAACTATCCCAGAGACATAGCTGTAATGTCTCATGTTGTGCCTAATTACATGAGACCGGTTTGGAACTCAGCATCGGAGGAGCTCGTGGCTAAATAATAACAGCCGCACGGGTCGATCCATCAGGTTAAGCTACGCTTTCCAGGGTTGGTCCGTGGATGGGTGACCATCTTTACATACCGACACTCCCAGAGGCACGTTAATCCTTTGATCCCGGCTGTCATTCGTGGATCACTGACAGTCGTTACGGGTAGTCAGAAGCCCAAAAGTCTGACAACCAGGTAGGTACCTGGGTTGTGGAGGTCAGATAGGCAGTCGCTCCATGTAAAGTACTGTTATTCAACTGCATCCGGTGAGACTGGAAGCCGACCCTAACATAGTTGGGAAAAGGCTAGGCAGATTGATTCTCGATCGGAATTCAGCAACGCAGGAAATAGAAATACTAGTAGAACTCTTCTGGACGAGCTCCTTCAGCGCTACTACGAGAGCTGTACTAAAAGTATCGGGAATATTTCCACTGTTCCTGTCATATTAAAATCTTTTATATTTCATAGTTCACCAATGACAGCAGACATTAATGATGACTGTTAGTTCAGGTGATTGCCTAACTACTATGGGAGTCATAAATCACTAAATCCGGAATTGAGTTCGGGTTAATTCGGGCATTTCCAAAACATGCATATCAAGAAAACCGCAAACAATTATGAAATTACTATCCAAATGAAGCTTTTAACGAAAACGATGAGTGCTTTGCAAATATGATGATTAATTTCTGGACACCTACTTCATCATAAAAACGATATTAATGGAACCTAGATTACATTAAAGGCAATAGGTTTTCTTACGATAACTACCAATAATCAGTTAATCAGACATGCTACTATCAGGGTAACCATAGCAGTCGTGCTAGCCTGCACTAGTGGTTAATTACTTCACAAATATTAATCGTTAAGGGCCGGGTAATCGCCGTTGACCTTGGCTATACAAATTCGCATCACGCTCACGCCGCGCCACCGCTCGATTTCTTAGAGAATATTTATTTTTAGTAACGAAAATATGAATATTTGAAAAAAATCACAGAATTATCGATAATAGCCTGTTCATACAAAACAAACGGCCTAGTGCGTGTCGGACCACGGGCAATGAAGGGTTCCGCAGTTGGGAAGTTGGGATGAATATATCCCAAAAACAAACTTAACATTGTAGTTGAAAAATATGTTATTTATTATGTTATGCTCCCATACATCGACGTATGCCACGATCAATTCTCCAACTGCCAATGTAAGTTGGTCGACTTTAACTCGTTAACTTGTAAAGGCCACTTAGCCGTGATAGTTTTCCTTTTAATTTCATTATATGTACTACTGCCATGATTTTTTTCACATCTCTATAAACAACCATTTAGGTGGCGGGGGGGGAAGGCACTTGACTATTACGCAAGTGGATCTACTGTTGAATATACTATTCTACTGACTGAATTTATTTCACAAAGTATTGTACTACAACACTTAAATATTCACTTAAAGAAATGATGTGTATGCGTTCTAGTTTAACATTATTTTTTTGCATAACTTACTTGCATTATATGAAGGCGCAATAACAGATTTAAAAGTCACTAAAATCATATATCTGCTCCTTATAAGGTCGAGGTCCCTCTTGTTTCGTACAGCACGAGCAATAGAGAATACCTCTTACCGTGGTAAAATATATTAATATTAGGCAGTCAGCAAAGTAATAGCGACGCTGACTGACCAAGGTGCGTCAGACAATTATTTCAGTATGCCACACATGGAGGCTATTTTAATGCACCGTTTAAATAACTAAGTAACCAACACGTCTAAGTAACAACTTATGTGAGAAGCTGAGAAGATAAGACACGCTTCCGTTCATACCGAGATCAAGTTAGACAATTTTATGTGACACGGAAGAATGGGTACACACAAAACTAGGCAGGTGAAAAGTGTCTCCTCGTAAAACCAAAGGAAAACATTATTTAGGATGCTGATAGAGAACTGGAAGAAAAACATGTATGGACGATCTTTCATGGTTTAAAAGTATATCGGGTTCGCACAGAAGCGGGGAGTTTAAAGGAGCCAGCAGTAGGTTATTCCCGGTTGAAATGATGATGACATAAGGTTGCTGGGATTGAAGAGGTTGAAATCGATCTCAAGAATCAATAAAAACCAGCCAAGTGCGTGTTAAACCACGCACAATGAAGGGTCCCTTAGTTATTATTATGGATTTATCCCAAAAACAAACTTAACATTGTAGTTTAAAAACATGATCTTCAATATATACCAACTGCAAATGTAAGTTTGTACTCAAAATATTGGGAGATTACCATGCTATTTTAAGACCATAGACTTCTTATAGTTTTCCTGTAATCTATATGTATGGAACTATTTTCAGTATATTTTTTTTTTCAAAATTTCCGGCTCTGTAGTTTCGGAGGTCAATTGGCGGTCAATTTTCATGTATAACATAAGGTCAATTGGCGGTACATTTTCATATATAACCAAAAAAAACAAAAAATATACTTGAGACCTTCACAGTAAGCCCTTTCATTTGATATGTAACACGCTACAAGTTTGCAAAACTTTTTTTTTGCCTATAAAGAAGCCTATCTTTCAATATCAACGCCGTAGGCTCTTCACATTTGTTCTAATATACCCCATAAGTCTGCCTTATAAGTCATTAAGACAAAAACCCAGACTTAAAATTTCTTCAGAGACCGTTTCAAACACAAGATTACAAAACCCTACTAGTTATTATAAATCAATAAACTGACCCAAGTATCTCATTACGAATCTATTGTTCCATATTCCAGTTACGAAAACCGGAGATTAGTCAGAATTCTGCGTGACCCTTTGCCACACAACTCGTATTTAAACAATAATTTTGTAGTTAGTAATATTAATTAATCTCGTCAAATTACGCTGGAGTATCCCTTCAGAGAATCAAAGGAGATAGACAGATTTTTATCTTAAGACGAGACGGTGAAGAGGAAAACATCAAAAGGGAATCTCGTATGTCTGAGATGCCGGAGGGTTTAATTTTGGGTTGCTTGACGTGCTTGTACATATTGTGCTTACGTGTGTACTTGAGGATTTTTATTATTGTTATATTTAGAATTTGTGGAGAGTAAAGGTTATAAAGAGAGCAGTGGTGGCCCAGGGAGAGCAGTAGTGGCCCAGTGGTAACGGCCGCGACTTACAAGTTGTAGGGCGTAGGTACGAACCCGGACACGCGCTTTACTTTGTGTAAATTATTTCATCACCACTGCTCTCAAAAACGGTGAAGGAATACATCGTGAGGAAACCGGCATGTCCTAGAACTAAAAATTAGAAGACATGTGACATCTACCAACCCGCACTGGGCCCGCGTGGTGGATTACGGCCCAGTCCCTCTCACAGAGAGGAGGCCTGTGTCCCAGCAGTGAGAACATTATAGGCTGATTATGATGAAAGGTTATATTGTGATAAAAGCAGATATATTAACATACGGTAATGTAATTGAGGGCCTCGTCGCTAAATGATAACAGCCGCACGGATCGATCGAAGGACAAGCTACGCTTGCCTAGGCCGGTCCGAGGATGGGTGCCCATCCAATACATATCGAGACAGCTCCGTGTCTAGGAAAGCAGGTTATACGGCGGTCCCGGCTATTATTTGTAGCTCTTTGATAGTCGTTACGGGTAATCAGAAGCCCTGAAGTCTGCCAACCAGTCTTACCAAGGGGTATCATCGTGTTACCCAGTAACTGGGTTGTGGAGGTCAGATAGGGAGTCGCTTCATGTAAAATACTGGTATTCAGCTGCATCAAGATAGACTGGATGACGACCCCAACATAATCAAAATCAAAATCGAAAGTCATTTATTCAAACTAGGCTGAAAATCTGCACTTTTCGAACGTCAAAGTTACATAAGACAGTCTGCCAAAAATGCCCGCCCTTCACCACTTCCTAGTGCTTTAGCTGGGAAGAAGAAGTGGTCAACAAACTCCCCAGCAGCACATCTGTCTGTTTGCACATAGTTGGGAAAAGGCTCTGTAGATGATCATCATCATCTGCCTAGCCTTTTTCTTCTTGGTATGTAAAGATGGTCCCCATCCACGGTCCAACCGCGGCAAGCGTAGCTTAACCTGATCGATTGACCCGTGCGATACGGCAATGTAATTTAATAATATCTCTCCTAATTGTTAAAAAGTCATCATTACAACACTTTTGACTCATTAATGTCGATATTAAGGCGTCTCGCTTTATAGTTTCATTACTTACTTTATTGTATTTTCCAAACGATGTCATTAAATGCGATAATCTCTTCGACCATCACTTACACGTTAAAAATTATCGATTTTTCACAACTTGTCTATGGGAATTCCTATGATGAACTTTTGTCGCCTCAGATCAGCAAAAACGACCGACAAATCATTATCGATTTCTAATAAAGACGTAAATATCTAAATTGCCGACGAAGAAGAACCAGATTTTACTACAGCTGACACAGGCACTATCATAAAAGTGTAGATAGTCAGCATTAATCTTAAAAAAAATGTTATTTTCCCTTACAAGCTCTATCAATTGCAATTAAGCACATCCGTCTACTGTAATGTAAATTCTTTAATTTAAAATAACACATTTAATTAATACGGGCAAGCTTTCATGAAACGTTTTACCAAATGGTATATAAAATAAATATTAATTTCCGTCACTAATGCCTCAATTATTGTGTCCATCTATTTTATGACGTCACATGCCACGATGGGTCGGGACTTAGCGTGGACATATCTGCATGGATTATTGATACAGTTTTTTTTCTAAAAATAAACCAATCAATAAACACATTGTTGACAACCAGACATACCAGGAGGTCAGTGACTCGAGAGTAAATTGAATTTGAACGCGTATAAAATAGTGCACCACCCTGTCTGCACTGATTTAATTAAGATTGTGGCAGAAATTGTGATGTCCGATCTGATGTGGGGAACTGTGATAAGGCTTTAGGAATTAGGATTTATCTCGAAATCCGTTGCAAGACTTGTGAGTTTTGTGACGGATAAACAGACAAAATCTAACTGATTAATAGTTGGTGTTTATTAAAACTCAAAACTAGCTAAAAATAAATGTTAAAATCCAATAACAGCCATTTGATTGTTTTAACATCTATTAGAACAACATACTAAGGCCAGGAATTCAGTGAATCACTAAAATAAATTGCGTTAGAAATCAACGTTTATATTCCCCTTCAAATTCGCCCTGTACAAAGATCAACAGGGAAGCCCGTGTTTTGAAGTAGCTGAACTGATCACATAACAATATATTGAAGACATTTAACGAGTAGGTTGTACAATAATACTGATAATCCGTTTTTCGTAAACAATTTAAGTAGCTTAAGAGGCCGACAACACCAAAAGCGCGGTCACTGTCGGACTGCATAGAAAAGAAAGAAAAGTGCGATGACACAACGCTGGTAATTTATTGCAAAATATGAAGCAATTATCGATTTACAAAAAAACTATAGATTGTATAAAAAATAAAACACTATTATGCTAATAATATATGCTGCTTGTAGAATAATCTGACAAAATAAATTATTTAAAAAACAAAAAACCCGATTGCAAAAACACATAACTGAAAAGAAAAAAAAACAAGCATTCAATCTATAGAATTTTGGTATCGCAGGAAGGGACAATCATAAGTTACACCATATTTCAGGTTATTCGTTTGTACCCCGCCTGCAAGACCAAAATTCTATAGATTTAATGCTTGTTTTTCTCTTTTCAGTTATGTGTTTTTGCAGTCGGGTTTTTTTGTTATTTAAATAATTTATTTTATTTCAAGCTTTTTAGTTATATTAATACATAGGTATTTGATAATTACTCATTACTAGCTTTTATTTGATACCAATATTGTTGCAAATTATTTAAAAAAACCTTACCCTCCTTTTTTTGGTATTTGTAGATACAATTTATAAATATTATATAGCCTATGTCACTCCCACAATCAAGACGAATCTAAGGACACCTCATATGTTAAAATCCATCAAGCCGTTTAGGCTACAGAGCGTGCCAAAGAAATAGACATACATACATACATATATACATACATACATACATACATACATATTCTCGAAAAACATTACCCTCCTGGGGCAGTCGGGTAAAAATCAGAATGATTGCATGTATACAGGTTGAAATTGAAAACTTGCGACAAACTGACATGGGACATTGTATACATCATTATTAACAACTTTTACTAAGGGACCAAAGCTGTAATCCCAAAAAAAAAATCTGCTTTTCCTACATTTTGATGAGGTATTGCGTACATAAATGTAGGGGACAGCAGTTTTTTTTTTGGGATTGTAGCTTTGGTCCCTTAGTAAAAGTTGTTCATAATGATGATTACAATCTCCCATTTCGATTTGTCGCATGTTTTCAATGTCACCCAGTATTAGTATGTTGTTTAATCGTTAAAAGTGATTTTTTTCTATCGTATCAAATTAGTTATATTATGTTTTCAACACACTATCTACCTAGCATACATCCTTAAGAATATCATATATTTTTCTGATTTTGTTTACTGCAGTGGATCATATACTTTAAGGCATTATATAACTTATAACAATTGCGTTTAGGTCCAGTAGTCCCCTTAACAAGATATGAAATGTTTCGTGTATCCGATCAGCTCGCTGCACATTGTCCCGGCACAAATGGGACCAAAGTATAGTTTGTTCGTAGTTCCAGTAAAACTGAAGTTGTTATAGTACAATGCATTACTATGATTGAGTTAGAGCGAGCCGCTAGCGACAGTTTACACTCCAACGAAACTCGATTAAAACGCCAACGAGCGGTTTGCTTAATTAATGTGAATCCTTATAACAACGCCACAGTAAAATCAAATGATTGATTTTATAATTAAATGTGTTAGTGGAAAATTCTAGATGAAAATGTTCCAATGTTTTTACATCGAAAAGGAGGCGAGTTTGGGCGAAGTAATTGGAATTGAACGTCCACAGGATCGATGCATTCATTTGGGTCTAGCTCCGGCAAATGTGCAGTGAGCTTCAGCCTTAAATTAGACGCTCCATGTGAACAATTTTAATTACAATTAAAGTCATGACGACATTGCTGTTATTATCTCGACTTTTAATGGGTGTGGAATAACACAGTTATACTAATGCTAGCCATATAGCTCCACGTGCGTGGAAGTCATAAAACGACAAGTTGTTGTAAATTATAAGTTATAACTGTTGCTCATATACAAGGTGTCGTTTTGCATCCTCGTCAAATTCAAGGAGGTAACTATGCTAATGATTCTCTCGACACGAATCAATAATAAAATAAGAAGGTCTATTTTTCTAATTTTCGGAAATCGGCATGTGTGGGACACGCATGTTAAAACGCCGCCCGTGTGATACCGCACTGTAACTGCTCTTTTACACACACACTGTTCTGTGAAAGTGGTGTATTCTAAAATACTGTTAAACTTAAATAACTCAAGTATGTATTGATATTGAGTAGGTATCGAAATTGTATTTGATTACATAATTATGTCATTCACAGCAGCCTCCTGAAATTTGACGAGCATGCAAAACGACACCTTGTATTAGATTCGAAATTAATTAATATTCTACAACTGAAATAACTTTACTACATAATTAATAATAATGATAAAACAATATCAAAACTAAGATCCAGTTCATTGTAAAATATTGATACTTATTCACCCGCATCCCGCTGGTAGACGACACTTGCTTGGATGACAAGGCTAAATGTGCAAACTAATTCAATTAGCATCCGTAAGCTTAATGGAATTAATTTGCGCAGGCATTCAATGTCTAGGATATCAATGCGATAATTGGCATCCATCGTAAGCAGCTTATTAACCAGACGAATTTCACGCAGAGTGACTTTCTTAGTGCATCCTGCCTCGTCCTTCGCTTTTGCCTCTTTTACCAGATTTGTTTCGTATTTTGACAATGAATTACCAGTGCCTATTAATATTTGCACACCTTAAAAAATAAAAACCAGCCAAGTGCGAGTCGGACTCGCGCACGAAGGGTTCCGTACCATTATCTATAAAAACAGCAAAAAAAAAAAAAAAAAAAAAAAGTAAAATAATATGTCTGTTGTATTCAAATTTGTTTAAGGGGAATAGTTAATTTTCATTTATTTTCTAAAAATATATATTTGATATCCGCAAAACTAGCTATCCCTTTCATTTGTTAAGTCACACAATAGTTTGCAAAACTTTATTTTTAAATTTTCTACGTTTTCTACCAAAAGTGAACCCCACATTAAAAAATCATTTATTTGGGTTACACGTTCGTGTTTGGGTCACAGAAGTTCATATGTGTACCTTTGAACTTAATTGGTTTCTGTCAACTAGACATACGAGTGCATAAGGGATCCGTTTTTTTTTTTCTTTTGAGATACGGAACCCTAAAAATTACCGCCTTCCCTTATAACTCACCTTCACCACTGTTAGCTAGGGTCTGAATAGCAATTTATTGTAGTCTCTATTAATCTTGCTTCTCTAGCTCTATAAATATGATTGCCTCTATTGCTCCACCAAACGCAATAACCATATCACCGCTTATAGCTACGTGCACTTATCAAACGTACGGTACTATAAGCCTCATATTAGTCTTCTCACATGCATGACGGGGTATAATTATGACTTATGCGATAATTTTAGGCTCAACAGGTAATATACAGTAACCGCTATGTCGACGGTCACGGAAATGGATCGCTTTGTGGAATTATAGAAATGATTATTGATGGTGAGCTGGTATATTTTTTTTGTGAAAAGAGTAGGGTTTAGGATTGGATTGGAATCGTGTGACGCATATGATTTATAGAATTAATATTAGAAATAAGTATATATTATTTTGTTGATGAGACTAGACCAAATAAAGACGGGGTTGTGCTAGACCAGGGATTCCCAAACTATATTGGGCAAGGGACCCCTTTTCCAAAATGAACTGATACCTCAGACCCCCAAAGCAAATTTGTTTCATCTTGTACGAACTTGTGCACGCTCATCGATTTGTTGAGTTTTTTAAAAGTACAACAATGATACTGCCCACTAAAATATTATTAGTCATTCTTATAACAAGTTGGTACACGTAACACAACTTTTACAGTATCTTGAAAATTTAAAATAAGAACTTGTGTTCATTAATAGGGGTCGATTTTTAAACCTCGTCGACCCCCAAAATCAGTTATCGTTTATGTCGACCCCTGGGAAACCGATTTCGACCCCAAGGGGTCGATATTGACCACTTTGGGAATCCCTGTGCTAGACGATACATGGGTTGGTACTACAACTTGAAAGTATTTCTATGTTGTTAGGAAGAAACACACAATGACTACAAATGGAACGAAAGAAAGAAAAAAAATTGTCCGAATGGTGGAGATGGTTGTCCCAGCAGCTGGACACTACAGACGAAACCATAATGAAGACTACAATCAATCTGCCAACTATGTTGGAGTCTGCTTCCAGTCTAATCGAACGCAGCTGAATACCAGTATTTTACATTGAGCGACTGCTTATCTGACCTCCACAACCCAGCAACTGGGTAATACGATACCCCTTGGTAAGACTGGTTGTCAGACTTTTGTGCTTCTGACGACCCCTAACGACTGTCAAAGACCTACGAGCGACAGCCGGGACCATCGGCTTAACGTGCTTTCCGAGGTACGGAGGAGTCTCGGTATGTAAAGATGGTCACCCATCCACGGACCAACCCCAGCAAGCGTAGCTTAGCCAGATGGATTGACCCGTGCGGCTGTAATAATCAAGACGACGACGAAGTAAAAACAGAATTCAGTACTTCCAAGAAACCTTTTCTTGGAAAATACCTTTTGTACTCTATTTTTATATATCGAATAAACAAATTGTCTGAAACCACTGAAAATGTTGTTTTTACAAGTCAAGTTTTTTATCCTCAAATTGTTTATTGGTTTAATATCAATCAATCGTTTGATTTGATTTCATTAACTTCAATATTCGATTTAATTTTTTGAAGAGGTCTCGTAATCGTTACCCGCTAAGAGTGCCCCTGCCCCACCCTGCAGAGGGCGGGGAATAAATTAGTCTGTGTCCCACTACAAGCTTTAAGAGAGTGCTTGTCTTATGTAAGCCTCCTTTTATTCAATTATCACTGGAGATATTTCTAAGAATCCACGTCTCAAGGTTTTTTAGTATTTTCAAGGCTATAATGTAAGTACTCGTGTAAGTACTTATAGCAATAGTTTGTTTTTGTCCATCATTATCAGCTTATGCCGTCTACTCCTGCCTCTCGAATCACGCATCATTTTACCCTACCCTCAGTCACTGTCATCCAGTGCTACCAGCAACACTGCGTAAATCGTCTCTCCACCTAGCCAGAGATCTTCCTACACTTTTCTTTTTTTTTGGGTGGTATCCTACCCAAAAAAAAGAAAAGAGAAGTCATTTGATGATATCTCATCAAATGACTTCTCCCGCTCTGGGCGGAGCGGGAGAATGTGTCAGACTCTTACTGACTAAAACCCACCCGTATTCCTTCAGTTGCCTGTGTTGCCAGGGGCCTCGGTAACCCTTTGGTACCTTCCCGCGACCCCGGCGGGCATCGGCCCTAGTAGACCCCTACGCTTGTGCTGACGACATCTCTTTGAGCGCGCGTGGAATACAACGCGCCGTCGACCCGGACCTGGTCCTTACCGGACGGTGAGCTACCCATTGCTCACCGTCCGCAAGCCCGCGCCTACGGTGGCCGGAAATCCGCCCGAGATTCCCGACGCTCAGGGCGTCTCCTGCGGCGGCTAGGGGCGAGAGGGCGCGAAATTTGCCTTTCCCTCAACCGTCCCGCCTCCTCCTTCACGAGCATTACTGCTACGCAGAAGGTGGTGACGGCTGCCCATGCCCTCTCGCTCCGTACCATGGCCTGAACCAGGGCCGGACACGAGAGATCTCTGCCGCCGATCGCCACCACGAGGACACGGCGGTGCTCTGCCCAAGCCAGGCAGACCTCCACCGTATGCTCCATCGTGTCCTCCGGGCGATCCACACAGTGGTGACACCCGGCTTGCTACACTGCGTTCGCCGATTCTCTCCCCCCCCCTTTCAACTTGTGTTTTATAATATAAATCTTCCATCAATCATCAATGGTCCAAAGCTGCACCACAGTTGCGCCACAACACCCATAAAATGAACTATTCTGATCACTGAAGTCGATAAATTCTATTACAGAACACGCAATTGAGCATACACTATTATAACCTGTTTCATTGATAAATCTGGCAAGAACTACGCAAGCACTATGAACGGATTATTGTAAGCCGGAACTGGCAGAATTTAATGAACCGAAAAACCGTAAACGGTAATTGAGTCGCGATCCGAACAATTGTAACTATTTCCGTTTTGGGCTCCACAAAAAGGACAATATGACAAGTGACGTCATGAGGTCGTATCAATGCCGCACCGCATTGCAATCCGCGGACGCATTCCTAACTTGTGACGTCAGAGATGATCCGGCGCATCGACCGCGCGTTACTTTTGTTTTAATTGTTTTTTTTATTGATGCGTCCGTTGTTAATTTATTAATACAATATAAATTAATGTATTCATGTGCTATACAGTTGTGACTTTGTCGAAAAAGCTGCTTACTTTTACGACGATTGTGGTCTCAGCTGCTTTTCCCTTGCCAAGTCAGTTTGTAAGTTCACAGGTACATTAATGGACAAGACAAAGGATTTCCAACGGCGAAGGCATTAGTGTTGAATAAAATATTGATATTCAGTTGCATCTACGGAAGCTGGAAGCCGATCTCCAGGCACAAGCTAGGTGACTTTAATTACTTGATAAGACAGGACTGATTGTGCCCGGATTACGTCTGCCAAAGGATAATGAGATCTGGGAAAGATGGTACGACGCGTTCCTTGAAAAGGCGTATATTTCACCCTCATTTCGGTAGTTATGTTAAGCCCTAAGTATGTAACAGAGGGCCAGGCAGTGGCAATCATGCGAGCACAAATCCAGACTCCGGGCTGTTAATGAGAAATTTCTGATGAAAAATCCCAATAACACTCTGCCCGACCTGGGGATGAGACCACAGGCTGTACTTCGCAGTCACTGTACATAGCAGACATTGCCGTATGATACACAGGGTGCAACATAAAAGAAAAAAAATGTTTACAAAAAAAAAACAACCGCCTCCCATAAAAACACTACACCGTGAAAATATTTTTTATTTCAGAAATCAGTTCTAAAAACGAAAAAATAAAACCAAAGACACCGACTTCCGAAACTAAATATTTTTTTTAAATTTGTAGCAGGGTTGCCACTTTGCCAGACGTCCTGATTTTGGGGGGCCGCGGCCGTTCGAATTTTAGCCCAAAATTAAATGACCCACGCGGTACAGGCTCAGTCCCGCTTTTCGGGAACAAAAAATGAGTAATTCGTAAGTATTATATTACTTATTTATATTATATCCCTCTGAATAACACTGGTTTGCTCTGTAAGGCAGTTAAGCTGCCTTACAGAGCAAACCACTGTTAGTGTTATTACTACAGTAAAGTAACGTATTATCATAAAAATACATTTTATAGCTATCTAATAACATTGTAAACTTAATTTGAAACTCATTTATAAGTAGTAATAAATGAATTACTACTGATTATTTACTTTTTTTTATGCCATTTCGATAGAATCCCGCATTCTTTACCCAAAAGGAATAAAAACCCCGCTTTGCCCGAAAAGAAAATTGGCAACGCTGCTTGTAGTGTATTTTTGGGAATAAGACATGTCCGTTAATATTGCTTTGACACATATTTTTGAAGCCGATAAAGTATCCTATATTTTAACATCGCATGTCTCGACAGATAGTCTTGATGTTCCTTCAATGTCACATACAAGTATGCTGCCACTTGTATACGCCTTCCACAAATTACATACATACATACATACATACATAAACTCACACCTTAGTCCCATGGGGGTAGGCAGAAACTATAGAACGCCACCTTCTACACTCCTTACGTTTACGTACTCCTTTTGCCGTTCATACATCTGGTCATGCACATCGGTTGCGATTACTACGCACCTGATCTTTCTGAAGAACATCACCAATTAGGTTACTAAATGTCCTCCTAGGGCGTTCCCTCCCGGCGTTCTTACTCGTATCTGCCTTGTCTTGACCTTTTGTTAGTCGTCTTTCATTCATCCTCTCAAAATTACCAAAACATCTAAGCATACTCTTTTCAATATTTGTCACTACATATTTAAAACCGCACCATTGCCTTATCACTAGTTTTTCAGTCTATCATTCATAGCCACGCCACACATGCTTCGCAAGGAATGCATTTCCACACCATTTATTCTACTTTCATGCTTCTTTTGCCACACCATTCACTTCCATACGTAAGCGAAGTCGTACCTTTTTCGGCATCGACTAGTTGGTCATAATCGCATGTATCATTCACTTTATTTCCCGCATTTAGTCTCCTTTCCACATCTTCATCAATCTTTCCATCCTTTGTAAACTGACTACCCAAATATAGAAACACACTTGCTCTACACAATTATCATTTATTTTTACATTAAACACCGATAAACGCTCTTCTCTTTCAAACACCTACGTCTTATTCACATTTATATTCATCCGTTTCATCATATATCCTTCATCCATCAACATGTCTTGCAACTGTTTTGCTGACGACGCAAGTAGAACTGGATCATCTGCATAGAGAAGGCCTTTGACAGGCAACTCATTCATTCTCAATCCGAACTCACCCTCTTTCAAATCTATCAGACAACACTATCGCAGCCGAGACCAACGGCTTAACTTGCTTTCCGAGGTACGAAGGGGTCTTGATATGTAAAGATGGTCACCCATCCACGGACTAACCGTGGCAAGCGTAGCTTATCCTGATCGATTGACCCGTGCGGCTGTTATTACTTAGCCACAAGCCCCTCCAGCAACCTTGTGTACCAGCAATACATCGTAATATTATTGATAGTATAGCAAACTGAGTAAATAAGTCAACAGCACTGGTCTTGAACAAACATCACATAAATTAGGATTGGCATTGCACTGATAACGGAACGACACCAATATTAGTGCCAGTGTATTGATACTGTGATAACTGATAAGACATTTGATAACAGGATATCTAGAGCATCATTTAGCTGCAATAGCAGTGAAGTGGATTTTATAATCTCCATACAACATTATCAAATCCAACAGACTATCACGAAATACTGATAATTAATATTATACTTGGCTACTAAGAATTTCTTGTAAAAAAATTTTCATTGCTTTGAATTTGATGATCTTAGAAGTTAGAAACTGTAATCAACACAGTTGATCAATAAATTGGCGATTGCGTTGAAGTTAAACCTCCTACAAGCACCGCTGTCCTTCATTGAAATCCATGGGAATTACTAAGTAATCCATGCTATTTCTACGTGCCGTAAACGAGGACAAAACAAATACAAAGAACAGATTATTTCGCGTTAACTGTTTAATTATTCAAACAATAAATGTAACTTTATGCCACTCGCGGCCCAGCAAACACACGAAACACGGCACAAAATAAAATTACGTATAAAATAATTACCATTGTTTTAGTTAATGTACACGTAAATATCAGGCTTCGGCTCGTTTGCGAAACCCTTTTGAGTTTCCGTAAAACTTTTTATTTTTTCTTCGCAACCAAAAAGGTTTTTCACGAAGTTTGCAAGCTTTGTGCCCGCCCGTTTTCTCATTATGGCCGGCCAGTCGTAATCAGTGTCGTAAAAATTCGAGCAAATATTCACTACCATCAGGCGGATCGATGAGATCAAGCGGCGAACTTTAGACACCTCTGTTCAGATTGCACAATCTTATTTCCGAATCTCCCATCCCCACAAGAAACGTTTACATCAATTCCAACTTCTGTATTATACTCACATTTGCATTTGAAATGAGACAATTTTTGTTTCTATGCCCTAGAGTTCTGCAGGTGTACATACTAAGTGGAGAGAAATTATTTCTGGTCTGGTGGTAAAAGAAATGTTAGTATAGAATGTGTAAATGTTGCTTGTTATCATCTCGTGAAAGTCGTAAAAGTTGAACTGAGGAAACGGTTATTGAACTAGTAGATAGTGCTTGGGTTACCAACCTGACATAACATTATAAATAAGGGGTGTTTTTTTAGAGGTTCGATTTTTAAAGTGAAATAAAACACGTAAAAATAAATTTACTTGCCATGGTATTTGGCTTTGTTTAAAAGATATTCTTATGTCATTAGTGCTTAAACATGATTTCGAGCATATGGGCGCCACGGCTGGCTCGAATGAAGCGTAATCGGGAAGCCCAATTTTCGACCACTTTATCGAGCAACTGGAGCCGTATATCGGCAATAACGCGGCGAGTGTTGACTTCCAAGTGTTCCAACGTCTGTGGTTTATCTGGGTAGACAACTGAATTCACATATCCTCAAAGAAAGTAATCCATAGGTGTGAGATCATACGATCGTGGAGGCCAGTTCACAGGTCCATTACACGAAATTATACGCTCATCAAATGTTTCCCGTAATAAATTGATGGTGTCGCGCGCTGTGCGGCGTGTTGCACCATCTTGTTGAAACCAAAGCTCTGCCACATCAATACCATTCAACCGAGGAACAAAGAAGTCGGCAATCATGGCTCTATAGCTCTCTCCATTGACGGTAACATTCTGGCCGGCATCACGATTACGCTTCATTCGAGCCAGCCGTGGCTCCCATATGCCCGAAATCATGTTTAAGCACTAATGGCATAAGAATAACTTTTAAGCAAAGCCAATACCATGGCTTTGCTTAAAATGGACTTCTTCTCACAGAGTGGAGGCCTGTGTTGTAGCAGTGGGAACATTAGAGGCTGATCATGTAATACCATGGCAATTACATTTATTTTCTCATTTTATTTCATTTTAAAAACCAAACCTCTAAAAAAACACCCTTTACTTAACCGTGATACTTTCATACTTCGGCCCCTCAAATACCTCTAAAATGAACTGTTTTAAGGAATCTTTCCTTGCCTTGCACGCTTGAAAAGTGGATGTGACGCTTTCAGTGGAAAAATCTTTACAGCAAGCAAATTTTCAACATTTCGTGTCCTCCCGACATTGAAAAGGTCGTGCGATATCCTTATTAAGCTCTGTCCACATTCAGCTAAGGAGGACATTGCAGGCATTGCGAGTCAACGACCTATAAACCTTTACAAACCGATATAAATTTTGCAAGTCTTCTTTAAAACCTAGAATGAATTTAGCCTCAGACTGCCTTCTTAACTAAAGGCTATATTTAGAGTATTATTACACGAAGTGAAAGTTGAATTTTTAATGGAATATTTTGAGCTGAGAGTTAGCCACTAGAATTTGACCTTTCCTTCGCCAATAAGACCCGCGTTCCTACTAAACAAGCAGAGGTTGAAAAAAGAGTGGCTTTTATTTTTAGTTTAGATTCAATAAAGATATCTCTTCTAGGCTAAGTAAAACGACGGAGTAACTATTGGTAGAAAATGCATTCCATCGAATTCTCACGATTCGCTGTGATGTAGTGGATTGAAAAACCGCATAACGTCTAAATCACAGTGGGTTGCAAGCTACACCGTAGGGACCCATTTTCTTCTAGATTCTCGGAAGTCGTTTCTAGAATTGAAGTAATCTTCGCCACTTGACCAGCATTATGTGCCTGAGTTGAACTTAGGTTTCCTCAGAACTCATTATTTTTTAGACTACTACTTCTAGAATCCAAAGTTTTGGACTGATCTGAGTAAAAATAGACACTGCTTGTTGAATACCTAATAAGGACACCGGATGGAAGAGTCTGCACATCTTTTGTTCAACTATTACTTCACACACAATCTTTTCCCAAGAAATGAACTCTGCTTCAATCAGGATTCTCCTAAGGAGTTTTTAGGGTTCCGTACCTAAAAAGGAAAAAATGGAACCCTTATAGGATCACTCGTGTGTCTGTCTGTCTGTCACAGCCGATTTGCTCCAAATCTACTGGACCAATAAAGTTGAAATTCGGTACACATTTGAATTCCTATGACCCAAATACGGACGTGTAACGTAAATAAATGAATTTTGAACGTGACGGCAAACTATTTTTTAAGTTTTAAAACTGTACCGTGTGACATATCAAATAAAAGGGCTTGTTTTGAGGTTCTCAATTTTTTTTTTATACTTTATTTTCGAAAATACATAAAAATGGCCTTCGTTCCCACTAGTACCATTAACAGTTCCATGATCTCCGAAAGTAGCGAGCCTAAAATTATGAAAACAAAATACAGAAAATAGTTATTTACCTATAGATTACAGAAAGACCTATAACAAGTCTATGGTGTTAAAATAACATGGTAAATCTATCAATATTGCGTGTACGAACTTACATTTGCAGTTGGAATATATGGGAGAACATGTTTTTCAACTACAATGTTAAGTTTGTTCTTAGGGAAAATTATCTTCGGATAAAAACATGGTAGATATTCATTGTACGGAGCCCTCACCACGCGAGTATTATTTCTTTTTTTTTTTTTTCAAATCATGTTTTGGTAACAACCAAGTTCTGAGAAATATGTTCAAAATTAACATATATTTTTTCCGCTACGACAAACTATACAGATTTGGCAATTTTATTTTTCAAGACAAGCCTTCTTTGGACATTTGCCTCTTGTCAGTGCCTTAAGGCACATTTCTAGCACTGAATCCACAGTGTATAATGTATGTATGTGGGAACGATAACATGGGTCTCATATTGCGTATTATAATGAGATGTAGATAACCCGCGCTTTAATTTAAATATTGAGTTTAGTTTATGGTGCTATGTGTTATTATGTACACAAGAATTTGAATACGTAGGCTATTTGAGAAAACAATTTTGTATATAAGTGTGTTTTTAGTACGTTTCTATAATTTAGTGTGGAATTTATTTTGAGTAAAGGCAGATATGTGGTTGCTTCTGTGGTTACTATGTGCTTGTCTTGTTTGGTGATGCTGATAGTACCTACTAATGTTTTAATATAGTAGAGATGGGTAACTCATCAATTTTATTTGAGGTTGAGGGAGGACCTCACTTTACCTCATGAGGTCCTCACGAGGCACCCCTCATTTGAGGCGAGGAATCGTCAACGGCGTATTCACCTCACGACTCGTGAGCCCGAGCCGAATTCAGCCGAACGTACGAGGGAGCGAGGCGAGGCGAGGTACGCGACGACGACTCACGAGTCTCTCTCTACTCACTCGCGTCTCGCGAGTACTCGCGAGTCACGAACTCGTTCGCCTCACCCCTCGCCACAATTTCATATTGTCAATGTCAATTTTGAGGACGCGTGAACGAGTGAGGTGGTTCAATGAAGAAATTCTAGTAACTCTTTCAATTTGCGATCCTGAGTACCTCAAACGAGGGACCTCATGAGTGAGGGACTCATCTCTATAAGATAGGGATTTCTTCTCCCCTCCATTGTGCAGAGTTGGACTATAGAGACGGTAAAAAAAACTTTTTGACAAAAAAACACAAGCGACTTAAAAAAAAAACACTATGAAAAATAAGTTTAATTTCGGAAGTCGGTGTCTTTGGATCTGTTTTTAGGGTTCCGTAGTAAACAGGGAACCCTTGTAGTTTCGCCATGTCCGTCTGTCTGTCTGTCTGTCTGTCCCCGCTGTAGCTCTGACGCTTGTACTAGAAAGCTGTAATTTGGCATAGGTATACATATGAACCACTCCGACAAACACCTAAAATAAAATCTTGCTTTTTTTTTCTTTTTATTAGGGTACCTGATTTGCACGTAATGTGGGGATGATTTTTTGTTTCTCGTCTATCCCATGATGTGGGGTATCGTTGGATAGGCCGTTCAAATAATTTAACATTGCGGGCCTGTGAACACCATTTTTAGAGTCACATCTACATAAACAACCATTTAGCTGGCAGGGGGGAGGGCTGCCAGCTAAATGGTTGTTAAGGAGATGTGAAAAATTCATGGCAGTAGTACATACCTATAATGAAATTAAAAGGAAAACTATCACAGTTAGGTGGGCTTTACAAGTTAACGAGTAATAGTAGACCAACATAAATTTGCAGTTGGAGAATAGGGTATTTTACTATATACGAGAAAAAATCTATAAATATATTATTGAGATATTTTAGGCAAAAAGGAGTCGGAAAATGGTACTTTTAGTTCATAAAATAACAAAAAAAAAAATTTAAAATTCAATTCAACGTTTTCAGTTTTCCTAATCTGTTAAAAAACACCATGAAATAGTAGCCGCCATGTTATTACGTCATGGCGTTATGTAAACTAAAACGTGTCAACAGTCATCTGATAGTTAGTTAATAATAATAATAATCTTTTATTTCGACCAACAGTGGATCTTATACAAAAATACAAAATTTCAAAATAAAAACACATACAATATTAAAAAGACAAAACATATTACATATCTCGATTGCCTAGTATGTGAACCATACAGCAATGGTTCAGGTACTGATCAGCGCATTCGTTTACATAGCCAAGTGACGTCATGACCACAGAGCAACATGGCGTCCACTGCGTCCAGCGTTTTCGTCAAACTACGCGCGAAAATGTAAAATTTAAATGCAATTTTATGACACTTATCGATTGAATAAAAATTTTGTGTTTTTTTTTTGGGGCATATTAGCACTATAGAATTTAATTAAGACACTTTTCAAAAATGGGTGTAACACCCTATTGACCGTGGCATTTAACGATGTATGGGAGAACATGTTTTTCAAATACAATGTTAAGTTTCTTTTTGGGATAAATTCATCCCAACTTCCCAACTACGGACCCGGCCGACACGCACTTGGCCGGTTTTTGATTTTTGCCTCGCCACTTGCCCACACACGCGCCTCATTCTTGTTACAGTAGTGTACCGATCATAGCGCGGTTGTATGAAACTTACCTTCTGTCCGATTACTCTGTGACCAAAGGCTGACAGACATAATTAGTCAGAAATGCAAAACAAAGGATGAATTGGGACGACGCACAGTGGAACGAATGTATGGGAGCGGTTGGACGTAGACATGTCCGAAAAATAAGAGTAAAATTATGACAAACTAATGATGCCATCTTATTCGATTACTTAATGCCTTCATAAATTGTGGTGATGAATTTCTTCATAACTCCCATATTTCGGGAGTAATTTGAGAAAATGTGAAATTTTACTATGAAAATGAGTGTATCGAGCTCTCTCCCTCCTGATTCCGGGCTTGTTTCAAGTAGCGGTCTCTAATATCGTAATGCTATTACTAAGAGCTATATTTAATACTAAGACACATAGTGCGCCAAATGTGCACTTTCTGGGATAAAAGGAAATGAAAATTTAAAAAAAAAAACGTTTTTTCCCCATTTGTATTTACTTTAAACCGCAGACAGACTTATTAAGAGGTCTATAAATATATTATATATATACAGAAATATATATTAACAAAAATATTCACAAGAACTGATGAGAGTATGACTTTTAAGTAAGTTGATAATAAATTACCTAGTTTCATTAAAAGTACAATAAATAATTAAGATGTAAGCTCTAATTTACTAAGTTACACATTTTAAAACAATAACATCATTTAATTATCTTCGTCATCATCATCATCATCAATTAATTCAAATTCAGAATCGATGTCCGCTAAATCATTTATGTTAACAAATTCGATATCACTTTTCTCAGAATCCGTAAGCTCATAAAATTCCTTAAAAGAAGATTTTTTTACAAACTTATTTCCTTTTGGACGGATACTTGTAACAAGTGGATCAGAAGACAGTAAAAGATTGTGCATAATATCTTCATTGCATGAGATACTGCTATGCTTTCGAGAATGCCCCTCTCTATATTTTCTAAAATCTTTATTTCTAGCCTCAGATGCCTCTTCGGATAGAAAACCAATGGGCACAATTGACATGTTCTGAACTATGTCTGGCCCATGCATTAAAATTTTATGAAGTGAAGAAGGCATATAATACCATGGGTATAACTCCACGTAAAGCTTAGCAGTATCAAAGCAGAACTCTCGGAATTTAGTTACGTTGATCTTCTCTCCTGATGAAATACACTGCAAGATCACACAGATTTTTCTTAAAAGCATAGCATCTATTCCGGTCAGTTCAGCAGATTTAGTGTAGTTTTCAAAAAATCTCCTTGCCGAGTTGCCATTGTTGGTGGATCCACTGCCTTGTTTCACAACATCGAGAAGTAAGCCCGTTTCTCTTCTTACAGCCTCTTGAACTCTTTTCTTCCTGTCATCAACTTGCCTTTTTGCTATATCACCCCTTACTTGCCATGATTTTATGTCTAATTTGTAGGAAATGTGTAATAAGCATTCCATTGAGCGAATCCAAGCGTGAAGGGTGCTTAAGCTATATTTATACATGTCCTCGTTTGCGTGTTTATCTTTGATTAACTCTAAATTATTCATTTCTTTAGGACAAGCCTTGCATATGTCACACACTGAAGCTGCTGTATTGGATATAATGGAATGAATTTTACCATCAATCATTGTCAACAGCAGTTGGTGTTTGACACTAATTCCATCAGTGATGGTGGATGGAGTTAAGGCTTCAATCTCTGCTTCGATTTCAGCCATCTCTCTCTGCACATTTTCTTTGGTTTCCTTTATAAACTTAAACAATATTGGCCGGCAAAATGAAGTGGAAGATGGTCGCTCGTTTTCCCAAATTGTTACACCTTTTGAGACGAGCCGCAGTGGTACAAGACTAATCATAAAATTACTAGCAAGATCGATTTGCTCATCTTCACTCGTCCTTTGATGATAAATGCTTTGGCTAGATGATCCGTCAAAACCCCATTTGCTGGTCAATACGAGCTGTTGATTGGGATCAACAGGGGTTTCTAACGACCTAATAAGTCTTCTTGAGGTTAAATCCATCAAGGCTTGTAATTTGATTTTTGCAGAGCTCTCTGTAACTGTGAGATCTTCTTTGGCCGGATAACACTTAATTTTTTCTTTAACCAACATGTAGTAACTCGGGTATTGAAGAGCTCCTTCTTGAGTGTTGAAATCCCGAAGAGTGTTATAGCGCCATTTCGATAAGTTCATCGATACATAAAGAGCCAATGCCTTCAAAGGGGATATTTCCCGTACCTGAATTGATTTACCTTCAATGAAGGCTTTGATTTTTGAGGCCTCTTCTGGATTCTCCGTCAAGTATTTCATAACATAAGCTGTATCGCTTTGTCCTGCCTTTTGAAGCGCCCTTTCGGCCGAAAACATAATTTCAGCGCTGCTACTGCTGCATGAAAGACTATCTTCAGTGCGTCTTCTTTTTTGCCGGTTACTAAGGTCCTCAAAAGATTTACGAGGACTAGGATGTGTACAAGTTGAAGCATCAGATTTAGCAGGAGAAATTATGGGCTCGATGACGTCACTTATATTTTCTGTAGAAGGTTCCATATTTTCATTCTGTAATTCCGGCCATTGAATTGCAGCCTGTAGCCAAATCTCATGTTTCTTCCGAAACTTATCTGTGCTTCTTCCAGACTGTGTCCATTTTGCATAAATGCGGTAGCAAAATCGACGACACCAGTCTTTTAAACTTGTTTCAGCACTTTCACATAACTGAACACAACTGTTATCTTTTAAAACACTGAACAAATAGTTAAAGTCGCGTAAATCTTTATGTGCCCGTGCGCATAAAGCAACGTGAATATCAAGATTTGTATTAAAATTTGGAAAATACATTGCGAGATTAGCTTGGATACAACGAGGTGTAAATCAACACTGATTTTAAAGTTACTAATAGTGACCTATTTATATAAAATCCAGGTATCCCAGGTATCCTTTGTTAAATATTGCAAGGTAATTAGTTATTGTGATAATTAGTAAATGATGCATGCTAAATTAGTGTATTAAGAGCCATTTAGTAATTAAATAATAGCAATGTTCTTATCAGTAATCATTAGTGCATCAGTTTTATATGTAAACCTTAAGTCCCTAATTATATATCCTAATTAGCTTATATCTTCTCTAATTGGCTGCTCAGAAATGTTATTGTAATAAGGTAAACCTTTAGAAAAACGGTTTTAATCAACAAAATAAACAAAAAATAAAAAAATTGTGTTATAAAATAAACATCACTCTTTATCCCAGAAAGTGCACATTTGGCGCACTATGTGTCTTAGTATTAAATATAGCTCTTAGTATTAGCATTATGATATTAGAGACCGCTACTTGAAACAAGCCCGGAATCAGGAGGGAGAGAGCTCGATACACTCATTTTCATAGTAAAATTTCACATTTTCTCAAATTACTCCCGAAATATGGGAGTTATGAAGAAATTCATCACCACAAGTTATGAAGGCATTAAGTAATCGAATAAGATGGCATCATTAGTTTGGCATAATTTTACTCTTTTTTTTCGGACATGTCTACGTCCAACCGCTCCCATACATTCGTTCCACTGTGCGACGTTGCAACTGACAGGAAACCCTTGCTTTGTGCATCCAAATGTCAGACGACTACAATGCTGAACTAAATGCCACCTATGTTTTTGGCGGATATTTAATTAAATAAAATAGTAGTTATTGAAGAAGAATATTTTGAACTACGAATCTCTGTAGCAGAAAAGACAGATAATGGTGCCGATTCCCTTGTTCACAAACTAAACTAAATTTAAGTTCATTGCATCTTTTTCTTTCTATTTCATTAAGAAAAGGACAGAAAATAAATTTTAGTTTAGTCCTGTCAAATTAATCAGCGCCTGTCACTACTACATACAAGTTTAGACGTGATTAAAAACTTGCCTACTAAAATTACGTCAATTTACGTCAAGAGCTGATTAATTTGACAGGACTAAACTAAAATTTATCTTCTGTCCTTTTCATAATGAAATAGAAAGAAAAAGATGCACTGAACTTAAATTTAGTTTAGTTTGTGAACAAGGGAATCGGCACCAATGTGTTGAAAATTGCTGAAACAAACTGTACGCAATCAGATCTTTTATCTGAGTATAGAAGGATGAAATACCAAGGAGGTAGACATTCCGAAAAAGAAAATAGCATAACATAGTTCCCCGCAGGGTTAGGCAGAGACCTATGATACACCCAAGTCCGCAAAAAGAAATAGTAACGAACTCAAAACTGTACATTGAGATTTTTTTAAAAAGGAAGTGCTACGAGGTTTTAAAATGTTTGTCCGTTTGTCTGGATGTATGTTTCGGATTGGCGCAAAAACGGCTGAACGAATTTCGATAAAATTTGACACACAGATAGTTTATAACCTGGATTAACACATAGGGTACTTTTAATCCGCGTAGCACATTCCCGTCGGGTATTTTCCGACATCCACACGAGCGAAAAGTATCATACTGAATTTTGACAGTTAATTATTTCGACACGGTCCCAATTTTGAAAAACAATAGTTCGACGACTCATTGCTTCGACAGAACATACAAGGTGTCGTTTTGCATCCTCTTCAGATTTCAGGAGGCTGCTATGAAAGACATATATAATCACATACAATTACTATACCTGCTCAATAATTAATACATACTTGTTTTTTTAGTTATTTAAGTTTGACAGTATTTTAGAATACACCACTTTCACAGAACAGAATCACCCCGTTGCGTATGCGGTAGTGTGTGTATAAAAGGGCAGTTACAGTGCAGTATCACACGGGCCGCGTTTTAACATGCGTGTCCCAAACAAGCTGATTTCCGAAAACAAGAAAAAAAAAAAGAACTACTTATTTTATTATTGATTCGTGACGAGAATCATTAGCATAGTTACCTCCTTGAATTTGACGAGGATGCAAAACGACACCTTGTATATTCGACTAGCAAAGTGTGGTGTCGAAGTATGTTCTGTCGGACTAACCTTCGAAAAACACTACTTGGACAGAACCCTTCTTCGATATGCATTTGTTCGGCGGATCTCTGTTTCGACGGAACATACCTTCGACATAATACTGCTCTGAAATGTGACAATAATAATTGAATTTCGCTTTATGGTTTAAGGTACAACATAAAAACAATAAATAACAATCAATTATGTTTTTAATTATAACCAGTAACAAATCTTTGTACAGTTTAATCATTTCTTCAGATAATTTAAATAACACAACACAGTATTAATAAGGAATTTCTCAGTAGCAGCCCGGAGTCTGGATTTGTGCCTGGTTGATGGCAATAGGCTCGCCCCCTATTACATGGGACTTAAAAACATAACTGGTGAAATGTGGGTGTACTACAGGTACACCTCTGCCCAACCCTTCGGGGAAGCAAGGCGTTATGTTATGTTGTAATATTTAGAAGCCGCGGGTAAAAGCCAGTGAAATTATAAAAAATACTGCCTCAATAAAAATTATAAAGAATACTAGGCCAAGAAAGACGAAGGACTCAACAGCCAACAGTCTTTTATTTCAGTGTTATCTATTCCAACCTTAAACTAGAAATTCCACAAAATAAAAATTCCAATAACAAGGTGCAAAATCGTAACTTTATCTTATCGAGTGATAAAATTATCAATGCAATAATACTTTTATCGTGCGGACTCCGTGTAGTACGTGTCTTCAATGGCATTGAAAAGCAATGCCATTGAAGACCCGTATTAAAGAGTAGGGATTTTGTGGATGCAGATTTTTTTACATCCGTGGATGCGGATGCGGATTTTTGGTGGCTCACGTCCGCGGATGCGGATCTCAAGTTTTTGGGACCCGTCAAGGCGGTGCGGCGAAATTCAACATTTCGTACGTTTTTTGCTAATTGCAACGCTATATTGTTTTAGGTTGATCATCATTCAATTCGCGGCAAATTTACTAAAATAATTACTAAATTATAATCATTTAAAAATCAATATAGCTCTCGAAAATAATTTCGAGAGCTATATTGATTTTTAAATGACATTTTCACGAAATATTGTATTACGTGAAAATGTGTCGATTTAGAGCTATATTGATGATTTGAATCATTATAATTTCCATTTTTTTGATTATGATATTACTTATACAGGGTGAAATTAAATTCATGGGCATCCTCATAAGGGGTCATTGTACTCATCATTATGAACAACTCTTACTATGGGACTAAGCCTGAAATAGCGGAAAAAAAAAACTCGTGAAACCCTACATTTTGACGAGTTAAGCGAACATAAATGTAGAGAACAGCTGATTTTTTTTCGCAATTTTAGGTTAAGTCCTATAGTAAGAGTTGTTCATAATGATCAGTACAATTACCCCTTAAGAGGATGCCCATGAAATCAATTTCACCCTGTATTCACCCTTTTCCACCCACATCTGCATCCACATGAGCTCCGCATTGTTTAACCTATTGACCGCCATGTCAAAAAAGCAAAGACGTGCCCTCGGCGCCAAGCTACGAATTATTCCTTAAAATCAGTCACGTAGCCGTGACCGTGGCGTGCTGGGCACATTTTGGTCTGTCATCTATACATGACTGTGGCGGTCAAAAGGTTAATGGCCAGAAGGCTAAATAAATGCGGAAGCTCCGCAATTGAGGATGCGGATGCGGATGCGAATATCCGCAACATCTCTGGCACAGAGAAATGCAGTTTACGTAAGACCTGTTAATTATACCGCTGAAACAAATACTAATTAATGTACTAACACTAGCAAGCAATAGTCGAGTAAGGTAAGTATCGATTGCATTCCGTCCTGCCAATTGGCAATGCGGCTCCCGTTCAGAGACTCCTATTCTATATATGCTGATTTACACCTTAACTCGATCGGTAATCCGTTTAGAGCCGAACTTGGTGTATCTCTATTTCAGGCTCAATCAAATGAAAATTGATTACGATCGAGATTTATTAGTGCTAAGTTAAGGTGGGACGAGGTTTGTGTGTCTAATTCAGGATTAAAATTAATTGGAGAACATAGTCTCCGTACACTACACAGAAGAGTAGAATGACTGCTTTGACATTGTCTTCAAGGTTGTAGATTTTAAGGTAGTAGGTAGTGTTTGCACTGGCTAAAATATCATTAGGTAGTGCTCCAGGTATTTGGAAGTATCAAAAACAATATAATATTAAACTCAATTGTAGTTTCCTACGGAAATGAACTAGGAGCCGGCAACTATCCTCATGGCCCAGATGTAGGTCCTTACACACTAGCAATAACACTGTTCAACTGTTTAATTTCGAGGATTATCCAAACATTTGCGAAAACCACAGAGTGCACACATCAATACGATATTCTATTAGGTGTATGAGAAAAGAGAATTTATGTTATGTTAATGTAAACACACACAAGTAAAAGGGTTTGCCCATCAACAAGAATAGAAATATCGTGTGTGAAACTTTAAAGGTTGGGCATGTGTTTTTCCCGAGAAACGTGGAAATACAAACAAATATATATATGCCAGCTCTTCTTTTTAAGCCCTTGTTTTGTGTACCACACAGAAAACGTTGACGGTTGAGATGGCAACACACAAAGCCACGTCCTCAACAGGCGTTAGACAGAACTCGTAGAAAGAGAATAACATGATATCCGGAAAGATAGTGCCCAAAATCTGAACTAAAGTCTAAACTTAAATATAGTAACGCAGTAACGGAATTACTGGAACTATTCTAAGTTACCGAATCAGTATTCAAAGTCTATTGAAATGTATTTCTCGTTTTATGAATCCTGATTCGGAATCGATAATAAGTAGGAGACCGCATCGCGCCGGTTATTAAAATTCAGATAGAATACGCAGGGTATTCAATAATTTAGTAAACAAAGTTGCCTTGCCGTAAATGCCTGCCCAAAATAATACCAACAGCATTAAATATCGATCTTTGATATCAATATTTGGAGTTCGCCGCCTCGGAAATAAAAATACGACACCATTTCAATTCATTAGGCCGCCATCATTATCAACGATATAAATGAAAACAACAGAAAACGTATCTAATGAAATATTAAAAGTAATGGAGAAACTACAGTGTTTACAACTTTTGCGTTAGTCTCCAGTTTTCGCGATTCGGATATTATTTTGGAACGTTTCGAGCCAAGACATTGGGTACGGGATCTGATTACATAATAACCACAAATGGGCAAACTGTCCGCGAAGGCACAAACACACTCGGCGTTCGTTTAATTGTATTCGGATTACATGCTTTTGAAAGAGGATGTCCCCGATGGCCGGTCTGTGCTTGGATTTAACCCTATTCGGAATGGGAAGACATGGCAACTTTAAATTAAAGCAGTAGTTTACGCTGAAAGCAGCACAGTCGTGGGGCCGCAGTTCCTGCAGTAAATAGAATAAGTCAGTCACGATGGCAGTCATACAAGTAACAAAGATAAAATAAAAAAGGCTGAAATAGGCACATTTCGCACGTTAGGTATGCCACCGCCGCCACTTGGGGTTTCATCTGTATACAACTGGGTTATTTTTAATCTTCTTGATTTCTTCATTCGTGCGCTCACCGCGAAATCACGCACAGTTCCAAAGAAAGATGAAGTAATTTTTAGATTGCTGTTGTTTTATTACATAAGCATTTAGAAATATCGATTGTCATTTACAGCTAATTTCGTTCGATAGTAAGAAGCCAACGTTACTCAAACAATGAAAACGAAATAACAAAAACGTGATTATATGATTACATATTCTCGTAACATCCTCCATTTCTGTGAAATAAATCCCTGTAAGGACGCTACGAATTTGGACTGGTTAACCTTGTACTGTGGAAATGATACGATACGACAACAAACGCGATTCTGTTACTTATTGTAGACATATGCGTTTTTTGTGACTCCCGAGACATATCAATCACTTAGCATGGAAATAAAAAATGAGACATCGAGAAACGGGTAGTAGAGTATCAGAAAATTGGTCAGCTGAACCTGTTCTGAAAAATCCGGAGGCACTTCCTTCGTCTTCCTTCCTGTCCCAGGCACAAAGGTGATAAGAATACTAAATAGGCGACGAAAAAACGGAGCTACAAATGTACCATTTACGCAGAAAAATGTGGATCACTCAGAAAAAGTAATCTGCCATAATTACGAGTACAAATTGTTATGTCAAGTACTCAGGGCATTGTGTTGCTAGTACACTGATCCAATACAACTCTCGGCGTAAATGGCGTCGTATTGTTCATAAAGTGATCCCACTACACGAGATGTGATGGAAATGGAACACCGCCTATCTGTGCGGTCAGTTATTGTTTTTACATACACAGAGCAAACAGTATATAGGTGTCCACAATAAACTATTGTGGTTTGTCCTGGGAATCAATGCGAGCCTCTATTTTTAATACCCAGGGAAAATACGCTAGCACTTGAATAGACTCAATAGGCGTTTTGTCCTATTAGTTGAAAGATTTTCGGGAAGCTTATTGTTGAATGTTAGATCTATTTCTGAGTATTATTCGAACAAATTGACTACCCAAGGCTCTGTTGGGAATGAATATATGTATATATGAATAACCGTTTATAAATGTCAGAAAGCGTATCTTCCCAAAAATTGCTTCAGTGATTTACAGAAATGTTCAAACCCAACATATCTTGGATTGGTAATTAAAAATGCATCGTTAGCCTAACCTATAGTTAGAATTGAATTAGAGGTTTCGGAAATCCGATAGACCAGAGAGACGTCGATAAAAAATACAGCTAACGATTTCGGATCGGATTTCCAATAACTATCGTTGTTTCTGACAGTTTGGGAACAGCAGTAGCTAAAAGCAGTTTCGTTTCGAATTAATTTTATGAAGTAATCTTCGTTGCAGTACGATTTAACTAAAGAAACTTCGATCATGCAGTTTTTCCTTATACGACCTTATATGTCGAGTGGTTCTGCGGCATTAGTATTACTAATCGATTCTGTGTCACCCAAGTTATCGAGACCGGAAATTCGCAATGACCAAATCTTACCTATGCAATATAATCTAACGATCGAAAACGACACAATTGTGTGGTAAGTTGCGACACAAAATGAGATCAGGGACGAAAATCTGCAAGCGCAATAATTTGCGAACTTGTTCTGAAATTCACGAACACAATGAGTTGAAAATGAAGGAGGTCCTGAGCGGATTCTTTAGATTCCGCTACCCGTGAAATACGACAACATTAAAATTACTGCCGCATCCGGAGCAGTAGATACAACTCCACTAAATTCCAGTTGAAACAACTAAAGTTAGTTCCTAATTAAAACTAGATGTTAACGAGCATAAACAGTGGTTATTTGGTTATAACTAGAGCTACAGTAACAACGAACAAGTCAATGTTCAGCTTCCGGCTAGACACGCGGAAACTTGTGACAATGCCGGGGTACGTACGCTGTCTATTGAAACACGACAGCTTCCAGCGGTTACTGTATAATTCAGGTACAACTGTATAGTTCCCAGTTATGCCATTAATATGTATTTACGTTGATACAGTACCAGATACCAGACTGATGGAATTTTGACAATGTTACGCTGTTATGTGCAGACAAAGGTAAGATGAAATAAGATAGGTAATGTTAAAGGTAATGCCGGTAGAAAAGACACTGAAGGTCACTAGGAACTTACTACAATATTGTTATTCGAAGTGCTCTTCGTAAAAGTCGAGAAACACATTCGGAGCATGTCCGAGGTTTCGTTAATATTCCTATTACCTAAGCTCGCGAAAAAGGCAAGAAGCTTAGCTTTTTTCACTAGCTCTAACACATTTAGTTGATCACCAATTTGACCCTTAAAATGAGTTTTCCTTTAAATCGTTTTATCGTGCCCGAACGTGATTCACTACACGACTTCTGTGTCAAAAAAATCCAAGTTGGTCGAGTAAGAAGGGACTTTATCAACTTGGTGTAAATAAGAAATAATAAATCCGGAGAATTGCATTCTGTAATAAACTGGCGTTAGCCGAAAAAGATGATAATCAAACAAAAACTAGGCCTAACCGTTTTTGTTTATGATTTTTTTTTTCGGTGATTAGGTCGGTGGTTTTGAAAGGAAAAGTAAAATAATTTTAGCCTACAGAATATGCCATGACCAGAATTTCTTTATAGCAGACATCTTGTAAAGCTTTACTCGCTGGCTAAATAAGAAACCGAAAAAGCCATTACCGCCATTCAATGCGAAACTTCTAAGGAAAGATAGTATCTCAGGTTTCGATCCTTTTCAGGAAGAAATGGAAACTCGAGCTGTTTTGGCATTTTATGTGTACCTTATTCTTGAAATATTGCCAAACTCGGAAAGAGTTTGGAGGACGGAAAAAAGAATAAATTTATGTAAACTTTATGAATATTTTCTATACTGCAATTAAAAGTAAGCTTGGATCTTTCCGGAGCAGCAGAGTTCATAGCGAAACAGAGATCTCCAATTCTCAATCTCAACAATGCGAGATGTGCGTATCAGATTTCGTTTAAGAATAAAAGCCATTGCATTAGACCACAAGTGTCTTCCCCTTTATGACGTTCCTCATTCCTCTGGAGATCTTGACTAATTAACTTAAGCTAGTAATCATATTGAAGGGAAAAATGTAACTTCTTCGTAAGCCTATGGTGGTAGAAGCTACTTCTAAACATCGAAGGTCTGACATCCGACAAGATAACCTTCCAATCTTCAAAGCACCTTAGTCTAGGAGTCAAGGTGACTCCGAGATTGTGCTTTACCGACAAGGCCACTTTCAACGTTCTTTCCAGAACAGATACTGTTGAAAAATACTGGATGAGCTGTAGGACTTATTCGAGTCTTGTATCAACATGAACTAATGAGAACAGGTCGTGACGTGGTAAAAATTCGAGCTAGTCAGCAAGGTGTTGCGCCGAATTTACATTTTTAAATATCGCCACTCGTGGCCCCTTGTACACACACGTGAAAAACTACGATTTATTCGCCGAGTGTAGGTCGTCGAGTGTTGTATGGATCACTATGAAAGCTTGTTGACGACACGGTGGCACTACGGCACGGGCGTGCGCCGTTGCCGGTATGCGCCGTGTCTGTGCACGGCGTCATTGTAAAGAAGTCTAGGGGAGTATATCGACGGCACCGAATGTTTTCACAGCGGCAATTATTTTCGTGACGCTGATTTTGTTTTCAAATGAAGGTAAATCAATAATTTTATATATTACATGGATTCATGAAAGGCCTGTAATATGGGATGAGATGATCGAATGCATCCAAAACGTTCTTTTCCTTTTTTGTCCGTTATTGAGACTTTTTCTTTTATGGATGCATGACGCACGTCTGCAGCTTGGCATGGAAAAACAACTGAGCCGTACCTAACCGTTGTCACGTCAGTTGTTTACCGTGTCATGTACAAGCTCATATGTTTTTTCTATGGGTAAACCGACCCATACGCCGTAACGTAATGAAACCGTGCCGTGGACAAAGGGCCTTAGGAGCAGACTGACAGGAAGCCGGGGTCGCGTGGAAGTTCGAAAGGGTTACAGAGGCCCCTGGCAACACAGGCAACGGAACGTTAACGGGTGGGTTTTAGTCAGTAAGAGTCTGAAACACCCTCCCACTCCGCCCAGAGCGGGAGAAATTATTTGAGACTGACAGGAAAGATTCATTCTACATCCGAATAATTATTTAAATAAAGTTTCGACTTACCGATACAGTGTTCCAGAATGTATTTTCTTCACGCCGTCCATGTCTGCTGTGGTCTTCTTATCATTTCTAAACGCGACCGCTGATACCCTAATGGCAACTTAATGTATAACAACGTAATGTCATTATGAGCTGCTCTTTATAATACTGATGTTAATTCAATTCACCTGTAACAAACAATTTTATGATCAAAACAAAGTGGAAAATTGGAAACTAGGTCTCGCCACATAGCATGGCCATTTGCATAAATAAAAATGTTATAACTTGAATATAAAAGTTGGAGTGAACGAGGGAAACTTGGTGGTTTTCGTACGTTTTTTTGGTAATGAAGAAATGTATGCTGCTCTGAAATGTCAAATGTTTTTTTTATTTCTTGCCAGACGCTTGTTGGGCTACTTTTCGACTTATACGTGACGATGACGTTCGTAACGCGTTAGTGGACTTAATGTCCGCAGCCATTCGAATATCAAGCGGAGAGTCATTGCCTATCACAAAGTGTTCCATGGTTAAAAATTGAAGGAATCCAAGATGGTGGTTGTGGTTAATAATCCAGTGTTTACTTTTGAGTTACACCTCCGTTATTAAAACAATTTATCATCAAAAGGATTGTCTTTATTTGTTCATTCGTACTTCATCAATCAGCCTATAATTTTTCCACTCCTGGGACACAGGCCTCCTCTCTGTGAGAGGTAGTGGGCCGTAATCCACCACTTGGGCCCAGTGCGGGTTGGTAGATGTTACATGTCTCTAAATTTTTGGTTCTAGGACATGTCGGTTTCCTCACGATCTTTTTCATTCACCGTTTTGAGAGCAGTGCTGATAAAATGATTTACATATAGTATACCGCCTGTTTTGGTTCGAACCTACGACCTACAACTCGTAAGCCGAGGCCGTTACCACTGGGCCACTACTGCTCTCTCAGCGGTGATATAACGGATGTAAAACATTCGTACTTATAAAATCATAATTAGGTAATTATTCTTTGTTCTTCAAAAAGGTCAGGTGCGTAGTACTCGCATCCGCCGTTGCGTGTATGAGTATGTAAGGATATTAGCAGGTGGCGTTCTGTAGTGTCTGCCTACCCCCATGGGAAGAAAGCGTGAGATTATGTATGTATGTAATTATTATTTAGGTACATTACCAATGGTATGCATGCTTATTTGCGGTTAAGGTCTGTTACAAGTATTATTCATAATTATGTAGGTAAGTATTGTGTCATTCAATAATAACAATAGGCCGATTAAACTTGTATGTATTCAACAAGGGATACGAGGCTAATTATTTGTCATTAATATTCTTTAATCACAATATACAATGAGCGGGTCTTTGAGAGTACATAAATTATTTACTAACTGAGATAAATAAGGACAATGTCAAGTAGGTACTTGTTTTATTTATCTTGAGTATTACAACAAATACAGTTTTAAAAGTCAAATTAATGTTCGTAAAACAAAATTCATATCATACTTGGGATATCAAGTCAAACTAAAATAATGATCAAGGGACCTTAGCCCAAATAGTAGTGACCCCCCATGGCCCTCATAATTAAGAATGACGGAGCTAGAAAGGCGAAAATTGCTTGCGTACGCCATGCCTTCCTTTGTATGCAGAATAAAATTATCAAGAGATTACCATTGCAAATCGGGCGAACTTTCATTGGCAGCAAAAAGTTATAAGTTATTTAATCGCGCAGCCTTGACTACTGGACTGCAACAGCTTTTTAAGTTTCGTAAACTTTGCTTTTTTCAGCGGTATTTTAATTGCTAGCCGCGACTACGTTAATTTTATATTTCATCAATTTTTTTTTGTACAAATATCTAGGATGAAAAGTAGCCTATATCCTTCTCCAGGCCCCAGGCTACCTATCTGTCAAGCATCACGATCGGTTCAGTGGTTTTGGCGTGTATTTTTCTCTATGGCAATGGTACCGATGTCGACAATTCTGCCAACGTCAATGTGTTGAGAAAACGTGCGGAGACGGAAAAAAAAGAGTACTTTAGTATTTATAATATTAGTATGGATGGTTATTAATTTAAATTGATAAATCTGACAGCAGTTTATGAAATTGACAGGCGAACTTTGAACCTGTCGCTTGCTTCACATTCGGTTTTCTAAATAATTGATATTGTAAATAAATATTCCTCACGCATTCCTTTCGCTAGGACAGTGCCAAGAGGTAAAACACAAGGACTTTACTTGAGAATCGGGACAAGAACTCTTGTTTAAATAAATATAATTATTGTAGGTGGAAACATTGTACCTGAAGTGTATGTCTCGAAAATATGTATTTACAGTACGGCCGTCGAGAGAATGCATTCCGACACCTGTCAACTGGACAATTCCTAATGCTACGGCTACATTGTCACGATAACGCGAATTTCACTTCGCGCGCTCTCTATTGTATAGCGAGACGCCGAGCAGTGCGCTTGAACTAAACTTCGTGCGCTCTCTCTCGCACACAGCTCATCGTCTCGCTATACAAAACAAAATTGAGCGCGCGAAGTATAGTTCGCGTTATCGCGACAATGTAGTCGTAGCATAATGCTGGGGCTACATTGTCGCGATAACGCGAACTCCAGTTCGCGCGCTTGCTCTCGCACACCGGTCGACGTCTCGCTGCACAACAGAGAGCGCGCGAAGTGTAGCCGTAGCATTATAACTTTAAGGATCAAATTAGCGAAACACATTCGTTATTATGAAACTGACAGTTGACAAGAACGCATTCTCTCAACGGCCGGACTGTAGTTACTTCAAAGTTCTAACACACGATATTCTAGCGATTTTCTATGATTCATATCATGTATGATAGAGGTAATCAGAATTCCTACCTGCTTTTGGGTTATTAATCCGTACCAATTATGAGTTCTGTAAACCAATTAAGTCTAGATTTAGGTCCATCTCGTTGATGATCCTAAATCAATATTGATGACTGATAATTGCACATCTGTTAATTGGACAGTGTAATTTTGTTAACCAATTAGGAAAAAAACTAAGCGTTAGTGCTTATACACACGAGAGGCACGCATCCTGCCGGGGTCGCGAGCAAGTTCGAAAGGGTTACCGAGGCCCCCGCAACACAGGCAACGGAAGGAATACGGGTGGGTTTCAGTCAGTAAGAGTCTGACACACCCTCCCGCTCCGCCCAGAGCGGGAGAAGTTATTTGATAATTTCACACCCAAAAAAAAAAGGCACGCGTCAACGGCAGAGGCAACTGCAGCCACGTGACGCGTGCCGCTCGTGTATGAACACTAGTGCTTCTGGCGTTCTCAGCTTCTAGCTGGTCTTATTATATATTCAAAGGTAAGGTAATGTAATCACAGTAGACGTTATTTACGCTAGCTGTACCTTTGAGAAAAAAGTAATTTCCTGGCATCATCGATCTATCTGTACTGTTCGCAGTAACGTACTTCGTAGTATGTTATACCACATTAGAAGAATCTTCACGGACCATCGACTGCTCATCACTCTACAGAAACCGTTATGGTTGACTAAAGGAAAACGTCTACTATCGCTCATAACAATACAGAGGAGAAAGGCACGTGAAATTATGATATAACAACTTCACGAATGTATAATTATATTTTTGGCCACAACAACGAACACAATGTGAACATTGTGCAAACTTTGTTAAAAGTCAAGCAAACATATAAAGTGGATACTTGTTTTCTGATACATAGTGTCCCAAAATTTACGCAATATTTGAATTAAATAGAAAACACCGTATTTTCTTTTCTTTTATTATATTTTCTTTATTGAATCATAAAGTACATAGGTTAGAGTTATGTATGGAATATCAATAGCACATCAGGCAAATGGCCTCTTCGGCTAAGCAGTTAAAGCTGCATGAGACCTTTCCTGGTTCTGTACTCTCGTATTGGTGATCAGAGCTGGCCCCCTAGATCATGCGATTTAACACCACTGGATTGATTTTTATGGTGTTATTTGAAGTCAAAGGTATATGACAACAAGCCCACAACCACCCGTGCCTGAGGAGGTGATTCAACGCTGCATCAACGAAATTCAGCCACATTATGCAAAAAAGTCATGGAAAATTTCGACAAAAAGAGTGCCTATGCGCCACCTAAGCCGTGGCCATTTGCCTGATGTGCTATTCCATACATAACCCTAGCCTAGCATACTTTGATTCAATAAAAAAACTGTGTTTTCTAATTAATTCAAATGATGCGTAAATTTTGGGACACCCTTTACTTATTTACTTAAAAGTCAAATATTTACTTTAATAAACGGCTTTATGGGATGTGTGATGTTTGTTTCGGATAATTTGTTATCCCGATATATTGGGCAGTATGTAGTGCATTTAGACGAGGCGCGACCCTTCCCTTAAACCCGCAGAAACCCACCCTGTAATCTTGTTAGTTTTGTTCATTTCTAACATTGTATTAATCTTTATTATAAAATTATATCATGAATATAGTAAATACATACGTTTTCTGGAATAAAAACAATGATAACATTGTCTTATTTATTATAGAGTGACTTAATCAAAGTAGTAGGTATATTTTCAAAACCTTTCGAGAACCTAGAATAATTTTATAGATATTATGTAAGATTTTATACCATGGTAACTGAATCTTATAGACCACTTTGTTAAAACGCGTCGACTTTTTAATGAACAATACTTTCGTGGGACGGGCGAACAAAAAGTGCACCCGAATGAATTAACTTCAATTTATCAAAGAAATTAATAAGTGTATAGTGGCAATAAAAGAAAGCTGTATAGCCCATTGTTAATCTGGCGAAGACACAGTCGCCGTTTGGTGCATTCGCAGTACACTTTGCTCATAACGGGGTTAATTGTCCAGGCAATTAGCAGAGTACGGAGTCGGAGGCAGCTCAAAATATTTATGATAGGACTTCCGATGCAATGCGGTATATAACGACGACAACAGTTTCTACTCTTTGAATATTTACATTATTTTTGCCAAGGAAAAAATATATTTTGACCAATAGTTTTCTGAATTGGAAGTCATTATTATTCAAAAATATTTTCATCGTTTTTGTCTAGGGAAGAAATAGATTTGTACCACTAGGTTTTTGAACTAAGATTTTTCTCAAAGATTTTACCGTTTTTGTACTTGCATACATAAACTCACGCCTTCTTCGCATGAGGGTAGGCAGAAACTATAAAACGCCACCTGCTACGCTCCTTACATACTCCTCAGCGTTTTTGTCTTAGGCAGAAAATTGATTTTGACCAGTAGACTTTCGAACTACGATTCGGAATATTTATCCAGCATTAAGGAAACAATAGATCGCTAGGTTTTCATGTTATCAACCTGACGACATTGCAACATAATTAGGCTATTATTTCAGATTTACTAAACCATTAAGTATACCAGATACCAGGTTCCATTTCATGAGTAATTGATGTAATTTAGATGTAATTACAAATTCGTTATTTTAAATTGGGCTGGAAAGATCCATTTCAAATTAGAAACACTTTTTCGTGTAATATTCCGAAAAATGTAAGTTAATGTGCGAAGGAAAACGTCGAAATAATACTTTCTTCTACTTGTCACATTACATTCTTTTTTACCCGACTGCCCCAGAAGGAGGGTAATGTTTTTCGAGAGTATGTATGTATGTATGTATGTATGTATGTATGTATGTATGTATGTATGTATGTATGTATGTATGTATGTGTGTGTGTGTGTGTATGTCTATTTTTTGGCACGCTCTGTAGCCTAAACGGCTTGATGGATTATAACATAAGAGGTGTCGTTAGATTAGTCTTCATTGTGGGAGTGACATAGGCTATATAATATTTATATATTGCATCTACAAATACAAAAAGCGGGGGGAAGGTTTTTTTTTTTAAATAAATTATAACAATATTGATATCAAATCAAAGCTAGTAATGAGTCAATTCCATATATATATATATATATATATATTAATAAAACTAAAAAGCTTGAAATAAAACAAATTACATATTTAAAAACAAAAACCCGACTGCAAAAAAATAACTAAAAAGAGAAAAACAAGAACAACACAATTATAATCTATAGAATTTAGGTATCGCAGGCGGAGACAAACCAATAACCTGAAATATGGTGTACCTTTTGTTTGTGGGGACACCAAAACCTGCGATATCAAAATTCTATAGATTATAATGCTTGTTTTTCTCTTTTCAGTTATGTTTTTGCAGTCGGGTTTTTTGTTTTTAAATAATTGCAGAGGTATTTAAAAAACCGGCCAAGAGTGAGTCGGACTCGCACACGAAGAGTTACAATATTTAAAACCCCTTTTTTAACACGTGTTTTGTTTGGGAACCCCATTATTTTATTTACTTAAGTGTATTTTTATTATTTTTTGTTATAGCGGCCATAGTAGCACACTTTTGAAATTTCAAACGTCCACCTATCACGGTTCAAAAGATAAAGCCCTGTGACAGGCGGACGGACAGCGGAGCCTTAGTAACAAGGTCCCGTTCTACCCAAAGGGGTACGGAATCCTAATATGAACTTTATGACGAGGTAAAAAGACCGAGCCGTAAATGGCGGGATGATCTCTTAAGTCTGCGGTAAAGAATGACGACAAACAATTTAGGTATGAATTGGACAGACGTGTAAACGTGTTTGCTCAGCAAAAAGGTTGAAAAGGTCAAATATTACCCAATCTTAGGTTACCTAAAGTGGTAGCTGTTGGAATTAGCTATTTTTAGGGAGAAGTGCCTCTTGCGTGAAGTTGCGTGAGAACTTAGCATTCTAGGATTGGAACTATATCAGACCAAATATGTGTCTGATACTTTTCGGAGTGTAGCTATTCATCAAAACGAATTCGACGACTGTCGAGAAAATAAACTAAAAAAAACCGGCCAGGTGCGTGTTGAACCACGCACAATGAAGGGTTCCGTAGTTGGGAAGTTAGAATGAATTTATCCCAAAAACAAACTTATGATTTTTTTTCACAACTACATAAACAAACAAAACTCTAGCAAAAATTAGGACTTTAATACTTAATATTACGCAAGCGGATCCTTGAATCGAAAACTAGTGTTCACAGACCCGCAATATTTTTGAACGGCCTATCCAACGATATCCCACACCACGGGGTAGACGAGGAAAAAAAATATCATCCCCACATTACTTGCAAGGGAAGTACGCTAAAAAAAAATATTTCTAGATTTTGTTTTAGCACTTTGTTGGCGGGATTAATATGTATAACCTATGCCAAATGACAGCTTGCGTGCCAATCATTGTGTTTGGTTCACTGATATCTTCAGCCAATCGGATTACATGGCATCCGTAAAATTTTCGTTCCAGATACAAGGTGTTACTCTTCTTAGGGATGCTCCAGCTGCTTATGTAGCTATACCAACTGAACTGCTCTCTTAAAATATGGTTGAAAATAGTTGAGCAATCTAGGTGCAATATGGCCTGATACTACCGTACCTCAAAGGACTTTTGCCGAAAATTACAGCAGTGTCTGCAAAAACGGGATAGAAAAATTGCTCTGACCTACCTATTATCCAGAATGAAGTTTTCGGAGTTAAAAAATACGCTAAATAGCTTAAAGAAGAAATATTTTTGACCAACTCATTTGTTTGATTCATGTCCCTGTAATAATTCGCACTTGTGCCTCACCTGTCCCACCGCCAACGATTAGCGAGAAGCGAGTAAAGCTAGCAACTAGAAACGAGTTGGCGAGCAACGAGCAGCGGATAGTTTTGTCGCTGGGCTATGAGCGAGTGCGCGAGTGCCACCAGAGGATTGACTGCCCAGTCACTTGCTGGTATGTGAGTTTCTCAGCGAGTGTTCTGCCCGCCAAGGCGTTGCGATCACGGAGTGGTCCAGTGGAGAAAGAATTCTCGTTGGCAGTGTGCGGTCAGCGATCAACTATTAATAATGTTTTACTGACACGGGACCTACACCCTAATGTATATTTCTTGAGCGAGAAAATAGTCGATAGGTAGTCGCTTACATGTCGGCGATGGGACAGTTGCCTAAGGGCAACTTTATCAGCTACAAGAAAACACAGCAATGTTTTTGTTCAATCCAAGTTAATGTAAAACAGAGTAGGCGTATACAATAACAAACTTAAGACACATTTTCTTGTTTATGGACCCACTTGAGTACAAGTAAATACATATTTGAACATAGACAAACATGTTTACATTGTATAACTTTCTACAATATGTGTAGAATGACTAAACAAAATGTGTAAATTGTTCAAAGAATTCAGTGAAAGTACACACACAGTGGTTTTGTATGTATGTGAATAAGTTGTGCCAAGTTTTGGTATGCATAAATTATAATTTCATCAAAGAACAAGTTAGTGGTAAGACTATTATTGTTAAAAATTGTAGTTATGAATGTAGTTAACTTTTAATAGAACTTATGATAAAATAAATGATAAATGATTTATTTTCTGTAAGTAGGTTTGTACAAACACTTTTACATGTCAATCATATTTTTAAAATAAATCTAGATGAGGACGGCATTTCCTATTTGACTACTCTGAGAAGAAAGGCCGAAACAAACTCAGAGGTCACAGTCTCCTTTAAAGACTGAATGACTGAATAACTTTCTCAATTTAAATGAGATTCACAATAATTAAAAAAGCAACAACCTGTACATGATTGAATGTGTCTCAAATCAAACAATTGAGTAATAAAAGTGAAACGGTAACAGGAAAATGATTTACTTTCTGTAAGTAGGTTTGTACAAACACTTTTACACGTCAGTCATATTTTTAAAATAAAGCGAGATGAGGACAGCATTTCCTATTTGACTACTCTGAGAAGAAAGGCCGAAACAAACTCAGAGGTCACAGTCTCCTTTAAAGACTGAATGACTGAATAACTTTCTACATTTAAATGAGATTCACAATAATTAAAAAAGCAACAACCTGTACATGATTGAATGTGTCTCAAATCAAACAATTGAGTAATAAAAGTGAAACGGTAACAGGAAAGTGACAGTCAATGAGTATTTGTATTGTTGTATATAATACAATAACAAAAACACTATTGTCACATCATTAATTAATACATTTCATCAAGGAAGAGAAGTTCAAATGAGAATTTGAGATATTAGTGACTTTTTTATTGTTATGTAATGTACTTTACACAACTTGCCTTAATCAAATCAAATCAAATCAAAAGTCATTTATTCAAACTAGGCTGAGAAATCTTTAGCTATTCGAATGTCAAAATTACACAAAAAACGCCCACCCTTCACCACTTCCTAGTGCTTTAGCTGGGAAGACGAAGTGGCACAACAAACTCCCCTAGCAGCACACCTGTCTGTACAGTTAGAAAAAAAAATATTCTATACAAATCATATGCCTTGACATTGCCTGTCATTCATCAACCATTTTGCCAATAATTTAGTTTGCTCTAATAGGGCAGAACTCGACTTTTGAACGCAAATACTTTTTTTACTAGACATGTGTTGTAGTGACTTAAACTTAAAATTGTGTGCTAGATGAATATAGTCATATTCATCTAGCACACAATTTTAAGTTTAAGGGTGTATAGTGTAAAGATGTAATGAAGAAAAAGACTTCCAGCATTAGCCCCAAATAAATTGGGCTGAAAGGATGATGATGTGATATTTGTTATTTTTATATAAGCAGTGCAGTAGATGAAAACAGCTGAGATAATAAATATGCTGTATTCAATCATCTTGCATGCTAGTTTTTGCCAATTTTTTTAGAAACCGTATAAAACTCAATCATCTGTAACATACTACTACAATTCTTGCAAATAAATTTCAATTCATTTACAAATGAAGTTAACAATGATTTGATTACTCACATGTAACAAATCGTACACCTAAAATAAGCACTAGGAACATGCCTTAACCTACGTGAATGCAAATAAAACTGATAACAATATAAGGCTAGGCTAGGGCATCCTACAATTTTATTGTTCGGTCACAAATTCATTAGTCACACAGATCTAACAATCACAATAGGTTTACAGCACAACTGTATACCTACATACTGTATACATACTAGGGCATTATGTGTGAGGTGGTGCCCATCAAGCATTGCATTTACTATTGTGTGATGTCCCAAATGTAAATAGACAGTAATTGAGTGTGAAGTGTCACACGGTTTTACGAGATACTCAGTCTTTAAAATATTTTTATTGTAAATATGAGTTACCTCAGTTTTTTATGGAATTTTCTTTAGATGCATAGCATGCTGAGTTTAGCAACAAATACTGAAAATGGTTACATGCTGTATGACTACCCCTTAAGCTGGTGTCTACTGCAAATAACTACGGCCTAAGTCTCATTTCTGTTCTGCTAGCTCGGTGAATGAGAAGTCAAGCTTTGTACTCCTGAGCTGACGGTTCCACTACTGACTTAAGTTATAACTAAAGTTGTCTGTTTTTCAAAAACAGCTTACAGAAAAAGTGAAGGATAAAAGATTTATATTAAAAACTAGCTGACCCGACAGACATTCTGTCCAAATTTTAAATCATTCATACAAAATTTCCCTTTTCCCTTTTCAACTTTTCTTTTCGTAAGAACCTAATTTGGACGATTAAACTAAACAAACATTTTCTAAATCATTCCAGCCGTTCTGAAGGGATGTTCTTACCAACAAACAGCTTTAATTTTTATCACAAGATTATGTCAGAATTTATTAAACATTTAAAAAATTCTTAGACAGTTGAAGTAGGTACCTAAAAATTTAATTTACTTTTAAAAATGAACTTACCTGTTACACAATTTAATATTCTATACATATTGTGTTCTACACGATTTCTCTTAGGAGACTAACAATCTAAATGTAGTGTATACTACTTCTTATCACTAACTGGCCAATGTAGGTTAAAGAAAAACAGTAGTGGAAGTACTAGATTAGCTATTCAATTTTACCTACTTACTACATCCTTTGGGCAAATGGTTATGTTAAAATTTCTTGACACCAGACCAGAACATTTTCTTGGATAACTTGACACACTTTGCATACATGTTTACGGTGTCCACAACAAATTATGTGAGAAAACATGACAAAATTTCACTGTAGGCCACATCAATGAAAAAGACTTTTATGAATCTCAACATTTCTACACAATTATGACATAAATGTGTGTGGCACTGTTATCAAAGTTTACGAATCACGGTATTCGCGGTCAATCTTCACGTAAAACATATTTTCGTCGGCATCGACACGTAAATAGCGAAATGTATAAGACTCACCGAAAATGGCTACAAACTTTACAAATGCACCAACACGGCAAACACCGCATAAATGGAACGTGAGATAGTTTTTTACACCATCAGTTTCCCGTACGATTGCACTTTCCAACAGCTTTTACTATTACGGCCCCCTACTAAAGCAAGTAGTACAAACAGGCACGAAAAATACTTGACGACTGACGTACTGCTCTACGCCTAGGGAGCGGTCAGAATGTAATCTTTTCCGCCGAACGAGTAAACAAATATGTGTTAAATACGCACTTACACACAATAAAAGCACCAAATAACGTCACTTATTTCAATTCACATACGAAGATCTTATCACAAATCACCATGAAATTATAATTTGGGCGACAACGAAGCGAAATTGTCCCTCCTCCCTTCACCGTAAATGAATCATAGACAATCACGTTTTTTTGTTGGTTTGACTTTGTTCTGACAACGACAATCAGATTCAGCCTAGTGACAACAACAAAAAAAAGGTTTTTCCTCAGAATCTTAAATTGCCTATTGACAACAATATTTTAAATGATTATAGAAGTTCCTATCTACATTGATACATTTCTAAAATAACACTTAATTATATCAAACTCGACATGTTACATTCACAACATGTTCCAACAACTGAGTAAATCATTAGTAACAAAGACTTGGTTAATAATATAAAACCCCCAGTAGAACTTCATAAACTAAATCAAATGGTCTAAAAAAAACCTAACATTTTATTTAATTATTTTCATCCTTTTCTGGTGCAATGCATTAAACAAGGAAAGAAAGAGCAAAGCAATAAATTATCTGTAAATTACCTTTGGTACATGTATCCGATTTTTTCTATTTGTACTCAATAGTGACGCCCAGCTTTACCAAATTAGTAAATCGATTTAAACCAATTAAGAGAGAATCGAATACGATTAAAATGATAAGGATAAGTAAAGTAAGACGAAATACATTTTGTTAAACCTACGCATAACTTTGATTTAGATTTAAAAAATAGTGATTCATACACATAATTATGAGAAAGTATAAAAAAAATATTATTATTAGGGACAGTTAGGGTCAAGATAATAGGAAAATAAAATTACATTTTCCTAATCGTTGAGGTAAACAGTGCTGAGGCTATCCGTAGGCCTCGGTATTACTGTACTCTATGATACTACTAATGTTATAATTTCAACTAAAGACTACTAGTTTGTCATCTTCAGTTCCCATTTTCAGCATAGCAAAATGATCTTCTTCTTAGCGTGTTGATGGCACTATTAGTTCTTCCTGTAACGTGCAGACAACAGGACACGCTAGACACAATGTAAAGTGTCACATTGTTTATGGAACAGTTCAGCACCACATTATCACTCCGGTTGGAGTGACCTGTGAATCTCCACCTGATGCTCCTCCAATCTCCAGGTTGTACTTGCTTCGGCCAACCGGGGTCCGGAGTCTATTTGAAGACTTCCAGGTAAGCCAAGGCAACTCGTACCCACGTGGGAGATTTTCAGTAGGTGCAAGGTGGAGCGAATGGGTTGGGTAGGGAAGCACTCCACACATCTCGCCACGGCTTTATCCAGCTTCTTTAGATCGTTCGCCATTGAGATGGGCATACTTTAAAAAGCTGTGGCGGCTTTTCAGCCTTTGTGACACGAGGACGTTATTGTGCAAAGGGTTCTTTCACTTGAGCTTGCCATCGCTCAACGAAGTTATGGGGCGCTATTTCTGCTAGTGGATACAGCATTTGTACCGGGTTCAGTTTTGGGCAACCAGTGATAATCCAGCACGTTTAATTCAGAACTGTATCTACTAACTTTGCATAATATTCATTGATTCCCTTGAACACGTAGCTATTCAGGTGTACGTTTGATTGACTGTCAGCAAATTTACAAAAACAAAGACATAGCTCATCGTTCTTAGCAGTCGGGAAAATGTTTCGTGACGTCAGCTTAGTTTTTACCGCCGCCACTTAGTAAATACTGAGCTTACTGTATTAACCGAAATCATTTTTCTTTTTCTATAGAAATACTGTTATTACTTTTATTTCTTTAATGACATAATAATAATAATAAATAATTCAGTTTTAATTTCACGTTAATCCATTTTATCCATTACAGAATTAGTCGACTAATCAATATCAATAAAGATTATGATAATCGGCTCATCGCTCTAGTGTTGTGCACATATATGTATGTTGTGTTGTGTGTGCGTGGTGATTTGTGTCTGTTAATGCTGATAGAAAGAAATTAAATAAAATCAGGTATATTTTGACGATGAAACTTACATAAATGTGAAGAAACACTGTGTTTTGTGTTATCAAGTGATAGTGAATCCGTCGAGAGGCGGTAATCGTGTACGTTCTTTCGCTATTTGTGGATTCTGGATCTCGTCGATGTACCATAAACAAAAATGTCAGCGATCCCGATTTTTTGTTTCTTGCTGCATATCCATCGTTATACCTTAATTAGATCACACGAATGATATAAAATAATGTTAGACGCTTTCTCCCGTGGTATCATCTCGTTCGAACAGCGTTCCCGAGGCAATAAATCGGCCATAGTAAACGTGCGTTTCGTGTGCTCGCGCCCGTCTACACCCGACCTATCTCATTGTTTATGTATGGAGAATAAGCCAGGAATTTTTATGGGGATTCGCGGTGTATTCTCGTTTTAATTGAATATCTGGAAACGATCAGGGTTCCTCGGCGCCTGGTAGCGACGGCGGGGTTGGCCCGCGCCATCGGCGTCCCCCCGACCGCCAAGGTTTTTCGTGATCTCTATTTATAATAATCTCTCGATCATTTGGTGCAGCATAATGACATTCTTGTAATGAAGTGCCGTTCTGTGGATTTGTGGGACATGTGCCAATTATTGTGCCCGTGACGAAACACGCCGCGGATTAGTTTTGTATGTATACAAATACACGACTGTACTGTTTGACTTACATGGGATCACATGGAATTATATCACACAGTGTTGATCCATGGTCATACTCTGTATTAAACACTGACCGTGTTTGGATGTGGTAAACTCCTGTAAATGTGTTTATTTATCACATTAGTGGACAAACAGGTACATTCAAAGATTATTTTTTATTTATTTACAATCAAAACAACATCCATTGTAACATTTATATATCATCATTATAGCTGTTTGTTTTCTGGTTGCAACCAACTTAATATAAAAATAACATTGCATAAAATTATCTTAATTCTAATAATTTATTCATGACAGGCATTGTGTCTAATTTGTAGCATCAAGGTCTTATATCTTAGCTCTGTTTATCAGTTAAATTCTATTTTAATATTGCATACCAGCTCTAAGGCCCGTATTATAGAATGTCACTCAATACTCAAGCACTACTTAAAACTAGATTCAAGCCATTTGATTGGTTAAAACTAGTTTTAAGTAATGCTTGAGAATTGAGTGACATTCTGTAATACGGACCTAAAAGCCTATGTTTTGGAAACCATAAGTTGCATTTCCAAAACATTAGTTGCAATATAACAATTATTAGGCCTAAATAAATAAGAATCTAAAAACTTTGAGTGCTAATTTGCAACTACTGCAACAGATCTAATTAATGGATGGTTTAGAATAATTATTTTTTAAACAAAAAAAAAATACAAGATGCCACTTTGTAGTGGTTATGTTTATGTTTTTTTTTTCTTCTAAATGTTAGAAAAATAAAACATAAAATGTCTAGATTTAATTGTAAAGTTTGAGTTATTAATGAAATCTAGGTTCATACCTAAATACAACATTCCTTGACTAGCTTTCTTTAGAGCAGCTAAGGAGGCAAATGTATTGAATCTATTACTAGTCACAAATAAAGGATATACAATAGTTACCAACAAATATCAAATCGGAATCAAAAAATATAATTTATTGAGGAATATATCAATATAACAAAAATCTTTTCTATTGAAATATCACAATAGTTGTTATGTGATCCAAAATTGCACAAATCTACAGTAAACTCTAATTAAGAGAAGAATATTGCTTATACTCACAATCAAAATGATTATACTTCACAGCCAAATTAAGTCAAACCATAGACATACATATCTATTTTCTAGTAATGTGATATTGTGCATATCAGTTTTACAGTGAGTTTAAATACTATGAGGCTGGAACGCAAAACATGATCCATAAAAACCAACTCTATATAATGTAAATATTAGATGTGTAGCATTTGGTGATCCTCTATGATTCACTACTTCAGAATTACGCATGAGTGTTCAATTGTAACAGTGTTTCTCAACCTTTGGGCTATGGACCTCTTGGGGTCCAAGTTTGCAATTTTACCCACTGTTTTTTTTTTCCAAGTTGTCTTTGACATAAGGTCATCACAAAGCAATAAAAATGTTGGGAATCACTGATTTAGAAATAATTACTGATGGATAATGCTGGTAATATTGTGTGTACAGTCAAGTTGGCGAAGGCACGCAGGGGTATGATCAAGGAGAAGGAGAAGGGCGGAGGCGCCCGCCTCAAGGACGAGCCCAGTGATCCTGCTGAGCCCGGTAAGAAACTATTTATTTATACATCAAATATTAGGGAAGGCATGAGATTGTTGAGAATAAGCGAGTAGCTATCAATAATAAAAAATAAAAAGATGGTACTGTGTGGTAAAATTAATATTAATTATACCTCAAGCTTTTTGTATTATTATTGCATCATCTATGAGAAATGATTCTGAAGATTCGAATTATTTATTTTACAAAATTTAAAAATATTCACATTCAAAAATAATGTTTATGACAAAACATAATTCAAAAATGTCAGACAAAACTCATTCTCTACAGACAAAAATTAATCTGCATTGTCTGCTGCATAATTTACATTATTATTTTTAGTAATGCTTCTGAACATCGCGCATTTCAAATAAAAAAATAAACTGCATTTTCTAGTTAAATTATTTAATAATTTAGGTATTGTACAAACATACCAGTTTAGAAATATACATGTTTTGTCGTAATTATATGTTGATACCCATCACGTCTGTGAAGTTTTGCCAGCTAATTTTATTTGATGTTGTATAATTATGTCACCGTAAGATTGTGTAAACCGGTGGTTTATAATCTATCGGTATTCTTTCCGTTAGAATATAAACTGTGACAAATTGTAAACTGGGTGAAATAGGGGTTAAGTTAGGTTAGAACTGGCACCAAGAAGAAAGCGGGCGGGAAGAAGCGAGCGGTGGCAGAGGCCGGCGAGCGCTACTTCCAAGTTGCTCGCAGGTAGGCAGGCTATTTAGTATTAGCGAAAGGTGCCGTTTTGTCGTAAGCCAGTTTGATCCCAGTTCACAATTTGTCGGTTTCCCATGGATAGATCGAAAAACATTGCATTCAATTGTAAATGGTTTCAATTATAAACTAACAAAGTTCATAATTATATGGTGACGTAAACAAATTAATTTTAGTGTACTTAACTTATAGAGGCGTAAGAATTTAAATATAATCCATACAATAAAAACTGAAAACTATGGTGAAAGCCAAAGCAGTATGCACAGTTATGCATGAAATTAATTCATCTCATTTATAATCTCGCTCAAGTCATTGTTTATCTACCAAACACATAATAAGCAATCTAGATAAATATACAATAAAATCGTAAATCATCGCTTTTCACAAATATAATGCATTAATTACAGTGCCGTATCGCGTTTGTCGCAGAAAACTCGTAATATTTACAAATTCATTCGATAATTTTACATAGTTTACCGTTGTTTATTGAGCACAAACATAATTAGTATTCAATTAATGTGTCTAGCAAGAGACAAATCTTCAAAACTGAATTAATATTTTGTTGAGATTCTTAAGAGAATCGCACGTAAAATTAATAACTATAAAACTACGGAAGAACATCTAATAAATTTATCAATTTTAATGTTTTTTTAGTATTTAGGGTTTTTCACATACGTGTTTATTTCGGAATTACCCATGAATTATCGCCCATAATGTACAATATATTTAATGGTAATTTTCTGTCGTAAATCAGGACATGGGTCGCGTCCGCCATCAGCGTCGCTTCCGACTCCAGCGGCGCTGAAAAAGGAACCAGACGAGCCTCCACACAGAGTCAAGTTGGAACCCCACAGCCAATCAGGTGGCGAAGATTCTACTGCCGATCTTGGAGTTGACGGCATCAAAACTGAGATTGACGGCCTTATGGACAGTGATGGTAAGACCTTTATTTCTAGCATTATCGAGGATATTGGTGTTTATTAATTTTCTTATTTACCAGGTATGTAGAAATTTGTTGCTGTTGACAAAATCACCTGGAACTGATGGAGTCAGTACAATATTTTTTAAACTTGTTCGTATCGACGGAATAGTTGTTGCATTTCACGAGCGCACTCATTGCACTCTGAACCTTATGTCAATAGCTGGGTCCACACCGAACGATCCAATTTTGGATCGGCGCTCCATGATCGTAAATCGGAGATTCTTTTGCACAATCCGTTTTAAGGAACCCATGATCCTGCCGCGCGCTCCAGTGCTATCCATGTTTTAGCTAGAATTGAAGTTGAACACACGCTCGATAAGGACCCGCACGTACGGCAGCGTCGTCAGACTGCAGTGGCAGCTATAACCTATATTTACGCAAAATATCACAAAAACAAACATTGGAAATAAGGTTCTGGGTGAGAAAGACGTACAGAAACCGGTTGGAATATGGGACTATAAATTATTGAATCATTTGGATCCCATAAGCCCTCTTGTTCTTTATAAATGGATATTAATTGCGCATTATCTATATTGCCTGATCGTCCGAAACACACACAACTGTGAACACCGAGCGCGCCAAATAACTGAGGTGCCTTTGTGTATTGTCAAAAAACCGACAGCGCTCGTATCGGCCGCTCCACGGAGCGCGCGCTTCACCGCTTGAGCTCGGATCGCGCGCGGCACGTCCACACCGAGTGCTTATTAGCCGGATCCACACCAGACGATCCAAAATGGATCGCCAATTCCTGCGACCCGCGATCTGGGAGCATGAGGCATGGATCATAGATCGTGTCGTCTGGACGAACTTAACTTTTCTTGCGATCCCGCCGCGTCGCACCGACACGCTCCAACCGATCCACACTGATCCGCCTAAGTATAGCACAGTTAAGCTTTCGGTCGCTATGGAGTCACACGTGCAGCAACGACGTCGAATTGCTGTGGCAGCAACAACCTACATTCTTCTTAAATATTTACGCATTTATGTTCATTGTAAAGGGATATTAGACGACAACTATCTAAATTTTTCATAATGTGTAATCGCGCGCTTCACACACAAACGTCTACACCGAGCGCGCCGAGAGACTGAGGCGCCTGTGTGCTAGTAACAAAAACCGACAACTGACTGATCGCTCGCGGCAAGGAGCGCGCGCTCCTGCCGCGCAGTTTGGATCGCGCGAGGCAAGTCCACATCAAACGCTCCTATAGAGCGCGCCCCTACCGCCCGCGATCGCTGCGCGTTGGATCTTCTGGTGTGGATCCGGCTATTTGGATCGCGCTCCTACCGCGCCTGATCGGAGCGCACTGGATCATTCGGTGAGGACCCAGCTATAAACGTCACATGAAACACGCTCGTGACGTGCAACGACTGTACTTTATTTTAACTTCCCAACATTGCTTGGGCTCTGTAAATGGCTTCAGATAGTTAAAAGTGCAGATGTACCCGCCGACTTCCCACGGAATCAAAAACAATAAATGAATGAATGAAAAACTTCAGAACAATTTGTTAAAAAACAATTTTGATTCAGGTGACCCCACAAAATCTCCTTCCTGTGAACTGGGCGGGCCAGGCTCTCTAAAGTCGGAACGACTTTCTTCAGACTCAAATGATATATTGGATCCACAAACAGGTCTCAGGGGCCCAACAAGTAATCTTCAGGTAAGAATGCAGGTAATGAAAAGTAGAGGTTTTTTTTTATTATTTTTAAAAACATTATTTTCAAGGTTAAAAGCCGTCAACTTTATTAGGGTTCCGTATCTCAAAAGGAAAAAAAATGGAACGCTTATAGAATCACTCTTGTGTCTGTCTGTCTGTCTGTCACAGCGGATTTGCTCCGAATCTACCGGATCGATTAAGTTGAAATTTGGTACATATATGAATTTCTGTGACCCAAACACGAACGTGTAACGTAAATAAATGAATTTTGAATATGGAGTTCACTTTTGGGGGATTAATTAGAAAATAAAAAAAAAACGTTTTGGAAACTGTACCGTGTATCACAAGGACTTGTTATGAGGATTTTAAATATATTTTTATTCATCATTTTAAATTAATTCGTTATAAAGTTATTAAACAAAATAGACCATTCCCCCCTTATCTCCACTGCTAAGCCTAAAATAAAAAAAAATATAAAGAATACTTCTATACTTATAGATTACAGGAATAACTATAAGAAGGTCTAAGAAGGTATAGGAAGGGAACAATAACATAGTAAATCATTAAATATTGTACGTATGGGGGAACACGTTTTTCAACTCCTTTGTTTAGTTTGTCCTTGGGGTAAATTCATACCAACTACGGGAATCCTTCATTGTGTGTGATCCAAGACGCACTTGGCCGGTTTTTTTAAGTAACAATGTAATTTTAGATTTTTTAATGCAATTAGTAGAACTTTTGACAGTAAAAATGGTTCCTTCCTTTGAAAATATCTTAGTTTCCTGGAACTTTCAGCACATAATATTTATATTTTTCTACGTATAGGATCAAAATCAAAACTGTCGCAACCCCAACGGGGGTCCAGAAAACATGGGGTCGTGTCGCATGGGAGGCGGAGGGGGTCCAATGGGCCCAGGGGGTCCGATGGGCTCAATGTCGGCAAGTGAGGCGCAGACACTGCCCTCTAACGTCATTAGCAAGCAAGCTGGCAGTATGGAGGTAACAACATAGCTTAGTAAAAATTTTCATAGCTGAAATCAAAATCAACTTGACTTGTATTTGTTTGCCATCTTTAGAAATATTATTTTTCTAAACCATGGGTTACTTGGCTTTTCCTTTGTTTGTGTAAAGCAAAAAATATGTTAAGTACTGGATGTTTTCCCAGCAGCAAAGTCAAATCTTCGTGTTTTCGACGCTATTGGCTAACAAAGGCGCGGAATCCGTCATTTCGGGACAACACCACTCTATCATAGCGTACCACTGTGCTCAACCAGGCACAAAAAAATATCTTGAGGTAATATTTGACTCTTAAAAACTTGAATTTTATAATTAGAATAAAATACTAAATAAATACTTGTTTGTTTTACAGAAACACCCTCTTAAAATGGGACAGTTCAATAAACAAAGCCCAGCACAATGGCTCAATAATCTCGCTATGGCCAAAACACGAGGTGGAATGCGAGGCGGACCTAACATGATGGGTGGGCCTAACCAAATGGGTCACATGATGGGCGGACCCATGGGTCCCAACATGGGCCCAATGAGTCATGGCGGGATGGGACACATGGGGCCTAATATGATGGGTCCAAACAGAATGGGTGGGCCCGGCGGTCAAATGATGATGATGAAGGGTGGTCCGGGACAGATGGGTCAGATGGGACCAGGCATGGGGCCTATGGATGGGTTTCCAGGGGGCACCCCGTCCTGTGGTGTCATGGACGGCCTCGGTGCTGATGGTGAAATGCCCTGGGACACCGTAAGTGTACTTACATTTATTGAGGGATAATATCCAGTTTCGAAAACGTCAATCCATACAAAAAATTATCTAACAGACTGCCAAAAATATGTTACAGTACGGCCGATGAATCATGGCCGGTCTGAACTTAGCATATTAAATTTTTGGGTTGCCTTTTATAAACCGATTGTAACTGACGGTCATCCTTATTCCTTTTGTCACACTTACGTATTACTAATGAATGTTCATATACTCTTGCAGAAAAACCCCTCTGTAATGTCAAACGGTATGTCGAATGGACCAGGCTCTATGCCTGCCTGTTCGGAGGCCGGGCCTACGCCCCAAGACGCGCCCACAAGTCAGGCCAATTCTGACTCAGGGCCTGACCAGCCTTGCCAGACTGGACCTAAAGGTAACACTTACAAACATCATTTTTGCATAATATATTCAAATGGATTTCTAAGAACATTTTTTTTCTGTAACCATTACTTTACTTACAACTTGGAATCTAAGACTGAGCACATAAACTTTTCACTAAGTTAAACTCCAAAACATGATATACCAAAAAAAATATACGAATAACACCTTTTTGCGTCAACAGAAAGTCCATTACATAATATTTTATCACCATTTTGATTTTATGCAGTTTTTATTACAACATGTAACTCGGAAATGTTTCTATCCTCAAGTAAATGCGCGTCATTCATTGGATGAATGACGCGCACACATTTACTTGGAGATAGAAAAATTTCGAAACTCAAACGTGACGTAAATCGTTGCATCTAAGAAAATTGTAATATTAACCTTTGTGCAGGTGTGAAAATACCAGATGAGAACTTAACTCCACAACAACGCGCCCATCGTGAGGAACAACTGGCCACAATACGCAAAATGCAACAGATGTTGTTCCCAGAAAGTGGGGGCAATAACCCCAACCAGGGCCCCAACGATGGCTCTCAGGCCCCTAACGACATTAACCCACCTAACTCGAGTGCTAACATGAACATGTCTCCCTTCCCGCCTATGTCTATGGGTCCAAACGGCCCCATGGGATCTGGACCCAACGGCCCAATGGTTTCCATGTCAAACAGCATGAACTCGGGCCCCAGTTGCACAATGTCCGGCCCTATGGGCCCCAACGGCCCTATGGGAGGTCCAATGGGTCCTGGGGGTCCGATGGGTCCAAATGGACCTATGGGTGGACCAATGGGAGGTATGGGTGGGCCGGGTATGGGGATGGGTGGGCACGGGGGTATGGGACCTAACGGTATGATGGGTCCAAACGGGCCGATGATGTCAGGTATGGGTCCTAACGGCCCTATGGGTCCAATGGGCCCTTGTGGAATGAAAGGCATCAGAGGTCCGTGTGGAGGTCCAGATATGAAGACTGGAATGTGTACAGACATGCATATGGGGAGAGGATGCGGAGGACCAATGGGGGTAAGCAGAATCATAATATCTTTAACCTTTTGAACGCCAGAGCAAAAACGCATGAACTTGCCCTCAACGCCAGGCCACAAATTCACCGCAAATACCTACGAAAAAAATAGGGATTCCAAAACTTCATCGATAATCAATTTTATTTTCATTTTCGTCTTTAATTTCGAAATATAATGTCCTTATAACATTGAAATTTAATTCAACATTACATTTCTTCCTATTAAAGTAATAGTTATACACTATTTACAGACTTGTATAATACCGTAATAACAGATATGAGACTACAATATATTTAAATATAATAACTGTAGGTACAACACTATTCTTGATCTGCTGTCTTCATATTGTGACCATGGCGTGGACGGCCCGCCATTTTAATAACTACTTCGCTTCCGAAATAAGGATGTGGCAACGTAATATCTCGTTTATCGATGTTCTAGTACAATATTATTTTATAATAAATGAAACACGTTTTTTAAATCAGATTTATAATTCCGAATGTAACAGGTACTTAAAAATATATGATTGAAATAGGTTAAGAAGGTAAATAAAAACTATGAAAAAATAGAAAATTTTAATAAAATGTTATACAGTATGTACTATGTATACATGTTTTTAAATATTAAGTTCTATAAACCTGGCATAAAAAGTAACAAATTAAAACAATTAACGATTATATATAATTATCACAATTACCAATCAGTCTTATACTAATAAATCTTTTGAATAATAGAACAAAATTATACAAAATCTACAATGCAACCTGCATTCTGATCATCTAATTCGCTGGGTGCAAAGTGGGTGGTGGGGACAGTGAAATCGATCTCAGCGCGCACCGTGGCTAAAAAAGGAACTTTTGGCAGACTTTATTCCACGAAGTTATAGGTAAATATGGAGCCCACACTTAGAATAAAAGTTTCGAGTCAAATACTCTCGCTCCTATTCTCTGAGGCAAACTGAGGTCTGATCTCTTTTTCTAGTGTACTACAGAAATTGAAACAAACTGACCTCAGACAGTAGAAGAGAAATAAAAATTCAAGTAGGTATTTCAAGTGTGTACTGTGTACTCCATCTTTACCTACACCTTCATGCTTTATTCACAAATAAATCATAAAATCTGTAAATTCGTTCATTTATTTATTTCAAATACTTTTCAGACGTGGCTTAATTCTTTCTTAACCCTGTGCTCTACATAAATTATATCTTAAAAACATTTTCGGAGGGATCATATAGCTTGACGAACACTATAGGAACTATATACCGAATTACCGAAACAAAACTGAAAAGTCGAGTTCTCTGCACACATATATACATAATAATTAATTGAAATAATAGTATACATATATTAGAAACCTATGAGTGCAGGCTTAGGTATAAGGCGCAATTAATATTTCATAAATATATGTAATATTTAAACATATTATATCGCTTAAACATATACACAAGTAAAAATATCAAAATCATTCTTGATTTTTACTTATTTATGTTAGCAATCAATAGGTTAAATAATACAACAAGCATTTAGTAGGTAACTGTATGCTGATTCATATCTTAATTAAATCGTATGTAAACAAACAACGATCGATATATCAACTTAAAAACTCTGTATAACGGCTGTATCTATTTTTTTACAACAATAATATTCTCAAAAGTAACTTATTTCTGTAAAAAATATGTTTCTTTCGGTCTACAAACACCAATACCAGGCCACACTTACAGATTTCATCGTGATTTTTAATAAGATTAATATTTGCTCAAAATTTTTAAAATAAAAGCAGATAAAAATAACTTACCTCTAAATCAAATTCGTCCAAAGATTCTGTTTCCGAAAATTCTTCGTCATCTGAGACTCCTTCTAATATGCGAAGAAGTTCTTCCGTAGTCATTAAATTCCCACTCATTATAATAGTCACTTAATATAAATCTTGAACTCGATATCACAAGTAAATTAATCATAAATATTATTCATTCACTTCACTAATTTCTGGTCGCCGCGCTTGTGACGTCACGATATTGTCGTCTAGTCGTGACCATGGCGTACAGGGTACTGATAATTCGGGTTGCGTTAGGGATGCGCTTGAGTTGGGATTAGTGAATATCGAAATTCGACCCAACCAAATTTTATTTTTGACTATGTAGCTTATTGAATGATTTTTAAGACTGGTTTTATAAAATTAATGCTGCTTTATCCTAGTACCAAATTATACCTAAAATAATATATTCCAGAGGAAAGTTTCGAATCGATCTTTGATTTGAAATAATGATATTATCCAACATGCGCTACATCACTAGCGGTCACGCAGTTATGACTCTGGCGTGTGAGGACATTCTTTTTTCAGAGTTTATTTCTTTCTTTTTAACGTAAAATTTCTCAATATTTATAATGCAATTTAATTAGTTTTATGGAAATAAATAAATTTTGGACCTTCTATTTTACAGGTATATAAATAAATAGGCATTAAAGTAATGTTTAAATAGTTTATTTCGTGTTTTAATGTACCGCTGTTTTTGTCACATATTTGTGTCGTTGGCGCTCAGGGACAGTTTTCGCTTGTCACGTATTTGTGACCCTGGCGCTCAAAAGGTTAAATTAAAATAAGCTTTTATTTGAAAGAAATACATTTTCTGACTTTTCTTTTCTTAATTTTAGCGAATGCCAAACCCCATGGGTGGCATGGGAGGGCCTAAACCGTGTATGATGGGTGGACCACACATGGGACCCAGAATGATGCCAGGACCTAATCTCAATGCTATGAACGGTAAGAAACTTTCTGTTGTGTGCTGTGTTGGTGACATGGTTTTGGTTATTTAATACCTACAGTAAATATTCTGTGCGGTGTACACAGAAGGAAAGTTCGAAAGAAACAATGCATGAAATATGTTTGCTATAAATCGTCCAGCATCCTTTAAATTCCAATTATTTGAGTCACATTAGACTAACAAATTGCATGTATTTGACATAATGCACGTAAATTTTGCTCAATCAACGCAATCTATATACACATATATTGAAATAGTAACGAAGTCAAAACTGTACATTGAATGTTTTTGGAAACAGAGTAATTGCTGCGAGGTCGAGTCTGATGCCGAAAATATAGTTTAAAGAATTTTCGTCCGGTTGTTAGTCTGGATGTTGCGCATTGGCGCAAAAACGGCTGAACGGATTGGGATGAAATTTGACACACAGATACTTAAAGGATTACTTTTAATCCCGGTAGTACGTCCCCCATATTTTCCGACATCCACGCGGGCGAAACCGCGGGCAGAAGCTAGTTATTAAATCAATAACTCCAAGCTATTTCAAAAACACTCATCAGCCGATTAACTACCAGTGTATCTTACTAAAACATTTACTTTATACTTCTTTTGCAATTTTATTTTGAAATAACAATATCCGACCTCTTTTTTCCTAGTGAATGATGTAACATACTACTTGTAACTTACAACTTCTTTTGGAACAAATTACCTAAATCAAAGCTTGCAATCAAAAACTTCTGAATGAAAAACCCGATGCCATATAATTTTCTGCATAATTCTGTTAATACGCGTAACCAGCGCCCTCTAACTTCCTGTTTATATATACCGTATTCGATGATGGAGAGCAGTGGTGGCCCAGTGATAACGGCGCGCTTACGAGTTGTAGATTGTAGGTTCGAACCCAGACAAGCGCTTTACTTTGTGTAAATTATTTCATCACCACTGCTCTCAAAACGGTGAAGGAAAACATCTTGAGGAACTCATCGTCCTAGAACCAAAAATTCGAAGACATGTGACATCTACCAACCCGCACTGGGCCCGCGTGGTACGAGGGCGGGTCAATAAGTCCGTGACTTTTTGAATTTCTGACCTCTTTACTGAAACAGCAACACTGCTCCTGTCAACAGGCATCTGTCAGTTGACTCCTGTCAAAATTTAAACTTGCTGCGTCAGTTAGTTTGTGTTTGACAGCTATTTTTATCAGACTACTCACTAATTTGAGGAGAAAAAGGAAAAAAGTGAATTTCGTGTGCTTATTAAGCATTATTTCTTGCGAAAAAAAACCATTACCGAGACCAAGGCTAAGCTTGATAAATACTATGGGGACTCTGCACCATCGATTTCAATGGTAAAAAAGTGGTTTACTGAATTTCGTTGTGGCCGTACAAGCACTGAAGATGCCGAACGTCGTGGACGCCCAGTTGAGGTCTCTACACCCGAAACAATCGAAAAAATTCACGATATGGTGTTGGCCGACCGAAGATTGAAAGTGCGAGAGATTGTGGAAGCCGTAGGGATCTCGCATGGCTCAGTGGTTTCAATTTTGAATGATCACTTGGGCATGAGAAAGCTTTCCGCAAGATGGGTGCCGCGTTTGCTCACAGTCGACCACAAACGCAATCGTGTAACAACTTCACAGGAAGGTTTGGCGTTGTTTAATCGCAATATGGAGGAGTTTTTGCGCCGTTTTGTAACCGTGGACGAAACATGGATCCATCACAACACACCAGAGACCAAACAACAGTCAAAACAGTGGGTTTCTAAGGGTGAATCGGCGCCGAAGAAGGCCAAGGTGGGTTTGTCAGCCAATAAAGTTATGGCGACTGTTTTTTGGGATGCACGCGGGATAATCCACATTGACTACCTTCAAAAGGGAAGAACAATCAATGGGGAATATTATGCCAATTTATTGGACCGATTCAATGACGATTTGAAAAACAACCGACCTCATTTGGCCAAGAAAAAAGTTCTTTTCCACCAAAACAAAGCAAGGGTGCACACATGTGCAGTTGCCATGGCAAAAATCCATGAATTGGGCTATGAATTGCTCCCTCATCCGCCCTATTCTCCAGATTTGGCTCCGAGCGACTACTTCTTGTTCCCAAACCTGAAGAAATGGCTTGGTGGAAAAAGATTTGACTCCAATGGTGAAGTCATCTCGCAAACAAAGGCCTATTTTGAGGACCTCGACAAATAATTTTTTTTGGAAGGGATAAAAAAATTGGAGAAGCGTTGGACAAAGTGTATAGAGCTCAAGGGAGACTACGTTGAAAAATAAAATTATTTTTTTATCAAAAAATCTGTGTTTTATTCCAAAAGTCACGGACTTATTGACCCGCCCTCGTAGATTACGGCCCACTCCCCCTCACAGAGAGAAGGCCTGTGTCCCAGCAGTGGGAACATTATAGGCTGATTTTTCGATGGTACAAACTGAACTTTTGCATGAGAAACCCAAAGATTTTCTGCATGCACTGAAATACGCGCTAGCAGCGCCCTCAACTTACCTGTTTATATACCTTGTTCGATGGTACAAAGTGCCGCGTCTTCCAGGAGGCATCATGATGGACGGCAGTATGATGGCCGGCATGGTACAGCATGGTGACTGTGGACCTGATCATCATGGTATGCCGGTCAACGGACCTATGTGCGACGAGTATGGACGCGGAAGAAACGTGAGTGGAGTTTGATTTATTTGTGCTTTAGAGAGCATAGGATTTTGAACCTTACGAATTATGCCAAAACGAGTTCTGTAACTTTGGTCAAAGTTTAAAACTTCGAGCCAATTTTCGTATTTTGAACCTTATTCCAAATGAGGTAAAGATTTTAATACAAAATTGACAACTTTGACTCGTGTTTGACGTTCGTTTTTTGTAATTAGAACTTTAACCTTGTCAAGCCATTTTTTAATGTCTATGAGTCTAATGATAAATCTTAATTTGTAATAAGGCTGTAAAGGTTTTGATTTTATTAGATAATGTAAGAGGAGCTTCCGACTGCCTAGTTGATCTAGTGATTGCAAGCGCTTATGGTGAGCATGAGGTCATGGGTTCGATTCCCAGGTCGGGAAAGGAATTGGGTTTTCTGTCTGGATTTTTGGCAATATGCTTGCCCCCTATAACATCACTTAAAAAAACATAACTGTCGAAATATGGGTACACTATATGAACACCTTTGCCCCCCCACAACCTTTTGTGGAAACAAGGCGTAATGTTGTGTATGTGAGTTTCCGACTTCTGTCACTTTTCTGACTTTGACCTTTGATAAAAAAGAAATAAGAAGAAGAAAATAACTTATTCTTGTCTTCACCCAGTGTACCAAATCATAATAGTATGTTTAACTTCTAACCGATGGACGTCTGAAAATGCCTATAAGACATTAATTGATCCTTCATTTACAATCAACCACAATGGTTTCCTCAATAATAAAACTCGAATTTGCCTGGATAAATTATCAGTTTCAAAAGTTAGGATGCACATTTACATTTTGTACTAGATGGATTCTACAACATAAACAGTCTTATGTTCGTATGCAGATGGGCCCGGGCGACCCTGGCGGGCTGGGCCCCGGCGGCAGGGGCCCAGGGCCGGGGCTGCGGAGCCCCAAGAGTCCCGCCTCCGCAGACATTGACTGGCAGAAGATACACCACCAGTTCTTCGATGATCCCAAGTCCATGGATAATGATATGAGTAAGTTGTCATCAGTCTAGCCTTTTCCCGACTATGTTAGGGTCCAGTCTTCCCAGATGCAGCTGTAAACGAATATTTTACATGGAGCTATATTCACAATCCAGTTACTTGGTAACACGATTCCTCTTGATAAGAATTGTTCTTTGAATTTCGGGCTTCTGACTCACCGTAACGAAAAGATCAAAGATCTACAAATGACAGCAGCCACCAAAGTCTTAACGTGCTTTCCAAACGTTGTTAAGTCACTATATCCGAGTTAATGCTAAGTGGTTTCCCTGCCGGGGTCGCGTGGAAGTTCAAAAGGGTTACCGAGGCCCCTGGCAACACAGGCAACGGAAGGAATACGGGTGGGTTTTAGTCAGTAAGAGTCTGAAACACCTTCCCGCTCCGCCCAGAGCGGGAGAAGTTATTTGATAATTTCCCACCCAAAAAAAAAATAATGCTAAGTGGTTTCGGATTTTTTTTCAATTACTCCGTGTTGATATTTTCATTGGCTACGTTAGGTTAATTGGGCCACGCAAGCGAACTGATGGGCACCAACTAGTAATGTACGAACACTTACAGGCACACAAGTTAAGTCGCCTTGCTCCGAGAGGGGCGGGTGCCTCCCGCCGCCGCCCTATGGGACGTCGCCCTTACATCGTTCCGCCTCTGTGCCTATAGGTAAGTTATTATACCACACTTTTTTACTTTGCTATCATTATCTCAGCTGTAATATGTCCACTGCTGCACATAGGACTAAAAAGAAATAAAATATTGGCACATGTCACTATAGAGGTATGAGGAACTGGGTGTAAAGTTCACCCATCCTCCATAGAAAAGGGAGGATCCTCCGACCAGCGGGTGTTGTGTGTGGTGGGCTACCACACGACTGTTGATGTCGGAATGTTGTGTGTTCGCGCGGTAAACTCTGCTTGCGCGATGCAGGATTTGTGTGTCGTCAGGTTTTTGATGCGTAGTTCGCATGGTGCTGTAGATACCGCCACATCACAAGTACACACAGTACAAAACACTACCCTCCTGATCTTTTTTTTTTCTGTTTTACTTCAAAAGAGAAAATATATGTCTGCTGCTTTTGACTTTATATTTATGATGGCCACCTACTTATATTGTTTAGATGATCGTTATTCACGGTCCGCAGCAACGCAGTCTCCGGGTCACGGTTCGGCCCAAATGCCAATGTCGGCCGAAGCCTCTCGGGCAGGTTCGGGACTCAACAGTCCTGCGCATTGCAAGCCTGGTCCTAAGAACGACGCCCCAGGTCGGTACCAATGCTTGTACATTTATTTTTATGTTATAAATGCGATGTATACATAATAGGAGAGTGAATTCAAAGGACAATGCGTATTTTAGTAAATGGTGGTGCTGGAGTGTTGGTCACAAAAAGAGAAAGGGAGAGATTGAACTGAGATCTCTTTCTGTCTCATTCGTAAATCACACTCCTGCGCTGTCGTTATAATTTTTGAGTGATAGGTTTACTGTTTTACAGCATAAATTACAGTACGTCTGCGAAAATATGGCACGTTGGGTTTTTAGAAATCGTTCGGCTTTGTAGAGCTTCGTCAGTCACTCATACCTGTGTCTCTCTAAAACTCAATGCCCCATATTGACGATTAGTTCTGTACACAGTTAACTATTTAATATTGTTGAAATAGAGAAAGGAGCCTCCAAATAACGTGGGGGTTTATGGATCAGTATACTGTCCTTTTAATTCATAATTAAATAATAACAAGTATGGTAAGTCAACAACAAATGTCGCATGAAATCAAGCCATAGAAGTAGTAGAGCATGCTCATATATTTTATCTGTGTTAGACATTTTCCCAACCACGACAGTTTTTATTTTTTGACATGTTTCATCCGAACACATCGGCATGAAACTTAATATTTTTGTTTTTTTTTTTGTTTTTCTGTAGTTGTAATGCGTATTTTTTGTTTCCCTCCCTTCCCCCCGCAAAACGCTTGACGCTTGAAATCAAACCGTGTGATGAATAACAACGAATAACATAAAAATCATTCAAAAATACGGAATACGTTGACACCCAAAACTGGACTAACATACATGGCCATATCAAATTGGATACTGGACCAAAATATTGGATCAAACATTGGCCACTAAAGAAATACTAGAGAAACTAGACGACGGGGTATTTGTCCGTACTCTCCAATGTTTGGCGGCGCAACAACAGAAGAACCAACAGGGTAGCTCGCACGGCAAGGAACCAAGTTTGATGCCCGTGCCGTCACCACAGCAAATATCGTATCTCAACCAGTTCGAAGGTAACTTGATTGGACGACCACAGAAATAATCAACAACTTCAAACCCGGGGTCACACTTGATAATTTTGTATGAAAAATGCGCTGAACTATTGTAACCCTTAATCCAAAGAAATACAGTTTATTTCACCTTACATGCATGCCTTATTCAGTAAACATTCATGGTAGGTTAATTTATTTAATTTTAAGGTATGTTTTGACATTTGAGTGTAACCCCAGGCTAATTATATAACTACTTTTGTATTATTTCTGCTTGAGACTCTAATTAAGAATGCATTTTTATTAAGCTTTTCAATGTTTTCTTCGTAATAACTGTATGATTACCAAGTTTCTTTGACACTAACTTGAATACTCGGTCATCTTACAATTTTTGTTCATATTTGAGGGTAGCTACACATTTTATTGACATGAAAAATTTGCAACTACCCCTTGAATGTATGTTTTGGTCGTATCATGTGTTTCATAGTAGACATTTGTCTGTGTTTTCTATATTTTTATGATTTCATTTTGGTGGTGGTTGGTGAAAATGTGCTAACATAATGTACTTTCATACTCTATGGCTAATTCGTTCTTTCATTCTACATTGTGCGTCAAAAAAAACATCTGACTGTCCTTTATGCTATGGTTATGTAATAATTTATTATTAAACTACGCCAGGTCAAGAGTTAACGATACAGAAACAGCCAAACACGTCGCTGAAAGACAACGGACCGCCGTCAAACAGTGGAGGACAAACGCCACAATCTAATTCTAATCAGAAATCACCTGCCGGGTATGTATAACAATGTTATAATATGCGTTTATCTTTCAGTCATAGGTGTCCAAGTGGGGAAAGTTTTATAACTGCAATAATGTCTGTAGCAAACATTCCATTAGTCAGAAGTCCTGTCATTTAACCTGAAAATAACCTAGGGGTACAGGCAAGAAAGAATGAGATTATTTGTGTGTTCGACTACACTTTAAGGACCTTAAAGGTATCGCTCCGCCCAGAGCGGTAGAAGTTATTTGATGATTTCCCAACCTCAAAAAAAAAAAGTGTGTTCTTCTAACACGTCAGAAAAAAACTGTCTACAATTCAGCTTACTCCTCGATGGACCACCCAGCTTAAACCATTATTGTCTTTTTCCAAAGTCGCACTAAGATTTCGGGATGAAGACGTCTAAAAATTCATATCAAATGCAACTCACAAAGATTGGACAGCAGTAGGACACTTAAAGGATACTAGAGGCAGAAGAAGTTGTTTGACTGGTAGAAAATGCCTCTGGCATTAAGTCCGCCTCTGTACAATTGTGTGCTTAAAGTATTAAATAAAAAAAACCGGCCAAGTGCGATACCATTGTCTATAAAAACGGCAAAATAAAAAGAAAGAAAAATTGTTTATTCTGCACAAACAAAACGCACATTATAAAAATTTACGTAAAATACACACATATACAAAGTAGCTAAAAGCCTCGTAATCAACTTATAAAAGTTTGACAATCCTGTCGATTACGTAATTATTTACTCTGTGTTGCGCCACTGGCAGATGACAACCAATGACAACAACATACAATCATAACAAAAACAGAATGCCGATTGCAGAGTGGCGAAATAACTACTTTTATAACAAATAAACAACTAAAACTAGAACAATTAAACAGTGCGTCGCATCTGTGCAAGAAAAGGTCGTTGTTCAGCGAAATGCTGTGACTGAAATCATGTCTGTTGTAAGGGAGCCCCTTAAATATTTATTTTATTCTGCTTTTTAGTATTTATTGCTATAGCGGCAACAGACATACATCATCTGTGAAAATTTCAACTGTCTAACTATCACGGTTCATGAGATACAGCTTGGTGACAGACGGACAGCGGGGTCTTAGTAATAGGGTCTCTTTTTACCCTTTGGGTACGGAACTCTAAAAGAAAACGAGCGAGCCTTATAGTAGTCGCATATGATGTGTAACATCTGACATCTCATCTTGGTAATAAGCAACTGAGCAGCGACAGACATTAAACCTCAGAATTAAAAAAAAAAAGTTAAATCCTGAAATATTTATTCGAATAATTATTCATTACTAGTGGTTGCCCACTGGTTGAAATTCGACAATCTCTATTTAAATCTATAAAGTACTTACTAATTCCATGCTATTAAAAAGTACTTACTTATTCCATGCTCAAGCTGTCACTTCCTGTTTACACACATCCGTCACTTTACACGAAATCGCTCCCACATAAAGCGAGAGGAAAGATGTGACACATCAATAAGAAGGATTAGAGGCTAGAAGGCAACTGAAGTTCCAATACCTTAATTTCATGTTAATTCTCCACAGCATGATGCCGGGCACCCCCGAGCCTCACGGGTCGTTGTCAGAAGCGAGGGCAGGACGCTTCTCTTTGGAGCAGAGCCCCGGCTTCAACAACCCACAGACACCCACCTCTGCTGCCAACACCAAGTGCCAGGGTAAGTCAAATGTGATGCCTAATATTTGGAGAGGTTTAATGTTCCACTTATTATCTCTCTTGGAAATTTTAAGCACAAGCAAGTTTTAGTGCAAGCTGTATGTTGTCAGCTGCCGCATAAAGTGATAAGGAAGATTTGGAGGCCATTGTTTGATGTTACTTGTTTCTTCATTTTGATTTCGTCTTCATCCCAAATGTTTTAAACTAATATTGATTTTAGACAGCTGTGCTGCTGGGGAGTTTGTTGCCCTATTTCTTCTTCCCAGCTAAAGCACTAGGAAGTGGTGAAGGGTGGGTGTTTTTGGGGGACTGTCTTTTTGAAAAGTGCTGATTCTCAGCCTAGTTTGAATAAATGTATTTTGATAAGTCTGATAGTTATCCTTCTATACTACCATAATGATATTCCGTATTTTCTTGAAATCATTTTTTTTTTTATGCATCATATAAGACCTTAAGTGATGCCCAAATGTTATAAGTTTGGACAAAATCAAATATCACACCCCTACGCGTTGAGCTAGTTTCGAAACCAAAATAAAACTATTACTAACTCATTTAAAATAATCTGTGCAGACGAAAAATCCCGCCCAAGTCCGCAATCAAACCGGTCGAGTCAAGACAGCGCCTCAAAAACCCCACAAAGAGACACGCCGAACCTAAGCCAAGGTCCTTACGCACCAGCATCGTCGGCCTCATCATGTGCTGGCAGTGTTAAGAGTAGCTGCAGCGTCGCCAACAGTGGTGCTGTCACCACCGCCAGCGGGTCCATGGATGACTCCATGGCAGGGAATAATGAAGTAAGTTCCCTTGAAAAACTCAGGTATTCTATATGTTCTGCGCAAGCCTTGAGATAAAACAGGCGTGATGATGTTGTTTGTTGTGTTCTCTTGTAAAAATGAGTAGCTGCAAGAGCAAAGCTCGTAGCCCATCTAATGATAAGTGCTCACCGCCGCCTTTATGGCATTCTGTAATACCAGAGACGTTGCAGGTGTGTTGTCAAGAGCAAAAGCTGAATTATTTAATGTGGTTGTAATAACACCAATACCCATACTCTTCGAATACTATGCAGAAATTGTATTGCAAGGTCGCCATGCTTTTTGACACTTCGTGGTTTAAATTATTATGTGTTGAAAAGGGATTTCATCATAGACTGGAACGTCGCCAAGTATTGCACGACGGTTCAAGGGCTGATAGTGCAGAAAAAATATAGCTTTAGTGTTTGAACTCAATCAAATCGAGTTCAAAACACTAAAGCTGTTGTAATAAAATTCTAAATACAAATCTCATTCACCAACAGACGACACTATCCGGCGGCCCTAACAGCACGAGTCTCCCCGGACCTTTCCCCGGTCCGTGCAGTATGAACAGGCCAGATAACATTCCCATCAACCCGAACCAGGGTCCCAACGGGCCCATGACCTCCACGTCTTCCTTCGACCCCATCTCCTCACTGGCACAAATGTCGCAACAGCTCACCAACACGGTGGGCGGCGGCGGCCCGGGCCCCGGCGGGCCCATGGGACCCAACGGCGGCAACATGGGGCCCTTCGGATCGGCACCACACCATATGCAGCACCATCACTCGATGCATCCGCATGGACATCCACATATGATGATGAATGAATTAGGTGAGTGGTTTTTATTATTAGACTGCCTCAAAAGTTGATCCTGAAAAAGCGCGGCAAATAAAAAAAAACCGGCCGCGTGCGTGTCGTGTAGTTGGGATGAATTTATCCCATAAACAAACTTAACAAAAACATGTTCTCCCATATATCACATACGACATACGTCACGGTCAATTTTCCAAATGCAAATGTAAGTTTGTAATCGCAAAAAAAAAATGTATAAATGTTAAAACAACAAATTAACAATTTTCGGATATTTTTTCTTTACTTGTGCTGTGAGACCTTGCTTCTTGCCAAATTTCATGATTCTAGGTCAACGCGTAGTACCCTACATAAGGTTTTGATTTATTTGCGAGTCTAAATATGTCGCATAAATGGCCGTATTTTTTATTGTGTTGACTTAGAAGGTTGATTTGTTTAGAGCTCCAAGGGACCGTAGCCCAAATTTTTAACCGTCTCCTCGATTGACCTTATGTTGTTGATATCAAAATTATCTGCAAATAAACCATCTACTATATAATTATGCCTGATAAACATAACAATTTGAAATAAAATAAAATAAAGTAGGTACAAGTATCAAAACTATATCTCGTAAATTAAACTTACTTGAACATATTATGTACTTATGTAACTTTCGCACGTTACTGTTTGTTGTTTAAATTATTTTTTATGATAAAAAAAATACAATAGCCTGACACTTTATAGTTCGGGTGACATTTTTAAAATGTGGCCATATAAAAAGCTTTGATTATATCCCAGGATCAAAAATAATGTGCCAAACTCTATTGTTAAGTCTTTTGAATTTTAAATTAGTGTCATGGCAAGACATTACTAACCCGTCAGTTTTTGTCCCAGGATGCCACATGGACAACATGGGAGGCCCGGGAATGGGTGGACCCATGGAAGGCATGATGGGTGGTGGTGACTTCCCACCAGACATGAATCTTAGTCCGAAAATGGGCGGAGGGCCCATGGGCGGGCCTATGGGGCCGATGGGGCCCGACGCGGCTATGATGGGACCCAGGATGGGCGGCCCCGGCAAGATGCCACCCTTCAACGGTGCCAACGTGCAAGTAAAAGCGAGCGCACCCAACACGATACAGTACCTGCCCACGAGGCCGCAGATGCCTTGCAACTCCGGGCCCAGAGGACCCCCCAGCCTGGACTTCCTGCAGCGAGTGACGAACCCCCAGATGCAGATGGAAGGCGGCAAGGGCGGCGTGGCGTACTTCCCGGGCGCGCGCGGCATGGACATGGAGCCCGGCATGCGCGGCGTCATGCGCGCGCCCGCCATGCTGCGCATGCCGCACCACTACCCCGCCGGGTTCAACTCGCCGCCCAAGATGCCCGACCCCTTCGGAGGCCCGGGGCCCAACCCCATGTGCGGGCCCAGCTTCCGCGGGGTAAAGGGCGGCATGGGCCCCGGCAACGTGCGCATGGGCTCGGCGCAGGCGCTGCCGCCGTCCATGGGCGGGCCGGGCCCGGGCTTCAAGGGCCAGGGCTTCGCCGTGCCGTCCACGGCCGACCCCACGTACGCGGCGCAGTTCCACAACTTCCAGCAGCAGCTGTACGCGACGGGCTCGCGCGCGGGCCAGCCGCACCAGGCCTACCCGCCCTACCAGCCGTCCAAGTGATGACCGGCGCCGCGGCGCTGTAGCGCGGGCCCACACGAGCTGTTCAGTTTTAGCGACCGTTCGTTCTTTTGTATTGCAGACTGATCGGTGGTAGTTTGTTTCCCGTCGGCGAGAAACGCGACCGTACTTAATAAATTGTACACCAGTGAAATGAGAGATCAAATATTTTGTTAGTGATTTTCGTTAGTCCGCGTATTATTGTGAGATTTTTCGATGTTGTGAAGTTTTTCAAACTAATTTTATTATGTTTATTGTAGCGTATCGGTTTCGTTTAGGTCATTATTCTAGGTTTCTTGACTGAGCATGAATTTTATGTTAGTGAATGCAGATGCGTTTGTACAAATTGTACAAAATTTAGACGTGTTATTGTGTACTCTACATAATTTAAAGTACAGTTTTTAGACGTAATTTTTTGCTTATGGCAATAAATTAGTTTTAGATGGTTTTTTACACAGACATGCCAGAATTTCAGTGTATCGGTTCCTTTACTTAGCTATTTTTTTATATATGATTCCTATGCACACAGATATCTAGTCAATTTTGAAATTAATGGAGCCCGACCCTGTGTTAAAATGTAATCTTAAACTATTGAATCCGCACATTGGTTACTTTAATAACACAGAAGTACATAATTTTATATGTTTTGTCCATTTTAGTTTTATATTAATTAATTAATCTAATTAGTGAAATTGGTTTATTATTATTATTATTTGGCTTAATGGTCAGTATAAATTGAAAATTAATGTATCAGTTTTATAACTGTTTCATTTGATCTGAATAGCAATGTTTTTTCTGTCTTCCAATACCTTTACTAGGCTCTTAATATTACAATACCGCTAGTTTCGAGTATATGATTATCATTTTATACTTTACTTAAAACTAAAACTTGCGACAAGCAAGTGCTAGTAGTCTTTACTTTTAATAATTAAAAGTACTTAAAATCTGATGCCATATTATTTGCCACATGAATTTAATTTCGTGATATTTTTAACCGTCTTATTTAATTTATTATCGTCTGTAATTCTGTATGAACAATGCCAAGATTATCTGATCGCAACAGTTTTTGTTTTAATCATAGTACATAGGGCATATTAATATGCTAGGCTGGTAGTCGCACATTGTGGTTGACACAGTGGCCTTGGTTAACTAATGCCTTGTTTAAAAAGCAATGAACCCCCGGCGGATGCGAAGCGAGGATGAGCGATCACACACCGGATCTGCGTGCAGACTGCACTACTATACACATTCATACTAAACTCTACAAAGTCACGTAACGCAAACATAACACAAACACCTCTCTCCTTATGTATTTCTAAACGTGGCTAGCTAATTTGTGTAGCACAAATGATAATCCAAATTAGCTTCACGTTTAAAATAGTATCAACTTGTTAAAAAAGTCGTGTTATTAAATTGGCATGGCATCGAAAACGGTTATAGTATTTGACAAATCGCGCAAAGATGATCTCCGTTTAATTGAATTAGGTCAAGAACTGTATCAATTGGTCTATGACACCGATGTATTTAACGGTTTTGAATGTTGCAATCGCTTCGAGATTAATTAATCACTTTTATTAGGACTTGATGAATAGGTGTCTAAGCTAAATTTGAGCATCATAACGATACTAGTCCAGTACTCCCGTGATCTCATTTACTGCTTTGTGCCAATTGCCAAGTAAGCGTTGGTGACGTAACACGTCGAATAAATGTCTCGAAGACACGAAGCGCGTTCCAACGAAATTATTATAAAGATTTATGCACCGCGGTGTCAGCTCAACGTAGAACAGTCTGCACACAGCTCTTGATCTCGAGATTACAAAGGGCGTGGAGTAATTGTGAGGAAACAGCACAACAGTCCAGTAAGATACACCCGCTAGCAATTAGATAGTCTTAATTTAATTGTAATTATAATATAAGGTAAAGAATGGTTCTTGTTTTAGTAATAAGCGAAGAGCAATGATATAAAATAGTTTGTGTAATATTGATAAGAGATGAAATTAAGATGCAAACTATTGGTTGTGATTCTGACACAATTTGTTAAGTTGTTCATAGATTGTCACACAGAGAATTGTGGAAACTTTACTGATTCAAGATAAGGCCCTTTTTAATTTTATTTTTTTGTTTTTGGATATTTTTACTTGTCGTTCTCGTTTGTACATCGCTAACAATAATTGTACAGAGTACTTTTGGACTTAATTTAAGGCAATAAATGTATTTATTTTATAACTCGTGATGTAAGAATTTATTCTTAATTATTATAAAAAAATATATAATATGCTTGTAAAACTCATGTTTTATTTCTTGACTTGCGAAACCCCAAAATAATGAAGTACCTACAAGAGGGTAGAATGAGGCAAATCTACCATGACATGCCATGTTTGGCAGGCGGATTGATAATAGCAGCTTTGTGAGCAGTTACATTGCAGACGACGCTTCTGCATTCCATCCATTTGACATATTCCATTGGTCGTCTTTGGACTTGTAAAGGCCAAGAAGAATTGTTGTAGTGATTTTTAGCTCTTTGACATAGGCGGCTCAGAGCATGAGGCAAGTCGCTGCGCAGTGACGAATTCATGTGTCAACGGGGGTGAGGGGTGGGATACTGCGCAGCGAGTGGCGCACTTCAGAGCCGCCATTAAGCTTGACGCGTATAATCGACTGATTGGTCTATCCATACTAATACTATTATAAATGCTAAAGTAAATGTGTGTCTACCTGTTACCTTTCACGCCTAAACCACTGAACCGACCGATCCTTATGAAATTTGACAGATAGGTTTTTTCCCCTTTTTTTTTTTGGATGGGAAATCATGAAATAACTTCTCCCGCTCTGGGTGGAGCGGAGGGTGTGTCAGACCATGTCAGACTCTTACTGACTAAAACACACTCTTATTCCTTCCTGTTGCCTGTGTTGCCAGGGGCCTCGGTGACCCTTTAGTACCTTTCCGCGACAGATAAGTGCCTGGGACATGGAGAAAGACATGGGCTCCTTTTCATCCTGGATCGCAGACGAAGTTGAAGGCAACAGCTTTAAAGTACTTATTATTTTGCATATTGGATAGCACTCTTGGTATCTCCAGTTTAGACAAGTCTCTCTACTGTCTGGTATTACTGTCTGGTATCATACAGGAATATCAGAAAGGTGTGGTACAGACCGTCAAACAAAACAACTTTCTTCATGGGAACAACATCGTAATCGGCCTATAATGTTTCCATTGCTGGAACATAGGCCTCTGTGAGAGGGAGTGGGCCGTAATCTACCACGCGGGCCCAGAGCGAGTTGGTAGATATCACATGTCTACGAATTTTAGATTCTAGGACATGGCGGTTTCCGCACTATGTTTTCCTTCACCGTTTCGAGACCAGTGGTGTTGAAATAATTTACACAAAGTAAAACGCCTGTCATGTTTCGAACCTAAGAACTCATAAGTCGCGGCCGTTACCAATGGGCCAGCACTGATCTGGGACAAAAATAACTTTCTCCAAAGTTGTTCAGCTTAATGGTGCGTACCACACCCTTAATTTTGACACATCCAGTAGAGAACCATTCTGATACACCTATACAGGTGCTCACTTTCCTTTGTGGAACGGAGAGAGACACGATAGAGATGTCTTGAAAATTGAGTGACAGTCAAATAATTACAAGCCGCTAAGACTGCCTTATAAGTCTTGTAACTAAAATCTGAAATCCTCCGGTAACTGAAGAGTTTGGTTAGGATCTACACAGCTCACACTCACTTTCATCGTACTTAATAATGCCATGCTCGGCATTATTAACTCACTTTCATCGTACTTAATAATGCCATGCTTGGCATTATTAAGTACGATGAAAGTGAGTGTGAGCTGTGTAGATCAATAAAAAAGTACTCTGTGGTGTAGATCCTAACCAAACTCTTCAGTTACCGGAGGTTTTCAGATTTTAGTTACAAGACTTATAAGGTAGTTACTTTTAATAATATTTATCATACCATACCACAGTTGTATAGTGGGAAGGAGTAAGTAATAAAAATACTAGCAATGAACAAACCAACACATATGTATGTGTAGAGAGAGTCTAGCTTACCGATTGAGCCAAAAATGCCAATTCATTCAATTGTTACCACCTGCAGTAACAATAAACAATATTCTATTCTAATCGTGTCCAATTACATATTGTTTAATGCTCAATTGATTGTATTTAAATACAAAAGCACTTTTACTTCGTTTAAAGTTTATTAGCTAACTTTGAATTTCCCGCAAATTTATCGTAACCCGGATGTGACGGAAGAATGCCAGAATCAGAAACACAGAGTGGCACAGATTATGAATCGTTTGATGGTACATTCTGTGGTTGTGAAAATAATTTATTCTTGCTTTTTTTTTTTTAAATTGCGTCCCAAAAATTATGTTTATGTAAACTTTGTAAAATCTTAATAATCCAAAATGCCAATCAATCGAAAATGTTATAATGTGATGTGATCGCTTAGGGGTGACTCCATAACCCGATGGCACACTGTAATGGCGACGTCAACAAAACATTTGGTCGCTATGATTGGTTCAATATATAGCTGTCTATGGTTTTCTTATTTCAACCAATCAAAATTTTTAAACTGCGCAATGCCTCTTGGATCGCTTGAAATGTTGCTAAATGACCCTTTGATAAATTGGAAAATTTTATATGAATCATGTGTTTTTTATAATAATTAGATATTTCTCACACATTTCAAGTACGATTTTTGTTAAAAGTATTAAATAAAAAATATCTTGTAAGAGAGAAAGTAGCATCCTTGACAAAAGTGGAAAATTACTCATTCATTATTCGAAATTAAAAAGTATATGAATTTGTCTATGGAAATACAGAACGGAATCTTGTAAAAGATTAGGCCATTTCATAAAACAAATGTATAGTAACTCGCAGAAAATATCTTCGGGACAGTTGTATTTATTTCAGCTTTGCATTTTATTTTAAATTGATTCGTGAACCGCATTGTAGGTCCGTTGGAAAGGATTCATCGTCGACTCTAGCGGAAGGGTTAGCAGTCGTTCTGCAATAGAAAAGATTTGCATTGAGAGGAGACGTAAGGTAAACATCGATTTTAATTTTTTTCTCCTAAAATGGAATCGTGTAATGAAAGTAAAGATTGCATATTGCTACTCGTAAGTGGTTGTATATTGAATGTTATTAATGTATTTTTAGTGTATCCTTGTACGAAATGAAAGTTTGACTTTTGCCACATATTCTTTTGAATGGCAGCTGACCGACGTACATCTAGTTACGAGAGTAGGTACATAATATGCGACGTAAACTGTGTTGTGAGCTTGTAAACGTATTATTTTCACAAATATGTTGACGATTGGGTATTTAAAGTGGTTACAAGACGCTTACGAAAGCAGTAGATTGAATTGTTTTTTCTTAGGTAAAATGTCAAATTGTGAACTTGTCAACTGGGTTGAGTCATTGTTGCGATCCATTTAACGCCCCAACTTATTGTTGAATACGTATTTTCACTGTTTACCTGAATAAAACATTATATATAGAATCACAACTGATTGTAGACAATATTTTCTATTACCCATTCAGCTGTTTTCATTCAGTTTTTTGTAGATCTAGTATTTTTTGTCAGAATTATTATAATGTACAAGTCTTTTGTTCATTTCCTATATTATATGAATCACTTAATCAACAACAAAAGCCTTTATTATAAACATATCTTGTTGCCATGTAGAGGTGGTTCACATAAACTGGATAATTTCTAAGTAACTGTTCTTTATCTTTCTCTAATTATGTAGTGGCATTCCCACAGTTGATAATAAACTTCGAAGTGTGTTTATTATAATGCAATACCTACTTACACAACCTTACTAAATAGGTCATCAGTTTACTATGTATATGGTGTAAGTTTTGAACAAGTTTTCTGTTTAGTTTGGGTATCTCTGCCAGAATAATAAGCTTTATTATAAACAACTTACTTTGTAGTTATAGAGTATCTAAAATTAGGTAAAATCACAGCATAAAGATATGCCCACATGGATACAACTTCTCTAAATAAAATAACATCTTAAAAAGTGGAAGCGTTTTGTGATATTCGTCATCTATTTTAATTGCCTTGTCACACATTTATATAAGGATTGATTGCTTAATTAATATTATTTCCTACATTTGAGGATAATCTTGTAGGGTTGATGAAGTGGCTTTATCTAGGACTACTCATTATTATTCTCATTGTTTGTTTAGTCATTATAAATATCATAATTGTTTGCTATTCAAACCAACTCAAAGGTAAAGTAAACCATTAAAACAAGTTCTTTGTTTTTATATTCAAAACAAATCAATTTCATTCATATTCATACAAAACTTTCATAAATGAAATACGGGATGGTAAACATACTCTTTAAATGTTAGTATCCTTTTAAGTAGTAAAGTAGGTAAAAAAATTATGAACGTAAATGTTGTAATCACTAAACATAACATCACACCCTGTTTCCCTGAAATGTTGGGCAGAGGTGTAGAGGTACACCCACATTTCACCAGTTGTTTGTAATAGGGGTTGAGTCTATTCCTATCAACTGGGCACAAATCCAGACTATGGGCTGCTACTGAAATTCCAGATAGAAAAACCCAATAACACTGACCAACCTGAGAATCAGACCTCAGCAGTAGCTTTTGAGACCACTGGAGCAACGAGGCAGTCAGACCAACTAGGCAGTCATAACAAAGAAGCTGGTCACTGACAGGACATTTACATAAAATGTCTCAATAACATATAGCGTTGCAAAAGTTGCCAATAGTTTATTTTTGTTATAACTGGGTGAATATCTTTCATCAAGTTATGAAATATGGAACTTTACTTTGTCTAATATAAACCCCCGTAAGTACATATAAATAATGTTTACTATTTTATCTGCTGAATGCATAGTTTTTCAAGGTCATTTAAAATATTTTAAAACTTAACTCTGTAGTTTATACTAAACTATTATCATACATAGATTGTTATAGTAATCCAACAGGAAAACCTGCAAGTTATACATATATATTGATATACTTAGTCTTTGAGGAAATGCCTTTATTTATTTATTTAGTATTTTATTCTTCGGGATGAATTTTTCACCTACATAAAAGAATGAAAATAAAAACAGATGTCCAGTTCATCAGCGCAGTAATGTTTGAAAAGACTATCAGCTAAATAGCAAAGTACCTAATTAGAATACAAATAATAACTTAACATAATTTTTATTCTAATTCCTTAAATATTTGAATAGAGATGCAATCAGTGTTTGTAGCTTCCTTAAGTAGTTGAAACTCATACTCATTACCATCTTGGGTGTCACCATACTGCAAAACTAGCAGGATTTATTAATTCAAAAGAAATTAAATAACTACACAAAAAGAAATTAAATAACTAAAGTTACCTTAGAATTTGTTTTATATGTGGATCAAGATATTTATTTGAAACAAAAAGATCTCAGAAAGCTGAACTGAAACGCTATCTAAAAATTATATTTGGTTATGTAAATTAAGACTAAAAATAGTAATTGTTTTCAAAAGGAAATAAATACAGTTTATTGTTTATGTTTGTTCAGCAGCTCTTCAACAACAAAACATGCTAGAAAAACAAGTTTTACTACTGCTTGTTATTGATAATTCGTTTTGCACAAACTAATGATTTATATGATCCTAAAGGAGAACTCATGTGAATTGTGATGACCACTTGCCCACCAGGCCAGATTGAGGTCAAGAGATCCAAGTTTTTTGGTGGTGATGGTGCTACGCATCAAACCTCTTTGGTCAATAGCATAGCATTATCATATCACTAGTGTAACTGCTTTCTGCTTCTTATGGGATAGGCAATAGCATCCTTTATTGTACCTACTAATCTTGAAGCAACAGTCCAATGGGCTTGCTCTGCCATCCATCGAACTGGACAAAACTTTTGAGTTGCATTGACATAACAAACATCATTACGTAGACACAAACAGCATTGCTGCCTGGCCTAGTTGCCTGAAAACAAATGATACATATTTAGTATTTTATTAGCCATTAATACTAAATAAACCATATGTAATGGTTAATTGTTACCTATACTAAATTAATAATTGATTGGAATATCTTGCAATATTTATTTTTTTATTGTAAAAACCCATTTCATAGTAGATATCTTACACAAATATTGACGTATTATTGAATATGTCAACGTTGACAAAAATATAGCCCACTACAATTAATTCGGTGAACAGGAGACAACCTCACAGATAATAAAAAATAATAAACTTGTACTCGTGGTATAGGTATTTACTTTAATGTTATCGTTTCTTAATTCGGGCGCGCGTTTTATCGACATATCTCGCTCGTATCAGTTACGATTTGCGATAATGTCTTTGCATAATATGGGAGATGTTTATATTTTTTTATAAACACTAAATTAATTGTTAAGTCTTTGTTAAAACCACTTGGACGCCTTTTCATCTTGTATTTTATAAGTAGACCAGCTGGAGGTACACTGAAATTTAGGGGAAGGGCAAACCATTTGGTCCTTACAGTGCTGGTTGCTGCCACAATTTCGATATAATGTTTTGTTTCGTTCTTTCAATATTTTTTCAAGTAATCCATCATCTTATGCCTACATACAGTATATTTCTATATCCAGTAAATTACATCAGTACATCATAGTTTTATTAATGTACATAAGTAGGTTTTTTTATTTTTATTTAGTTTTATTTATAATTAACGTACATATTATTTAATCAAGTCACTTTAAATGTGATGTTTCATGACAATGATTAATTTACTGAGTGGTATGTTCTTGAGAAAGAAATTAATAGAATTCATTACCTATATTTTATGTTTAGAAATGATGTAGCTAGTTAAAAAAAAACATCTAATTATTAGATTAAAATAAAAATGCATATTAAGAAGATTACATTTTTTTGTATAAATAAAGCTTAAAAATGATAAATTACGGCTAACCCAAGATGAGAGTAAACTGTCGGAATCTATGTATGGTGGTCATAAAAGATGGGCTAGTCACCTTTCACTAAATCAGTTTAATTTTGAAATCTATTTAAAAGTATAAACTAGCTGCGCCTCTCAAGTGGCGCTTGCGCATCACTGATAAACACGAGCTAGATTCAAGGTGTGCGAACATATGCATACAAATAATTTTCCAATTCCGGTGGAATTTCGATATTGCAGTTTCTTTACGCCAATTTCGTTGGCTTATAAAGCTTTGTTTACACTAGCATACCACATCGTAAATTCGGAAGCAACAAACGTAAATGTTATCTCTAGTATGTTAATACAATGGTACATAAAAAATGAAATGTGTTGACCTCAGTGTAAATCTGCCTTTCTAATACAGGCTTGCATAACGCACATCATCCCAGTCGATCATTGCCTGCCTCTTATCAACTACGTTCTGCATTTAATGAGGCATTATGCATTCCCGCCGTTCACACGTATTATTTTTATTAGCTTTGTAAACTTGTTTCTTTTTTTATATTTTATTTACGTTTATTTTGTTACGTCTTTGGCAATCATCGTTTCGCTATGCAAAATAGTTTCGTTTTTTTTAACCATCAGTGTAGTATACGATTATAGGCCTACTCATCTAATATTATTACAAACTAGCTTTTACACGCGGCGTCGCCCGCGTGGTTGTCGGAAAATATTTCACGGGAACGTACTACTGGAATTAAAAGGAAACGAAGCGATCGCATACCTCATAGCCGAGGTAAAAGGTCATTGACTCCTAGCGCTGCGCCCGCTGCCGTCAACCATAAGAGTGCTCGAAATCTGCTTAGTGGAGATTTTGAGCACTGTGATTGGCCAATTCACGGTCCGCTCCTCTCCTCTCCGCCCAGCTCCGCGTCAGTAGAACCGCACCCAAATTATTTTGTTACGAGTAATTTTTAATTTGTGTTATCTTTAAAGTATTAATTTAAATTAAGGCATATTTTAATCTAAATGAAATGCCCAATTTAAATAACATATTTTACTGGCTATGGATTAATTGGTCATGGACAGCTAATGAGAAACAATTGATTTTCTATTGTTTGACTCCGAATCGGTGTCGCGCGGGGCTTAACAGGTATTTCAGCCAATTTACATAAAACCATAATGAATTATACACCTAAACCATGCTCATGAATCACTCCGTCCATTGGTGAAAACCGTTTGAAAACCCGTTCTGTAGTTTTTGAGTTTATCGCGTTCAGACAGACACAGACGCGGCGGGGTGATTTTCTTTTATACTATGTAAGGATGCAGATAAAACTACGTATAAATATTTACTTTGATTATAATAATACTGTATAAGTAGTGACTTCCTAAAATGTCGTTGAAACTGCAAAAATATAATCTGCATTTTATCGTAATCTGTTCAATACAAGATGATATTCGATAAGTTATTTAATACAATCGACGCGTGTCTTGTTTCTATGTTTTTATTTTTTACGGGATAACGAACGTACTACTCGTATATCCATTTACTAATTTAAATTAATTACATTTGAAACTTTCTTTTTCTTAACGATCTTATAATTTGAATGTTTTGGGGCTATGTGATTAAGAGATGATTAAGAGATTTTATAGAGCCGATAGTGCTGCAATAGTTGTATTTAATTAATTTAACGTTATAAAAAGATATTATGTTTTGAATTTGAAGCTTTACTGTCCAAAAACCCTATGGATATCAGATTTCCGCAGTAGGAGTGCGAACTGTATACTAATAGATTATACCATACGCTTAATTTTTTTTATCGGTACTGTAGTTTGCCCAACATACAAATAGTACTTACGACCAGGAGAACTCACGTCTTATACATGAAACCGTGCCCATCAATGAATATTGTATAGAAACAGTCAACAACAAAATTCGTTTCAGTCACTTCAGTTTTCTAAATCTTAATTTGAGCAAAAGCAAAATATTTAGTGAAAATCGGAACACAAGTAAAATTTAAAGAATATTAATTGTTAGCTATTGGTGCCGATTCTCTTGTGACAAATCCCTCTAAACTAGCCTAAACATCACCAATTTTTTTTTATTCCTATCAAACGGCGATTTCCCATTCTAAAGTTGACTAAAGTGACACATTTTAACTATGTTTTTTTTTGTTTGTAATGGATAAACTCAAAAACTACTTAACTGATTTAAAAATTCTTTCACTTAAACAAAGCTACATTATCATCGAGTAAAATGGGCTGTATTATATTTTCAAAAAAGTTAGAGATTCCTACGAAAATTAGAATAATGTAACCCAAGGTATCAAACAAAAATTTACCTATAAACGTCATTATTTGGCGTGCTCTACGAAAACTTGATGATACATAAAATAATACTCAGCATTACCCACAGAAAAGTCCGCGAGGCTATTTGTCTAACTATTATAGTTAATTGACAATAACCGTTTTTTCTTCAAATTTGTCCATAGTACTAATTTATAGTTTATTAACCTGGATTAACACAATCCCGGTAGTACGTTCCGGTCCGTTTGTTGGGATATTTTCCGACATCCACGCGGGCGAAGCTGCGGGCAAAAGCTAGTTATATATGAAACACTAAAATGCAAATGATCGAATCATTTTGTGTCAATTTAGTAGCTGTGTTAACCGACTTGTTGCTGACGGTACCTTATTTTCCCATACTAGACTTGCAAAACGCAACTTCCTGATCATATTTTCTCTTCTTCCTTTCAGGTTGCAGTAGAGTATTGTCTAGTGCACACTGAAGATCGCTCGCCATTTACAGGAGGGTGCAGAACCATTAGCTCTTGGGGCTAGGATGTCAGTGTTGAACCAGAGTGGAGAAGAGCAGGTTACCTTTAAAATTATACTTTTATAGCCTCAATTTTTTTCGTCCATCTATCGCATGTCGCATTACAGCCGGCCGCGGAGTAGGGGTAAAGTGAAAGGCGCTCGGCAGAGCAGCCAAGGCCAATATGGCGGCGCCCATGGCTCGCATCAGCTAACCGTGTAGCATTTATATTCTCTCACATTCGTGCAAGTGCTCCGCGGTATTTGTGTTTTGATCAGTGTATTGATGTAAATGTTCTTGTTCACTTGATCGTGATGGACAACGATACAGTTAGTGAGTCAAATAAACCGGTCAACGAGGGAAAAACCAAGAAGAGTGCAAAAACATCCGACGAAAAGTTTCATTTGCATCGTGGTTTCATAAAACCTCATAATATTTAATTTTGTTCATGCTTTATTGGAATAAAGCTTCGTTTGGGCCGTACGTCGGTGGTAACAAAACCAGTATAGGCTGTCCTCTTATTCTATTGAAACTCCGAACTACGCTAGGCCAGCCGCATTGATGTGCGGTCTACTGTACGAGGGTACAGAAATTGAAATTTTCTTACATTTGTTGCCATATGCAGATCAGTGTTAGGTTGTATCTTGATTAGTTAGATTTGCTCCATAAGAACAAATCTCTTATGGAAATGTTCTTATAGAACAAATCTAAGTTAGACAGATGTATTAATATTAATGATTAATGATTTTAATTCTGTAAATAAATATTTGTTATAGTCGCGAATCATACGCATGCTTAATAGAATCTGGAAAATCGCCGTTAAATGTTTTGCAATTGGGATCTAGTCGGCTTGTTAACCAATATAATAAATATGTAATTTACAGTTAAAATTAATACCTACTTTTCAAAAACCATTGATTAAATCTGTGACAAAAAAATTGCAGAAATCAAAAACTTTGACTCAAGCTCTAATAGGTCAGTAGGTATTATAATATTAATAAATCCAAATAAACAATAATAATAATATTAAATAATTAAAAAAATATTAATATTATTTGAATATAGTGAAACCCATAGATCCTAAGAACTTATGTCAGCTACCTATATTCTTGCAAATAAATATATCATTCATTCATTCATCGTGCGATATTTTGATCAAGATACAATCTAACAATGACCTGTAAATTGCAAAAAAACGTGAGAAAATATGAATTTCGCGGGCTACCACTGCGGATCCATCTTATCCACGTATATCAGTGACAGGGCTTTCCATGTTCAGTGATGGAATGGACTAAAGATTTCTTGCATATTTTTTTTTCATAATGATATGACGTTTTATGAAATCTAAGCTATAGATTACTAATGAGTAAATTTATCACTTATACTTAAAATTGAATTAAATAAATAATTCGTGATTTCGAAGTAAAGGCTCGTGCAGACTGGGGAAACATCACGGCTGCGACAGGTATACTGCTGCCTGTCGCGCCCGCGATATCGCGCTAGTCTGCACGAGCCTTAAACCTGTTTGAGCTTTTTTGAGTAACCTTGAGTTAATTTTATCTCAAATAAAATGCAAGAGTTCATTGACATGATACATTTTGCTTTACAAATAACATAATACAACAACGAAATAACAACCATTATAGAGTAAAAAAATATACAATCTACAATCGTTATTTAATTACTATTGTGATATTGAATATAATGTCAAAACAATTAGCTAAGAAATACTTAGAATTATAAATATAATAATTATACAAACACCCTGTATTTAACACAAACCCTCTTTCTTCCAGGTGGAATGTCCCCTGTGTATGGAACCCCTGGAGGTGGACGATCTCCACTTCTACCCGTGCACATGTGGATATCAAGTATGTACACATTTTTCGATATTATATTATTATTAAATAAAAACCTGTGGTGTCGCACTAAGGGCAATTTTCATAAAAAAAACTTACTTATTATTTTCATCCTAGCATATAATAAACATGGTGAAAAAAAACGCAGTTTCTTACTGCAGATTTTGTATGTGTTTCCTGTAAACTGACTTCTTGTAAAAGTCTGTTTCTCGATAACTTGAATATATGGGAGTGTCGCTCTTCACGTCTCGAGTGAATAGGTTATTTCTAGGCAAGCGTTCACAATCTTAGACCGCAACATCGCTTACTATCAGGTAAGATAGTGCTCCAACGCGAGCTTATCCAAGCTAACCTGATTTGTTCGACTAATAGTGGCTTAGTGGTTGTATAGGTCCTGCCGGGGTCGCGGGACGGTACTAATGGGTCACCGCGGCCCCCGCAACACAGGCATCGGAAGGAATACGGGTGGGTTTTAGTCAGTAAGAGTCTGACACACCCCCCTGCTCCGCCCAGAGCGGGAGAAGTTATTTGATGATTTCAAGTGGTTATATAGGTAGTAGCTTAGTGTATATTAAATGCAAGTTATTGCAATATGCAAGATAATAAGTAATTCATAAAAATATACCGTTTATCTTATACCTACTCTTTCCTCAGTTGCTTTAAAATATCAAGTGACCTTTGTTGTCGTCGCTATACTAATAGTTGCGTAAAGTACGCATTTATAAAGCGTTTTTATAAACAAGAAGTGGAGTTTTTCGACCTGCCCCAAGATTATACATTATTATTGCTAAAGATTAAACGGTAGGTATTTATATAGTACGAAAAACTTGATTGACGCTTCTATATCTTTATGTATAACTTTCGTAAGATGGTGAGAACCGTAGTTTATAATCTATTGGTATTATTTCCGTTAGATTATAGACTGTAGAAAAATTGGGAACTGGATGAAATGGGTTAGGTTAGAACTGTGATCAACAGAGCGCGAGCCGAGCGAGCGCAGTGAGCGTTGCCGCGGTAGCGGGCGGCGAGTGCTACTTCCAAGTTGCTCACAGCTAGGCAGGCTATTTCGTATTAGCGCAAGGCGCGTTACGTCGCAAGAAAGTTTGATACCGGTTCACAATTTGTCGGTTTCACATTGATAGATTACTAAAAAATAATGTGCACTAAATTGTGAATGGTTTATTTGTCGACAGTTAATAAATCTAAACTAACAAAGTTCATAATTATACGGTGACATATACATATTTGACAGATTTTGGTGCGGTTCTCACTACAATTTAGAGAATTTATTTCGGAAGGTTTCATGTTTATAATACCATACTAATATATACATAATCAGCCTATAATGTTCCCACTGCCGGGACACAGGGCTCCTCTCTGTGAGAGGGAGTGGGCCGTAATACACCACGCGGGCCCAGTGCGGCTTGGTAGATGTCACATGTCTTGGAAGTTTTCGGACATGCCGGTTTCCACACGATGTTTTCCTTCAACGTTTTGAGAGCAGTAGTGATGAAATAATTTACACAAAGTAGAGCGCCTTTCTGCTTTCGAACCTACGACCTACAACTCGTAAGTCGCGGCCGTTACGACTGGGCCACCACTGCACTCGTTTATAATAAATTCAGTTTAAAGATATTATAAACAAAATTAGATCTTTTGTCAAGTCGTAAAAACCGTGCGAAGCTCAGGGGGTCTACTCTCTAAGTCCGTCAACGTAGATACGGGCCCGTCCGAAAGTAGTTGATCCGTCAAAACAAGCGACAAATTCAATTTTTCGAACGGGCACAAACACATTGCGAGTAGGGACAACTGTCAATTCGTGTTGTCATTCATTCTCAGTTCGGGCTCCGAAGTAATCTTATGTCCGTAGGTGATACGGAGTACGAAACGCCTGTAGCTTCGGCCGAAACTACGGATTCAGTGCTTAGGGAGTAGGCCACCTTTTTTTTTTTGGGTGGGAAATTATCAGATAACTTCTCCCGCTCTGGGCGGAGCGGGAGGGTGTGTCAGACTCTTACTGACTAAAACCCACTCGTGTTTCTTCCGTTGCCTGTGTGGCCAGGGCCCTCGGTAGCCCTTTTGAACTTTCCCGCGACCCCGGCAGGCATCGGCCCTAGTGTACACTTGTCGACCCGGGCCTCGTCCTTACCGGACGGCGAGCTACCCATTGCTCACCGTCCGCAAGCCCGCGCCTACGGTGGCCGGAAATACGCCCAGAGCGTCTCCTGCGGCGGCTAGGGGCTAGAGGGCGCGAAATTTGCCTTTCCCTCAACGGTCCCGCCTCCTCCTTCGCGAGCATTACTGTTTCGCAGAAGGAGGTGACGGCTGCTCTCTCGCTCCGTACCATAGCCTGGACCAGGGCTGGACGCGAGAGATCTCCGCCGCCGAGTCGCTAGTACATACATAGTATAACACAAAGTCGCTTTTCGTGTCTGTCTGTGTGACCGCTCAACTCTTCTAAACTTCACATTGGATTTTGATGCGGTTTTCACCATCATGTAGGTATAATCTACATGTCGCCATTGCACCCGTGCGAAGCAGGGGCAGGTCGCTAGTCTAAACAAATTGAAATACAATTGAATTGTGTGTTTGTAAAATTATAAAAAACAGCTGTTTACTAAATGCATAAATGAAAGTATGTACAGTACTTATAACATTTGTTTTTTTTTCTGTCTCATTTTATTTTCCGGCTTATCTCCGAAAAGACTCGACCGATTTTGACGGGAATTTCACTGGCAGATAGCTGATGTTAAAAGGAGTACATACTTTTATTTTAGAAAAAGCCACGCGGGCGAAGTTGCGGGCAGCAGCTAGGTTGTACATAAATAACTAGTATTTTATTTGCATTTGGGTATCATTATTTATCAATGGACGTTCCGGTAGTTAAAGTCATTTAAAAATTGAGTACATACTAAGTGCATGTTTATCAAATTAGATAGAGTGTAAACAAACATTTAGACGATAATTCTAACAATGAAAAGTATTTGGTTCACTAACATAATTATGAATCTAGAAGATAAGTGTTTAGGACAAAATACACTCAAATGGCATTGTTTCCGTTTCTCTACAAAATTCAAAGATGGCGACACAATAACTGTACAAGCATAAACATCACGAATTCTCATGTAACAGAGGTATAATTATTACATCCAGGTATATTATTATATACAGATTGGGCTGCTACTCAGAACATGCTATTAGAAAAACCCAACTACCTATACTATTTTTAATTTATTTATTAAAAATATATAGACAGATTGCTTAAATAAAACAATGCAATTTCACACACAAGCCATTGACATTTTGACCTTTACCGTGGATACGATTTTTAAACATTTTTAGGGTTCCGTACCTCAAAGGGAAAAACGGAACCCTCATAGGATCACTCGTGTGTCTGTCTGTCCGTCTGTCACTGCTGATTTGCTCCAAATCTACTGGACCGATAAAGTTGAAATTTCGTACTCATATGAATTCCTGTGACTATGATTTATTAAATTTAAAATAGTTTTATAGCTATTTAAGAAAATAGATGAACATTGACCATTCCCCCTTCCCCCTTATTTCCGAAACTACTATTCTTTAGTTTATAGATATCAGGGGGTAACCATCACCTCATAAAGCAGTATTACTATAATATTACTTCACAGTGGGAAAGTGATGGAGCTATACAGGACTTATAGCTCCATCTCTTTCTCACACTAAAGTAATATTTAAATAACACTGCTATAAGAGGTGATGGTTATCCCCAGGAAAATCTATAAGAAGTCTATGGTTTTAAAATAACAGTAAATCTCTCAATATTGTGCGTAGAAACTTACATTTGCAGTTGGAATGTATTGGAGAATATTTTTTCAATTACAATGTTAAGTTGCTTCTTGGGATAAAAAATATGGTAGATAACATTTTATTCATTGTACGGAACCCTCACCACGCGAGTTCAACTCGCACTTGTCCGGTTTTTTTTTTTCATTTACGATTGAAAAACCGGCTGTCGATTTATCTTTCTGATAACGTGATAGCGATAAGGTTAAATAAACAAATGTAGACATCAACTATTGCGTAAATGGGAATGCAGGTTTCTCAATGTGTCTTTTCTGTTGGAATAACCGTAAACCCAACCTTATCAGCATCTTCCTGTACGGTGAAACCATACACTGCTGACGAGTAAGCATTTTTACCTTACTTCATCAATTAATATGAGTTGAAAAATCAGTACATAAATAAGTATTAGCGCTCCTTTATGTTATTCAACACCTTTGGGTCCGATTAATACATTAATTTGATAAGGCAGCTGTATTATTTGACAAATCTTCCCATCTACCACTCGGTCCTTCGAGCCGGATTCTCTAGTATAAGCACGATCTATAAGAATAGGTCATACCGTGATAAAAATATTATCCAGTCAGCAAAGTAGTAACTGGGCTGACTACCCAGAATACGCTGGACGCACGTTTAAGTATCGCCCCCGTACTCGTGGAGGTTATTTTAATGCACACCATATCAGACTTCACATAAAGCTAGATCAGAAGGTCATATTCATTGAAAAATGACGTAATAAAGTCTACATGGTAGGTACCTACAAGAATGGGTAAATGAAGTATTCATTATTGTATTGCAAGCACACCTGGACAAGATTAGCACAGAACCAGGCAGTATGGCAGAAAGGAACGAAGGATATATCCGTCTTTCCTTTCTGCCAGTTCTTCCGGATATACTTCCCTGGTTGAACTGACGAAGATGAAGCACAAAATGTACAAATTATTCTTAATACATAAAGGATTTGACCCTATATTGTGTTTAAAAGGGATTATTTACCATTACAGATATGCCGGTTTTGTTGGAATCGAATTCGGGAGGGCGAGAACGGCCTATGTCCGGCTTGTCGGAAGGCCTACCCGGAGAACCCGGCAGACTTCACTCCGCTCAGTCAAGAGCAGGTAAACTATTGCGATTTTTAGTAGATGTACTAGTAGGTATGATCTGTTCCAAAAATTATCTGATAAAAGTGTAATCAAACCCAACTTTTGACCCTTTTTAGCGGGTTTGGTCCCATAGTAAAAGTTGTAAATATGTGTGGTGTGTGGAATATATTTGCCGTATATTTGGTGTTAGAATTGCTTGTTTTGCTACCAAAGATGAATCATTGCTGGTTCTGTGATTCATAGTAAAAGTTGCAAATATTCATAGTAAAAGTTGTAAATATGTGTGGTATGTGGAATATATTTGCGGAATATTTGGTGTTAGAATTGCTTGATTTGCTACCAATGATGAATCATTGCTGGTTCTTGTGATTTATAGTAAAAGTTGCAAATATTCATAGTAAATGTTTTAAATATGTGTGGTGTGTGGAATATATTTGCAGAATATTTGATGTTAATAAAATTGCTTGCAAATTGCTACCTATGAAGAATCTTTGCTGGTTCTGTGATTGTATGTTGTTGCAGAAAATGTCTTTATAATCCCCGACGAAAATGAGGGGTGTTATAAAGTTTGTAGTGTGTACCTGTGTGTCTGTCTGTGGCATCATAACTCCTGAACGGATGAACCGGTTTTGTTTTTTTTTTTATTTGAAAGGTGTCTTAATTCATCAGTATTACTTTCATCGCTGTTAGAAAATGGATTGGCAATCACAGTTTATTGAAATTATCAAAGAGCGTCAGACGCGTCCACCCTCTGTCATCTAGGTTGTCAGTTGATTGACAACTGTGGTGGTGGCCTAATATTTGTTTAGAGAAGAGGCTAAACAAAGGATGTTAATTTTGGAGGTCAGAAGTGAAGTGTAGTCTTTGAATGTAATTTAAAATAATTATTGTGTAGGTGGCAGCAATAAAAACGGAGAAAAAGGCGCGCGAGCAGAAACGGCGGAACAAGACGCTCGAGTCTCGACGCGCGCTAGCCAACGTGCGCGTCGTGCAGAACAACCTCGTGTTCGTGGTAGGACTGCCCGTGCGCCTCGCCGACCCAGAGGTAACTGCACACGTCACACACGTACCAATAACAAAAGAATAGGCAAGCTTCCATCTCAAGGAACTTTTACTAATAAAAGCTCCTTGAGATGGAACTCCTCCGGGGAAGTAGAGCTCCTTGAGATGGAACTCGTCCGGGGAAATGGAGCTCCTTCAAATTGAATTCGTCTGTGGAAGTATTACCTGCTATACCAATTTCTGCCGCAACGCAGTGTTGTTGTGGGTGCGACTTTTTAGCTTTGTCTGTAGGATAGCGACGCATCTGTGATCATCATTTCAGCCGAAAGACATCCACTGCTGGACATAGAACAAAACCGGTCGAAGTGGCAGTGCTTGAGGGAGGCCCCCAAGCTCCGCCACTTCGACCGGTTTTGTGCTTCCCGCATCTAGCGGATTCCTGCGGCCTTCTCAAGGTCATCGGTCCACCTTGTAGGAGGCCTTCCAACGCCACGTCTTCCGATACGCGGTCGTCACTCCAGAACCTTTCGGCCCCATCGGCCAATGTGCCCTGCCTACTGCCACTTAAGTTTGGCAATTCTTCGGGCTATGTCGGTAACCTTGGTTCGCCTGCGGATCAGATCTCTTCATTTCTGATTCGATCACGTAGGGAAACTCCAAGCACAGCCATTGCCCTTTGAGTTTTAATAAGGCCCATTGTGAGCGACCACGTTTCAGCATCACGCATCTGTGATGCCTCGGTCAAATATGATGTATCACTAACTATAGTGAACTAAAATACTGATTATGAAATGTAGTAAATAATACCGTAACACCGAAAATTTTATAAAAAATATTAATAGTTTTAGATGTAAAAAAGTATTTGGAAACTTTCCAAATGCCCTTCCCAACTTTTATACTAAAACGGTTACAACATCAAATTCAGAGTTATAATTGCAATTCATTATTAATATTTTAGGTCACTAGTTAGCGATATTTCATACAGTAATATTAATAAATTAATTAAAAAAAAACAGGTAAATATTTGACAGCTATTTGCGACGTTGCCAACTTTTAGAATGCTCGCTCTCAAGTCAAACAATGACGCTGATTTGACATTGACTTGTAGACTACATTAAAATTTGCTATCATTTAAAAATAGGATGTTGCTGCCTTTTGTACCGATATGACTCAAATAATCATTGGTGTGATAAAGAAAGAAACAGATTTGTCACAAAAACACGTGCATATAAAAAGCTATGGTATTTAAATACATTAAAACAAAACAGACTTATGCTTATGAACACAGAACATAATCTATGGTTCTCACCTCCCCCTATCAAACAATCGAGTCTGCAAATAAGTCAGTGACCCACTTTCATCTCCACCAGTAACTATTTGTAACGTGTGTATTCTAGGAATAACAATCACAAAATCATTGTGCTTTACCCTATAAAATAAGTATCACTAGTTGCTAAAAAAAGAAATAAAGTTTGTTCTCTTCACTTACAGATCCTCAAACGGCAAGAGTACTTTGGCAAATATGGCAAAATTCACAAAGTAGTTATAAACCAGAGTACCACGTATGCAGGGTCACAGGTGAGAAATATTAAGACATACTAACTGCTCAAAGATTTTCGACAAAGAGAAGGCCTGTAAAAGATGGCCAAAGATGGCGTCGAGAGGTTATTGGTAAGTATCCCAAGTAACGGTCAAGTATTTGACTTTAAGACTGCATGACTGAGTCTTCCCTTGCGACGATACTGGGCTTTATATTAAAAAACCAGCAAAGTGCGAGTCGGACTCTCGCATGAAGGGTTCCGTACCATTATCTATAAAAACGGCAAAAAAAAAAAAACATGTCTGTTGTATGGGAGCCCCCTTAAATATTTATTGTATTCTGTATTTTTAGTATTTGTTGTTATAACCGCAACATAAATACAACATCTGTGAAAATTTCAACTGTCTAATTATCAAGGTTCATGAGATACAGCCTGGTGACAGACGGACAGACAGACGGACGGCGGAGTCTTAGTAATAGGGTCCCGTTTTACCATTTGTGTACGGAACCCTAAAAACGTATCAGGCGCTTTTGGGTTCCTTTTTATCACCAGTGACAAGAAATAAACCCGTTTTCTTTGGAACCAAATCAATCACCAAGCTTGGCTTGTGATCAATGCTTGTTCCCCTCTAGGAGAAAAGGCCTTTGCCTTGCCGGGGATAATTACGACAATTTTAAGCGGAAATTTAAAGTAAAACTATGTAAAGAAACATACTATTTAAGTTACTATAAAATAGTCAGGTTTTCATCCAAAACCTTTAGTGTCATTGTGACAGGCATTTTATAGTAAAATATCTGTGGTATCTGGTATATACATGATTAGTACAAAAATCTGATTTTACACTATGGGCATTAGAAACTTAAAAATGCTACAAACCGGAATAAGTATTATTTATGTGACATGACATGAGGTTGCAACACATACTTATTCCGATTTGTAGCATTTTTTTATATAACAGACACCACGGATATTTTGTAGATAATTAAAATAAATGGGCCACCCACATGTCAAGCATGAGGGGTGAATATTACAAAGAAAAGGTTAATGCTTGTTCTTTCTCTGTTCATATACTGATCTTACGATAAGGACAAGTCACAGGCCATTATGATTTCAACCTGCAGTAGGCCCAGGTTGTGGATTACCTTCCCTCTCACAGAGAAGAGGCTTGTGAATTCCAGCAGTCAGAACATTATAGTCTAAATAAGATTTTTACTTAACTAGATTAACTAAAATGTGTAAATATTCTTCCCCAGGGTCCGTCAGCGTCAGCGTACGTGACGTACGTGTCGCCTTCGGACGCGCTGCGAGCGATCCAGGGCGTGAACAACGTGACGTTGGATGGACGAGTCCTGAAGGGCTCGCTGGGCACCACCAAGTACTGCGCCAACTTTATGAAGAACCAGCCCTGTCCGAAGCCAGACTGCATGTATCTGCACGAGCTAGGTAGTGTATCTTAATCCTTACTAATATTATAAATGCAAAAGTGAGTTTGTTACGTTGTCTCGCTAAAACGACTGAACGGATTTGGATGAAATTTGACAAATAGGTAGCCTTTTTTTTGGGTGGGAAATCATCAAATAACTTCTTCCCTCTGGGCGGAGCGGGAGGGTGTGTCAGACTCTTACTGACTAAAACCCACCCGTATTCCTTCGTTGCCTGTATTGCCAGGGGCCTCGGTAACCCTTTTGTACCTTCCCGCGACCTCGTGGGACTTGAAAAAGGACATATGCTTCTTTTCATTCTGAATCGCAAACGAAGTCGCGGGCAACAGTATGTTGATATTTTGGAGTCTATTTATCCAAGACTTCTTTTTTATTATCTTATGCAAGATTTATGTTTAGAAGATCCAATTGTTCACCTTTTATTGACTCTAATCCGCGTTGGCTATCCTCAGCACATAAGGAGAGGTGTTCAATGATCTGACGAAAAGACAAAAGGAAAATCTTTCCCTTGGATATTCCTGGATATGTATAGCATTCCAGTTTTCATGCTATTTAGCCAGTAACATTCACCAATGCGAAAACTAGCTCAGTTCGATAATAATATTAGAGAGCTCTATGTTAGACTGGCGCCTTCTTTTTCAAGTAATTCAGGCTTATGGTCAACAGTTTTTGATAATGTTGTTACCTTTATGGTAGGTGATGTTTTTAAGGTTATTGGTACTCAAAAAAGAATGATGTTTATGAGGTGATATTCAAACTTCAACAACTCAAGCGTTTTTCCTGAGATCACTCAAAGTAGTCCATAAGTCTTTGTATAATAAGCTAACGGTGTATAATTGCAGGTGATCCTAAAGCGTCGTTCACAAAGGAAGAGATGCACGCGGGCCTGCACCAGGTGTACGAGCGGAAGCTTCACAACCAACTGTTGCAGTCGCAGCGGGACAAACCAGATGACAAACACAATAGTTCAGGTAAGTGCCTTTCGTTGATAGCGTGATAATGATAATTGGGTCATGTGGTACATTCAACGGGTTTTGCAAAGGACTGTTGTGGCAAGATATGAATCACAAGACTTTAATTAATGAATCTAACAGTTTATATGCGACGAATGCTAATGTTTTGTTTGTTTGTTACGCTTTCACGCTAAAACGGCTGAACGAATTTGGATGAAATTTGGCACATGGGTAGACCATGACCGGGATTAGGACATAGGATACTTTTTATCCCGATATTCCCACGGGATCGAGAGTTATGCGGGTGAAACCGCGGGGCGCAGATAGTACGAATATAACTTACTATTATGACAATAACATATAAATTTCTTGATAATCATTGTAGCTACGAAAAATAAATTGATTTGTTGGTCATGCTATTTGGTTATTATCTGCCTATTCGTCGCATAAAAAATCCTTGCCGTGCCGTGCCGCCAGTGGCCGCAGGTACTTCACCGGCCTCATGTTATGCGTGTGCGCATTTGTACGCAAAAACACCGCGAACCTTTTAAGCCAAAACTGACCTTTAAAACCAAACGTAAATAGACATACCACACAATGATTTTGCATAAATGCGCTAAACAACTTTCGGTAGAAACTCGTAGGCGGACTAACAAATAAAATAATTTCCATTGCATGACGTCATAGTAGGTCAATTCTAATACCATAACAGAAAACCGGTTACCATGACTTGTTTATCATAATTCTACCGTTTTTAAACTCGCCGTGTCAATGTACCGTTTTGCAAAAACTTGCTAATGTTATTGTTAACATAACTTTGAATAAAACTCTCGATAATTTTACTAAACCCAAAACACAATTTAACTTACAGGTAATTCTAGTACGAATGCAGAAAAAAGCAGTTCAAAAGATGGTACGTATCATTATTTCTCTCAAAGAAAATATACATCACAAAGTTCCAGAAAGTCCTAATATTTGTTTTTGAAAATTTCAGGTAATCAATCGAACTTTATACCGACTACAGTGGTCACATCGTCACATATAAACATAGTCAATTCTTCTAAGTAAGTACCGTTCAGTGAAAGGTTTAACGGGCGTATACAGCTGAAAACAGTAATATTTATGTATTAGATTATATTTTTCAGGGATCCTAAAATATCACAACCTTGTCAATCATTATTCACGCACTGGTTCACAACACTTTTATCTTTAAATATAGACACTAGCTGTATTCGTCCTTAGGGGCTAGATTCGTTTGTATGGAGTGGCTGGTATTGGAAGATTCAATATAAATAATATGGTCTTAGACTCAAATAAAATAAATGGACTATTGTCTCTATTTCATCAAAGCTGGCCCTGACTTAGGAGTTGTAGGTCGTGGGTTGAACCCAGGCAGGCAATTTACTTTGTGTAAATAATTTCATCCATCACCACTGCTCTCAATACGGTGAAGAAAAGCATCGTAAGGAAACCTGCATGTCCTAGAACCAAACATTCGAAGACGTGACATCCACCAACCCGCACTGGGCCCGCGTGGTAGATTACTCCCTCCCACTCCCTCTCTTAGAGAGGAGGCCTGTGTTCCAGCAGTGGGAACATTATAGGCTGATTATGTTCTGACTGCGGGGATTCACAAGCCTCCTCTCTGTGAAAGGGAAGGTAATCCACAACCCGGGCCCACTGCAGGTTGCAATCATAATAGCCTGTGATTTGTCCTTATCGTAAGATCTGTATATGAACAACGAAGGAACAAGCTTTAACCTGTAATATTCTCCCTCATGCTTGACATATGGGTGGCCCATTTATTTTTATTATCTACAAAATATCTGTGGTATGTTACAAATCGGAATAAGTATGTAATGCAACCTCATGTCATGTTACGGCCCACTCCTCACAGAGAGGAGGCCTGTGTCCCAGCAGTGGGAACATTATAGGCTGATTATGCATCAAGGCTGTAATGAATAATTGATGTCTTGGGTTCGATCAGGCAGTCAGTTTCTCTTTAAAAGAAATCTCAGTACAAATAAGCCCGATGAAAGTGTATGACACGCCTCCATGTCATGGAACACTGTGGGATTATTCATTACTATTTTTAGTTAAATACATTCGTACGCACAATATGCGCTTGCACGTCGTGTTGCGTACACAAGCCCGTTATACAACATACATTCTCTTTTCTCCTGTCCATCCGTAACCGTATGATACGTATTAATAAAATAAGAACTACTTTTGTCCAAAAACTATTAACACAAAATAAATAGAAAGTAAAATATTTGATTAATGGCATTATGTCATAGTGTCATTTATCACACATTTTACGTTATCTTGTTTGATGCCGTAACATGCGTTAAACTAGCATTAGTATATTAGGGAAACGCCTACATTCATCCAGTACTAGGATGTGATGGTACAATTGAAATTACTATACATATTTGTGCTGCTAGTCAGCGTTGCTGTGTTCTGATTTGAAAGCTATGAGTGCAGGATGAGACACACCAGCTTTGCCTCTTCTGCGCACCTGTAATGCCTAAAGAGAGGGGTCCCACGTTCCGTGATATTACTGCCACGCACCGCACACCAAGGGTCTTCCAACGGTGCGTGTCGGTCGGTGTGGATCTTTTTTTTTTTGGGTGGGAAATCATCAAATAACTTCTCCCGCTCTGGGCGGAGCGGGAGGGTGTGTCAGACTCTTACTAACTAAAACCCACCCGTATTCCTTCCTGTTGCCTGTGTTGCCAGGTACTAAAGGGTCACTTAGTAACTTAGTACCTTCGCACCTTCGCGCGACCCCGGCAGGGTCGGTGTGGGTCTTGAGATTAGATCCATTTTCATCCCAAAATGCCAATTGAAAGAGAACTCGTTAAGAGAGCTCGCACCGCTTCTTTGAAGTTACCGACTCGCCGCGGATGGGACGCACCGCGACGGACGTGTCTGCGCTATCACGGACGATACTCTGCCCGTGGTGCTACCACGGACGATACTCTACCCGTGGTGCTACCACGGACGATACTCTGCCCGTGGTGCTACCACGGACGATACTCTGCCCGTGGTGCTACCACGGACGATACTCTGCCCGTGGTGCTACCACGGACGATACTCTGCCCGTGGTGCTACCACGGACGATACTCTGCCCGTGGTGCTACCACGGACGATACTTTGCCCGCAATATTACGCACCGTGGGAAGCCAGCTTTAGGTCTATAGACGTTGATACCTCAAGCCTGGTTTACACGGTGCGATTTAATTGCCTGTGGCATACGTTGAAGTTGAAGCGATAGCAAAAGTTGCACTAGCTATACAGTATTCATATCGAACGTGGATCCATGCGAGACACAATGGCTTTTTAACTGTTTCTGTAATTACGGCATTCAACGATTACTTGGTCCAATTTTATTGTATGCCATGGGCATGAAACTTGCTTACCGTCAGTTGGACCGCGTTCTTCACTACCACAAATAAAGTCGTTCCAAAGCCAGCCACTCTATACAAAACTCTGCCCTTAGCGTTAAACCTACACCCCAAAACCAATAGTTGAATACATGATATCGCTTGCAGATCTAATAAAAAAGAATCTATAAATGGCAACAGTGGTTCGAGCAGTGCGGGAAGCAGTAACGGGGTTAGCAGCAATGGTAGCGGCAAGGAAGCGTGGCCCAGTCTCGGATCGTCGCCGCCGTCAGATAGTCCCGCCAGAAAACAGTCCAGTCCCAAACCACAACAGTCTACGGGTAAGTACCATTACGTTATTATAAAGAAAAAATCAGGAATAAAAAACTCGTCCTCCTGCACTTATCACTTAACACAATTTATTTTTGGTCGTCGTAGCGTGGCGTCTTTGTCATCATCTCAGCAGGCTTAGCACGAGAACCGTAGAGAAGCGTTTTCTCGACGGAAGATTAGACAAAATGATGTTTCCGTGTAGACAGTTGACAGTTTTCTACCGAGAAATGTAGACAAGCGATTTCTATTCTACAGTAGAGTAGAAAGCGTCATGCTAAGCCTGCAGTAGTCGTCCCCTTTCTATCCAAAATCATCATTCACGTGATCCATCTATTGTTTTGTTGGTCTTTACTAATCTGTATAGCATTCCACATTCATACACAAAACTTTCTTCATGACATATTACACATTCCTCCCCGCGTGATATTACAAAAAAAAGCTGATCAATGATGTCTCAGGTGCATTTCGACGTATATTGCGTAACCCACTTATTAATTTATATTTACCAGAAGTTCAATGCAACAATTATATTGTAAAAATCGCGTCAAAAAAAAAATGGTTTTTTCATCCCATCTATTCGAAAAGAAGCGAAGGGTTCCTCGATAAGTGCGAGCAAAATGGGTCATTCCGGCGCACTTATTAATAACAGTGACGAAATTACTTTTGAATTTGGAACACTATTTAATCAAAAGGTTTGAACGCAATTCGCTTCGATAAAGTTCTGGCTGGCAATAAAAAAGCGCGTCTGCCAACGCGGTAGTTTTAACCAAATAAAAAAAAATACGCGGGTAGTTCTTATTTTTTTCATTACTTTTTGTCAAAATATTTTTATTTGATATTAATATAAATTTGTAATTTGGTACTACTAAAAGCATGTTATTTATTTTTCTCATAGAGGGGGATGAAAAGCAGAGTGTGCCCCACGGTACCAAAATTATTTAACCTCGAGCCACGTACTTTGAATCCCTCGCTACGCTTAGGATTCTACTAAATAAAATAAAATAAAACAATCCCTCTCGCCCTCAATACATTATTTTGGTCCCTTGTGACACAATCTACTATTGCGTCAGTCCCTTACCGTTATACGATTTCCACTCGGTGCCAGATTAGTTCTAGGCTCCTAAATACTACCTTCTAAGCAAATCGATTTGGAAAAGTGAATAATACAAAATTATTATTTTTCCAGTTAAGTCACAAGAAAACGGCACATCAGAATCTTCCAGTCCCACGCAACAGGTACAACAGCAGGCTCAAACGAAACAGAGTAAAGACACACACACAGACAGCAACATCAACATCAAAAGAAGCAAGGAATCAAATAGCACAAATGGCCAAAGTAGCAAGAAAAGTAAAACTGAAAAATCTAAACAAAAGTCTAGCAATAGTATTAATAATGATAATAATAACGATACCGAAACATTAGATACCAAACAATTCAGTAGCACGCAGACGAATCACGCCTCAGTGTTCGACAACGACTCACAGAGTTTCCTGTCAAGCGAGCTGGATGAGCTTGAATCAGAAAGACACTCGTTGCTAGAAAAGCATTCTCTACTAGACAGTTCTTCCCACTCTTTATTGGACGACGAGCAACACGGGCTGCTCGAACCAGAGCATAACCCACGCCGCTTGCTTTCAGGCCTTGATCACCTCCACCAAATCCACAAGAGCCCCATGCTCAACGGCTATGGCCTTCTAGACAGAGATCCCCTCACATATTTATCTAATGACAGACAAATTAGCCAAATTAACCAAGGCCTTATGGATCAAAAGGAACTCTTGCTAAGGGAACGCAGCCAAAGTGAAATGCTTATGAGACAAAACGAATTATTGGCGAGGCAACACAATGTTATGGTCGAACCGAAACACTATATGCAATCTAGTATAGGACTCGAGTCAGCTAGTGAAATATTAGGTAAGGTCCTATCCAGGGGCTTTTTTGATTAATTGGTGTAACTTCATAGACTGAAAAGTGCTTGCTAAAATCGTATTTTCAAGTCGCTACGCACGACACATCCCATTTCTTCCCGTGGGTGTCGTAAAAGGCGACTAAGGGACTTACTAGAGAATGGGCAGCAGCGTTCTCTATGCATATTAACACCATACTGCCATCGCCAACCCGCCTGCCAAGCGTGGCGATTATGGCAACCCCCCCCCCCCCCAAAATGAGGGAGGCCTATGTCCAGCAATGACGTCTTTCGGCTGAAATGATGACGCGCGACACGCGGGCGTTGAGTCCGTGATCACTGTTGTTACTTGAAAGTTATCATCATCTGCCCTTTCCCTATGTTGGGGTCGGTTTCCAGTCTTACCGGATCCGCTGAATACCAGTATTTTACATGGAGCGACTGCCTATCTGACATTTACTGGGTAACACGATACCCCTTGGTAAATCTGGTTGTCAGACTTTCGGGCTTCTGACAACCCGTAACGACTGTCAAAGATCTACAAATGACAGCCGGGACCAACGGCTTTACATGATTTCCGAGGCACGGAGGGGGTCTTGCTATGTAAAGATGGTCACCCATCCACGGACCAATCGCTGCAAGCGTAGCTTAACCTGATCGATCGACCCGTGCGGCTGTTATTACTTGGCTACAAGCCCCTCCAAGTTACTTGAAAGTATGATTTTAAATATTTTTTTTTTGTTTTTTTTTTTATTGCGATTACGTTACCCATCATTTCAGTGGAGTTTCGCCAACTAATAAAAAAATGACGCTGTATATCTTTTCGCGATGTTTTACCTGTGTTGTTGGCTGCGCGTGTAATAGTTAAATCTTTGTGCAGGTGCTAATTTTCATCAAAATCCCAATATGCTTCCACCGTTCGGTATGCGCGTAGACAATTCTATGAGCGGTAGTTCAATGTCGGCGAGTTCTCTGGCGGGAAACTCAATGGGCAACTCAATGGGCAACTCAATGGGCAACACAATGAGCAACTCAATGGGCAACTCAATGGGCAACTCGATGGGCGGGTTCATGATGCACAATCAACAGTTGCTGCAACAGAACCAACAACAGATGCAACAGACTGGCCTCGTCAACGGATTCGATTCACCACAGTCGGCAGTGAGTGCTATTACTGTTATGTATTATAATAAGTTTTTTTAATTTAATTTATTCACTATTTGGCTTATTTACACATACATATGATAAAAAAGAAAATAATCTATCGCTTTATTAACGCACAATAGTTCACAAATAATTACTTTGTTGCAAGATCACTATTTCGAATGTCCAATCAAAAATATTGTGAAAAGATTCACACGTGTTTTAGCCTAGTTTTGAAGGAAAAGTGAAAGCCGAAATGTGGGTGTACAGTCACGAGCACAAATATGTATCCACTTAACAACTTTAAAGGTTTTTTCTCCTACTGTGTTGATTGCAATAGGCTCGCCCCCTATTACATGGGACTTAAACATAACTGGCGAAATGTGGGTGTACTACAGGTACACCTCTGCCCAACCCTTAAGTCGTAATGTTATGTATATATTATGTGTTGATTGTAATTTTATGTCCTCATGAACATAAATCTTCGTATATGGCACTATCTTTACCTGTAGTACACCCACATTTCGCGTCTTCGTAGATGCGCCCCACTTTTTTTCCTAATCGCTTACAGTGCAAGTGTGCATCTTTTCGCTAGTGTTGTAGAGCTGTCGATACGTACGAATTGCCTATGAGTGCGCACGCACACTACGATGAATAAATCAGCTCGGATCAAACTCTCAACACCCCGCGGCCCCTGCGACCAAAAAATAGTTGGGCGCATCTTCGTGGATGCCACAATCTATACCCATTCGGGAATTAGCGGCGTGATGTTAATGGTCGTCTTTAACGTTATTTTGTATGATTACCACAGAACGAAGTGCGGTATCTAGCTGAGAACATGGACAAGTTCTTCACAGACTTCCACAAGGCACAACAGATGAGGTTACAGTTGCAGCGAGGCACAGACGACAGACGCCTAGACCACGCACACTATCCACAGAACATGCTCAGCGCACAGAGCCTGGAGATGCAGCACAAACAAAGGTAATATTATAAAACAAACATTGCACATCCTTTAACCTTTTGATTGCCACAGTCATGTATAGATGACAGAGCAAAATGTGCCCAGCACGCCACGGTCACAACTACATAACAGATTTTAAGGAATAATTCGTAGGTTGGCGCCGAAGGCACGTCTTTGCTTTTTTGACGTGGCGGTCAATAGGATAACAAAAAATAAATGTAAAAGTTAGCCATGATGAATATAATATATGAAGGTACGAGGGTGGAATGAAAAATACGTAGTCTGACATAGAAGTGATTAAACTAGAATTTTTAAAGTACCCTCATATTTTGATCCAGTTCTTCAACATAATAATGTACAAACTTTGAGACGTGAACAGTATTTTTATCTCACGAAGCGACGCGCGCTTTACTTGTGGTAACTAAGTGTATAAACACGCTGTGAGTGTGTGCGTGAAGACGAGTAACGTCAGCACATACCACACACACACACACACTTCCGACTTCGCCATTGTCTCGGACGGTACCGAGAGCTCCGATAAAGCCTTAAGCCCAGTAAAAAAAATGTTTCCTCAAGACCCTCAAAATAATCACTTACATCGGCTTTATCGAAAATTTCATCCACCTAAATGTTTTTTTTTTAGTTTCGAGAACAGATGAATCTGACGGAGCTAAATCAGGTGCATAGAGAGGGTGCGGAAATAATTCAAACCCGTAATAATGAATTTCAGCCATTGTTTCCACAGATTTGTGCATTCGAGCATTGTCCTGATGAAATCTTTTTCCTCATTGTTGCTCGACGTTTTTCCTTGATTTCTTCTCACAAACGACGCAGACCCTTATAAGGTAATCCACGAGGATCACTCCCAAAAAAAGTACGCCATCACCTCATTCACAGACTAAATTGTTTTGACCTTCTTTGGGAGTCGGAGATCCGGGTCATTGATTCGATTTTTGTTTCGACTCTCGGGTGTGATAGTGAACCTAAGTTTCATTCATCAAGCATAATTCCTGTTGATTAGCTTCGATTTCTTCGATCAGACGAGAAATCGCGAGTCTTGTGCGGTTCTGCTCTACTGAAAGCATTTTAGGTAGCCATCGCACTGACACATTGTGAAAGCCCCATTCGTTGACAATAATATTTTATGTCCGTTCATAGGATATGCCTATGATCTCCTATTTTTGAATCGTCGGTCTCCCATTATTAAACGACATATTTTTCGATATTTTCGCCTGTAGTGGACGTTGTCGGTATACCTTTTTATTTTTTTGGGTTTTGGGTGGAAAATCCGAATGGATGTTTTCCACTCTGGGGCCTGTTAGACTCCTACTGATTAAAAACCACCCCGGTGTTCATCCATGATCCCCGGTCCAAGTGTGGGAAGGGAACACCGGGGTGGATTCAAAAATAGGAGATCATAGGCATATCCTATGAACGGACATAAAATATCATTGTCAACGAATGGGGCTTTCACAATGTGTCAGTGCGATGGCTACCTAAAATGCTTTCAGTAGAGCAGAACCGCACAAGACTCGCGATTTCTCGTCTGATCGAAGAAATCGAAGCTAATCAACAGGAATTATGATTGATGAATGAAACTTAGGTTCACTATCACACCCGAGAGTCGAAACAAAAATCGAATCAATGACCCGGATCTCCGACTCCCAAAGAAGGTCAAAACAATTTAGTCTGTGAATGAGGTGATGGCGTACTTTTTTTGGGAGTGATCCTCGTGGATTACCTTAAAAGGGTCTGCGTCGTTTGCGAGAAGAAATCAAGGAAAAACGTCGAGCAACAATGAGGAAAAAGATTTCATCAGGACAATGCTCGAATGCACAAATCTGTGGAAACAATGGCTGAAATTCATTATTACGGGTATGAATTATTTCCGCATCCTCTCTATGCACCTGATTTAGCTCCGTCAGATTCATCTGTTCTCGAAACTAAAAAACAAACATTTAGGTGGATGAAATTTTCGATAAAGCCGATGTAAGTGATTATTTTGGGGGTCTTGAGGAAACATTTTTTTTACTGGGCTTAAGGCTTTATCGGAAAGGTGGAACAAGTGTGAGCTTGGCGCTGAATAAGTAGAAGAATTAAAATACCTTTGTCGGTGCTCCTTTGTTTTCATGATAGGGCTACAAACTTTCCAATCCACCCTCGTAGTACAAAATCCATCCGTAATAAATGTCCTGAAGTTTGTGCCCGCCACTTCCCTGTGTTTACAATCAGCGTAACATTCAACAAACTTGCCAGCAGCACGCTTGCATACGAAATCATTTATTATTTCACGTTGTCTTGATAATGATACAAAATGTCCTGCTTCAAGCTTGTCAGAAAGGTAACAAAGTACCCCTGGAACCTCATAGATCAATTGACCATTTAACCTCACAATCCCTACATTATTTACTGTGTTCCTAATGTTCCTATGCATGTGTATTTTAGTATTAAACTATAATAAAACTGTTTCAGAATGAACAATATACGCGGTAATGAAAGCAATGGAGGTCGCGCAGCCGGCGACGGCGACGATGACCTAGACTTCGACCCCTTCAAGGAAACACAGAAGGCGTTCGCAGAACTTATGGAGACAGAAATGTTGCAAAACACAGTTTCTAGCGGGTATGTCGAAACTATCGTATATAGTCTAATGCTACGGCTACATTGCCACGATAACGCGAACTACACTTCGCGCGCTCTCTCTCGCACACCCCTCGACGTCTCGCTGTACAACAGAGAGCGCGCGAAGTGTAATTCGCGTTATCGTGACAATGTAGCGGTAGTATAAACGAATTTAAAACATCACTTTGTCTCTGTCATCAAACGATTGTCGGTAACCCTACGGCCACATTGTCGCGTTGTACAGCGAGACGTCGACCGGTGTGCGAGAGAGAGCGCGCAAAGTGAAGTTCGCGTTATCGCGACAATGTAGCCGTAGGGTAACAGAAGTTAGAACGATATTTTGAATTCGTTTAGCATCAAAAGCATTTAACACATCTCCACGGAAGAGAGAATCGCGGTGATAGTCTCGCCATGCCATCAAATTCTCGTCGCGATGATATCGCCGCGAGGAGATTGCTCCATATTTTTTTTATTGAATTTGAAGCCACGGCGTGGTGGCCTCAGTGATTTATGGTGCAAGGGGGCATAAATAAATTTGTGAAGGATAAACTTGAATAATATACCTGCAAAATTCGTGCTGGTTGCAATCCAGCGGAAGTTACGTAAATTGAAATTTCTTCATTCTAATCTGTAGTTGTAGACTCATCCTGCCGGGGTCGCGGGAAAGTCCGAAAGGGATACCGTGGCCTCTGGCATCAGATGGAACACGGGTGGGTTTTAGCCAGTAAGAGTCTGACACGCCCTCCCGCTCCGCTCAGAGCGGGAGAAGTTATTTGATAATTTCCCACAATAAAAAAAAGTTGTAGACTCATTGTGGTGACTAAGTAAATAAATAAAACTAGTGGTGACAGAAACTTCAGTTTATTTCTATGTGTTTAGCAAAGTAACATTTGTTATGTAGTATTTAGAGAGGTATGACGGGATGATCAATGAAAAAGTTTCTGATTGGCATAATCAGAAACATTTACGATCCACCAATGTACAATACGTGCCACTAAGGGCTATGTTCACCAACATTCAAACCACCGGTTAGGTATTTAAACAGTTTTGTTTATGTCAAACTTCTAAGAACTGCTTAAATATCAAAACAGCCGTTTTAAAAGTTGAACTCCGCCCTGAAGATGAGACTTGACACACCACACACACGTGGTTTGACTTGCGCAGTAGACGATAACGATATTAATAACTATTTGTAACTAAAAAATAATAATACTATTTCGTATAACTATGACGTATAATAACTATTTCATACACGACTGTACCTACGCAGGCGGACACTACTGACGCTCGTCAAGTGTCATCTTTCGTGGCGCGTATTGTACGTTTGTAATAGGTACAGTGAAGGTGAGGGGTAATAAAGACCACAACTGTATCCCTTAAGCTACAAATATCATAACGACCTGATAAAATACGTGTATTTCCCTTTTCCAGTGACAATATGGACCGTGTCCGCCGTTCCCGCCTCGCACCTCCCGGCTTCAGTCATATGAACGCGTTCGGTTTAGGACAGCCCCGCCCACAACAGACACACCATCAAAGTAATTGTTATTTCTTATTATTTATGGTCTGTTCCCAAAGTATTTGATGAGGGTGTTAACAAAACTTCAGTTCAGGTTACATTCTTACGTAATCTGTCACTAAAGGAAATAGGGATGATGCCTGGGTAACAAAAAAATAAATTATATTTAGACCGTCAGTCATATAATAGAAAAATATTAGACACGTATGTTTTCCTTTGTCATATTAATAAAAAAGTACTTAGATAAAACGCGTTAAACTTGGAGAGTGGGGGCGCCTTGCTAGATTTTATACTGAATTGTGACGTAGCGAGTCCCAATTCATTATAAAATCTAGCAAGACGTCACGTCATGACAAATTTTAACTCAATGTATCGCCGTAATCTTTTGATTACGTAATAAAAGACTAACTACGTGTCCAATATCTTTTCCCGACGGACAAAAAATAAGTCATCATCCCTATTAGCAACATTATTGTTATGTTTAAAAATTAGGTTATAAAATTAACCTCAATTGTCAAATGAAAATCATCTTCCAGGTGATTTAAACTTAGAATTTCGGGTTTAAGTACTTAAATAAACAAATCAAAGAACTCAATCAGGTACGTTTTCTGTGTTTACATTTTCATCCAAGACCTTTGGAACAGACTATTCTTATTAGAGCACTTGTAAGTCACGAGCACGCGTCATATGACGCATATGCCATTTTAATAAGGTACAAATTGAAATGAATGATGCGCGTTCGTGAAATGCAACATCTCTCACCAAGGATTAGAAAGATACCGTCACACAGGCGAGTGACAGAAACGACGCTTTATCAAGCTGAACTTTTCTAAACCAAACGCGCACTATTTGCGGCCGCGTAATTGTACTTATATACTTATATATATTGTACTTATAATAATTTGAATATTATACTTTTAAATAGTTATATTGTTGCAAAGAGACTTGGAAGGGGTCGCCTCTTTGGGCTGACGGGATTGTGATCGCAGTACCAGTTATCTAGATTTACGGCTGCCTCGTTTATGTTATTTATTTATGAAAGAAACTTTACTGCCTACACTTTTATTGATCTTGGTAAGAAAATTAGCGATCTCATTATGTTGTTATCTATCAGCTCAATGGTGGATGTTACCACCCACTTTATGTATTCCCCGTGTTGCTATTTGTTGTTTACCCCTACGAGCCACAATGCTGGACGATGACTTAGCTAGAAACTAGTCAGGACATTTCTGTTATAACCAAGAAACAGTTGTCCTTACGTCGCATTGTGTCCTTTTCAGGTTATAACTCAAATAGCGCCATGTTCTCAGACTGGACTCAGATGGACCCCGCGATAATGTCGACATCGGTGAACTTCGGGAAGAACGTGGGCGTCAGCAACGCGACGAACAGCAATAGCAACAGCAACGCGTCGCTCAGCCAGCAGCAACAAGAGCTGTTTGCGCGGTTCAACCAGCTCAGCGTGCAGCCCAACGGCGTCAAGCTGCACGCAGGCAACACGGGCATGGGCGGCCTGGGCAGCATGAGCAACATGGGCAGCGCGGGCGCCGGCTGGGGCCAGAAGCTGGGCTGGGGCGTGGGCTACGCCGGCATCCCGCTGCCGCCCGGCTTCGCGCCCGCCAAGCCGGCGCCACACCCCGCAGAGTGCATCGACGCGAAGTAGAGCCCACATGTGCAATTCGACTGGTCCTCAACGGCGGATATTATATTTTCTATTCAGTAATATTATTGTTTCTTTCCGTTGGTGATGTGATCGAAAAATCTTTGTATTAAGAAAGAGCATATTTTAACGAGAGAAATATGATAACAAAGGAATTTGTAAAATAAATTAACCTATTTGTTTTATTTAAAAAAGTTTGATTTATTTATTTTCGTTCGGTCTCGGCTCGCTCCCCCGTGATGATTTATCATATTTCTTAGAGTGAATTACGTTTACGTTTTTCGTTCTTTACTGCGTTTCGCTGAGCGTAATATATGTATATTCGTTATATATTATATATTTACTAGAATCATATCCCTGTTATGACAGATTATATTTTCTATATTAAAATGAGATGCCAATAACTCGCTGTTCCATTTGTACCTTATTGAGCCATTAACCATGAGAAAGATCATTAAAATTAAAGCAAGAAATTATACGTTCACTCTTTTAATGACATACCTTTTCTTTCAAAACAAAAGACGATAAAAACGAAGAGTTGCATCGACGAAAATGGCCGGAACATTCAACATGCATTCAACAACAGGTGGTTGATAAAAATAAAAATAGACTTCAAACAGATTTTTAGTACCGACTCAACCATCAGGTGTTTTAATCGATTTAAGCCACAAGATTACATCTAAGTAGATAGGGAAACACCCGAAGTTTCAAACCCGAAACAAAAAGTTTGTCGGTTTCTGAATAAGCCAGTTAAAATTACATAAAATATTACATATTACAATTATTTCTTTGTCTCATACAAATAACCGTCTGCAGATATATAGTTTCTATTGCTGTCTAAATCAGCCACTTAAAATAAAAATCTCACTTATATAACTATTTCTCTGTCTATTCTGCAGTCCAATGTTTTGCCTTTTCAACTTCTTGGGTCCATATCAACATGCATGAATAAGATGGTCTATGGTATCAGGCAGGGGGCAGGGACAGGGACAGGTTAGTCTGTCTAAGCTTTTATCCCATCAATATATACCCGGGGATCCGGTCCGTCCCATGGCACCTCTTTTCCATTGTGCCAAACATATAGGCCCGCGCCCCAAGGTTCTAGGGCTAGTTTTACGGGCAAGGTCGCCGCGTCTTCCGGGGTTATTGACCCAGCTCCGCGGGTCATGTCTGACATCACATAGCCTGGATGCACGCAGTTCACTGTTATACCTGAAATGAGATTAAATCATTACCTACTCCTCTTTTGGTTTCTCCGTAGTCTGGTAGAGATTTTGAATGGTTTTGTTTGTTTGGGATAGCAAGCAAATGACAAACAGGTGTGTAGATATTTCGGGTAAAAAATGCTGAACGTAAGACTGCCAGTGCCTAATTGGACAACGATATTTCTTAGCACAAAATAAAAACAACTATTCCCGGGAATGGCACGTTAGTTTCGTTAGTTCCACTGCTCTTGGACATTAAGACCAGTTATTACCCTCAGGCCTCACGGCGCGTGGTATTCCACGCGCGCCTTAAAGAGATGTCGCCAGCACAAGTGTAGGGGTCCACTAGGGCCGATGCCTGCCGGGGTCGTGGGAAAGTCCAGAAGGGATACCGAGGCCCCTGGAACACAGGCAACGGAAGGAACATAGGTGGGTTTTAGTCAGTAAGAGTCTGACACACTCGCTCTGCCCGGAGCCGGAGAATTTATTTGATAATTTCCCACCCAAAAACAGTATCGGAACATGCATTTATTTGTAAATATCATAAAAATGAAACGCTGTTCGTTGGTAAGCGCATCACTTCGGAACGACTGGACTGATTTGGCAAATTGTTTTAAATGTTCCGAACAGATTTTTACGTTACGTAATAAAAACTTTTTACTGAGTTTTCTCGGCAACTTTTAAAAACTTTAATAGTTGCCGGGAAAACTCAGTGTAGTGCAAACTGAAAGTGTATTTTCTATGGGAATTTTACATGAATTATTGAAATTTGGACAGGACAAAGTCTGTCGGGTCAGCTAAAGTTATAATAAAGATGCAAGTACCGTTCGGCGATAACCTCCGATGCAACATAAAAGTGTAGGCGTTAACTGCAACCTTCGAAACAACATACTGTGAATCGCCCCATCCTTTATTTACTTCTAGGTTCTGTTGCACATCTTCAACATAACTGCTAATCAAACTCTTTAGTTCCTCCAAAGTCAAAGTCTCCGAACTGATTTTCTTCCTCAACTCTTTAGAAGGTATTCTAGACAAGTGAGCAGATGAACTGGTGATGTTCACGATTTTCGCGCCAGTTTTCACCAATGGTAAGATGGCTTCAGTGAAATCAACCAATGCTTTGAAGTTTATGGTTATAGTCTGTTCCGCTTGGAGGGTTTTTGGTTGTGGCGCGTCTTTCAAAAAAAGAATTCCAGCATTGTTGATGAGAATTTCCACGTCTTCATTTTCATCACGGATGTGCTGTACAAAGGTTTTAACACTTTCGGTGTCTGAGACGTCGAGTTGATAAAAAATAGGATTGAGTCCCAATTTTTCTAATTCTTCACAAGCTTTTCTTCCTCTGTTTTCGTCTCGAGACGTTAAATAGACCTTTCCATCATATTGTTCACAAAGTTTTTTAACTATTGAAAATCCAAGTCCTTTATTTGCTCCAGTAACCACAGCTACTTTCTTCGACGACATTTCTGTGGCAACTATAAACCATAGTAAGTAGGTATACTGTTATCAGCTCTGTGACATTGATTATGCAATAAAGTTCATGGAAAACAGTAGATAACGTAGGTAAACTAATATTTTGAGAACACATGTGTGACTGTTGTACAGCGAGACGTCAACCGGAGTGTGAGAGAGAGCGCGTGAAGTGTAGTTCGCCTTATCGCGACAATGTAGCCGCAGCATTACAGCTAGACGCCAAGCGGTGTGCGAGAGAGCGCGTCAAATGTAGTTCGCCATATCGCGACAATATAGCCGTAGCGTTACAGCTAGACGTCAACCGGAGTGTGAGAGAGAGCGCGTGAAGTGTAGTTCGCCTTATCGCGACAATGTAGCCGCAGCATTACAGCTATACGTCAAGCGGTGTGCGAGAGAGAGCGCGTGAAGTGTAGTTCGCCTTATCGCGACAATGTAGCCGTAGCACTACAGCTAGACGTCAAGTCATGTGCGAGAGAGAGCACGAAGTGTAGTTCGCCTTATTGCGACAATGTGGCCGCAACATAAGAAACTTTTTACAATCTCTAATGCTACGGCTACATTGTCGCGATAAGGCGAACTACACTTCACGCGCTCTCTTTAGCACACCCCTCGACGTCTCGCTGTTCAACAGAGAGCTCGCGAAGTATAGTTCGCGTTATCGCGACAATGGTGCCGATTCCCTTGTTCACAAACTAAACTAAATTTAAGTTCAGTGCATCTTTATCTTTCTATTTCATTAAGAAAAGGACAGAAGATAAATTTTAGTTTAGTCCTGTCAAATTAATCAGCGCTTGACGTAATTTTAGTAGGCAAGTTTTTAATCATGTCTAAACTTGTATGGAGTAGTGACAGGCGCTGGTTAAATAGACCTTTCCATCATATTGTTCACAAAGTTTTTTAACTATTGAAAATCCAAGTCCTTTATTTGCTCCAGTAACCACAGCTACTTTCTTCGACGACATTTCTGTGGCAACTATAAACCATAGTAAGTAGGTATACTGTTATCAGCTCTGTGACATTGATTATGCAATAAAGTTCAGGGATAACAGTAGATAACGTAAACTAATATTTTGAGAACTCATGTGTGACTGTTGTACAGCGAGACGTCAACCGGAGTGCGAGAGAGAGCTCGTGAAGTGTAGTTTGCCTTATCGCGACAATGTAGCCGCAGCATTACAGCTAGACGCCAAGCGGTGTGCGAGAGAGCGCGTCAAATGTTTATTTAATAAAATCAGCGCTTGACGTAATTTTAGTAGGCAAGTTTTTAATCATGTCTAAACTTGTATGGAGTAGTGACAGGCGCTGATTAATTTGACAGAACTAAACTAAAATTTATCTTCTGTCCTTTTCTTAATGAAATAGAAAGAAAAAGATGCACTGAACTTAAATTTAGTTTAGTTTGTGAACAAGAGAATCGGCACCATTGTAGCCGTAGCATAAGAAAGAGAATCACTATTATGGCATCGTGATGTTAAAACAGTTCGTTAACTAATATGACAGCGTAGGCATGGCGAGATGTAAAACGGATACAAAACAAAAACATAACCTTTACGCCACGAAACAATGAAGCAAAATGTTTATTTAACAAACAATAGGTATGTACGACATTTAGGGATAGTATAAAATTAAAAAAATATAAGTATTTGAAAACTGCGTGATTTGAACATACCTTCAAACGTAAAATCTTCTTTTTGATTTGTATACTCCCCTGCTGACCAGTGATTGATCTGAGAAGATTAAATGTATAAACAAGCAGTGTTACCACATGAAAAAAATAACGTGTTGAATTATAAAAAATACGGTGTTTCAGACTCAAAATACCATGTAAAAAGCAAAACAAAATACCATGAATATTGAATATTTGTACTCATATTATAGCTTCTGCCCGCGACTTCGTTCGCGTGAAGGTTGTCAGACACCACAATATACTAAAGTAACACTCACATTTTTATAAAAAAGTGTCTCGTTGGTCTAGTGGTCGCAAGCGCTACTGTTGAGCATGAGGTTCTGGGTTCGGCCCCGGGTCAGGCAAAGTATTACTGGGTTTTCCATCTGGGATTTCTCAGTGACAGTCCCAAGTCTGGATTTTTGCCCAGTCAATGACAATAGGCTCGCCCCATTACATGGGACCTAAACTTAACTGGCGAAATGTGGGTGTACTATAGGTAGGTACACCTCTGCCTAACCCGTCGGGGAATACAGGCGTCATGCTATATTATTTTTACAAAACATACATAAACTCATGCATTCTTCCCATAGGGGTAGGCAGTAACTATAGAACGCCACCTGCTGCTCTGATTACATACCTCCTTTTGCTTCGTTTACGTTTTAAACGCACCTAACCTTTTTACTAATTAGATCACTATATGTCCTGGTACGACGTAGTCCGCGTGAGAAGCAGTTAGCCCTGGGGTTGACTCCACAGTCTTCAGTACCAATTTCCCATTGCTTGCGAAGTTTTTCATTATTAGCAAATTAATGAACGCCTGCGTTCCTTATGTAGGAACGCAGCCTATCTAATGCCACAAAACTGATACACTGACTATTGCATTCCTAATTTATAGCCTATAGACTGACCAGACCTACAGGGAATATCTATGCAAAATTTGAACAAAATCTATCGGGTAGTATTTGCGTGATGCTGAAACATACATTTAGAGACCAACAGACAAAAATTCTAAAAACTATTTTGGGCATACCTACAGTCGTTCAATGAATATTCAATGTACACTTTTGACTTCGCTAGGATTTTATAATTAATGGGCGGAAATAGTATAATTAATGGGTCATGATTGATGATGTTAGGATGATTTATCATTCATCATGCTAGACTTTGGAGCAGTGGTGGCCCAGTGGTAACGGCCGCGACTTACGAGTTATATGTCGTAGGTGCGAATCCAGACAGGCGCTTTACTTTGTGTAAATTATTTCATCACTAGGTAGGTACTGTTCTCAAAACGGTGAAGGAAAACATCGTGAGGAAACCGGCATGTCCTAGAACCGAAAATTCGAAGTCATGTGACATCTACCAACCCGCACTAGGCCTCTCACAGAGAGGTCTGTGTCCCAGCAGTGGACTTTATCAACCGTCTATTGGATTATCACCATTTTAAGAGGTACCTTACCGTCACCCTTGTAGCCACGCAATCAATTCAATCGCCTAAAGGCTGCCGAAGTGAATGTAAGGTTGGAAGTCAAGTGGCCAAAATCTTAGATTGGAAACCTGTAACTCACGTTTGGTTTTGGCGCCGTTCTGTGGAAATTCTGTCCACAGAACATCAACAGATGAACGCTCGCGTAAGCAACAAGTGGTTGCCAAGCTGTTAAAAAGCGCCATCTATATTTAACGCTGACTAACTAACCAACAACACAGGTTTAGTCACAATCGGAAAATGGGTTAACCCACGCGTTAGCGTAACTTAACTTAAACGTAGTGAACGGAGTGTTAATTCATGACAATTCTAGAATAATTCGACGTAATGCTTCAGCTACCAACGATATTCACACCTCCAATATTAGGGGACGACACGTTACTGCGATCAATAGATTGGTTAGAAGGCTTACCTTGGAAGCAAGACAATGTCGTGAAAAAGGAAGATGACAAGTATGAAATATGCATACAGGTGCAGAACTATGCACCGGAAGAGATATCGGTGAAGACAGCTGACGGGTTTATCGTGGTTGAAGGAAAGCATGAAGAGAAACAGGACGATTATGGTTTTATTGCTCGACAGTTCATGAGGAGGTTTCAAGTTCCTGAAGGGTGTCGGATTGAGGAGGTTCAGTCAAGGCTGACTCCTGGTGGCATGCTCATTGTCTCGGTTCCAAGAGCGCCAGTGATAAAGAAAGATACTTTGATACCTGTTAAACATGAGGTTACATCGAAAAGTAAATTATGATTCTATTTTGTAACATAAAACTGGTGACTTGTTTTTTTTTTTTTGTTATGTTTTTCCTGATCAACATTCAACTGTTGATTATTTTCAAAGGAAAGTGGTGATATGTGTATGTAGCTAAATAAATATTTTGTTATGTTTTAATTCAATAATTGAATTGTGTGATTGCCAAGATGTGTCATTTTATTCTGTCCCAAAACCCTTATCTGCGTTGATATGTGACGACAATTTCAGTATCTTAGATAACGTACCTACAATTTACAATAAGCTGAGATAGGCTGGCGAATGAGATGTCTGATAAGATTCATCATATCATCATTAGATCAATCCTATTTCTGTTTTTAGTATATTCTATTATGTGGGTACGTCACTTGGCCATCTGCAAGATTAGAGGCATCACTGGTGCTTTGCCATCCCAGAGACAAAGTTGAAATGTCTCATGTGCTTGTAATCTTCCTGCGGGCGCCATCACAAAGAGCTCTACCACTTTTATACAAATAAATAATATTGAAGTGTCTGTTTGTAATGTCAAAATAACAAGTAAATGCGGAAAGTACAATACGGTACTTGTAACAATGTTTTTGTCTGTATGTCTGTCTGTTTGTTCCGGCTGATCTCCGAAATAGCTCGGCCGATTTTGACGGGACTTTCACTGTCAGATAGTTGATGTTATACGCAGTAACGTAGGCGTAATTTTTAGAAAAAAACACCCGGGCGAAGACGCGGGTGGCAGCCAGTAGTAAAAAAACTAGATCTACATAGCAATCAACAACAACAACCTTTACGATTAAATAATTGATAAATTAAATGTCTGTCTGTAGTTGAAAGCAAAGCCCAGACACATTTTTATTGTGTATTCTGTTTATGTCGTATCTATTATTATAATATTTTGCCCGAAAGCAATGAATAGTAACGATCACTGTACATGCAGTACATACCATTGTTTAATTCGTCTATTACATTGTATTAGGCCTAGCAACAATGATATACAATTTACGTTTAACCGGCTTAATGTATTAAAAGATAAAGGCAACATAATCTTTGGATATTTCAGTTGATAAAATTTGATTCAGTTGTGGATTTCAAATGAAGTCTGTGCTCCGATGATATGATTGACATAATTAAAATTCCAGTAGCTGTTTTAAAGCCGCTGCTTGTAAGTCGTCATTTCCTTGTTGCAAGGTAGTAAGGTTTATTTTTGCTTGAAGTGGAGTTGGTTCTATGTCCTGATGTTAATATCTCTGTCCTTGAGCCTTGAATTCAGTGTGCCGGCAGAGCCGAAGTGATGCAGACTCCGCGCTGTGATAAGAAATAATTAATTAATTTAAAGGTGTGGGAGAACAATAATTATTAAATTGAAAGTGGTTAGCATTAAGAAGTTAAGTTTTATTTTTGCATCTGTGTCGAAAGTTATTCGGTTCAAGGAAGGTTTCATTTATAAACCGATAATTTAGGGGTGAATACGTAACCAGGTGCTTGTTTGTAGTACCTAAGTAAATAGCGTGGAATTTGCGCAGGTTTGTGAAAAAATTGCTCAAGATAATATTCTCTGTTTACTAACGTGGCATTGCAATTGCGATAGGTACTTATGCCAATTAAGAACCTGTTAAGTACACATAAAAACTGTTTCTCGCGACTCTAGTGTTAGTTTAACGCTGCTGACTATGCTAAATTCTTTGTTTATTTATTGAGTACCGCATCTATTGCATTGAATTGAGATTAATTTTATTAAATTTGTATTTATTTTTATTGCCTAGCTGCCTTTAATTTTTTTTTTTACATAAAACATTTTAGAAAATAGTTAAAAACAATAGTAGCCCACCGGTATCGCGAACAGGGTCCAAGCTACCGGTGGTCATCAGGGCTCCTGGAAAAACCTAACGATACGAGCCGTGTTCTGAAGTACCGCTATGTATTTATGTTATTTTTACGTTTGGCAATGGGTGGTAAGTTACCTGAAATAAATAAATTTATTACGACAGACATTAGAGTGACGATCTAGCTTAGGTACCAAGTGACAATTACTAGTGATGGTGAGGTGTTTATGTGCTATAAGCTTAGTGAGTGCCTGATACTTACGACACAGCTCAACTACCTGGTTACACCATATTGTTATTTAGGTAAGAAATTTTGTATGGTATAAACAGCTTCTTCGGTGCAGGACCCAGCACCCAGGACCTAGGAATTTGAAAAGCCCTGACACTAAACCGGATATTTGCAAAAACAATCCGGTCATTAGGTACTTTTAAATCTCTCTGTTTTCAGTGTCCAATTAAGTTTCCTTTATTTTCTAAAAGAAAAAAGTCCAGACAAATTACAAGGCCGGCAAAGTCCGGATAGGGGGGCAAAAAGCCGGACAAATCCGGATGAATGGTAATCCTACCTGCACCTTGACCTAGGTGTCATGCAGCAGGTAAAGGCTCCCACAGACTGGCGCGCGACTCTAGTAGGAGAATTTCTATGAAAAGTTCATGGATTTTGTACCAGAATCGTGCCGCACCGTCGTCGTCGGGAGCCTTTAATAGGTTGAATGCATACTAAGCAGCAAAATGCTCGAGCAGTCTTTATTGACAATATGTACTATAATGTATATAAATAAATCTTTACTAACTGTTCAAAAGAACACACGCCAATTATCTCTTGCACGCTATTTTAAACTCCGCGTTATAGGACCCCTTTTCTTAATTGTTTTGTGTGTGAGCTAAGTCGTTAAAAATTCCGAGAAACTTCAAATGAATGAAAGGTTTTTTAAATAAACTCTTCTTTTTAAGTGCAAAATAACAGCTTGTTCTAGCATTAAAATAAGCTCTACCTAGTAAACAATCGCTAGATATACCTACGTAATACTCGTAGTACCTAAACTCGAATTATAATTCATTGGAGTAATTTGACATGCGCTAGCTGTCACTTTGTGTAATGAAATGGTCATATTTTTTGTAATGGTTTTATCGATTTATATAATAATGCAAAATAAATGTATAATAATAAGTGTAAAGGTCTAAAATACAATAAATATGACCATTTTATTACACAAAGTTAGCACATGACAGATTACTCCAGTGGATTAATAATTCGACTTTACAGTTCGGCCGTTGAGAGAATGCGTTCTTGACACCAGCCAGTTTCATACTTACGAATATGTGTTTTGCGAATTTGATCCTTAACCTATTGACCGCCACGTCAAAAAAGCAAAAACTTGCCCTCGGCGCCAAGCTACGAATTATTCCTTACTAGTCTGCCACGTAATCGTGACCGTGGCGTGCTGGGCACATTTTGGTCCGTCATCTATACATGACTGCGGCGGTCAAAAGGTTAAAGTTACTAGAAATTGTCCAACTGACAGGTGTCAGGAACGCATTCTCTCGACGGCCAGACTGTAGAAGAAGATAGGTAATATTCGAGAGACGCATTCAAACTCCACCACGACACAAGTCCTTTGACAAGAACAGCACCCTATTGCGTAACACAGTTTGAATCACAATCCGAGAGTTTTGAAAGATATTACTAGTAGTTCTGCGAATAGTAGACCTCGCGAGCATAAACTTTTATGCAACAATTAATTGGCGGTAATAAGCCAGCCGATTCCACTGGTAGAAATATCAAAGTGAGCAATTTACTGCATTTTGAGGAGCTATTCTGCTCATCACGCCGAAGATCCTCATCAGATCTTCATCAAATCTCTATGAGACCAACGTAAAGTTAACTACCTTGCAAATAAAAAAAAGAACCATCAAAATCGCCCCCTTTTTGGAGAAAATCTCTCTCTCTAATCAAAAATCCCCGACGACAAAAAAAATCTATAAATTCGTAAAAGCTGTATACCAAGTTTCGTCCAGATCGGTTGTAAAATACGACCTGGGGGGTAACCATCACCTCTTATAGCAGTATTATTATAATATTACTTCACAGTGGGAAAGTGATGGAGCTATACAGGACTTATAGCTCCATCTCTTTCTCACGCTGAAGTAATATTGAAATAATACTGCTATAAGAGGTGATGGTTACCCCCCTGTAGAGGAATACCAACAAACTGACAGGAAAGCAAATTTTGCCAGAAGCTTCGCTCGGAAAAAATCGTCTGCCTAACAACGTAAATAACGCAATGGACGTAGGTGAACTGTCAACATCCCCATTGCGATCAATTGTCATTTCATGTGTGTTACGTAATTACCCCGCTGTTTGCAGGCTTCAGCACCCTGCCGGGGTCGCGGGAAGGTACTAATGGGTCACCGAGGCCCCCGCAACACAGGCAACGGAAGAAATACGGGTGGGTTTTAGGTGTGCGTACGCGCAGCGGAATGTTGTTGAATTTAAAGATTTTAATTATGCAGATATTTAGTGTATGACGTCGTATAATTGTGTATGGTAAAAAAAAATTTGTGCACGCAACCATTGTGGAGAAATTCACCAAAAACTGATTCCGCTGGGCGAACGTTGTCCTGGCGGAACTTTTTTTAATCCATAGACTTTAGAAGAAAACAGATGTGTCCAAAAATTAGTGTGTATTTGTGTGTAATTGTGTATGTATGAATAAAATTAGTGCATGCATAAACTTCGGAGAAATTCAAGTTTCCGCTACGCGAACGTTTGGCCATTAGCTAGTTTTCATATAAAGCGCTTACATAGAGAGCTGTAGATTTTTACATACGTTGTTTTGAATTTGTTTATATTTGTTTAAAAAACAGATTTAGAAAAAATCGTAGGGCTTAAAAGATAAAAATATAAACGTAAAATACGCTTATTAGGTCTTAGTTCTTAAAGTATGCACTTTGGGGTCTAGATTTTCACGTTTATACAAACCTTGTAAGTGTCTGCAACATGTTGTCAAGTATCAATGATGTTCCGTTAGTAACTAAAGAGTTATAGGACAAATTTACCATGAACATATCACTGTTTACAAAGCAGTCAAATATCACGACGTTCTGAAGGAATTGCATGGTAATATGTATGTCAATAATTAGTGTATTCATTCAACTATTCTTATGCAAAATTTCATGTCATTAAATTCAGTAATTAAAGAAAAACAATTATAATACTGACGAAGCATCGAAAACCTACATAACCCGACCAAGTTCGGATGGCTACAAAAAAGCGGCCGTGCAATATATTTAGGTAACATCCCAAAATTTACAGTATAATACCGGTATTGAATTGGTATAGGTGATAACACAATTGTTGTTTCGATATAATTTATAGGTCATTTATTTTTGTACACCTACTTTTTTAAATGTATTTGACTATAACAGAAAGTAGGTACTATTTACGTAGGTACTTTATTTAAGTATGCGCTTGAGACTTGAGATATAATCTAAATATATTATTTAAGACAAATAAAATTCATACAGCTAATTTCTATTGAAGATTTCACGGATCAGGATTCTAACTATAGACCCCTTAGGGGAATTAAATATTTACCACATGTAAGTATGTACTACTGTTTACGTAAATATTTATCATATTGTAGCTTATTACACTATTTAACCAATAGACTAGGCATGCACGAGCGTTCCCCTTTGCAACTTTTGTGGATCAAACAATCTAATAACTTAAAAAAATATATATCGAAATATTATACTTACCCTAAGTTTCATAAATCGAAATATTATACTTACCCTAAGTTTCGTCATCCACGCGAACGAAGTCGCGGGCAAAAGCTAGTTCATAATCTATTTTAGTTAAAACACATTTAAGTCTATTGCTGTCATTGCAAGCGTTTGTTAACGTTATTATAATTACATAATTAAGTATTATATGTAATTAAAAATATTTTTGTACGCGGATATTTAAATAGAGAAGTACTTGTTAATTGAAGATTTGTTTTTATCGTAGATAGTGGCGTTATTATTAAAAAAATATTTTTCATTCTAGAAATGCAATTGTTTTATTTTTTCCTAACGCTTGTGTACGCAACTGTACCATATTAATAAATACTATATTGGAAGGTTAAGAACGTTTCTTAGATATATGGCACGGCCGCTTTTTTGTAGCCATCCGAACTTGGTCGGGTTATGTAGGTTTTCGATGCTTCGTCAGTATTATAATTGTTTTTCTTTAATTACTGAATTTAATGACATGAAATTTTGCATGTGAATAGTTGAATGAATACACTAATTATTGGCATACATTTTACCATGCAATTCATTTAGAACGTCGTGATATTTAACTGCTTTGTAAACAGTGATCTATTCATGGTAAATTTGTCCTATAGCTCTTTAATTACTAACGGAACATCATTGATACTTGGCAACATGTTGCAGACACTTACAAGGTTTGTATAAACGTGAAAATCTAGACCCCAAAGTGCATACTTTAAGAACTAAGACCTAATAAGCGTATTTTACGTTTATATTTTTATCTTTTAAGCCCTACGATTTTTTCTAAATCTGTTTTTTAAACAAATATAAACAAATTCAAAACAACGTATGTAAAAATCTACAGCTCTCTATGTAAGCGCTTTATATGAAAACTAGCTAATGGCCAAACGTTCGCGTAGCGGAAACTTGAATTTCTCCGAAGTTTATGCATGCACTAATTTTATTCATACATACACAATTACACACAAATACACACTAATTTTTGGACACATCTCTTTTCTTCTAAGGTCTATGGATTAAAAAAAGTTCCGCCAGGACAACGTTCGCCCAGCGGAATCAGTTTTTGGTGAATTTCTCCACAATGGTTGCGTGCACAAATTTTTTTTTACCATACACAATTATACGACGTCATACACTAAATATCTGCATAATTAAAATCTTTAAATTCAACAACATTCCGCTGCGCGTACGCACACGGGTTTTAGTCAGTAAGAGTCTGACACACCCTCCCGCTCCACCCAGAGCGGGAGAAGTTATTTGATGATTTCCCATCCAAAAAAAAAAGCACCCTGCATATAGTATTAAATATTTATTTACACAAGCAAAAAATCATTGTGCAAGACGCAGATTAGGAATACTATTTTATTACCATTGGTATAAAAAACTAGAAATACTGGTATTCAACTGCATCCGGTTAGACTACAAGGCGATGCCAATATGGTTGGGGAGAGGCTAGGCAGGTGACGATGAGGTAGAAAAATGATGACAAAAATAAGAGAAAATCATGTGCAAAAGACGCAGATTAGGATTATAACCAGAGATCGGATATTCGGATGCATATTTACCTAAAGTTAATTTTTACTACGAAACTATGGAAGCGGCTTCTTAAAAATCTTTTTTTTTAAAGAGGCCACGAACAACGGGAATGCATAACTAGTCCGGTGTATAGTAGGGAAGCGACTTCTATAAAAACATTTATTTAAAAAAAACCCGGGATTAATGGATTGCATGTTTATTTAAAATTAATGTTTCTACCTACTTTACATCATAATATTAGGTAGGTACATATGCATCCAATTACATATGTAGTCAGAAAAAAAACAAAATTTGTCGATTCGGGAATGGCGGGCGGGATTTTTACGATCGATACAAAAGTTTCAAATGTTAGCTTATATAAGCTAACATTTGAAAGTAAGTTAATATACATTCGATTCTATAATCAGAAACCTAAATTTGTATTCCCAGAGCCGCGGGATTTTGCGATACAAAAGCGCATTCCATATTAGCTAACATCTCAACTTTAGGTGAATATGCATCCGAATACCCGATCTCTAATTATAACTCTAAAAAAAATTTAGGAGATTGTTTTAGTTGACTTTCACCTTTATTAATGACTTGACTTATAAAATACCAGTCTAAAAGCGCGAATAGATTAATGTCAATGCTAGTACAATATGTCTTAAGTACTTCAACTTACCTATACAGCACAGAATTAAGAAAAAAACATTCACATATTACTCGTACGAGGACACATCCCATTCTAATGTCAGCTGAATGCAATTGCCTTTCATTAATCTCTAGTTAACACTGTTTATAATTTTCTCCCCCACACACATACACACAGCCATACGTAGGTACATAGATAGGCCACATCATAGTTGCACATACATACATAATCAGCCTATAATGTTCCCATTGCTGGGACACAGGCCTCCTCTCTGTGAGAGGGAGCGGGCCATAATCCAACACGCCGCCGGCCCAGTGGGGTTGGCACATATCACATGTCTTCGAATGATTGATTCTAGGACATGCCGGTGTCCTCACGATGTTTTCCTTCACCGTTTTGAGAGCAGTGGTGATGAAATTATTTTCACAAAGTAATGTGTCTGCTTGCTTCGAACCCACGACCTACAACTCGTGCCGTTACCAATGAGCCTCCACTGCTGTATAATCTCTAGTCAATGGACAGTTATTTTAGTTCAACATCAGATTTGATGCATTCAACTGCATCAAACTGCTTGAATAGCACAAGTTGTTCTTGTTTTAAACTTTAGTTGCAGTAAGGTTTATTTTTATTGTTTATACAGTTCTGTGTTATACACTCCCGGACTCCTAAATTGATCCTAGTATAACGGTCTAAAACATCAATAAAATAATGAGTCTAAAAAAAAAGTTTTTATTCAGTTTTGAAATCGACATATTGGGCATCATTTTGGTGTTATCATTGTTACATTTAAACAAAAAAATACAGGGTGGCTCGATTCAGTTGTGTTGGAAGTGTATTTTTGGAATAGTCTCCTGAAGTACTTCTTTTGATAGGTACTCCACATTGTCATGGTCATTTTTTTCCAAGACTGCTTTTTACACTTTGATTGTATAAAAACAAAACCTACCCTGTAATTCGACGAGTCGATAGACAGGTATCTATTAGTACTAAAATCCATCCAGACGTACGAATGCTTCGAGGATATAAAGAATCCCACATGCAAAGATACATAGACAGGTACTTGTGATCATAAGCCTGTCTGCTGGCGCGTAGTCGCATAAAAATGGCAATCTATCTATGATGAATAACGCGATAATTAATTAATTCGTGAAGAGATAACAGAATGAACACCTGCGGAATTGATAGGAATTATCGTCATAATGTAATCTAAAACGTCTCACTTTACCTGACCGATACGTGAATGAATGAATGAATATTTAATTGTTAAACACGATGACGACGATTGTTGTTGACTGCCTCGTTGGTGTAGTGGTCGCAAGCGCTACTGCTGAGCATGAGGTCCTGGGGTCGGGTCCCAGGTCGGGCAAAGTGTTATTGGGTTTTTCTCTCTGTCATTTCTCAGTAGCAGCCGGAGTATGGATTTGTGCCCGGCTGATGGCAATAGGCTCGCCCCCTTAATACAGGGGACTTAAACATAACTGGCGAAATGTGGGTGTACTACAGGTACACCTCTGCCCAACCCTTCGGGGAAACAAGGCGTGATGTTTTTTATGTTAAACACAGGTACATATGTCGCTCACTGTTATTATTTGACATTAATTAATAATAGCATCAATTAATGTCTGATTCACGGCCTCTGAATATGTAGCGGTTAATTTGAAGGGCAGATGATTTCAAATAAATGATGTTCCATATTTCTTTTTATCTGTTGGATAATACCTATCTGTAGAATCTAAAACAGTGTCTTAATTTCGTAAAAGTAAAATCGTGGATGGGTTAGGCACCTCTCATTTGTCCTCTCGTAATTGAAGGGGGTTGACTGTACACTGTAGATATATGACATACTTTTTGTTTTTGCTTGGGAAATTATCAAATAACTTCTCTCGCTCTGGGCGGAGCGGGAGGGTGTGTCAGGCTCTTACAGACTCAAAAAAAAAAAATCAAAAATCAAAATATTTTTATTTCACATAAACCTACATGGGCACTTATGAAACGTCAGAAGCTAGGTGCACGGTTCCAATGGGTCGTTTTTCCTATGGAAAAGAGCCGGCAAGAAACTCCACGGTTACTCTTTTAAAAATAATTGGCTTTTACAATGTTTTCAAATTACAGTGTTAATAGGTATGGGAGGACAGTGTAGGCCTGTCGAGACATACCAGGTACTTAACAAAAAAAAAAGAAGAAAGAAGAAGAAGAAGAACTAAAACCCACCAGTGTTCCTTCCGTTGCCTGTGTTGCCAGGGGCCTCGGTAACCCTTTCGTACCTTCCCGCGACCCCGGCAGGCATCGGCCCTAGTGGACCGATCGGTCACACTTGTGCTGATCTCTTTGAGGCGCGCGTGAAACACAACGCGTTGTCGACCCGGGCCTGGTCCCTATCGGATGGCGAGCTACACATTGCTCACCGTCCGCAAGCCCGCGCCTACGGTGGCCGGAAATCCGCCTGGGATTCCCGACGCCCAGCAGGCTTAGCATGACACTCTCTATTTCTTCGAAGAATAGACACAGCTCTTTCTATACAAAGTGACATTTCGTTTCTCAGTTTTTGACATCTCACCGTAGAAATCCTTCTACAATCTGCCATCTTGTCTTTCGTTTCTAACGATCTTTGTCTAGGTCCTTTTTTATGTAGAAACATTTCTACGGAGGGTTGTCAAAAAAGGAGAAACGAAATGTCACTTTGTATGGAAAGAGCCGTGTCTATTCTTCGAAGAAATAGAGAGTGTCATGCTAAGCCTGCTGGGCGTCTCTTGCGGCGGCTTGGGGCGAGAGGGTGCGAAATTTGCCTTTCCCTGCACCGTCCCGCCTCCTCCTTCGCGAGCGTTACTGCTTCAAAGAAGGAGGTGACGACTGCCCGTGCCCTCTCGTTCCGTACCAGGGCCGGACGCGAGAGATCTCCGCCGCCGATCGCCTCCACGAGGACACGGCGGTGCTCTGCCCGAGACGGGCAGACCACCACCGTATGCTCCACCGTGTCCTCCGGGCGATCCACACAGTGGTGACACCTGGGCGTTTCCTCCCGCCTTATATATGATACCGTCAACTTGAGCTAGTGCATTTTAACTTAACCCTTATCCTATGTCATACCCTCCTTTTTGAATTATTAATCTGACATGCGATAGCTGTCAGTTTGTGTAATCAAATGGTCATATTTATTGTAAATTTGTAATATAGGTATTGTAAATGTAGAGCAGTGGTGGCCCAGTGGTAATGGCCGCGACTTACGAGTTGTAGATCGTAGGTTCCAACCCAAACAGGCGCTTTACTTTGTGTAAATTATTTCATCACCACTACTATGCTCTCAAAACGGTGAAGGAGAATATCTTGAGGAAACCGGCATGACTTAGAACTAAAAATTCGAAGACATGTGACATCCACCAACCCGTACTGGGTCCGCGTGGTGGATTACGGGCCACTCATTCTCACAGAGAGGAGCCCGTGTCCCCCAGCAGCCTATAATGTTCCCAATTATAGGCTGATTATGTATTTATTGTAATGGTGTGGTCGTTTAGTTTAATCGATTTATGTAAGTGTACAGTGACAGCTAGCACATGCCAGATTACTCCAGTGAATGAATAATTCGACTTTAAGAATCTTTGTCAATTCCGTGTAATTTTGTTTTGGAAAAACTCTACTTAATTAATCCATCTTGCCATCGGTCTTCCCACGCTCTTATTAAGTAGGCAATGGATTTCCTACGTTTGGCTGGGAAGCTTAATTGTTGACTTTTCTAATACGAAAAAGGACAGGACAAAATACGTATTTGATCTCGCAGTGAAGGCACCCCGTGATCATGGCTTAATACAACAGCAAGGGCGTCGCCAGCCGATGAACCAGGGGAGGGCAATTGTACACGTTGTGCACGGTAGAGCGATCAAAATTTTCAAAGTTTTTCCCGTTTCCAGAAAGGTGTTTGCCCCTTTTAGGACTTCACCAACGGTTAGATTTATATACAATTGCTGCCAAATTTCGATTTAATTTGTTATGTTAGGTAAATCACAAAATTGAACGAATTCAAGTGAGCGGGTGCTTTGGTTGTTTTGCATTCGGGTACTTTTTTATCTCTCTCCCTTGGCGACGCTCTTGTACAACAGTGAGCATTATTTAACAAAAACTCGTATAAGCTTCCCTTATGTGACAAATTAAATGTAACTGTACCTACTGAATTGAAAATACTGGGCCAAAGAAAATAAGTATTCGTAATATGTTTAATAAAAAAGAGAATTCACCAGGGACATCTCAAATCCACAAAACGACGATGATAGAAACAGAGTCGTTTGCGGAGTACATCCTGGTGGAGCACCGATGGATAGTGGTGCTGGTGGCCTTGCTGCCCATCTCTGCGCTGTGGAAGGTGTGGTCTACCTTCAGGAACTATGCAGTCTTCAAGCTGAACAGCGCGCCCAAGATGCACGATAGGAAAGTCAAGGATGTTCAGAAGCAGGTGGGTTTTCATGGCACTGGTGATGAGTAACTATAAGGAATTCTTGTCTTGTGTGATGGATGCTGAAAAAAAAGAAAAAGGAGTCAAAAATTTGTGGTGCTTGGTCAGGTTGAGTGAAAATTTCCTATAAAAGAAACAACACAAAACCGCGAGCGCAGAATGCAACATTCTAGATATGATTTAATTATAAAGTGAATGAGAATGACCAATTTAAAAAGGTCACAAGCAGAACGAAGGTCATTGAATATCACGTAAGATCACAGTGTGTAGGTAGGTACCTAATTTATAGACCGAGTTGGCAATTCAAGAGTACTTGTGACTTTTTCTGCTTTATTCAGTTTGGCCCGTCAACATAATTATACCAGATTTTTTTACTTATACTCCGTATTTTTAACTTCCCACCACTCTATAACACTCCACCGCTCCTCACTTCCAGGTGAAGGCCTGGCTATCAGGCGACCGTAGCACCCGCCTCTGCACCGCTCGCCCCGCATGGCAGGCCATGTCCTTTCGGCAGGGCATCTACAAGAAGACCTTCACGAACATCAAAGTCAATCTCGTCGATGTGCTGGAAGTTGATATGGATAATATGGTAAGCAGCTTGTTATAGTATAATTCTTTTTAGGGTTCTGTCTCTGTCTGTCTGTCTGCCCCCGCTTTAACTCAGAGACGCGTAGTATTAGAAAGCTGTAATTTAGCAGGGGTATACATAATCACCGGCCGGTTTTTTATATAAGAACTGGCGACCCGCCCCCCGGTTCGCACGGGTTAAGACGCTGACAACACCTAAGCCGCGGTCACTGTCAGATTGCATAGAAAAGAAAGAGAAGCGCGATGACACAACGCTTGTAATTTATTGCAAAATATGAACCAATTATCTATTTACTCAAAATTGAGTTAAGTAACCGAAAATAAAAAACAACTAAGTTCTGCATTCAAATAAGACGTTCTTGTAATTAATTAAATTCGTAACGTATGTTGATATTTAATACAGATATTTTGGATTAGAACTCAAGGTAAGAGGTTAGTTTAACGTTAGTTTGTATCCAGATTTTTTTTCAAAACGTCTTTTGGTAACAACCAAGTTCTGGGAAATATGTTCAAAATTAACATATATTTTTTCCACTACCAAAAACTATACAGATTTGGCAATTTTTTTTCTTAAGAGAAGCCTATTTTGGCCAATTGAGTCTTGTCAGCGTCTTAATGGCGACATGTCAACGCATCGAGATTTCTGTGCTGCATCTAAGTTATTAAATATTAATGAAATATACACATGAAATTTCCGGAATGAAAAAATATCATCAAAATCCGTTGTGCAGTTAAGAAGATCTAAGCGGGGGGCACAGACAGACACGAAATGCGACTTTTTTTGTAATACTAATTGATTACATTAATATTAAATGAGAAGTAGAATGGAGGGAGAATGATAACTGATAAGACACACGTAGGGTAAGAGTGTTGGACGCACACAGGCTAGGTGGTGCGACGATCATCAGTGCGAGTGATCAAGATTCAAGTTATTAAATCGTATACAATTGGAAAGGCCTGTGTCCATGCAGCTGTGAGTTACTGTGAAGACTTTATAATAACTAAAGCTAGCAATGTCCTAAAATCATTGGCAACATCTTTCAGGATTATCTTAAGAACTTGTCATCATTTGCGAATAGTGTACGCTTTAAAAAGTAACTGTATTTTCTAAGTCAATTTTCGGTTCATGAAGGCACGTGCAAACTGAGGCGATAACGCCGGCGCGACAGGCATATTTCTGCCTGTAGCGCTCGCGATATCGCGCTAGTCTGCACGAGCCTTGATGCTTTAAGTTCTACCTATTATTTAAATCACAGTTCTCTTATTTACTAATAGGCATAAAGTCAGACAAAAGATATGTATAAAAAACGCATTAAATCAGAAACAGAAAATCTGCATCACAAATACGAATGTGAAAATATGGCCATATCTTTGTTTACTGTGATCGAAGCAATAAAAATACAAAACAACTTACGTCAATTCAAATCGTCTGGGATTGCGAAACATAGAATCTCCTCCTTTGTTGAAGTCGGTTAAACTAGATTCAATATGAACAGACTATGGTTAAGCTAAGAAGTAATTTAGATTTTACCCTGAATTTAAATAGTTAAATCAAAAACTTGAAGACACAGAAGACGGTGTAGGTATAAGCTTGGACATGGGCCATTTGGGCCTTTTTCAGTCCACTTGCTGCGTTTTAGACGTTTTCAAAATTCTATTCTTATTCTTTGCGATGTGTTGAGTCTATGGTGATGGTCGGCTGAATATACAGGGTGACATTGAAAACATGCGACAAATCGAAATGGGAGATTGTACTCATCATTATGAACAACTTTTACTAAGTGACCAAAGCTAAAATCCCAAAAAAAAAAACTGCTGTCCCCTACATTTATGTTCGCAATACCTCATCAAAATGTAGGAAAAGCAGATTTTTTTTTTGGATTACAGCTTTGGTCCCTTAGTAAAAGTTGTTAATAATGATGTATACAATGTCCCATTTCAGTTTGTCGCAAGTTTTCAATTTCAACCTGTATACATATATTCATATTTCACGAAACGATGAGCGATATCGGTCGTTTTAACTAAAGGTTCGTGCAGACTAGCGCGATACCGCGGGCGCGACAGGCAGCATTGTGCATGTCGCACCCGCGATATCGCCTCAGTCTGCACGAGCCTTATATCAATCTTACGGACAACAAGGAACGACGGTTTAACTTGCTCTACAAGGCTCACATGTAGTTTCTGTTTAGAGTTTCTTGCCCGTTCTTCTCCATAGGAACCTAGTGCGCTGTGGGAATGGGCAACTAGCTTCATCTCTGACTGACCGATCCCTTGACAATTCAAAAATGCCTATAATTGGTTTATTTGAAATAAATGTTTTGAGTTTGAGTTGTCTCCAGTAAAAAAATAAAAATAGTCACCCATCTATGGTCTGACAGCCGCCAGCGCAAATCTATCAATTTATAAGAACTTCCAAAACTTAAATTAACAAAACATCTATTTCAATTACCTAAACCAATTGCAGGATTTTTTGAATTGTCAAGGAGTCGGTCAGTCAGAGATGAAGCTAGTTACCTATTCCAAAGCGTAGTAGGTTCCTATGGAGAAGAACGGGCAAGAAACTCCATGGACATGGTGTATATCACGGATATCTATGGTTTATATCAAAATATTGGTCACATCATTCATGTTGAAATTATACATGTTAGAACGATCTTTAGACGTGCTGATGTGAACTTAATTTCTAAGCAATTTTCCGAAACCCTACTTATTTACCTTCGAAGTTGGTGTTGCTATCTAATAATATCAATAAATAAAATATGTAGGTATAAAAACACTGCATTACAAATCAGAACCGGAGAAAATCTGTATGAATTTATGCCCATAATTCTGTTTTCTGTTATCGAACAAATAAAAATACAAAACATTTTACCCTACGTCAATTCAAATCGTCTGGGATTGTGAATAAAACAACACCGAATGATAACGAGACTGGATTCAATAAAACCAGACTTAATGGCTAAGTTAGGAAGTTGTTTACCTAGAGAATTCAAATTGTGAAGGCAAAACCTTGATACGTGAGAAAATCTTGCTGCGATTTTAGACGTTTTTGTCTTAATCTAGGTACTCGTACGTCTACACATAATTATAAATTCGCCATTCGTGTCTGTTTGTGTGCAACCCGCGTTGCTTTTTTAAACGGATTTTGGATCGGATTTTTTTATGTGTGTTCGCCGATTTCTTCGTCAATTGTGGACCGATTTAAAAAAATCTTTTTTTTTTGAAAGGACATGCTCCCGAGGTGGTCCAATTGTCACCAAGTCATAATCTGATGAGGAGATCCCATGGAAATCGAGGGAAATTCTCAAATTTTAAAGGCACACCTATAGCGATTTAGGTATTTTTTATTAACTTGTGCATTTGCTTTCGGAAAGCACCATTTGGTGGAGTGGAATTGATGTTGAAGACCACAGATGGCCTCCGGAACTACTTAATAAGAAGTATTTAACAAGTTGCGATTCGATTAGGTACTTCAATATGGTTGCTAAGCCATTTATGCTCTTCACAATGCATATGGTGAGTGGCAGTTCTCCTGGTTCTTACCTGGAGAACTCCTCAACAACTATCGTCCCTGCATCAGGAAAAGCAATATTTTGTAAAAGGTGATGAGCAGTTGACATTAGGCTGTTGTAACTTAGATAAATTACAAACTGACCCGCTAAAAAGTGAAAAATAAAAACATTTCATAAAAAAAAAAAACAACCGACTTCCAAAAAAACAGAAGTCGGCGGCAAAAAACTAAATTACAGATCCAAAGACACCGACTTCCGAAATTAAAGTAATTTTTCACTTTGTAGTGTTTTTTTGAAAGTCTTTTTATTTAAAGTTTTTTTTATAAGAGTTTCACCATCATTTTTAGAATATAATATAATTAAGAACATAATTATAATAAAGAAAACTCGATGTTTTGTCGACTGGTAAAAACCGTGCGACGCACTGGTGTGTCGCACTAATACGAGTATTCAATATAATTGGAGAGATAATTATCGGTAATTTTAATTAAGTCAAACAAACTTTCGGACAACGGTTTCAACGGCTCTACAAGGCTCCCATCTTATAGATATCTCAAGTTTCTTGCGTAAAATAAAGTCACCCATCCATGGACTCACCGGCTGTCAGTCCATGGATGGGTGACTATATTTTACAAGCGCAAATCTATCAATCTATCTAAATCTAGGGGTTAGAAGTAAAGGGAAAATATTTCATTGAAAACCCCCTATATACATTTACTAGAGGTTCAATAAAACGAACTGCAATCATTATATTAGACTTTAATATAATGATTGCACCTCCTTTTCCATTCTCTCTATTAATTAACATTCTAATAATTAGAGTGTTCATTAATATTATTAGAAAAGCAAAATGGGAGTTATTTGAAGTTCGATTAAAATGCAGAAGTTATAAGACTGAAATCTTCTTGTTTTTTTTCTAGACAGTCCGCTGCGAGCCCCTCGTCACAATGGGCCAGCTCTCCCGTACTCTAGAGCCACTAGGCCTGGCACTAGCAGTAGTGCCCGAACTAGACCAGCTGACAGTTGGCGGGCTCGTCATGGGCACCGGCGTGGAGTCCTCCTCTCACATCTACGGCCTGTTCCAGCACTTCTGTCTGCAATACGAGCTGGTGTTAGCTGATGGATCTGTTGTTACTTGCAGTAAGGTACTGTATAACTGTCTATAAGTCCATCCTTAGTGGCTATCCATATATTACGTCTCACGGTAGGGTGTCAACAAAGTGTGACATTCTATGACGAGTCATAAGCTTCGTGACGTGATCTAAAGTATTAAAACTTTAAACTTCAACTCTAACGAAAAACTTTTTAATATTACCAACTCTATCAATATTATTATAAGGTGGAAGTATTTAAAATTGCAAAATATGTGACGTCACGCATAAACCTTTGACAAGTAGGGGCTCCGAACAGAGTGACGTAATTTATGGATGGCTCCTTACCTAAATCGAATAACTAACAAAGGATCCCGTAAACAGGCTCGACGCGACAGTGCGACGCGAATTTAGTAGAACAATTTCCATGAAGGTTTCATAGAAATTGTTCTACTAGGTTCGCGTCGCGCCTGTCTGCGGGAGCCTTTATTAGTTATTCGATTTAGGTAAGGAGCCATCCATAAATTACGTCACTCTGTACTTGTCAACGGTTTATGTGTGACGTCACATATTTTGCAATTTTAAATACTTGACTTCTCGACCGGTGCTTACTATTACAATACATCTCTTCTGCACAATGCCATGTTACTGGCCCTCAACTTTTAATTTGAACTCAATTCTTCATTCGATAGCATTTTTTGGGTATGTGTCTTCGGCGTTTTTCTAGAGCATGGATGTTGATAAAATTAAATATGACTATGATACAAATTGGAACTATTGATTACATAGCAGCAAATAACCATGCTAGGTCCTGCACTGCTTAGACCACAAAAAAAACTTACCTACATCACCACCATCACTCGCCCATAAAAATCATTGTTAAATCTGTTATAGGAAGGCCATTTTATGTTTACAAAAAAATCAGCTCTTTCCTGTTTGGACAATATAGAAATAGAAACAATTTATTTGCTAATAATGTAGGTACCTATACAGATAAGAATGTAATTTATATAAACTAGTCCCGATACATTTTCCCTTACGGTATGCAAAATTTTCAAACAATAGAATTTATTTAAAAATAGAATTGAATTAATATTATTATAACATTATTATAACTTTATTCCAATTTGGTATTTAGTAAAAACAGTAGGTAAGTAAATCTAGATAATATAAAATAATCTAAAACATAATGCAATAATATGTATAGGTAGGTTTAAAGCAGGGATTCCCAAACTATTTTGGACAAGAGACCCCTTTTCCAAAATGAACCTATACCTCAGACCCCCATAGCCAATTTTTTTCATATTGTACAAACTTTTGGACGTTCATCGACTTGTTAAGTTTATAAAAGTACAACAATGATACATCCTACTAAAATATTAGTCATTCTTATAACAAGTTGGTACACGTAACACAACTTATACAGTATTTTGAAAGTTTCAAATAAGTACTTGTGTTAATTAATAGGGGTCGATTTTTAGACCTCGTCGACCCCCAAAACCAGTTTTCGTTTATGTCGATCCCTGGGTGACCGATTTCGACCCCAAGGGGTCGATATCGACCACTTTGGGAATCCCTGCTTTAGATTACTACAAAAAAAAAAAAAAAAGGGGTCGATATCGACCACTTTGGGAATCCCTGGTTTAAAGAATATAAATGATCAAAATTAAATAATAGCAAGAAGGGCCTTCATCCATGAATGCCATTTGAAGTCTATCGTACGATTTGTCCGGTTTCAGGCGACACTTGAAATCGTAAAAAATCATAGCGCGTAAGTGTTCCCGGCACAGATCCATTTTTTTATGAGAAACGATAATTTAAATTAGCTCGCAAACAATGTGGAGGAAAATTTTGAAATTGGAACGTACCTATTTTTACTTACCAATAATCATATTTTCAAAATATAATAACTGGCCAGTCTCTCATACCTACATAAATAGATTTGCGGCTCGGGTGGATATGGGGTAAAATGGCTTCTTTCATGCGTGAGTGCATACGCATGAAATTTAATTGCGAGAAAATTAAACAGGCACAAAAAATATTAACAGTATTTACTTGTATATTTAATCTCCAACGCATGAAATTGTAGTACCTACGCATTGAGATAAAGTTGCTTGGATTTCGGCGGTAATATTTCTTCCACCACGTTTTTCGCATACCCATAAGCGTGTCAGGCAAGATTCAAGATTCAAGATTATTTATTTGTGAGGCGATAGTGTAATTTCTTCGTCATATGAATACTCCATTGTTTTAGTTTAATCACTTTTCACTGTTCAAAAATGTTGCGAAATTGAAGAGAATATCTAATTCCCGCCACGAAACTTTTAAAAGTTTATTTTTTTTATTTTCAACATGTGTCATTCGACTTGGGTACTTCATACTGCCAAGTCATAAAAACGTTTTTTTTTTTGCGTTTTTAAATAATAAATGAAAGCTATTATTTTATAATTACTATTATAAAATAATAGCTGTTATAAAATCCTGGAATAACCCAGGTTATAAAATATCTATGTGCCAAATTTCATCCAAATCCGCTCAGCCGTTTTTGCGTGATTGAGAAACAAACGTCTAAACATACAAGCTTTCACATTTATAAAAAGGTTGATGGTTTGGTATTAATGTACGGGATAATACCCGCATTAAAAATTGACAATTTTACTAACTTTTATAGACAACTCGTACTTAACCAAAAAAATAATTGTGGCAATTTTTGACGTGATACCTAACGTCTTATAAATTCGATGAACGAACGAAAAAGTGTCACGTTCCGCCTGAGCCGAGCGTGCAAGCGAGAGCGCGGAACTAGGATAGAGAGACACGATCGGCCTAAGCGTTCGGCTTGTGTAAAATTATCGTCCGTAAACCGACTTTACAGACAACCAATTTTTTTTTAATGGAAAATTACCTAATGATCCCTAAGACAGTTTCCCCAAATCTCTAATAGATCCGGATATCCGTATGCTGTCCCAGTTAAAAAAAACCGGCCAAGTGCGTGTCGGACCACGTAGAATAGGGGTTACGTAGTTGGCCTGAATTTATGCCAAAAACAAATTTAACATTGTAGTTGAAAAGATATATTATTGTGTACACATCGATATAAGTACTTACGTAATGGTCAATTCTCCAACTGAAAATGTGTTAAAACTACAAATTAATGATTTTCGGACTTTTTCCTTTACTTGTGCTGTGAGACCTTGCTTCTTGCCAAATTTCATGATTCTTGGTCAACGCGAAGGACCCTCTATGTTTTGATTTATTTGCGAGTATCAAAATAGTCGCAAATATGGCTATATTTTTTTATTGCGTTGAATTAGCAGCTTTGATTTTGCCGCAGACCTATGTATTAGATATTAATTTCAACTTGATACCTCGGGCCGGACGGACGAACAACAAAGTGATCGTATAAGAGTTCCGTTTTTTCTTTTGGGGTACGGAACCCTAAAAACACTGTATTTACATACCTCATACTTTTACTCATACTCATATTTTTTTCCGTTTTTCAGGATGAGAACCCAGAACTGTTCTACGCAATTCCCTGGTCCTACGGCACACTCGGGTTCCTAACATCGGCAGTCATCAAAATTGTTCCTGCTAAAAAGTAAGTAATTATGACCACATTTATCATCCACTAGGCTATATCCGTGGCTTCGGCCGCTTGGTGGCCGGTTATTATCCGGGATACCGGGATAAAAAAATAAAAAAATGTTTATTCTGCACAAACAAAACAAGGCTTAAAATACTGGTATTTTTGGGAACCGGTATCATAGGCCTTGTTGTGATACCAGATGTAGTACCTGTACTATTGTTATTTATAATCAGTATCCGTACTAGTGATGAGTCCCTCACTCATGAGGTCCCTCGTTTGAGGTATTCATGATCGCAAATTGAAAGAGTTACTCGAATTTCCTCATTGAACCACCTCACCACACCTCACTCGTTCACGCGTCCTCAAAAATTGACATTGACAATATGAAATCGTGGCGAGGGGTGAGGCGAACGAGTTCGTGACTCACGAGTACGCGTGAGTCGCGAGTGAGTAGAGACTCGTGAGTCGTCGACGCGCCCGCCCGCCTCGCTCCCTCGTACGTTCGGCTGAATTCGGCTCGGGCTCACGAGTTGTGAGGTGAATACGCACGCCGTTGACGATTCCTCACCTCAAATGAGGGGTGCCTCGTGAGGACCTCACGAAGTAAAGTGAGGTCCTCCCTCAACATCAAATAAAATTGATGAGTTACCCATCACTATTAGTGATGGGTAACTCATCACTCATCATGTTTGGTACAGGTACAGTACGGATTCCGTACTGTACCGGTACTAAACAAATATTTCCGTAAGTTAGAGTGAGAAAACAGGTATAGTAAGTAAATATGATAGTTAATTGGTCAAGGACAGCTAATGAGACTCAATTGATTTTCTGTTGTTTGACTCCGAATCGATGTCGCGCGGGGCTTAACAAGCATTATAAAAATAACTTCAAGGTACAAATGCGACATTTCTGGTGCGCGTCGGGTACCTTAATTTGGTACTAGTACCCGTCTGGGACCGGTACCCGTCTGGAACTGGTACCAGTCTGGAAGCGGCACTCGTCTGGAACAGGTACCCGTCTGGAACAGGTACCCGTCTGGAACCGGCACCCGTCTAGAACCGGTACCTAGGTACCGAAATAGAACCGCTAAGTACCGGTACAGAACCTGTACTTTTGCTTCTGTAGCTTTTTTAATGCTTGGAAAACCGTAGTTTGCTTTAAACAACATCTTAAAGTGTCGATAAAATGTTTAATCTCATGACTATAGTTCGTTTTTTAATCCCAGAGACTAATTTGACATTTCAAATGATTGTTGTTCGTTTTTTAAATTTGTAGTTTGACATTTGCATGTGTGAGAGATTAAATGGAGTCTCCGAGATAAAAAAACAGACTATAAGTTAGCAGAATATCTCGAAGGGCTATTCGAGTGATTCTGCCAACGAAAGTCTTTAAAAAGAAAATCAATATTTACTACTTTCGGTCTTGGCCTCGCCCTTTAAACGGTAACCATATTCTAGTGACCTTGGATTTTCTAAAGTGCCTCGGTCTCAAACATGCTATATGTAATTAACTCAGTCGGGTCACGCGACCGTAATTGCTGAGAAACCGTACGGGCTTTATAGGGAAAAAACAGCCAAGTGCGTGTTTGACCAAGCACAATGAAGAATTCCGTAGTTGAGATGAATTTATCCCAAGAACAAACTTAATATTGTAGTTAAACTCATACATTCCAACGGCAAATGTAAGTTTGTCCGTGGCATCACAGCGGGCCCTATCAGAATACCAGCGCTGCGGTATTTATTTTTTAAATTTTGCAGCATTATGCTGAGATAGGAGCCTTTTTGGCATCGCACAATGCGTTTTTATTGATTTTGTTTGTTGTTTTCTGTTTATTCGAAGTTTAGTTTTAAATGCTTCTTTTTTTTACTTTTGTATTTCTTGTGCTTGCCCCAAATAAAATATTTTTCTTTCTTCTTTCTTTCTTTCTTTCACAATATTGAGAGAATTACCATGTTGTTTATTTATTTATTTATTTATTTATTTATATATACTTTATTGTACACCACAAAAATACATGACAAAAAATAAATCAAACACTACAAAATATACAATGGGCGGCCTTATCGCTTTCTGTGATCTCTTCCAGGCAACCATAGGATGGACAGTGATTTGCCTGGACATAAAGTGGGGCTGTTGTTTTAAGAACATCGATTTCTTATAGGTTTTCCTGTAATCTATAAGTAAAGAATAGGTAATAGGCTCGCCCCCTATTACATGGGACTTAAACATAACTGGCGAAATGTGGGTGTTCCTACTACAGGTACACCTCTGCCCAACCCTTCGGGGAAACAAGGCGTGATGTTATGCTATGTATGAGTAGAGAACTATAATAAGTATTTTTTCAAAATATTAGGCTCTGTAGTTTCGGAGATAACCCCGGGGCCCCATCATGGTCAATTGTCTTCTATTTTCTTAAATAACTTTGAGGTATTTATTTAAAAATTGTATTATAATACTAAATAATACAAAATTTTTATCCAAAAATATACATAGACACGGGTTATATACTAGTTATATGCTAAGACTTAGTCAACTAAACATGGACACAAGGGGTAAAAAACAATTGTCTATATCAAGAAAAAATTAAATCCTGTTTCCTAAATTAGGGATTGCCTGTATCTAAGGAGACAGATTAGACTTCATCTGTCCAGTTCCCAATATAATGCATTTTTTGGCTAATACATTATGGTCTTGACAGGTGACCATGACAGGTTTTCCTGTAATCTATTAGTAAGGAACTATTTTCTGTAATTTTCAAAATATTTGCGCTGTAGTTTCGGAGCTAAGACGGTAAATTTTCATCTATTTTCTTTTTAAAAGTATTTTAAAATTGTAAAAATAATGTATCTGAAATCCTTACAACAAGCCCTTTCATTTGATATGTCAAACGGTAAAGACTGCATTTTTTTTTTAAATTTTTATTTGCCTCCAAATGTGACCCCCATATACAACATTCATTTATTTACGTCTCCGTGTTTGGATTACAAAAAATGATATGTGTACCAAATTTCAATTTAATTGGTCCGGTAGATTCGGAGCAAATTGGCTGTGACGGATGGACAGACACACGAGTGATCCTATAAGGGTTCCGTTTTTACCTTTTGAGGTACGGAACCCTAAAAAGGGAACCTTGACTGCAGTATAACAGTTTAGGAGTTTGGGACATAAATAACATATATACTTTCATACACATAACGTCACGCTTGTATTCCTCGAAGGGTTAGGCAGACAGACGTGTTTATTATGCCCACATTCCGCCAGTAATATTTAATAGGGGTTTCATTTGATAGAGGACCAGTCTATTATCAACAACCATGAATTACAACATTGCAGTAATTTTGACATTTCTCAAGTTAAAATTACATATAATATCTCATAACTCTAGTTTTAAAACTAGAGTTATGAGATATTTTATGTAATTTTATAAATGTTTTAAATTAAAACATTTATAACATCAAGCCTGTAATATCCAATGGGTTAGGCAGAAGTGTACCTATAGTACACACATGCAACACAAACCTTTCTGGGTGTCTCTCTCATGATCATCACAAAGCTACTCCTCTATGTTGATGGCCACAACTTTTACATAATTGTTGCCAAGTTTACACAAATATAATTTATTCAATATTTCACCTCACGACCTCGGAAAGATTCTGTATAACTTTCGAAATCTAAGTGCAAAAGTGCATTTTATCCGCTAGCGTGGAAATGTTTTTTTAAATTTGAACCCTTCTATTCAATAATTTTCTATTCCGCCAGTCCACTGAAAATTCATTAATACTTACTTATGTCAGTGCGCCAACCTTATGTTTGAATACTCGCATCAGCAAGAAAAAAAAAACTGTTTAAAATTTTAATCTCTTTATTAAATATACTTCCATTATTTTGGTTTGTTGTTTTTTCATAAAATCGTAAGAAGTCATAAAATATGAGCGAGTCCAGCAGCGACACAGATATCAATTTAACACCTGTAGAGGTAGTGCATGCAAAAGTACATAAAAGTGTACAATTTGATGAATGCATGGAGACATTCTAAAGGCGGAAAACGTTTTCGGAGACTATAACGCTATCATACTTCATTGAACTATCAAAAACAAGGAAATCAAGCACACTTTCAAAACAAACACTAATTTAATATATTATTTAAACTGTTTTTCTTGCACCTAGCATTTTCCTCACTGTAGTGAGGTGAAAAATTGTGTGTTTCGCTCGGCAGCAATTAAGTTATTCTGCGTCCCATACATACAATAGTACTCGCGCCAAAATACAACTTTGCAGCCTTGCTTAACAAATAACTATTTAACGTGTAAACGTGTTTTTCGAACCAATTTACATGAATAAATATTATCATTCTCCTTTTTTCTCATTAGATACATTCGCCTCGAATACCACCCTCACAACAAACTGTCAGATTTATCAAACCACTTCATTCAGGAGTCTCTCAAAGACAAGCCGCATGAGTTTATCGAAGCGCTGCTGTACACCAAGGAGTCAGGAGTAGTCATGACTGGTGATATGGTTGACGAAGTCGAAGATGACGGAAAGGTAAAATATTTTATTTTTAAATAAGAATGAGGCATGCATTTTGATTGGATTATCTTAAATAGTCTATCATGATCTAATGATGGACTCTGAAGATAAAGAATCCCAATCTTAGGTGAATAGTGATAGCTCCACTGCAATCGTGCGAATATTCTTTATGCCAGAGGTTCTCAAACTTTCAAACTTTTGGGGTCGGAACCCTTTTGGCAAACGAAATATTTGACGGAGCCCTAAAATTATCAAAAATGGTTTAAGGTGTATTCTTTATTAATATTGACATTAACGTTTGTATATTTTTTTATGTTAGAATATTGAGATAGAATTGTGTTTTACTCTGGTTGTATAGTAAAATAAAACATAGTAAGTATTTATTTTTATAGTTCCAGTATTTTTGCGGAGCCCTAGGGTTCCGCGGAGCAGACTTTGAGTATGGCTGCTTCGAGCCATTCAAAAGGAAAAAAATCTAGACTCTTTATAAAATATCAGTTTCGGGAATGGATCCATTAATCCGTCAGATATTTATACAACTTGTTTTTATTGATATTCCATAACTCTGGGGTTATATTCTATAAGTAAAAATAATACAAAAAGTCCTAGAATATGTGGTCCAAAAATGCATAATTTCGAAGATATCATAATACTAACCCTAGACTCTCGATGTGTGTCGGTAAGTTTTATTGATAAATACGAGCAATTAATTTTCATTCAAAGCAATCATTCATATTTAAAGCTAACAAAATGCGACGTTGTCATATGTCACGTAAGGGTGTTTTACATTAATAAACTAAATAAATAAAATAAAATAAATTTATTTATTCATATTATTTATTATTATTAATAATCGTGACTTTGTCGAATTATTTTGTATGGAAAATAAAAACAAAAAATATGATAAATTAAAAAATAATTCATATGTCAGTTGATTCTTTGATATGATCTGATTCATACCCTAGAGTTATGGGATATAAAAAAAACACCTTGTATATTCACTATCAAGAAATGTTGCACTATTACCTACACAGGATAAATTTTATCCGCCCTGAATATCCTTTTAAAAATAGTCCTAATCTCCGTTTTTTAAGTCATCATGTTTAGGGAAAGCCCACAATTTCTTCATTTAAGTCAGTATGCGTCAGACCATACGAAAATCACAGGCTCTGAACGGATCACGTTATTTTTGGTCCATTTTGGAAATCTGAAAGTGGATTCCTGACCACGGGGTTCGTATCTGAAACTCTACAAATATATTTTTGGTGTTCTCTCATCATGCCGCACCTACTCAGGTATTAACTTTTCGGCCTGTACATGCTTGCACAAAAACCCTCTTGGCTAAGAACGCGGCTTGCAGTAGGAGTTGACTGATAGAAATAAAAGCGATATGCCTGCTCCATGCGACTTTCTCTCTCTCCCTTTGTCTCTTTCTATACGAGTGTACGTGTGCGTGGTTCAAAACTTCGTTGCGGTCTCCCGACCGCACACCATTTTTTTTTTTTACTTTTTATTTATTTTCATAGGTTTCGAAGCTGATAACAATATTGGCATAATCAAAATACAAGAAGGTGCCAAGGTAAATTTGATAATTTTTTGTCATTGGTTTCGTTTTCATGGTTTTCGAGGGCGCTGATAACGATTATAGTGTCAAAATCAAAATTCAAGATGGCGCCACCAAAAATTTTTAATTTTTCGTCATGGATGTCTTTTTCATAGATTTTGAGGGCGCTGACAATGATTATAGGGTCAAAATCCAAATTCAAGATGGCGCCACCAAGTTTTTGCTAATATTTTCGAGGGCGTTGGCAATGACTATGAATTACGAATCATATATATGAGTTTCATAGCGATAGTTGTTCAGTATGACAGGTAGAATCACCCCCTTGGCGGATGCAGGTAACTAAATCGCCACCCTGTATACGAGTGTGTGGCGGGCCGCACCGCACTTTTTTGTATGAAAATTCGCTGCGCTGCGGCCGTTGCAGCTGTAATGCGCGCTTGGCTTAATAGTTTATGGTATTTTCATATTGAACTTCTCTCAATGCATCACCCTGCTTCTTATTTTCAGTTCAACCCCATAGGCAAGTGGTACGCAGAATGGTTCTTTACCCAAGTTGAACGACACCTGATCAACAACCGCTCAGCCGTCGAGTACATACCACTGAGGGATTACTATCACAGGCATACTAGGAGCTTCTTCTGGGAGTTACAGGTAAGCTTCATAGGTTTAAGTTTTACAGTCGACTTGCTTTTGCTCGCCCGTGTGTAGTTCCGAATGGCATTGATTTAAACTGGCAGCTGTTTTTGTAGTTTTGGTAAATTTAAAATTACAAAATGCATGTTGATTAACAATTTCGGCACTAAAAACAGAGCAGTAGTTAAAGTAAATAAAAAAACTTGTGAAGTCGAGGGATTCCCGTCAGGAACAAAGTTTCATCTCACGTATGATTTAAAACAAAAACTTTTGACACTTGAAACTTGAGACCTTGAAATTGACTTTTTTTTCAAAGTTCTTTTAGCTTGCATATACTGTTCTACCATTCCACGCGCGCCTCAAAGAGATGTCGTCAGCACAAAAGTAGGGGTCCACTAGGGCCGATGCCTGCCGGGGTCGCGGGAAAGTACTAATGGGTCACCGAGGCCCCTGGCAACACAGGCAACAAGAAGGAATACGGGTGGGTTTTAGTCAGTAAGAGTCTGACACACCCTCCGGAGAAGTTATTTAATGATTTCCCATCCAAAAATTGTTATAATACTGTATGGAAATATAAAATATCGCTAACTAGTGACCTCAAATATTAATAATGAATTGCAATTATAACACTGAACTTGATGTTGTAACTGTTTTACGTATAAACAGGGCATTTGGCAAGTTTCCAAAAATATTGTTTTTACCTTTAAAATAAGATATTTTTTTACTTACCCAGGATATCATCCCATTCGGCAACCACCCGATCTTCCGCTACCTCCTAGGCTGGCTAATGCCCCCAGAAGTATCCCTTCTGAAGCTGACCCAACCAGAAGCTGTGACCAAGCTGTATGATAAGGCACACGTCATCCAGGACATGCTGGTGCCTGTTGAACATCTGGAGAAGAGCATCAACGTGTTTCATAAGGAGATGGAGGTAGGAAATTAGTATGTTAGGATTGTAGCAGGTGGGGTGTAGTTTTTGCCTACCCCCATGGGAAGAAGACGTGACTTTATGTATCCACTAGCTTCTGCCCAATGCGTCGCAATCGCAACCCATCGCCCGCCCGCGGTATTACTTCGTTTATGCTCAGCGTTCTTTCTGACTTTTTTCTTTTTGCTCGGCTCCCAAGGGTCGTAGCGTGATGTTAAATAGCCTTTCTCAAGAATTGGGCTATAAAATGCAAAATGATTTTTTCAAATCCGACGGGCAGTTTCAGAGATCATCATCTTTCGATTCTACCCGTGTTTTAATTGACTAATTTAAACAAAAACGGTTATTGTGACTTAAATATAATAGTTAGACATATAGCCTGCCAGACTTTTTTGTAGATAATGATGAGTACTATATACATGTAGTACATACATACAACATAATCAGCCTTTAATGTTCCCACTGCTGGGACACAGGCCTCCTCTCTGCGAGAGGGAGTGGGCCGTAATCCCATAAACAAACAAACACATAAAAAATCAAATCTTTCTTCTTTATAGTATTATTATTTCGCATTATAATATAAGACATCATTATTATATTATAAAGTATAGATCAAGATAGGACACATTTGGATGTAGGTTGGTGGTGTACTAAAAAATAGATGCTGAAGTTATTTGCATCAAGCACTTTCTCGCGTACACACACTTTAATTTACTTTGATATTAGAGTCAAAGTCAAAATACTGCTGTTGAATGCGGCCTCGGAAAGCACGTTATGGCGATATCAAAATAAATTGGGGCTTCTCGTAACCATTTATTTCACTACTAGATGCACCCCGCGGTTTCACCCGCATAAGTTTTGACCCCGTGGGTATATCAGGATAAAACGTACCCGATGTGTTATTCCTGGTTATAAACTATCTGTGTGCCAAATTTCATCCAAATCCGTTCAGTACTTTTTGCGTGAAAGAGTAACAAACATCCATCCATCCATCCATCCTTACAAACTTTCGCATTTATAATATTAGTAGGAAGGATTACAGCATGTATGGATAACATTTTTGGATATAATTATGCGAGTATTTACTGACTATTTGTTTTGATTGTTTGTTTATTTTTTACTCTGACTGCGCAACGCAATTGTGTTAACACTTTCTATGCCAAGCACCCAGCATATGGGTCGAAAAATAATTCGTTCGTGTGCCCACAACTCGCATCCGAGTCGTCGCTATATGTAGCTAAAGATGACTTCTGTTCAGATGACTTCTGTTGATTGAATTGTTATAGATTTGCAATAAACATTATATGGCATGCCAATTTGTATGTATTCTATGTACTTAGCGGTGAAAGTGTTAAATTTCCTCGATAAAATTTAATTCCGAAAAGACCTCTACATTTTATATACAAGGTGTCGTTTTGCATCCTCGTTAAATTTCAGGAGGCTGCTATGAAAGACATATATAATCAAATAAAATTACGATACCTGCTCAATAATTAATACATACTTGTTTTTTTAGTTATCTAAGTTTGACAGTATTTTAGAATACACCACTTTCACAGAACAGAATCCCCCCGTTGCGTATGCAGTACTACATACAGTGTGTAAAAGGGCAGTTACAGAGTGGTATCACACGGGCCGCGTTATAACATGCGTGTCCCACACACACGCCGATTTTTCTGAAAATTTGAAAAAAAAAGACCTACTTATTTTATTGATTCGTGTCGAGAATCATTAGCATAGATTACCTCCTCGAATTTGACAAGGATGCAAAACGACACCTTGTATTTTTTTTGTAATTCTAAAATCATAAGTAATTTTATTGCAAAATTACATTCGAAATGTGCGTATTAGGTAATTGAATACTTTGACTGAAAATATTTTGGATACATAGCTTAATTTATTTTTAAACAATTTTATTTGGTTTGGCTCTCTTACGTTGTTTTAATTTTGGTTCCAGCGCAATGTTGCGCTCTCTTTTTTCGCATGTAGAAGTAATTGACTCTGTCACTTTCTTATGCCGCCCAGTTCTACATTTTATGGCCGTTGATCCAGGCTGTCATTTGTGGATCCTTGACAGTCGTTAGGGGTCGTCAGAAGCCCAAAAGTCTGACAACCAGTCTTACCAAGGTGTATCGTAATATCTAGTTACTGGGTTGTGGAGGTCAGATAGGCAGGACTCGCTTCATGTAAAATAGGTAGTAGTATTCAGCTGATTCCGGGCTAAAGGCTAGGCAGATTGATTAGTGTCAAAGTTAAAATGCTTGGCCGAAAATTAATTTATTGGAGTATGTCATGGGGCGGGCAACACAGCCCTCTAGGTTATTTATTTATTTATTTAATACTTTAAGCACACAAATGTACAAAGGCGGACTTAATGCCATAGGCATTTTCTACCAGTCCAGCTTTGGGTGATGCAGAGACAGACAGTGGTAGGTGCAATAGCGAAAACTGTTGAATAAATATTTATTTAAATATAAGGATATACATACCTATACTTATTAAACAATTTAAATAAAATATATATACCTAATTATAAATAAATATAAGACCTAATAAATACATATAAATACACGAATATACTAAAACAGATAAGACAAACAATAGGTTCTCGGTGATTCTGAAACAGATCTTCGACAGTCGGTTCTCTTGAAGTTTTAACTGGCGCAAATAAAACACATGATCGCTAAGTCTAACTACTTTTTAGCGTGGCTTTTGAGAGACTGTGTACCTATTGTTTTTAGGTTCCGACTTATAGCTTTACTGGGCACCCCTGAAGCTTCTTCCTAAAGGATCCCACAGACAGGCGTGACGCGACACTAGTAGCACAATTTCTATAAAAACTTCAAAGAAAGTGTCGCGCCCGCGATATTGCGCCTGTCTGCTCGAGCCTTAATTCAAACCATTCTGTTGTATGTTCCAGTTACTGAATTAATTATGTAATTTCTTTACCCAGGTGTACCCGATTTGGCTGTGTCCGTTCAAGGTGTTCAACCACCCCGGACAGCTGAAGATCAAGATTCAAGCGGATTGGCAGATGTTCGTCGATATCGGCGTCTATGGCGTGCCTAAAGCAAAAGGATATGAAACTGTACGTTTTCTCTTCGAATATACATTTATGTAACACTAGTAATACCAAAGTTCTGTCAAAGCATACTCCGGAACACCTATGGCCCAGCATTAAGTCGAATAACATCAGTTCATTTAAAGGAGTATGCGCTGAGGTAGCCCGCGAAATTCGAATTTTCTTACGTTTTTTTTTGCAAAATGAACCCCATATTCAAAATTAATTTATTTACGTTACACGTTTGTGTTTGGATCACTGAAACTCATATGTGTACCAAATTTCAACTTAATCAGATCTGTGGATTCGGAGCAAATCGGCAGTCACACACGGCCAGACATACACACGAATGATCCTATAAGGGTTCCGTTTTTTCCTTGTGAGGTACGGAACCCAAAAAAACTAAGACAATTTGAATTTCGCGGGCTACCCTGACGCTTTCTCGTTACTTACTATCTTTTTACCTGACCGGAATTGACGAAATGTGGATGTACTCTAGCTATAACTGCCAAACCCTTCGGCAATAGCGAACCATTCGGGTAAATTGTGTCATCATAAGGGACCAAAATAATGTATTGAGAGCGAGAGCGATTGTTTGAATCCAGACCGAAGCGAAGGATTTTAGAGTAGAACCGTAAGCGTAGCGAGGGATTCAAAGTGCGTCGCTTGAGGTTAAATAATTTTGCTACTATGTGCACACTCTGCTTTACATCCCCCTCTGTGAGAAAAATAAATAAGAGATGCTTTTAGTAGTGACGAATATTGATATTTACATACTCAAATTACAAATTTATGTTAATATCAAATTAAAATTGTCTGTAATATTTTGACAAAAAGAAATCGAAAAACGAATAAGAAGTTCCCGTTAATTTTTTTTTTTGTAATTTTGTTAACCGATGCCGCGTCGGCAGGCGCGCTTTTAGATCAAAGCGAATTGCGTTCAAACTTTTTAATTAAATAGTGTTCGAAATTTAAGTAATTTCGTCCCTGTTATTAAGTGCGCCGGAATGACCCATTTTGCTCGCACTCATCGAGGAACCCTTCGCCACTTTTCGAATAGATGGGATGAAAAAACAGTTGTGCTTTACACGAAACACTGAGATTGGAAATCCCAGAGAATCCGATAGGTCCAGACGCTGATGCTCTTATTGCTCGCGCTCTGGTTGGGGAGTTTGCTCCGCGGTTGCGACACTTCTTGCCGGCCAAGCGTTTTGGGCGCAGGGTTTTTTCTGATGTGTATGGATAACCCCAAAAACTTAAAAAAACCTTGTCCCTCAGATACCGTCAACCCGTTGCATCGAGTCCTTCGTCACCCAACACGACGGCTTCCAGATGTTATATGCAGACACGTACACGAGCCGCGACGAGTTTCGCCACATGTTCGACCACACTCTGTATGACAGCGTGAGGGATACTTTGCCTCATTGCAAGGAAGCCTTCCCCGAGATTTACGGGAAGGTCAATAGGGAAGTTAGGAAATAATAATAGAAAAGAAATGTCTAAACATGTTAGTGAAATTGCAGAAATAAAGTATTTTTTTTTGCATTTTTTTATAAATAATTTTCTGTAGTGTTTATTACTACAATGATTCTCTGGGTTACAATGATTCTCAAAACCACTCATATCACAATAAAATATTTTTCTAGAAAGAAATGGTTTTATTCCTTTATCAACCCCAGACGACTGTCTTCAATGTGCGTTTTTATAATTTCTATCGTGAACATGTCATCGTGGACGCCCACGTCCATATTCATAAAATGTATGGAAATACGAGCACGTTAAAGCTACCGCAGACAGGCGCGATGCGACACTAATAGCACAATTTCTATAAAAAACTTCATAGAAAGTGTCGCGCCGCCTGTCGCTCCCGCGATATCGCGCCAGTCACCACGAGCCTTTATACCGTTATCGTGGACGGAAATTTAAAAGCGTCTTAATTAAGCGTATTTCCATACCTTTTACTTCCCTGTGTTTGATCCCGGGGATGTCCACGATAATATTGTCACGATAGAAATTAATACAACGCCCAATCGCTAACCATCACAACAACACTGACCTGGCTTAGAAATCTCACATTAGATGAAGCAATAGATATTGTAGAATTGTCATTCAACATTTTTTTTTTGTATGTTTTCTTCATTCTTAACACTACATATTCAACCTCTCATTTGGATTCCTACTGGCTCTCATGTTTTCTATCGTTTGCATATTACTAGTACGAAAAATCTTTAAACATTTTGAAATTAGTGGAACGTTGAGAAAATTCTGGCTGATATATCAGATCAGCCGGTATATTCTGTTTAAGTGAGCGTGAAGTGAACTGTAATTCAACCTTGTACTAGGTATGGCACTATTGACAGCTCACTTCACCTACGTTTCCACTGTGATATTTTTTACAGAATAGCACTGCTGGTCGTGTTTTTTTGAAGTATTTTTTTTTTCAATACTAAATCGGAATTGTTACACCAAAATTGTATGTGTTATAGGCATTCTCATAATTCTGACAATATAAAATATATTATTTGCTGTTTTTTTCTACCTGCCGACGCATAGACTCGTCAGGAGTTTCAAAACTGAGTCCCACGGCTATGTGGGAAAATACATAGGGTTCGGTTCCGGGCAGTTTCAACCTTATACGATCAGGCTTAATACCACGACGTAGCTCTACACAGCGCGCTGTGTAGAGCGGCCCCAACACCACTTCATAGTCACAGTCATAGTCATTTATTCAATAACAAGAAACTTGTATCTGAATTTACAAAATAAATTAAATTAAAATAAACATTTACCATGCATACATCGCTAATAATTAATAATAAAAACATAAAATAATCAATACTAGTCGATCATAATCATAGCAAAATCTAAACAATAATAATCAAATTAATAATCAATTCAATAATATATAAGTACCAATGTCAATAATCAAATAACTACAATACAAAATTAAAATCATCATAAACAATTCTAAATTCAAAATAAAATCAATCAAATAAAAATTCAAAAGACATTTATAATTCATCTACAGAATATAGACACCTATTCAACAGGAAACCCTTAAGTTGGATTTTAAAAGTACTCGCGTAGATAATGGCGCCGATTCCCTTGTTCACAAACTGAACCAAATTTAAGTTCAGTGCATCTTTTTCTTTCTATTTCAATAAGAAAAGGACAGAAGATACATTTTAGTTTAGTCCTGTCAAATTTTTAATCACGTCTAAACTTGTATAGAGTAGTGTCATCAGCGCCTGTCACTACTCCATACAAGTTTAGACGTGATTAAAAACTTGCCTATTAAAATTACGTAAATTTACGTCAAGCGCTGATTAATCTGACAGGACTAAACTAAAATTTATCTTGTGTCCTTTTCTTAATGAAATAGAAAAAAAAAGATGCACTGAACTTAAATTTAGTTTAGTTTGTGAACAAGGGAATCGGCACCAGTGGCTTTAATGTCCATAGGCAACTTATTAAATAACTTGATCGATTGGTATCGTGGACTGTGTTCCACAATATTGTAGTTTGGATGGATAATATTATATTTAATATCCTTTCTACGTGTACCTTCCCTAATTCGCCTTTCTTCTGTTGTCTCATAATCATGAATGTATTTGGCCATGTTGCTCAAAAGTACTAAGACATAAATGCTCGGTACTGTAAGAATACCCAGATTTGTAAAATGCTGACGACAACTCTCTCTTTCAGATATTCGTACCATGGTCCGGATTGCGCGTTTTTGTAACACGAAGGCTCTTTTACTATTATACTCATAGCTATTTCCCCAAAGAAGTACACTATATCTAATTTTTGATTCAACCAACGCAAAATATACCAGTTTCAGTTGTTCTATACTAATTTCATTTCTTAGAGCAGTCAGAGCGTAACATGCGGATGCTACTTCGCTGCCTGTGGATAAGCTGAGCATCATGTTGGTGGCCTGATACCGCGACGACCAAGCCGTACTGCTGGATCCTGCTGTTCCGGCTACCAAGACAGGATTTTCCAGATAAAAAATTATTTAATTTTTTTTTGAAGCTAAGTTAAGACGCTGACAACACCTTAACCGCGGTCACTGTCAGATTGCATAGAAAAGAAAGAGAAGCGCGATCACACAATGCTTGTAATTTATTGCAAAATATGAAGCAATTATCTATTTACTCAAAATTGAGTTGAGTAATCGAAAATAAAAAACAACCAAGTTCTGCATTCAAATAAGACGTTCTTGTTAATAATTAAATATGTAACGTATGTTGATATTTAATACAGATATTTTGGATTAGAACTCAAGGTAAAAGGTTAGTTTGACGTTAGTTTGTATCGAGATTTTTTTTTCAAAACGTGTTTTGGGAACAACCAAGTTCTGGGAAATATGTTCAAAATTAACATATATTTTTTCTACTACCACAAACTATACAGATTTGGCAATTTTTTTTCTTAAGATAAGCCTATTTTTGTCAATTGGGTCTTATCAGCGCCTTAATGGGCGTCTTGAAAGTACCTACCTAGGGGGGTTGGTTGCTATCATCCTGTTTAGGTCGTTATCATCAGTCAACCTTTTTTTAAACGCACCAGAATCTGATATTTTTTATGGTAACACATTATCATTTTTATTTTCAAATTATATTTTTTCATGCCACGTACAGTGTTTCACTAATATCACAACACAATATGCAATAAGCAATGTATAGAGCAATAGATTTTTCATATTCTTTATTTATTCATTCATATAGGCCGCAGGAATCCGCTGGATGCGAGAAGCACAGAACCGGTCGAAGGCGCGGTGCTTGGGGCCTATGTCCAGCAGTGGACGTCTTTCGGTTGATATGATGATGATGGTAATGGTGGTGACATACCTGGTCTAAATACAGTTCCATGTTTGTTTGGTACCATTAAACCAGAAATAGTATGAGGTATATGCAATAGGCTATGGATGGTGAATTAACTAGGCAATAGATAAAGCAACAGGTAGGCATTAGACGCAATAGGAAGAAATAAAGAAAAATATCTTATTTGGAACACGCACAGGAAATATAGCAATTCAAAAAAAATATTAAAACTAATAAAATCATGAAAACAATAAAAAAAAACAGCTAAGTGCGTATCGGACCACGCACAATGAAGGGTTCCGTAGTTGGGATGTATATTTATACCAATAATAAACTTAACATTGTAGTTGAAAAACATGTTCATATACGTCACGGTCAATTCTCCAATTGCAAATGTAAATTGGTCGACTATTACTCGTTAAAGCTTAATTTTACGCAAACCGATCCCTGAATCGAAAAATGGTTTTCACAGACCCGCAATATTTTTGAACCACGAATCCAACGATAAACCACACTATTCCGCCTGACGCAGGTCCTCACCGGACACGGCAGCTTCGGGAGGTTCCTGTGTCGGATAAGGCGGGAGGAAACGCCCGGGTGTCACCACTGTGTGGATCGCCCGAAGGACACGGTGGAGCATACGGTGGAGGTCTGCCCAGCTTGGGCAGAGCACCGCCCTCCGCCACCGGCCCTGGTTCAGGCCATGGTACGGAGCGAGAGGGCATGGGCAGCCGTCATCTCCTTCTGCGAAGCAGTAATGCTCGCGAAGAAGGAGGCGGGACAGTTGAGGAAAAGGCAAGTTTCGCGCCTTCCGCCCCTAGCCGCCGCAGGAGACGCTCAGGGCGTCGGGAATCCCGGGCGGATTTCCGGCCACCGTAGGCGTAGGCTTGCGGATGGTGAGCAATGGGTAGCTCACCGTCCGGTAAGGACCAGGCCAGGGTCGACGGCGCGTTTAATTCCACGCGCGCCTCAAAGAGATGTCGTCAGCACATATGTAGGGGTCCACTAGAGCCGATGCCTGCCGGGGTCGCGGATCACCGAGGCCCCCGCAACACAGGCAACGGAAGGAATACGGGTGGGTTTTAGTCAGTAAGAGTCTGACACACCCTCCCGCTCCACCTAGAGCGGGAGAAGTTATTTCATGATTTCCCACCCACAAAAAAAAAACCACACTATGGGATAGACGAGAAAAAATAACATCCCTACTTTACGTGCAAGAGCGGAACCCTACAAGCTATTTTTGTCAAGATTGACTTCACCACTTTGTCGGCGTCCTTAACTAACATTAGTGACTAAGCTTCGTCGTCCGTAACACCATGTTTCAGGTTATTGGTTATTGGTCCCGCCTGCGATACCAAAATTCTATAGATAATGCTTGTTTTTCTCTTTTCAGTTATGTGTTTTTGCAGTCGGGTTTTTTGTTTTTTTAAATATTTTTTTTTTTTTCGAAATTTTTAGCTTTATTAATATATGGAATTGACTCATTACTAGCTTTTATTTAATATCAATGTAGTTAATTTATTTTATAAAAAACTTACCTACCCTTTTTTTTGTATTTGCAGATGCAATATATAAATATTATATAGCCTATGTCACTCCTACAATTAAGACGAATCGAACGACACCTCTTATGTTAAAATCCATTAAGCCGTTTAGGCTACAGAGCGTGCCAAAGAAATAGACATACATACATACAAACATACATACTCTCGAAAAACATTACCCTCCTTCTGGGGCAGTCGGGTAAAAAATACATACCGTAGCGCTGGTATTCTGATAGGGCCCGATGCCCAATGCCAATAGGCAACAGATACAGGCGATACAGCAACATCTTTGTCCCCCAAACGTCTGCTTCCAGATAGTATACTTACGCAAACACGTACACTACGCGCTCGGACTCCCGCCTCATGTTCCAGCACCTGGATGACAGCTTGAGGGACACTTTTTGTCATTGCAAGGAAGCCTTCCCCTAGATCTACGGGAAGGTCGAAAGGGAAGTTAGGAGGTAAATTAATCACTAAAGTCGAATACAATCGTTATATTTATTGTCGTGTGATCGTTCAGTTTAACCAATAATATAATAAGTGTAAAATAAAAATGTAATAATAAGTATAAAGTCTAGAATACAATAAATATGACCATTTTATTACACAAAGTGACAGCTAGCACATGGCAGATTACTCCAGTAAATGAATAATTCGACTTGAAAGAGCTTGAGAGTAATACAGCGAGGATTTTTGAGATGGGGCAGAAAATGTATGGAAAAAGCCACAAACTTTTTATACTTTTTTTTTATTTTTTACTTTTTTTTATTATGGCAATCGATGCAATTTCGTAAAAGGATTAAAATACTCTTCTGGACCAGTTGGTAGAAGAAGAGTATTTTAATCCTTTTACGAAATTGGATCGATTGGCATAATAAAAAAAATACTTGAGAATTGAGGTTTTTCTAGCTGACTACAACTTTTTCAAAATCTGTGAATGCAATTAGCGATTACTCAAAACGTTATAGACAGTCTTCCAAGAACGTTTAACTGTAGCTACAACGGTTAAGGTACCTGCCGTTACTGCCCAGTCTCAAAAGAAACCATAAGCTTAACTTAACTACCTATTTTCATATACAAGGTGTTGTTTTGGATCTGCAAAACATTTTAGCAGGTAATTATGTTAGTGATTCTCGACCCGAATCAACAATAAAATGGGCCTTTAATTTTTTATTTTTTTTTCATTTTATTCTTATTTACGGAAATCAGTAATTGTGAAATCCCCTTTTTAAAACGCGGCCAGTCTGTACGTGTCCTTAAACTGCGCTTTCACACACATACACAAACAAACGCAACCGACATTTCTTTCATAGATCTTAGATCGGGTTATTAAGAGAGTTATTCTGAAAAACAATAAAATTTAAAAATCTAAAATAAAAAGTATTATTGATTATTGACTTGGTATCGTATTGTTATATGATTATTTACGAGTTTCATTACAACCTCCTGAAAAGTTTTGCAGGTTCAAAACTGCATCTTGTATATGTGTATGATTGATTGATTACAGGTCTAGAACAAAACAAGTACATAGAACCAAAGCTAGCATAGTAGCAAAGCTGTTGAGATACGGAAACCTAGTTCCGTACCTCAAAAGGGAAAAGTGGAGCCTTTATCAGATCACTCGTGTGTCCGTCTGTCTGTCACAGCCGATTTGCTCCGAATCTACTGGACCGACTAAGTTGAAACTTGGTACACATATGAATTTCGGTGACCCAAACACGGACGTGTAACGTAAATAAATGAATTTTGAATAAGGGGTTCACTTTTGGGGGCAAAATAGAAAATAAAAATAAAAAAGTTTTGCAAAGTGTACGGTGTGACATCAAAGGGCTGATTCTAGAAGTTTCCACAATGATGATTCTCAAAATCACAATAAAATAGTACACCCACATTTCACCAGTTACACTTAATATCCCATGGCGAGCCTATTGCCATCAATCGGGTGTACTGTACGTGCACCTCTGCCTGACCCTTCGGGAATTACGTGAGTGATGTTACAATAACATATTTTTCTACAACGAAATGGTTTCATTTACAAACCCTGGAAGATTTTTCGGGATCATGAACCTATAGTTCGTTTTTTAATCCCAGAGACATTTCAAATTACCTATTGTTGTTTGATTTTTTAATATGGAGTTTTACATTTGCACCTGTCAAATTAGTCTCCGAGATTAAAAAAACAGACTATACTAGACTATACACACTTTGTAGATACTTACTGTAATCTTAGATACAGCACTGTGGCCGTAGTACTAATTCCTTGCCTGTCTCGTAGTGCGACTGACTATACACTGCGAGACAGGCAAGGTATTTCCAGGCGCATAGTAAAAATCTTCGGGATGATCAGTCTGCTAGGAAATTCGTGGAAAAAAAAGTCGGCCAAGTGTTTGTCCCAATGAAGGGTTCCTTACTTTATCTTAAAAACAAACTTAACATTGTAGTTGAAAAACATGTTCTCCAATAAATCGATATACGTCACTGTTAATTCTCCAACTGCAAATGTAAGTTGGTCGACTATTACTCGTTAACTTGTAAAGCCTACTTAAACAGGGTGTGGAGCAAATAGTGGTCCAACGCTAAGGTGTATTTACACCGTATATTCAGCTATCACGTACCACAATTTGAACCATAGGGTTTTTCCATAGGTCTTAGATTTTTTTTATTATATTTAGAAAAATTTACTTCTTTCTTTACTAATTTGGCTGTAATTTCTATAAATGGCATTATATTTTGATTTTGTTTTTTGTATATAAGTGTGGAATACAAGTACATGTGCTAACTGCTAGCTATGTGCATTCGAATTTAATTTTAAATTCAATTCAATTCATTCAATTCATTTATTTATTGTTTGTCACAGGTAAATAGTCAGATCTTACAATAGTGTTAATGAATCATTGTAACATACCCATGGGGTGTACAATATTTATATTAATAACTAGGTAGGTATATCAATGTTGTTGGTTATGTTACTGTTTTTGTCAACCTCATTTTACATTAATTCTTCTCAATTATTAGGGACATACAATTTAGTTTAATAAGTCAAAAAAATAAAAATAGAAAAATAAGTATACCATGTCAATTTTGCGTCAACCTCATCAGACATTATTAATAGACATAATTATTTTGGTCATGCGATTTACATTAGATAAGTACAAAAAAGTAAACAAAATAAAATAAGTTTAACATGTCAAGTTTTAGTCAACCTCATACTAACATTAACAATAGATGACATAATTATTACGGTTGTATATTTCACCTTAAATAAGTCAAAAACAAGTTTAGTCAATAATTCGGTCTGTTAGAAATTCATTAATTGAATAATATGTTTTACTTAGGAGAAATTCTTTTAACTTTAATTCAAAAACTTTTAATGAAGAGATATTCTTGATGCAGTTTGGTAGCTTGTTATAGATTTTAACTCCAACACCAAATACACTCGATTTAAATTTAACTGTTCTACATTGAATGCCTTTAAGTTCATTTTTGTGTCTCGCGCTTCTCAACGCTTCATACTTATCTATATCGCGTTTTATCATCCTTGCCGCTTCAAATATGTAAAGTGAAGGTAGGGTTAAGATTTTCAACCTTTTGAAAACTGGTCCACATGAATCCGTCTGTCTCAATCCGCATATACTTCTGATGCACTTTTTTTGTGCTTTTAGAGCACACTCTCTGTTCGGTGAATTACCCCAGAATAGGATACCGTATTTTAGTATGGAGCCTACATATGCATGATAAACACTTAGTAAAGTACTCTCATTTGTAACTTTTCTTAACATGTAGAGGGCATATGAGAACTGATTTATTTTTTTGCAAACATGGTCAATCTGTTTTTTCCAGTTTAGTGCAGAGTCAATATGTATGCCAAGAAATTTGGTTGTCTTAACTTCTTTTAAGGTTTCACCTTTGTATTTTACGTTTAGGTTCTTTAGTTTTTTATTTATATTAGCAAACGAAATATAGCAAGTTTTATCTAAGTTAATTTTAAGATTATTTACATTTAACCAATTTATAATACATTCAAGGGAATTATTTACATTAATTTCGTATTTATCTTCATCCTCGTCAGTGAAAATAGCTGTACTGTCGTCTGCAAATAATATCATGTCATGGATTACGGCTTTTGGGAAGTCATTTATATATATTATGAACAAAAGTGGACCAAGAATACTTCCTTGAGGTACCCCGTACTTAACTGTTTTAGGCTTAGACTGAAACGTTTGTTCATATTTTGTTTTATTTGATATTCTTGTTATTTGTGTTATTTGAACCCTATTTTTGAGGTATGATTTTATAACATCTAAAGCATTCCCTCTAACTCCGTATTGTTCTAGTTTATTTAAGAGTATGTCATGATCTACGTAGTCAAATGCTTTTGACATGTCCATAAATATTGTAGTTATATGTCGTTTATTGTCCAGTCCTGTCATTACCTTCTTCAAAAATTTAAAAAGTGCATCGCCCGTTGATTTGCCTTTTCGAAACCCAAATTGCTCATGTGTGAATATACTATTAGATTCAAAATAGTTATATAAATTTTTATAAATGACTTTTTCAAAAATTTTTGCAATAATTGGTATTAAAGCTATTGGTCTATAAAATTTCATCTCTTTTCTATCTTCTTTTTTAAATAATGGGTTAATGACTGTTATTTTTAGTTTTGACGGAAATATTCCGTATTCTAGGCACAGATTTATAATTGTGCTGAGTACTGGCGCTATGATATGGGAAACGCGTTTAATTATTTTAGTATTTATATTATCATACCCTGTACTATTAGTGTTTTTTAGTCCTTTTATTATTTGGTCAACTTCGTACGGATTAGTCGGTTTCATGAACATTGAATTACAATTATTATATGTCAGTGTTTTTGGGTAGGTATCATTTTCCTTAGTTGTAGGTTTTATGTCATCTATAAAATAATTATTAAAAGCTTCAGCTATTTCTCTCGGCGTCGTAATTGTTTTATCCTTTACTTTAATTTCCATAATATCCTCTTTGGGAGTTACAGTTTTATAGTTATTTACTATCTGCCATATCTCTTTGGGTTTGTTGGTAGCTGAACTTATATAATAATTGTTTTGTGATTTTTGGGTCTTTTTAATTATAGTTCTTAGCCTGTTTGTGTATTCTTTAAAGTATTTTTTATCTTTCGGATTAGATGTTAACCTATACTTCCAAAGTAGTTGACGTTTTCGTTTAGAGCATACTCGGATACCGTTACTTAGCCATTTTGGTTTCTTGGACATAGGTATTTTAACTCGTATTATGGGAAAACATAGATCATAAAATAGCTTAAATAGCTCATAAAATGCTTCATAAGCTTTTTCAGGGTCATTATTTGTGTAACATTCTGTAAAACTGAGGCTTTCAATGCAATTTATAAATTTCCTCACGTTATCTTCACTATAGTCACGTTTAGATTTAAACCAGTGTGTGATGTGATAACTTTTCTTTACAGGGAACGTTAAAATTTGTGCTGTATGGTCAGATAGTGAGAGTTCTACAACTTTTGATTTGGAGCCTCTGATATTATGGGCTATATTGTCGATACACGTCATGCTACTCAGTCTAGTCGGTTGATTTATTGATAATTTCAAATTATAACACGCTAGTAATTGCTCAAACTGTCGGGAGATGATGCTATCGTCTAACCTGTTAATGTTAAAATCACCGCATAGTATGACTTTTTTTCCTGTAAAACATATTTTATTTAATAAGTCCGTTAGTCTAGCGAAAAATAAGTCAATATATTCTTTGCCATTTTTTGGTGGTCGATAAATACATAATATTATAATTTTATGTTCTATAAGTTCAATGCCACTACATTCAATTATATTAGTAATACTTAGACTTTTGGCTTCAGTAACCACTCTAAATTTATGGCTCGATTTTATAATTATGCAAGAACCTCCATTCCTATTATTTCGTGAGAAAGAGTCACCTAGGGTAAAATTAGGCATTTTTAGTAGTTTAGCATCTTCTATAGTCATATTATGCTCGGTAATGCAGAGAACATCGACAGGGATGCTGTTAGTATTTTCTCCTAATGAGTATAAATGAACCGTAAGCTCATCTATTTTAGTAAGTAGACCGTTAATGTTTTGATGAAGAATATTCATGTGTTTATAAACGAAAAAAATCATTACTCGCCGGAATATTCTCATTATCTAAATTTAAATTGTTTTGTTCTGTTTGCGTTAATGTCTGAGTACTTTTGTCAATAGCAGTAGAAGTTTTACTATGTGTGTTAAGTTTATATTTGATATGTCTGTTATAGTTTTGCTTATAACCAGCTCTCAAAATTTCTCTTAGCAATAATTGTGATGTGTGCAGTGATAGAAAGCGATACTTTGGCACATACAATGAGAAATTCATGTCCACATATGTTGCATGAGTGTACTGAGAACAGATAAATTTCAATCTATAATTCAACTTTCTTTCATTTAAATAAGTATTAAATAGTACTTCAGAAATTATAACATTTGTGTTTCTGGTAGTATTTAAAAAGTTCATAAGACCGAGTTGAATTTCTTCTGGGTTTTTATCATTAACACCGCCTAAAACAACCACGAAGTCGTTTTTATTCAATAAATTTACTTCTGTTTTTTCTGTGTCTAAGACCTCATGTAGAGATGCTCCTGGCTTCCAAAAACATCGGACTAAAAAATCTTTGCCTAAGAGTTTTTGCAGAGCTCTCTGAATAAATCGTCCCTGTTTATCCGCAATGATAATAACTTTCTTCATATTTATGACAATATTATCAGAATTTGATGATAAATTTGGTGGTGTGATTGGTTTCAGCTCGTTAGCCTGAATGTTGCTGTTGCACGTCGTTGCATTTATTTCAGTTTCGTGTTCACTGTTACCTGTATTTATTAAAACCTTTGTCTCACCGTTTTGATTAAATGTTATGTTTGCTTGATTGTCATTGTTGTGCGAGGTCGAATTCGATTTTATTAATTCAATATCTGAATTTATGCTATTTTCAAGCATAGTGTTCTTAACTACGTTTTTTGGATCAGTGTCATTTTCTTCGGTCGGTTTTTGTTTCTGTGGCAATGCGATTTGTTGCTTTTTATGTGTCACAGGCGTTACTTTATTTTGTTTATTTTTCCGTTTTCGTCCCGAGGGTGGTGTCGAAATTATCATGTCAGCATTTACCTCTTTATATGCATTTACTATTTTAATATATTTTTGTAGGTACGTCTGATTTGAGTCGAAAATTTTCTGTATTTAAATTTTCTATTTCCTGATGAGCACTTTGTAAATCCTTAGATAACTGCTTAACGTTTTCCTGCAGCTCAATTATGGATTGACTTGTATTTATGGAAGTATTAGGCAGACTCATCACTGTCGTGTCAAAAAGCGCTGAATTGTCCGCAGTAACGTCGCAAAGTGAACTTGATCTGCATAATCTTATATTGCGGTAGGTAATGTTGTCATCCATATTTATTTCGTTAAGTGGTTAGTCCACCAATGTATTGATAAAATTATTCCAAAAATTATTCTTTTTCTACCAAATACTAAAATCGTTTTTAAGTGGTATCCCTAAATTGATTTTGCGCCACTGGTGTCAAGTAGCGGTACTATATTGGTTCGCCTATTCCGCGCGCAGTGCCGTGCTGGCGCTAGTTGTCGAACATTCATCAGAGTCCAAAGGTCAATTTTTAAAAAAATATTTTCTTAACGGTGTTCATAATTATAGTCGTCTTTTCTAATTACTGCACTATTTTTAATGTAAAACTGCACTCAAATTCACTATTTGATAGGAATCTAGGATGATGTTGTATTGATTTGTTGTTTTATCACTTTGTTATTGTTTGTGAAGTGTTTTGAACCGTCATATAATGTTGTTGATAATTTTTTTACATACACTTGTCGTTAGCAGTCACCAATAATGTCACTCGTTAATTATAGTTATTGCACTGTGTCCCACTACTTTTTAGTCAATTAAGAATGTATATTATATTTAATTACAGATTTTAAATACGCCGGTCTAGTAAACATTGCGAGTGTTGCCAGCACTACTAAAATAAAAACATTTTCGATTTCACATTTAAAATGTTAGGTTCTAGTTTTCATGTGATAACACATGCATTGTATTATAGTATAAATAAAATAAAATGATAAACAAATATTTTATTCTGAGACCTATGGAAAAAAGTGGTTCAAATTGCGGTATGTGATAGCGAAATGCGGTAGCTGAATATACGGTGTATCGACCCCTTAACGTTGGACCACTATTTACGACACATCCTGTATACTACCGCCATGAATTTTTTCACAAATCCAAAAACACCCATTTAGCTGGCAGGAAGGGGGGGCGGGCTAACTCTAAAAAAAGTTGCCGTTTAAAGCTTAACACGTTGACTGCCAACCTACGTGTATACTCGTAGTACAAGATCTGGGCCCCACTGCCAACTACGAGTATTCTCGTAGTTGATTGTATGCGATTTCTAACGAATTCTAGACAAGTGGCAGTGAAAGGAGGGCGGGGTTACATTTTTACAACTACGAGTATACTCGTACCTACCATTTTGTTTGGTGGCAATGGGCATAAAAAAAAATTACTACGAGTATACTCGTATGGCAGCCAACGTGTTCATATTACCCAAACGGATCCCTGAATCGAAAAATGGTTTTAACAGACCCGCAATATTACGGAACAGCTTATGAAACGATACCCCACAACATAGGATAGACGAGAATAAAATATATCATCCCCACTTTACTTGCAAGGGAGGTACCATTTTTTTTTAATGATTTTATTTATTTTACCATTTTGTCGGCGTGGTTAACATAATACCAATGCCAAATTACAGCTTTCTAGTACTAAGGGTATCTGAGCTAAGCCAGACACACAGACAGATAACTATAAGGATTCCTTGTTGACTACAGTACTCTAAAAACCGGCAAAGTAGGTGTGTCGGACCACGCACAATGAAGGGTTGCTTAGTTGGGATGAATTTATCCTAAGAACAGTTACATCAACTAGACGTTTCGCGATTTCCGCAAATAACTTATGCGCACTGGGACCCCACGGACCGAGGTTCTCGATGCCAAAGGGCACAAAGTTGTACTCTCTGCCAAGGCCTCTATTTAATAAGTTTCAGATTTTTGGCATTTTCTGCCGTTTTAGAAGAAGTCTGTTGGTGACGGTGTCAGTGTGTACACAGGTAGCGTCCCACACAAGCATCCGTCCCAAACTCCACGGGACCAAAGACACACCATCAGGTCTTTTGCCATCATCTCTGACAATGACAGTCGGCTCAAGAAGAGCAGGCACATTGATGCTGGCAAGAGACCGGCGGATTATGTCATTAAGTGTCGCATGTCTTGAAAAGCGGCCTGCACTTTTTTGACAACAGTCCGTGGTGACCCAGTCGGTCCACGTCCGTGCCACAAGGGCGCATATGTGTGGAGTGCATACCGTGACCCCAAACCGCACACCAGTCGCCAGACGAAGCGAGGTTGGATCCAGGAAGGTCCCGGTATATGGAGAAGGATGGGCATGTAGCCAATGACCGACCTCTCTGGCTCCGACTGCCAAAAGTTTTGTGCGATCTGGACCTGACCTGAACTTCGTCTAGCTGATGTAATTGTTGACCGAAAAGCTGGCGGCTTTCTCGCGCAACGCATCAGAATTGCAAATCAGCGAGGAAATGCCGCCAGCATCCTAGGTACAATGCCTCGAGGGCCTTTTTTAGGTTTTACTTAGTTTTAATTTAATTTAGTTAAGTTAAGAGGACAATAAATGCCAGCGACCTTGGGCGATTGGGAGGAGCTTGCGTCGCCCCCCGCGACTCCGCGCGTAATTTCGTAGGGTAACCATACTTTTCAGATGGTGAGGATTATCCTGCCTAATTTTTTATCACCTTCCAATTTTTTTTTATGTAGTGTTAATAAATAAGGTAATATTCTGATAATAAAATAAGATTGTAATCATATTATTTTAATAGTTTGCATTGAATAAGTTGGTTTATACATGGTGTAATTTTAAAAACCATCAACCTCTTTAGAGGTCATTGTACTCATCATTATGAACAACTTTTAGTATGGGACTAAACCTGAAATCGTGGAGAAGAGTGTAGGAGTGAGTTTATGTATGTGTATGTAATTTTTTTACATTTCGTAGAAATGTAGTAATTTTTCGAAATGTTCTTCTCGTCGATTGTCTTGATCATCCTGTTTCTTTGGCTCTTCTTTGTCTGTATTTTCTTCTTCATTATCATTTTCTTTGTCGCTATGTTCAAGTTCTACCATCATTGCTTGTTTTTTTGTGGGTATTATTATTTTTTCTTTCTCCTCATTTTTTCTTTTTCTCTGATTTATGGCATTGGTTATGTAGTAGGGATCTCTTATGGTCATTTTTCGTGTATGTCTAGGATCAACTAGCTCTGGAAGCATGCAGTCCATGTAAAAGTTTATAAGCTTGTCCTTCATTTTTTTTTCCCAGAATGCGTCATCTTTATGTATAAGCTCTATTTTCACGGGTAGCTTTTCCCCATGCCAAATACCTAATAGACACTTCCGTTTTTTTGTTATGTGCAGCTGCCCCTGTATTTGGTACCACCAATGGTGTTCTTTATTTATTGTATAACTACCGTTTGTTTTTTTTTTTTGAAGAAAGTTACCTTTTTTTCATCGATGGCTTTTCCAAACCTAGTTTGAAGGCTGTAATTGGACACTTAATTTCAAGTATGGTATCATCATCTATGATACCGTCAGGTGACGCACCTAGGTATGGTATTTGTTCATCTATAAACAACCCACATGGTTCAATTATTATATTCTCCTGTTTCGATAACTGGTCTTTTGCAATGTTTTCACTATCTTGGCCATGTTTGATCGATGTTACGTACCCTATTGGTTCTTTGTACAGAAAATCTTTAACTGTGTTACAACAACTCACGTCGTTCCGTCTTTTTATAACTCTTCCAAAGTTAGACGCGGTTAAAATCCGTCTTCTTAGCTCCAGCCACTCACTAGAACCACTTTGTAAAAGGGTGTTTCGTTCTATTTGTTTCCGTTGATCGCAAGTTTTTTCTAAATTCTTCAAAAATACTTTTTTTGATTCCGCAAACATATCTTCAGTCATATCCGGCCGTGAACATTCCTCGCCATAATTTTTGGAACTTTCTCCGTGTTGATCAAATAACCTTTTCTTCGTCCTGTGATATTTTTTTGATAACTGGCGGCGTTTCCTATTTTGTTCTTCCATTCGTTTTATTTGACCTCTAGGACTTTTTCCCGTAATCAATTTATGCAGCAATGATAGTGGCTTATGGGTATTGAAAGACAGAGCTGAAGCATTGCAACGCATTTTGTATTGGCCTTTTTGCTTACCTCCTACAAATTTTGCAACAATACTATGGTACCGCTCCACAATATTGCTGTCAACATCTTGTATTAAACTTCTTGCATGAGCTGCTATATGCGTCAGTATTAACTTTATTCTGTGCCAGAAGCTATTTGAGTAAATTTCCTTTTCAATATGTTGATCTTGTTCTCCTACTTTGGAGCAGAAGTATGTCTTACAAGTGGCGTGGTTCCCAAAGGCATGTTCTGCCGCAAGCATTATATCGTTATGCAAACCCATGACATTTTCTGAATGTTTATAGTTTTTTATAGCAGTTACTATAACTTTTCTCATTGATAATACTCTTTTCTTAGTTACGCATTTTCTGTATTTTATCAAATATCTGGTATCAGTTGCAAGCGCTTGTAACTTATTGCAAAAATTTCTCAACAAGTGATTGCGGCATTCAATTTTTTCAATAGTAATATCACTGTACGGTCTTGACTCTAATAACTTCGCATAAGTATTTGCGTCACCGTCCGATATTAGTCTAGCATAAATTATATTATGCATTTCTATGCTGCAGGTAAAGCCTTCAACCAAAATCATTGATTCCATTCCAGTTGATGGTCCTGGAAATATGAAAAAAAACCTGTAAATCTACATTTTACATAATAAATAACGAACACAAAAGAAAACAGAAATGGTATGTAAAGATTCTAGATGCCTATCAATCACACCTGTATAATTTTTGTAGCATTTATGCTCTTTTGGTGCGACATTCTTATTCATAGATTGTGCACATATGCAACAGTATTTATTTTTGACCGCCATAAATAATATTTTTCCTGTCTTCCTTCCAATTATTGAAGCTGCGCCTGACAGAGACGAGTAATTTTTCTTATAAGATCGCTTTCCCCAGCAACCATCTGCAATAACATCAATAAGTGCGATACCATTCTCATTAACTCTGCCTTCTTCAATAGCCATTCGACGCTCTTTTTCAGCAGCTTCGTTCATAGAATTAATCAATTCCTTTTCCCAGACGTCAGCTGCAGTACTCATTCTCTTCTTGAAGACTGGATAAGATATCTGGGGCAGGTTCATCGAGGCAAACAATTCGTTCATTTGGGAACGCCCACATCCTATTGCCACAGCACCCGCTACTGCGTTTATATTCAGGTCAATTTCAGGATCATTGCCACAAATGAAAAAGGTTTCGTTGCACATTTTACATTGCAGTTTAAAATTGGAAACCAGTCCCACATTACTTTCAGATATAATCTGTACAGATATGAGACCGCATTGCATACAACCATGCGTTGATATTTTTTGTAGCTCGTTAAAAAAATGTGCAACGTTCAATATTCGCATTCCACTTATCTGATGTATGTCTCCATCATTTTCTCTGGAAAGTAATTAGGGAATTGTGGGTATGTTTTTATGAACTAGAGAATCTAAGTTTAAATGAAATTATATCAAAATATCAGTTTTATAGATTTTGTTTAGAATTGAATACTCACTTTGTTTCCACATTTTTATTTTGAGAGTTATTATTATTACTTTCATCGTTATATACGTAGGTCAAGTCACAACTGAAAAATAAAGAAATATTTTCAATAATATTATTACTCTAAAACCAGGAAAGTTACAATTATGTTAAGTCAGGAATGTCCCGATAAAGACAAATAAATGGAAAGCCACACTAACTTTTTCTTTGCATTTTACATTTCGAGAATCATTGTCAGTTCTTTCATTATTTTCAGCATTATTTATTTCAGTCGGGTCGCAACAACCAAAATATTAAAACATAATCTTATTAATGAGCTGCACCTGTTTATATAAACTAGACAAATTTCTAACGTGCTATAACGGGATTGTCCCCATAAAACCATAATAAATGGTATGCCTAAAATCTACAATTTAATACTCACTTTGTCTCCACATTTTCATTTCGGGAATCATTGTCAGTTCTTTCATAGTTTAGATCATTATTTATTTCCATCGGGTCGCAATAACTAAAATATTAAAACGTAATCTTATTAATGTACTACACCTGTTTTTTTTGTAAACTAAGCAAGTTTCAAACCTGCTGTAACTGGATTGTCCTCAAAAAAACCGGCCTAGTGCGTGTCAGACCACGCACAATGACGGGTTCCGTAGTTGGGAAGTTGGGATGAATTTATCCCAAAAACAAACTTGTAAAACAATATGTATACCTATGCGAAATTACAGCTTTCTAGTACTAAGCGTCTCTGAGCTACAGCGGGGACAGCCAGACGGACATGGCGACTACTACTACTATAAGGGTTCCTTGTTTACTACGGAACCCTAAAAACCTAGTAATAAATGGTATCACTAATCTACAATTTAATAGGTTCTTACTTGGTCTCCGCATTTTCGTTTCGGAAATTTTTATTATTTAATATCCTCCTAAAAAAACAATTTTATACGGATCTGAAGGCATTTTTGTACTATTTATACTAACTCGTAAATAATGGATCTACTCGCGCACAAATTATTATCAAAATAATATTTAACTAACCTCATTATATTATAATATAGGAGAAACTTACCTCAGTAACCTATTTCTTTCAAGTATACGTCGTTTCTCTTTCATAACTTTACTTGTTCTACCCATATCGTCGAAAAAATACGTATGTTCCGCGGTTGCGCAGTGTCAGCGTCTACCCGTGACAGTGGTCAGCGGTACACTGCCGCCCGTCGCCCGCGCAGAGCGCCGCATGCCGTTCCGTTCGATTTTATAGGAAATATTTATTATTAGTAATAAAAGTATGAATATTTAAAAATATTCACAGATAGAATTATAGATAACAAAATAGTCTATTCATACAAAAAAAAAACATGAAAATATCTTTAGTAGTTTGGAAGTAATTTCGATTTTTATATTTGGGTAGACCTTACTTCCTGAATTTATTTCATAAAGTATTTTACTACAATACTAAAATATTCACAGATACAATTGATGTGTATGCGGTCTAGTTTAACATACATTTTTTGCGTAACTTACTTGCATTCATTGAAGGCGTAATAACAGATTTAAAAGTCACTAAAATCATATATCTGCACCTTAATGTTAATAATCATCTTGTAATTTGGTTATGTAGGTAAATAAACGAACAAACAACATTGTCGTTGAAAAACATGTTCCTTATTCATTCCAACTGCAAATATAAGTTTGTACGCACAATATTGGGAGATTTACCATGTTATTTTAACACTATAGACTTCTTATAGGTTTTCCTGTAATCGGCCGCGCGGGCAACACTAGTCTAGAAACTGTCTTACGGCTCGTTGTGTTCACTTGTTCAGTGTACCTACTTAGACACAGACCTATCTAAATGAATCAACAGTGTGATTTCAAAAACTTTGGTTTCGCTATCCAACACATCACCCACACATCATGTTCTCTGGGGAAGATCCTCACCCTGATCGGCCTGTTCAACCAACATCTGTATAAGTAAAGAACTATTTTCTGTATTTTTTTTCAAAATTTTAGGATCAGTAGTTTCGGAGATAAGGGGGAATGAATATTCAATTTTCAACTATTTTCTTAAATAGTTTTAAAACTATTAATTATAAAATTATAAAAAAATATATATTTGAGATCCTCACAACAAGCCCTTTCATTTTATATGTCACACTGTACACTTTGCAAAACTTTTTTTTTCTTCTAATTAGCCCCCAAAACCCCTTATTCAAAATTCTTTTAATTACGTTACACGTTCGAGTTTGGGTCACCGAAATTCATATGTGTACCAAGTTTCAACTTAGTCGGTCGAGTAGGTTTGGAGCAAATCGGCAGCGACAGACAGACGGACACACGAGTGATCCTATAAGGGTACCGCTTTTTCCTTTTGAGGAAGAGACCTAGGGTTCCGTATCTTACAAGCTTTGCTACTATGCTAGCTTTGGTTCCATGTACTTGTTTTTTAGGAAAATCAAGTCCATAGAACCATTCAGTGTTGGTGGTTCATTGATAAATACGTCTTTATTTTTTTTTTTTAGGGTGGGAAATCATCAAATAACTTCTCCCGCTCTGGGCGGAGCGCGAGGGTGTGTCAGACTCTTACTGACTAAAACCCACCCGTATTCCTTCCTGTTGCCTGTGTTGCGGGGGCCTCGGTGACCCATAAGTACCTTCCCGCGACCCCGGCAGGAAATATGACATCTAAGACTAGATTTTCGTTTCTAGCAGTTCTGTTGACCAAACCTTCAATTAAAATGTCTAGATAAGTATTTAAAATAAACGGAAATTGTATAAATACTCCACAAATCTGCTTTACAATGCGCTCTACATAAGTGGCGATCGAAAGAAACCATAATATAATCCACTCAGCAGTACAGTTTTCAAGATTAACCTGCACGCTACTTTGTAGTTAGGCCTTGCTAAGCGCAGTATTCAATAATAGATAACATAGCACCGTGCCTGGGGGGTAACCATCACCTCTTATATCAGTATTATTATAATATTACTTCACAGTGGGAAAGTGATGGAGCTATACAGTACTTATAGCTCCATCTCTTTCTCACGCTGAAGTAATATTGAAATAATACTGCTATAAGAGGCGATGGTTACCCCCCTGTTCTCCTCGATATTATAAGGTTTAATTTTGACAGTTCAACAAAATTCATTGCGTTATTTACTTTGTTGAGCAGACAAATTTATCGAACTTATGAAGCAATAGATTAGCAATATACTTCAAAATTCAGATTGTGACGTAATCAGGGTGCAGGTGTGAATGGGCGCGAGCCTATTACCATTAAGGCGCTGACAAGACCCCATTGAACAAAATAGGCTTCGCTTAAGAAAAAATATTGCCAAATCTGTATAGTTTGTGGTAGCGGAAAAATATATGTCAATTTTGAACATATTTCCCAGAACTTGGTTGTTACCAAAACACGTTTTGAAAACAAAATCTTGATACAAACTAACGTTAAACTAACCTCTTACTTTGAGTTCTAATGCAAAATATCTGTATTAAATATCAACATACGTTACGTATTTAATTAATAACAAGAACGTCTTATTTGAATGCAGAACTTGGTTGTTTTTTATTTTCGATTACTCAACTCAATTTTGAGTAAATAGATAATTACTTCATATTTTGCAATAAATTACAAGCGTTGTGTCATCGCGCTTCTCTTTCTTTTCTATGGAATTTGACAGTGACCGAGGTTTAGGTGTTGTCAGCGTCTTAAACAAATCCTGACTCGTCAAGTTTCCTAGAGAAAAAGTCTACTAACAATTTCCCGAGCCTGGAGTCGAATCCATACGCTCAGTATACATACATTTGCATCTACTATAGTTCAATAGACCATCGAGACCGTCTAGGTAAGTAGGTAATAACAATTTACCCTACAAACGACTCTCTTGGCATTTCCTCTGCCCACATTAACATTCAACAAACAGACATCATAATACGCTTACTGCCTACAATAATGGCCAGCGTATTCCAAAGGCTCCAGATTACTCCGGAATATTTAGCTAAATTAAAATACTGGTATTCAGCCAAATCCGGTCAGACTAAAAGCCGACCCCAACGTAGTTGGAAAAAGGCAGGCAGATTTTGATATTTTATCGAAATAGTAGCTTTTGCCCGAGTGGATGTCGGAAAATATCCCACGGGAACGTCGGGAACTTACTACCGGGATTAAAAGTACCCTATGTGTTAAACCAAATTATGAACTATCTGTGTGCCAAATTTCATCCAAATCCGTTCAGCCGTTTTTGCGCCAATTCGGCACAAACATCCAGACAAACGAATTTATCTTCTATGTTTATTTTTTTTTTATAATTGCTACGAGGTGTGGGAACGATTCTGTTGCTGAAAATATCATTCATCATTTCAGCCGAAACACGTCCACTGCTGGACATTGGCCTCCCCCAAACACCGCCACTTCGACCGGTTTTGTGCTTCCCGCATCCAGCTGATTCCTGCGGCCTTCACATGGTCATCGGTCCACCTTGTAGGAGGCCTTCCAACGCTACGTCTTCCGGTACGCGGTCGCCATTCCAGAACCTTTCGGCCCCATCGGCCATCTGTTCAGCGAGCAATGTGCCCTGCCCAATGCCACTTAAGTTTGGCAATTCTTCGGGCTATGTCGGTGACCTTGGTTCGCCTGCGGATCTCTTCATTTCTGATTCGATCACGTAGGGAAACTCCAAGCATAGCCCTCTCCATTGCCCTTTGAGTGACTTTTAGCTTTTTGATAAGGCCCATTATAAGCGACCACGTTTCAGTGCCATAGGTCATCACTGGCAACACGCACTGGTCAAAGACTTTCGTCTTGAGACACTGTGGTATGTGGGACGAGAAGATATTGCGTAGCTGAAAATATAGTGTTTAGAATTTCTGTCCGTTTGTCTGTTTGTCTGGATGTATGTTCCGGATTGGTGCAAAACTACTGAATAGATTCTTTTCATATTTTGCATAGATATTCCCTACTAGCTGCGCCCGCGGTTTTACCCGCATAATTCTCGATCCCGTGGGAATATTGGGATAAAAATGATGATGTGTCCTATATCCTAATCCAAGTCATGGTCTACCCATGCCTGCCGGGGTTGCGGGGAAGACCGAAAGGGATACCTTGGCCTCTGGCAACACAGGCAACGGGGAAGGAACACGGTAGGCCCTCCCGCTCCGCCCAGAGCGGGAATTTCCCCACCAAAAAATAAAAAGGTAATAGTCTCCCCATGATCCAAATTTCATCCAAATCCGTTCAGCCGTTTAAGCGTGAAAGCGTAACAAACAAACAAACAAATAAATAAACAAGCAAACTCACTTTCGCATAAATTATAATATTAGCAAGCTTGTAAGCATTCCCTCTCACAGAGAGAAGGGGGCCTGTGTCCCAACAGTGGGAACAATATAGCCTGATTATGTAAGTATTCCCTATGGGTTCGGTCCGTCAGGCTACATATTATCACGCTATTTGCTATGGGGGATTAGCAATATTGCATAATGTCTGTATTTATCAACAGTTTACCGCGAGATTGTATTTAGAGATTTATCAAAATTAAAAAAATTCAAAATTCATTTATTTCAGGTTTTCCCATATTACACAATACAAATCACAATATAAAAATAAATAGAATGTCATCAAATTATAAATACAATGTCAAATTAAAATAAGCAGGTCAATGTCAAAAGTAAATAAAAAAAAAAAATTAAATTAAATTAAATTAATTGAAATAAATTAAATTAAATTAAATTAATATTATATATATATATATATATATATATATATATTATACCCGTGTCCCAACCTCTAAAATAAATATCATCATGCTGTAGCGTGGACATTGGCGCAAGCAAAATGAGCCCATTGGGTGAAGCCCCTCAGCCTATAGATGATGATGATCGTCACAGGTTAAGTAATCCTTTTCCTATTTTAATCGATTAATAAGTCGATCACTTAATTAAAGTGTCTGTTTGTAATGTCAAAATAACAGCTTTTTAGGTTCCGTAGTCAACAAGGAACCCTTATAGTTTCGCCATATCCGTCTGTCTGTTTCACGCCGACAAACGTGGTAATTTTATAAAATTTTGCAAAAAAAAATGTTTTTAAGGCCTTAAGGCTAAGGCCTAAGGAGTTAAAAACATTTTTCAAGGCGTATTCCACGCGCGCCTCAAAGAGATGTCAGCACAAAGTAGGGGTCCACTAGGGCCGATGCCTGCCGGGGTCGCGGGAAGGTACTTATGGGTCACCGAGTCCCCTGGCAACACAGGCAACAGGAAGGATGACGGGTGGGTTTTAGTCAGTAAGAGTCTGACACACCCTCCCACTCCGCCCAGAGCGGGAGAAGTTATTTGATGATTTACCACCCTCAAAAAAAAAAAGGCTCCTTCAAACAGGCGCGACACGCGACGCGACACAAAGACACCGCGTGTAGCACTACAAGCGGTGCCTTTGTGTCGCCTCGCGTGTCGCGCTTGTTTGTAAGAGTCTTTACACGTAAAAGGGGGTAAAACGTTTTTTTTCGTCTATCCCAGGGTGTGAGGTATCGTTGGATAGGCCGTTCAAATTCAATATTGCGGGTCTGTGAAAACCATTTTTCGATTCAGGGATCTATTTGCGTAATATTAAGCGCTAAAGTACAAACTTTTGTTAGATTCACGTGTGTCCCCACTGCCAGCTAAATGGTTGTTTTTGAGCATGTGAAAATATTCATGGCGGTAGTATATATAACGAAATTAAAAGGAAAATTATCACAGCTAAGTAGGCTTTACAAGTTAACGAGGAATAGTCGACCAACTTTTTTTTTTTTTTGGGTTGGAAATCATCAAATAACTTCTCCCGCTCTGGGCGGAGCGGGAGAGTGTGTCATACTCTTACTGACTAAAACCCACCCGTATTCCTTCCGTTGCCTGTGTTGCCTCGGTAACCCATTGGTACCTCCCCGCGACCCCGGCAGGCATCGGCCCTAGTGGACCCCTACGCTTGTGCTGATGACATGTCTTTGAGTCGACCAACTTCTATTTGCAGTTGGAGAATTGACCGTGACTTATATCGATGTATGGGAGAACATGTTTTTCAATTACAATGTTAAATTTGTTTTTGTGATAAATTCATCCCAACCACGGAACCCTTCATTTTGTGTGGTCGGACACGTAATTGGCCATTGTTTTTACTACATGCATATGAAAGTTTATACGGTACTTAAAACAATATTTTTTTTTTAAGATTTTGTCAGGCTAATCTCCAAAACGGCTGGACCGATTTTGACGGGACTTTCACTGGTGACCTGATGTTAAAAGGAGTACGGCTACTTTTATTTTAGAAAACTCCATGCGGACGGAGCCGCGTACAGCAGCTATTATTCATAATATTTGATCATGACTCGCTCATTCACTTTTTATCAGTTCTTTGTAATCACCTTCGTATAATGACTAACTACGCCTGATGAACTTTTGCACAATATTATCTCCTTGTCAATTCTCGAAGATTACCTACTTGCACTTACGCTTCGGCTACATTGTCGCGATAACGCGAACTACACTTCGCGCGCTCACTGCAGCTGTACAGCGAGACGTAGAGCGGTGTGCGAGAGAGAGCTCGCGAAGTTATCGCGACAATGTAGCCGTAGCATTAGGATTTGATGATTCAGTGTGTCGTGTTAACATTTTCGGCGTAAAAGTCCTTGAGTTAAGTTTGTAATATTTTTGAGTCAGATCCTTTGCGGTTTCAGAGAAAAAAACCATTTCACGGCGGCACACAGGTCAAGGTTTAATTGCAAAAGTCGATGATAGATCATGTTCTAGTTTTCTTTATTTTACAAACTCATAACCACAATTAGGTCAACTCGTGTCCTTTAAGAACGGGACCTCTTTGCATGTAAACTATTTGATGGACCTTTTTTTTTGTTTCACCTAAACCTACACGGGCTCTTATGAAACGTCAGAAGCTACGTACACGGTTCCAATTGATCGTTTCCTATGGAGAAGAGCCGGTAAGAAACTCCACGATTACTCTTTTTTTTATATAATGGGCTTTTACAATGTTTTCAAAGCACAGTGTTAATATGTATGGGACGACAGTGCAGGCCTGTCAAGAAGTACCAGGTACTTAACAAAAAATAAATGGTCTGCAAATCTAGTCTATTATGCCTACAACGTTCTCACATTCACAAAATACAAAAGAATTTAAGTAAAATATTAATAAAATAATAAAAATAAAAACCTATTTAAACCAAATGACATGTTTGCCATTACAACTGTAACAAGTCTGAATTAATATCCTGTCCACAAAAGCCACTAATAAATAGTTTGATATCAAAATTGTAGGTAAGTATATAATGTCAAATAATGAAAATATTATGTCAAAAAGAAAGGCCTGCTGACGGACACTCATCAGAAAATCTTAATTCCTAGACTTGTAAGAGTCTGATGCCCGTTATCACTAACATTAGGTAAGCGACGTCGAAATTACTCGTAATGCCGCTGTTAGATTTTCAACAAACGGCTCTGCGCCAAAAGTTTAAATACAGTGCGCTTTCTTTGGGCTGTCATTTAGGTATCGTTTGGTGAAAACAAGCATTAGTCTGGGGGCATGGTAGTGCCCCCGCCAAGACGTGCCAAGCGAAGCGCAAGGGCACTAAGTACCTACTTTTTCTCGAAGAGCGTCGTCGTTTTTTTGAACCCTCATAAATTGGGTTTGGATTATACCAGATAAACGAAATTCTCCGGATATGATATCTAGTATATGAATAGTAGATTTATTAAAGATATACGTAGTTTAGTACATATATACAGGGTGACATTTAAAACATGCGACAAATCGAAATGGGAGATTGTACTCATCATTATGAACAACTTTTACTAAGGGACCAAAGCTACAATCCCAAAAAAAAAACTGCTGTCCCCTACATTTATGTTCGCAATACCTCATCAAAATGTAGGAAAAGCAGATTTTTTTTTGGGATTACAGCTTTGGTCCCTTAGTAAAAGTTGTTAATAATGATGTATACAATGTCCCATTTCAGTTTGTCGCAAGTTTTCAATTTCAACCTGTATAGTTTCAATTGTATAGCTCTTATATCTACTTTAGATTTTATTGATATCTAAAAAAACCCCGATTTCGTCACTGACTCACTCACTGATGATCATCAAAATTCTTAGGGTCAATTACACCGTAGTTAAAATATGTGGCTTGGCCGTTTCGTTACTACAAGAACTTATTGTATAACAGAAAAGTAATGAATAGTGAATAAATTTTTCATCTTACGCCCATGCGAAATGGCCAAGCCACATATTTTGATTAAGGTGTAGTTTGTGAAGTTAGGGCTTGTAGAGTTAGGGCGTTTAGAGATAGAAGCTTGGCTCTACATGAGATTTGATAACTTTTTCATGTGGTCTCGTCTAGGCAACATTTTCCCTGAAAATATTTTTGGAGGGATAACTTATAGAGAGACTTGTTCCTCACCATCGCGTAAGAATATAGGTGCCAATGGCAATAAGGCGGGGTTGCCTATCACCATACTTCAGTATCACTTTGGGAGTCGTCAGTCACTGTGATTTTTTGGGTCATCAGACAATCCAGTTTCTACAAGAATCCCGAACATGAGAAAGTTATTTTATTAGACTGACTAAAAAATCAGATTAATACTAAAGAGTTAAAATTTGTTCGTTTGTAACTTTGTATGTAGAGGGTAATCTCTGGAACTACCAGTCGGATTTAGCTTTTTTTTTTGCATATGCTAGCCCAATTCTTGGGGAAGGTATTAAACATCACGCTGCGATCCTTAGGAGCTGAGTAAAAAGAAAAAAAGTCAGAAAGAACGCTAAGCGAAACGAAGTAATAGCACGGGCGGGCGATGCGATGCAACGCGACGCAGTGGGTCGGAGAACAAGACATTGGACGCGGGCGAAGTCGCGGGCTAGTAATGTTATACAAGGTGTCGTTTTGCATCTTCGTCAAATTGAAGGAGGTAACTATACTAATGATTCTCGACACGAATCAATAATAAAATAAGTAGGTCTTTTTTTTTTTCTATTTTTTGGAAATCGCTATGTGTTACACGCATATTAAAACGTGGTCCATGTGATACCGCACTGTAACTGCCTTTTTACTCACACACTACCGCATACGCAACGGGGTGATTCTGTTCTGTGAAAGTGGTGTATTCTAAAATTCTGTCAAACTTAAATAACTAAAAAAACAAGTATGTAATAATTATTGAGCAGGTATCGTAATTTTATTTGATTATAGTCACTCATAGCAGCCTCCTGAAATTTGACGAAGATGCAAAACGACACCTTGTATTGTTTATTGTATGTGCTTCAAGAAGTTAAATGTTAGATTGGTTATTCAGTACGCGTTGTGATTGCGTGATCATTAGTTTACGAGTATCATATGAACATGGTCGATTATGTAGGTACTCACTTGCTTCGACTGCCTCGTTCGTCTAAAAGTCGAATTATTACTTAATTCACTGGAGTGATAAAATGGTCATATTTATTGTACTTATTCTAGATTTTTACACTTATTATTGTACATTTATTTTGACATTATATTTTCAATATTTGACATATACAATGGAAAACATTTCATTTGGTTTAAATAGGTTTTTATTTTTATTATTATTTTACATGGATTCTTGTGTACGTTGTGAATGTGAGAATGTTGTAGGCTTATAGACTAGATCTTTTGTAGACCTTTTTCTTTCCTTTTTTTGTTAAGTACTTATCGACAGGCCTACCCTGTCCTCCCATACCTATTAACACTGTAATTTAAGAACATTGTAAAAGCCAATTATTTTTAAAAGAGTAACCGTGGAGTTTCTTGCCGGCTCTTCTCCATAGGAAACGACCAATTGGAACCGTGCACCTAGTTTCTGACGTTTCATAAGTGCCCATGTAGGTTTATGTGAAATAAAAATATTATTGATTTGATTTTTATTTGACACTTATATACATCTATTAAACTAAACGATCACCATTACAATAAATATGACCATTATACTACACAAAGTGACAGCTAGCACATGACAGATTAATCCAGTGAAATAATCATTAGACTATAGTGCTCGCAAGCGCTACTGCTGAGCATGAGGTCTTGGGTTCGATACCCGGGATGGGCTAAGTGTTATTGGGTTTTTTCATCAACCCGAAGTCGGACTTGTGCTCGCGGTTGATAGCAATAGGCTCGCCCCTTATTACAAGGGACTTAACTTATTTGGCGAAATGTGGCAGAGGTCTGCTTAACCCTTCGGGTAAACAAGGCGTGAGGTTATGTTTATGACTACAAAATCAGATAATTTATTTACTTCAAGAAGTTAAATGTTAGATCCGTTCGATTGGTTATTCAGAATGCGTTGTGATTACGTGATCATTAGTTTATCTTATTAAATGATCATGGTCAACTATGTCTTACTTACTTCGTCTATAAATAAATTGTCTCATCTTATGCAGATCCGGGAAATACGCATCTTCGATTAGTCATAGGTTGGTAGATACCTACAACATTTCAACACCTAAAGCGCGGTCACTGTCGGACTGCATAGAAAAGAAAGAGAAGCGCCATGAGAGAACGCTGGTAATTTATTGCAAAATATGAAGCAATTATCGATTTAAAAAAAAGTTATAGATTGTATAAAAAAAATAAAACACTATTATGCTAATATGTTGCTTGTAGAATAATCTGACAAAAAATCAGAATGATTGCTTGTATATTAGTATGGTTTTTAATCGTTAAAATAAATTTTTAGAGGTATCTTCGTGATTTTTTTCTATCGTATCAAATTAGTTATATTATGTTTTCAACACACTATCTACTTAGCATATATCCTTAAGAATATCATATATTTTATGATTTTGTTTACTGCAGTGGATCATATACTTTAAGGCACTATAAAACTTATAAAGGTTGCGTTTAGGTCCTGTAGTCTCCTTAATGTGATTGGAAATGAACCTAGTCATTAAAGATAGTTTTTCTACTAATTATAGGTATCTCAGTTTATTGATAGTCGTTAGAGATAATTTTCTCACTTATCTCGTAACATAACATCACGCCTTGTTTCGCCGAAGGGTTGGGCAGAGTGTACCTGTAGTACACCCACATTTCGCCAGTTATATGTATTTAAATCCCATTTAAAGGGTCGTGCAGACTAAGGCGATATCGCGAGCGCGACAGGCATATTGCTGCCTGTAGCACCCGCGATATCGCGCTAGTCTGCACGAGCCTTGATAGGGGCGAGCCATTTGCCATCAACCGGGCACAAACCCCCGGGCAACTTATATCGTAGTTCTATATAAATATGACTTTCTTAGAACCTAGAATATCATGTAGGTATTTACATACATAATGATGCTATTCTTATACCTATAAAGTTATGCCCGCGGTTTACTTGCATCCTAGGGAAATTAATCCAGCATGTATCCGGATAAAAAGTATCCTAAATTAACATCCAGTGCTCCGTAACCAGGGTTGCCAACTTTTTATATCAAATGTAGTATTTTCGAAGCCATTGTCTGTAAAAATATTATAGTAGACGGCGAAAAAAAAAAAAACACATAACACATAATATTTAAAAAGATTTAATTTTTTGAATTCTTAATTTTTGCATCTTTATTTACAGTTTTTTTATGTTTTTAGATACTTATCTCATTATTACACTCTAAATTAAGGTAATAAAAAATCATTATGTAATTCAGATTGTATAAGATTAATACTGGCCGTATTGCGCTCATCTCGCCATTTTGTGTTTTTCATTGAAAATTAGCGCCCATCTGAAGTTGCTGGTATAGAAAGAAGAAATGACACAAGTTTTAACCGATTTCTTAAAATATTAGATAAATCTGAATAACAGAACAACACTTGTTGCCAGTTATTGCTCTTTTTCAGCAGAAGATTTACCAACAATGTTTTAGTCAGACAGAGCAATATCCAGAATTTTATTTAAGTAAGTACCTAACTGATTTATTTTTTACGAATTGTTAAAGTTAATTCAATTTTTCATCAAAAATATCGCCGTAAAGTTTCGCCTGCTATATATATTTAATAATTATGGCATTTAGGCCACTAATATAGCAGAATACTACTTATTTTATATAGCAGCGTTGACAACCCTATCCGTAACTCCAGCTAACCTGTGTGCCGAATATCATCTAAATCATTTCAGCCGTGATTGAGTAACTTAAAAACATTCACCCTTTTTTTTACCCGACTGCTCAAGGAACTGGATAATGTTTTAAATGATCATGGGTCGTGGCCAAAATCCGAACTAACACCGCCATCTTGATTTTTCAATAAGATTTCACAAAAAATAAAAACGCCTCCTATCAATGTCATTGTAGTGTCAAATGGTTCTCGTAGCATTGTAGATACATAAGTAGGTATATTCTAAGTTTTAATTTAATTAAGACAATAAAATCATGCACGATAGACAGAAGTTAAGTAAATGAGATCTGGCTTCGTGGTTGGGTAACTGCGTGTTATCGGTCGCACTTGACCCATTGGCCGTGCCCAATTTCCAGCCGGGCAAAGATGCGCGTACGCACGTTTTCATGTGTTGTGTACATTTCACTAATAGCACGCTTGGAGATTGTTTTGTTAATTGATTTTGTAATTTGAGTGTGGAACTTAAATAGAAGATGATTTTTTTATGTTTTGTTTTATGGGAAATGAGGTCCTAATCATGTTAGCTTAATCGTTTTATTCAACACTCAATACTTATAATGTGTTTCTTGTGCTTCAGTGCTTCAAGAGCAGGCATTGATTTAGATTTATAAAAATAGGATTATTTATTTTTAACTCATTTTGTAGTTTAGCTAAGCTCGTTCGATCGGTTCGATAAAATAGAAGCAAATATATTTTGCTTATCTCGAATTAAAAATCACTGAATTTGATATCCTAAATTGTTTATGATTGATAACATAAGGTTAATGAACATTTAAATATAAACTAATTTACTTTATTTTCGCAATACGAAATGCTTCAAAAGCCAGTGATCGTCGCGACAAAAGATTGTACATACTATGGCTAAGTAAATTGATGTAATAAGTAGGTAATCTTGCAAGGTACCTATCCTAAACTTGTTTATACCTTTACAAAGTGTATTAATTGAAACACATGAAACGTCAAAAAAAAGCTTCTCTACGGTTCTCGTGCTAAGCCTGTACGGAGCAGTTTTTTCCAGATTTAAATTGGTTTACTTTTGGTCTTCGGTACAGAAGGACCAAAAAATAAACCAAATATCAAAGCAATTATTTGTCCCTAAAGCAATTCTAATAAGTAGATAGCGAGATACTGTTAAATTAGCATTTAGAGACTTGATATTTTTAACAGAGAGATAACTCGCTACTTTGAAAAAGATACACGGTCTTTTCAAATGAAACATTAATGCGGGCGAAGCCGCGGTTACAGCTTCTCAAAAATAAACACAATTCAAACAGCGGCTCTCCCTTAACTGCGGTAAACTCATTACTTCTAATTAGTGCAGACTGCACGTTCCCTTGCTCCGGGACTGTGTACTTTTAGAATGTGCATACACGAGCGTGTCTGTGCACGCGCTGGTATTAATTAGTAAGTAATTAAGCATACATTGTTCACACTATACTCTCTCTTGGAGCAGGCGGGCCGGTAGTTACCTACCTAGGCTTACATTAGGTGCAACTTACATGACTAAATTACATTACGTCTACCTAGGTACAACACATAGTTCCTAGTTAGCAACGCTGTCTGCACTTTGCCAGACTACTATCAAAGAAATACATGAGTTAATAGGTACTTATTTTCAATATGTTAATAAAAGAGGCGGTTTGTGAAAAAACAAATAAAATCTGTGGAAAAATGGAGATGTTTAGTTATTCTTCTATCCTTGTCACACAAAACGATAATTGTACTGAATGGCGCGAAGTTGCTATGGCTCTCCTGCGTTGCGAGATCAGATGCTAGTATAGCCTGTTCCTGTCTAGCATAGACTTTAAAACGCAAACAACTTCGCCATTTTTTTAGATATTTAAACAATTTGTTTTATTGTGGCTTAACTTTTTCTAGGGTTAGAAAAATCTAATTAAAAAATAACTTCAAATACCCTTTTGTAGTCGTTGGTGTCAGCTACTAAAAAACTAGAGCAGACGTAGCACGAGAACCGTATAGAAAAGCGTTTTGTCAACGGAAGAGTAGACATAAATGACGTTTCCGAGTAGATAGTTGACAGTTTTCTACCGAGAAATGTAGACAAGCGATTTCTATTCTATAGTAGGGTAGTACTTAATAGAAAGCGCCATTCGTCCAGCCCAGCTGAACAAACATAAGCAAACTTTAGAGGTCTATCTGTTAATTAGCAATGTCGTGAAACTAAACCAATGTGAGTATTGAGACACTGACTCCTGTAACACAGGTACCACCTAGCTCAGGAGTCAGGGCTTCAAATTAAAATGTAACTCCTTAATACAATAAAAACATTTTATTATTATTATTATTATTATAGTATCTATAATTTAGAATCAGTTCTCATTTTGAAATAAAGTAGGTAAGTACTGTAGAGGTTCTATGATAATGCATCATCCTAGCCGCTAGTTGACACTGGCAACTTAATATAAATACATATTTAAAATCGGAAGATAGATTTGAAATGATAAATTGTCACAGAGACAGTCTTTAAGACGCTGACAACACCTAAACCGCGGTCACTGTCAGATTGCATAGAAAAGAAAGAGAAGCGCGATGACACAACGCTTGTAATTTATTGCAAAATATGAAGCAATTATCTATTTACTTAAAATTGAGTTGAGTAATTGAAAATAAAAAAACAACCAAGTTCTGCATTCAAATAAGACGTTTTTGTTATTAATTAAATACGGAACGTATATTTAATACAGATATTTTGCATTAGAACTCAAGGTAAGAGGTTAGTTTAACGTTAGTTTGTATCGAGAGTTTTGTTCAAAACGTATTTTGGTAACAACCAAGTTCTGGGAAATATGTTCAAAATTAACATACCTATATTTTTTCCGCTACCACAAACTATACAGATTTGGCAATTTTTTTTCTTAAGAGAAGCCTATTTTGGTCAATTGGGTCTTGTCAGCGTCTTAATGAAATCACAAAACGAATGTGTATTGTATTTTAAAAGATAAATATATTAACAGTTATCATATCAAAAAGGAATATTATTTATTAGTGTAGCCCGTCCCGCACATTATACCTGCTAATGACAATTTTTCTTGTATATTTTACGACCGAGCTTACCTGTTACGGTAACCCAGTTTCTGTTTATACGAGGGCGGGTCAATAAGTCCGTGACTTTTGGAATAAAACACAGATTTTTTGATAAAAAAATAATTTTATTTTTCAACGTAGTCTCCCTTGAGCTCTATACACTTTGTCCAACGCTTCTCCAATTTTTTTATCCCTTCCAAAAAAAATGATTTGTCGAGGTCCTCAAAATAGGCCTTTGTTTGCGAGATGACTTCATCATTGGAGTCAAATCTTTTTCCACCAAGCCATTTCTTCAGGTTTGGGAACAAGAAGTAGTCGCTCGGAGCCAAATCTGGAGAATAGCGCAATTCATAGCCCAATTCATGGATTTTTGCCATGGCAACTGCACATGTGTGCACCCTTGCATTGTCTTGGTGGAAAAGAACTTTTTTCTTGGCCAAATGAGGTCGGTTTTTTTTCAAATCGTCATTGAATCGGTCCAATAAATTGGCATAATATTCCCCATTGATTGTTCTTCCCTTTTGAAGGTAGTCAATGTGGATTATCCCGCGTGCATCCCAAAAAACAGTCGCCATAACTTTATTGGCTGACAAACCCACCTTGGCCTTCTTCGGCGCCGATTCACCCTTAGAAACCCACTGTTTTGACTGTTGTTTGGTCTCTGGTGTGTTGTGATGGATCCATGAAACATGGATCCATCACAACACGGTTCCAAAACGGCGCAAAAACTCCTCCATATTGCGATTAAACAACGCCAAACCTTCCTGTGAAGTTGTTACACGATTGCGTTTGTGGTCGACTGTGAGCAAACGCGGCACCCATCTTGCGGAAAGCTTTCTCATGCCCAAGTGATCATTCAAAATTGAAACCACTGAGCCATGCGAGATCCCTACGGCTTCCACAATCTCTCGCATTTTCAATCTTCGGTCGGCCAACACCATATCGTGAATTTTTTCGATTGTTTCGGGTGTAGAGACCTCAACTGGGCGTCCAGGACGTTCGGCATCTTCAGTGCTTGTACGGCCACAACGAAATTCAGTAAACCACTTTTTTACCATTGAAATCGATGGTGCAGAGTCCCCATAGTATTTATCAAACTTAGCCTTGGTCTCGGTAATGGTTTTTTTTCGCAAGAAATAATGTTTAATAAGCACACGAAATTCACTTTTTTCCATTTTCTCCTCAAATTAGTGAGTAGTCTGATAAAAATAGCTGTCAAACACAAACTAACTGACGCAGCAAGTTTAAATTTTGACAGGAGTCAACTGACAGATGCCTGTTGACAGGAGCAGTGTTGCTGTTTCAGTAAAGAGGTCAGAAATTCAAAAAGTCACGGACTTATTGACCCGCCCTCGTAATTTTCCACACACATACACACACTCATACGTAGGTACATAAATAGGCCACATCATAGTTGCACATACATACATAATCAGCCTATAATGTTCCCACTGCTGGGACACAGGCCTCCTCTCTGTGAGAGGGAGTGGGCCGTAATCCACCACGCGGGCCCAGTGCGGGTTGGTAGATGTCACATGTTGACATGTCTTCGAATTTTTGGACATGCCGGTTTCCTTCACCGTTTTGAGTACAAAGTAAAGCGCCTGTCTGGGTTCGAACCCACGATCTACAACTCGTAAGTCGCGGCCGTTACCACTGGGCCACCACTGCTCTCAACTGCTCTATTTACCAGCTAATGCAACTATGAAGTTGCATTAGCTGGTAAATATATGATAATTTAATAGTGTTGAGGCTCGTGCAGACTAGCGCAGGCGCGACAGGCAGCAATATGCCTGTCGCGCCAGTCTGTGCGAGCCTTTATGCTATGCTCCTCTTACAACTAGGTACTGCTAAACACAAGTTAAATCTAACTTTGGGTGCCAGAGCACATCGAAAATACTCATTAGTCTAGTTGTACCGCTGCAAAATTTTCAGATAAGTGTTTCTTGTACAATTGAAGTTAATGAAAATACTTTTTATTTATTTTTTAATCAACTAGCTGCGCCCTGCGGTTCCACCCGCATAAGTCTTGATCCCGTAGGAATATGGGGATAACAAGTATCCTATGTCCTAACCCAGTTCATGATCTAGGTACCTATGTACCAAATGTCATCCAAATCCGTCCAGCCGTTTTAGCGTGAGAGCCTAACAAACAAATAAACTCACATAGAGTCGCATTTATAATATAAGTAAGATTTGAATCCTACTACTTAGGTACCTATAGTATGTTTGTATTAGTTCTCATACACTCCTTTTTATATCAAAAACATCCGGTTTACAATAAAACAAAGATTGTTTTCAAAAGTTTTCCCCGTTGAGCTGTACCTAACCCTACTCGACCGCGATGTCATGCGCAGAAATCTTATCAGCTTGGCTGACCCGTGTGCTCCTACATTACGAAGTAAGACAGTGCCAAAGCAGCGCGGAATCGCTGCTCCCCACTACAACGAACAACTAACTAAATACTAAACTATGGTTGCTATAAACACTAAAAATATTACAGTGATAACACTTTTTGTTTAGTTCGTGTGTGATTTTTTGTAATTTTTCCCCAAAAATGAAGACTTTATTCGTGTTTAATTTAGTGCTGTGCTTATTTTCGGCGAGTTTTGTCAGAGGTGAGTTGAGGTGATATTTGGTTGCAGAACATTTGTTTAAATATTGGCTAGGTATTTAAAAATATATAAAGTGATGTCGCTAATAATTCGTGAAAACTCAATTTCTTTCATGGCAAAAACGAAATCATTGTAATCACAAAATCATAATTTTATACGTTTTTGTTTTAATTATTGCGGCAGAAATAGGTTTACTTAGAAAGTAAAGATTTAAGTACTTAGGTAGTTCCAAACATCATCCTTATATAAAACTCTTCTTATACCTACTAGACACAATTATATAATTATATTTCGGGACTTTGGACCATTGAAGTAAAAATGTACCTACCTACCAAAAGTAGGTATCGGTAATTACAGTAGTTTTGGGGTCAGTAAATAAGCAATCTAGATACTCCAATACTAACTTGATTACTCACTGAAGTCTTAGTTTAGAAGCATCCTCAAGTCAGTTCGATTTAGAGCGAAGTTTGATGTCTTCTGATAACTTATGCATAACTTTGGTCAAGATTTCGACTTTGTTACTTAAGGCGCCGATATATGATTTTAGTGACTTGGAAATCAGTTATTACGCCTTCATATAAAGGAAGTAAGTTATGCAAAAAAAATATGTTAAACTAGGACGCATAGTCATCAATTCTATATGTGAATATTTAATAAGTATTGTAGTAAAATAGTTTATGAAATAAACGAAAGAAGTATAGTTTACACAAAGCATAAAATATTATATTACTTTCAAACTACTTATATTTTAATGTTTTTGTTTTGTATGAACGGACTATTTTATTATTTGTGATTTTATTCTAATATTTATATTATTGTTACTAAAACTAAATATTCCCTTCGAAACCGATGGCAGCTCTGGCGCGGCAGAGCGTAAGCGCGACGCGTATTTGTATGGCATAATAACCGGCGTTTACCCGGCCCTTAAAATTAACTCGAACTTGTTACTCGTGTTAGATCTAGGTTTGTTAGCGTTGATTCTCTAAAGTAAACCAAAGATTGCCACAGGATGTACAGTCACCAGCATACCATAAACTGTCAAATTTGCTCATTTGATTTTGAACTTAACCATCAACATTTTAAGGTATAAAATCATTTGACAGTTTCTGGTAACTTGATGTGCTTGAGTGTACTTCCATCCTGTGGCAATCTAGGTACTTACTTATAATACCAAATATTTCTTTAAAGTATACGACACTACAAACGCCTACAGACCGGATTCGTCCACACTAGCTCAAGACAGAGAGGAAAAAGGGTGGCCTTCGCCCCGCAGTGGGACATCACTCAAAAAAAGCACATTCTATATTATCTCACATCATTATATCATATTATATCATCATCATCACCCTTGGTTGACTGGTAGAGAGTGCCTAAGGCATTAAGTCCGCCTTTGTACTTTGTTTTTTGTTATGTGCGAGAAGTTTAATAAATAAATAAATACAACACTAGTACACCGTCCCATACAGATTTAGGGAACGGTGTACTGTAAAGAACCATAGGTGCCAGGAGAATATTATTTATTCTAGCTTTTTCTTCTGTCTCAATCTTTTCAGAAAATTCTGACCAAAATTTCTGAATGTTTTGGGACAGTCCTGAAAATCCTGACAAAATAGCACTTAACTGTCATCATCTTCCTGACCTCGTCCCATGCTACTTGTGATCGGCGCAACACATTTTCGTCAACCATTCTCGGTGTCAACCGACACGCTATCATACACTCCCTTCCTCACACAATTCATTAGCACTATTATTATAGTATGTTCCTTATTACCCGACTGCGGTGAAGCCAAAAAAGGTTTTGTGTTTTAATTATATATACGCTAGGATTAAAAAAAAAATAACGCTGTGAAAAGGTGCAAACGGAGCGAGCCGAGCCCGCTGCAAACTGAGCATTGAGCCAGTAACCCCATGAAATAGTACTCATACTAAATTAAATAATTAAGTAATTACTGCCGTCTAATCAGCGTTTACAAGAAACTTACGAAACTTTATCGAGTGACGTCACAGGCGGATAACCCGGTCACGTGAACCCATAGTAACTCGAGATCGTCAACGTGTCACATTTCCACTAATCTGTCCGTTAACGCTTAAACAACAAACAATTATCTGATACTTAGTACTTCTTAGAAGCAATGATGGTGGTCGTTCTGCGCAAGAGGCTGATTTTGGTGATTGAAAAGTTAAACAAACAAAATATAGAGTTTCAGCAGTTCGGTAGCGCATATCATATTTTATTTAAGTTAAGAGGCTGACAACATCTAAAGCGCGGTCACTGTCGGATTGCATAGAAAAGAAAGAGAAGCGCGATGCGATGACACAACACTGGTACATACAATTTATTGCAAAATATGAAGCAATTATCTATTTACAAAAGATGTATTGATTGGGTAAACAAATTAAAACACTGTTATGTTAATATGTTGCTTGTAGAATAATCTGACAAAAAATCAGAATGATTGCATGTATATTAGTATGGTTTTTAATCGTTAAAATATTTTTTTAGAGGTTACTTCGTGATTTTTTTCTATCGTATCAAATTAGTTGTATAATGTTTTCAACACACTATCTACCTAGCATATATCTTGAAGAATATCATATATTTTTCTGTGTTTTTTTACTGTAGTGGATCGTACCTACACTTTTAGGCATTATCAAACTTACAAAATTTGCGTTTAAGTCTTGTAGTCCCCTTAATAAATATTTGACGTACTTATTTTTAGTATTCCTAACTATATAAGATACCTATTAGGATGAAAATAAATGTATTTATCAAACAATTTATTTCAATCTACATAGAATAGAAAACTCTTTATTATGTACACCATAAAAATTACAGATATAAATGTAGAAATTTTACATAGGGTGAAAGCGATCTTGTACAGATAACCTTTGGATGGATTAGAGGGAGACGGAGAGACAATAATGCAGGTGTTCTGTGGTGTAGGTACCAGTTACATATACAATAAATACTAAAACAAAATAAGACATACACTTATGTGTTTAAATATATATACAATAATAAACATGAAACAAGAGCATGGAACTATAATTATTATGTAATGATGAGGTTACATAATATGTGCCAATATTAATCATTACCCCAATTTATTTCATAATATACGTATTGCAAGACCTCAGTTTACTTACAGACTGAAGGACCATCTATGTCTCCTACGATACAAGACTACCTAGTTTAGGAGACAGGGTTCGGCAGAGATCTCACTCTTTCGGCCCTGGTTCAGGCCATGGTACGGAGCGAGAGGACATGGGCAGCCGTTACCTCCTTCTGCGAAGTAATGCTCGCGAAGGAGGAGGTGGGACGGTTTACGGAAAGGCAAATTTCGCGCCCTCTCGCCCCTAGCCGCCGCAGGAAACGCCCTGGGCGTCGGCTACCGTAGGCGCGGGCTTGCGGACGGTGAGCAATGGGTAGCTCACCGTCCGGTAAGGACTAGGCCCGGGTCGACGGCGCGTTGTGTTCCTCGCGCGCCTCAAAGAGATGTCGTCAGCACAAGTGTAGGGGTCCACTAGGGCCGATGCCTGCCGGGGTCGCGGGAAGGTACCGTATCCCCTGGCAACACAGGCAACGGAAGGGACACGGGTGGGTTTTAGTCAGTAAGCGTCTGACACACCCTCCCGCTTCGCTCAGAGCGGGAGAAGTTATTTGATAAGTTCCCACCCAAAAAAAAAGGGTTACAGGATCTGTGTAGATTGATGTAGATATACCATGTTATTTTGTACATCTGCTCTTGTGTATCATTAATCTTGTGTGTTTCATAATAAAGATTATTATTATTACTTACAATTCATTCATCAATAAAGGTGCATCCACACCGAGGTTACTTTTTGTAGAGCAACATGATAACCATTGATAACATTAAGGAACTTTCTATAACCTCAAGTAAGTTTACTAAATAAATTTTTGTTATCCGTAGTTGCCCACTAATAGTTGCAAACGTTGATCCACGTTTGCAACTATTATCCATGATCCGTTGGTTATAAAGTTTACGACACCAGCTCCAACACCTACCTAATTCAATAAACTTAATTGATTCTTTGCTTCTTAACGAAACCGGTCAATAATTTTAATCTTTAGTTAATCCAATCAATTATAAATTGTAGCCTGTTCAATTAATTTGAACGATTTCTACGTAAGTACTTCTTTATTTCGTAGATTTCCTGCCCACTTTATCATGATCTTATTTTCAGTTTATCCGGCGACATTTTCCGTATTAGCGACCTCTACGCCAAGTCAGTTCATTTTAATAGGCTCGCCCCCTATTATTATGGTACTTAAATATAACTGGCGAAATGTGGGTGTACTAATTTGTACTATAGGTACATAACACCTCTGCCTAAGCCTTCGGGGTTTACAGATGTGTGTTCGGTTTATTTTCAAGCCGATACCTATATAGGTGTTCCTAGTAAACAGTGGTGCCGATTCCCTTGTTCACAAACTAAACTAAATTTAAGTTCAGTGCATCTTTTTCTTTCTATTTCATTAAGAAAAGGACAGAAGATAAATTTTAGTTCAGTCCTGTCTAATTATTCAGCGCTTGACGTAAATTGACGTAATTTTAGTAGGCAAGTTTTTAATCACTTCTAAACTTGTATGGAGTATATGACAGGCGCCGATTAATTTGGCAGGACTAAACTAAAATTTATCTTCTGTCCTTTTCTTAATGAAATAGAAAGAAAACGATGCACAGAACTTAAATTTAGTTTAGTTTGTGAACAAGGGAATCGGCACCAGTATCTGTTTAACTAAGTAGTCGATTAGAACAACAACCTTGAGTGGTTTTCGTGACATTTTGCTAACTGCACTCATCATCTGCCTAGCCTTATCCCAACTATGTTGGGGTCGGTATCCAGTCTAAGCGGATGCAGTATTTTACATGGTGCGACTGCCTATTTGACCTCCACAACCCAGTTACTGTGTAATACGATACCCCTTGGTAAGACTGGTTGTCAGACTTTCGGGCTTCTGATGACCCGTAACGACTGTCAAAGATCCACGAATGACAGTCGGGACCAACGACTTAACGTGCTGTCTGAGGTACGGAGTGGTCTTGGTATGTCAAGATGGTCACCCATCTCCGGACCAACCGCGGCAAGCGTAGCTTAACCTGATCGATAGACCCGTTTACTTAGCCACAAGCCCCTCCTCTATAGTTACAAATAAAAGAGGTTGTAGACGATCTTATCGGTTTGTCCTAGATAGACTTCAGACAAAACTTGGATAGTATTGATTTATTTTTGTTATTATATATATTTTATGATGATTGATGAAACAATATCTTAAGTGGTACCTAGCTTTCCCCGTTGCGGAACAGTTTTGTTAACTTACAAGTTCTTTTATTGCGAGGAGCATGAAGTTACAACAGTAAAATTATTAGTACTAAGTAGTTATAGTGTTGCGCCCCGCGGGTTCACCCGCATAAGTCTCCATCCCACCGGAATATCAGGATAAAAAGTATCCTATGTCTTAATACAGGTAATGGTCTACCTATGTGCTATATTTCATCCAAATCCGTTGTGCCGTTTTAGCGTGAATACGTAACAAACAAACAAACTCACTTTCGCATTTATAATAGGCATTAGTTAGGAGTTAGGATTTCTGCAAAGATCGAAAACAAAATACCTATGTACATGTGGTTTCATTTTCTTAAACTATCCCACAGTCAAAAGGTCTCAGAAATTGCTTTCTGCCTCTTTTAGCCGTTTTTGGCCAAAGTCATCACGCTGAATGTTATTTATTATTTTCGATTAAGGTTTTCCTCCGCGATGATCGCGACTGTATAGAAAATTATGAGCACTGATTTTCCCCAAAAGACACAAAAACAAAAACCTTCATTTAATGTACAGGTACAAAAATACTTTTTACCTCAAAGCATGAAAATGGCGTCAATTTGACGTGAACTAGCAGCTAACAGCGGCATAGCAGAAATAATTAACTTTGTAGTAGACGGGCTTAGGAAGCTGTGTGAAGGCAAGTTGGGAATTATTAAATATTTAATTAAACACCGTGTCGGCTGCCTGCCGCGGATTCACAACGAAATGGGATGACGCAAACCAACGTGTTCTATATTAATAAGATTTTTAGAACTATGTTTGTATTTAGTTTTATATGTAAGCTAACATAATATTTCGTGTTGGTGGAACATTATTATATTAGTTCACTGGAGTAATTCGAAATGTGCTAGCGTGTAATAAAAAACTTTTTTTTAAAAACTAAACCGACTGCTTTAGAAGTCGGTTGTTTTTCACTTACTTAATAGTGTTTTTATTTAAAAAAAAACTATAAAGTTAAAAATAACTTTAATTTCGGAAGTCGTCTTTGGATCTGTGCTTTAGTTTTTTGCCACTGACTTCCGAAATTAAAGTTATTTTTCTGTTTTTTGGAAGTCGTTTTTTGTTTTTGTAAACACATTTTATTTTTCACTTTTTAGTGGGTCAGTTTGTAATTTATCTAAGTTATAATAGGCTAATATCAACCATCAGGTCATCACCTTTTACAAAATATTGTTTTTCCCGATGCAGGGGCGTTAATTGTTGAGGTCTCCTGGTAAGAACCAGGAGAACTGCCACTCACCATTATGCATTGTGACGACTGTGACGAGCATAAATTGATTAGCAACCATATTAAAATACCTAGGCAATCGAATCACAACTCGTTAAATACTTCTTATTAAGTAGTTCCGGTGGCCATCTGTGGTCTTCATCATCAATTCCACTCCACCAAATGGTGCTTTCCGGGAGCAATTGCACGAGTTACTATAAAAAATATCCAAATCGCTATAGGTGTGCCTATAAAATATAAGGATTTCCCTCGATTTCCATGGGATCCCCTCATCTGATTATGACTTGGTGACAATGTGACCACCTTGGGAGCATATTCTCTCAAACAAAAAAAGAATTTTCAAAATCGGTCCACAATTGACGGAGAAATCGGCGAACATACATAAAAAAAAATATATACTCGTAAACATCCGAATTGATAACCTCCTTCTTTTTGGAAGTCGGTTAAAAATGGTAATATTTATTGTAATGGTGATCGTTTATTTTAATCAATTTATATTATAAGTGTACAATAAATTATAATTGTAAGTAAAAATCTAGAATACAATAAGTACAATAAATATGACCATTTTATTACACAAAGTGACGTGAGTGATTACTCCACTGAATTGATAATTCAACTTTAAAAGCGACAATGAGGTTACGTAGTATTTTACGACTTTTCTCTTGGTAAAGAAATAAAATATAAGTAGGTAGGTAACTAACAGTAACTACTTACCTCATGAGTGCTTATCTGATTATCAAATCATTCTTTTAATTTTAATATTGAATGTTACAGCTCGTGCAGACTTGCGCCCACGATATCGTCCCAGTCTGTACGAGCCTTTACAGTCATAACTAGCTAATACTATAAATGCGAAAGTGAGTTTGTTTGTTTGTTTGTAACGATTTTACGCTAAAACGGCTGAACGGATTTGGATTAAATTTGGTACATGGGTAGACCATGACATGGGTTAGGACATAGGATATTTTTTATCCAAAAGTTCTGACGGGAACGAGACGTATGCGGGCAAAACCGCGGGGCGTAGCTAGTATTTACTATAAATTAGAAACAACTTGGCCATGTGATGTGCAGCTGAATAACCTAACCTAACCAACAGGCTAGGCAGATGGCACAATTTATTAATTATTATTGGGTTTAGCTAAAGCTTATCAAACAACTAAACAACTCATCATGAAAAGGAAAACTTAATGAGTAGCACGCTATCCTAATTATTACAAAGTTATAAATGAGAATCACGTGAGGCCTTTTTTTTTTGGGTGGGAAATTATCAAATAACTTGTCCCGCTCTGGGCGGAGCGGGAGGGTGTGTCGGACTCTTACTGACTAAAATTCACCCGTATTCCTTCCGTTGCCTGTGTTGCCAGGGGCCTCGGTAACCCTTTTGTACCTTCCCGCGACCCCGGCAGGCATCGGCCCAATGGACCCCTACACTTGTGCTGACGACATCTCTTTAAGGCGCGCGTGGAATACGACGCGCCGTGAGGCCTGAGGGTAATAACTGGTCTTAATGTCCATGGGCAGTGGTGGCCCAGTGGTGACGGCCTCGAATTAGGAGTAGGTAGATCGTGGGTTTGAACCTAGGCAGGTGCTTTACTTTTTGTAAATAATATCTCTAGAAAGCCGTAATTTGGGATGAGTTTTTTGCAGTAATCACGCCGAAAAAGTGGTAAGATAAAATCTAAAATGGGGATGGTATTTTTTTCCATCCCATGGTGTGGAGTACCGATGGATAGGCCATTCAAAAATATTGCAAATCTGCGAAAACTTGTTTTCGATACAGGGATCCGTGTGCGTAATATTAAGCTTTAAAGTGCTTGCAAGTGCCCCCTGCCAGCTAAATTAATGTTTTAGGATATGTGAAAAAATTCATGGCAGTAGTACCTACTTATAACGAAATTAAAAGGAAAACTATCATAGCTAAGTAGGCTTTACAAGTTAAAGGCTAGTTCAGACTAGCGCGATACCGTGGGCGCGACAGTTATTGCCTCAGTCTGCGGGAGCCTTAACGAGTAATAGTCGACCAACTTACATTTGTAGTTGGAGAATTGACCGGGACATATATCGATGTATGGGAGAACATGTTTTTCAAATACAATGTTAACGCTTGCAAGGGCACTGAACGAGACACGATATAAGTTTTATACTTATGACGCCTTTGGGCGTTTAGTGTCCCTTTGTTTTTGAGATAAATTATTCATCCCAACTTTAGAACCCTTCATTATGCTTGGTCCGACACGCACTTGGCCGGTTTTTTTCTTTATATCCATGAAGGACTATCTTAATTCTTAATTAAGTGATTGAAACTAAAATACAGATAGAAGAAAACGTCTTAACTTTAATATTATCTAGGTACTCTCTTTTATTTAACCGACTTCAATAAAAGAGGAGGTTCTATGTTAGTCGATATGCATTTTTTTTCGTTCTTTCTTTTTCTTTTAAGGCTCGTACAGACTAGCGCGCTATCACCCCAGTCTGTACGAGCCTTTATATCATCGGAACTACTGTGAAACTTGTGAAAAGTTTCCCTTTTGTAAATAATATATAGGTCGTATGAACACATAATAAAGATTCTTGTTATATACGTATTAATTCGCTACAAAGTTATCTACGCAAAATCACCATTACTTATTTCAATTCATTTTAATTTAGTGTTTACAGCTGATGTAAGTTTACTAATTGTCTGATTAGGATAAAGTCAAGTCCAGTTTATGATGGTACCTGTCTCATAAATATTCGTGTGGATGGGCCATCATCTGGCATAATCACAATATTTCTGATTGAGGCACTGTTGCACTGTGAGCGACATGCGTGTTATTCGCTGGAGCCACTCCAATTCCAAAATTCAATCGAATCGAATCAGAAAAAAATTAGAAACGTTTTGGTTCGCAACTCCTACTTCCTAGATCTAGGGGGAAACGGCCCACTCAACAGTACCTCCTTAAATGAAGTAGATTTGTACAAACACTTTTACACGTGAATCTTCGGCGTTTCCTATCTGACTAAGCTGAGAAGAAAGGCCGAAACAAATCTCGTTTAAAAAGATCGGAAAGCACCACACAGATTGAGTGGACCTGGCCAGTCAGTGCACGAGTTTATCAGTAATCGTGCAGCTCAACTCAGAACTTAATAAGCTCAACGATTCGACGAACTATACTCGTACCAAACAGGACATTTGGGTGCGCCGCGCCGCATAAATTAATCAAACTGCCACTGCCTGGGTCGCGAGAAGGCTGCCGGGGTCGCGGGAAGGTACTAAAGGGTCACCGAGGCCCCTGGCTACACAGGCAACAGGAAAGAATACGGGTGGGTTTTAGTCAGTAAGAGTCTGACACACCCTCCCGCTCCGCCCAGAGCGGGAGAAGTTATTTGATGATTTTCCATCCAAAAAAAAAAGACCATGATAAAAACTAAGAAAAAAACAACAATGACCCATTGCACATAGTCTTCACATTCACATTAATTAAAATAATATAATACTTTACAAAGTAACAATTAATGACGTCATTGTATCACATGTACATACACATTTAATCAATGATCAACAGGATTGAGGAAGCAATCACGATATTCTATGTAATAAGCTGTATTTAACTTATCTCATCAATCGTTGGATTCTCAAAGGACAATCTCCAAATGAAATGAATTCTACATTTCATTTAACACTGTACATGGAACAATCTGTGGGATAAATTGTCATTATAAGAGTTGGGGGAGACCAAACATCGATGGATGGATTGTGTGAAAAATTATATGGCTAAAAAGGGAATGAGTACCTACTGAAATGACTGCTGATTCTCTATTACGGAAGAAGACATATTAATGCTTCGCTCATAATCATCTGCCTAGCCTTGTCAGCTTCCAGTCTAATCGGATGCAGCTGAATACCAGTATTTTATATGGAGCGACTGCCTATCTGACCTCTACAACCCAGTTATTGGGTAACCCGATACTCTTTGGTAAGGCTTGGTTGTCACACTTTCGGGCTTCTGGCTTCCCTAACGACTGTCAAAGATCTACATTCGCTGCCAATGGAGGTGCGAATTAGGTAATCGGCGTGTGGTAGGACTGCCACCTTATATGTGGGGTATGGGGGCTGTGGTATGAACAACGATAACCCTGCGAACGCCGGAGGAATCCGCTGGATGCGGGAAGCATACAACCGGTCGAAGTGACGATGCTTGAGGGAGGCCTATGTCCAGCAGTGGACGTCTTTCGGCTGAAATGATGATGAACACTTTTATTATGGGACCAAACCTGAAATCACGAAAAAAAATCTGCTGTTCCCTACACTTATGTTCTCATATCTCGTCAAAATGTAGGGAGAAACAAATTTTTTTTTCGCGATTTTAGGTTTGGTCCCATAGTAAACGTTGTTCATAACGATGGTCACCCATCCACGGACTGACCTCGGCAAGTGTTGCTTAAGCGTCGGCTAATCGCCGTTGACCTTAGCCATACAAAGTGCGTCGCGCTCACGCCGCCGCGCCGCCGTTCTGTTTCGTAGGGAATATTTGTTTTTAGTATGAATATTTGAAAAAAATCACTGATAGGAAACATAGATACCTAATAAAATAGTCTGATCATACAAAAAAAAAAAAATTAAAATGTCTTAAGTAGTTTGAAAGTACTATCGTTTTTTTATGCTTTGGGTAGACGTTATTTCCTGAATTTATTTAATAAAGTATTTTACTACAATACTTAAATATTCACATATATAATTGGTGTGTATGCGTTAGTTTAACATACTTTTTTTTTCATAACTTACTTGCATTACATGAAGGCGTAATAACAGATTTAAAAGTCAATAAAATCATATATCGGCGCCTTAAGTAACAAAGTCGAAATCTTGACTAAAGTTATGCATAAGTTATCGGAAGACATCAAACTTCCCTCTAAATCGAACTGACTTGGGGATGCTGCTAAACTAAGACTTCAGTGAGTAATCAAGTCAAATAATTGATTTAAAAGTCACTACAATCATATATCTGCGCCTTAACCTTAAAAATCGACCCGTGCAGCTGTTATTAAGAAGCCACGGGCCCCTAACCGCAAATAAATTGAGATAGGTTAGGGTAGGAGGCGTAGGGATCACTTATTTAGCAGAGAGGTGTGTCACCTACACGGGACGTGATGGCGGAAGCCAGCGCCGCATGTCGTGCGGTGTTCCACAGGGCTCGGTCGTGGGCCCGCTCCTGTGGAACATCGGGTACGACTGGGTGCTGCGCGGCGAGCTCCAGCCGGGCGTGGACCTGACGTGTTATGCAGACGACACACTGGTCACGGCCCGGGGGAGCTCGTACAGGGAGGCAGCGTTGCTGGCGACGGCTGCGGTCTCACAGGTGGTGAGCCGCATACGGCGCCTGGGCCTGGAGGTTGCCCTCAACAAGTCGGAGGCCATGATCTTTCATGGCCCCCGGCGGGCGCCGCCGCCGGGATCACACATCGTGGTCGGGGGGGCTCAAATCGCTGTCGAGTCCACCATGAAGTACCTAGGATTGGTGCTCGACAGCCGGTGGGATTTTGGCCCCCACTTCCGGCGACTGGCGCCCAAGTTGTTGGGCGCGGCTGGGGCGTTGTCAACGCTGCTTCCCAATCTGGGGGGCCCGAGCGCCGCCTGTAGGCGGCTCTACGTGGGGATCGTGCGATCGATGGCCCTGTATGGGGCCCCGATCTGGGCGGCTGACCTGACGGCCGGCAGCATCGCTGTCCTGCGAAAGCCGCAGAGAGCGATGGCCGTCAGAGTCATCAGGGGATATCGCACGATCTCCTTCGAGGCGGCTTGCGTACTGGCCGGATCCCCGCCCTGGGACCTCGAGGCGAAAGTACTCGCGTCGCTGTACCAGTGGCGCGAGGAAGCGAGGGCGCGGGGCGAGTGGCTTATGCAGCGACATATGGAGCTGCGTCGGTCACAGCTCCGCGCAGCCCTGGTGGTGGAATGGCGGGACAGGCTTTCACGCCCTACCGCCGGCCTCGCCACCATCGAGGCGGTCCGGCCAGTGCTCGAGCCCTGGCTCGGGAGGAGGCACGGCTCCCTGTCGTTTCGGGTGACGCAGGTGCTCTCGGGGCATGGTTGCTTCGGGAAGTACCTGTGTCGCATAAACAGGGAGCCGGACGCCCGGTGTCACCACTGCATCGACTGTCGGGAGGACACGGCGCGGCATACGCTGGCAGAGTGTGCCGCTTGGGAGGAGCCACGCCGTGCCCTCATCTCAGGAGTGGGCAGTGACCTGTCGCTGCCGGCCGTGGTCGAGGCGATGGTCGGCAGCGACGAGTCCTGGGACGCGGTGGTATCCTTCTGCGAAACAGTCGTGTCGCAGAAGGAGGCTGCGGAACGGGAGCGGGAGATCTCTTCCGCTCACCCGGCCCGCAGCAGGCGCACCGGGCGTCGGCAGAGGGCAGACAACGCCCTCTTCCGGCCCCCCTAAATGGGTCCAGGGACGGCGGACTTGGGGACGTCCGCCGCCCCCCATCACACTGGACCCGAGGTGGCGGCGCGTAGTGTTCCACGCGCGCCCCTTTCAGACGTCGCGGGGGGGGTTTAAACACCTCACCCCCCCCCCCAGACTTGAGGCGGGCCGGCACTAGCTGGGGATCGTGGAAGTCGCATTAGATCCCATGATCCCCGGTGCAAGTGTGGGACGGGAACACCGGGGTGGTTTTTAGTCAGTAAGAGTCTGACAGACCCCTCCGCCTACCCCAGGGCGGAGGACATCCATGAGGATTTTCCACCCCGGCAACAAAAAAAAAAAAAAAAAAAAGTGTTGTCGCCTAATAAGTTACTCAGCTGTAAGAGTGCTACATAGATATTTTGGCGCCTAGAGCCTGGCAAACATTTCTGAAATTGACACAGAAAAAAACCGGCCAATTGCGTGTCGGACCACGCACAATGAAGGGTTCCAATAAGGGAATTTATACCAATAATAAACTTAACAATGTAGTTGAAAAATATGTTCTCTTATACATCGATGTACGCAATTCCCCAACTGCAAATGTAATTTGGTCGACTATTACTCGTTAACTTGTAAAGCCTACTTAGCTGTGATAGTTTTCCTTTTAATTTCGTTATATACTACTGCCATTAACTTTTTCACATATCCAATAGCTGGTAGGGGGGACTTTTTTTTTTTTGATGGTAAATCGTCAAATAACTAATAAAAGGGGGGGGGGGGATTGACTTTAACAAAAATAGATCTTTAAAGCTTAATATTAAGCAAACGGATCGCTGAAACGAAAAATGTTTTTTACAGACCCACAATATTTTTGAACGGCGTATCTAACGATACCCCACAACATGGGATAGCCGAGAAAAAAAAATATCATCCCGCACTTTATATGCAGGGGAGGTAGTATTGAAAGTTCGTGGGGATCACCCTGATTAGGATAGATTTATTGGATGGAATCAAACACGGCAGACGCTACATGACGACGGACCTTTTTATTGTTGACAGATGTCACAGATAGACCAGAGATTACACACAAATATTCAAGTGCGATTTTTTCTGATAATGATTCTATCTCAATACGTCTAGCGCCACACACTTTTCTGTGTCAAAAACAGGAACTAATGAATGTTGCCACTTAATTTTTAACAGGTAGGTACCATAAAAAAGAGATTTTATTTTATCACTTTGTCGGCGTGATTGATATGTATACCGGTAAAATGCTGCAACTTTGCCGTAGTTTTATAGTAACATTGATATATTTCGAAAAAACACAATCAATGTTCACCCTTGTCAGGTTGGGGATAAAGCTTATATTAATGGTCATTGGCAGTGTACTTAGAACTATGATTATTCTGTATCATTTTCAAAATATAACAGTCTTAATCACTAGGCAAAGTTGGGCCACAAAACTGTAACATTGCCTGCTTCAATTTTGACCGTCTAAACGACTTAAGTACATCATTCTTGCACTGGAAGTTAACCCTTATTAGTAGGACTTAGGGATAAGAATTGCAAAACAGCCACTTTTTGCTTATACCACTTGACACAATGCTAGGCAATGTTGTGTTGTTTTTGGGCAATGTTTTGTTCGGCTATCACTCATTGCGTTTGACAAAAAAAAAAAGAAACATGGCGGCGGGTTTTTCGTATTGCCAGGTAATGATTTAAATAACTACCAACAATTTGAAGTTGCTACAACCAATATTTAAAAAGATATTGGTAAATTCATATAATAGGCAAAGTTGGGTATGCGAGGCAATGTTGCAGCGTTTGACGGCCCATGCCCTATTACAGCTGTCTAGTACTAAGCGTCTCTAAGCTAAGCCGGGGACAGACAGACAGACAGACAAACAGACAGACATACAGACGAACATGGCGATACACGTTCACGTTCCGATTTTGACCACGCGCTATAATACCCTTGTATCATTTTAAGTAGGTAGGTTTAAACAACAAATTAAACTCTACTATTGAACTCAATCTCAGCGCGTTCAGTCGCTATCTACATGCCTCCATGTTTATAATTCTTGTTTGACGATAATCCCAGTGACCTCACGCTGATCACCGATGCAATGGCGACGATGTTTGTACTTCTAAACTGACCATAAAACGTGCTACGAGCTTATAGATGATTTTATTACACCTGCTGAGCTGCTGAGTGAAACATCATGCGTTTAATTATTTATGTTTTGTTTAATTAGACTCTTTAAGTTGTGTCTTAATCAGCTGCTTATTAGATTATTATATTGTTTATAAGTCTCCTGATCTTTTCCTGATAACAATTAACTGAAGGCAGGCCTGTACAAAATACAAAACATATAATTATGTTAAAATATTACTTACTTGATAAGTAATAATAAGTAATCTGAATTTCCGTAAACACATCGATGTATTTTGATACGATGTATACCAGACTACAAATTAATAAAACAGGTTTATTTAGCTTTGTGCCCATGCAAATCAATCCTACTGCCATTAGAACGTCCGCAGAGAGCTATCCTTTCGCCCATTTAGATTTCCCACACACGAGCTTTACACGGCATGTTAACCGTGCCTCAACTAGTTATACTGAATATTACTATATTCAATATAAATAGTTGAGGCACGGTACACCTACACCAGCATTGCGAACTTCCTTATATCCCGTCCTGCATCAACCGGGGGTTGTCCTTGGGAGCAGAGCACTTGCATAGAGCAAACAGTTATTAAGTGACGACCTGAAACACAGGTTTAAATAAACTTACATCAGGCAAGTCGCTATTGTACTCGTATTCATTAGACCTTTAACGCCCTGTATATTGATACATATATAAATTATAGACTAGATTTATTTTAGACATACCTAGTTTAATATTTTCTTACTAATATTATTAGGTCAACGTAGAGATACGGCATTATTAATGACTGCTAATAAATGTTACTTTTAGGCAATGACTAAAATTATGAACAAAAAAAATGTTTGTTACGACATTCTTACAATCCATCCCAGGCCAATTTCAAGCCTCCTCTCTGAGGAAGTGTTTGTAATCCATCACGCGACCCAGAGTGGGATCGTTTATTTTTTTAACATCCTTTTATTTACCTACTTAAAGCATGCTATCTTATTGCCTCGCCAACGACAAAACAACATGGTTGTGTTTGGTATTGAAGTAAAAAGCAGCTTAATACTAAATGAGAATACAATTTGATCCTTAATTCATTTGACATTTGTAAAATTATGCCAAAACTAAGCGGGACAGCATAATCATTCCATGCTGGTGCACTAAGGAAACTTCCTTAGTGCACCAGCATGGAGCATGCAGCATGGTAAGTAAACTTACTTACAACGAATTCCATCTCATAATATAGAACTCATCTAAGGCTAAGCATACACAGTAATGTTGAACATTGTCGATCACGATAACTCATGTTCTCGCCCCCGCCTATATTCGCGCTGATTCCTCTGAATTGGATAATTCAGCTTACCTCCTGCAGTCTATATGATACGCACTTAAATAACGATTTGTTCATAACAAGCAAACTGCCTTTGACTTGACAATGTCTTGTCTGAGATGTGGTACAAGAGAATTTTAATTAGGTAAGTAACCTAATCTCGTTTCACTAATTATCTCAAAATCTCTCCACAGCTCTATCCTCTGAAGAGATAGAAGTAGTAACGAACACATGCTGCGCGCACGGCGAAGGCGCGGCGGTGACAGCAGCGTCATGCGCAGGAGTCGCTCCCCCGGAAGACATCGAGCTGGAACAGATGGACGTTTGCCTTGCTGCGGTGGCCAGCTGTTGCAAACAGCAGATGAAGTAAGGAACCAGTCCTATGAGGGCCAGCACCCAATTGCGTAACACATCATTTAATAGGTTTAATAAATTCTAAACTATGAGTACTTCTTCTTTTTAAAGATGGTGACTTTTCTTCTACTTTTATCCTTAAGTTTTTCAAGTAGGTACTGAGGGTGTTGCAGTTGGATGTGTAACGTTTGAAATAATAACGAAAGTTCTGAAGATCATATGACTTAATTTCATTTAATATACTTCTTTTTAATATAACGATGACATGATATGTATAATTAATTATTGACCTATATAATTTCATTTTACCTAATTTTATATGGTATAATGAACATTTTCTATAATGCACATTTGTATTAATATTCAATTAGTATAATATTCAGTTACTATAATATTCATAATCTATAAGTAACGTTTAATATAATTTAGAAATGTCTACAATGTTGTATGTAGGTTATATTAGGTTAGAACAGTTTGATGTTTCCTGATATTATTTATTAATTACAGAATTTTGGCTGAGAATGTTTAAATATGACAATGAGATCAACTGAACGAATATAAAAAAGAGCATTAGGTATACACGTTAAAACTTATATGAAATGAACGTAACTAAATGTAATTAGACAAAAGAAGGTTTAAATATGAAATATAACATTAGACCACATGAAATTAGGTTGTTTGTTTTTATAGCATAAGAAAATTATATTATGTGAACGTCATTTCAAGTGATATTATGCACTTACCTGCCTCATAAGTTGTTATTTGTGGTTTCAGAACCAAAGAATCATGTTCCGCGGGAATGAAGTTAGCCGCTGCGAAGAAGTGTAGTACTGCGGATTCAGAAATTGGAACGGTACTTAATATACTAATATCCCTTACTATAATATATAACATGTAATTAAGGCTGCAAGATATCAAAATTGGCTCTTAATTATGGTTTTATATTATTACAGACGTGTTGTGAAGAATGTTCCTTTGGAAGATGGACGGGAGAATCTCAAGGCAAGGGAGGATGTGGCGCAGCGCCATCACCAGAAGGCGTCAGTCCTTCCACTGCGCTCAGGAAGGGCGCTTTCCACAGTTGTTGTTTAGTAAATAAGAGCCATTTTTACTGTTAGATCATCATCATCTGCCTAGCCCTTTCCCAATTATGTTGGGGTCGGCTTCCAGCCTTATCGGATACAGCTGAATACCAGTATTTTACATGGAGCAACTGCCTATCTGACCTCCACAACCCTGGGTAACACGATACCCCTTGGTAAGACTGGTTGTCAGACTTTCGAGCTTCTGACGACCCGTAACGACTGTCAAAGATCTACAAAAGACAGCCGGGACCAACGGCTTAATGTGCTTTCCGAGGTACGGAGGGGTCTTGGTATGTAAAGATGGTCACCCATCCATGGACCAACTGCGGCAAGCGTAGCTTAACCTGATCGATCGATCCGTGCGGCTGTTATTACTTAGCCACAAGCCCCTCATCACATCTCATTTTTACTGTTAAATAATTTTCCAAATTTAGAAAAATACTAGAATAAGTTAATATCAACAAGATAAAACATGTTCTAGTATGTTGATCCAGATATAAACACATTCTCATATTTCTGGTACGTTAATCAATTCTGAGTCAATATGATTTAGCCAAGTTCCAAAACAAAACATAAAATACACTAATGGATCCTTTTATGAAATTCTAGGAAGCAGCAGACACGCCAGAAACAACTACAACAGAGAAACCAGAAACCACAACAGAGAAGAAGGTAGAAACTACCACGGAGAAAAAGGTGGAGAAGCAGAAATGTGAGAAGGATTCGTGTGATCATGAGTGTGGTGATGAGGATGGAGTCGTGAGGTGTTCTTGTCGAGAGGGGTACAGGCTACAGGGAGACAAGAAATCTTGTAAAGGTAAAGGATGTTAGCAAAAAAGTGGTTTAAACTAGAGCTTCTTGTAGGGCAAGCGTTTTGTAGCTTCTGACTTAACCACTCTTAAATGTCGCGTGATACATCATTGGTGCATAAGAACTTAGTTACCCGGAGTCTGGCGGTTCAATTTTCCTGGTTCTTCCGGGATCTAGAGCTAAGTGTATAACCGTGTAGTACTTATAAAGATGGATCTTCTTGTGCGTAATGTTGTCTTAATCAAACTGTCACCTGTCTTCTTTATTTAATTTCATTGTTTCCACAGCAATCCTTTTGTTGGTAATTACGACCACGTTCATTCACGTACTGTCGTCAATCATAATAAATATACTTTTCTATACTTGTTGATATCCATTGCTCTTTCATGCATTAAAAACCGGCCAAGTGCGTGTCGGACCACGCACAATGAAGAGTTCCGTAGTTAGGATTACTTTTATTTTATTTTTTTTAGTGTGGGAAATCATCAATTAAGTTCTCCCGCTCTGGGTGGAGCGGGGGGGTGTGTCAGATTCTTACTCTCGATGAATTTATTCCAAAAACAAACTTAACATTGTAGTTGATAAACCTGGTTTGCCAAACATCGATATATGCCGCGGTCAATTCTTGCAAATTTACGTTGGTCGACTTTATCTCGTTAACTTGTAAAGCCTACTTAGCCGTGATAGTTTTCTTTTTAATTTCATTATACCTATGTACTACCGCCATGAAATGACAGGGGCAATGACACTTGACTGTAACAAAAATTAGCACTTGAATGCAAATAATAATAATAACGCAAGTGGATCCTTGAATCGAAATGTGGTGTTCACAGACCTGCAATATTTTTGAACGGCCTGTCCAACGATACCCCACACCATGAGGTAGACAAGAAAAAAATATCATCCCCACATTACGTGCAAGGGAGCTAAAAAAAATATTTTATTATTTTGTCGGCGTGATAAATATGTATAGCTATGCCAAATTACAGCTTTCTAGTATTAAGCGTCTCTGAGCTACAGTGGGGGTAGACAGACAGACAGACGGACATGGCGAAACTATAAGGGTTCCTTGTTTACTACGGAACCCTAAATACGAAAATTACTTATATAACAAAACTGTTTCCTCTACCTTTCCTCTTTCTCTAGCCCATTTCTGTGGCTATCTATCGTACTATTGTATACCTATATATTTATTTACTTATGTATGTATTTATTATATTACATATATAGATATAAATGAGTGTGCAGAAGCAACGGATGATTTGTGTACAGCGGAAGATACCGTATGCCACAACACGCCCGGCGCGTTCAAGTGTGTCTCTCTGAAGAAGAGGGATGTGGGACTGAGCTGTCCACCTGGCTTCAAGAGGAACCTCGTCAACCAGGTGTGCGATGGTGCGTTGAACATTAATCTCTCTGTCATTCTTTAGCCAATCAGAATTGTTCTTGAGTTTCTCAAACATTAAGTTTGGATTGCATCTACCATAACCTATCATGACATAAACTTATAATCTCATTGTATGGGATTCGCAATCTCTAGCCAGGGCCTGTTTACTTTGCACCTGTACCTATAACTGTAATTAAAACAAAAACCATGAAATATTTTTTTTATTTTTTATATTAAGATTTGGTAGATGACAACATCTACCAAATATTAATTTAAAGATGTTCATATTTGTATGACACTTATCAATAAACGCCAGTAAATGCCAAACTTAAACCTCGAACGTGTTTGTCAGTTTACTCCTAGTTTATATGTGCGTCTGTACCTAAATCTCACCGTAAGTTGCATCCGCAAAACTGTTCATCATCTTCACAGATATCAACGAATGCCAGTTACCCCGTCCTCCCTGCCCAAAATACCTGTGTGAGAACACGATTGGCGGATACAAGTGTGCCGGGAAGTCAGGCAAGCCATTTACCGAAGCGTTGCCTGGAGCCATCACTGAGGCAACTGTCAGCACCACTGCTTCACCCAAGAACGATATCTGCCCACCTGGGTTTAGGGCAGGACCTGATGATGAGTGTATTGGTAAGTAAAATAGCAAATAGCTTCGACTCTATTATTTAACACTTGCGAGGTACTTCTGGCCTCGTCTTCTCTCTATATCTACAGTATCCACTACCTCCCAACAACTTATCAACTCTCTGAAATTGTTCCTGTTGTTGTTAATGTTTTTGGGTCTCATCTGACCGAATTCTACCCGCCTTGTCCTCAGTCAAAGTGCAATCAATGTCTATTTAAAAGTATTCCGACAAAATCGTTTGATTTATTTTCATAGTTCGGTAAATGACGAAATCGTGGTGACTCTTTCACAAAACCAACAAATAAAGAGTAGAAGTCTTAATCATTTTGGAGGCCTTGAAGCAATAAACCTATAAATCTCACATGTTCATCCACAATAATTTACGGTTCCGAGTGATTTGGTTCATTTTCCTCACTATTTAACTAATGATAACATTCTCTCAGATATCGACGAGTGTGGCGAGCGGCTTGACGACTGCCAGCGTCTGTCGCAGCATTGCATCAACACGCACGGCAGCTTCTTCTGTCAGGACCACGTCTCCAAGCGCTGCGCCCCCGGGTTCAAGGTCAACAGCCGCACTGGGATATGTGAAGGTACTGACGGTTTACCAACAGGAAATATACAGATATTATCAGTTACAAATAGGGAGCTAAATACTACCCAACTACTACTTATTTTTGTTAATCTTTGCAAGAACCCAGTTCTTGCAAAGATTACCAAAAATAAGTTCACCAGATAATATTTACCTGCAAGGATTAACTAGTAACGTTAAGTACGATGATTATTAAGTAAGCATCTAGAACATGATTCCACACGATTTTAAGGTTCCCTATCTCAAAAGGAAAAAACGGAACCCTTATAGCTTATAGCCTTAACCCTGTACTGGCACATATAATTAATCTTTGTATTTCAAATGGTGTATTCCCAAGTAGCCTAAAAAATGTCATTATTAAACCGCTATATAAAAAAAATTATACAAGTGATGTTCAAAATTATAGACCTATAGCTAAGATATCGATATTTTCAAAAATAATCGAGAAGGTAATTTATAATTCAATTTATTCTTATTTAGAAAACTTCAAACTTCTTTGCAGTCAACAAAAAGGTTTCAGGAAAAATATTAATATTAATATGGCTTTATTTGACTTGCTATCTAGTGCAATGACATCTGTAGATAAAGGTAATCCTGTGTGCGCTATTCTAACAGATATGACCAAAGCATTTGATTTCGTGGACCATCAAATTCTGCTGCAAAAATTACATGGGTATGGCATAAGAGGAAACGTCTTGAAACTCTTAGAATCATATTTGAGTGACAGAACTCAATGTACAGAAATTACTAGAATCTGTCAAATTACTAAATTGGAGCGAAAATATGTGTCTAAACCAAGATATATAAGATATGGTGTACCTCAAGGTAGCATACTGGGGCCACCATTATTCTTAATATATATTAATGATCTCCCTAAAACTATAGATCATAAAATGGTACTATTTGCAGATGACAGCACGGCCATTGTGGAATGTACTAATCCTAATAATTATCAAAATGACATAAATAATTCTCTGAGTGACATTATAAATTGGCTTGACAAAAACAACCTTATAATTAATTTAAATAAAACAAAAGTTATTCACTTTCACCAGCGCCGAAAGCATTCACCAGTTAACATTGCCTACAATAACTCTGTGATAGAAGAAGTTACACATGCAAAATTCTTAGGTATCACTATAGATAGTAAACTAACTTGGAAACATCACACAGAGGAAATCTGTATTATTCCAATTGTCAAGGAAAGTAAATACTGACACTCTTTTAACAGCCTATCATGGATTGGTCGCTTCTACTTTAAGATATGGTGTTATTTTTTGGGGACAGTCAACTAATAAAGAACTTATATTCAGGATGCAAAAAAGATGTATACGAGCAATGTTTGGTCTAAGAACAACGGATAGTTGCGTAAATTACTTTAGACAATCAAAAATTCTAACTTTACCATCTTTGTACATTTTAGAAACAGCACTTTTCGTAAAAGCAAATCCGCAATTTTTTCAGAAATTTTCAGACGTGAAAAGAACCCCAATTCGTTCTCAATATCAGAATTTGTTGTGTCCAATCAAGTGCAAAACTGCCTTACTGAAAAAGAGCTTCTTTGGTAGGGCACCCATTATCTATAATAAAATACCTGATGTTGTTAAATGTTTACCTTTAACCAAATTTAAAAAGTCCGTTCAGGGGTTTTTACTGGAAAAGTGCTATTACAGCGTAGATGACTTTTTGAATGATAATCTTCTGCAATAGAATTTGGAATGTGTACCTGTGTTATTATTTTTTCTAATCTGTAGTTACTTGAATTTAAATTGTTGACATTTTAATTTAATCCTGTTTTTTTTTTCCTTTGTTAGTCATTTTTTTAATCTGTATTTTACTTAAATTGAATTTAAATTGTTGACATTTTAATTAAATCCTATGTTTTTTTTTGTGAGTCATTGTTTTAATTTATTATTAACGATTTTATAATTATCATTTGTAATAGTTGTCTTAATGCGACTAATTTTGTATGCCATGATTGGCAAAACATGTAGCTACCTCTTATTATTTTTAAGACCTGGATAATTCTGCACTCATGTTTTACAAAATAAATATCTTGTATCTTGTATCTTGTATAGGCTCACTCGTGTGTCTGTATGTCCGTGTGTCCAAATCTACTGGACCGATTAAGTTGAAATTTGGTACACAAATGAATTACTGTGACCCACGGTGACTGTGAAACACGGACGTGTAACGTAAATAAATGAATGTTAAATATGAGGGTCAGTTTTGCGGAGAAAAAAAGAAAATTAAAAAGAAAACGTATTGCAAACTGTACCGTGTGATATATCAAATGAAAGGGTTTGTTGTGAGGGTCTCAAATATATATTTTTTTATAATTTTAGTTGTAATGCATGGGAGAACATATTTTTTTAACTAAAATGTTAAGTTTGTTCTTGGGATAAATTATCTTGGGATAAGAAACATGGTAGATAACATATTCTCTGTACGGAACCTCACCTCGCGAGTTCAACTCGCAAATGTCCGGTTTTTAATATACCTAAATATGACGTATTCGTTGCAGATATTGACGAATGTGAAGAGAGTTCAGAAGTGTGCAAGCGCAACGAGGTGTGCATCAATCTGCCGGGAGCATACAACTGCAAGTCCAAAATAAGCACGCTACCGAAGTAAGATAACTGAATAATAAAAAAATATCAAACTTACGTGAAGAGAACGAAGAATGTAATTGTTTTTTTTTCTAGACTGGCGACGAAAACATGTCAAGAAGGAACAAGAGTTCGTACTGGTGGATCAATTTGTGAAGGTCAGGCATTAATTATATTGAAAAGGTTTTATACAGGGTCAAATTAAATTAGCTGGCCAGACTTTACAGACGTGATGGGTATCGATAACTAATGACTCATAATTTGAATCAACTACAGCTCATTACGGGGTTCACAGCCGCCGGTAGCGTATAGTTACTAGATTTTATGTTTATGTGAATCACAGATGTCTTGTATAGATCAGAATGTTGGGCCACAAAACAGATGAATGAAAGTCAATTGCATGCAGCTGAGATGAGAATGCTAAAAGGGACGTATGGTGTTATGCGAATGGATAGAATAAGAAATAACTACTTATGAGGAAATCTGAAAGTGGCACCGGTGACAGGAAAGTTGTGTGGGAATCTGTTGTCATAGTATTGGCATGTGATACGGAGGAGTGAGGAAAATGTCGTGAGGAAAATGTTGAAGTATGAATTTGGCTATAAGAGTAGGAAAAGACCAAAGCAAAGGTGGATGGACTGTGTGAAAAACGATATTGCTAGAAACTAGAAAGGGAGTGGCTATCGAGATGACGTCTTATAATTTCCCCAAATTAGTTGGGATAATGATGATGTGTATCACAGAAGTGAAGTTTCGCCAGTTAATTTAATATGATCTTGTATAAAACAATTTTATTCCTTTGGAACTTTCCTTTCAATTTGCTATAAAGAAACACCTCACAAATAGCATTTAGTCAATTTTGACTAATTTCCGTTACAGATATCGATGAGTGTCGCGAAGGCACACACCTTTGTGATCAATTCCAGAACTGCATCAATACCTACGGCGGACACGAATGCCGCTGTAAGAACGGATTCGAACTGGACTCCTCATCTGGATCCTGTGTAGGTTAGTATTTAAATTCTAGGGGATTAGCGACTAATAACCATTGCCCATCTGATTAAAGTATTTGGCATCTTTTGCCCGAGTTTGATTCTTCTTTTAACAAACCTCTGCTTGTTTGTTCTTCTACGCGCCCAAAGTGATCAATAACATTTTCACCAGATGTCGACGAGTGTTCCTTGAAGTTGGATAACTGCGGCAACGGCCAACACTGCCTGAACCTGCTGGGCACGTTCACCTGTACCAGACGACCTGTGACCACCAGCAGTACCACCAGCACCACCAACCTGCCGATGTATGAGTACGAATACTATGATTCTGAGTAAGTACCTATTTGGAGATTTTTTTTCACTTCATCTACATCATCATCATCATCTGCCTGCCTTTTCCCAACTACGTTGGGTCGGCATCCAGTCTAACCGGATGCAGCTGAATACCAGTATTTTACATGGAGCGACTGCCTATCTGACCTCCACAACCCAGTTACTGGGTAACACGATACCCCTTGGTAAGACTGGTTGTCAGACTTTCGGGCTTCTGACGACCCGTAACGACTGTCAAAGATCCACGAATGACAGCCGGGACCAACGGCTTAACGTGCTTTCCGAGGCACGGAGGGGTCTTGGTATGTAAAGATGGTCACCCATTTACGGACCAACCGCGGTAAGCGTAGCTTAACCTGATCGATTGACCCGTACGGCTGTTTTTATTTAGCCACAAGCCCCACATTTCACTTCATCTACATATGTGGGCATTTTCGTCAAAATGTCTACCATTCCACTCATGGGATGTCCCATACATTCAAGTTGCAAATAACTAATGTTTTTATGACATAGAAGTGTCGAGTTATTATTGAATAGCTCCAAATGACTAAAGTTTTCTTTTTTTACTTAAATTGTTAAGAGAAATTTAAAACAAATTGATCAAATTAAATCCAGAAATGCGGCATCTTAAGTCTTGCAGTACTGTCCTCTTTTAGATATACATGACCTATGTTATTTTATTTCTTTGCAATTTGCTTCTTAGTACATATTGCACATATTTTAGTTTTTGTAATCTAGTTGTAGTTTTCAAGCATGTTAAACTCTATTATATTATAATACAAGTATTTACACATTTTAAAGTTTTTATCTGCCCCCTGGGTATGTGTTAACTGGACAAGTCCATGCACCGTGACCTTAAATTGAATTCATTTTAGTACTGATTTTTTTCTACCACTCGTCGACTTTTTATTTAAATAGTAACACCAAATCAAAAATGGTAACACCAGCAGCCGTTTTGAAGTGTCAGTTTACACTTGTCTTCAGTCTTGAGAGTTTTTTGACCGGTAACGACGTTTTTCGGAGTTTTCGCCTCACATTGACCAGTAACTATTTCACGTTTCCAGAATGATTATGTAATCTTAGTGTTATAGCAAAAATAGTTTCAGGTGGCGAAATTAACTCTGGTTTTCGGTAAATAAGAGCTATTTAGTTATCAAACAACATTTTTAGGTTATGATAAAAAAACTGAGAGAAGCTGTGGTACCGTTACGTCCTGACCATTACCAAATGACTGGTAACGTATGAGCCGGACTAAAAAAGTAACGGACAGGACAGCCTAAATATGTGGGCACACTGAGAGAATCCTTTCTGCTATGAAACTGCATAAAATATATGTTGTGGGGAAAATAATCCCTTACAAACATGTGACCTGAAATCTTTCGAATGCATGTATGGTAAATGCACGAAATGCAAAAACATTCCCATTATATCCGACACAAATGTGCAATTAAATCAAAACGTCACCTGGTACCAATGGGAGACAGTTATCTATAAATACTCCAAAAAAGAAGGATCAGAAACTACAGAAAAGACAACTAAGAAAACGGTAAAAGCAGAGAAAAACGGAACCAGTAATCACTTACTACAAGACTTTCAAAATGACATTAAACCTTTCAAGAAACATTATTTTAATAATATGCACCAACAAGACGAATATCAACTTATTACAAATCTGAAATATGCCTTAGCAGCATAAGTCAGAGGACTTAAAAATTATAAAGACAACTTTAATATTGTAAAACATGTGTTTTATTTACTAAATCGGTGTATCCACAACTTTACTATGTCAGGACCGTTACTGGTTGGTCAGGTATACGTGACTGTCCCTCGAAATATTTTAATAGCTTTTATAGGTTTTCTATGTTTCTTAAAATAATTGAATAGATTTAGTTATAATTTTAACAGACAGGCATTTAAGTTAACTTTGGTATGGTAATACTAAATCGATTACTAGTTGTTTAAATGATATATACAAATTAAATACAGCGTTTTCGTAACAAGTAACGTTCATGACAATTTTTTACAAATTACTATGGCAGTATTTCGCACACAACTGAGTTTTTGTGTTAGATTGCTATACAGCACAATTAATTAACCCATACACACCAAAAAAGTCTAATTCTAAGTTCAGTTTTATTTCAGGAGCAGTTTATTATTTGGTAACGGTCATGACCAAAACGTATCTAAGTTACTATTTATTTACATATATTATTTGAAATAAAGGCCATATAATAAAAGAAATACATAACTCGCAAAATTTGTTAAATTTATCACTCGATTAAACCAAGAATAAGCTAAAATATCCAAAACAATATCAGTAAGCTATTTTCAAAGATAGGTAGCAGTTTTAAAAAAAATGCCCATGTAGTAAAAGTCTATAATTCATTGACAGACAACACTGGGCTTAAGGTGGATCCGAAGTGGTAGCCAGCGAATGTCAGACTTCTTTACGTTTTTTGCAATTTACAGGTCAGTATCAGGTTGTAACTTGATCAAAATATGATTCGTGACCATACCAAATAATGAATGTAAACATAGAAGTATTAATGGAATTATAATCATTAAAATCATTAATACTGATGTATTACTCTACTACACTCTTTTCCATAAGAGATTTGTTCATAGGGAACAAATCGAACTAATCGTTAGAAAATTTCAATTTCGCGAGCTATCATTGCGGTTCCACCTTAAACTGGTGAGTCTAGAAGACTAGAAGCTTGAAATTTTGCAAGAGTAGGAACTCTTGAGAGTACTACGTAACAAAAGTGAACAGTAAGGATTTTTGAAAATTCACCCCCTAGGGTAAGGTCAAAATCAAATTCAAATTCAAACTAGGCTGAGAATCAGCACTCTTCGAACGTCAAAGTTACCTAAGACAGTCCTCCAAAACTGCCCGCCCTTCACCACTTCCTAGTGCTTTAGCTGGGAAGAAGAAGTGGCGGAACAAACTCCCCAGCAGCACTGCTGTCTATTTAGTTATATAAACTTGATTCTATACAAATCGTATGCAAAGTAATTAACATTACGAAACACAAAACATTAAATTAAATTACTTGCCATATGTTAGCTAGCACACGCCAATATACCAACAAAACAATGAAAACTGTGCTCAAGCAGATAAAAATTACAACATAAAAACGTAAACACAGAACTTAATACCTAAATAAAAGCCTCCAGGCATAAAGGGCGTGCCCGCTTACATAAGGCTATTGCTGTTGTGGCGGCATCTACGTCGCCACATGCGAACTACGCATCACACTGACGTCACGCAAAAATCCTGCATCGCGCAAGTAGAGTTTACCGCGCAACTGGCATATATACAACATCCCGACATTAACCGTCGGGCAGTTGCCCACCAGACACGACACCCGTCTGGTCGGAGGATCCTCCCTTTTCTATTGAGGATGAGTGAACTTTACACCCTGTTCCTCATGCCTCTATACTGTAAATATCAAAGCCACCACAGCTTCAAAAAACAAATGATGATTAACTTCAAGTTAATATAGTCTCTGAATGGTTGGCAAAGTGAAAGCCGATTAAGAGCATAGTCATACGAGGTTATCTAATTGTAAGCCCTCTATTCCATAGAAAGTAACATAAAATAATATTACATATGTATTCCCCGAGGGGATAGGCAGAGGTATACTCGTAGCTAGAGTACACCCACATTTCGCCAGTTATGTTTAAGTCCCATGTAACTTGCAGAAATTGTAGATGGAAAAACCCAATAACACTTTGCCCGACCCGGGAATTGAACCTAGACCAACGATTAGTCCGATCTAGTTATGTATTTGCAATAACTCATAAAATAATACAATATAACAACGCGTTCAGGGTGCTGGTGGGGCTCCCGCGCTACTGTAGTGCGTCTGCGATGTTTGCGCACGCGCACACAGACGGCTTTCACACTGTGCTGCGGCGCCATATCGCGTCTCTGATGTTCCGCACGCGTGGGAGCGCTAACTCTATCCTGAACGTGCTCAGCCACAAGCCGGACAGCCCCCTTCTGGGGCACTGGCTTCAAGCACAAGTGCGTGTGCCCGGGGCCCCAGAGGGCGGCAAATACTTAAATTAATATTGTAATTTTAAATACTAACATAGTTTTAAGTTGTTTTACTAACAATATGTATGGGCCAAATATGCCTGAAATAAAAATATTTTATTTTATTTTATTATTTATTATAAACTACATCAAGTCTTGAATGTTTAGTTCTTTATTAAGAGGTTTATACATATCAAATATTCGTTACATTTACAGCGAAGACAACTCAACCACAGACAGCGGCAACCCAGAAACAGTGCCAACAGTACCCACCACATCGAGCACCACTACCACAACTACGACCACACCAAAACCCACCACCACTTCGACAACCACTACAACCACGACTACCACTCCCAAACCCACCACAACATCTACTGTCAAACCCAGGAGTAATAATTATCCCTACCCTCCATATTTCAACATAACCAATCCATCGAGGCGACCGGACTACTATCCGAGAAGACCTGAATACATCCCTCGCAGACCAGAAAGTCCATCTAGAAGACCTTCACCATTACCACCGTACAGACCCGTCGAGCCCGTTGAGCCTACTGAAGCTCCAGATAACAGAAGGCCTGCCCCATTACCTCCATACAGACCCGACACTACATACACCAGGACTGCAGCAAGGCCAGAAATACCACCACCCATGCCAGAGCTTCCAAGTAAGCCCACTCCAGAAGTGCCAGATGATAGGAGAACGAATGAAATAGGAGGAGAGAAACCTGGTGATAAAAATCCTGACTTTGATATCAATGATCTGCATTGTTTGGATGGGTATGAGAAAGATGCTGAAGGGAATTGTGTCGGTGAGTTGAAATTAATTTGTAAAGTCTGCATTTAAATATTGCTTCTTATTATTGAAGAAGCAGTCTGTTATATTCCTTCTGAACACATCACACACTACAATATATTATATTTATTGGGTGTCTTGCTTTTTGTAGGCAGTAACAGAGTTTTTGGTACAGAATTTGACTTTACTTCTCTCAATTACTGATTCAATATGGTTGGGAAATTATCAAATAACTTCTCCCGCTCTGGGCGGAGCGGCAGGGTGTGTCAGACTCTTACTGACTAAAACTCACCGGTGTTCCTTCCGTTGCCTGTGTTGCCAGGAGCCTCGGTAACCCTTTTGGACTTTCCCGCGACCCCGCCAGATCTATCTAGACTACTGGATACAATTTGAGAGTCTCAACAGGCAGGTTGTGATTCAACATTGGTTGATGAGTAAAAAAGGCTTTAATTTAACTCTATTCTCTTATCTTCTAGACTCCAACGAGTGTGCACTAGGACAGCATGCGTGTAAGAACACAGAAGTATGCGTGAACAAGCCTGGCGGTTACATCTGTGAGTGCATGGCTGGGTTCCACCGGGATCCGTCAGGGTACTGCAATGTCATGATCACTCCGAGCACCAGTAGGACAACCAGCACCAGCACATCTACTAGTACTACCACAACTACAGAAAGGAATGCATGTGAGTTAACTTTTACCCTTTTCCTTCTTATCTAGACTTCCCGTCATCAGCATTATCTTCTCCCGCAGTAAAAAAACTCAAAAAAACAAGTAGTACACTTAGGATTTAAAAGTTATAATGTAGTTTTTCTATGTTTTTTTTACTGTGTGCACAAAAATAATAAAACCGATAAATAGATAAAAATACAAGTACCTGAAAATGTAGCAATTTTGACTGGTATAATTTTCCTCCCAAATTCTAATGGAAAAATATTTACTAACTAGTCAAAAAGCTGCTGGGCTGTTCAACATATTTAATCATACTTGTTATAATGTAATACCTTGGGAACATTCTTTAGGGTTTCATTTACATCACAATCTCTCTGATTGTATGCAAATGCAGGCTTAGCACGAGAACCGTACACAAGCGTTTTGTCGACTGAAGAGTAGACAAAAATGATTTTTCCGTGTAGACAGTTGACAGTTTGCTACCGAGAACTGTAGACAAGCGATTTCTATACTACAGAAGAGTAGAAATATAAAGCGTCATGCTAAGCCTGCTGAAGTAACAATATAAAATGTGATTGCAGTGGTGACTCCTGAATGGGCGTACACTCCTGTTCGACCAGGCCGCAGGTATCCACCCCTAGCCTGCGAGCTGGGCTATAGCTACGACACCACTATCGGCAAATGCGTTGGTAAGATACATACATTTTCTTTAAAAAAATTAATCGCACAATATTGGGCTAATTAACACCGATTTTATATTATGAATGGGGAAAGTCTAGTTTTATTTTTCTTTTTACTAGCCATACTATCCTGTTTGGCAAAGGCCTCCCCAAGTTCTTCCAGCTGTACTGTTTCCCGCGCGATCTAATCGATAAATATCTTTCAGAAAAAAAAACAAACTGGTGAAAGTAAGTCCGCCTTAAATGTGCTCCCCTGTGTGGGACCATTCTGGTGGTCATTCTGGTCCCACACAGGGGAGCCTTATGTCCAGCTGTAGACGTGTTCGGTGATATTGATAACTTTATTTCATTTACAAAAAGGCGATAGGTTTGTATTATGACAATATTGTTTTTTAAAAATCAAAAAATCTAAATCAAAAGTCATTTATTACATAAATGACTATATTCAAGCTAGGCTGAGAATCAGCACTTTTCGAAGGTAAAAATTACATAAGACAGTCCCCCAAAACGCCCGCCCTTCACCACTTCCTAGTGCTTTAGCTGGGAAGAAGAAGTGGCCAACAAACTCCCCAGCAGCACAGCTGTCTGTTCAGTTCGAGAAAAAATGGATTCTATACAACAGTATGCAAAACAATTTACACTTCGTGCAACACAAACATTAGCCATATGTCAGCTAGCACACCACTATACCAAAAAAAAAAAGAAAAGAAAAGAAATACACCGAAAACTATTCTCAAGCAGAGATAAAAACGTAAACAGAATTAAATACCCAAATAAATACCTCCAGGCATAAAGGGCGTGCCCGCTTACATATAGCTATAGCTGCAACAGTCACAAATGATGAACTAGGGCCATCAAAGAAAATAAACAAACAGTTAATTACTAATAACAAAACAAAACAATGGTCAGCAAGCACCCATTCACGAGCATAACGCAAAAATCAACCCCCCGCCTTATTTGAGGAAAGGAGGCAACCCGACCCCCGACGCTACCGTAAGCAGTGACATCTAAGGGAGCATGACGAACTTGCTGCCGGTTGCAAGAATAATATGATCAGTTATCGAGGTCGCTAGCTAACCACATATTATTATGGCAATACAACTCAACAAAAAACATTGTAATGAGAAGATTATGTCAATAATAAACGAAAATTAAATTAAAAATAAATTGACTTATTCAGTCAATTAAAATAAACAATTATATGAACTCATGTAACCTGTCACTAGGTAAGCTAATCGGAGAAAGAACATAAACATTGTCTTGAGACACAGCGACCAACAATTCTTATCGTTTAAGTAGTCGTTGATAGAATAGTATGCCTTTGAACAAAGTTTAGATTTTACTTTAGTTTTAAACGCATTAAAAGGCAAATCTAGCAAAGAAGAACCCTAGCTTGTTATAAAAAGTAATACCAAGCCCAACAAACGAGTTATGAACCTTGTGAAGCCGGTGAAATAGAGCACGTAATTTGTCCTTATTTCTGGTGTTTGATGATTGAAAGATGAAAAGATGAATTGAGATGCCACCGTGAGAATACCAATATCTTAAAAAAAAACCCTCAGAGAAACTCTGGCACCTAGCTGGTAAATTGCTTGAACAGCTCGTTTTTGAAGAATAAATATTTATTGAATGTCAGCGGCTTTATCTTTACTTTATTTGTCGTAAACCAATCCGTAACAATTGAGAGCCTGGAAGATTTCACACCATTAACATCTACACATTGCAGCCTACTTTATGTAAATATGAACTTATTACTTTATGAGCTTAATTTTGGACACCGTAATGATGTAGTTTACGCAAAAGCGTGTCATGTTGCACGCAATCAAAAGCTTCGGAGAGATCACAGAAGACTCCAATAGCATTTTGCGAGTTCTCCCATGCCTTAAATATGTGTTTCAGCAGTTTAACACCTGCCTCTGTAGTCGAACGACCTTTTGTAAAGCTATATTGTTCATTATGAAGGAGGTTAAAATGTCTTAGCAACTGCTTGAGTATTAACTTTTCAAATATTTTGCTAAATGCAGGTAAAATAGAAATAGGCCTGAAATTGCCAACGTCTTTTTTTATTACCTGATTTAAATAATGGTATGACTTTACTACACCTTATGAGGTCAGGAAAAGTTACTAAATCAACACATTTATTAAAAGTTACAGCTAGATAGGGGGCTACGATGTTTATTATATTACTTAATAGTTTAATGGAGATACCCCAGTAATCACCAGTGTTTTTAGACTTAAGTGTGTTAAAAACGTTAACTACATCACCAGGTGTTAGATGTTCGAAACTAAATAAGCGACTACATTTAGGCACACTACTATGCAAAAGGTTTTCAGCTTGAGACGGGGACGAATTTAAGGAACGAGTCGTAGTTATAGGTATGTTGGCAAAAAACCATTGAATGCCTCAGCTACGTCAGCTGCTTTATTAACTAATTTGCTGTCGACCATAATCTCAAGATGTTTTTGTTGTTGGTTGACCGACTTACCCGTTTCATTGTTAATAATTTTCCAAGTGGTTTTTATTTTATTATTAGAATTTTTAATTGTGTCGCTTAAAAAATTAGATTTAGCAAAAACACAAATCTTTTTAAATAATTTTTGACATACTCTAGAAAAGGAGTATCAAACCTGTATTTTTTAAACCATACTCGTATAACTCGTAAAGTCTCGTTCTACTTTTATAAATACCTGGAGTAGCCCATTGGTTAAATCCAGCGGGGGTGCTATTAATGTTAAGGGTTTTGGTCTTGAAAGTAGATTGGTACTCTTTTTGGACAACATCAAAAAGGGCTCCATAGATTTAATTAGGATTCACGTGGTCTACTATAGATGGTGTAATTCTATGAGCTATATTATTTTTAAACTTGTTGCAACGACTCGCTGTATAAGGCCTACATTCTATTTTATGCGGCTTTTTATGTAATGGCACAGGGAAGCTAGCTAATAAACCACAGTGGTCAGACGTTAAGTCACTTAACACTAATTAATTTTTGACATCACAAAATTGCATAAATCACTGATTATTACCTCCGGCACCCAAGCTAAGATTAAACTATATAGTGTTATGGGTGCCAGGGCTCTCTCTATTAATAAAATTTTGTCATTTTTATTGTTTAATATAATAATATATTTATTATATGCCGAAGTAGTACGGAGTTGCGTTGGGTTAGTAGCTATCGTTTGAGTTCAAAAAGAAAATAAAGTTATTAGATTAAATTAAACAAACTTAATAAAAAAATATAAAAAAAGTATAGCCACTGTCTCTTTCTACTGTGGGTGTAATTTGGGTGGTTAAGTGTATGGCGAAATGCTTTCCGAGCAACTTTTTTATCTCCTCGTAGGTAGGAGTCGTGAGCCATTGACCCACTTTCCTTTTACATTCGAATTTATTTATTCGATAAATCTTGCATTGTTTGTCAAACTGTATTATAAATTCGACTACCTAATACTCGGAAGTATCTTTCAGCCATTTTAGTTGTGGCCATTGCAAAGTCGGCTCGCTCCCGGACTTCTCTCCAGTCCAGACTATGCACGAGCAAAGCCGTATCGTCCGCATGAATAAATATGCTACAGTATGGGATAGATAAATTAGTTAGTCAGTATAGATAGAGGTTGTTTACATATATCAAGATGAGGGTAGGTCCTAAAATTGAGCATCGGGGAGGTCCGAATGACAATGAGCATTCGTCGCTGACGTGTGAGCCAATTTTGACACATTGTGTTCACTCAGAGAGATAGCTCTTAAAGATTGCCAGTGCTGGATCCCGCACTCCTATCCTCTCTAATTTAGACATCAGGAGAGGGACAGAGACAGTATCAAATGCCTTAGATAAGTCTAAGAAAACACCTAAACAATTAGACATTATATCGAGTACCGTTACAGTACTGTCAACAAAGGCAGCAACAGCGTCCTCGCATGTTGTTTCTATGAAAACCACACAAGCACACACATGGAAGCACATGGCATTTTAGCAGGTTATCAAAAGATAGCCTGCTAAAATGCCATGTGCTTCCATAAAGTTGATGAGACGACTGTTAAGCTTCTTAACTTTGACAGCGCTGGAAGGACAGATATAGGTCTATAATTAACGGCACTGCCTCTGTCTCCACCCTTGTGAATAGGATGCACTATCGATATTGATGAGTGATAAAACACTTGGAATTTAATAATGTTTAGGTTCCTCACTGTTTCCTCCAGATATCGATGAATGCGCAACGAACAAAGCAACATGTTCACCGCGCGAGGACTGCGTCAACGTCGAGGGAGGGTACCGCTGCGAGTGCGGCAGAAGGTGTAGAGGAGAGATCGAAAAGCCGACATACAGTAAGTTAAATACTTAACAGTAGCGGGTAAAAGGAATACTGTCCACCCTTTCATTGCAAATTGTCTACTTATGCTGCTGCTCAGGATTGCGGCGTCCTCCAGAACCTTACCGTTCTGAAAGACGCCGAAGTCATGAGCATATATATGCTTGCTTATCTCAGTAAAAATCGTTCTAGTTCCAACTGTATTTTTCCTTAGAGCCCAAAAGAAGCCCAGAACCTGTATATTTGGAGGTGGTAAACCTCAAGTTTGAAATTACAATGTCATGCAAAATAGAACAGAACTATAACCGTTATTTATCGAGCGTGTCATCCATATTAGTTTGGGTCTTAGCAAGATCTTCAAGTGTTTCCAATTTTCTTAATCTTAACATTATTTCCAGCCCCAGCTCCTGCAAGCACAACGCCTCGTCCATCGACAGCGCTAGCACCATCTTCGAACGAGAGTCGCAACGTGATCACAGTGGGAGCTCAATACGGGCAGCGAGGACCGTACTCCCCGCGACCTACTTACACCAGGATGCCCGATGTAGGAGCCATGATAGCTTCATGTCCATGGGGATACAGGCTGACGCCTGACAAAAGATGCTATGGTAAGACTTTTGAAGATTGATTATCCATGATAGGCGTGTTTTTTGCATGTTTGGATTGAAGGACCAGAATTATTTTATCGTTTGGTGCTTCAATCTGACAATGATAAACCATTGACTACCTGTATCTTTGTAGAATGAGTTTTATTAACTGCACATTATCCAACCCTGAATTACCTTTTTTTGTTAATTTATCAATTTAGTTTTATGGTTGATAGTTTCTATGGGGGATGAGGAAATATTCACCCTGTTCCCCATACTTACAAATATCCTAACAAAGTCTGATCATCCCTACTATGTTACTTAATAGACATTGACGAGTGTGCCCGCAATATTTCGGAGTGCGGCCCTGACCAGCGCTGTGAGAACTTCTACGGAGGGTACTCATGCCAGTGTCCTGCCGGACACCGCCTCGTCGGTCAGAACCAGTGCGACGATATCAATGAGTGCATGCATGGCAATGTAAGTTAGCTTTCGATTTCAGCTTTGGATCTTAATAGAAGACTCATCTACCTCATCATATCATATCTGCCTAGCCTGTTCCCTACTTTGTTCGGGTCGGCTTCCAATTTTACTAGCTGCAGCTAAATAATAATAGAAGCGTCCCTACAGTTGGGATTATTTAGATTTTGTTCCTTTGTTCCGAAGATCGCTGTCAGAGGAAGGTATTGGAACCACCAAGATGGTTAAATTCTTATTTTTCTTACTTTGAACCGGCTAACAGTGTGTGTTCCTTTGTAGCTCAAGCAATATTTAATCCGATTTTTACTTTGGTCAGTTTTTGTAAAACTGTCCGACCCTGATTGATTTACCAGTAAACAGTAATTCAATTTTTTCCTTCCAGCCTTGCGCATACGCCGAATGCCTGAACACATGGGGTTCCTACCGCTGTATTTGCCGCGAAGGATTCCGCAACGCTCCCTCAAACGACAAGGTGTGTGTCGACCTGGACGAATGCTCCGAAAACCCTGGTGTCTGCAGCCAGGGTTGCGCTAACACCTGGGGCAGTTACCGGTGTTACTGCAAGAGGGGGTACCGCCTTACTGGTGATAACAAGTAAGTTTCAGTTTTATTACTTTTGGGTTGAATAAAAACGGTACCATAGGGCGGTTACACGGTGCGATTTAATTGCCTGTGGCATACGTAAGTTTAACAACAATAAAAGTTGCACCGTCAAAACAGTGTTTATACGATGCAAGTCATTTGTCGCTTCAATTTTATTGTATGCCACAGGAAAAAAACTAGCATCGTGTATATGGGGCTTAATAGATTGAAAATCGTAGTTCCAGATATAACAGAGTCAAATTCTTTCATTCTCAAGATAAGAATCAGACGGCATGTTTGGCAGCTGAAGCAATCCTAGAAACCTAGAGGAATTGTTTTGATTAGATACCCTCAATCCTATTATTTTATCTAATAACATAAACTCACGACTTCTTTCCATGGGGGAAGGCAGAAACTATATAGAACGCCACCTTCTACGCTCCTTACATATAAGCTCCTTTTGCTTCGTTTACGTTAATACGAGTACATCTGGTCATACACGCACGTTCTATCTAACATACCTAAGTATCGGAGGAGGTCGAGGCTAAGTAATAACAGCCGCACGGGTCGACCCATCTAGTCAAGCTACGCTTGCCGGGGTTGGTCCGTGGATGGGTGACCATCTTTACATACCGAGACTCCTCCGTGCCTCAGAAAGTTCGTTAAGCCGCTGGTCCCGGCTGTCATTCGTGGATCTTTGACAGTCGTTAGGGGTCGTCAGAATCCCAAAAGTCTGATAAGCAGCCTTACCAAGAGGTATCGTATTACCCAGTTACTGGGTGGTGAAGGTCAGCTAGGCAGTCGAGTCGATCCATCAGCATCGTTGGGAAAAGGCTAGGCAGATTAATCCGATAAGTGTCTGTATCACCACTTCTAAATAGGGCCCATCAGTAATCCAGGGCATAGTGAAACAGGCACGTCATATTAAAACTCACTGGATAGGTCCACTCGAATTTGTGTGGTTCTTTCTTCAAAAGACCATTTCAGACATAGATCTACATGGTCCTCACATGATCTGACCAAGATTATGTCTGGACTTTAAAAGAGACTTTGACCCTTGAGTTTGTTTCGCCATTTCTTCTCAGGGGTAGTCAGATAGGAAATGTCGACTCCATCTAGCTTATTTTTTAATTATTTTGTTTAATATGACGTGTTTAAGTGATTCTCATATCCTATTTACAGAATAAAAAATTTCATTTCATTTCATTTCAAAATAATTACTTTCGTTGGTGGAAGTTACCTTTAGTTCACTTGCTAGAGCTGATGATGATGAACCGAATATAAAGTGACTACTTCTGAAAAAGTGTCCACCAGGAATTCCGGACATTACGAAACAGGCACGACATATTAAAAAAAACCGTTGGATGTAGATGTAAATCCAACGGTTTTTTTAATATGTCGAACGAGAACCGAGATGCCAGAACCGCTAATTTCTGTCTACTTTCGGCTGAAATTAGCTGTTCTGGCTCACCGGAAACCAGTGTTCGTACATGATTCCATGACCACATACTTTCTTACATAAAAAAAATAATTCTTCTCAGGACTTGTACAGACGTGAACGAATGTGAAGAGTTCTCATCGTCGCGCCTGCGCGGCAAGCTCTGCGGGGGCGAGTGCGTCAACGAGCCCGGCAGCTACCGGTGCTCCTGTCCGGCTGGTTACAGACTATCGGAAGACAGCAGGAGCTGTGTCGGTAAGAAGCGGTTATATCATCATAATCAGCCTACAATGTTCCTACTGCTGGGACACAGGCCTCCTCTTTTCCAGAGGGACTGGGCCGTAAGCTACCACGCGGGCCGCGGGCCGTGGGTGCAGCTTGGTAGATTTCAAATGTCTTCGAATTTTTGGTTCTAGGACATGCCGGTTTCCTCAAGATGTTTTCTTTCACCGTTTTGAGAGCAGTGGTGATGAAATTATTTACCCAAAGTAAAGCGCCTGCCGGCGTTCGAACCCACGACCTGCAATTTGTAAGTCGGGGTAGTTACCACTGAACCACCACTGCTCTCTCAGCGGTTATACATATAGGTAATGGTATAAAACACCCTTAACTAACAAAGCCGAGAGTCACTTGTTCTTCCCGTTATTATGCTCTTTTCTTGCACAGAACCATACTTGGGAATCTTCTGATTCAACTATTTTTGAGGTTTTTTTTTTTTTCAAAAAAACAAGTTTTAAATATTACTTATAACTTAACTTTAAATACCTCCACAACCCCTGTACCGTTGTATGCACCCATAAGCAAAATGTTTTGCGTGCGTTACATTGCTGGCTGCCGTAAACACCGATCACACCAAAAAAGTTTACACCAGCAATAATTTTGCTCTAAGTTACTTAGCTTGATGTAGAGATTGCGTAGGTACCTCATAACTCATAACAGCTATGTGATGAGTCTTTTTACGCTCTGTATTTCCATTAATGTATTGTGCTGTGGTAAAAATACAGCTTGAAGGCAGTAGTGCATCATTATGACGTTTCTACAACAGCGTCTTATCCAAGTGACTGCCGGTGGTACAAATTATTATTTTCTCTTTTATTCAATAAATAATAAATATTTGAAGGTACAAAACATACCTGAACGCATTTAAGAGGACTATCACAAAATTGCGTTCTGAAAGATTAAGTAGCCGACGCATCGCATTGTGTAGTAATTACGCAGTTTTAATTAGGTTTATTATAAGTTTTATAGATTTCTTCTTACTGTTTTTGTATGAAATTTAATTTCTTAAAAACAACCGTTATTCTGGTATAAATTTTACTTATTAATATTCATGTTGTGAGGAATCATTTACAGTTAATACAATTGACTTATATTCAATGGTTAATACTGGGCGGTTTTAGTAGGTAGTTGTATAGTTTTTAACGGGATTCTATATATAGATTCCATACATATTTTAACATTCTGAGGCCATTATGAACGAAAGCACTATTTAAGACATATTTTTATATATATTTCATTTCGTTTGCATATGCAGGTATACAGTAGTTCAATCCACGAGCTCGAAAAAGTGCCGTCGCGCATTTTATGAAAACTTGCTTTGGAATGTTTGCTTTATTAATATAGATATTTATGTAGACAAAAAATGGGAATCCCTGGACCGCTATAAACTATACTAATAACTATTCTCCACCACTTAATTGTCGAAAAGTTGTCGAAGTCTTTCAGTTTCTCAGAAAAATAACGCCAAAGTTGGCCATTTAACGCAAAAATCACGGGCTTTTTTGCACTGCCATAAAAATTCGCGCAAAATATTCATCGTAATTCTGTAACACATGGTATCTTATGTATCTGTCGCAGAAGGATTGTAGAATCCACTGTTTACAAAATCACTAGTTGTTTTACAAAATTACAAGCAGGTTTGTGTAAACGTTATGCGAGTATCAATGCAGCGGGTTAACGATTAGACGTTATGTAAAACAGCGTGAAATCAAACGTCAGATTGTAGATATATTTTTTTTCTGGTTCAAGCCATGGTACGGAGCGAGAGGGCATGGGCAGCCGTCACCTCCTCTTGCGAAGCAGTAATGCTCGCGAAGGAGAAGGCGGAACGGTTGAGGGAAAGGCAAATTTCGCGCCCTCTCGCCCCTAGCCGCCGCAGGAGACGCCCTGGCGGAATCCCGGGCGGATTTCCGGCCACCGTGGGCGCGGGCTTGCGGACGGTGAGCAATGGGTAGCTCACCGTCCGGTAAGGACCAGGCCCGGGTCGACGGCGCGTTGTATTCCACGCGCGCATCAAAGAGATGTCGTCAGCACAAATGTAGGGGTCCCCTAGGGCCGATGCCTGCCGGGGTTGCGGGAAGGTACTAATGGGTCACCGAGGCCCCTGGCAACACAGGCAGGAATACGCTCCGCCCAGAGCGGGAGAAGTTATTTGATGATTTCCCATCCAAAAAAAAATAAAAATTGTAGATTTTAGTTCTTAATTTTGACGCTTGTGGCTCTGTGTGTCGTGACATCAATAATGGCGTCCGAAACAGAAATAAATAAAACTGAGTAATAGCAGTGTAAATTGCCCTAACTCGAGCGAAAACAGTGATTGGACAATTTTAATATAAAGTTTTCAAGAGTTTAAGAAAGTCAGTTCTTAAAATATCCCTGGCTGGTGCCGCCCGCCATTGCGGGACACCTCAGGCTCGCGGGGGTAATGAATCCTAACGTCCTAACCTAAACCAATTAGTTAGGGTGCCCTAACTTAGTTATTGCGACTGATTCGGAATTAGAAGCCACCAAACACCAACTGCTTATTGTGACTGCAGATAAGCTATTCTACAATACGTCTAAACGTGGGTAACAGTTTTGTAAAAGGTAACGCAATGACAATCCAGCTGAACGTTGTTCAGGTATTTCACACAACGGCGCTGTTTTGTAAAACAACTAGCGGTTTTGTAAAACAGCGGAATCTACAATCCATCTGCAACGTAAATCTACAAGCACTCGCGATTTAAAATTCGTGCTCGTTGCAATTCCGTTCACTGAGTATAAACCACGCGAATAAAATCGAGCGGTAAGATTTCGCAGTGCGGGCTAGGCCTAAATCAAATCATAATTTTGAGGAGAGATCTAGCATAAACTACCTACCTCTACTACATGATGTAGCTAGATGTAGTCTACATCTACCTTAAACAATTGCCTCGTTGGTCTTGTCGTCGCTACAGCTGAGTATGAGGTCTTGGGTTCGATCCCCAGGTCGGGCAGTGTTATTGGATTTTTCCATCAGAAATTTCTCAGTGGCAGCCCGAAGTCTGGATCTGTGCCCGATTGATGGCAATAGGCTCACCCCCTATTATATGAGACCTAAACATAACTGGCGAAATGTATGTGTTCTATGGGTACCTACACCTCTGCCTAACCCTCGAAGGGTTTACTCGTACGGGCGTGATGTTATGTTACGTTATCAAGCATAAAATTAATCATAATATTTTTGACTTACAGACATAGACGAGTGTGAATCAGGCGAGGCACGCTGTGGCAGCGACGCGGGCTACGTGTGCCAGAACACGCGCGGCAGCTACCACTGTCATCACATCGACTGCCCGCCAGGGTACAGGCTTGAGTCTAAACAGTAAGTTACTTACTGCTTTTTAGGGTTCCGTAACCATATGGCAATAATGGAAACTTCATTGCTCGGTGTGGCGGCATCTACATCGCCACAGGCGAACTACGCAACACACGTCGTGACGTCACGCAAAATCCTGCATCGCGCAAGCAGAGTTTGTCGCGCAAATAGCATATATACAACATCCCGACATCAATCGTCAGGCAATTGCCCACCAGACGCGACACCCGGCTGGTCGGAGGATCCTCCTTTTTCTATGTAGGATGAGTGAACTTTACACGCTGTTCCTCAAGCCTCTTTACTCGGGTACTTAATTGTAGCTACACATCGAAACAATATTATGAAACACAGATTTTAGATCACAACCAAATGAATACTGTTCGATATACACAAAACTCAATCTCAACGCATTTATATCAATTAAAAAAGCCTTACCAGGTACTTTTGAATAATCAAGGAGTCGGTCAGTTAATCAGAAAATTGAACCTAGTTGCCCCATCCAAAACATAGATCTCTGTGGAGAAGAATGGGCAAGAGATTACAAGGACACTCTTTTAAATCAAGATATTACTAAATCCTAGGTACATTATTCTTGTTGCTTCTATATGTGAGAACAATGTAAAAAATAAAACAATTAAAAGTATAAGATTAATAATAAGTCTTGGTAGTTAGGAGATGACCAATCTCAACTAACGGTGCCCGTTCACGGACTTGACGCGTAGATCAGTATCATCCAGCTCATCCATTTTGTAGTGAACCGAATGATGATGATACAAAACCTTAGTTTTCAATGTATTTGAGAGATGAATAATTTTATTTGTCTTTTAAGTGTCCTTGGTGTCTTTGGTTTTGTTCGTCGAGTCGTTAAGCTCCTTAAGTTCTGAGTTGAGCTACACACACACAAATGCGTGCTCTGACTGGACAGGACCACTCAAATGTGTATGGTTCTTTCCTCAAAAGACCATTTGAGACACCAATCTATATCAATCAACTGATCTAACCAAGATTATTTCTGGATTTTTACATACACATTGACATTGATTATTTTTTTAGATCACAATGACGTGAATATTTATTTTACTTAGTATTTTAATTATCGTGAATGTGAAGACTATGTGGGCCATTGTTTTATTTTAGTTTTCTATCTCGTTTAAATCTTGGTCTGGCAGTTTGAGTAATTTATTCGGCCTACCCAAATGTCCTTTCTTTCGTATTGTTCGTCGAATCTGTGAGCTCCTTAAGCTGAGCTGCACGATTACTGACAAATACTTTGACTGACTGGATAGGTCCACTCAATCTGTGTGGTTCTTTCCACAAAAGACCATTTCAGACACCGATCTATATGGTCTTCACATGATCTGACCAAGATTATGTCTGGACTTTAAAAGAGACTGTGACTTTTGAGTTTTCTCTCTTGTCAGACTACTCGGCGTTTCCTGACTACTCAGGAAACGCCGACCTCATCTAGTTTTTAAAATATTATATGATTGACGTGTAAAAGTGTTTGTACAAACCTACTTACAGAAATAAAATCATTTATCACAATTTACTACCAAAATGTTAAAACTTGTCTAAATATATAAAATAACGTTAAGTTTGTAATGTCAGAAAAAAACCGAATCTCTCTACACCAGTTGATCGCACCCGTACGAAGTGCGCATGATGAAGTGATTATATTTTAGCACTTTGTCGGCGTGATTAATATGTACACCTATGCCAAATTACAGCTTTCTAGTACTAAGCCTCTCTGAGCCACAGTGGGGTCAGACAGACAGACAGACGGACATGGCGAAACTATAAGGGTTCCTTGTTTTCTACGGAACCCTAAAAAGGGACAATGTTTGCGCTGATTTGCTGGATTCGTTTTTTCCTCAACAGATCGTTATTTCTCCTGACAAACATTGTCAGGAGAAATAACGATCTGATTTTGTATAAATGTATTTTATAGTTATTTTGGAGCTATTCCTTTCGTTGCACCTGTCATGTTTCGTCTCTGCATCACCCTCAGGTTGACTGTTAGAAAATGTTTCAGGCACTGAGCCTGCCTTCGTACAGTATCTTTTTACTTGTGCATAAAGTTTAAATAAATAAATAAATGTGTACTTCCAGCCGCTGCACCCGCGTACAGCGATCATGCCAGGTTGGCGACTGGACGTGTCTTCAGCAGCCCAGCACATACAGTTACAACTTTATCACCTTCGTCGCTAACATCTATCTACCTTCGGGCAGTGTAAGTATCAAACAGATTATATTGTATCTCTTACTTGCCTTCTTCAACTTATAAGATACACCTACAGATATAAATCAAAAGTCATATCATATAATATTCAATTTTGGCTGACATTGACATTTTTTACGTCAAAATTACATACACATAAGACTGTCCAAAACGCCCGCCCTTCACCACTTCCTAGTGCTTTAGCTGGAAAAAACAAGTGGCGCAACAAACTCGCCAGCGGCACATCTGCACCTTAAAATTCGTGAAACAAAATCAATCACAAACTAAGTGATTTTGAAGGACATTGCTATTCCATTGCTTCATATGTTGTTGAACTGTCAAATTGAAAGCCATTGCTACTGTGTGTTACGCAGTTACGCTGCTGTCTGAAGTTAGAAAAGGGGTAAGCTATTCTGCCAACAAGAGGGCTTATGCTAGATTTCTAGCGATTAACACGTTGACGGACACGCCGGTTATGACATTCATTAGGAACTTGCGCAGAATGACGCAGCCGGTTATACCCTTCGATATTTTTTGTACTCTAGAAGCACAACTGCTTTAGCAGACGAATTTCCATACTGCTACCATATAGTTCATCATCAAGTGCCCCCAAATTAATTTATTTGAATTGCTAGGTGTCACATAACATGTCTTTTTACCGCTTCCAACGTACTACTACTTGGAACATTTGTGTGCGCACTCACACTTACGCAGCGTTCATAGCAGCAGCCATTGTAAAAGGCATTGGCGAAGGCTATGGCCGGTGCTGTCTTTTTTAAATACTTTGCTTTTTTTACCGGTGACAGTACGGCTAAAGCCTTTCATACAAAAATCTTGTGTCAAGATAGGGTTACAAAATCAAGCAGTGTCCGCGAACGTGTTAAAAAACTACACGGACCGTGACATGTGGTGGGGATTACCAATGGTTCCCCACCTGTGTAATGCCTACATATTTGTTTTCCTCAACAACGCGGTGCAGGGAAGCACGTGGCCATTTAGGTTAAGGGGCCAACCATCACCTCTTGTAGTAGTCTCAGTATTATTTTAATACTAGGTTTTGGCCGCGTGGAGGTCGAAAATTATCCCACCGAAACGTACTACCGAGATAAAAGGTATCCTATGTCCTAACCCAGGTCATGGTCTACCCATGTGCAAAATTTCATCAAAATCCGTTCAGCCGTTTTAGCGTGAAAGCTTAACAAACAAAATCACTTTACAGTGAAAAATTATATGACCTGCAATGCTCCATCTCTTTCTCACATTAACGTAAGACTAAATTATTACTGCCATTAGAGGTGATACAGTCCTAAATTATTCATCTTCAGTTATATTAATTAATGTACGTGTTTGTGTGTATCTTCCAGGTGGATCTATTCACGATGCACGGTCCCTCATGGCAGGAGTCTATTGTGAGTTTCGAGATGCGAATGATAGCCGTGGAAGCCTCCCCAGGAGTTAAGCCTGCTGATCTTAGATGTTTCGAGTAAGTTCTGGAAAAAATATTTACCTTCATCCTTAGTATGGTTCTTGTGGTGTTACTAGATATTTTCGATTGCATTTGTGGGTGCTGGAAACTGACAATTATATCATGCACACACATTGCTGCAACGACTTACTAGTTAAGTATAGAATTTGAAAAAGAATTAAGCAGCACATTGTAACACACATCAATCACAATCTGAACGATTTTAAAGTACCTATATTGCTAATCCATTGCTTCATATGTACGCAAATTTGTCTGCTCAACAAGGTATATAACGCAATGAATGTTGTTGATTTGTCAAAATGAAACCCGTTGCTACTGATAGTGTATCAACAATTAAAATTAATAAAAATACAATTATCCCTTAGGTCAGGTCCCTCAATATACATACAATATATGAGGGAGGCCTTTGTCCAGCAGTGGGACAGTGTATGTTAAAGAAAAATGAAAAAAATATATATACAATGTGTCTACAGACAGGGCCGGATTTACAAGTGTGGAGGCCCTGGCAACCAAGAAGTGGAGGCCCTAAAAATGTGAGATATCAAATCAAGAGATGAAAAAATTTAAAAAAGTTATCTTGTGATTGTGAACTTTTTCTTTGAAGGGCACAAAGGATGTATTTTTCCTTATCTTACAAACAAATTGTGGAGGCCCCTTCTTTGTGGAGGCCCAGGGCCAGTGCCCCTGTTGCCCTGCCCTAAATTCGGCCCTGTCTACAGACACACATCGGCACAATTAATCGGCTTAATTATCTGCATACCGTATACACGGTGTGCCGATAATTAAGGGTGTGGTGCAGACCATCAAACTCAGCAACTTTTTGATGGGGACTAAGATCGTAATCGTGAAAAAAAAAATCAGTCATCCCATACAAAACTTCAATAATTACTAAACCAAATGTATGGGACGACTGATCATTTTTACGCGATTCCGATGTTGGTCCCCGGGAGAAAGTGGTTCAGATTGACGGTCTGTACCACACCCTTAAATTTCGGCACACCGTATACAGACACATTGTATGTCTTTATAATATTCTCAAAAGTAGTGTCAAGCAATTTTGTACCATTTGCGACGACAGTTATTCAGTTGTATGACAGTTTTCGACAGTTATTTATAATGAGCACGGTACTAAAACAACACGCAGCACTTCCATACAGCATTGCATTAACTAAAAGGAGACGGAAAGATATAGTTTGCCCTCAAAAAAGTACAAAACATGCTTTCACAGCCAAATTTTATACCTCGGTCCGCTACTCTATAACAGGCTAAATGGAAAAGTAAACATCTACTCCTTAAATCATAGGAAATGCAAGAAAACCCTTAAGGAAACTCTTCAAACTATGTCCTATGAAGATACAGAGAAGTTATTACTAGTGCTAAAGTAAAATATTGTTTGTATTATTGTTTTTAATTAGTTAAGTTAAGATACTATAATTTTAAACACCTTTTTACATTTATGTACCTTTAAGATTAATATGATATGTGATTATTTAATCAATTAATGTTACCTCAAATCGCCTGAAACACAGGATTACCTAGTTCAGGCACAAATCATGGGTGAACTTGACATAGATTTAAGAAAAACTGTTATTTAACGTTATACCTTATATATTTTTGAATATATTTTTATTTTTCATTTATTTATTAACTTCTGTGACTTTGACTTGTCCTACAGCCCGTTCACACATAGTCTCCATTTTACTGGTCCGTTTTATCGGATACGTTTTTTTTCATCGATGGCGTATGGAGTTGTATGAGCGACTTCACATGTATGACACAGTATTCAGTACCTATAGGTACAGTAAAAAATATCGGTCCGTTAAATTATGACATTCCGTTTTGTCATCGAATACTGGATGAACATGAACGGAATACGTATCCGTCATGTATCCGTACAACTTTACCGGATATATATTGTGTGGGGTGAGGGGGCCTGCAGGCGGTGCTGCTTCCATCCTGGTAGAGTAGCAGTGGTATACTGCGAATTTGCTTGTGAACATAGTATCCAGTGATGACGGATACGTTGAACATTATCGATGCCTGTGTGTGAACAAAGCATATTTTTTTGTCGTATCCGTTAAAACGGGTACCGTAAATACGGAGACTGCGTGAACGGGCTGTAAGGCAGTTAACAGCATTAAGTAACTATTATATAAACTATATACAAACTATATTTTTCTATTTGCTTCTATAGCATTAGATAGACAAACTATTATAGGTTAGGTCTCCTATTTTGCTGTGCCTATCAGGGTCCATAATGATCTCTGATATGATTTTAAGTTACTATCCAAGTACACATTGTGAAAAGCAGTAAATAATTGAGTATTCATACCTCTCTGAACTCTTTCTCTAACTTTCCAGCATGCGTCCTTCAGGCAACATCTGCGTGATCTCCCTGCTATGCTCGCTCCAAGGGCCACAGGTGGTGGAACTCGAGCTGACTATGTCTCTGTACCAACGCACCATGTTCGCTGGCAGCGCAGTGGCCAGGCTGGTCGTGATCGTGTCGCAGTATGAGTTCTAGTGGCTGTCAGGACGTTTGGGACAGTGTGTACGACGCTACAAGGTTCTTTGGGCGCGTGGCCAAAATCGGAACTAGGCGTTAGTTAGCCAACCTGTTTTGTCAATACCATTTCTACCAACAACGCCCCCCTGTCAGTCAGGCGCCAAAATATCCATGTAGCACTGTAGCTGTGTTCTGTACCCCGTGCATGATTTTTTTTGAAAAATAGTTTAGTTATTAATGTGTCGCCATCGAATAAAAATATTAGCAGCACCAAAATAAATAACCTTGATATATGTTTGGAAAATTATAGGTGATAAAACTCTGTTTTCAATGAGTCGTGTTTGTATGCCTATGTTTTACGATTCCACTCGTTCGTGCTAGGGGGACAGGGTCCAGATCGGACCAACAGAAGGCGTCTTGACCTTTTAGAACCATGATTGTTCCAGTGTTAGAGAGATATGGAGGATAGCATCATCTCGTTCGCAATGCACCAATGATGATTTTATCACTTTATAATTCGACCCCACGCTAACGTTTAGACAAGACAAATCCTACAACTGCCTCATTGGTCTGGTCTTCTGAATTTATGACCAAAAGAAAGATAATGCTTTTAGATAACGTCATGATTGCTCGATTTGAGTACGTTGATTTGTTTTAAGGATAAACTTATTTGCTTGTAAAAATATTGTTTTGTAAGTCATACATTTTTGTTAATCGATATACGTAAAATCTAGTGACTACTTAATATTTATGTATCTGGTATTAAATACCTATAAATTATAATAATCCGCCTTCGCTTTATTTGTACCCTTTCACCTTCTGTTATAGACATTGTAAATAAAACAACAAAATAAATTGGAATATATCTTTTTAATTTTTTTAAGCACAAGCATTGACATACACCATGAAATGATGGCGTAACGGTTATATACATACATACCTATAGGTAATAGTGCATTACATTAGTAACTGATTAGATCTCAAGATCACAACATATTTAATATTTTAAACTATATCTAGACAACAGATGCAAAACAATTACAATACAATTGTATCACTACAACGCTCTGGTCCCTTGATCCGATCCACTCCTGCGCACCAACATATCGTTATAAAAATATCCTCAATAATAAAAATACAACTCTTACAAATTATAATATTTCGCTTATTTGATGTTAAACTTCGATTAATAGACGTCATTAGTAATTTAAAACTCGAATCTAATACAAATAGGTATTAAACAAACAATTATAAACAAATAATATAAAATAGTAATACTTATAAACGAAGTCATATTCATCATTGCATATTATAATAATTTAATTCTGCAAAATATATTTTTTATTTACGCGTCTATTAATACAAGGTTATTGTCATTAATTGTGATTTAAAAAAATAACGATTGCTAAAAACAAATTGCCATGCACCACAGCACTATTCTATCATAAGGTCACAAAAATCATGACTGTTATAACTAATATTGTAGATGGCGGTGCTGTCGCTCAGCAACCAAAACATCATTAGATTTTTCTATATTTAGACATAGCTGTCTGATAGCTGCTAATACCTTATCTTAGGGGTGCTTCACAATATGAGTCGGTGTGATTCGGCACTGCCGAGTGGCAAAATCGAATACAATTTTGGCGCCCGGCTGTGTCGAATCATGCCGCCCCGAACATATGTGTAGCACAGATCTAGGATCTGAGTAATGCATTATGCATTACTCAGAATCTAGATGCTTATGCACCGCCACTGACTCCGTGGGAACAACTTACAAAGTTGCGTTCTATAAGGCAAATGCCTCACTGGGTAAGTACGAAAATGAAGCAAACGTTTAAATAAAAACGGTTGTTATATTGCCTAAAAACGAAAGTATCGAATAATTATATTAAGCTTTTATCGAAACGCGTAAAATAATTATTTTATTCAAATAAAAGGAACGATTTATTTCGACATTTAGTAAAGGTGATAGTTTGGACCTATATACGACGTCAATAAATTTAGATTTATAAAATTAATATAAAATAAATGTAAAATAAACTTTCAAAAAAAAAACGATACAATTAAATTCAATTCAGAAAAACCATATTTTTATAATCATTAAACAATAGAATCAATATTATATTTACAAGTTATTAAACGTAGATAGCAGTACAACAAAATATCGAGTCATATGACTTTTAGTTTATTATTAAAAGTCACCTTTCTTAGCTGCCGCACCTCAAAAGCGTATTGATATACTGTTTACTGTACTTACAATCTAATTGCAATATTTCTTTATTTTAAATTAATGGCACAGAAAAACGACAAAAGTTTACTTGGTTGCTAGAGTGTTATTAAAAATAACAAGTCAACAATAAAACAAATATAAAGGAATCGAACTGTAAGTACAGATTGATTAAATAATACTTTTACGATAAATGGCATAGACAACAGTCTTCACAACATGCAACAGTAATGAATTAGACAGTTAACATTAAGTGCCTACAAATCGACGATACTTAGATAACACGAATGCAGGTTTATCGATAATATAGTCGATGTAATTCGTTTAAGTAATCGAATCAAAATCGACCTACTTATTATTTGAAAATCGAATCAGCGTGAAACGACGCGATCGGTAATCGGTAATTGAATGCATATTGAAAACAATATTCGATTAGTCGACTAAGCAGATAATCGACTTGTAGACACTATAATATTTTAAGGAAGCTTACGTTCCGAGCACAACACACAAGCATGTACAAATCTGATATGACACTGTAAATTCGTACAGTTTCACGGAACTTCTGATAGGCTGTTATAGCACAGTTACGGTCAAAATATAACGCGAAAAGTATATATTCTACATAATTATGAAATAATACGTACTACAGTTTCCGAAATTATGAATTAATATTATTAAATAATAGAATAATTGTAAAAACAGTAACATACATAATAGTACAGTACATAAATATACTGCATTTAGTACCAAATAAAAAAGTACAGTGGTAAAGGGCGTGCGTTTTTGAGGGACTGTCTTATGTAATTTTGACGTTCGAAAAGGGCTGATTCTCAGCCTAGTTTGAATAAATCACTTTTGATTGATTGATGGTTTTGATTTTGAATAGTATATGCACGGAGCATAATTTGCAGCTATATTGATATTAGCATCATCTAGTTCAAAATATAACAAACAAGTTTCGAGTAACAAAAAAGCATCAAATGTTTTGTGATTCCCACCGTAACATTTGCGAGAGCAAAAGTAGGGTGAAACATATTATATTTTCACCGCAACTGCAGATATTTGTGACTAAACAAACGCTCTAATATATTAGTTAAGTTTCATCTAAAAACGTATAAACATTTTACACATTCTACAACTAACATTAACATTAATCAATCAACACATCAATGTTAAGACGCTGCCAGCAGCTAAACCGCAGTCACTGTCAGACTGTATAAAAAGAAAAAGAAGCGCGATGACACAACGCTTGTAATTTATTGCAAAATATGAAGCAATTATCAATTTGCTCAAAATTGAGTTGAGTAATTGAAAATAAAAAACAACCAAGTTCTGCATTCAAATAAGACGTTCTTTTTATTAATTAAGTAACGTAACGTGTGTTGATATTTAATGCAGATATTTTGGATTGGAACTCAAGGTTAGTTTAACGTTAGTTTGTGTCGAGATTTTTTTTTTCAAAACATAAGTATAGGTATTGTTTTGGTAACAACCAAGTTCTGAGAAATATGTTCAAAATGAACATATATTTTTCCGCTACCACAAACTATACAGATTAGGCAATTTTTTTTCATAAGACATGCCTATTTTGGTCATTTGCCTCTTGTCAGCGCCTTAACATGGAGCTACCCTCTTTGTGACAAGTTTCAAACATAACCTTCATTATAGTTTACTCAATTCACGACCGCGCGTCATGTGACTCTTATAATCATTGTCATAAGGTGTAATTTGCAATGATTGACGCACGTTCGTGAATTGTAAAAATCACACTATGCTGTATGAAATTATATACTATTGTTTGTACATGGTAAAATTAAATTAGCTAGCGAGACGTGATAGGTATGACGTTATCTTAACATGATAAAACAAAAAAAAAAAAAGTTAATGGGTTTTTTTTTGGGAGTCATCTAAATAATAGGGTCTTACACCCATTTTTAAAGTGTCTTAATTAAATTCTATAGTGCTGATATGCCCCAAAAAATCACAAAATTTTTATTCAATCGATAAGTGACATAAAAATGCATTTAAATTTTACATTTTCAAATTTCGCGCGTAGTTTGACGAAAACGCTGGACGCAGTGGACGCCATGTTGCTCTGTGGTCATAACGTCACTTGGCTATGTAAACAAATGCGCTGATCTATTAGCTAACTATCAGTTGACACGTTTTAGTTTACACAGCGGTATGACGTAATCACATGGCGGCTACTATTTCATGGTGTTTTTAACGGATTAGAAAAACTTAAAACGTTGAATTGAATTTTAAAATTTGTTTTGTTATTTTATGAACTAAAAGTAACTTTTTCCGACTCCTTTTTTTCTAAACTATCTCAATAATGTATTTATAGATTTTTTATCGTATCTAGTAAAATACCCTATTGTATTCACTTGTTTTTTTGTGTAATTTTTCAATAAATAAAATAAAACTGGTTTTCTCAACTCATACATCCAGTAAAAACACTACCAGCGGTCGTTGCCCATGAAAAAAAAAAAAACAATCAAACCATTGTGATTTTTTCGTGTTTAGATATCGATACAACGATATATACATCATGTCTGCGGAGTTTCGCTAATCTAATATGACCCTGTATACTATTTCAATAAAAATGATCAAGTGTATACCTAAGACTCGTCGCGGTATATGTAGTAAATATATCCAAGGCAATATCAGGTCATAATATCCACTAGTTTAAATAAAATACTTTATATTGCACAAACCAAGTCTTAGTGCACATCGGCCATTAATAAAAATAATAATTGCAAGTCATAAATATCTGAGCATGACTAATATAAACGTAACTACATTAATTATAATATGTATATACGTACTGCCTTTTAATTCATTGGCGATTTTTATGGTGAAGAAAGTACTCATAAATAGGAATTATTTTGAATCTGACAAATCGGACAAAAAATAACTGCTGTTTCATACAAAAATCCAAAAACACCAAACCCTGTCAAAATGTATGAAACAGATGCTTTTCCGCTTTCTGGAGTAAATATTATAATATAAATATAATAAACTGTAAATATTCATGAATATTGTGCCAATGAATTCAAATTCACTCTGTATACACGAATAATGATCACTCGCCGATAGCAAAATGTAACACATTCAACCGATTAATAAATCTAAAAACAAGAGGCTCAATAAAAGCTAAAGAAAATGGCATTTTGTAATCACTTATTAATTTACACTACAAAAATATTTCTTCTTACAACTACGACGATCAACTGATCGTCTAATGTTATAGTTATAAGCTTATTTTAAATCTGTATGTCGTTGTACACTCTATGTAAATGCAATATATAACAGAGGCATATTTAAAATATATATAGTCAACTATTATATATGTATAGTACATATGTGACAATCCGCGGCTAAAGGTACCTTATGGACGTTTATAGTTTCGAAGATATTGAATGTTTTGTAAATTTTGCAAGAAATATAGATTTTTTTTTTATTGCTTTGTTCGAGGTGACTGAACTTAAAATGTCTGTTTCTCGAAATTGCACAATTTCGAATATAATTTAAAAAAAATTATATCTCCGTAACAAAACATCGTAGGAGGTTGATCTTTTTTGATATCTACAGCGTAATAATCGCAGATTACTAGCGTATGCATAACTCCATATCGACCACAAGGTACCTTTAGCCGCGGATTGTCACATATTATAATTTTTTCAACTAAGTATAGGTACGATATATTGAATTATATATAATATATTTATTTCACTGAACACTATTTCACATACAGAGCGTATGTTAAGACCAGGGGATGTTGCTGATATTCGCTTCCGCATCCGCATTAATCAATGCGGAGCTCATGCTGATATAGATGTGGGTGAAAAAAGGCGCATATAAGTAAAATCATAATTAACAAAAAGGAAATTATAATCATTAAAATCATCAATATAGCTCTAAAATCGACACATTTTCACGAAATAGTCATAATCATAATCATTTAAAATATTTTTTTTATGAATTTCCAACAGCACATATAATTTCAAGAGCTATATTGATTTTAAATGATTATAATTTAATCATTATTTTATTATAATTTCCGCGAATTGAATTACAAAAACTTTAAACAAGTTGAATTTCGCCTTGCCACCTTGAGGGATCCTTAAAAAAAACTTGAGGTTCGCAAAAATCTGCATCCGCAACATCCCCAGTTAAGACGGACGCAAAATGCCATAAAGAAAAATATAACGCAAATATATGAACAAATTATATAATGTGTCTGTATACGGTGTGCCGAAATTTAAGGGTGAGGTACAGACCGTCAATCTGAACCACTTTCTCCCGGGGACCAACATCGGAATTGTGTAAAAATTATCAGTCGTCCCATACATTTGGTCGAGTAAGTATTGAAGTTTTGTCAAATTAAATCAAATCAAATCATTTATTTCCTTGAATATGGGTACATGAGGTGATACATACAACAAAAGCTCTTTATACGATATCCTTCCTAAACATTGTATGGGATGACTGATTTTTTTTTTTACGATTACGATCTTAGTCCCCGGGAAAAAGTTGCTCAGTTTGATGGGTGTGCCGATAATTAAGGGTGCACCACACCCTTAATTTTTGGCACACCGTATAAAGATACATTGTATAAATCAAACATATCATCAGCTAGTCAATCAACCGCCGGCTATCTGTACCAGTTAGTACTAATGAGATTATATCGTAGGCTCGCTTACCGCGGGGTCGAGTAGCATTTATCAACTATACATCAAAAACATTGATAAATTTGTTTAGATATAATGTCTTTTATAGCAGATTATTTTAAACTTGATATGAGTTTAATAAAAAAGTTCAGTCGATTGTTAAAAAATTAGGAAGCATCTAAACAAATTTATCAAACGTAAAAATTACACAGATTACAACAACATCGTGTGCTATGCACATCGTTAAAAACTCTAGACTACACATGAACTACTCGCTAGGGGTAGGGGGTTATTCACAGAGATCATTTCTTCTTGACGGTCGAGCTACTGGCGCAACTACTCGACCGAGTTTGGACACCGTCCTTCTTCAGCAAACTGACGCCGAACGCGGGGCATTTCTTCCGCAACGCTTTAATCTTATATAACTTATTTCCTTGAGAGTTATTAGTTTCCTCGAAATTGTCTGGAGTCACATCAGCTGTGATTACAGAGTTAGTGATACAGTCCATAGGTTCTGGACTGTTCGACTTGTCCCTTTTCCGTCTGAACCTGAACGGAGCTTCAAGCGAATCCGCGGAAATATTGGTGACATTAGTATCACTAGAAGAGAGATCTTGTGTGGATTCGAGACCTGTTTTAGGCAAATTACTTTTAGGAAGCTTTTTTCGAGTAATTGAGTTAGATCTGACTATGAGTTTCTTTCGAGCATTCAAGTTTGAGTTGGTAGGTTTATTCTGTACAACAGATTTGAGATTTGGCTCAGATGGGAGACGGTTTTTGCCATTCAAATGACAGTTCTCTGTCAGGGCTGATAAGGTTGATGTTACATTATTGAGGGTTGTGACGACTGCGCTATCATTGTTCCCAATTTTGCTGACGGTGACAGTTTTTCTTGTGAATGTTTTTAAGGGGCTAGCGCCGTGTGTGTATCCTAACGTTGGCCGGGCAAGATTGGCTCTTTGACCATGAAAGCTGCTTTTACCAGTAAATGGTTTAACACCGCCTGTTAACTTATTGGCAGCAGAGTTGGCACTTCTGGTTGGGGGAAAGGTGGAAGTTTTGGACGCGTAGTGAGATTTTAACGTAGAATTGATGATTCGTGGTGGTTGTTTCAAGTTGGTGTTGTTGGCGTTACGTATGTTGTTTGTGGGCATCATGTAGTTCATTTTGGGCGCAAATACTGTCTTAGTAGGTAGCATGGGAGTAGGAGTTGTCTTGTACTTGCCGATCACTGAGGTCACGTTGTTTTCGGAGTCAGTCTCGTTGGCGTTTAGCACGTGGGCGTTGTCCAACTGTTAGTAATAGAAATAAAAATTCATTATTTAGGGTAAAAGAGGGGCTTAGAGGGAAGCCGACCCCAACATAGATGATGAAATGGGTAAGAGAGTGGATGAAATTTCGTATGGTATTTTATCAATGTTTGCGATGCGAAATCCAACCGGGAGGCGCAGGACTTGTTGATACTAAAATCGGTTCTCATAGTAAGCCAGGTTTTTTTTTTTTTTAATGGGAAATCATATAATAGTATTACCTTGTTGTTGGTTATCTTGCTAGTGTGTAGTATGGTCTGTAGCGAGACGGGTTTGTTGTCGACGCGCGCGTCTGTGGTATCGTCCTGTTCTGGCGTTTCGGGGTAGATTCCTCGCTCGAAGACGGGAAGGGAGGTGATGTTGTGCCGGCGCCGGTACGACTCGCCTTCTGCGTGCATTCGGGGCTGGACGCTGGAAAATATTGATGATTAACCTGTTAAGCCCCGCGCGACACCGATTCGGAGTCAAACAATAGAAAATCTATTGTGTCTTATTAGCTGTCCTTGACCAATTAAACTAATTCGAGAGGTACTGGTATGATCAAGACATGATATGACTTCTTAGTCACTGAGAAAGTTAAGCTAGTTAAGTTAAACTTAAGTTGTTAATTATTCAACTAAACTGACAAAGTATTCTGAGTCACTTAATCGTCCATCCCACTGTGCTAGGCAATCTCACCCAGCTACCGGCCAAAGGCTTCTTATCCGCCATCATTCTTTAGACGTAGACGTCATTAGAAAGGGACCACTTCATTTTGGAAAAAAAATCAATTTCCCGCAGGATCCATTCCAAACTTTTATTAAAGACAAATACAGTAACTTACTTCTCTAAGAACCACTGCTGATGTCCAATGACAGAGCCGGGACGACAGATGCGCAGCCACGCGATCGACTCCCGCGCAGTGAACGCGTGGTGCTTCATCATGTAACAGGCGATTAGTGTGCCTGTACGACCTAGGCCCGCTGGAAATAAAAATGGGATATTTTGTAGCTATTTTACATACAGGTGTCCAATTGCTAAGATTTTAAAGTAAAACATTGTTTTTTCTTCGTATAAAGGTAGGCTTGCAAATCAATGGGATCAATGGACAATCAATGGGATTAAGGCGCTGACAAGACCCAATTGACCAAAATAGGCTTGTCTTGAGAAAAAAAAATGCCAAATCAGTATAGTTTGTGGTAGCGGAAAAATATATATGTTAATATTGAACATATTTCCCAGAACTTGGTTGTTACCAAAACACGTTTTGAAAAAAAATCTCGATACAAACTATCGTTAAACTAACCTCTTACCTTGAGTTCTAATCCAAAATATCTGTATTAAATATCAACATACGTTACGTATTTAATTAATAACAAGAACGTCTTATTTTAATGCAGAACTTGGTTGTTTTTTATTTTTGATTACTCAACTCAATTTTGAGTAAATAGATAATTGCTTCATATTTTGCAATAAATTACAAGCGTTGTGTCATCGCCCTTCTTTTTCATTTCTATGCAATCTGACAATGACCGCGGTTTAGGTGTTGTCAGCGTCTTAACGGCGATATTGAATGTCGGTTTCTATAATTATACCGGCTTTAAAGAAAAATCAATTTCTTTACAGGTTGAAGAAAAAAAAAAAAATTGACTATGCCATAGGCTTCTACTCCGTTCACCTACTATCTATGTTTTTCGAGACAATAAAAAAAATCAGCCGGTATTTTATTTCATGTTCGAAGATCGAGCAGCCCTACCTAGACAAAGACTGATATGTATACGGCCGACAACTGACAAGACGTCGATTGCAAATAATCGTGATGGATCGCGCGAGCTTGTTTTATTAGTTAATTAATTAATAATTCTACAGTACTGTAGGTATATTTTGTAATGTATTTAATGAAATAAAATAAGAACAGGCTTTCAGATATCATTCAGCTTCAGTATCGGGTACATCTAGCAGGCTTTTCTTGCAAAGTATTTTAAAGATCCTTACACTATGCTGCTCTATCTACAAATTACTTTTTATCTCACCTTTGCAATGCACAGCAACAGCTCCCTTCGCGGCTTCAGTGATCCGTATAAACCGGTTCACAATCAAATCCGAAGGTACGGAACCATCCACAAAAAACAGCTCCCGATGTTCGAAGCCATGCGCCGTAAACTGTCGGGCGTCGTACGACTTCTTGTTAAGTCGTACGACGGTCGTAACGTGATGGGTCCGAAAGTAGGCGTGGTAGTGTTCGGGGCTGTGAAGCGGGTAGCCGCGGTCCAGACGCGACCGATGGTGGGGACCGGAAAAGGCTAACATTTTTCCTGGAATTATCCAGTTTAGGTCGCCGTTTTCGACTTTCTGGAAAATAAATTATGGTGTTATTTTACCAGATGGGACTATGACCAAGAATACACTAGATTCAGTATTAGCGCCTCATAAAAACTCAAAAATAAGGCCACTTGGCTTAGGTATGCTGTGCGATCAAACATAAAATAAGCACCAATTACTAACATATATTTTTCATCCAAATTGCTTAGCTTTTAACTTTTATTTTAGAATAAATAATATTGTACTTATTTCCAAATGACTTAATTTTCAAGCTTCAAGCTAATTTGTTTTTACATTTGGTAAACATTTACGTTTCAACTGCTTAGCGATCCCGGAGTCTGGCAAAGGGTTTTCCCATAAGAGTTCCTCAGTAGCAACCCTGAGTCTGAACGTCTGCCCGGTCATTATTGGTCATTATTGATTATTGTTATCTACAGGCTCCCCACAACATACATTAAAATTAGGCTTATAGCATAATCAGTAAAATGTGTGTGCCACTCACTACTGCTTACCCCTTCGGGTAATTCAGGCGTTATGTTATTGCAAAACAGAAGTACAGATATCCCAAAAAAAATATGCGCTACAAGAATTATCGTCTATCTTCAGAAATACGAAGGCGCGATGATGATAAATGTAATACAACCATGGAAGTCTGAAACTTGTCTATTTAGCCATGATGACAAAAATATAGATCCACAATACTATGCAATTTCAAAAAACTTTTCAAAACTTTTAAATGGCAAATGATGATCTGCGACCGGAGTAACCCGACAGAGAAAAGTTTATAAAAGTCAAAAGTCCAATTATTTATTTCAAATAGGCACATAAAAGGCACTTTTATACGTCAAAATTAACAAAAAAATAGAATTGATTCTCGTTGCCCCTTCCATAAGGTAGTTTCGTATGGAGAAGAATGGACAAGAAACTCCATTACATACAAACGTGTGATAGGTGAACACAAAGCGCGACAGTACAAAACATTGAGGCTTTGCCTCTGAGCTCCGGTTACTCTGCAGCACGATGTCGTGTTAATTCGGAATCACGATGATAACCGAATCGCATATCTTTTCTGGTTTAACATTACAGACAATATTATTGCAGTAAACAAATGAATATAATTTTTTTAGTTGTGTAGGATGCCCAAACTGTGTGGCGGCCCACTCGATGCGGGAAAGGTCAACGACATTCTCGTGAACTGTGCCATAATTTCGCCAAGATTCAATTACAGTACAGCAATGAATAAAACTGAAAACTTTACTTTGACTTGACTTTACAAATTTTTGATGTAACGTCTTTCCTCTCGCTTTCTGTGGGAGCGATTTCGTGAAACGGGACGGAAGTGTGTAGACAGGAAGTAACAGCTTAAGCATAGAATAAGCGAGTTTGATATATAGATATCAAACTCGCCCAAGTCCAGTACCAGCCATTTGAAGCTTTATTTATTTCTTCGATTCGGCGAAAATTTATACATTTTTTCAATCCCACCTAAGTCACACACGCGATTCAAATCATACGAGCCCAAGTCCATTAGTCAATCAGACGTCATCTTTACTGTCATGGCCGCCATTCTTGTTCTTGTTGTCAGGACCAAATTTTTGACGTATTGCACAACGGAAATCACAACGGAAATGTATCACACTGGAAAATAAATGCAGCGAAATTTAATTATAAGGGTGAATGTAAATCGTCGGAATATTTTAGGCAAGTGTAATTAATTTGAATACACCTGCCTAAAATATTCACACACCCTTATAATTATATTGCGCTGTATTTATTTTCCAGTGGATACATTTCCGTTTTGCAATACGTCAAAAATTTGGTCCTGACCCTTATTCCACGTGCTGGTAATAAACCTAAGTCCTATTGCAATATTTCAAACTCTCCCAAGTCCAGTTGCCCTATTTTTCAATATTGACCAAGTCCATAAGTATTATATCATATGCGCTTAAGTCCTGATAAGACTCATCGAAAATGTACCTACATTAACATTGTGAATTTATTTTGTTTTTTATTTTGTCAGTGTTGCCAGGCTTAATATTCATAGCACAAAATAATAATCTCAGCTTTTTATTAGCTAAAACTTCCAGTTAGAAAAGAACATCATTATCCAAACAATGTTTAAACGTGACTTGGGCGGTTTTGATATCTATCGACACAAGTAAGTACTTTTCAAAAGCATGACAACATTCCGATCCATACAAGACAGCATGTCTAACCATTGTTTTAAATTATCTTCTCTTTCAAGTTTAAGGGGAATGCGGGTATTTTATATTAATCTTTGAATTATTATTATTCCTGTAAAGCAATAAGTATTTTTTATATTTAAACGGGAGCTTTCAACTCTCCGAGCTGATTCGCTATTGTTTTTTATCCTTCTTAATATGAAATAGATAGTGTTTATCTCTTAACATTGCCATTAACGTACTACGTTCGTGGAGGTTGGTTGGCAAAGCCATGCAATCAAAACCACTCACTCACCTCATAAAACAAGTACTGCTCTGCATCAAAGTTATCAAAGTCAAAGAAGCGAGCGTCATGAGCCACCTTGACTCCATGCAGTACATCCAGAAGAGATATGTCGAAGAGTGGAGGCCCGCCAGAAGCGTCGCGGAAGTTCAGAAGTGACCATTCTGATCCGTCTGTTAACTGCTTGTAGACCGCTGCTGGACTGGAGTCTAGGTAGATTATCTGGGGATTAAGAAGCAGAAATTCTATTGAAATATGTTTCATATTAGTAGGGGAGATGGATAGGCTTGGTTACCAACAAAGTTCCTTAAAGGAATCTGTAATTTTTTGCAGTCAACCAGCTTAGAACAGTTCTTAGGGAAGTCCCTAAGAAGACTATGCTGGTTTTTAGGGTTCCGTACCTCAAAAAGAAAAATCGGAACCCTTATAGGATCACTCGTGTGTCTGTCTGTCCGTCTGTCACAGGTACACATATGAACTTCTGTGAGCCAAACACGGACATGTAACGTAAATAGATGAATTTTGAATATGACTCTCATTTTTTGGCAGACAAATTAGAAAAATAAAAATAAAGTTTTGCAAACTGTACCATGTGACATATCAAATGAAAGGGCTGTAAGTCATTTTTTTATAAAAAATAATTTTGAAATAAATAGTTTTAAAGTAATTTAAGGAAATATATAAAAAAAATACCACTCCCTTATCTCTAACTACTGAGCCTAAAATAAAAACAAAAAAAAAAATATGCAGAAAATAGTTCCTTAATTTATAGAATACAGGAGAACCTGCAAGAAGACTATGATATTAAAATAACTTGGTAAATCCCTCAATATTGTGCGTACAAAGTTACATTTGCAGTTGGAAGGTATGGGAGAACATGTTTTTCAACGATATATGTTAAGCCCCGCGCGACACCGATTCGGTGTAAAACAATTGAAAATCAATTGTGTCTCATTAGCTGTCCTTGACCTATTAAGTTTGTCCTTGGGATACAAAACATGGTAGATAACATATTAACTGTACGGAACCCTCACCACACGAGTTCAACTCGCACTTGGCCGTTTTTTACTATATAATCTCTACCAACTTACCTGTTGCCAAATATCAAGTAACTGTGTTATAATGGCTTGAAATAGATTTGCAGAAACCATTACATTATTTGAACATATTAAACAACATAAAAAAAAGAATAGTACAAATACTAAACGCCATACTTCTCGATAAAGATCAAGACAGACCAGTGGTGATTAATCATTAAATACTGAAACATATAATATCATAAAACGAGATACTACTACTTATGAACCGAAACGCATGTAAAATGCAATTAATGCATGATGAATGATAGAACGTTGACTTAGGACGAATAATGATTTCAATGTTGAAAAAAATTTGAACCAGCATGAAATATTGTACACCTTATAGGTATGTTACAGCGAGCCTTTTTTATAACAACCACAAGAACTGATATTTCACCTGTGACAAACAATAAATTAACTTGAAATGGAAAAGCACCTGTAGTTGGAAGACCGTTAAGAAAACCTTACATATCAAATCCAACCACCACATCAATGATTAATAGTCTCCATACAAACAATAAAAAAATTCAACCAACCTCGTACCCATTTGTAACCTAACGATACTGTCGATCTTTTTTACGGCTCCCATATGAAAAGGTTTGCGAAAACGAAAACAACCTTCATAAAGTTTACGTTCCTCAAGGGATAAGCTAACGGGCTCAATCATGTATGAATATGACGGTATTCATGTGAAATTAATTCGCAACTGAGTTGACAAGTGGTATATATATAACTACACTATCATGTAAAGGCTATGAAGGTCATGGGCCACTCCATGACCTTCATAGCCTTTACATGATAGTGTCACCGCCATAGTGGTCCGTGGTTTTTGGAGGTTCGGAACCTGGAAGTTATTATATTTCTTTATACACCTGCAGGCTTAGCATGACGTATTCTATTTCTTCGAAGAATAGACATTACTCTTTCTATACAAAGTGACATTTCGTTTCTCCATTTTTGACATCGCACCGTAGAAATCCTTCTGCAATCCGTCAGTTTGTCTTTCGTTTCTAACGATCTATGTCTAGGTCCTTTTTATGTAGACTATTTCAGAAGAAAGTTTCTATCCCAAACTGTCAAAATCACACTGACAACTGACAGTTGTCTAAGGTAGTGAAGACAATTTGCGTTTTTCTACTCGACGGCCACAAAGTACGGTTGTCTACAAAACCATGATTTTACAGGAGAGCGTTATGAACGCAATACTGTGATAATTAATAGAAGAACAAGGCTATCTTCTCCCGTTTTACATCATTTAGTTAATAGGACATTACCAAGGAAATGGTGAAGGCCAGTATTACTATAATATTTTATTTGTTCCAAAATACGGTATTTCGACAGTTTGAGAAAAAATGTTGTAGTTATCTTTATATCCGTGCCTTAATATCAGTAAAAATTAGGAATCAAACAGAAAAAATCACCAAACAGAATTCCGAGTCAAATTATGTAAAAAAAAAAAGTGCAGTGACTACACGAAACGTCATTTTTGTCTATTCTTCCATAGACAAAACGGTGCTCGTGCTAAGCCTGCAGTTACTATTGGTGGACGAAAACATTTTAAGGAAACCTGGACCTGACCTGAGGTAATCAAAGTTAACTAGACGAATGTTGTATCATCGATTCGAAAAGGAGGAGAAGAGAAACACAGTTTGTTCTCTTTCCCTGCTTGGGAAGTTAGTTTTACCCTTCAGTGAATGGATTAGTTAAGGTTTCCCATTCATATTAGTCTCCAGAAGTTATACTCGTCGTCTTAGCGTGTCGATGGCAATCTAAATGGACGTAACGTGCAGCTGACAGGACACGCAGGGTACGATATTAAGTGTCCCATCGCTTGTGGAACAGCACCACGTTTACACTCCAAGGCAGAGTCGTTTATGAATCTCCACGTGAACAGGTTTTCCTTGCTTCGGCGAACCTGGGTCCGGAATCTGTTTAAAGACTTCCAGGTTAGAGGCGAGGCAACTCATGTCCTATCCTTCTGCGAAACAGTCATGTCGCAGAAGGAGGCTGCGGAAAGGGAGCGGGAGATCTCTTCCACACACCCAGCCCGCAGAAGGCGCACCGGGAGTTGGCGGAGGGCGGAAAACGCCCTCTTCCAGCCCCCCTAAATGGGTCCAGGGGCGACGAACTCGGGGACATCCGTCGCCCCCCACATAGCAGGACCCGAGCTGGAGGCGCGTAGTGTTCCACGCGCGCCCCTATTGGACGTCGCGGGGTGAGTTTAACACTTCATTCCCCCCGCGAGCTTGAGGTGGCCCGCAATGGCGGGCTGGAACCAGCCGGGGATCGCGGAAGTCGCACTAGATCCCATGATCCCCGGTGCAAGTGTGGGAGGGGAACACCGGGGTGGTTTTTAGTCAGTGAGAGTGTGACACACCCCTCCGCCTGCCCCAAGCGGAGAACATCCATGAGGACTTTCCACCCCGGAACAAAAAAATAAAGACAACTCATGTCCAGGTTGTATTAATGTTAATACTGTCAGTTTTCATGCTACTTCGGAATAACACGTCGCACTACTTCTCGCCAATATCAGACAACTGGGGAATCAAATCAGGATGAACCAGATCCTGTACTAAAATCCTGCAATCTTCTAAAGTCGTTTATCTATGAGAATGGCCTTACTGCACATCCCGCAGACAATTTCCACCAACCGTAACGTATCTTCCCATCATTGAATAATTGTGTGCGCGTGGGAATCGTCCGGTTACCCCTAATAACGTGCCGGATTATATTTCCACCGAGCATTGCGTATACGATGTATTTTTAACTGATTGAATGGTGGTTGTGTAATTCTCGCGGGCGTCGAGGTATTAATGTTACAGTCACGTAACTTATCCGTCACTCTAGTAATCCTATAAGGCTGGTATATGTGTCGAACACTTAGAGCGGTTACGCACTTCATCCGATCCGAATCCGTGAAAATACGTTCCGAAGTAGTCATATAACTATTTGTATGGTAGTTTACGCACTAGATCCGACTTCCAATCATCCGGTTTCTCTCCGTCATCCGTGAGTCTCCAATTCGGAAGAAATATTGACGGACCGAAGTAGCTGTATTACTGTTGTATGAACGCTTTCACATTATCTCGCATTCAAATCGGACATATCCGCGCAACTCGACAGCGGGGCGGGGCGTGGAGTAGAGGAAGTACTGACGTGATTAGTTTACTTCAGTTCGGTGTCGGTGTGGGAACAATAAATTAATCTACAAATAGCTAATTAAAAATAAATGTTTAATAAGAAACTGAGTTAATACCTTAACTCATTAAGCCCGGCGCGTACCCCATGTGGTGCCAAACAGTGCTAAATCAATTGTGTCTCATTAGCTGTCCTTGACCGATTAATGTGACTTAATAAAAGAGAATATTTTACTACAATACACACTGAAAAATGAATGAATAAATAATAACTAATAAATCAGAAATGCAAGCATTTCTTCTGGGGTATACCTACTTTGTCTGAAGTGGGTGTGTTGTAAAATATTCTCTTTTATGTGATGTAAAATGAAATCGAAAGTGGACACTCATTCGGTAGTAATTGTAAAATTTCCTGTCGTGTTGACGAAGCACTTCATGGTGATTGGAAAAAGATCCTTTTAAATGGCGAGGGTTTACCCAGATTTTTTAGTTCTTCTGCATCTTTGTACGTAAAATACGTAGGTACTCTGCGTTGAAATGACGTAGATATGCCAAAGATGGCCCCTGAATTGCTTGGATTTGGATCAGAGATCGGATTAGTGTCTAAGCAATATCCGAATTCGGCCCGAGTTTTTTATACTCTAGATCCGTATTTTCACAAAATCGTATCAGATGCTGTGCGAAACCGTCCTTACTAATTATTAATAGCGGTAAGAGGTACTATGAAGAACATTAGATCGTCAATTTGAAGTTTCTATATATTACAGACTGCTATTTTTGGTCATGTCAGACGGACCTGAGAATTGCCAAAAATTAAAACCAATTATAAATTGAATTGAAATGGGATCAAAACTCAGGATGGCCTACATTGCCCACAGCCAGCAGCCAGTCTTCCAAGCAATCAAGCAAGATCAATGAGGCGGCCAGTAACAATTGCAACACTATTATACCAACAAAATTATAGAAAAAGCAGAACAAACTTCGTAAAAAAAAGATAACAACACGTGCTAATTAGGTCTTACCTACAACACCAGGTAAGTACATACACGTGTATTCTACCCAGACCGACAACTTATGCAACCTAGAACCTTGAATTTGTAAGTCTTCCAGATATTGGAAGACGGATGTAGATATTTTCCGTGAAAAGTGGTAATCACATTGGAACTTAATATGGCGTATGATTTCTCGTATCGGTATCGTCCTAAGACTCGCCCAGGGGATCGTATTTTCCTGGATGGATGAACAGGAAAATCCATCTTAATATTTAAAAACGTTTTTGGTAAGCTGATCGTTTCAAGTAATTCGTAATTTCACAGCAGTTAACAATAATTAGATTTTCCTATGGCCGTAGAATTTCCAGGAAAAGGAATTGGAGAAACAAATTCAGCGTCCAAGGACCCATCCCATCCCATTTTGATTTGTGCATACTATTGCGTGTATATGAGCAGTGGTGGGCAGTGGTAAAGACCGCAACTTACGAGTTGTAGGTCGTAGATTCGAACCCAGCCAGGCGCTTTACTTTGTGTAAATTATTTCATCACCACTGCTCTCAAAACGGTGAAGGAAACCGGCATGTCCTAGAACCAAAAATTCGAAGACGTGTGACATTTACCAACCCGCATTACGGCCCACTCCCTCTCACAGAGAGGAAGCCTGTGTCCCAGCAGTGGTCACATTATAGGCTGATTATTGCGTAGCTTTTGAAGGTTTGACGAGATCATACGAGAAACAGAGTGATCTGAGTCCAAATGACCCGACAACCATAACATGACCGAGACATGACGTGTTGAGGTGCAACTTTGGAGAGACCTCTGGTATCGTCATCCCTGTACCAGAAAAATACATTAAATCAACAAAAGTAGATGAATAGAAAAAGACGCAATACCTGATAACTCCCAATAAGATAGGCCGCATTGAGTCGAAGAGTCTCATTATTGCTGGTGTAGAAGACGATCTTCTTCTTCGGATTCTTCTCCAATTCCTCATTGAGTTTGTTGCAGAACTGGTACAAGTGACAGAGGTGATAGGGCCCGAAGTCGAAATAAAAGTTCTCGTAGACAATTTCATCTTCTATGTGGAAATACCTGCTGTTTCGAGTCGGCTTTGGTTTGTAGCCGGTTTTCAGGGTAGCGAAGTAGAGTCTATCTGGAAGAATTAGATCTGGTTAATAAAAGTTGAAGAAAGTGGCAATGGAAGAAACACACAAAAAAACGGGCTAAGTGCGTGTCGGACCACGCACAATGCTGAGTTCCTTAGTTAAATTTATCCTAAGAACAAACTAATTGAAAAACAAGTTCCCTAATACATTCCAACTGCAAATGTAAGTTTGTAAGCACAATATTAAGAGATTTACCATATAATTTTAACATCATAAGACTTTTATAGGTTTTCTTGTAATCTGTACAAAAAATCTGGAAGGAACTATTTTCTGTAGTTCAATTATTTTCAAAATTTTAGCGCTGTAGTTTCGGAGACAAGATGGTCTAAAGTATTTATTTTAAATATATAAATAAATATATCTGAAATCCTTACAACAAGCCCTTTCATTTGATGTCACACGGTACAGTTTGCAAACTTTTTGTTTAAATTTTCTAATTGGCCCCCCAAGTGAACCCCATATTCAAAATTCATTTATTTACGTTACACGTCCGTGTTTGGGTCACAGAAGTTTATATGTGTACCAATTTTCAACTTAATCGGTCCAGTAGATTCGGAGCAAATCGGCTGTGACAGACAGACAGACACACGAGTGATCCTATAAGGGTTCAGTTTTTTCCTTTTGAAGTCTGGAACCCTAAAAACCGAAAATTCAAAGACATGTGACCTCTCCCACGCCCATTACGCCCGCGTGCTAGATAATGGTCTGCCCTCTTTGACAAAGAGGAAGCCTGTGTCCCAGAAGTGGGAACATTTAAGCCTGATTATGTTCTTTTAATAAATATCGAAGTTGTCAAGGGTTGAATGTAGGGTTTGCCTGGTTAACTTCTGCATTGCATGCTGAGAAACTATTGACATGGATATTGTTAAATGTTTGCAACAACGATTTTGGCGTATCGGTTCTAGCTAAATCTAAATACGCTACATTCCTTTCCTCATCTTTGGGGTTTTCCCGACTAAGGGGACTACAGAACCTAAACGCAATTTTTTTAAGTTTTATAATGCCGAAAAGTATATGATCCACTGCAGTAAACAAAATCAGAAAAATATATGATATTCTTCAGGAAATGTGCTAGGTAGATAGTGTGTTGAAAACATAATACAACTAATTTGATACGATAGAAAAAATCACGAAGATACCTCTAGAAAATTCTTTTAACGATTAAAAACCATACTAATAGGTATACATGCAATCATTCTGATTTTTTGTCAGATTATTCTACGAGCAACGTATTAGCATAAGTGTTTTATTTTTTTTATAAAATCTATAGCTTTTTTGTAAATCGATAATTGCTTTATATTTTGCAATAAATTACCAGCGTTGTGTCATCGCGCTTCTCTTTCTTTTCTATGCAGTTCGACAGTGACCGCGCTTTAGGTGTGTCGGCCTCTTAATATCATGATCACTTTGGCTTAGAGAAACTGATAATAATCTTATTAGATAGCCCTTAATTCATCCTTCTTTGCAGAAGCTTTTGCGGATACTGTAGTCCAACTGAAACTTAAAAACGATTCAAGTTTCCTTTGAATTTTTCCTTCAATAGTAATAAAAAGAAATAGCAGACAGGTTTAATCGACAGACTCGATGGCTAGACATATATTTTACGATAATATAGCAGAAATAAACTTTGTTGAACTATAATAGGGAGACATTATACCTACTTTATTATGCAATTTTTTCTAGAAATAAATAGTGTTTGCGTGATTGGGAGCCTAATTTCATGTAAGTAAGGAAACTCTATTTTGTAATTCAGTCGGAACAATAATAATATTGAGTCGAAGACATGTATACTGTATAATGCCTGGTTTTTTTTTTGGGTGGAAAATCATCAAATAACTTCTTCCGCTCTGGGCGGAGCGGGAGGGTGTGTCAGACTCTTACTGACTAAAACCCACCCGTATTCCTTCCGTTGCCTGTGTTGCCTGGGGCCTCGGTAACCCTTTAGTACCTTCCCGAGACCCCGGCAGGCGTCGGCCCTAGTGGACTCCTACACTTGTGCTGACGACATCTCTTAAGCGGCGCGCGTGGAATACAACGCGCCGTCAACCCGGGCCTGGTCCTTACCGGACGGTGAGCTACCCATTGCTCACCGTCCGTAGCTCACCACCGTCCGCAAGCCCGCGCCTACGGTGGCCGGAAATCCGCCCGGGATTCCCGACGCCAAGGGCGTCTCCTGCGGCGGCTAGGGGGGCGAAAGGGCGCGAAATTTTCTTTCCCTCAACCGTCCCGTCTCCTCCTTCGCGAGCATTACTGCTTCGCAGAAGGAGGTGACGGCTGCCCATGCCCTCTCGCTCCGTACCATGGCCTGAACCAGGGCCGGACGCGAGAGATCTCTGCCGCCGATCGCCTCCACGAGGACACGGCGGTGCTCTGCCCAAGCCGGGCAGACCTCCACCGTATGCTCCACCGATAATACCTGGTCTTAAAGTGTATTTCTAAGGTAAAAGGGGAATCCCTACAGCACAAATAAAAGCGAAGAAAGTACCTATTCAGCAATAAAGATTTTATCAACAATAATTTTAGCCTTATCGCCATAATTTTGCGTACTTCTAACAAACGCTGAAATAAACTTAAGTGATCCTAAGTTCTCTTTATGTCGTCAAAGCTATGACGATTACCGATTTTCGTGTAAGCAAACAAGGCTTCACGAAGTAATTTAGTAACATATTACACAACTTTCGAGACATTTTGATAACTTCAACAACATTTATTTATTTTTCGTTCGTGTTTGTTGGAATTGTGGGATACATACATAATTAGCCTGTAACGTTCCCACAGCTGGGACACTGGCCTCCTCTCTTCGAGGGAATGGGCCGTAATCCACCACGCGAGACGAGTGCAGTTTGCTGGATCGTGAATTGTAGAACGCTCCCTCCAATTCGGGACTTTAGTTAGACATATTGACGAAAATCAAGAAACTTCTGACAAACGTCCCTATGAATAGGATGCTGTTCTACATTTTCTGAATCCTGATCAAGCGAAATTGGTCCTTGTTTTCCGCTACGATCTGGAGTTAGTCGAAGACTGACAATGATGAGGACTTGCAAACAATATTTAAAATTGCCTACTCTATTCCATCTAACTTGTCTTTAAACTTGCTTATGTACAACTACCCTCTTTATATACGAACCCCTTTACAAAGTTAAAGTGGAAACATAATAGTAAAACATCGCATCGTGAGAATGAAAATTAAATTTCCTACAAGCTTGGGTGACAAAGAGGGTAGTTGCATGTTAAGAAGCAGTTGTGTTGTAACTATTCCAACAGAACTGCCGAGGCAACCATTTTTTTTCCGTTAACTACAAGAATATCAAGTTTAGTGTAAAACAATTTCGTTTATGAGTATTGTGTGGTTGATTGTTTCAAGTGATCGTTTTTCTATTTTGGAAAAAGAATCCTAAGATGGGTTTTGCCATAGTTATTTGTCTAGCCTATAGTATCGATAAACGCTTGGCGTCAGACAATAGAGGTGGATGGCCTGTAAAAAGGAAACTATTTTGGCCATATTGCTCAAAGATACTAGACATAGAGGCTACTAGAGATAGTGGCTGGCAAAATAGAGAGACAAAAATCCACAGGGGAGGGAGACAAAGAAATGGTCAAGCTAGGTGTTTGAGGAACTATAAATGGCAGTCCACATAATAATGAAAAGGAGTCCGGATCCATTGAGCTAATTTTTTTTTATAATTCTCAGCAGCTGGATTATGATTGTGACAGCTGAAGCAGTGTCTACAATAAGTATACATATATAGCCTCGAAAATTATTTGTTGGTAAACGGATTCCCCAAACAATCCTAAACTAAAAACAGGCTTGGGACATTAATCTCAAAATAGAAAACTCAATAATAAGAGAAAAGCAATACCGTTCGGAAAATAAGCCAGAAAAACATTGTTATATAATATATCCGGTTTTCAAGGGACCGCCTGTATTATGTACGAAGTTAACAAGTTAATTCCGTACATAATACAGGCAGTTCCACGTATTCGTATTCAGTAGTTTGTCAATATAAGGAAAGTTGAGGATATACAGGATGTTTGGAAGCTGGGTGCAAAGCCTTAGGGGATTGATAGTTGGCCCTATTTAGAGCATTTTGAGCCAAACATGTCTCAGACGAAGTACGTTTTTTTTACTTGCTATTTATGGTTTTGCCAAAAAATCCCCACTTAAAGCTGGTATGTTTCTTGTTCTTTTTCGTGGTTAATTTGATTTGAATCTAATCTATTAAACAAAGTTCCAAGCATCTGAGTTATTAAAAAAAAATACTAGATACTTTAAAAGTCGCAGAATACTTTTCAAATTTGGATAATAAAATAGCTTCAATCGTTCATACGATTTTAAAAATATGCTCAAAATGCTTCAAATGGTGTCAACTATCACCCCTTTAAGGCTTTGCACATAGCTTCCAAACATCCTGTATATCGGTCCACAGAGAGGTATTAAAGTTAGACATAAGGGCCGTTACATTTAATACAGTTATAACTTTAGTTATGTTATTAGCTTCTCTTATATACTCGTAGCCTGTCTCATAGAGGTTGATAGCACGACTGCTGGGCGTGGGTATGATCAGCGGGTCTTCTAGTGTTATTATTAGGACGATCTCAATAGTAGCCCGGAGTTTAGATTTGTTTATCCTATAAAACGTATGACTTTAGTTGCAAACTTTGGGCCGTACTATACAAGGTGTCGTTTTGCATCCTCGTCAAATTTCAGGAGGCTGCTATGAAAGACATATATAATCAACAAAAAAATTACGATACCTGCTCAATAATCAATTTTTAGTTATGTAAGTTTGACAGTATTTTAGAATACACCACTTTCACAGAACAGAATCACCCCGTTGCGTATGCAGTAGTGCGTGTGTGTGTAAAAGGGCAGTTACAGTGCGGTATCACACAGGCCGCGTTTTAACATGCGTGTCCCACACATGCCCGTTTCCGAAAACTCGAAAAAAAAACAACCTACTTATTTTATTATTGATTCGTGTCGAGAATCGTTAGGATAGTTACCTCCTTGAGTTTGACGAGGATGCAAAACAACACCTTGTATATATAACTTTATCTACCTCTTCAGGGAATATAGACTTGACTTTATGTTATATTATGTATGTGCCCCTATTCCATTTGACGATTCCTGTACACTACACACTACTGTTGCCTGACATATTCGAGATACCTAAGACAATAACTTTGCTATTTAGCCTTTCGAAGGCAACCGAGACATCCACAAAATATTCCCTAGGGTAGAAATAACATTTATCGTAAATTTCCCAGCAAAAGGCGAATAAAAAATCTATTTTATAGACGCGGACAGAAAAAGAGAATTTAGTGTTTAATTATTAAAGGCCGAAACTTTAGGGTTTCGCGCTAAATCGCTTGTGCCCGTTTTCAGTAACACTAGGCGACATCTTAATGAATGCCTTAATAAAAGCGCGCTATTGGATTTTCAAGGCTCGGCTCAGCAGCTAAAGCTGAATATCCAACAGCGCGATTTGATTTAGATGTCGCAACGTTTTAGTGATAACGGGCATTAGCGTGTCATTTTCATGAACTTTACAAGGTCACTGGTTGAGACTTCTTGACCTTGAAATTTGTGACGTCAAACAAACAAAAAGGAATCCAATAATATTTGCAGGCTGGCTAAATTAGTTGGCTACATTTATAGTCTGTTGGATCAGCTTTCAAAACTTTAAATCAATGCACTGTGTGAACAATGTTGTTGACAGATTGAATAGTTATTGACTTAACAAAACGTCAAGATTTTTTTATAATTTTTAAGTTTAACATAAATTAATTATACGCATAAACTTTCAGCAACCGTATCAAAATCCGTTGCGTAGTTTAGAAAAACAACGCGGATGGTGTATAAATGTATGTCGAATAGACATACAAGGGATCGTTATCAGACACAGTCTTAGTGACATACATAGTGTCAGATTTACAGTCGTGGGCGCAGAATTGGGATACGGGTAAACGAGAGAAATAGCTCCTACACAGTTTATTGTTACAAACTCGATTTCTAACACTACTGTACTAATGAATACAAAGAACTTATAAGGAAACACTGAGCAATTCCTAGGTCAGTATGTGTCGCGACCGCGTCGTCTCAACGATCACTCCCTCCATGGTCTGTATCGGAACCATAGCTATTCAATCCTAAATCCTAGACCCCGCGCAACGCTAAACAAGGGCACTTGTGTCTCTTTTTGAGTGCTTAATCATGAAAAATCTGAAATGTATACAGGGTGTAAAAAGACACATCGCAAAGCCATCAACTACGCATACTGTACATCTTACTAAGTAGCTTTGCGCAAAAAATATTGTTGAGAACCGATTTTTATTTTTAGGTATACAAAAATTGCTATTTTTTATTGCGCGCAATGTAACGCAAACCTAGGCAAACGGACTCAGTGCCGTTATGTGAGTTAGTTCAGTTATTTGATATGCATTGCGTTTTTGTAACTTCAAATGCGCAATTTGTTAAGAAAAATCAAAAATTCAGGTTATGTTTGTTTGGAAAAAAGTTTTGTAATAACGCTTGAAATTCGTTATCGTAAAAGAGTAAAAAAAAATCGACTTTGACCTTCAATATCTCCAGAACCAGTGGATTCCCAGGTATGTTCTAGTGGAAAAAAATGATCCAAATAATAGGTAAAATATGTGGCTTTCGGCTTCGGAAAGTGTCTTTTTACACCCGATATATTCAGCTAGATTCAAGCAGATGACTGATGTGGTGACAGAATCACGAGCAAAAATTTTGCTAGAATAACCCTTTTTATTTGGGGTGGGAAATTATCGAATACCTTCTGGGTGTGTGAGACTCTCACTGACTAAACCCCTCCCGTGTTACTTCCGTTGCCTGTGTTCCCAGGGGCCTCGCTATCCCTTTCGGACTTTCCCGCGACCCCAGCAGACGTGAGGGCGCGAGATTTGCCTCTCCCTCACCCGTCCCGCCTCCTCCATAGCGAGCATTACTGCTTCGCAGAACCCAATACGTTAATCTTGGTAATAATAAGATCAGCCTAAAGAAATAGTTCGTCATAAAACAGTTTCTAATACAAAAACACCACAATGAAAAATCAATGACTAAACAAAACGACTTTTCTTACAATTTTCCAGTTTGCAGTTATAACTTATGAGGACGTTGAAGAAGGCCTATTCAACGCCGAGGAAAGTTTGATTAAACAAATAAATCTGTGGACAGATCTCATAGCCGTCATGCGGGCTACGTCGTCGTAAAGCTTTTGTCAGCTTTTGTAAACGAGAATGTGAAATGACTTCGACTTTCTCATATGAACAGATAATTTAAAATAGGATCTTATGAACATTCTTTCTAAATATTGCATAGTTCGTAGCTATTAAATATTTATGGAGGGCGGTTATCTTCCGTCTCGGGGGCTCAGAATAGCTAACCCTTTACTAGAGGTTCATGATCGTTCATGAAAGGTGAACTAAACGATTTCAGCAAAGATTGGTGGCATTTTTCACTTCGGATTTTATAATGATACCTATTTTTCAAAAAGATTGCGTTGGCGTTTTGCAAAAAAAAAAGGAAATGGCGGTTCTCAGTGCCTTATCAGACACTGAGCACCGCCATGTCCTTTTTTCAACACTTTGTTTAAAAATAAAATAAAGGACTCAAACATCCAGAAGGCAATTCTAAAGATATTTTAATTTTATACAGTAAGCGAAGCGAAGGACGCAACGAAAACAGCGAAGACGGAAGCTAAAATACTTTCTAAGAAAGAGACCTCCAATTAAAACAATCTAATCTCTTGCAATTTACAGCGAGCCTTTACGCTGTAAAACATTACTTTCAGGAAACGGACGAGCGAGCCTTAAGTTTAGAAAAAAGCGCTGTTTTATTTCTGCAGCGCTTTAAAACTAAAACAGCGATAGACGGGCACGTCAAGTGGATAACTGCCACCAGCGCCAAGTTTTTATCGCCCGGGACATTAAGACACGGGAAGTTAAAAATTCGATTCCGTTCCGTGCAATGATTTCAAATGATGATGTCCCTCTGACCATCCGTAAGGTTATAAACGCTTTGATGTCATCAGCCAATCAATGTGTATGAAAATTGTTCCGTGTCCAAGGTTACGTGATGTTTACATTGTCCGGTCCTTGTCAACATTACACAATAACATTATTTCGTTCATATTTAAACGTATGAATAATGTAACACATTGGTATGTAGATTCAGACGTCAGCGGTTTTAACTAAATCCCATAAGCCTTTTACAGATAAGTTTTGTCAAAAGCAATCGAGTTTTTCTAGGAAATTCACACGCCACGAATGCGACCGGAAGATGATTTTTCTTTTATGCATCGTATGATCTGTCTCTTGCCATAGATCATACGATGCATAAAAAAACACACACTAACTTACAAAACACAATACACAACTTAATAGTCTACTGCTAGCAGTAGACTGTTAAGTTGTTTTATGCTGTCAAACTGTCCACGTCACTACTTTACATAATCAGCCTATAATGTTGGCCTCCTCTCTGTGAGAGGGAGTGGGCCGTAATCCACCACGCGGGTCCAGTGCGGGTTGGTAGATGTCACATGTCTTCGAATTTTCTGTTCTAGGACATGCCGGTTTCCTCACGATGTTTTCCTTCACCGTTTTGAGAACAGTGGTGATGAAATAAAAAAAGTAAACACAAAGTAAAGCGCCTGGGTTCTAACCTACGACCTATGACTTGTAAGTCACCACTGGGCCACCACTGCTCTAGACCCTCACTGGTCTCAGGTCACTACTTTACCCCAAATAAAATATAAGCGTTAGCAAACATTCACTTGCATAAGGTTTAATAATGCATAATCTATCAACGTCGTAATATCACAACATCAAGATTTGTCCAATACACCAAACATCTTCGTCAACCGAAATCCATACACAAACCACGCCCACAAAAAACCATAAATACTCCGATGCTAATGAAAGAAAACGCGCGCGCTCGCCCTTGGGGCACACCCCAAGTTTGCATACACTTACGTAACGCAGCCACAAGGTCAGGCTGACACTCGTACCGCACCTTTATTGCATGTGTAGCACTTGAGGAGGAAATTACCTACCAGCCAGCCTAGCCAGGCAGTTTGTGCACCACCCACCTGAAACTGAGCGATGAGTGACCTTGGAACTTCACCGTGCTATTGCGTCAAACTGTCGGTTTGTTGGAGCAAAAAAGTAATGGAAGCTAAGACTTTTAATGAGTTTTCAAACACGGAATTTGAAGTCGTAATAAAAAGGCTTTTTAAACTTTTTAGACTTGGCATCTAAGCCTGATTCATGGCTAAATGAAAACAGCCGCACGGTCGACCGAAGGTAGTCTACGCTTTCCGCGATTAATTGGTGGATGGGTGATCATCCATAACATATCAAGACCCCTCCATGTAAAGCACGTTAAGCCGTTGACATTCGTAAATCTTTGACAGTCGTTCTAGGTAGTCAGAAGGTCAGAAGTCTGAAAACCAGTCTTACTGAGGGGTTTCGTGTTACACAGTAACTGAGTTTTGGAGGTCAGATAGGCAGTCGCTCCATGTAAATACTGGACTTCAGCTGCATCCGGTTAGACATGGAAGCTGACCGCAACATAGTTGGGGAAAGCTAGGTAGATTAATTAAATGATCTAAGCCTGATTTAATAATTATCAAAAGCGGTATGATTGTAAAAGAGCCCCAAAAGTATTTGATTAAATGGCTGGTAATCTTATAGGATGACAAAGTTATCAAAAACGTAGGATTTAATAAACTAGAACCAATAAACGCAAGGAGGCAAAAAGCGACTTCATTAAAATACTAGGATTATGCAAAAACCTTCTGTCGTATCTTTCGAGGATTAAGCGACGATAAAGTGAAAATTTATTGGTTTAATCAAGCAAGGTTGCTTCCAATTCGCGTTTCTATAAAATAGACCCGTTAGGTCTTAAAGTGCTTTCTTAATGTCATAGAGCGCGTTAAGTTAAACCTAAGGAACCGGTAAATTTAGGGCTATAGGAAACTTACGAAGTTGCGGAGGTTGCTGTCTGCCCTTGACAATTTGACCCTAATAACGGTGACAAGCTGCTAGTGCTTTTAACAATGAAAATGAAGGAAATTTTACGAATTTGTTCTATAACAGACCAGCATGTCACTATTTGAGGAGAATTAGGTCTCTTTCCGTACAAAGATGGCACGAGACGTATTAAGTACGGGTTGAATAATTCGAAACGATTATAAGTTAGATCGTAATTGCGTTTTTGACGTGATAACGTCTTATAAATCGATGAACATCGGCTGCACGCACGAAAAAGCATGACTCATTGTCACGTTCCGCCTGAGCCGAGCGTGCAAGCGAGAGCGCGGAACTAGCGATAGAGAGGCAAGATCGGCCTAAGCGTTCGGCTTGTGACGCATCTCTCTCTCGATATCACGAAAAATTATCGTCCGTAAACCGACTTTACTGACAACCAATTTTTGTCACAATCTGAAGGAAATTAAGGAAGGAAGTTTGAGAAATTCATCCGCTCCACAACGTAAATAACTCAATGAATGTTGTCAAATTATCAAAAGGAAAAGCATTGCAATTGTTAGTGTGTTACGCGATATGCCCCGCTGGTACCTTTACGATATTTTCCTTCACCTTCAGTCGTATTCGTATATCTAAGATTATCTTCAAAAGTTCAAATGAATTTTGAAAAAGCCACATAGTATAAATGCCAGGTTTTAATCGCAAACCCTAGTGCTATCCTTAACCTCCGAGACACCACTCAATTTTACACACACACACACACACACACACACACTTATTTAAGATGAATTAAGATGGCTACAAAACATTTAACTATCCATCTAAATTCACGCGCAAGGCCGAAATAATCAACAAAGCTGTAACAAAATACAAGTGGACTGAAATTTATTGGTTTTCAAGAAATCCTATGAAGTGTCCCGGTTTATAGCGAAGTGTGACGTAGACGTAACTCATCGGGTTACGACTTTAGCGATTATTACGACCGTCACCATTGTTTTATGTACTAGGTAGTTGGGTTTCAGGAAGTAAAATTAACACAACTGTGATAATTTCTATTTATGTACATCCAAAGGCTTTTGAGCTCAGAGAGTGGGGACAATTATTTGGTTATATATTCAGTTTCAGGATTGCAATTTGAAATCAGGGTAAATGTGGTTCTGCAAGGTAAAACTGAAATGAGCCGCTGAAGCAGAAGACCTTGGGGATAATCTAATGCAGACTATATCGCTAAGCCATCAAACAAGAGTTAATGAAGAAGAGAGCAGAAAAGAAGAAATTAGAATTACTAATGAAAATTATCACAAGTTCAGGAATGAACTACGAACAAGCCAACTACTGAAGGAAAATTACGATAAAGCCAACTTTGCAGCACATAACAATGAACTCAGGTGAATACATAAATAACTAAACAGCACTTATAGAGGGTTGAAAATGCACGTTAAACACATATTAATATTCTAAGTCGACCGGCAAGCGTGGAGAACAGCGCGAGCGTTACAATTCATGCAAACGATGAAATATGCAAATTTTGCTTAACGCATTCATGTAGAGCAACTGTTAAAGCAAGACTGATATAATATATGTTCCATATCGCTATGCTGTGACAATATGTTCATATTGTAAGAACGCTACGATATTGCTTTGTATATTTTTGATGTAATACCACTCTCGTTGCAGATGGATTTTTGATGAGAATACCCTTTGTTGAGTGAAAAATAATGTTGTTATTTTTTTTCTCGAAGGATTTCCAGACCTCGCAAGTCATTGTTTTCTTTTTCTGCTATAATCCAGCTTGCCTCGGGTTTATAGATGACAAAAAGGAAATTTAACGTTAAATGAGATAGTTGCCTAATGAACGGTTGGTTTCTTAATCGATCGTAATTTAAGACGATGAATCGGAAATCATCGCTTTAAGTATAGCATTTTATCATAAAAATACACCACCTTTGTTCTAATATTCATCCTTACTAAAGACCTAGTCGTCACCCATTGGTCCGAAAAGTATTTTAATCAAACTACCTTATGTATGCCTGCCCTGTCAATTTACCGAAACACTTTCAGCTCTATTTTTATTCTCGTCACTAAAATAAATATCTCTGCCAAAACTTTGGACAGCATTCAATTAGGAACCCAAACCAAACTGTTAATGGTTCGTTTTATTGAAATCTGTCCATATGTAACATTAAACCGATAACTCATCCATGCGCTCCAAAAGAGGATTCCCATAAATCAGCAAATCGTATGGAATCGTTTAAATTTATGTTTATGGGGCCGTTGGCTGAAAAACTTCTGATTACAATCAAACGCGAAGGTTACCAGAGACATAAGTAATCTTTGCAAGTGAGCTTATATTTCAACGAAGCACATTTGCATGATTTTGGCTGATAATAAAGTTGTCTAATATGCCCCAAATATAACTATATTTGAGGCATAGAGTATGCAAGTTAGGTGTCGTTGAACAAGGGCGAAGATAAGGTTAAAGTTCGAAAACCTAATGGGACGCCACGCCACAATATAGAAACAACCGTATCGAAAAGTTTCACCCAAGTTTAAGTCAATCAACTTGGGTGAAACTTTTCGACACGGTTTTTTGTTTGAGTATGCTGGGGTTCTCTTATTTTTGTTTGCTACTTTATTAGTAATCAGAATCTAAGTAGATACTAGTGTTCTACTCTCTCTAACTTTTTTGGAACTTTGACTGCACGAGTTACCCAAATCATTTTTAACTAACTATCTCTCAGGGGACGTCCGTCTGGCCCAAATGTAACTTCAATGGAGTAACGTAATTTCGATAGTAATTGGAAACGATCCTAACCTTTGAAATTCAGAGACCGTTGAATCATGCAAATCGAATTCCTAATATATCTCGTCTTGAAATTGGAATCAGATTACCTTTGTTTGAAAAGCCCTGATTAGGAACGAAGCTGAGGAGGTCTTAGGTTTGAATGGTCAATTTTCAATTGATATTATGCCCGCTATGCGGCAAATAGTAATATAACTTGAAAGTATAACAATAAAATTGAAATTTCAGTGATGACGCCTAAGGACGTCGCGGCATTGTTGCCATCAGAATGCGCTTGCATGTAGTGATGCTGAAGAATCACCGTGCTGTACCGCCAGTGGGCGCAAGCCCTATGAAATCACCTAGATCTATGTGCAAACCCGTTTTAATAAAAACTCTTTGACTAGCTATTTTTTGCTTAATCCTTTTCGAATGATAATTATTTGATAAGTCATGTTTAGAATTAGTATCACAGCCTAACAACTCCAAGCTTTTCCAGTGCTTATCCAATCGAAGCAGACATGTGACAATTAAGTGAAGTCCATATATAGATTGGCATGTCGAGCCAAATACAAAGTCTAATGTTACATGTAAAACAGTAAATAGAAAAGACTAATTTGAGTTTTTATGTCAAACAAATTCCCAGTTACGACTTCGGATCGGCAAAGTGACAGTTAAATGGTGTAAGGCAATATTGGAAAACCATTCTCAAGCATAATGTGAAGCGTCTGGCAAGTTTTTAGTACTTGCTTAAAAGTGTTATCTTTAAACGCAATCTCAAAATCCTGTTTTTCCTTTTCTTCCAGACTCAGAAGGCAAATGCACTTAGCGTAAGCGAAAATAGAAAGTAGATAAACACTCACACACAACACACAGAGACAACAAAGACATCAAAATTGATTCAGTAAGGCCCGTTCATCCCAGGATTAAAACGATATACCAGGTCTCGCAGGAGACCTCCCAAAGGGTTACCGAGGCCCCTGGCAACACACGCAACGGAAGGAATACGGGTGGGTTTTAGTCAGTAAGAGTCTGACACACCCTCCCGCTCCGTCCAGAGCGGGAGAAGTTATTTGATGATTTCCAACCCAAAAAAAAAAAATCCCAGGTCTAAACCAAATTCGGGAATCCCAAGCCGATCCCCGGCCACCGTAGGCGCGGGCTTGCGGACGGTGAGCAATGGGTAGCTCGCCGTCCGATAAGGACCAGGCCCGGGTTGACGGCGCGTTGTGTTCCACGCTCGCCTCAAAGTGATGTCAGCACAACTGAAGGGGACCGTTAGGGCCGATGCCTGTCGGAGTCACGGAAAAATCCGAAAGGGATAACGTGGCCTCTGGCAACAAACAGGCAACGGAAGGAACCCGGGTGGGTTTTAGTCAGTAAGAGTCTAACACGCCCTCCGCCCAGAGCGGGAGAAGTTATTTGATAATTTCACAGACAAAAAAAAGTCTAAACCAAATAAATTCAAGTGTATCCCAGTCATCACCAGCCTAGCCTTTTTCCAACTATGTTGGGGTCGGCTTCGAGTCTAATCAGATGCAGCTGAATACCAGTTTTTTACATGGAGCGACTGCCTATCTGACCTCCACAACCCAGTAACAGTAAGTGGGTAATACAATACCCCTTGGCAAGACTGGTTGTCGGACTTTCGGGCTTCTGACGATCCGTAACGACTGTCAAAGATCCACGAATGACAGCCGGGATCAACGGCTTTACTTGCTTTCGGAGGCACAGAAGAGTCTCGGTATGTAAAGATAGTCACCCACCCACGGACCAACCTCGGCAAGCGTAGCTTAACCAGATGAATCGACCCTTGCGGCTGGTATTACTGAGCCAAGAGCTCCTCAAATTCAACAAAAGATGTGAACTACGCGGAAATAGGTTAACTACTTAATACAATGACCGATATCTCATGGAAACACCTGAGGCACTATCCCGAAACATTGCTGCCAGTAACAGTAACACAGTACGTGCATTTTTTATGTTAATAGCTTAGTATAAAGACCAGTCAAGTTTTGCATTATGCTATTATCCTTAACGGAAAGTGGGAACGCCTCCGCTTCAAAACTTTCTTTTCAACCCCACGCGTTTGCAAATATGGCAAATACATTTGTCTTGTGTTTTACATTTGTCGTTCTTAGTTTGCCAGGATCTTATTTGAGTAGGTTGTGAATGTTGTGATGTATCGAAGGAGTCAATGTTTTGGCTTCCAGGACTTCCTTCAAGGTTACTGAAACATGATCTTTAGGTGAAGAAATGGCACTTTTGCTGTGTGATGTGGAACTTATGTCAGTTGTTGTTTTACCGTTGTATCTTTGAGTACCATTTGAAATGAAATTATTTATTTACAAGCCAATAAAAAGCAAGAATTAAGTACTTACAATCATTCCAATACATCGTTTTCTTATGTATCAACAAAACGTCTTTCAAACTTCAGTTTGCAACTCGCAAACAACAATTAGAAACTTCACACACATATTATAAACATTTTTATCGCTCCTGCGTAAATGAGTACCACCAGCCTTTACGAAGGCAGCTCACGTAATAAGACGGTAAAATAAGTTTTCCGTACAAGTATTCCATAAGGTAAACACCCCAAGGGTATGAAATACTAAGCATTGGGTACATAACTCCCTTTGAGGGGTGACGAAGGGGTTAACCTCGAATTTCTTTCACTTGCCATCGAAGGGTTAAGTTTAATGGCATTTCAACGGCGCCTGCTTAGAGGCTTATGGCAATTCTTCGAATTGCTTTGACGGTTTCTTAATTACTAGATATTGATGAATGAGGAGATAAGGAATTTTGAAGGGCATAAAATGGGCGGAGACTTTTTTGTCGTAGTTATAAAATTGGTCATTATTTTCAAATAATTTTAATGTTTCTGGGTGTTTTATGCTGAAGATTTGAAAATAATAAGATTCTGGTACTTCTGTCCGGATTTTTGTTTTTTTTTTAATCAAACGTAATAAAAATGCAACGAAGGTTCAATTAATCATATTATTATGGTTTTACGAACTTCCAATCTCCAAAATAAGTTGCTGAGGCACTTACCTATTAGAGAAACGAAAACCCTGTTTTATTTTTACAAATGCCTGCCTAATTTCAAACAGCATTTGACGAAGCGAAGATACGTTCTACTGTTATAAATTATTATCTATTACAAACAAATGTGACCTTTGCAGATTTTTCAAATTCCAGATAAGTTAGATAGCTCCCATAATGATGAATGTAACAAACGAACAATGCCGTATCTAGGCTAGAGAGTAAGGGGCTATCCTGGAGTTAAGCCATCCTTTGTTCCTGAGCCTGAGAACCATTTATCAGATCTTTCTGACGAAAATACAGTTCTCCGTTCGCAGTTTCTTTGTTCGTTTGTTCGAGTTTTTGGAAATGGCGAGTAAGCTAACATAAAGTCGAATTATTAATACACTGAACTAATCTGACATGTTCTAGCTGTCACTTTGTGTAATAAAATGGTCATATTTATTGTAATGGTGATCGTTTAGTTTAATTGATTTATGTGTAAAATAAATGTATAATAATAAGTGTAAAAGTCTAGAATACAATAAATATGACCATTTTATTACACAAAGTGGCAGCTAGCACATGGCAGATTACTCCCGTGAATTAATAATTCGACTTTAGTTGACGAAAAGACTGAAACAGCTACCTTCTTAAGTAATCACATCTTCAGACAAAATCCTCAGATAAGAGTGCTTTTCCCTTTCCAACTAATTCTTGCACTCGATAAATTTTCAAGGCGACGGTATATAGAGAATTCTCAATGTTTTAATACGACCATCAAAGCAGGGTTGGACTTTTATTAACTTAGAACCCAGATGCTATTCTACTAATGATTAGATTAGACTGGATGATAACCAAAAATACAATTTTAATTTGATTATGTTTCTAGTAATTAGTTCTAGCCAATTTAACTAGTAAAACACCGACACTAAAAATCGAGTTTACAACACTTGATTAACTACTAGAAAACGCTTACAATGTGTTCAATTAAGTGCTTGAACACTGACAGATTATTATTAATACCGTCGTGAAACTACATGTGTGTACAGCAACATTCAAACTTTATGGCGGCTCGGAACATGAGGCGAGTCGCTGCGCAGTAACAAATTCACGTGTCAGTGAGGGTGAGGGATGCGGTACCGTGCAGCGAATAGCGAACTTCAGAGCCGCCACAAGTTGGAATTGGGCTGTACAAGATATATTTTATTGTGTAACTTTTAGGCTTTCATGACTTATCAAGAACTTAATCAGGAATTCAGAACTACTACTGCCCTTGATTTCTGAAGGGCATAAATAAATAAATTTGACATAATTTGGCCAATTCAAGGCTAAATCTTGGAGTTTAGCTAGCTACGTAGTGTTTACTTTCGAGGCTAAGTAAATCATAATTTTAATATCGCAGCTCTTCAGAAATTCTCTCAAGTTCAGATTTAATGCTTTTCTTTCTGGAATTGAAGCACTTGTTGATAATGGAAACCATTTTTAAATTACTTAGTTCTTTTTAATTTTGATTTTAATATCACAAAATATTTTTTAATTTTGCTTTTCAAGTTCACATTAGGAATTTGTGATGAAGAAACATGCAACATGCATTGCCTCGAAAAGAAACAATTGCACGGCTATAAGCTGAATTTCAGAGGTCATTCAAGTTGCACACACAATACAATACAATAGCAGAAATACACAACTGATTCAATGTTTGTTTACATCAAAACATAGTACAATCGAATTAGCACTTAATACGTAATAGGTATATCATCCTATCAATCACTTTGCGAAGGTCAGACTTGACGGTGCCTGCAACAGTACAGTTGACGAAAAAATAGATAGGTAGGTGCTGGCAACAAAGAGAGGTTCATATTTCCTGTACGCTGTCAATGTGATGTCAAAGGGACACGCAGGTGTCATAAGTAGTCGTCGGAGCAAGTCTTGGAATCGCTGGCGTGATGACTTAGAAGAAGCATTCATGACGAATGAATGATACATGATAAATGATTTATTTTCTGTAAGTAGGTTTGTACAAACACTTTTACACGTCAATCATATTTTTAAAATAAAGCTAGATGAGGTCGGCGTTTCCTGTCTGACTCTGAGAAGAAAGGTCGAAACAAACTCAGAAGTCACAGTCTCCTTTAAAGTCCAGTCATAATCTTGGTCAGATCATGTGAAGAACATGTAGATTGGTGTCTGAAATGGTCCTTTTGAGGAAAGAACCACATAGATTGAGTGGACCTGTCCAGTCAGTGCACGCATTTGTCAGTAATCATGCAGCTCAACTCAGAACTTAAAGAGCTCAACGATGCGACAAATAATACCAAAGAAAGAACATTTGGGTAGACCGCATAAGTTACTCAAACTGCCAGACCATGATTAATACTAAATGAGAAAAAAACAACAATGACCCACATAGTCTTCACATTCACAATAATTGAAAAGCAATTGAAATTCAATGAAAGGCAATTGCATGCAGCTGAGATGAGAATGCTAAGAGGGATGTGTGGTGTGACACGAATGGATAGATTATGAAATTAGTACATAAGAGGAAGCCTGAAAGTGGCACCGGTGACTGAAAAGTTGTGCGGAAATCGGTTGTCATGGTATGGGTATGTGATGCGGAGGAATGAGGAAAATGACGTGAGGCAAGTTTGGAGTATGAATTTCGATGGCTATAAGAGTAGGGGAAGATCAAAGAAACGATGGATGGACTGTGTGAATGATGTTATGGCTAGAAAGGGAGTGAAAACCGAGATGACGAGTAATAGAAGTATGGAAGGAAGGGACATGTTGCGCCGACCACAAATAAATTGGTATAAGGGCGAGAATGACGATGATGATGATTTGGTCAGAAAAGACCTTTGCCTAGAATAATGAAAATTACTACTAAAGTAGAATTATTAATTCCCTGGAGTAATTTATTGTATTCATTGTATTAATTGTATTCTAGATTTTTTCACTTATTAATATACATTTATTTTACACTTACCTATATAAATCGAAACTAAACAATCACCATTACAATAAATATGAACATTTTATTATGCAAAGTGACAGCTAGCAGATATCAGATTACTCCGGTGAATTAATAATTCTACTTTAGAAGTAGTTGCAACTTTGCCCGTTAGCAGCCTGGATACTTATATCTTTTGTTGACTGTACATTCATAAAACGTAATGTACAATAAACTGCGCAGACGTCATGCTGGGCAACAGCGACGCCCACGACACGTAACATTATGCTGATTATTTATAACTTAATAAGCTTAAACATAAGGGTAACGGGGATCCGGTACTTTGACGAACATTTCAGATAAGACTCGGCGAAAGGCTTTTTTTAATGAGCTCGCGTTTTTTACAACACAGGGGACAGTAGAAGGCTATGGGAGAAACCAATGCGCAGCAGTGAGCAATTAATGGTCGAGGAAAAAAATGTTCGGTTTGACCACTATCTGTGCTTGATGGTAAGCAATGATGTGATCGTCGATGGTGTACACTTTTTTTTGTTTTGGATGGGAAATCATCAAATAGCTTCTCCCGCTCTGGGTGGAGCGGGAGGGTGTGTCAGACTCTTACTGACTAAAACCCACCCGTATTCCTTCCGTTGCCTGTGTTGCGGGAACTTAGGTGACCCATTAGTACCTTCCCGCGACCCCGGCAGGCATCGGCCCTATTGGACCCCTACACTTGTGCTGACGACATCTCGTTGAGGCGTGCGTTGAATTCGACGCGCCGTCGACCCGGGCCCTGGTCCTTACCGGACGGTCAGCTACCTATTGTTCACCGTCCGCAAGCCCGCGCCTACGGTGGCCGGAAATCCGCCCGGGATTCCCGACGCCCAGGGCGTCTCCTGCGGCGGCTAGGGTGAGAAGGCGCGAAACTTGCCTTTCCCTCAACCGTCCCGCCTCCTCCTTCGCGAGCATTACTGCTTCGCAGAAGGAGGCGACGACTGCCCATGCCCTCTCGCTCCGTACCATGGCCTGAACCAGGGCCGGTCGCGAGAGATCTCTGCCGCCGATCGCCTCCACGAGGACACGGCGGTGCTCTGCCCAACCCGGGCAGACTACCGTATCCGCCGTGTCCTCCGGGCGATCCACACAGTGGTGACACCCAGGCGTTTCCTCCCGCCTTATCCGACACAGGAACCTCCTGAAGCTGCCGTGTCCGGTGAGGACCTGCGTCAGGCGGAAGGTGAGCATTTAGCGCCTCTCTAGTCACTCCTCAAAGAGGGGACTCATCGCCGCAATCGTGGCGTGCCCAGCACTGGGTTGCGACAACCCTACTCTCCATGTCGCCATGAGATCCCGCCGAAGCTCCGTCCGCTGTGCCGCGATTTCTCGCGGCAGCGGAGTTACGCCCCGGCGTTTCGCCTCCTCGCGCCACTCCCATACGTGCGCGAGGACTTTTGCCTCCAGATCCCATGGCAGCAATCCGGCAAGGAGGCTCGCTGCCTCACAGGAGACCGTGCGGTATCCCCGGAATGGTGTACGCTTGTGGAGTTACCAACACATTCCAGACTTAAAAAGAGTCTGAAGTTATATCTATCTGATAGCTGTTAACGGGATCGGGAAACAGGCTCCAGCAAGTAGTTCCACTAATCACTTCTGTACTTAAGTTACGTTAAGGAATCTTAGAAAATCAGCACTCATCATCAGCCTAGCCTTTCCCCAGCTATGTTGGGGTCGGCTTTCAGTCTAACCGGATGCAGCTGAATACCAGTATTTTACATGGAGAGACTGCCTATCTGACCTTCACAACCCAGTTACTGTAATACGATACCCCTTGGTAAGACTGGTTATCAGACTTTTGGGCTTCTGACGACCCGTAACGACTGCCAAAGATCCACGAATGACAGCCGGGACCAACAGCTTAACGTGCTTTCCGAGGCACGGAGGGATCTTGGTATGTAAAGATGGTCACCCATCCACAGACCAACCGCGGCAAGCGTAGCTTAACCTGATCAATCGACCCGAGCGGCTGTTATTACTTAGCCACAAGTCCTACTAGTCCATTTTAGGTAAACATAACATACGTTTACATATTAGACGAGCTTCCGATTTGTAAAAAAAAGCCTGAAGTATCTTCTGTCATCGATTGCTGTCGTTAGGGTTCCCAACTTAAAAGGTAAAATGGAACCTTTATAAGATCACCTTTGTCCGTTTGACAGAGGTTGTTTGATGTAAACACCACTTCCCAATCAAATCTGGGGAGTTTGTTGTGCCACTTCTTCTTACCAGCTCAAGAAAATCAGCACTATTACCTGCTATCTCCGTGAACTGCTTAATTTTTGCACTACGTCGTGATGCGATACAAGGGAAAAAGGTAATCATCACAGAATGTTTGTTGACGATACAGCATGTTATTACAGTCCTCTGCTATGCTAACTTCCACGACACGAAAAACTGTGATACACTGTTTACGTTGAAGGTAGTTTTCGATTAAGTACACCAAGTATTTAATCGGACTGTCCAAATATAACTGCCATTGGCCTAAGCGCAACAGCAGTCCTTTAGACTGGAACACAGTATTCGATATACATTATCGACATTGTTATCAAACACGCTTGTAAGACGGATTAAGCCTGATTCGTGTCGGTAATGTTATCAGTTCAGAAATTAATAGTGCTTCTTATGGCCTGATAATGGTAACATCTTATCGTACTGTTAAGAAATATGCCTACAAAAGAAAACGCACATTTAGCAGAAGGGTAGGCAGACATAGAGCGCCCCGTGAAGTCCCGTGCCACCATAGGCTAGCTTGGGACAAATCTGAGCACATAAATGCGGCGGAATTTGCGCTCGTAATTTTGCTAAACGTAGCAATCGTTCCAGGCTCGCATATTTTAGCTCAGACGTAGACTACATTCTGAAAATGTTGACTTGCTACGATGGAGCGTAATTTTTGCGCTCATTTGTCCCTAAGTCCCTTGCCCGACAAGAAGATGATATTATTATTAAGTCAGTTCGCAAGAATATTGGTAGCTAAAAATAGTACAGAAAGGCCAGGTACTTTTCGAAGATTGAGATTAATTTTAGGTAATCTCAGACCCAACCTTTTTGAAGGACTTCAACCAATAAAGCATAAGGTCAGTGTATATCCTTGAATGTCGACGTCTTGGCATTTCTACTTAGGTATTCGTGAAAATGTAAGTTATGAAAATAACATAACTTTCACGCCTGTATTCTTCGAAGGGGTAGGTAGAGATGTGAAGTACACGTCACACGCACGTTCCCCAAGTTATGTTATGATTCTCGTGGAGGCTGTTACTTTAATAGAGCTTGATGGAGCATCGATCTTAAAAAGGCAGCTTGGCTGGGACAGACTGGATGCGGAAGGCGGATAACTGGGTGTTCTTCACAACTTGGGAGAAGCCTACGTCCAGCGTCCAGTTGATTAGATTTGGGGGCGAGCCTATTGCCGTTAACCGGTTACGAATCCAGACTCCGAAAATCAACTGCGAATTTTGCTCGAGTTAAAAAAATATTCTTGAATAACTACTACAAAACACTATTTTCAACCTGCCAAGTTACACCAGATGGTCAGTCCTGCTGTATTTGGTAACGAAAAGTATCAAATACAAATTTATTATTCAATTATTTAAATGAGTCAAGTGGGAGTCGGCTCGCGACAGTTCCTCGGGTACTTTAATCCACCGGAGCCTCAAGCAATTTTGATTAACAAACTTTCTGTATCAATGATTGTGCAAATCCCTAGTTAGCGAGAATTTTTGACATGCGACGTCGGACTAAAAGGGATTACTTACTGATTAATGTTTTAGCAAAAAAGGTATTTTTTTATAGTTTTACTTATTGGGTAACGGATAAATATGTACGATAAAAATAAATGGAAAATAATAAAGAATTGTAGCAGGTGGCGTGCTGTAGTTTCTGCCCATGGGAAAAAGGTAAGAGATTATGTATCTACGTATAAAAAAGTAGGGATAAGATTTTTTTTTAATTTACATGGCGGGCTGACAAAACATGAGATATTAAATTATTAATGGATTGACTTTTGAATGACAGAAAGAAGATGCAGCTGGTATAATCAAGTAAAATAGCTAAATAACCACAGACTAGAGAAATCCTATGTAACTCGTATTTCGTCATAATTGCAGATAAATCATTCAATGATTAATTAATATTATGAAATATGGATGATGTAATTAATTGGAGTAAAAGATGACGCATATATAGGAACTTTAACATACGATTTTTTTAGGTCTTCAGTTTTGTTGGTACAGGTTGAAAACTGTGTCAAAATTACTGTTGTGTTACAAAATAAAATAACTTTTTCTCTCTTTAAAACTGGAATACCCTTGTGGTCTGGCAGTAGGGTACAGAAGTTGCCAAATTTATAAAAAATACTGCTATATTCATCACGCCTACACAAGGTGGATTTTTGAGACGGGGCAGTAAGGGTACATACCTTAACCGTTGTAGTTACAGAAAAACGGTGTTAGGAGACCGTCTTTATTTCTTTAAATTTTGATCCCCATTCACACATTTTGAAAAATTTGTACTGTCAGAAAGAAAATCGGCTATTTTCGCAAAAACTTTTTTGATGCCAATCGGTCCTGTTTCTTATAAGGATCAAAAAACTCTATTAGACCAACTGAGGTTAGAGTACTAGAAAAGTTAGAAATCGCAAAAAAACATTTTCCGTAAATTTCGTAGGAAATGAGACTCACGCTTACTAGTAATAAATATTTCTACAGAAATATTTATACTTGGATAGGCGTAGTCGTTTCAGTAACAAACGCAGTAATAACTTTTGTTTTTCATAGTTTTTTCGAGACTTACTACGAGTACAAACGTATTTTTTGCAGATAAAATTTGTAGATAAAATCAATACCCAATATATTTATTGCTTTCCACAAAGTGAACTTAGGTGGTAGGTTTTCAGTACCGTGCATGCGTAAATATTCATCCTAACTACGGAACTCTTCACTGTGGGGGGGGCCACACACACATGGCCGGTTTTTATTAGGTACTTGGTCACGTAAATTACAGCATCAGTGGCATTTGTTTGATCCTCAAACCTGCAGGTGTAGCAGCAGGCTATATTTAAATAAAAATGGTGTTGACCAACCTTTAATGATCTCCGTGGATGATATGATGACGTCACTCTCATCCATCCTCGCTTTGTAGCACAGCAGTCCTGCTGACTTCCTTATTTTGAAAGATTTTGCTTAAGTCGGCTGGAACATCTCTATTAGTTGTGCTTTTTGATTATCTCATGGGTTTTCCCGCCATTTTGGGAGGGATAATGGTCTGGAGTATCAGAATTGATAGTTGGTTTTTGGGTCAAGAACTAACTCTGAAAATGAAAAAAAAGCTTATTGTTTATATTTTTGGAATAAAATGGTTTCAAATGTTTATGAAATATTTAAATGTTATTATTTGTAAATTGGACATGATTATGTTCAGTAATTGATTAGGCAGATTATAATAATTAAGCGAATGAGTACCTAACAAACGTTATTACGTTATTACGTTAGAAAGGACAATACTTAGTTGATGATGAGCTCATTAGCTTGTTATGTACTAACAATATTTTATTGAATGTTTCTTATCAAACCCAAAATGACTTAAAATCAGCATTTCTTCTATAAATAAATACAGACAAAATAAGTTGAATTTATAACTACTATACATAGTACACAGCTGTACACAGCTAGTTTATAATGTATTATTTAAATTATTTTAACTGTGTATGAATGATTAAGGCCTCACTTTTCATGCACGAGGTTGTGGGTTCTATTCCTGGCACGTACCAATGTGACTTCTCAATTCATATTTACATTCTGAGTTTATCTTGGACATTACAGAAATTTGTGAAGGAAATATTATCCTTAAAAAATCTCTAGTATTTAATCGGTTTTGTTCATAAAAACTAATAATTAAAATCTTGTCCAATATTTACTCATGTTGGCAGTAAGTACCTACCCAAAATATAAACAATAACATAACCATTGCATGAACATTTAATAAAAATATTACACAATGCAATCAGGTGAATTCCAGTGTCATCTTAGAATTATTCTCAGAAAACTAAATGATTCATTTAATTTTAGTGCTGATCTAAGAACAAGTACGAACTGTTATTCATCCACTTTTATGTACCAAGACAAGGTATTACTGAGTTATATAATTGTGTACTGTTCTTAGATGTATTGATATTCATCATTATTTGAATGGAAACAATCAGAATTTATGCATTTCTCATTTGTACAAAATTTTAGGGTTTTTCTTAAAATTTAAATTCTACATTGTTGTTGCATAACTTTAATCATTTAAGTTACCAATTTTTATAATCTTGTGTCGACTTAGATTCAATCATCAATGGTGGATTAATCAGAGAAGTTTCTTAAAAAAATAATGTTACAAATTTAATAATATGCTGCTATGTTTTCTTATGACTGGAAAGTGGAAGAATGAATATCAATATCCAAAGCTGAATTACAGGCACAATAAATAACTTGATAACTCATAGTAATAAATTAAAATATAAATAAGTTTGTTATGTTGCATGTATTGTATGTATTTATTGTATATATGTAAATGGTACATCACAGACTACCTGCTGTATTGTATCTTATTTTCCGTTAATCCATCCAAAAGTTGTCTTTAAATAGATTGCTCTTCGAGATAAGACCGCACATTATGTCACCCTATGTAAAATTTCTACATTTATATCTATAATTTTATGGTGGATATATTATATATATATATACCTACATATATATAATATTATTATATTTATAGTTTTTAATAGGTATATGAGTATCTTTGTACTTAAATAAAAATATATTCCTCAATGTTTCATGATTGCACCTATCACTGTTTGTCTCTGCATCACCCAAAGGTTGACTGGTAGAAAGTGCCTATGGCATCAAGCCCACCTCTGTACATTTGTGTGCATATAGTATTAAATAAATAAATAAAGAGTATTATTTCTATATATCCATTAGAAATGGATTGCAAAAAAAACTGTTTCCCTGTAAGGATATAGTGGGAGTAACTTAAAGCTAACTTTTTGCCCAGACCATACCAGTGCATAGTTAACTTTCCATAAATGACTATAACTTAGAAAGTGATCCAATCAACTAATTACCAATCAGGTTACTGGTTGTGTAACGCCATTTCCTGGCTGTTAATGATCTGTGTCTAGATTTCTATCAGCAGTACTTAGTTTTTTTAATACTAGTAAAACAAGGCTGAGGTTTATTAAAAAATTTCTTTGAATAGTAGTTTTTATTTAGTAATAAAAGAACTTGATTTGTAGAGGTCGGAATTAGATAGAGTTATTTATGTACTTACACTGATTTAATACAGCGAAAGAATAAAGTGGATATGCCTCAAATCCCGAGATTAATTTTAAAGAGCAGAAAAATCGCATGATTTATTAAAAAAAAAGTTATTTATTTTTACACAATTTAAACCACTCCTCACTGGACGTTGCCAAATTTACTTCAACGACATTGGATGTCCAAAGTTGCAAAATTCCTATGTGCACATGCGTTATGTTGCCACATTTGTAGTTCGCACAACATAGCTTGTGAGAACCAAAGAAAACAATAGCAGAAATGCAGAGCACACAATGCGGCCACACAGGATTATCTATTAGAAATCCCGGAAAGATCCATATTAATATCAACATTTCGATGCAAGTGCATAAATAACTCTACCTAATTCCGACCTCTGTTGATTAGGTATACATGATTACTTTAGAATAATCTTAATTGCATTTTAATAGCAGTAGCACAAGCAAGTACTAGAAATTGCTTCATTATAACATCTTTGAGTTAAATGTTTAAATAAAACATATCTAGAAGAGCCAGTGCATTGATCAAAATAGCTGCATACGTAATAAATTAAGCCTCAGAAATGATAAATTCATGGTCAAGGTAATAAAACATACCTTCAACAGCCAAAATAAGTAAGTAGGTACATGTTCTGTCAAGGTCTACAAAACTTAATGATCACTTTGTATGAATGTATAATGTAAGCTGACACAGTGTAAAGAATAGTGAATGATGGAAATGATACTAGGGTCAAGATTAATGTTCTCAAATGCTTTGTACAAAGTACTTATTGGAACTGTTTCCAATAATAAACGTTTTGGAAGAAGTTGATTGAGTTAGATGCAACTGCATGCAGATTTAGCCAATGAATTTAAGGAATTTTGGCAATAACAGGCCACATTCTTGTTAAAAAAATAGGATTAAAATTTAGGTAACAACTTCTCATCCTAGTAACTACAAAAAAACAACAAGCGAATATAACAAAACGCTAATCGAATGTTACCTCAAGAAAACTACAAAATACTCAATGACTTTGAGATACAAAAATAATTATAAATAGTTACGCACCAGTTTGCACAGTTGAAGAACATCAGGTTTCTTTACACAGTAGCCTTGATTGTTGATGGAATTCGGTAGTTTAGCCAGTAAACACTCACTATACGACGCCTTCGCACTGACTCATGCACACACTATTTATGCACAGATTTTGTACAAATAAACACTTTAACTTATAATTAAACTTGCACAGTATACGTTAACTACACGACAGGGCTAGTATTTCTCATAATTTCGCTCATTGCAATGTTTAGACGACGCAGTTCGTATCGGGGGCTGCCGCGTAGGAGTCTCTTTATTAGACGGCGTGGGTCGATGTCTTTACTCAGATGTAAGGTCAGCTCAGCTCGCACCGAATCCACGAAGTCTTCACATCACAACACGACGTTTGCATTCTATTTTTGTAGTTCTAATAAGCATAAGCCGACAACCGCGGTGTTCATACGACTAAATTGCACTGTCTATTCGTGTGATAAGATGTAAACAGAAGCACCGGCCGTAACAACAGATCACAATGCGATTGGTTACGGCGACACAAGGTCGCGAATTCACGTTTAGCCTGAGTGCAATTTAATTCAATTCAGTCCTCTCCATTTAGAGAGTGACGTTTCATTTTATTTTATTCACTGGCGAAGCCGTTGGGAACAAAACGGAAGACAAACTCGTTTTCAACTTTACACAGATAATAAATGAAATATTCTGTCAAACGAACAGCGCCATCCAGTATGTTTAATATGAAAACTTTCTGATGGGTATTATTGGGGACCTATTTGTCTATGATTTTATGTAATGATTTTGAAACTAGATGGCACAACTAGGTTACCAGTTTTCGGAAATGGGGTAAGCAGATAACTATAAAACTGCCGATCAGTGATCTGTAGTTATGAATGACAGTTCTGGCGGTACCGACAGACCTCACCTCACCTCTGCGTAAATTGTCAAATTCTAGCATTTTGAAGAATACCAAGTGGGGGTTCGTAATTTACTGCCAATCGTAAGAAATTAAGGTAGAAGTACTCAATTAATAACAAAGGATTTACGAATGCCATTTAATTTTACGAAACTATGTTTGACATATTCTTAGAGTAACATAATTGGCGTTAATTACATTCAAAATTAGCGGAAGTATACATAATAAGAATAACACTATGATGACGTTTAGTTGAGTTGACTGTTGACAACTTTACATCTTTCGGCGGCAGCCGTCACAGCTCCGATGACTGCTGATCGGAAACCTAGGAAAATTAAGGAAAATTATGAATACATTTTATATTGCAATTCGGGAGAGTTGGATTCAGTTCTTGTAAATAATCTGTTGGCATACTGAGACGTTGAAAGGTTGACAACTGAATGAATGGAACCCGCTCCCTAATTCTATAACTTCATGGCTATAACACACTTTCAATCACAGTCTGAATGATTTTGAAGGTTATTGCTAATCCATTGCTTCATATTTTCGAAAAATTCGCCTGCTCAACAACGTAGGTATATAACGCAATGAATGTTGTTGAACTGTCAAAATGAAAGCTACTTACGCAATTACCCCGCAGGATCTATAGCAAAACCATTAGTAGATACAGTCACCGCAGGTTGGGGGTAACAAAACCCAGAATAAGCTGCTGCATGGCCTCTTATTCTACTGTTACTGCGTATTACGCTAAGTCAGCTCAAAGTGTGGTCGGCTGTACAGTCAAGAGCATAAATACTTTTTTTTTGGGTGGGAAATCATCAAATAACTTCTCCCGGTCTGGGCGGAGCGGGAGAGTGTGTCAGACTCTTACTGACTAAAACCCACCCGTATTCTTTCCGTAGCCTGTGTTGCCAGGGGCCTCGGTGACCCTTCGGCATAAATACTTACCTTACAGTTACGCAAAACTCAAAAGCGATTTTCTTGTAAAACAAAAATTATAACTTTGAGAAGAGACCTATTTCATAATAGTTCGGTTCCGATAATACTATGTTCGTAACACCATAAAATATCTATCAATACTTTAAGAGAATATCGTGTCGCCCATCGTTGGTCCCGCAGCTGTCATTCGTAGATCTTTGACAGTCGTTATGGGTAGTCAAAAGCCCAAAAGTCGGACAACCAGTCTTACCAAGGGTAGGGGATGTTACCCTTTTAACTGGGTTGTGGAGGTCAGAGAGGCAGTAGCTCCATGTAAAATACGATACAATGGTATTCAGCTACATCCAGTTAGACTGGATGCCGACCCCAACTTAGTTGGAAAAGACTACGCAGATAGATGTTTTTACTTCAAGAGAAAATGGGTTTTGATTCTTGCGTAAGTGTAGGATATTTTTGATCGTGACTGGTACACGTAGAGCCAGTCTAGCAAAACCAATTCACATGGCGCACATACCATTCTGCTCCAAATGATAAGTCCCGTCAGCGGTAGACCCTGCAGGACTGGTGACGTTATCCTTCAGTACAGCCGGGTGGGATCCGGTCTTCACCATGGCTGCAGACCCGAGGGTGGTCTGTGCAGCCAGCCGGAGCGCCAGGTCTCGAGGCAAGCCCATGCGCACACCACCGTCTGCTAGGGACTCGATCATCATGTAGATCTGGAAGGAGTAAGTCTTTGAATTATGTGGGTCCGGTAATAGTTTGCTGAGTAGTATGGTCTGTTCCAAAAGTATCGATAAAATTAGAGATGATAGTGTAAACAAATCCAGTTCAGCACAATAATTGCGTAGCACACCATCAATCACAATCTGAATGATTTTGAAGTAGGTATATACATCGATTGCTTCATATGTTCAAAAAATTTGTCTGCTCAAATAAATAACGCAATGAATGTTGTTGAAACTGTCGGGGGTCGGGTTGCCTCCTTCCCTCTAATATGGCGACCCGGTAATGGCTGATTTTTGCGTTATGTTCGTGAACGGGTGCTGCTTTTGGTGACTGGTCGTCTTGCTGACCATTGTTTTGTTTTGTTATTAGTAATGCATTGTTTATTTATTTTACTGTGATGGTCCTAGTTCATCATTTGTGACTGTTACAGCTATAGCTATATGTAAGCGGGCACGCGTTTTATGCTTTTATTTGGGCATTAAGTTCTGTTTACGTTTTTATCTCTGCTTGAGAATTTATAGTTTTCGGTGTTTTCCTTTTCTTTTTTTTTTTGTTGGTATAGTGGTGTGCTAGCTGACATATGGCTAATAATTTAATGTTTTGTGTTGCACGTAATGTAAATTGTATTTTTTTTTCTCTAACTGAACAGACAGCTGTGCTGCTGGGGAGTTTGTTGACCACTTCTTCTTCCCAGCTAAAGCACTAGGAAGTGGTGAAGGGTGGGCGTTTTGGGGGACTGTCTTATGTAATTTTGACGTTCGAAGGTGCTGATTCTCAGCCTAGTTTGAATAAATGACTTTTGATTTTGATTTTGTCAAAGTGAAACCCATTGCTACTGATCTGGTTAAATTCAAGTACCTACGAAATCAATCACTAAAGGGAATTAGTAACACATTCATCTTTATTTAGGTTTCAATTTTATTTTTCCAGCAAATATTATTTGAATAACATTCAGAGGCGGACTAGCAGTCTCAGCCACTACTATTAAACGGTCTAGGCCGTTTAGTAGTAGTCATCCCCCTTTCTACAATGGTCGATATTATTTCTTCGGTTAGAAGTTTTATGTTACCATCACTATAGTCGTCATTACTCTATTATTTACTGAGCTAAAGTATTGCGAGACGCAGGTTGTCCGCCCTTAATATCTGTCCGCGCTTTTTTTTTTGGGTGGGAAATTATCAAATAACTTCTCGTGACCCATAAGTACCTTCCCGCGACCCCGGCAGGCATCGGCCCTAGTGGACAGGGGTCCACTAGGGCCGATGCCTGCCGGCAGGTAGGGACCTATGTGCTGACGACATCTCTTTGAGGCGCGCGTGGAATACAACGCGCCGTCGACCCGGGCCTGGTCCTTACCGGACGGTGAGCTACCCATTGCTCACCGTCCGCAAGCCCGCGCCTACGGTGGCCGGAAATCCGCCCGGGATTCCCGACGCCCTGGGCGTCTCCTGCGGCGGCTAGGGGCAAGAGGGCGCGAAACGTGCCTTTCCCTCAACCGTCCCACCTCCTCCTTCGCGAGCATTACTGCTTCGCAAAAGGAGGTGACGGCTGCCCATGCCCTCTCGCTCCGTACCATGGCCTGAACCAGGGCCGGACGCGAGAGGTCTCTGCCGCCGATCGCCTCCACGAGGATACGGCGGTGCTCTGCCCAGGCCGGGCAGACCTCCACCGTATGCTCCACCGTGTCCTCCGGGCGATCCACACAGTGGTGACACCCGGAGGTTTCCTCCCGCCTTATCCGACACAGGAACCTCCCGAAACTGCCGTGTCCGGTGAGGACCTGCGTCAGGCGGAAGGTGAGGACGCCGTGGCGCCTCTCTAGCCACTCCTCAAAAAGGGGATTTATCGCCGCAATTGTGGCGTGCCCAACACTGGGTTGCGACAACCGTACTCTCCATGACGCCATGAGATCCCGCCGGAGCTCCGTCCGCTGTGCCACGATTTCTAGCGGCAGCGGGCTTACGCCCCGGCGTTTCGCCTCCTCGCGCCACTCCCATATGTGCGCGAGGACTTTTGCCTCCAGATCCCATGGCGGCAATCCGGCAAGGAGGCTCGCTGCCTCACAGGAGACCGTGCGGTATCCCCGGAACGACTGTCAGTCTAAGGTGAATTTTGAAGGTTTGTGAATTTAGTTGATATGAGATTTTTTTGAAGTTCTATATTCGCTAGACGCACGTGCGAGGTGTCAAAAGACGCGTCTCCGCGCAGGCCAGTGACGTACGGAGCGAATGAAATTTATGCGGAACAACATTTTTGACTTTTGGTCAAAAAACGTGTTTTTGACAGAAAAATATGTGAAAAACTGAAATTACAGCTACCGAACAGGACTCGAGCACGCGGAACGCGCACCAGAATACGGGTAAGGCAGGTAAGTAACTATTGAAACTAAGATAAAGAAAATTTGCAATCGTTTAAAGATAAAAAATTATGTTTGTAATATGTTATTAATAATATAACAATTAGTACAGAAATCCGCCCGAGATTCCCGACGCCCAGGGTGTCTCCTGCGGCGGCTAGGGGCTAGAGAGCGCGAAATTTGCCTTTCCCTCAACCGTCCCGCCTCCTCCGTCCGTCCTCCTTCGCGAGCATTACTGCTTCGCAGAAGGATGTGTCGGCTACCCATGCCCTCTCGCTCCGTACCATGGCCTGAACCAGGGCCGGACGCCAGAGATCTCTGCCTCCAATCTGTCCGCGCTAAGCCCGGCCCAGGGGGTCTTCTCTCTAAGCACTAAATCCGTAATGTTGGCCGAAGTTACCGGCGTTTCCTACTCCGTATCACCTACGGACATAAGATTACTTCGGAGCCCGAACTGAGAATTAAAGACAACACGGTTTGACAGTTGTCCCTACTCGCAATGTGTTTGTGCCCGTTCGAAAAATTGAATTTGTCACTTGTTTTGTCGAATCAACTACTTTCGGAAGGGCCCGTATCTTCGTTGACGGACTTAGAGAGTAGTCCCCCTGGTCGACCTTATGGAAACTCCGCCTCTGATAACATTAATTAATATTACGCATTTAAAATTATTTCGGGTTTTAGTATTCAAATAATCAAATCAATGCACTCAATTTGCAAGTATCACTATAAATTGGCAGCCACAGTAGGTACATTTTTTAATATTTTTATTTTATTTTAAACGGATACTTTTGGAACAGATGACCTAAATGAAACAGGTAAAAATTTACACTCGGCACTGTGCAAGAGGTGACTTACAATAATGATGATGGCTACTAGCTAAAAGAAATTTATTTAAGTAAGTACCATAAATACCTACTTATAAAATGTATTATGTATTTTAATACCTAAGTATTAAAATACTTAATACAATGTACTTAATAAAATGTATTAAGTATTTTAATACCTAAGTTCCGTATTACAGAACGTCACTCAATTCTCAAGCATTACTTAAAACTAGTTTTAACCAATCAAATGGCTTGAATCTAGTTTTAAGTAGTGCTTGAGTATTGAGTGACGTTCTATAATACGGGCCTAAGTATTAAAATACTTAGATTATTCACCTTACAATTTATGAGTATCAAATACCTACCTACCCAATACCTACCTAGAACTTATAAAATGTAGGTACTAACTACTTAGGTACTGCCCGATTCAAACTTTATGGCGGCTCGGAACAAGAGGCGAGTCGGTGCGCAGTAACCAATTCACGTGTCAGCGGGGGTGAGGGGTGTGGTACTGCGCAGCCACTAGCGCACTTCAGAGCCGCCACCAAGTTTGAATCGAGCTGTACCTACACTAGCTGCTACTTCCTGCATTATCTTTTCACAAACGCCCACAAATACAATGACCCCGTTTTTCGGTAAAATTATAAAACCTTTAACAGTTATTGACTTTAATAATTCCAATGGCATTTATTTCAGTTTAATGCTTTAAATTTTCATCTACTAAATACATACCGTACGGTATGTTAGTTTCGTCAGTTATCTTACAATATTGAACTTCGTTAACATTCTACTATGTACATGGAGCACTTTTGCTGCAGGCTTAGCATGATGCTTTCTATTTGTACGAAGAATAGACACAGCTCTTTCTATACAAAGTGACATTTCGTTACTCCATTTTTGACATCGCACCTTAGAAATCCTTCTACAATCTGTCATTTTGTCTTTCGTTTCTAACGATCTTTGTCTAGGTCCTTTTTTATGTAGAAGGATTTCTACGGTGTGAGGAATTCCCTGTTTGAAATGCCATCGACACTAGTCCAGTGCCAATAACATCCAGCTTACTTCACCTTCAAAATCGCATCACTCCATACTCACATAAGCCGGCCCACTGCCACTCAAAGCAGTCACAGCATCCATCTGATACTCCGGCACTTCATCACAGGTCCCCACGGCCTCGAACAGCTGTGATGTGAGCTTGGCATCGTCAGCAGTGGCGCGGGAGCCTCGGCTGAGGGCTGCGGCGCCTTGCTGGACGAGGGATGGCGTGTTTGGCATTACCCGGATCACGCGAGCTTCTGATGGTAGCACCTGGAAAGTACAAAGGAATATTTTGAATTAAGATGGTGCGGTCAGTTTATTTTTAAGGTTCCGTACCCAAAGGGTAAAACGGGACCCTATTACTAAGACTCCGCTGTCCGTCTGTCACCAGGCTGTATCTCATGAACCGTGATAGTTAGACAGTTGAAATTTTCACAGATCATGTATTTCTGTTGCCGCTACAACAAGAAATACTAAAAAACAGCATAAAATAAATATTTAAGGGGGTTCTCATACAACATACATGATTTTTTGGCGTTTTTAGGGTTCCGTAGTAAACAAGGAACCCTTATAGTTTCGCCATGTGCTGACAGACAGACATACAGACAGCCGTCTGTCTGTCCGACACGCACTTGGCCGGTTTTTTTTATATTGGATTGGATACACTGCTAGAACAACGCTACAAGGTTATTTCGGCGCGCCTAAATTCTGAACTAACGCCGCCATCTTGTTTTTTCAATACAATTTGACTATTTGACAAACAATATCACAAATGTTTACCAACAGCCTATCAAAGTCAGTCAAGCGCCAAAAGTTACTTGTAGCACTTTACAACCATCACAATAAAGGAATATTAGAACAATCGGAAATGGCCCGTTGTCTGGTCATAGGACGCTCGATGGATAAAGTATTGTGCTTATCATTGTAGTGGAGCACGACCCTTGGCTTCTGATGGTCCACCATTAATTTAAGGTAGGTACTTAGTACCTACAACTCAATCTTGTGTAGGATAAACGAGTAAATAGGACCTAACTTCTTAACTTAATCTTATCTTTAAAAAAACTGAGATACGAACTTAATCCATTCATAGTTTTATTAGTTCATTAGAGTCGCTAGTCGGGAGAAAAACCCAAAACGTAGGCGTCAGCTGTTAGCGTAAATCATAAACAAATATGAAAGACGAAATCACTACGTCATCATTTTTATCATCAACATAATCGGCCTTAATATTAATTGCACTGTTTCAGTAGGTTTACTAATTTTCCAGAAAGTGGACTTAATCCGGGCGGAGTGATGGACGTCACGTCATGTCTGTCGTAAAATCGACATACCACGGTTTTCCTACGTATTGTTTCCCTTCAAAGAACAGCAAAATGGTTAGTAAAGTTCTTGCCTGATAGGGTTTCTAACAGTCTCAACTCAACTGCGAGTAGTCCAGCAACTCGTAGTTGAGTTGTGGCTCAACAGTGGCAGTAGCTGTTATCAGTGGGACACCATTGCTCTGTTGTTTCATGTTGCTTGTAATTACCACTTTGTTATAAATACTAACACGATCTCCATGCAACTTTACCATGGTGCGTCATGGTCATTAAATGGCCACAAAATTAAATATTTCAACGAAATAGAATACAATAGAATATAGTATAGAATTATAGTATTAATATATATATATTAATTGATTTTTTTGATATGATATATTTTATATATATATATATATATATATATTTACTACTACATATATATGTATATTAACTTAATCCTATATATACAAGGTGTTTTTATATATCCCTTATATCTAGGGTATGAATGAGACCATATCAAAAAATCAACTGGCATATGAATTATTTTTCATTTAACATTTTTTTTTGTCATCATTTTTCATAAAAAATATTCGACAAAGTCACGATTATTAATAATAATAAATAAATAATATTAATAAATAAATTTATTTTATTTTATTTATTTATTTATTTTATTAATGTAAAACACTCTTACGTGAAATATGACAACGTCCCATTTTCTTAGCTTTAAATATGAATAATTGCTTTGAATGAAAATTAATTGCTCGTATTTATCAATGAAACTTAGATACCGACACACATCGAGAGTCTAGTGTTAGTATTATGATATCTTCGAAACTTTGCATTTTTGGACCACATATTGTAGGACTTTTCGTATTATTTTTACGTATAGAATATAACCCCAGAGTTATGGAATATAAAAAAAAACAAGTTGTATATATTTTTTTTATATGTAACAGCTTTTCTCTCTTCTGTGGGAGTGAATTGGTGAAAAGGGACGGAAGTGTGTAGACAGGAAATAATAGCTGGAGCATGGAATAAGTAAGTACTTAAATGGAATGGCATGGTATTAGTGTACGCATGGAATTAGTAAGTACTATATAGATTGTAAATAGAGGGGATCAAATTTCGACCAGTGGGCGGCCACTAGTAATGAATATTAATTATTCGAATAAATATTTCAGTACTTATTTAGCTTTTTTAAATGCTGTCGTTGCTCAGTTGCTTATTACCAAGGTGAGACTGATGTCAGATGTTACACACATCTTAAGCGACTACTGTAACGTTCGCTCGTGGTTTTTTTTTTAAACGTGGCATTTATTGCCCCGTATAGAGCATTCTGTTTGTTCCTAGACACATCAACATAGTCAGTACAAATGGCATAAATAAATAAGTAGGTACTAGTTGATATTGCTTAAATTTTAATCATCCCATTGTCTTTCGCAACACATGTTTTAAAGTACATATCTATAGCTTATCTTATCGACAGGCGATTGTCAACTATGTATAAACACTATTAAAACGATGATTATAATAATCTTAAACAAGCTCTACGCTTTGATAAGGAAGCTGACAAAAACTGTATCGATACAATTTCGTTAAAATTTGTTACAATAAACAACTGTTTTGCATGTGCATACCTTATTTCATAGTCTTATTGAAAATAATAACGATCTGAAAAGGTAAGTGGTGGAATGGACTCAGAATAGAATAAAATAGAATACTCTTTATTATGTACACCATAAAAATTACAGATATAAATGTTGAAATTTTACAAGGGGTGACACAATGTACGTATTATCACTAAAAGCCGTCTTTTACAAACAATCTTTGGATAGATTAAAGGACGAAGGAGAGACAATACTGCAGGTGCATGTAGTGGTGTACCATTTACATATACAAAAAAATACATACATACATAAAGCATATTATTATACGTATATACATAAATAAAATAATAAACATGACACAAGAGCAAGGAACTGTATCAGACAAAGCATCATTACCCTCCTACCGTATATAATTTTCTTTTGGGTAGGCGTAAAAGGTTTTCCTCTTCTTTCCACACATCTCTATCAGCCATTATAAATTACTAGCTTTCGCGCGGGAAAAAGCGATATCTTCCGAACTCGACGCGGACGAAGCCGCGCCGCAGAGCTTCGCCTGCGTGAATGTCGGAAGATATCTCACGACAACGTATCGGTATAAAAAGTATCTTATATTATGTATATACGAGTATTAACCGCTGGGTTACTGACTGGGTGGATGACTTATAAAGTTATACTTATAACATATTGAAATTTCATTGAAATCCGTTCAGCCGTTAAGACGTCAAAAGGTAAAAGAAAGACAGAGTTTCTTTTGCATTTAAGTATAAATTTTATAATAATGGGGTGGATTATTTTTATCTCGTATCCACCTTTCTAGTCACATCATCTTTTCCACAAGCCATCGGTATCGTTTCTACGATCTCTCTTTGAAATTCTTAATCATAGCCATCCATACTATATCATTATTGTCTTTAAGTATTATCCTTATAATATAAAACTATAGAAAGTACCTGTATAATGAAACTCTAGCAAGAAAGATAATAAAAAATAAGTAGTACTTACGTAGGTAAGTAGCTCATACAAAACTAAAATACCCACAGGTAAGTTAAGAAGGATAAATTAGTAATATGCACGATACCTACACGTGTTACCGACAGGTCTAATACTAAATCCATCAAACCGCAACTACTTTACCTACGGTTCAGTCAGTTGGCAGACTCGAATCATCAGTCATCAGGGCCGATAGAAATAAGTTATCACGTCAATGTTGTTCAGAATTACAGAATTCACGGTTTCAATTTGTCGTTTCCTTTGAGTAAGAATTGGCAAGACACTATGGTATGATGTTCTTATAAATTGAGTTGTAAGTATAAAACAGACAAATCCCAAAATGTATCGATCAAGAAAAATAAAGATTTTGCAAATGAGCAACATCAAAACACACTTAGCGCACGGCCGTAAGTCAAAAAAGAAATCTTCACAGTTCGTATATTATACCAAAAGTCTTTATAAAAACTTTTATAAATAAATTTAAAGGATAATTTTAAATTAAAATTTTTAAACGTTATACGATACCTTCTCCAAAGCAGAAGTAGGAACTCCCATGGCGACTGATATGAACAGCTTGTTCTTCGAAGACTGCAAGTCCTTGACCTCCTTCAGAACTGGCACCACCAAATTAGGCTTCACTGACACTATCACCACTTCGGATCGGTCCACCACTGGTTTGTTTTCAAACACTGCTGTCGCTCCCAGTTTCTGGGGATGGTGAAAAATAATGATGAGTTTTAAATTTACTTGATAGTTTTTTAATCAGCCATAAGTCACTAGAATTTGCAACAACCCCAAAGTACTCGTAACATGGAACGAGGGCAGAAAGATGATGATGACACTAGAATTTTCTAGAAGTGGTCAGTCAGAACTTAAGAATGGGTCGAACCGATAACAATGCGACTTACTGGTGAAAATATCTTAATAGAATTGCTCAAGTCAAAATTATTGTTATATGTACGAGGTGCATTCAATAAGTACCTAGCCTCATCGCCAGAGGGCGCTGTTGTTTCAAAAGAGTTTTACCACAGTGTAGCACATTCTTTTTTAATTCTTTTTTCAAATTTTCATTCCAATCCCTTCATTTGTTTTAATTTGACAACTTATGGAAGCGAACGTGTCGATCGGTTTTACAAAAATGGAAAAAGAGCAATATCGTTCGGTGATTCGATTCCTATTTTTGGAAGGGAAAACGCGCATCGAAATCAAAGAGCGCTTGGATGCTGTGTACGGTGACTCTTCTCCATCGATGGCCACCGTCAAGAATTGGTTCAACGAGTTTGCACGTGGCCGTACGTCGGTTTTTGATGAACCACGTCCAGGTGCATCGAAAACAGCTGCTACGGAGGAAAACATTAAAAAAATTCATGATTTCGTATTGGCAGATCGCCGATTGAAGGTTCGGGAGCTAGCTGAGACTGTAGGCATTTCAGAAGGAACAGTGCATCATATTCTTCACGAGGAACTCGGCATGAGAAAGCTGTCGGTGCGATGGGTGCCGCGTTTACTCACACCAGAAAACAAGCGCAACCGTGAGTCCACATCGGAGACGTGTTTGGCGCTGTTTAAGCGGAATCCAGCGGAGTTTTTGCGTCGTTTTGTGACCGTCGATGAAACCTGGATCCACTGGTACACACCAGAGACCAAGGAGCAATCAAAACAATGGATCCAGACCGGGGAACGTGCTCCAAAGAAGGCGAAAACTGTAAAATCGGCCGGAAAAGTTATGGCCACTGTTTTCTGGGATTCACAAGGTGTGATCTACATCGATTACCTCGAGAAGGGTAAAACAATTACAGGGCTTTACTATGCCGATTTATTGGGCCGATTCGACGCCGAATTAAAGAAAAAACGACCCCATCTGGCGAAGAAAAAAGTGCTGTTTCACCACGACAACGCACCGGTTCACACGTCTGTCGTTGCCATGGCCAAATTGGTCGAATTACGCTACGAATTGTTGCCCCATCCACCGTATTCTCCAGATTTGGCCCCTTGTGACTTCTTTCTGTTTCCTAATCTGAAAAATCACTCGCCGGGAATAGATATGGATCGAATGAGGAGGTCATCGCCGCCACGGAGGCCTATTTTGCAGAGTTTGACAAAAACTATTTTTCGGACGGGTTAAAAAAGTTGGAGCATCGCTGGGCTAAGTGTATCGAACTAAAAGGAGACTTTGTTGAAAAGTAAATTGCCACTTTTCCAAAATTTTCGTTTACTTTTTGTAGGCTAAGTATTTATTGAATGACCCTCGTATAATAACTTTTTTTTTATGGGTGTGAAATTATCAAATAACTTCTCCCGCTCTGGGCGGAGCGGGAGGGTGTGTCAGACTCTTACTGACTAAAACCCACCCGTGTTCCTTCCGTTGCCTCTTTTGCCAGGGGCATCGGTAACCCTTTCGGACTTTCCCGCGACGCCGGCAGAAATAGTTTTGACTTGACTACGAGTATACGTAATTATATTTGTAACGTTATACGTTGATTATATCTATAATTATTAACTATTTGCAAACCTACTTAATGAATAGTTTACGCTTGCAACTGATATATAAATAACTAAACATTCCAATCAGTTTTATAAAATATTGTGGCGAGCTTCGCGCACGAAACTGGTTTGTTGGTAGGCGTCTCCCCTCTCCATGCGCGTCGTTAAAGTTCGCGCACTTCCAGCGGTCCGTGGAACAATCTCGACCGGCGGCTTGACCTGACACTACGGAGCAGAGTGACCGTGTCTAGCGATCTATTAATTGTACCTGCCACTACCATCTTTACGCAACGAACAACATTTTGAAAAGTTACAAAGTTCAAACGTGTGTGCTACATCTATTAAAATTAAATAATATTTAATTCAGTGTAACCCCAAATCGGGTGAGTGTTGCAAAACTTATAATAACTAGTTTTAAGTATTCGCTGCATGACTTGCTAAAAATATACGCTGTTTGCTATAATCAGCTTCATGTCATTCGAATTGCCGATGTGTTTTTTACGTTAGTGTATTGGTTGTGATCGTCATTTTAAACACTACCTTAACTTTGTGATTTTACCGAGTGACAGTAACATAGGTGTAACGGATCATAACAGTTACTTTTTAAATAATTATCTTCTTCCTTTAAATGTATTCTTTGTTTTGATTAGTAGGAGGTGGTTATGTATCCGTAAATTCTGATATAAAATTTTGTTATATTTTTTCTCACCTACCCTACATCACTAGTTATCATTTTTCTGCTAGTCATTCATCATGCTTTTAAAATTGTACCACGCTGATTAGACTGCTTCATCTGGATAGCTAATTGATGCTAGAACGCCGCTTTCCACCGTAGATTCCACGTTCAACGGTTGTCAGGATGTTGCAGTCAGTAGCATGAATTCGGTCATTTTCTAAAATGTCCAATTCCGGAAATTCCAGGGTTCTTCCGTACCGGAGTTTTTTGGTACCGTCGCTGCGAGGGCTGAGGCTGGTCGACCCTACAAGCTGCCTTAACCGCCGTTGGAAGACCAACCTACCTACTTGGCTGCCACCAGTCACCTACGTTCTGGGAACTACCAGGATAGTGGTTTTTCTTTAGGCGGGCTAGAACTTCACACGCGCTCGATATCGGGAACTCACGTTAACATATTTAAATATTAAATATTTTGTAATCATATTTATATACTTTTAATTAAACAGATGTACCTTGCTTCCAACAATATGTTGTTTTTTTTCTACCTGCAAGGCAACAACGTTACAGTGGCGCCCATACTAGTGGTAGATATCGAGCCGTGTTTAGTTCTCTTCTGCTAGGCATTTTTTTAGTTTCTTGGTGTTGGCTTTCTATGTCAGTAGTGTTAGTGTTTATAACTTGATTACAGGCTGTCAAAGGTGAAATTTTTCTATTCTATCGTATCAAATCTTGAAATATTTTAAATTTAAAAACTGTTAAAAAATAAAATACTACCCACATTTTTTTATTATATTCACGTTTGTTAGCCTGAGTACCTGATTTTGTTATGTTACTGTGTTAACATTTATTTTATTTTTTTTTTGTTTTGTGAATTTTGCAACACACACCTCTCGGGTAACTTGTCGTATATTTTCTTAAATTTACAAAAATGTCCTATCCCATAAAATTTTTATCATTACAAAAGGCAGAATTGGAATATGAAGTAGCAGTTCGTGGTGGTGTATGTGCCGATTCTGTAAACGAGCTGCGGAAACAAATTGTTAAATTGATTCCTATCCTACCCTCTGAGGATATTTTAGAATCACATTTAGATCCTAAAGATGACTTAAAAGCGGTCAAAGAGTCCCTGTTAAAGTCTCATAATAACATAATTACCCTTAAATCTAAATTTGAAAAGAATTTGTTCACACGCACCGAAATCTTATTGCACCACGTATATCATAGACTTAATCGAATTAATTACTCAACCAGTGACGTAGCGGAGGTCTATAAAATTTGCTTGTCCAATTTCAATACTCAATACAAAGATATGACCTTACTTAGGCCACAAACTGCTTTGTCTACTCAGGCTCAGGTATCTACTCAAACGGAACCGGTTCCTGAAACAAACCTAGTGAATGTCCCTGTCAGTTGCGAGCGTAGGCTGTTTTCAGAAATAAGCAAACTGAAATACTCCGGAAAAACTTGCGTCCGTGCATTTATTCAGAAGGTGGAAGAGTTTATTTTGAGCAGAGCTATACCTCGTGAACAAATGTTCTCTTTGGCTTTCGAGATATTCACGGACGATGCTCTTCATTGGTTCAGATGTGTTAAAGATCAGGCTAGTACCTGGGATGACATTGTTTCTTTGCTTAGGCAAGATTTTAGCCAAAGTGACTTCGACTACAAATTTTTATCGGAAATAAGATCACGCACTCAGGGTGAACTAGAAAATATAACTATTTACATTTCTATTATGCGTGGCATGTTTTCCCGTTTGGATAGAAAGTTGCCAGAAGAAGATCAATTAGATATATTGTTGCACAACATTCGACCTTGCTATGCAAGTACGCTCGCATCATCTGCGGATATAACCGATATAAGTAGTTTACAAAAATTATGTAGGAACTACGAAAACATACAAACTAAACTTAAACAGTATCGCGAACCGCCTAAAGATAGTGCAGAAACCTTGGCTCCAGAATTCGCATATAAAAACCAGCCTAGCAATAGTAATTCTAGTAATTATAAAAATACTAATTCTAATTATAAATCTAACTACTCTAAAAATACTTTTGAAAATAATAACTACAAAACTAAAAATACTAGTGATACTAATTCAAATTTACACGTCAATGAAATGGCTCATGTATCTCAGGAAAAGAACAAAAATGTATACTGTCCTAGATGTAGATCTAAATCACATTCACTGGGTTCATGTAAACAACCACACTTTCTTATTTGCTTTAAATGCGGAAAGAAAGATGTCAAGTTTCCAGAATGTCCTAATTGTCACTCTAACGCAACAAAAAACTAAGCGGTGAGGGTTGCGGAAACAGTAATAGCACCAATTTCGATAAGAATGACTGGGATAATTGGCTCAAAACTGTCTCAAAATTTTGCTCTTGCTATACTGTTTCTTCAATCCGTAATAATAGTATGGACTACACACGGCCTTATGTTCCAATAAGTATTGGCAGTAAACCTGTTATTGGGTTACTAGACACAGGTTCTGCAGTGACTATAATGGGAAATGACTTCCATAAGAGTTTTATTCCATCTAATTACCAATGGAACATATGTCAATCTACGACATTTGTTGCAGCGGGTGGGCAGAAACTTTCATCTTTAGGATTTATTTCATTACCATTCACTTTAGAAAATCAAACACATAATTTAAATGTCCACATTATTCCGGAAATAAAAAATTCATTAATCTTAGGCATGGACTTTTGGCGTAAATTCGGTTTGTTCCCTAGTCACTTAAACACTGTTCTCTTTTTAAATCCATCAGACGCTCAGTTAGCTGAACTGAAGTCTGATTGCTCAGAACACCTACAGTCGTATGATCATTTATCACAAGACCAGAGGATTACAGCAGATAATATCATATCGCAGTTCCGTGAAATATCATACGAAGTACAAGGTCTTGGTCGTACTTCTCTAATAACGCATACCATTGACACTGGAGAAGCTGCCCCCATTCGTCAAAGGTATTATAGAATGTCTCCAGAGAAGCAACGCATATTAGTGGAGCAACTAGATGAGATGCTGGGAGATGATGTAGTTGAACCTGCTGAGAGCCCATGGTCATCACCAGTACTACTCACACCTAAAAAAACTGGTGAGCTTAGATTTTGCTTAGACAGTAGAAAATTAAACGCCGTCACAAAAAAAGATGCGTATAATTTGCCTTACATCTCTGAGATCCTTGATAATTTACGCGACGCTAAATATTTAACCAGTTTAGATCTATCTAAAAGCTTTTGGCAAATATTGATCAGTGAGCAGGACAGATGCAAGACCGCGTTTTACATACCAACCCGTGGCACTTACCAGTTCAAATCTATGCCATTTGGTCTTACTAATGCACCAGCCACACAACAACGTTTAGTTGACATTTTGTTCTATGGACCAGAATTTGAACATCGCGTTTTTGTATTTGTCGACGATATTATAATAGTGTCTTCTACTTTTGAGCAGCATATTTCTCTACTGCTTCTTGTTTTAAAAAAACTAAAATCTGCTAACTTAACTATAAATTATAAAAAGAGTCAATTTTTCCGAGACAAACTAAAATATTTGGGTTATGTAGTCGATGCTAACGGTTTACATGCTGACCCAGAAAAAATTGATGCAATTAAAAATTATCCTACCCCCGCTAATAGAAAAGAAGTTCGTCGATTCTTGGGCGCAGCTTCTTGGTATCGAAGGTTTATACCAAATTTTAGTTCTTTGGCTTCACCATTGAACAAACTAACCTCACAAAGCAAAAAAGCACCATCGTTTGTATGGTCTAAGGAAGTTGACATAGCTTTTAATAAATTGAAAGAATGCTTAGTTTCTGCTTCGGTACTCTCGTGTCCCGATTATTCAAAACCATTCGAAATTCACACCGATGCGAGTGACTACGGTATTGGTGGTGTGTTGACCCAAAATATTAATGGTGAGGAGAGAGTCATAGCCTACATGAGCAAGTCATTGTCCAATCAAGAACGCAACTATAGTGCTACCGAGCGTGAAGCTCTTGCTGTTCTAATAGCGGTTGAGCATTGGCGCTGTTATGTGGAAAATGGCCAAAAATTTGTTGTCTACACGGACCATTCTGCCCTTAAATGGTTTTTAAAACTAAATAACCCTACAGGTCGATTAGCTCGATGGGGTGTACGACTATCTGCGTATAATTTTGAAATAAGACACCGCCGTGGATCTGAAAACGTAGTTCCAGATTTTCTATCACGTTCTGTACCTATTACCGCTGTTGATAGTCTTCCTATTAATACGCAAACTACTGACGCGTGGTATCTCAACATTTATAATGGTTGCCAGTCTTCTCCTACCTCGTTTCCTAACTATTTAATAAAAAACGGAAAACTGTATAAGTATATGAAAACTATGTGTCCGTTGCGTAGAGAATTTGAATGGAAGGAGGTAGTACCTGCGGAATACCGTAGTACTGCATTGGAAAAGCACCATTCCGAACCTTCTGCAGGGCACTTGGGTGTCTTTAAGACGTATAGACGGCTCGCTTTATGTTATTACTGGCCAGGCATGCACGCGGATGTTCAGAAATTTATTTCAGCTTGCGATGCGTGCATAGCTCATAAGCATCAAAACCATGCCCCTTTAGGCAAAATGGGTGAGCCTAAAGTATGTTCTAGGCCATTCCAAACTATTAGTGTAGATCTAGTCGGACCTTTGCCTCCATCAAGAAAACAAAATTGCTACATATTCGTGATTACGTGCTGTTTTAGTAAATATTGCCTTTTATTTCCAATTAAGCGGGCAACCGCGGAAATTATTACTAGAATCCTTGAGGAGAACGTAATTCTCGTACATGGGATACCCTCTACTATTATACTTGATAACGGAAAACAGTTTGTTAGCGCTACTCTCAAAAGACTGATTACCAAATACAAAATTCCCAATTTACATTTTACTCCAAAATACTCACCTCACATCAACACAGTTGAACGTTATAACAAAACTATTATGACTGCCATTTCTACATTTATTGTAGACGATCAACGTGTCTGGGATCTACTAGTACCAAAGATTCAGTTTGCAGTAAATAGTTCTGTAAACGAAGCAACGGGCTATACTCCGTCATTTCTTGTATACGGACGTGAACTGGTTACTTGTGGTTCACAGCATGTCGACTCGGAAAACGATGAAGACATTGTTTTTGTACCTCGCGATTCGTATGCAGAAAACCTAGGCTATTTATCTTCTATCTTTAACAAGGTGCAAGCAGCGCTTCTCCAGGCACATGCTAGAAACTGCCAGTCTTACAATTTACGTAGGAAAACTGCAGAGTTTAATATAGGTGATGTTGTATGGAAGAGAACTTTCTATCAAAGTGACAAAGATAAATATTTCAATAAGAAGTTGGCTCCTAAATTTATTAAGTGTCAAGTTATTGGAAAAAAATCTCCATTAGTATACGAATTGGCGGATACGTCTGGAAAACCTATCGGGAAATGGCATATTAAAGATATCAAGTTAACTAATTACAAAGACTAAAGCGAAAACTAAATACTTAACTAAACGAGGAAAGTTAATACAAATCGATGATTGCAACTATCTAGCTAACTATGTACATTCATACTGTTGTTAAAACAAAATTAATATATTGTAATCAATTACCAACCCTAACGTACGTATTGCTAAAACCATCTACCAACACATAACCAAATACTAACTGCTATATTATTATTTATTTAAATTCTAGGTATATTCTTACCATATACAAAGACTATTTATAGAATGACGGTCTATCACATCATTAAATTCTGTAGTACTAATTATACTATCGGTCCTACAACCATAGTAAGAAAGCGATCATGGTTCAACCCCATGAATTTCTTTTCCCTATACCAATGGCTCTACACCATAGGTATTCTACAAAGTTTTGTATAGAATATTATCAGTATGGGATTGGTTATGTGTGGACTGCTCTGTACTTACAATGTTACTGCAAAAATTGCATTTGATTCTCGGGAGTGTTTTGTGCAGTATTTAAACCAAGACCCTCTGAATGATAGCATGCGGTAACACATGAGCTAAAGTGTTGCTGCCGATCAAACGATGAAAGAAAAAAAAAGAATGATGAATGTTAGGGATAGGAATGAATGAGTAACGTTAATCAGATGACTTCAGAAGCAGTAGCAGTGGATTTTACTTAGGAAAAATCCTACGCTAAAAAGGGGGATACTGTAACGTTATACGTTGATTATATCTATAATTATTAACTATTTGCAAACCTACTTAATGAATAGTTTACGCTTGCAACTGATATATAAATAACTAAACATTCCAATCAGTTTTATAAAATATTGTGGCGAGCTTCGCGCACGAAACTGGTTTGTTGGTAGGCGTCTCCCCTCTCCATGCGCGTCGTTAAAGTTCGCGCACTTCCAGCGGTCCGTGGAACAATCTCGACCGGCGGCTTGACCTGACACTACGGAGCAGAGTGACCGTGTCTAGCGATCTATTAATTGTACCTGCCACTACCATCTTTACGCAACGAACAACATTTTGAAAAGTTACAAAGTTCAAACGTGTGTGCTACATCTATTAAAATTAAATAATATTTAATTCAGTGTAACCCCAAATCGGGTGAGTGTTGCAAAACTTATAATAACTAGTTTTAAGTATTCGCTGCATGACTTGCTAAAAATATACGCTGTTTGCTATAATCAGCTTCATGTCATTCGAATTGCCGATGTGTTTTTTACGTTAGTGTATTGGTTGTGATCGTCATTTTAAACACTACCTTAACTTTGTGATTTTACCGAGTGACAGTAACATAGGTGTAACGGATCATAACAGTTACTTTTTAAATAATTATCTTCTTCCTTTAAATGTATTCTTTGTTTTGATTAGTAGGAGGTGGTTATGTATCCGTAAATTCTGATATAAAATTTTGTTATATTTTTTCTCACCTACCCTACATCACTAGTTATCATTTTTCTGCTAGTCATTCATCATGCTTTTAAAATTGTACCACGCTGATTAGACTGCTTCATCTGGATAGCTAATTGATGCTAGAACGCCGCTTTCCACCGTAGATTCCACGTTCAACGGTTGTCAGGATGTTGCAGTCAGTAGCATGAATTCGGTCATTTTCTAAAATGTCCAATTCCGGAAATTCCAGGGTTCTTCCGTACCGGAGTTTTTTGGTACCGTCGCTGCGAGGGCTGAGGCTGGTCGACCCTACAAGCTGCCTTAACCGCCGTTGGAAGACCAACCTACCTACTTGGCTGCCACCAGTCACCTACGTTCTGGGAACTACCAGGATAGTGGTTTTTCTTTAGGCGGGCTAGAACTTCACACGCGCTCGATATCGGGAACTCACGTTAACATATTTAAATATTAAATATTTTGTAATCATATTTATATACTTTTAATTAAACAGATGTACCTTGCTTCCAACAATATGTTGTTTTTTTTCTACCTGCAAGGCAACAACGTTACATATTTTTACCAGAATTCACAGAAACAGTGCCATTTATCCAAAGGTTTAAAATTATAAAGCTTAGTGAGTACTGTAATAGTCAAAGATGGTACGTAACCTGTTCCTATGTATAAAAATAAGAACAGGTTACGTACCATCTTTGACGATTTATAAAATATTATGTAAGTAAAATGGCATTAGCATTGAGAAAATGAATAGTTGGATATTGTGCCAAATTGGCATCATAAAGTTATTCTTCATAGGTCATACGTTCTTTTATATCGTCACAGAATAAATGTAATTCCTTATCTACATGACAATAACCACAAAGTCAAGGCTTTATGATGGCTCAATAGATTTTAGATTTAAACTATTACATTCCGTTCATAATGTATACATATATCATTTAGATTGTGTATGGCTAAATGATTTATCATAATCATCTTGAATACATTAGATTATGCATTGGCGCCGATTCCCTTGTTCACAAACTAAAGTAAATTTAAGTTCAGTGCATCTTTTTCTTTCTATTTCATTAAGAAAAGGACAGAAGATACATTTTAGTTTAGTCCTGTCAAATTAATCAGCGCTTGACGTAAATTGACGTAATTTTAGTAGGCAAGTTTTTAATCACGTCTAAACTTGTACAGAGTAGTGACAGGCGCTGATTAATTTGACAGATCTAAACTAAAATTTATCTTCTGTCCTTTTCTTAATGAAATAGAAAGAAAAGATGCACTGAACTTAAATTTAGTTTAGTTTGTGAACAAGGGAATCGGCGCCATTATCTCTTGCTACTATAATCATTTCAGCCGAAAGACGTCCATTGCTGGATGTAGGCCTCCCCAAACATCACATCGACTGGTCGTGTGCGTCTCGCATCCAGCGCATTCCTGCGGCCTCCACAAGGTCATCAGTCCACCTTGTCCGTCATGATGCTAATGAAAAATGCATCTTTAGCAACAAGGTATTGTCTCTTATATACCTATTTGAGGCCTATTCTAGGTCTTATAAATATATAGCACCATCTGTGGTGGTAGAATGAGGGACTTTGTTTTATAATCGGTATCTTTATCTATAGGTCAGCCTCCCAAGCGTTGTTACTATATCAGAATTCAGCTTGAATTGATTCCATTTTTGTAAAGTACCAGAATCTGATTAAAACTTGACCTGTATATTTCTTATATATGCTAATATTAATTCTGTAATAATATTAGCACATATAGGAAATATACAATCTAGTTGATGTAACTGGTGACCGAAAAGCGGGCGGCTTTCTCGCGCAACGCATCAGCATTGCAATTCAGCGAGGAAATGCCGCCAACATCCTCGGTCCTGCCGGGGTCGCGTGGAAGTTCAAAAGGGGTACTGAGGCCCCTGGCAACACAGGCAACAGAAGGAATACGGGTGGGTTTTAGTCAGTAAGAGTCTAACACACCCTCCCGCTCCGCCCAGAGCGGGAGAAGTTATTTGATAATTTCCCACCCAAAAAAAAAGCATCCTCGGTAGCCTCGAGGGCCATTTTTTAGGTTTAACTTAGTTTCAATTTAATTTATTTAATGTTAATAACCATCTTGTAATTTGATATGTAAATAAACAATATTACTGTAATAATAACATTATTCATTCATAGGAAGGTTATATTTAATCCAAGCTGAGTACTTTATTGAGTGCCAACCTACATAGCTCCTGTGCTATGATTAACGATAGCACTATCTATCTATTCATAGAGAGTAATTCAACGGGTTATATATCAATTCGCATATTATGTCCATGGAAATAGTCTAAGATTGTAATGTAAGTACACGTAAGTAGAGGTTTTTATATCAGGGAACTGAAAAATAGGTACTTACCTAGCCCTCTAAAATTATTCGTATTGAATCACATCAATGGAATTAAGGCTCCTGGAAACTGGCGCGATCGATCGCGCGACGCGATTCTGCGATATATATCCGTAGAAAAATTTATATGAAAACTACATGGAATTACAAGGCATTCTACCGGTGTCGCGTCGCGCCAGTATGCATGAGCCTCTATTGGCTGGGTTTTTTTTACAACTTTTTTTAATATTTTCCCTGTTTAGTGGACCAAGATTGTTACGGGCAAAATATATAATATTTTGTATAGCATGACGAATTGATGATCCATTTATCAAAACTTTGGGTTAAAATTACAGGAAAATAGCATATATTACTCTCCTGCCTACAGTTATGTATTATTAAAAACATATTTTGGCAAAACAATAGCTTTAATGATTTGTTTACGGTTTAAATTTACCTTAAATGCCTCAGCACTGACGGCATCAGCTGGATGGACACTCGCTGTGATTTCATCGGCTTTTGCCAAACCTGCGAAAATTAGGTTAAAATTATATTTGTCATGGATACTCGTATCGTTCGTATGCCTACTGTCTTTATACTCATTAAAATTTCTATGTTATTAAGGTTGCGGTTAAGAATTATTTGTAAAACCTGTTGTTTTAGATACCTATCTACCTAGCATTCATCATAGACCTGATTTCGCCCACTGCTGGGCATTCGCATAGGCATCTTTTTGCTTGGCTAATCCCCGCACTCCTGTGCCAGGCTTGAGCCTCATTCTAGCTGCGATGGCACTGTTATGATCTGCTTACCTATACCATATATTGCATAAGGCTCATTAGAGCTGCGGAATAATTATTCCGCAGCTACGCAATTGCGTACACACTTGCAGTGCCTTTAATTTTGACAGTTCATTAACTTTTATTGCGTAATTTGTGTTGTTGAGCAGACGGATGTTTCAAACCTATGAATTAGGGAAAATCAAAACACAAATCGTTTGGATTGTGACTTCAAATTGTGTTACACAATCAGGGTGCATGTCTTCCGTCTTTCATTAGTTGCCAAAGTGTTGGCTGAAGGTTTTTTAACGATGAGCATCAGCGTGGATACTTACCGTTATAGAGGTATGAGGAACACTTTGAATATGAGGGTCACTTTTGGGGGCAAATTTAAATATGTTTTGCAAACTGTACCATGTGACATGTCAAACTTAAGGGCCTTGATGTGAGGGCCTCAAACATATTCTTTTATAATTTTAAAATAAATATGAGTGACAGACAGACGGGTGTTGTGTCAGGTGGGCTACTGGCCGATGATTGATGTCGGGACGTTCTTTAAATGCTAGTCGCGGAATTTTTTTATTTTTTGTCCGATGATGTGTCTTGCGTGACGTCAGTGAGTTGCGTAGTTCGCATGTGGCGATGTAGATGGCACCACACCATCATCAGACGACAGACACAAGTAAGTAGATTCCACCAGCCTCTCTCATGATGACAAATTCTCTCTGCTCATCCATTGCATTTGTTACCCTGTTTACCTTCATGATTATACTTTTGCAAGTATACCATCAAGGATGACACGTTGCATCACATCTTCATTCAACGTGTTGTGAAATATTGTTATAATTTAAGAGTCAACACAGATATAGGATAAAGATCGTATTATAAGACTGAAAATATACCTACAGTACCTAAGTGGTATGTTTTTCTAAAGTCAGTGCCCATTTAATTAACAGGATGCTGATTAAACGGATGATTGAAACAGTATTTCAGTAATGTCAAAAAAGTTTTTATAGAATAATGAAATGAAACGCAAAAATAATATTATGCTTGGCCCAAACCAGCACCTACAACCAACAACCCTTGTATACCCGCCAATTGATGGTACATCATTCCACAGAACATAATTCATACAGGCAAAGCACGGAATGCTGCCATGCACTCGTTGAACCTACTTAGTCAACTTACGAGTATTTCGCAGTGCTACCTACTGCTTTTAAAAAAAACTACTGACTACTGCTCTTAAAAAACTAGCCAAGTGCGCGTCGGACCACGCACAATAAAAGTTGCGTAGTTGGGATGAATTTATCTAAGAAAAAACATAACATTGTAGTTGAAAAACATGTTCCCTCATACATTCCAACTGCAAATGTAAGTTTGTACGCACAATATTGAGAGTTATTTTAAGACCATAGACTTTTTATAGGTTTTCCTGAAATCTATAAGTATCGAATTATTTTCTGTATTTTTTTATTTTAGGCGCAGTAGTTTCGGATGGATGGCGGGATGGTAAAGTTTCATCCATTTTCTTAAATAATTTTAAAAGTATTTATTTTAAAATCATAAAAAAATATTTATCTAAAATCCTAACAACAAATGTCACACGGTAGAGTTCGCAAAACTTTTTTTTTTCTGATTTGCCCCCAAACCCACATTCAAAATTCATTTATTTTCGTTACACGTTCGTGTTTGGGTCACAGCAATTATTCATGTGTCCATTCAAACTTAAACTTAATCGATCCAGATTCAGAGAAAATTGGCTGTTGCAGACGGAATATAAGGGTTCCGTTTTTTCCTTTTGAGGTACGGAACCCTAAAAATTAAACAGATCTCTCTCTCTCTCTCCTCTTTTCCAATATTTAGTTCTGTTTATGTTTCCAAAGCTGACACCATGTCATCAACATTCGTTTGCATATTAAGTTAATAATAGGTATGGTAGTCTCCGTTTAACCTAATCAAGAGCAGATAACATTTCGGTATCTCACGGAGCCATTGCTATCTGACCTCCGCAATGTATTTTGACATACCTACCTACTTAGGGCTGACTGTCAATAGTAAATGTCGCAGTAAAGAATACGTATAGTTCTCCAAAATCCAAGGTACCTGTTTATTGATGAATTGAGCCCTTTTTGAGGAATATCTAGTCATTTCGTACGCAGTTCATGACAAAAATAAGTACAAACATCATATCCCTGAATGGACTCATCAAAGGCTCTAAAGCCGTTCTATTATTATCTTTTACAGCTCATTATGTCGTAGTTAACTCACTAACAAATAACTTAGTTACTGAATTGTTTCAAACAATATTTACCGGCTGAGATAAAGCCATTGGCCAAGGCAAAAGCCAATCTGCCGCCGCCAATGAATCCAATTTTCATTATTGCTCCTACTGAAAATAAAAGAGATAATTATTAATATTTTGGTGATAATTTGTGCGATAATTCAGTTTGAACATTGGTCCACTTATTAATAAACGCGGAGTAAAGGTTGTCGCAGACGACGCTACTCTAGTAGAACAATTTCTATGAAAACTAAATTGTTCTACTGTAGTCTGTTTTTTTTTTTTAACAAACGAGTACTGAGTGAGATCAGTGGTGCCCCAGTGGTAACGGCCGCGACTTCCGAGTGGTAGATCGTAGGTTCGAATCCAGACAGGCACTTTACTTTGTGTAAATTATTTCATCACCACTGCTCTCAAAACGGTGAAGGAAAACTTCGTGAGGAAACCGGCATGTCCTAGAACCAACAATTCGAAGACATGTGACATCTACCAGCCCGCACTGGAACCGCGTGGTGGATTACGGTTCACTCCCTCTCACCGAGAGGAGGCCTGTGTCCCAGCAGTGGGAACATTATAGGCTGATTATGCATGTATGTGTGAGTACGGAGTATGTCTCTCGCACATTTCCGATATTGACAGAGTGAGATGGGTCATTGGTCGGGGTGGGGCCAACGCCTTTGTTCTTGTTTTTTTCTTTGTTCTTTGACTTTATGTTGATTACGTGGACCAATAGAAACGCAGTCAAAATTTCCGGTACCCGTTTGTAAAAAAAAGAGACTATAGATTCGCGTCGCACCGTCGCGTCGCGCCTGTCTGCAGGAGCCTTTCATTTATTGCAAACTAACTAAAATAAATACATGGTAAATCTGAAGCCTACCTACTCGTAACTTTACTTCAAGTTTATTAATGAAGGGGGTGGAAATTATATATTAAGGTGGATAGGATATGTATTGGGAATCTTACGTTTTCTGGACAAAGTTACAAAACTATTGACCTCTATCGTCAAATTCAATGTAGAAATGTTGTTGATGATGATCATCGTGTTATAACATATAAGACCGTGTCCTTAATATCTCCAAATTGATGATGTCTTTGATTGATATTGGTAAAGTAGGAATCATCCATTAACCATAAAGGCTCGTGCAGACGGGGGCGATATCGCGGGCGCGACAGATATATTGCTGCCTGTCGCGCCCGCGATATCGCGCTAGTCTGCACGAGCCTTAACATCATGGTAGGAATACGTACGATTAGAATAATTATGAAGTCAGATGTTAAGTTTTTCTTTTTTTTACAAACATTTTGCCATTTTGGTTTCTTTTGAAAGCAATCTAAGAAAATTGTTTTAATTAATTTCCATAATAAATTCTCTGATAAATTCTTTAAGTAAACTAAGAGTGACCAATACGCACAGAACTGAAGTGAATTTCGTTGCAAGAAATGAACAAATCTAAAAAAAATCCATGGAAAATAATATAGATTTAATTTTTCAACGGAACCTAACAAAAATATTGGCGAAACCAGCCAAAAAAACTAGTAATGGAACTAAAATTAGAGAACTCGCCAAAAAACCAAGTAAAATGGAACTTAACGAAACTCACGTTGTCTGACGTAAAAAGAACTGCTAAAATCTTCCGTCCACGTGTGTCAAATGCAAGACACAGATGCCGACTGAGCTCTAAGCTAAGGGGTTACGTGATATCAGTCTTATCATATCACTTATCGACGCAAACACTGCGATCGATACATGGACTCAATGCTTCAAACTTAACTCATTACTATTGTGATCTAAATTAGAGTTTGTAATACAGGAATTCCTTCTATTTGAAGACTTCCTCATTATCTAACTAATTTCTACCATAGGAATGAATATTTGTTAAAACTAATCTTTCTTATCGTAACCAAGGCGTATGTGGGATCGTGACCATGAACGCGACTGAAACTGGCTTGTCGTTAGAAAACAATTTCGTAGCCTGAACTCCACTAAGACATTGACTTCGATGACCTCATCACACACGGCACAACCCGCGCCCACTGGCACGGCACGGCAAGGGATTTTTATCCGACGAATAGAAATATAACTTAATAATATGACAATAACAATGAAATTTTAATGATGATCCTTCCAAGGACGTCATGGCAGGCCTAAGGATACCGCGACATCGTTGCCGTCAGAATCCGCATGCATGTAGTGACGCCGTAGGATCCCCTACCATGCCGTGCTTCCAGTGGGCGCAGGCCCAAACGTTGAACAATGAAGAAACCATGGCGTAATGTTATCAGACCATCCTGAAAGAGATTGAGAAAATCGTAGGAGGCGAATGGTCAGGAAATGATCGTGAAGGACGGTCAAAAGCTGATTACATAGGTACGCAGGCATAGACTGCAAGAAGCATAGCATAATGTAGTATTCGGCGAGAGATAATGTGATCTGAACAATGATCTTGAAGTGTACACAATTACATATATTAATTTGAAAAATATGACAATCGGAAAGCGTCAGACCGAAAGTAGTAACATAGAAACCATCTGTGAAAAGTCTCAGTTAATTGAGCCTATCAAAAGAATTATGAAATTGAGTCTATTTCATATTTGGGAGAAGCTGTAGTTGAACCCTTGGGGAATCCACCAGTGATTTGACAATGGACACTCTACAGATGATTTCTGAAAAGTAAATATCTGTAGGTAAGAACTTAACTTTCATCAATTGGCAGTAATTTCTTATGTTCCAAGTTCCAAGCTTGATGAATGCCACGAGTTCGAACCAAGTGGTACTTAAATGAGTTCAATTGCTTGTTAACTCTGGTTTTCTAAAGGACTGTTTATAATATTGATGGCCTTCGATTGGAATTGCTGCAAGGCTTGTTGCAGTTCTTTTTCAAATTGTGCATTGTTTGTTTTTCTTTCAACGTGTGCTAGAGGTTCTCTGAGTTCAGTACCTCAAAAGTCTAATCTTGAAGTCAAATTCTAAACCAGGCTGTTCGTTTTAACAAATTACTAAAGTAAGTATTTTTATTTCACTAAGCGACTCAGGTTTTACTTGTGGTAAACAAGTGTACAAGCACGTTGTTAATGTGTGTGTGTAAGCGTAGGAGATCTTGGTACCTTCCGAGCAATGGGCGAAGTCGGAAATGTGTGAGTGTGTAGTGTGTGTATTATATGATGTGATGACGCTAATTGTCTTCACACCCACATTCACAGAGATTTTGTACCATAGATTATAAAAAAAAACGTAATGTATATCTTTTTTTTTTTTTTTTGGTATGGCATCTCGTAGTTGACCTTGAGAGGTCGTGACTACTTAACCGGACTTTCCTGTGGCTGCCTTAAGCGAACTCAAAGCCTCCAGCCAGGGGCGAATTTCTTATAGTACTAAGCGACTGCACGCTAAGGGCACCCCCTGTGGGGTACGGACCTCGGCTTAGGGCGTCGCTGGGGGGAGGACAGCAAGATGGGACAGGCTGGATCTGGTTAATATTATTATTATTAATCGGGGAATTTAAAGCTACAGGCTCAGCTGTGGCGCGGGCTGGCACTTCTTCGAGCAAGGGTCAGGGGGGACAATTACGTCGGGGTTTACGCGAGGGACCTCGGCGGCGAGGTCGGAACGTAGGTCGGTGTGTTTTGTGCACTGTACTCGTTGCCCTATTGCTTTCCTGGAGGAGGGTAATGGGGTCATCGGGGTCGGAGAGGGTATGCCTTGGACGGCGAATAGAGCTAATGGTGGAGGGCCTATAACTGGCGGCCTGCACAACCAGAGGGTTGCGGTGGGTGGTGGCGGAGTCGAAGAAGCGCTTCGTGATGCGCTTCATGAACTGCTTGATGGTGGGGATTCTAAGATCGAGATGGAGGATCTCGTTTCGGACGAACCAGGGGGCTCCCGTTGCCTTTCGGAGGAAACGGTTTTGGAGGGACTGCATCCTGTGGATGTGGTGGGGTTTAGCGTGTGCGAAGACTGCACAGGCATAAGTCATGATGGGACGGATGCACGCTGTGTAAATACGCAATTTGCCCTTAAGGGACAATTTGCTGCGCGCATTTAGGACGGAGTGAAGTCTACCGAGAGCGAAAGCGGCACGCGAACGCACCTGCTTGATGTGCTCTGAGAACGAGAGATGGTGGTCAAGGGTCACGCCTAGGTATTTGGCTCGCTTCTCCCAAGGGATAGGCTTGCCGAACATGGTGAGCGGTCGGGGGGCGATGAGGTTTCTACGCTGTTTGATGAAGAGAACAGCCTGACTTTTGTCGGGATTGACCTCGATTCTCCACTTTCTAAACCAAGCGCCAAGCTTGTTGACCTCGGTCTGGAGAGTGCGAGATATGTGGTCGTGAACTAACCCGGTGTAGTAGATGGCCGTGTCGTCTGCGAACAGAGCCAACTGCGCCTTTCTACTTTTCGGGATGTCGCTGGTGAAGAGAGTGAAAATGAGAGGGGATAGTACAGAGCCCTGAGGGACGCCTGCACGGATAGGGTGAGGGGAGGATAGCGCTCCTTCGATGCGATAGCGGAAGGTGCGGTTTGACAAGAAGTCTCGTACGAGACACGAGACGATCGGGCACACCGAGTTTGTAGAGCTTATATAATAAGCCGTTGTGCCAGACCTTGTCGAACGCTTTCGCTATATCGAAGAATACAGCACCGGTCGTAAGATCACGTTGAAAGCCGTGGCTTATGTGTTCAACGATGCGGTGGACCTGTTGGACGCAAGAATGTTGAGCTCTAAAGCCGAACTGCTGGTCAGGGATGAGGCCCTTTGTTTCCGCAAAATCTCTGAGGCGCTTTAAGATAAGCCTCTCATAGACTTTGCCGAAGACATTGAGCAGACTGATGGGCCGGTAGCTGGTGGGCTCCGTTTTCGGCTTACCGGGCTTCGGTATGCCGATGACGGTGGCCTTCTTCCACTCTTGTGGGAAGATGTTATTGCTCAGGGCTCCATTGAAGATGGTGGCCATGAGCATTATAAGGTGAGCGGGGAACAGTTGGAGCACCCTATTGGTGATTCCGTCTGAGCCGGGGGCTTTGCGAGGTTTTAGACCCTTGATGATATCATGCACTTCGTCTGGAGTGACGGGAGGCAGAGGATAGTCAGGGTCTTCAACGGGCGGGAAATGTATATCTATGCTTTGTACACTTTTGTACCACAACTAAAGTGCGCGTCGCTCCGTGAGATAAAAATACTGTACATTTATGTTACGGACAGTAATACGAGTAAAGAAGTATGAATTGTACACGTTGTGCACGGTAGAGCCATCAACATTTTCAACGTTTCTCCCGTTTCCAGAAAGGTGTTTGCCCCTTTTAGGATTCCAACAACGGTTAGATTTATATACAATTGCTGCCAAATTTCGATTTAATATTTTATGTTCGGTAAATCATAAAATTGGACGAATTCAAGTGAGCGGGTGCTTTGGTTTCTTTGCAATTGGGTACTTTTTTATCTCTAGTGGGGGCGGCTAAAAAAATAGGGTCACACAAAGTGGCATAGCTAGTTAAGTATGCAATTGTCCGGTGTTAAAGATCACAAACAAAGTGTTGACTGTTAAGGCTTACAAGTAGGCACAGTGTTTATTAGAACCACAATGCAATACCGACTTCCTATACAAAAGTATAGGTACTTAAACTAGCAATGCTAAAGTTTTATTCAGTAGGTAGGTACGTATAGGTACTAATAAATATGATTCTAGGCTTAGGCAGTTTATTAACTAGGCATACAGATCGTTGGTTTCCCACCAAACTTTTTCCGTTGCTTCAGTACCTTTTTTCCTCATGAATACCCTTCGTATGGGGAGAACGGCGGCTTAATTATGTCTATGACTACAACTCCACTGTCTACCATGGTACTACCATGAATTGGGGGCCCGGCCCTGATACTTGGCTGGTATCACCCCGCCATGCCTAGCGGCAGCGGGCCCCATCACTGCGATCGACGATCCCACGACCACAATATATCCTCCCATAAACGAGCGCGTGGAACACTGCATGTCACGTCTTTGGGACTGACTGTTCGATCGACGACACAGCCTCAATTTCGCCGCCTGCAAGCCCAGGCTTCAGTAGGGTAAAAGAGGGTAATGGGGGTCACTTAAGCGAGAACTCAAATAAAATTTTAATTAAAAAGAAAGTATTTATTATAACTGCGTATAAACATAATTTGCTTATTAAACTATCATTAGAGATCAATTTCAGTCACTTTGGCAGTCAACTTTGGAAATTATAAGAGTTTAAAAAAAAACAGATTTGACTCCCATTACACCAACGTAGGGGTAATGGTGATCACCCTGGGGGCAATTGGAGTCAAATAAAATCTAGCATACGTCGCAAACATAACCTTCAGCTGACTCCCATCCAGTGCACTCCGCGTGAGCCCATAGTCCACACGAGGTACACCTGTACCACATCTCGTTGTTTCTTCCGAATTCGTCGCATACTAGGCATCTGTTCCCAGCATCTTCTGCGTCATCATCCTCATCGTCCTGGCATAAGTCGTCAGTGCCAACATCTGATACAGAAGTTTCGTTCTGTTCTTGTAATACTTGGCGCTTTGCCTTTTCAGGACCCTTCTTCTGTACTTTAGTCTTTTTTCCTTGTCCTTTACCTTTCCATGTTTTCTCTTTTTCTTTACCTCCTTTTTTCTTCATTTTATTAATTTCCTTTTCTAACAGATTTTCTTTTTGTGGCGTTGAAGTTAAAATTGTAGCGTGTTGCTTCTTTCGGCCCTGTCTTGTTTTAATAACAGATGCTTTCTCGGGCATTTTTATTAAATCATGCAATACACTAGATTGATTAGGCGTGCCAGGAACTTGTGGTACAACATCTGATTCAGAATCAAGTGGGACTTCTTGGTTAGACATCATAAGATCTAGTGAAACAATTTGTGTTGACGTGCTCGGAACTGGTGAGTCTTCTTTTGATGTACTGGGAATCACACAGGCAGCTGCGAGAGATTCATTGCAGTCTTCGATTACAACGGTCTCAGATTGGAGAGTTTCTGCAGCGAGAAAATCTTCTTCTGTGAATACCTCCGGATTTAGTGGAAATATTCCAGTTGATCTAAACCCCGATTCTCCTTTACTAATAGAAGCAACATTATTAAATGCTTTCCTCACCAAGGACGCTACGTCGTAAGGGGTTATCTTTTTTGCTAGATGGCTTTTCAAAAACAAGTCACATTCTTTTTTGTATGCCATTTTGAGTGGGCCAAAAAAAGAAACGTCAAGAGGCTGCATTCTATGAGACGTGTGTGGTGGCAGAGACAACATATGAATGTGATTGGACTTGCAATATTCGTAGACGGAAAGAGAAATGTGACTAGCATGGTTGTCTAGTATTAAAAGGATGGGTTCATCTGCAGACGGTTTAGCGTGCTGTTTAAAATGCGCCAACCATTCAAGAAAGAGATGCTCGTTGATCCATCCGTTGTCTGAATATTTGTAAAGCGCGCCTGCTGGACCATCCTTCTCAAGTAGTGGAGTCATCCTTTTTCTAGGGAAGATAAACATAGGTGGAATGTACCCCCCAGCACTGCTCATAGCACACAACAAGGTGATGTTTTTTCCTCTCTCCCAACTGGTAATAGATCCTACTCTCTTCTGTCCTTTTGCAGCTAAAATTTTTCCCGGTGTTTGAACCGTTGAAATACCGGTTTCATCGCAATTATAAATATTTTTTTGGACGAATTTGTGTTTTTCCATCAGCTGCCCAAGTAGCTCAAAGAACAGACTTACCTCTGTTTTATTAAAGGCCGTGATTCTATTTATGCTGGTCGCTTCCGGTTTTCTAATAGAAATGTTATTTCTAGCCATAAAAGCATGCAACCAATCGCGTCCAGCCATTTTTGAAGCTTGATTAAAATTATGCTTCACATTTAATTTTTCAGCATATTCGAAAGCGACTCTTCTGATTTGATTAGCAGTACAACCATAGAAAATATTTGCCATTTTCTTCACCAAGTTCGCTAGCTCGGCTTCTTGCTCACGACTAAAGACAGTGAATCGTCCTAGATGTGGTGCTAAGGTAGAACCTTTTTTTATCCTCTTCTGAAGGCTTGAAAAAGGGATTCCCATTACTTTAGCAGCATTTCTTATAGAAGAACCGCCATCAATGAGCCGTATAGCTTTATTTAGGCTATCAGAAGACCAGGAAGCCTTTTCAGTTGTCCTGACGCGTACTTTCGGCATCTAGAAATAAATAATAAAAACATGATTCAACAGCAACGCACAGTTGCGGGCAATAGTAATCACTTGTGGGTAATGGGAGTCACCTGACTCTCATTACCTACAACTACACTAATGAGTAAAAAATAAAAATAAAAAAAAAACTTTAATACACTGATATAATCTGAACTGCACATCACAATTTGAAACGTCTAACTAAGTAAGTGTAAATGTCATAACCGCATACTGCAAGATATTTGGTACTTACCTTCTAATTTGCATTTACGAAAAATTACATCAGCGGAGCGCAAAAACAAAACACGGTCGTTTCTCAGTGGCGCGTGAGCGGACTGGCACGAGCCGTTCGTGGCTGCGCGGGGGCCCGAAGCGGGGGCTGAGGACGCTGTTTACGCGTCGGTCTCATGTTGTGTTTCGTGGTGGTGTGGGAGACTCCCATTGCCCGCTGACTCCCATTACCCTACTCTCCCCTACCCACCCACCCATTGTATAGGTTTTAACTTGGTTGACTTTGCCAGCCGACCTCCACGAACGTTTAATAAGTTAATGGCGTAATTACGAATAGACTTAGATACTGATTCATCCATACTAATATTATAATTTCGAAAGTAACCCTGTCTGTCTGTATGTTACCTTCTAAACCAGCGAACGGAATTCAATAAAATTTGGCAAGGAGACAGATGCGTGACGGGGAAGGGCATAGATTTTGGCTGACTTATTGTCTTAAAAATAATCCTAAAGGGGGTTATATAGATAGGGGATGAAAGTTTGTATGGGAAACTCAGCAAGTCTTAAGTTAGGGAATATTACATTTCAAATTTATGCGATATTATTTTATATTTAAAATAAAGAATTATGTGTTTTCAGCGTTTTTGTAAAATTATCCCCCGGGATGAGTTTAAATTTCACATTTAATACTGAATGTTTTGTGTGGACACATTTAGAATCATCTAAACCATTTTTTTCCGGTAGGGCCCTGAGGGTTCCGTCCCAAAGCAGTGCTCGCTCGGCTGTCCGTTTTTCCAATTCCAAATTGAACGACAAACTTAACTGTTCAGTTGAAAAAGAACTTTAAATGGAGCGGAGAAGACCAACTTGAATGAAATACAGACTAAATGTTCCTTCAAGACCCGCTATGAATTTCCGATGCCAGATTGAAGAATTAACTTAACTTTACAGTTGATATGTATTATTATAAATTATCTATTTTCGGATTTTCTCTTTACGCTTCTCGCCAAACTTAATGCTGCTCGGTCAACGGGAAATACCATATACTTAGGCTTTCATTTTTTCTGTTCTATTATTTTGTGAGTGTCAAATGTGCGGCTTATATGGCAGTATTTTTTTATTGCATTGACTTGGAAGTTTGATTATATTTGCAGCTCCAAGGGACCGTAGGTAGATCGGTTCAGGGGCAAAATGTCCAATTCTCAAAATATCCAACGGTGTCAAAATGTCCAAACAGGTACCAAAAATGTCCAATTGTCAAAATGTCCAATTGTCAAAATGTCCAATGGTCAAAACGTCCAATTCTCAAAATGTCCAATTCTCAAAATGTCCAACTCCGCGGCAGCGGCCGCCGAGCGTCAGATCCCCTTGGTTGTTGGTGACTCTCAGTTACCAAAACAAAAACTCGATGCTAGTTTAAATTAAAACAAAGCTAACAAGTGATTATTAAGCTGCTCCTTTATACTTAAAATGATACTCCACTGTAGCCATTCTTTATCTTTCGCAGCTTCTTTGTACGAAATTAGATCTTTATTTTCAGTTGTAATCAAACAATACTACATTCTCAAAGATTGGACATTTTGGGAGTTGGACATTTAGACCATTGGATATTTTGAGAATTGGATATTTTGACAATTGGACATTTTGGGTATTTGGACATTTTGATACCGTTGGACATTTTGAGAATTGGACATTTTGCCCCTGAACGTAGATCTATGTTTATGTATCTCTCGCGGTTCTGAGTAAATGGGTCTTGACAGACAACGAAGTCCAAATTGCATTTTGAGGTATGGAACCCTATAAAAGATTATTTGAATTTATTATCTGCATGTCTGTCTGTTACCTTTTAATGCCGTAACGGCTGAATAGATTTAGATGACAGGCATAGATATGGCATGACCTGGGTTAGGACATAGGATACTTTGAATCCCGATAGTAAGGTCCTGTGGGATAAATTCCGACCTTTCCGCGAGCAAAAGCTAGTATTTAAGGGGACTACAGGACCTAAACGCAATTTTTATAAGTTTTATAATGCCTTAAAGTATATGATCTACCGCAGTAAACAAAATCAGAAAAACATATGATATTCTTAAGGATATATACTAGGTAGATAGTGTGTTGAAAACATAATATAACTAAATTGGTACGATAGAAAAAAATCACGAAGACACCTCTAAAAATTTCTCTTAACGTTTAAAAACCACATGCAATCATTATAATTTGTTGTCAGATTATTCTACAAGCAGCGTATTAGCGTAATAGTGTTTTATTTTTTTTATACAATCTATAGTTTTTTTTGTAAACCGATAATTGCTTCATATTTTGCAATAAATTACCAGCGTTGTGTCATCGCGCTTCTCTTTCTTTTCTATGCAGTCCGACAGTGACCACGCTTTAGGTGTTGTCAGCCTCTTAATATAGAAGAGAATTGCGAGTTAGCCCCAATTTACTGTGGCGGTTTTTTCATGTAATAAGTAGTTTTCCAGGTCGGGTAAAGTCGTAGTATTGGGTTTTTAGGGTTTCATAGTAAACAAGGAACCCTTTAGTTTCACAAGATCCGTCTGTCCGTCTGTCTGTCCCCGCTTTAGCTCAGACACGCTTAGTACTAGAAAGCTGTAATTTAGCATAGATATACATATTAATCACGGTGACAAAGTGGTAAAATAAAACTTTGAAACAAAATTGCACGTAAAGTGGGGATGATATTTTTTTTCTCGTCTATCCCATGGTGTGGGGTATCCGTTCAAAAATATTGCGGGTCTGTCAAAACATTTTTTTTGATTCAGGGAACCGTTTGTGTATTAAGCAAATTTTTGTTAGAGTCAAGTGTAGCTAAATGGTTATTTATGGCGATGTGAAAAAAAAATCATGGCAGTAGTACATGTTATAATGAAATTAAAAGGAAAACTATCACGGCTAAGTGGGTTTTACAAGTTAACGAGAAATAGTCGGCCAACTTAAAGCAGTTGGAGAATTGACCGTGGCATATATCGATGTATGGGAGAACATGTTTTTTAACTACAATGTTAAGTTTGTTTTTGGGATAAATAATTCATCCCAACTTCCCAACTACGGAACCCTTCATTGTGCGTGGTCTGAGACGCACTTGGCCGGTTTTTAAGCTCATTTTAATAAATCAGGGGGGTAACCATCACCTCATATAGCAGTATTATTATAATATAACTTCATAGTGGGAAAGTGATGGAGCTATACAGGACTTATAGCTCCATCTCATTCTCACGCTGAAGTAATATTGAAATAATACTGCTCTAAGAGGTGATGGTTACCCCCTGATTTATTAAAATGAGCTCTAAAACCGGCCAAGTGCGTCTCAGACCACGCACAATGAAGGGTTCCGTAGTTGGGAAGTTGGGATGAATTATTTATCCCAAAAACAAACTTAACATTGTAGTTAAAAAACATGTTCTCCCATACATCGATATATGCCACGGTCAATTCTCCAACTGCTTTAAGTTGGCCGACTATTTCTCGTTAACTTGTAAAACCCACTTAGCCGTGATAGTTTTCCTTTGTTAACTATAATCTACATTATAATAATTTTGTAGGTAGATAAAGTGTTCAAATGATTACAATATTGGCAAATAACGTCGATAACTAACAAAGTACATACTCTGTGGTAAATATTGTCTATTGGCTCAATTAGCCCGTCGCATTCAGCCTTGTGGTATAGTTTACCGTGCAAGTGATGACATAAACGATAGTAAACGACTTATTTGTTCTATTCCACAAACATTATGGGGTTTAATTATAAACGGCGGAGAGATTTTAGTGACTTTTAAATATGTTATTACGCCTTCATATAATGCAAGTAAGTTATGCAAAAAATGTATGTTAAACTAGAACGCGTACCTACACATCAATTATGTAAGTGAGTATTTAAGTAGGTATTGTTAAAATACTTTATGAAATAAATTCAGGAAGTAATGTCTACCCAAAATGCCTCAAAATCAAAAATCAAAATCAAAGTCATTTATTCAAACTAGGCTGAAAATCAGCACTTTTCTAACGTCAAAGTTACATAAGACAGTCCCCCAAAAATGCCCGCCCTTCACCACTTCCTAGTGCTTTAGCTGGGAAGAAGTGGTGGAGCAAACTCCCCCATCTGTCTGTTTAGTTATCCTCAGGCATTAAGACCGGCTATGTACGGTAGGTATTTACTTTACTTGTGCATTTTAATTAATTAATTAATAAATAAATATATTACTTTTAAAATAACTTCTGATATGTTCATGTTTTTTTTTTTGTATGAACAGACTATTTTATTATCTATAATATATGTTTTTATTCAAATATTCATATTTTCGTTACTAAATATAAACATTCCCTTTGATAACGAACAGCAGCGCGGCGCGTGAGCTCGGTGTACATTTATATGGCCAAGGTCAACGGCGTTTATTATACCCGACCCTTAAGAGGAGAAGAGGAGAAGAAGGAGGGTCCTTCGGTCGTCCGTCCATAGTTTTTCGTTAGGACTATACGCTCAACATAATTATACAAACACTCTTTGTTTAAAACGAATCATCGTATTACTTTTCTACAACGAAATGTGGTCACGTTGGTCCTTTTTAGGAAATACCTAACTTACATTATAGACTGAGTAAAACAATCGTGAAATCCACGCAAAATTTGACACTTATAAATAGCGTGAGTGTGTTTTGAAGAGTAAACCAAAACGCCATGATTGCGATAGTTCTGAAATTTGAACACTAGATGGCGTGCGGGTGAAATTATAATTCTGATATTATTATATCAAATGTACAATCATTGATTTATTTCCATTCCGTAATGATTAACCACTGTTTAACTCTACATTTTTGACGTTTAAACGTCTATTCACTTCAAGCAATATAGTCAGGCTATAATGTTCTCACTGCTGGGACACAGGCCTCCTCTCTGTAAGAGGGAGTGGGCGTAATCCACCATGCAGGCCCAGTGCGGTTTGGTAGATGTCATATGTCTTCGAATTTTTGGTTGGACATGCCGGTTTTCTTACGATGTTTTCCTTCACAATTTTGAGAGCAGTGGTACGAAATAACTTACGCAAAGTAAAGCGCCTGTCTGGGTCGCACCTACGATCTACAAGTAAGTCGCGGCCGTTACCACTGGGCCACCACTGGGCCACCACTGCTCTGTCAATAGGCAATGGACCTTAAAATACCTGACAGATCAGTTAATTTAAAACTAATTTCATTCGCTGCAAAGGTGAACGGCAGATTTCGTACTTACAGCTTTTTTTTTTTTTGTTTTGTTATAGAATTTGTACCACATATCAAGACAACTAAGCCATATATTTTCATGTAAGTGTACTATTTTTAGAAGTTCGGATTAATTAATAACATTTAAAAAAAGATTTTAATAACTACACGTAATTTAGTCGTAAACTAAACGCAATTATGTTGGTATTTAAGCTATGCTCACCATGAGGGTATTACTCGACCTGCCCCCTTCTTAGTTGAAGTAAATAACGAATTAATTAATTGTGAATAAAATAAATGTACTTAAAAAAAACTATTAACTGTATTGTTTTATTTACCTACATTTAAAACCCCATCAGGACTTCATTATCATACTGTTGCAGTCAGCTGCTGGACATAGGTATCTCCTAATGCACTCCGCTGAGTAGGTACGATCCTCATCTTAATTTACCTACTTGATAGTAAGTAATACACTACAAAAATACCGACAAGCAATCTAGAACATATACTTTAATACCGAAACAATGTTTATGTGCCTATATGTAAGAATCTACATTGATACACTAGTACTTAACCTTAAAAAATAAAACTTGTTATAACTTTTAAGTCCCAAGTTCTAAAAATCCAAGAATTTAAAAAGGGCTTGTCTATCGTATTAACTACCAATTAAAACAAAAAATATCCCAAAACACGAAATTTTATTAGCTGTACGAAAATCCCATACAAGCCTGCCGTTCAGCTTTGTCGCAAAATTGCACTCTGCGTGCTAATTGCCATTCGAACACGCCTGAGTTTGCAAACAAATGAGCATCGATCTAATTTTAAGACATTCAAGGGCTTGAGACACATCTGATTTACTTTCGTTTTTTATCTCCAATGTATTTCTATCTTCTAAGCCCTGTTGATAATGATATTTGTACGAGACTGCTACTTGTCTCTAGTACATAATACCTCAGCGCTACCTCACTCTATCTCGCTCGCACACTACTGCTCACGGTCACGCGAGCAAGTGAGACAGGGCGGCAGTGATAATAAAAAAAAAAACATAGTATCTGATATATATTTAGTTCAGTTAATTATGCAAAGTTTCATGATCTAATTTGAAGTATTTTTTTAATACATACTAGCGATTTATTGGTCGGTTTGGAGGCAACTTTGTAATATTTTTCCGTCGACAAAATTTTATGGAATCATGTTTTCGTCAAACCATTAATCTTTGAAGATTCCACAAAAGTATTGAAGTTTACCAAAGAACTAGTAGCACCTCCATTAGTTCATATAATTAACTTGTGCATAGGGTGAAGTTGACTTCACCCTATGCACAAGTTAATTATCTGCTACCTCCATCATATCCAACACTATTTGTGTAAAAAAATCGACAATTGTTACAGGTTGCATGAATAGTGAGTTTAAAGTTATATATTTATTTTTAAAATTAATGTCGCAGTATTAATGATGTAACGGAGGATCTATTGTCGGAGGTATTGTAGACTCTTAATAAATACAATTTTCTCGTATCTCGTCGCCATTGGACCTTGATCGGGCGGCATCTAATAGCGACATGCACTGTTCTGGCATAATATCAAGAAGGTATGACATAAACAAGATGCATAATGTATCGATTTACATATACCTAAGTAACTTATTATTAGATTGTGGTACATAAATGAACAGGTATTTTTCTTATTTTTCATTAGGGTGGAAAGTTTTATATTGTAATGTCAAATTAAGGTTGCGTGGTGGGTCGTAAATTAATCAATTGTGTCACTAAGCCCTAACATCACTATTTAACCTTTTGACCGCCACAGTCGTGTATAGATGACATACCAAAATGTGCCCAGCACGCCACGGTCTCGTGACCGTGGCGTGCTGGGCTTTATTCCTTAAAATCTGTCGTATAGTCGTCTATACGACAGATTTTAAGGAATAATTCGTAGCTTGGCGCCGAGGGCACGTTCTTGCTTTTTTGACGTGGCGGTCAATAGGTTAAAACCTTAGTAGCAGCGTGTCCGGTAATGCTCCTTCATTATGAAATGAATGAATGGAAGACAAACCCTTTCTAAAACACATTTTACCATGCTAGTCATGGTATGGTATGCATTATTTTAAAATAGCTGGGCCCCGCAATTTTACCAGTGTAAGTCTCGATGCCGTGGGAATATCGGGATAAAACGTATCCTATATCCTAATCCATGTCATGGTCTATCCATGTTCCAAATTTCATCTAAATCCGTTCAGCCGTTTTAGCGTGAAAGCGTAACAAACAAACTCACTTTAGCATTTATAATATTAGTATACATTTATTCTTATAAATAAACTTTTCAAAATAACTTAATTGTAAGTTTCCACAACTTAACTTCTCAGAACGAATAATTATACTTCCAATTACAAATAGTAAGTAGGAACAGCGACGAAATTATTCAATAAATTTAATTGCTGTTTTTTCTTTTGTTTTTCGTTTTTTCAAACTTATCTTTTAACATTTCAGGGCTCTTTTTTCACGCGGCCCTATAATCCAAGTGTCGAAATAAAACATGATTTATTTAAAAAAAAAACTATTATTAAATTCTTAATAGTTACAGCACAGTTAATTTAAAAAATATATGTAACTTACCAGAAATCATTTTTGCTATTTTTCAAAATTATTTATTTAGAAAACAAGTGCCTCTTATGAACAGACACCACACTCTCACACACACTTATTTTTCTACTATTATTTATTTATTTAAATTAATAACAATACAATTTTTATTTATTGTGAGGCGTTGTAATCATGTCGCGTGCATTTGTAACTAAACACACGCATTGCCCGAGCGAACCTAATGTAATACAAGGTACAGACAGCATAAATATCATTTGAGGATAAGTACATTAATTAATTAATGATTTATATTAGTCACGCTTTAATTTAGGAATTATAATAAACAATTGTTTGGTTGTCTGTATGTTGTGAAGTTAAATTGAAGCTGATTGGAATCTGTCTCACATTGAACCACGTGTCTGATATAAATTCATACTGATTTGTTGAATCTAGTAACGAGTTCATTTGAATACCTACCTCCTTATTTATACAGACGTACTTACGGACCTAGACACTTGACCTGTTAAGCCCCGCGCGACACCGATTCGGAGTCAAACAATAGAAAATCAATTGTGTCTTATTAGCTGTCCTCGACCAATGTTGTTATTTACTTATACTACCTATAAGTAGATCAATTCTGCAGTATTGTGGACTAATTAAAATGATAAAATAAAACTAATGAAACATAATTTTATCTCTCATCCGCTCGCCCGTCTAGTCTCTATCTAGAGGGGGGGCAGCATACAATCTGGAATAAAGTCAGGGAAATTACTTATGTTTTAATCAAATTGACATACTACCCGGCATTCCCCAAACGGTTAGGCAGAGGTGTACACCCACATTTCGCCAGTTATGTTTAAGTCCCATGTAATAGGGGGCGAGCCTATTGCCATTAACCAGCCCCAAATACAGACTCCGGGCGGCTACTGAGAAATTCCAGATGGAAAAACCCAATAACACTTTGCCCGACCTGGGAATCGGACCCAGGACCTCATGCTCAGCAGTAGCGCTTGCGACCACTAGACCAATGAGGCAGTCCGAGTCGAGTCAATTTCACTTTAATTTAATAAACAACTAATTTCCCTGACTATACCTACATTGGTACAACATTCTGTAGGTTAAAAATATTACCCTCCTCCTCTAGGGCATTGCCGCAGTTGGCAATACGTGAAGAGGTCCAAATCGCTCATTCACCTGTTTCAAATTAAGAAGAAGGACATCAATCATATTGTACCCAAAGTTGACAGTCAAAAGCTAGAAAACAAATCTTACTTCTGGATTTCTTCTGGATAATCATCATTTTAAATATTATAAATTATAATTTATAATACTATGGCTACAAGACCCCTCCGTGCCTCGGTGGTCCCGGCTGTCATTTGTAGATCTTTGACAGCCGTTACGGGTCGTCAGAAGCTCGAAAGTCTGACAACCAGTCTTACTAAGGGGTATCGTGTTACCCAGTAACTGGGTTGTGGAGGTCAGATAGGCAGTCGCTCCATGTAAAATACTGGTATTCAGCTGGATCCGGTAAGACTGGAAGCCGATCCCAACATAGTTAGGAAAAGGCAGGCAGATGATGAATGCTATGGCTACATTGTCGCGATAAAGCGAACTACACTTCGCGCGCTCTCTGTTTCGCAGCGACACGTCGAGTGGTGTGCGAGAGAGAGCGCGCGAAGTGTAGTTCGCCGTATCGCGACAAAGTAGCGTAGCATTAAAAGTGTAGTTCGCCGTATCGCGACAAAGTAGCGTAGCATTAAAAGGAACCACCGGCCGGTTAGACCGGAAGAAAACTCCAAGACTCAGCTCGATTCAAACTTGATGGCAGCTCTGCAGTGCGCGAAAAATAAAAAACTTTTTCATCTGCCGGGGTCGCGGGAAGGTACCAAAGGGTTACCGAGGCCCCTGGCAACACAGGCAACGGAAGGAATACGGGTGGGTTTTAGTCAGTAAGAGTCTGACACACCCTCCCGCCCAGAGCGGGAAAAATTATTAATTGATTTCACAACCCAAAAAAAAAAAAAAAAAAGTTCTGCAGTGCGCTACTCGCTGCGCACTTGCGCAGTACCGCACCCCTCACCGCCGCTGACACGTGAATTTGTTACGTACTGCGCAGCGAATCGCCTCATGTTCAGACTCGCCATATGGTTTCAATCGGGCTGTGCTTAGGTGGAAAACGGCTAGGCAGATGATGATGTCATTGATAACAAGGAACACCTCATATAATTAGGCTGCCCCTACGCTGCTATGAAAATTGGACTAACTACCCAGTAAAACCTACAGAGAATTTGAGTTAATCGTAGACTTTGTAGTTAGCAAATAACATATTTCTTGAACATTTTTTACAAAAATAATTTCTTGTAAGGAAATACTACCGAAGTATTTTCTGACTGGCACTTTAATTTTAGGGTACATTATATTCGACGACTTTCTGATGTAATAAGCAAGACCTTAGCGCACTGAATCGTTACCTAATTCTAAGAATTAATAAACTATTCATTCCGAACAGGTATAGTTAAGTAAGTTTGAAATTCAAATTCAAATTCAAAATTTTTTTTTTCTTTTTTCTTATTGTTTTATTAATGTAATTAAGTAATAAGTTAAACAGTTAGTGATTGTTTCAGTGACTGTACTGATAGGTAACTGATAGTGTTATCTGTCCTGCTGATGTGACCTTTATCAGTCCGTCAGCTAGTTACAGTTATGATAACGTGGACTTTCACCTGAGTTCTACTACAGACGAACTTTTTAATTATTTTTTAACCCAACTGTAGGTAAGTGCCAATAGCACTGATAACCTTACCTACCAATTTCATTTTACGGCTTTTATTAAAATTTACGAATTTCACATCACACGCTGTTTAATTACCTAGCTCTTAGATCATTTTGATACTAGGTACTCGAATTCTAATTCTCTCGACAGCCTTTTTATTTTTTTGGGTGGGAAATCATCAAATAAATTCTCCCGCTCTGGGCGGAGCGGGAGGGTGTGTCAGACTCTTACTGACTAAAACCCACCCGTATTCCTTCCGTTGCCTTTGTTGCCAGGGGCCTCGGTAACTCTTTACTAACTTCCCGCGACCCCGGCAGGCATCGGCCCTATTGGACCCCTACACTTGCTGACGACATCTCGTTGAGGCGTCCGTTGAATACAACGCGCCGTCGACCCGGGTCTGGTCCTTACCGGACGGTGAGCTACCCGTTGCTCACCGTCCGCAAGTCCGCTCGGGATTCCCGACGCCCAGGGCATCTCCTGCGGCGGCGAGAGGGCGCGAAATTTGCCTTTCCCTCAACCGTCCCGCCTCCACCTTCGCGAGCATTATTGCTTCGCTGAAGGAGGTGACGGCTGGCTGCAAAGCTTTCATTTTGGGGTCATTGATCGTATACGTATCAGTCAGTGGCTGTCTGACCCAGTCGTTCCGGACGTGACCTCTAATCAGTCATCTTCCGGGCAACTGCGTAAGTGTAACACACAGCAGTAGCAACGGGTTGAATTTTGACAGTTCAACAACATTCATTGCATTATTTAGTTGTGGAGCAGAGAAATTATTCGAACATATGAGGCAATTGATTAGCAATATACTTCAAAATCATTCAAATGGTGATTGATAGTGTGTGACGCAATTAGAGAGCTGTTTTATGGAAGTATACATAGTTACAGCAGTCAGGGAAGTTCGATTCGATTTTTACTAGTGCGTCGTAATGGACAAGTTTTCATTCAACAGTTTTCTAAGGAAAGAAGACCAATTCAAATTTTTGGCGAGACTAATAAACGGCAAACCAACCCACGTTAATTCTTCCATTGAGCCAACACTACGATCCAGGTTCCAGATCCAATAAAGGTCTTCTAAAAGCCAAAAAAAATAAATGCTAGTTTTGTTTTATTGAATAATATGTTGTTTGTTTAACTGGCGAAATGTAAGTGTGGTGTAGGTGCACCTCTGCCTAACCTCTCGAGGAATACAGGCCTTTTTATTTTATTTTTTTGGTTGGGTAATTATCAAATAAATTCTCCCGCTCTGGCCGGAGCGGGAGGGTGTGTCAGACTCTTACTGACTAAAACCTACCGTATTCCTTCCGTTGCCTGTATTGGCCTCCCCTGGCCTACCGAGACCCCTGGGTCTCGGTAGGCCAGGGGAGGCCTGGTGTTTATGTTATTATGTTGTTGGCTTGCTGCACGCTTTGGTGTAAACTGTAAGTGCAGGAACCAATTGTTATGTAAATCTCTATCACTACGTATTTATAAAACAAAGTCACCCCCGCGTTAAAGGAAATGCGTTCCTTGAGAAGCATGTGTGGTGTGGCTATAAATGATAGGCTGAAAAATGATGTGTTAAGGCAACGATGCGGTTTAAAGGAAGATGTAGTGACAAAAATTGAAAAGAGCATGCTTAGATGGTTTGGTCATGTTGAGATGATGAATGAAAGGCGACTAACAAAAGGTATTACATACAAGACAGATGTGAGTGGAAATGCCGGGAGGGGACGCCCCAGAAAGACATATAATGACCTCATTAATAATGTTCTTCAAAAAGGTCAGGTGCGTAGTACTCATAACCGACTTGCGTGTATGACCAGATGTATGAACGTAAACGAAGCAAAAGGAGTATGTAAGGAGCGTAGCAGGTGGCGGTTTCTGCCTACCCCCATGGGAAGAAGGCGTGCGTTATTGTATGTAGGAGCCTTAAGTCCCCCCCGCCGTCTGTCTGTCTGAACTACCAAACGGATATTCATACGGTGTTCACCAATGGACGGTATCTTTTAAAGTGAAGGTACGTGAACATATTCATCAGAAGTTCGCCGAAACATCCCAACGGTGACCGAGCGTTATTTCTCATGACAAAGTTTATTTTGTTTCTATGTATGTATTAGTATTTATTCTTGTATTTTAAATATAGTTGTTTCCGAGCTATCTATCCCGTATGTTGCACCTGCCATGTTTTGTCTCTGCATCACCCTTTTTTTTTGAGGGTGGGAAATCATCAAATAACTTCTCCCGCTCTGGGCGGAGCGGGAGGGTGTGTCAGACTCTTACTGAGTAAAACCCACCCGTATTCCTTCCTGTTGCCTGTGTTGCGGGGGCCTCGGTGACCCATAAGTACCTTCCCGCGACCCCAGCAGGCATCGGCCCTAGTGGACCCTACTATATGTGCTGACGACATCTCTTTGAGGCGCGCGTGGAATACAACGCGCCGTCGACCCGGGCCTGGTCCTTACCGGACGGTGAGCTACCCATTGCTCACCGTCCGCAAGCCCGCGCCTACGGTGGCCGGAAATCCGCCCGGGATTCCCGACGCCCTGGGCGTCTCCTGCGGCGGCTAGGGGCGAGAGGGCGCGAAACTTGCCTTTTCCTCAACCGTCCCGCCTCCTCCTTCGCGAGCATTACTGCTTCGCAGAAGGAGGTGACGGCTGCCCATGCCCTCTCGCTCCGTACCATGGCCTGAACCAGGGCCGGACGCGAGAGGTCTCTGCCGCCGATCGCCTCCACGAGGACACGGCGGTGCTCTGCCCAAGCCGGGCAGACCTCCACCGTATGCTCCACCGTGTCCTCCGGGCGATCCACACAGTGGTGACACCCGGACGTTTCCTCCCGCCTTATCCGACACAGGAACCTCCCGAAGCTGCCATGTCCGGTGAGGACCTGCGTCAGGCGGACGGTGAGGACGCCGTGGCGCCTCTCCAGCCACTCCTCAAAGAAGGGACATATCGCCGCAATCGTGGCGTGCCCAGCACTGGGTTGCGACAACCGTACTTTCCATGACGCCATGAGATCCCGCCGGAGCTCCGTCCGCTGTGCCGCGATTTCTCGCGGCAGCGGACTAACGCCCCAGCGTTTCGCCTCCTCGCGCCACTCCCATACGTGCGCGAGGACTTTTGCCTCCAGATCCCATGGCGGCAATCCGGCAAGGAGGCTCGCTGCCTCACAGGAGACCATGCGGTATCCCCGGACCATCCGGATGGCCATGACCTTTTGGGCCGCGCTCAACCGGCGGGCTGGCCGCAGCGCCAGAGAGCGCGCCCATACAGAAGCCCCGTAGAGGGCCATGGACCGCACGGCCCCCGCGTAGAGCCTCCGGCAGGAGGCGTTTGGACCCCCTAGATTGGGCAGGAGCCGCTTCCATGCAGCGCCCGCCCGCTCCAGTTTGGGAGCCAAACGTCGGAAATGCTCCACGAAGTTCCACCGGCTGTCGAGGACGAGTCCCAGGTACTTCATCGTCGACTCGACGCCGATAGAAACCCCTCCTACCGTTATTTGAGACGCCAACGGTGGCGCGTTCCGAGGACCATGAAAACACATGGCCTCGGACTTGTGCAGGGCCACCTCGAGTTCAAATTGCCGGATCCTTTCGACGATTGTCGCAACCCCGCGTGCCGCTAATTCGGCCGCCGCCTGGTGCGACCTCGTGTCGTCAGCGTAGCACACTACGCTGACGCCGCTAGGGAGGTCGGCGCGCAGCACCCAGTCGTATCCGATGTCCCACAGATGCGGCCCCAGGACCGATCCCTGTGGGACACCGCACGACATCTCTTGCCGGTTCCACACTCCCTGGTGACCGGGGTAGATGACGGCCCTGTCCGTCAAATAGGCCTCGACCACACGACAGAGGTAGGTCCAACGAAGCGGGAACTGGCCCCTCTCCAAACATGCGCTTAGGAGCCCCCTAAGTCGAGGTCCGAGAGCCTCCAAGGCCAGGACCCAGGCCTTCCCAGGTAAGCCGTCAGGTCCTGGGGCGGTATTTTTGGCATTAAGTCTGCGTACCGCCGCTCTCATTTCTACCTCGGTCACTTCCGGAGCATCGTCGACGTCGTCGTCGTTGGCGGTGTGGTCCGCATCGGGCACCACAGTAGGTGGAGCCATAGGCGGGGAGGTGTGTTCCCCTCGGGAAGGGAACAGAGCGCTCACCACGTCCTCCACAAGCTGGAGCCGGAGACTCTGCGTCAGCGGGGGAGCCCATGGGCGGAGTTTATCCCGCACCACTTTGTACGGGCGTCCCCACGGATCCCTGTCCAGAGTCCCCAGCGACTCCTCGCGGGCCAACCCCCTGGCCCGCAGGATCTCTGCTTGGAGGGCGGTCTTCGCCGCTCGGGTACACCCCTCGTACAGCTCCGCCTGAATGGCTTCCGTATCCGGAGGTTTGATACGGAGCCTGCGGTGCCTGGTGTACCGGCGTCGCGCAGCCACGCACGCAGTGCGCAGAGCCGTCAGCTCCTGCGACCACCAGTACACCTGGCGCGAGGCACGTCCAGGCTGGACCCGGGGCATTGCCACGTCGCATATGTCGGACATGGCCTCCCGGAACCACTCCGCCTCGTCGTTGATGTCGGCAGGCCTGTTCGGTGGTGACACCCAGGCCTGCACGATCGAGGCTTCCAGGAGGAGCTCCCGGTCCAGCTGCTTCAGCGCCCACCGCGGATCTGCATCACCCTAAGGTTGATTGGTAGAAAATGCCTCAGGCATTAAGTCCGCCATTGTACAGTCCTTTTTTTTTTGTGCATAAAGTTTTAATTTTAAAAAAAACCATGAGAAAAGTGGAGGTTTTATAAATCTGAAAGATTTTGTTTAAATTAGCTGAAATGTGAAAAGTTACATTTTAATCTAACCCACATGCTCGATGCAACAAGCTGATACGACAATAGGGACGGAAAAAATGTAGGCATACATGCTCTGCTACGCGTCAATCCGTGGGAAGTCTGTGTGAGTTGCTAATAAATAAATAAAAGGACAACAAGGTAGAGTCAGCTGGTGGAATGAGTTAAACTCACCTTGCGTTGCGATGCAATTAAGAGGCAAAAGAAACAAAATCCGAATCCTAAATTATGTCGGAAATACGTTAGTCACTCGTTTGACTAATCGGGACGCCAGCGCCACCAAGCGGCGCTCGACAGAGTCTACAACACAACGCTTGACCGGGGATAAGTGCAGTTGGTCAGAGGCGGTCAAGGAGTGAATACGTTTAGAAACTGTCGCGCGTTCCGTAGTTGTGTCGTGTACCTACAGTGTGTGAATAGCTAGTGTGATAAACGCACCGTTGACGCGCGTTTTAGAAACGTGCGTCGACGGCGCCCTTTTAACCTACAGAAGGACTACAGGCAGTGTCTAACTCGCGTGCGTATCGCGTCTGTATCGCTACGAATGCGCGTCAACGGCGCTTTTAAAAAACGTGGTGTGCACAGGCTCTAAAAGTCACTATTTAGCGTGCGCTGCGAAAACTATTTATGATACATAAAAATAGTGTAGTACCTACCTACATGTTTGTAGTACTCATCATTGCCCACAAAAAAGTCAGCGGGGTATGTCTAACTCTTATAATTAAGTCACAATAACCGTTTTTGTTCAAATTAGTCAATCAAAACACGGGTAAAATCGAAAGATAATGCGCGATGATCAGGCTCATATTCATAAACGTCCATCAAACGTATTTTAGTTAAAATGCTGTTAACGTTCGTTTGTCCTTAACTGTCACTTTGACATTTGTGTTTGTTAGAAAGTGACAAAACCTATTTTAACTAAAATAGGCATGCTAAGTTTTATGAATAAGGGTAGAAATGCTTGATGAGTAGCCGTGTCGTACGTATTTGAAATACAGATACAAGATACGTATTTTTATCTTAAATCCGAAATACTTTAAAAAATAATAATTTTGTATTTAGATACATTATTTTGGTATCTTAGTATTTTGAAATACTACGTTTGGTAAAATTCTTTTTCAACACACTTGCTCATAAAGTGGCTCTATGGTCACATTGGTCACCGCAATTAGGCACAGAATGACACCCATAATCAAAATATGACTTTTTCATTGCTCTAGTTCACTAGTGAGTAGTGAGTTAAAGATTTTTTTTAAAATTTTATTGGTTGAGTTGCTTTGTTCTTATAAAAGTTTTTATTAAAAAAGAAGATCGTGTTCAATAGAACAAATAAATTAGGAACCGGTACCGGCAGCGGAGGCACATCCAATAAATTAATGTTCCTATATTGTTGCTATATTGTTGCTTGCTCATTTCATGCAACTTCTTATTTAAATAGATAATTTTAACTCGTACGTGTTTAATAAATAAAACCTTCACTCAAATATAACTTTTGTTTTCTCCGTAATAAAAGAAAACTTCCATTTTGTACATGGCAAAATAGGCGCAAACCCTATGCGCGGAAAATAAAAAAAAACTCATCTCTTTAGTCTGTGGTAGATCGCAATGCGCGCGCATAGTAAAACTGATTAATTTTTCCCGCCATAGCGAAACATTTTTCACAACTCGTTTTCACTGTTGAAATTATAGTTATTTATTAATTAAAATGTCTACAAGTACTAGTTACGAAGAAAATGATTTATATTGTACACCGCCCGATATAAGATGTGAATGAAGCCCTTATCGTTATGGAAAGTTTACTACCTGAAAACTCGAAGGAAAAATATCTATTAGCGTACCAAAATTTCATAAAATGGCAAAACAGCAAGAATACGCAGTCTTTTTCATAAAATGTGTTCATGGCGTACTTTAAAGAATTATCTTCTAAGTACAAACCTAGCTCTTTGTGGTGTTTATACTCAATGTTAAAAATTACAGTCCGAACAAAGAATGGAGTGGACTTAAAAACATACTCTAATTTGTCAGCTTATCTAAAGAGACTATCCGATGGATTTAGAAGCAAGAAATCAAAGGTTTTATCGTCTGACGATATTGAAAAATTTATAAAAGATGCTCCAGATAACCAATATCTGGCTACTAAGGTTAGTTAAATTAATTTTAAATATCTACGCGACTTCAGCCTGTGTTGTGTGTTGAACTTAATTATACTTTCTTTTTGTTTTGTTATTTTATTCACAAGTGTGTTAAAAAACGTCGTTTGATACACGTGTGTATTGATTATTACCGTCCTCGGCTCTCAATGGCGCCTCAGCGGTAATCACCAATGTTACACACTAGTACCATAATGTACTATTATAACAAATTTGCTCGTAAAGGGTCTCTTATTTCACCAATTTCAATATCGTATTGTATCTCATTACGTACTTGTGCGTTATTGTAATGTAAAACGCACGAGTTTCTTTTTAATAAGGTAACAAAGTACGCACGATTTATCAAGATGCTCCGTCTAAAACGAACGGTACTTTTTTAAATCTTAGCAAAGAGTTTTTATATCAGAAAAGTGGTCAACACTTTATGAATAAAATTAACTTTGGGAGATAAATATAATAAATAGATATTTAATTTAATTAATTTTGACAATAAATTACAACCATTTATCTGTAACAAAAACACAAAAATATTAATTTACTTTATTAGTAATACTGGCTGTTTTTGTGCCTTTGCAAAAGTGCTGATGCGCGCGCATCGCTAATTTGTGAACAAGTAAAAAATATTCCGCGCGCTTTTTCTTTTCGTTGTATTATTTTTATTTCAAAATGTCGTCAAGTAATGATGAATTTATTAATTCAACACCGCCAGAAGTCTCAGAGGCAGCGAAAAAGGCTACTCTAAGCCACTTGCCCGAAAAATCGACCGATAGATACTTACAAGCGTATCAAAATTTCATCTTATGGAAAACAAGCAAAGATGCAAATTAATTTTCAGAAAGTGTGTTTTTAGCCTATTTCATGGAACTTTCTCAAAAATATAAGTCAAGCTCATTGTGGTGCTACTATTCAATGCTAAAAAGCACTGTGAAAACAAAACATGGTACCTATTGATAACAAGTCATAGTCCAACTTGCTGGCATTTCTAAAGAGGCGCTCAAGTGGCCATGTGAGTAAAAAGTCGAAAGTATTTTCGGCTGACAATGTCAAGAAGTTCCTAAAAGAAGCTCCGGATTGCCGATATTTGGCAACAAAGGTCAGTTGAAACTAAATTATTGTTATTAACTTCTTTCACTTTCGTATTTTTTTACAATATAGGTGTTTTGTACGCTGTTTTTATCTCTTTTCAGGTTGTATTAATATTCGGTATAAATGGTGCATGTAGACGTCAAGAGTTGGCAAACATCACAACTAATGATGTCGAGAACCATGGGCGGGTTCTTCTTGTCCAGGTCAAAAACACAAAAAATTAAATTCTAAGATCGTTCACAATACAGGGGCCTTTTCACGACATAGTGAAGAAATACGAAGCGCTTCGTTCAACAAAAGCGATGTCTAACAGATTTTTTCAAAATTACCAAAATGGAAAATGCACTAGCCAACCCATTGGCATAAATAAATTTGGAGCAATGCCGAAACAAATTGCCACTTTCTTAAATTTAGATGATCCACATGAATATACAGGGCATAGTTTCAGAAGGTCCTCGGCTACATTGCTCGCCAATGCAGGTGCGAACTTATTGACACTAAAACGCCACGGAGGGTGGCGGTTGAACAGTGTAGCCGAGGGCTACATAGATGACTCGATGAAAAATAAAGAAGTTAGCTCCCGCATTACAAGGAACATAAATTTGGAGCCAAGTGTTGGCTCTCGACCATTTACGAGCACACACGCGTACATTCCACCATCGTCGCCGCCGCCGCAGCCGCCCCCGTCGGTCGCCGCCACCGACTGCAGAACTCTGTGGTCTCGTTTCTCCTACTTTCACTCAAGAGAGTGAGAGAGAGACTGGTGAAATTGTAACTATAGTCTTCGCCAGATAAGAAAAAAATAAAAGTCGTTAACACCCGTCTTTTTTTTTTTTTTTGAGGGTGGGAAATCATCAAATAACTTCTCCCGCTCTGGGCGGAGCGGGAGGGTGTGGCAGACTCTTACTGACTAAAACCCACCCGTATTCCTTCCTGTTGCCCGTGTTGCGGGGGCCTCGGTGACCCATAAGTACCTTCCCGCGACCCCAGCAGGCATCGGCCCTAGTGGACCCCTACTATATGTGCTGACGACATCTCTTTAGGCGTAGGGCGCGCATGGAATACGACGCGCCGTCGACCCGGGCCTGGTCCTTACCGGACGGTGAGCTACCCATTGCTCACCGTCCGCAAGCCCGCGCCTACGGTGGCCGGAAATCCGCCCGGGATTCCCGACGCCCTGGGCGTCTCCTGCGGCGGCTAAAGGCGAGAGGGCGCGAAACTTGCCTTTTCCTCAACCGTCCCGCCTCCTCCTTCGCGAGCATTACTGCTTCGGAGAAGTAGGTGACGGCTGCCCATGCCCTCTCGCTCCGTACCATGGCCTGAACCAGGGCCGGACGCGAGAGGTCTCTGCCGCCGATCGCCTCCACGAGGACAGGGCGGTGCTCTGCCCAAGCCGGGCAGACCTCCACCGTATGCTCCACCGTGTCCTCTTGGCGATCCACACAGTGGTGCCACCCGGACGTTTCCTCCCGCCTTATCCGACACAGGAACCTCCCGAAGCTGCCGTGTCCCGTGAGGACCTGTGTCAGGCGGAAGGTGAGGACGCCGTGGCGCCTCTCCAGCCACTCCTCAAAGAGGGGACTTATCGCCGCAATCGTGGCGTGCCCAGCACTGGGTTGCGACAACCGTACTTTCCATGACGCCATGAGATCCCGCCGGAGCTCCGTCCGCTGTGCCGCGATTTCTCGCGGCAGCGGACTAACGCCCCGGCGTTTTGCCTCCTCGCGCCACTCCCATACGTGCGCGAGGACTTTCGCCTCCAGATCCCATGGCGGCAATCCGGCAAGGAGGCTCGCTGCCTCAAAGGAGACCGTGCGGTATCCCCGGACCATCCGGATGGCCATGACCCTTTGAGCCGCGCTCAACCGACGGGCTGGCCGCAGCGCCAGAGAGCGCGCCCATACAGGAGCCCCGTAGAGGGCCATGGACCGCACGACCCCCGCGTAGAGCCCCCGGCTGGAGGCGTTTGGACCCCCTAGATGGAATGAAGCGCTGCATTGAAGCGGCAGGAGCCGCTTCAATGCAGCGCCCGCCCGCTCCAGTTTGGGAGCCAAACGTCGGAAATGCTCCAGTTAACACCCGTCTACCAATGTAATCCAATATTTCAAAACGATACAAAAAAAATGTAAAGGAAGTGTCGCTAACACGATCATAACAAACGTATCGCGGTAGGGGTGTCCTTGACGCCTTCACTAGGCATGAGTTACAAACCTTTTAGCCAAAACCATATTCAGTCGTATTTATTTTGGAAGGTATTTATTAAATGAAACTCTTAAACCAAATTCAAAGTCAAATCATTTATTTCAAATAGGCACATAGTTTCGTATTAAATTGTTTTTTAATAATTAGAACACTCGACAGTCACTTTTCGGAAGAGGAATCTGTGTCCGTATTTTCACTCACGGAACTTTCACTTTCTGAAGTGTCTGTAATATGTATAATAAAGCGATCGGCTATTTTTTTTGACGTGATCGACACTATTTTTCAGGTGTTACCTGAATTCTCACTGCATAAAATATGATTTTCTCTGTGGCCGTTTAAGCGTGAAAGCGAAACAAACAATAAAAAAAGATTTTTTAAATATTTAAATCTAAGATTCACCACATATATACGATTCTCTGTCGTCGCCTTTTTGAGTTGTTGGTGGATCCATTCTCACTTCTTCACTCATTAACAATAACAAAATAAAACAAAACAGCTAACAGTAACAAAATAACAACAAGGTAATGCGCCCCTGACTCGCTCTGACATCACACAGCGCCGCGTATGAGAGCTAACCCAAAAAAATTAATTTTCTGGTAAGAACATTAAGATTCGGTTATTTTAATTAAATGTATACTTCTATGAATATAAGTTAAAGCTTAATAAATAAATCCAATTATGGCATGTTCTTATATTGAAATATAATTTGAAAACATAAGTAATCTTGAAAAAATAAACACACCACGAAAATTATTTTTGATATACTTACATAAACAATAGCAATTACATATTTCATTGTTTGAATACATATTTTGGAAACTAAAAAAAAATATCACAATCATTCTTCAAATTAACGTATTTCTTACTTATTCCGTTGGGATTAAGTGTTTGGTATTATGAAACTCGACCGATGCATTATTAGCGACAGTTTTGAATGACGAGCGATCTCTAACGAAATTTTGCGGACATTTTGGTACAAATCAGGTCAATAACTTTTATTTTTTTCTTATCTGGCGAAGACTTTAATAATAATAACTTGACAACATTAAAAATTCCAACTGGCAACGTAATAATCAATTTTACAAATTGTTCAATTTTTTTTAGCTGCTTTAACAAGTGATTAAAGATCTTATTCGTTTAAGAAAGTCGAGTTTTATTTATTTCCTCGCAAATATGTTATAAAACGTCGTATGACATACGTGCGCTTTGATAATTACAGCCTCTGCTTTCTTGTAGCCCTCGCCTACGACTCGGGCTAGCAATATCGCCTTGGCTGTAATTTTCAACTTACCGCACTTATAATGTACTACGAGCCCCGATGCAAAATAGTTCGTCTAGTATGGAAAGTAGTGCAAAGCGTAAAATATAGAAAGTAAATATTGGTAAAATAATTAAGAACGTTTAATAAAAAGTAAACCACAATTTGAGGAACATTTTAAAGTTTATTTTAACATAACTGAAATTCTTTCATGACTTTACATAACATAAAAAATTAAAAAAAATATTCTAAAAAACATAACGCAAAAGTATTCGTCTACCCTTGTCACTCACGCAAAATAGTTCGTCTACCACTTAGTTGTGTCGCCTTTGCTCTCAATAACAGCTTTAATGCGAAGAGGTATGTTTGCAACCAACGCTGCACACTCCTCAGGCGTAATTGACTCCCAGACAGCCAAGAGTTTAGCCTTTAAGTCGCTCTTCGATCTTAATGGATTTTTACGGAGAACTTTTTCATTTTCCACCATAGGATTTCGATCGGCGACAAGTCCGGGCTGTTAGATGGCCATTCGATTGTAGGGATGCTTTTCGCCAGTAGCCACGTCTTTGTTGTCCTTGCAGTATGGCAGGAAGCACCATCCTGTTGAAAAATGAAGGAATCTTGATACTTAAGTGACGGAATAGAGGGCAGTAAATTCTCTTCCAAAAGGTTTTGATACCTTGCAGCATTGATAGAACCATCCACAAACTGCATACCACCAACACCTTGTGCAGACATGCAGCCCCATATCATAAGAGACGCCGGAAATTTCACTTTGCGTTTGAGACAATCAGTATGAAATGCCTCATTTTTGTTCCGAATCACTTTTTTCCTTTCATCGCCGACTGTCACTTCAAATTTGCCGCCACTGATCGGAAGTCCAATTTAAATGAACACGAGCAAACTTCAACCTCTTTTTCTTTTGTACAGCAGACAAAAGTGGTTTCTCCTTAGAGGTGTAAAATCCGTAACCCATTCTTTTTAGGACTCTTTTGCAAGTATCAACTGAGACGTCTTTGTGAATCATGTCCTTCCATTGCACCGTGAGTTCTCCAGCTCGAGCACGACGATTATTTTTGATAATTTTCTTCAGGATTCTGTTTTCTACTGCACTTGTGATGCGTGGTCGACCAGTTTTCTTCAAACAAGAAATCGTTCTATTATTTTTATAGTGCTGAATGATAGATTGGACTGTAGACCTGGGAAGTATCAAGTCTTTAGATATTTGGTAACTTGATTTGCCAGCATCGACCCCACAAACTATTCGCTTTCGAAGCCCTTTCACACACGGGTTTGCCACGACCCATTGTTATTTGAAAACTAATGAAATTTTCAGAATTTATACTGCCTCACTTGACAAATGACACAGAATTACTTTTACAAATTTAAATTATGTAACATAATTGTACAAAGAAGGAATAATCTTATTTAACTCACCGATAGACGAACTCTTTTGCATCGATTAACAATTAGACGAACTATTTTGCTTATAACTGCTTCGAATTTAAAACAGGATATGTATAAATTTAAAAAGCTAAAATAGTTTATTGGTTCATAATTAAAAAATGGCATAAGTAACGCGACATGTGATAGTAGAACAGCTTAATATTTTATATAGATATACAAAAATAATGAAGTTAGAAAAAATCTCACAAAAATTTCACACTAGACGAACTATTTTGCATCGGGGCTCGTATTATATCAGTGGCCGAATTTCACGCGGCGGGGCAGAAGCTAGTACGGTATATAATATTATAATGCGAAAGTGAGTTTGTTTATTTGTTACGCTTTCAGGCTAAAACGGCTAAACGGATTTGGATGATATTTGAAACATGGGTAGACCATGACCTGAATTACGACAAGGAGTACTTTTTATCCCGATATTCAGCGCTTGACGTAAATTGACGTAATTTTAGTAGGCAAGTTTTTAATCACGTCTAAACTTGTATGGAGTAGTGACAGGCGCTGATTAATTTGACAGGACTAAACTAAAATTTATCTTCTGTCCTTTTCTTAATGAAATAGAAAGAAAAAGATGCACTGAACTTAAATTTAGTTTAGTTTGTGAACAAGGGAATCGGCACCATTGACTGCCTAATTATATCGTTAGCATGTTTAAATACCTATCTTTGTTTTTATAAAGGAATGTGAATATCACCACGAAAATAGTTTTTAAAAATGAATTGTGAATTAAGTACTTACTTAAATAAAATGATCTATGGAATTTACGTCTTATCATTAAGTACTTACCGTTCTTTTTCATTACCGTAAACCGTCCTGAAACGATCAATTGCAATTGTCAATGATTTGTTTGTTTATCGTCAATTGATCGTTTCGGGACCCTTTACGGTGAAAATGATCGTCTACAAAATGCAATTCATGCAGTTGTGCTTCAATTATATTTTCTAGACGATCGTTTTGCGCATCAATGTGTATCAATCACAATAAAAATTACAATTGCAATTGATCGTTTCGGGGACGAACAGCAAGGACTACAATATGATCGAATGCTAAGTATATGTATTATAGTATTGTAGTTAGAACAAAGATCCCTTACGACTACCAATATATCAGTACCAATTATAAATATATCAGGATAGTCAGCTTCTTCGCAGACCGCCACGTCAAAAAAGCAAAGACATGCCCTCAGCGCAAAGCTACAAATTCATCCTTGAATACCTACAAAATAGTAGTGAGTTCGGAATTATATCGATACAGCACATGTAAAACTATCTATTTATTTTTTAACATATAGTATCTTTTTAATAAAAGAATCTAATCTAATCTAAACCCGAAATATATAATACAGGAGTTTTATTTCATCCCGCTTTGTCCTCGGAGACAGAAATGATAGTGATATGTTTCACAGTTTCGGCGTTCTTTATAATTTAAATCTACAATTAAAAACAACAATCGACTAAATCAAGTCAATACCATCACAGCACTATGATCAATCATGACGTACTTTTTTGTCACCATATGATGACAGTGGCATAGCTGGCACGGCTGTTTTTAATTTGCTCGCCTCTGCTCTAGAGGTGTGCAACCGATATTTATTAATAATATCGAAATAATAATAGGTATTTTATTTTTATGGTTTCGTATTTTCTATACAGTATCAGCATTGTCAAACAATAAAATTTAAGTTTTTTTGAAAGAACAACCAGTAATAATGCCTTAACGTACCGCTACGTACTGATGATACATTTGCTGAAATAAATACCATTTACTGTACCTACCTATATTATAGTTTTCAGAATACGAGGAAAATATCCGAAAGCAACAAAACTAATATAAATATAATATTCGCATTGTTATTGAATTTAGAATTTACTAGACAGACGAACACCGCCATCTTTTAGAATTCTTACGAACAATCTTCGTACGTCGTGTTTATTATTCTAATAAGAGCGGCTAAACAGACCTCTAAACAAAGTTTTGTACCTATTCAACTGTATAATAAATACACAATTTTCAATGAGTCGAGTCATATACATAACATAATCAGCCTATAATGTTCCCACTGCTGGGACACAGGCCTCCTCTCTGTGAGAGGGAGCGGGCCGTAATCCACCACGCGGGCCCAGTGCGGGTTGGTAGATGACACATGTCTTCGAATTTTTGGTTCTAGGACATGCCGGTTTCCTCACGATGTTTTCCTTCACCGTTTTGAGAGCAGTGGTGATGAAATAATTTACACAAAGTAAAGCGCCTGTCTGGGTTCGAACCTACGACCTACAACTCGTAAGTCGCGGCCGTTACCACTGGGCCACCACTGCTCACTATATAGGTACTTAATTAAATAGGAGTCATATATAGGTACTTAATTTATAGAGATAAGTATGTCAGTGGTTAGTTATGCGAGGGGGTATCTAGTCTACGAATAGGTGAGCGACAGCGCGGCGCACTAATGAGACTGTTTCGGCCAAGTGACAGTAAGTACAGCATTATTGTATTGTAATCAGTTTTAGTTTGTTATTATAATTAAACGGAGTAAATGAATTAACAATACAGTTTATTTCTAAATGTAGGTGTTCCTTGCAGGTAGGCAAAAATACTGTGGTGTAAAAATAAATAAATTACTTTCAATTAATGACTAGCAAAAGAGTAGTAACCCAAACCAAAAAAAATTGTTTGCTTATTGACGACTGTCGATTGGTTCATAGTGATGCTCATGCTGTATATACCTATTGTATACCTAAAGTAAGGCAAAGAGTATTTAGAACCACTGGGATTACCTACCATAAACAATATTTTTACAGGACATTTCATTATGAATTAACTACGTAAGGAAAATACGATGTACGAGTATGTATTATTGCCATTTTACTTCCTCAATTTGGAATATAAAAGTTACCATTGAAATAACCTACAAAAGTTCATGACTGAATATTTATTATTCTCGGCCTTCTCGAACAAAAAATCTTGCACAAACTAATTAAGAAGGTGAAGATATTTTTAATTTAAAGACGTAGAAATTTAATTTCAGCTAAAACAATGTATGCCGTTGTTCATTAGTACGTATGGATATTATTATTTAATAAGAAGACTTAATTAACACACTATGTACGTATTGCAAAATGTTACATCAAATTTAATCTTATTTACACGCTATGACACGAAGTATGTTTATTCGTAAGTAGGTATTTTAGGTTTGTATTAACAACATTAACTCATATGTGGAGTACACACAAATACAGACAACATACAAAGGATAATATACTTAACAAAAATAAAATAAAATAAATAAATTAAAATAATAAAATAAAATAATAAAGGGGCAACGGCAACATGCCTATCACAGCAGTGTCGTATGTATGGGCAGTCCATCCGGTCCGCGATCATCGCCAGGACAGCATTGGGGCTGCCCCACACCCTACACACCAGCGACGCGCCCCGCTTGCGCATGGTCGCATAAAAGTAGTCAATGCGCGCCTCAGCGAACATACCTGAGGCGCTGCAGTAGCGAGGCAGCCCCAATACTGCCCTGAGCGCGTTGTTGAACTGGACGCAGAGGGCCCCGTATGATGCACGCGTGTACCTCGCCCACAGGCTGCACGTGTAAAGGGACGTGCAGTATGCCCTGAAGAGCGTTATCTTCACCTCCCTCGAACAGCGCGCAAACCTACGTGCGAGCATGTTCGCCCGCACCGACAAGGCCCTCCGTTCCCGCTCCATGTCAGCATTGTCCTTGAGGTCGGTCGTAACTAAATGCCCTAGGTACTTAAATTGACCCACCCTTTCGAGTGGAACACCGTTTAGAAAAACGGGTAGACAATTTTGCAAACGTTTCGTACCGGTCTCAAAGACCATGCATTGACTTTTGGTCACATACTCACATTGTACTTTAGCCCATGACCAAGGGCATATTCCTCACATGTCCGTCCGCACCAGTTTTCTGAGGCCACAGACCGACGCGCTCAGAAGCACCATGTCGTTTGCGTAACTGAGATTGTTGACACAGATTCCACCGACATGGCAGCCGACACGCTGGTTACTCAGCGCGACGATCAAGGCATTCATGCACAGGTTAAAGAGGGAAAAAAAATTAAACTAAAAAAAATTATTAAATTATTAAACTTACCTCAAAATCTTCGTCTTCTAGAATCTCCGCACTGTCTTCCATGTAAAATGTGTCATTGTCGACTCCTTGTAATGTATATACTTGTACTCATATTATTGGCATCCATTGTTATTACTATTAATAATAAAGGAACAGCTCTATTTGAAAATTTTCCGCGTGTGACGTCATGGGATTGTCATGAATAGATGACTGTGGCGTTCCAGGCACAGACAATATGACAGTGTGATGGAGACTGTTATTATGATTTATCGATAATAAACTGACACCGACATTTCCTGAGCAGAGAGTTCAGTAATATAAAATTTTCATGATTTCTCTATCATAATTAAATTTAAAATTTAAAAAACCCCCGACACTAACAAAAATATTTAAAAAGTAACAAAATAATACGTATTGGGCCCTTTGAAATGAAACGAAATGAAATGAAATTGAAATGAAATTGTTTATTCTGTAAATAGGATATGAGAATCACTTTTACACGTCATAAAATATAAATAATAATAACCAACTTACAGCGCAGATCACAAAACGAGCCCAAACACGATACCTGCGCTGTAAGTTGGTGAGCGAGTTAAATATCAACTAGAAAAGAGCTAATAATCTTCAAACCACTGAACTGATTTTCTTGAACCATAGCTAAGAACACTCTCGATAAGTCACCTTTCAAACAAAAAAAACAAAATCAAAATCGGTCCATGCATTTAGGAGCTACGATGGCACAGACACACACACACACACACACACACGCACACGCACACGCACACAGACACGTCAAACTTATAACACCCCGTCGTTTTTGCGTCGGGGGTAGTTTTTGTCATCTTATGTTAATATACATGAAATCTATAGAAATAAGTTCTAGGATGAGTCGAGGAACATAATTAGCAAAGGAAATAAAAAAAAACAATGTTGTTTTATTTGCGTATAAGGGTAAGGACCAAATTTTTGACGTATTGCACAACGGAAATGTGTCACACATAATATTAAATTGCGCTGCATTTATTTTCCAGTGTGATACATTTCCGTTGTGATTTCCATTGTGCAATACGTCAAAAATTTGGTCCTGACCCATAAAAGTCTGTCATGTAGTTGTGACCGTGGCGTACTGGGCACTTTTTGGCTTGACATCTATACATGACTGTGGCGGTCAAAAGGTTAATATTTTTTATAATTTTATTTATAACTAACTGAATGACGAAACCTAACGCCATCTATGGATTGGTAAGAGAAAATAACGCTGCCTCTAGTACTCTACTACGTTTCTAGATGACGCTGCTACCGGTGGTTTAGGTCCTTCATAATACTCTGTCAATAATTTGAATTCGCCGATTGTTTTTAGTGTTATCCTTTTTTTTAGTGCATTACTTAATTATCACTATGTAGAGTGCTTGTTATATGTTCTTGCACTCATATTTTTCTTAATATGTTGATAAAAAGGTTTAGCAATACAATAATTTTGTATGATGCTTTGCTTTTAAATTTTTGTCTATGCTTTAATGTCAAATGTCAATGGCGAGGTGATCAACAAAGGACTTGGATGGCGGGAAAATTTAACTGATTCACTGGGCCAAACAAAATAATAAAAAATGCATAATTCCTTGCTTTTTTGGGCTTACGGCACGCGTAATAATAATCGCTTGCTAAACAAGAGTAAGTAGCAACAATACACTATCATATCATCCGCTCTATCTATATTTTCGTTTAAATTATTTTAAAACATCAGGTTATTTACAATATCTGCCGTTTATTCGGTACTCCCGAAAAAGTACTTATTCCGCAAAAGTTAATAAACGAATTATTTCCTTTTTATAAATTCGATTTTTTTTTACGAAATGTCGCATATATTTTTTTAATTTTTCTGCAGCTCTAATCACATAAACTGATGAACCCCATGATACAGAATGTTACTTAAATTGTAAAATTTAATGACTATTAGTAGCAATGGGTTTCATTTTGACAGTTCAACAACATTCATTGCGTTATTTACGTTGTTGAGCAGACACATTTTTCGAACATATGAAGCAATGGATTAGCAATATACTTCAAAATCATTCAGACTGTGATTGATAGTGTGTTACGCAATTATGGGGCAGGACATTTTTTATTCTTGAATCCTTGCTTGATTTCGATTTAATTCGAGTCCCAGTCCCAGCTAGCCCAAATGCGACGGTTGGTCGACTTCCCGGCTCTGCGGGCTTTACGATTGGTTCGCTTCGCTCTCTCTCACCCGTAGCGAATCCGTTTCATTTTTCATTTGCGCTCAATGCGCCCGCTACTGCGACGCGTTGTGGGTCGTGACAGCCTGTTGTCTATGGGAGTGTTTGCTCGTATTGAATTTGTGACGAAATATTTCATGTTCGGTGAAATACGGGAAATTATTACTTTCTCGCATGACAGTGAATAAAATAAGCGTTTGAATATGGCGTTGGAGGGTGTGAAAAGTGAAAAAAGTGAGGAAAACAACGGCAACGTACCGGACGGCAAGGCGAACGGGATCGACAACAAAAGTAAACAGGTACCGATATGACTTTTTAATATATTTTTTTTCACTGCGATTTTTCGCATCCTCTGACCTCAGAGCTTAACCGTATATTCGGAAAGACCTATAGGTTGTGTTTATATTTTTTGGAGCTACCATAAGGCTGGCATTAAGTAATAATACTGGCTAATCGGAGCGGTGTGGAAGGCAAGGGTGTTTCCGCGCATCATGTATGACCGGGGTACTCAGGATAGGTGGTCACTCTAAACGGGGATATGACCTATTTCAGGCGCAACTATGCGGCTCTTTTTTCTGGGTTACTGCCGATTTTCGGTCCAATATGATGTCATTGGGATCATACTTAAATATATTTTTATGTCCGGTTGTAGAGTCCGACCTACTTGGTATCTTCGTATATTTTTTTTTTCACATTTTTCGGCGGCGTTTTTAAGAAAACTACAGCGTACGTAGCGTGATAAATATGTCGTTGATACACGGTTTCTACTAGTAAGTAGCTACATTGTCAGATGTCAATGATAATACCTACTTCTCATTGATAACATCAATATATTTGTATGGGTTGTTTGGCCTTGTATCGTTATTAAATCTTGAAGAATCAAGGCTGGTCATGTTATGTGAACTAGTTTTTTTGGATGTTGTAAACAATTTGATAGAGAACTTGAGAAACTGCTCAGTGTTCAATAAAATTGCTTAATAATTCTTAAAAAATAACACAAATTTATTTATAAGACTTTTATGGCCTCTCTACTAGCATTTTTACCTTCAAATCTTAAAATGATGTATGAAAAATACCAATAAATTCAATCAAGATAATTAAGCCCAATCTTGAAAATGTATGATAGTCAAAACATGGTTGGTTGAGTCAACCGTTAAGAAATCAGTGTAGGTGTGCCAATTAAAACATGATATTTCCCACCTATTATAGCCAGCATGTAATAAAGAATATTTCAGAGGCATGTGCTAAAAAGGCCATTTTAGTTGACCCAGTCTGCCGACCCAATTAGAACTATAGACCATTGCAATGAGATGTCAAATTGTCATCACCCACTCAATATTCCACAAGCTTATTATAAAATATAGCTTGTTATTATGATGGCTATGGGCTGTGTTTAAAGTTTGTAAACAAATCCATAATTTTCATTGAAGGATTTTACATTTTGTGTATAAGAAATGTAGAGACTGTTTTTTAATGAAGCTAAAAAAAATGATGTGCACAAAAAACTTCTTGTACACAAATATTAGTCAAATAGAGCAAAGCTATTTTATCAAACAAGAGTGGAATTCTTCTATTCAGTAGAATACTTGTGAATAATAAAATTATAACAGACAAGACATAACACAACTAAATCTATCAAGATCTTATCTAAACAAAAAAACTTCAAATGCTAATAAACAAATCTAATCAACTAGCTGTTCAAATTAATTGTGCATCACAGATCATAGGTATTTAGAGTTTTTCTAAAATAAAAGTAGCATAAGTTACTCCTTATAACCCTTCTGGACTACAACATCAGCTATCTGCCAGTAAAAGGACGGGACCTTCACTGGCAGAATCAGTCCTTCCCTTTTGGAGATTAGCCGGAACAAGCAGACAGATAGACAGACAAAAATGTTAAAAATTGTTTTGTTTTTGTTGTAAGTACCTTATAAACTTTGATATGCATTGAGTAAAAAGCTGTTATTGTGACATTTCAAACAGACACATCAATTTTATTTATATGTACACATTTCAATCTTATAACCGGTCAAAACTACTGTTATCTGCAAAAATCAGTCAAATCTTATTTTTGCAATTAATAACATATTTTATTTAGTCAAAATTATTTTTGCAATTAATAACATATTTTATTTTGAAACTTATTGGGTAGTTAGGTTTTTTGGGACCCATTTAAAGCTTTGGACTGGAAACAACCAAGTTTTGACCCATTAAATGTTTTGACTGTAACAGAGACATTGTTTGTAAGACTTACCTAGCTACAAAAATAGCTATAAAGATTTATATTATAAACTAACATGACATCACTCTTGAGGCTTGCCAGCATTCATGTTATGATCCTTGCTATTATTGCAACTAATAATACTTAATTATAGCCTGTTCGTCATCAGCTATAATTTCACTAATGGAAACAAGAATGAATGTAGGTATTTATAATAATCTTGTATCCACAAAGCAATGTAAGAAATTCGAAATTTATATATTTCCTCTTCTTGAGGCTTAGTTCTATGTTACTTGGGTTTGAAGCAATGTGTTTTGTAAACTATCGCCATTGTCATATCCTACATTTCAACTCACAAACTATTCATCCATTTTCTCCCTCTTCTCCTCCATCCTTCCAAAAAATTAAACAAATTTAATACAAAAAAAAAACGAAATAAATTACCTTGTATTGGTTGTCGCAAGCAAAGCTTTCGAGTGTAAACGTCAGCAAATCCCAGATTGTTGAGAGGTTCGTGGTACTTGCTGATGGAGTAGGCACCGAAAGTACATACTTCAGACTCCCTTTGATGGCGAAATACCTTCATCGGAAGTTTCCGGGCGTGCGAACGTTCGTATTGTTTCAATGTCTTCAATGACTTGTCCTTTCAGAAAATAAGAGAGGGAAGGTGACTTCTTAGAAGGTAGTCAAATCATGAACCTACAAGAAAGTGTCCAAACCTTGCGTGACTTTTATACAAAACAGGAAAGCTTGACGTTGCATTTGAAGTAAATTATTCTGTAAAAACTGAAATGTTCATATTTTATTTTTTAACATTTTGGTCTATTGAACAGTACCTAACAAAATGAAATAAGCCACAGAATAATTAGTGAAGCGACCCCATAAAAAAAACCTACAATGAACTATTCTTCCACGACAAAAGAGGAACAAGACTGACGGATGACGCAAAAAGGCGGCATCAAGATGTTTTTGTTATTTACAAACCACATCTGCTGCATTATTACACAATTGGAGCAATGTAGCAATCGGGCAGCGTTGTCCTAATTCACTTATTCATTATTTTTTTGTATGAATTGTAGCTGTATTTATATTGCATGGTGGGTAGGTCACGGGCCTTGCCACGGGCCATCCTGTAATCTTGTGTTTGGGTTTGTATGGCTACTAACAGATGTGACTTTGTTACGTTGAATGAAGCTGAAAATGCGACAGATGATGAATTCCAATGAAATGGTAGCGTAACAAATACTCATATTAACAAATGATGTAATGTCTCTGAGACTGGTTGGAATGAGCTATAAACTGGCAGTTTCGAACTGTTTCGTTACCTGTTTCTGTAACGATTTACGGATGTTTTCTAAGCAGCTAATATTTAGATCAGTCGCCATGAGTCAGACTTCTAGCCGATACGAGACTAGATTGCGTTTTACACTAGCGTAAAATGTGTCTAGTAGAGACCTCATTATCTAAATAGAGCATAAATCCTTAATTTCCACAACGATTGTTATGATTCTACCTCTGCGGTCAAGGTCGTCGCAGACCCATGACGTTATGATAATACCTATTAGATACTGTGGGGGGTACAAGGCGTGGCCGACTCACCTTGCGGTTTATACACTAGAAAAATCGTTATTCCAGCTATCATGGAAACATGAAGTTGGCTACTAAATGGCGATCCAATCCAATAACTTTAGTCACAAAATTGCTGGGATTAGACATTAATGAACCGCAGAGTATATTATAGAACTTTTCTGTAAAGTGACCACCCAAAGCAATTTTAGATTTCATAAACGTGATCGTTTTATTTTATCCTTCAGCATTTGTAAGACATTTATCGAATCAAAACAATTCAAGCAACCTTGAGAGGTTTCTCCGCTTGATATGACGTCATCCCTAGAGAGGGTGGAGGGACCGGAGGGATCGAATTTTAACGTAAGTACCATCCCCGAGCTCTGTAACCGACAACCGAGAGCTGTCATGATTGATTATGAATAGTATCGTTGGTGAAAATTTTATATGGAACCGACAATGCAGGGGAGGCCACGAAAGAATGGTTGCCAAAAACACAAATTGCTTACTAGCCTGAAAAAGATTAATTCAGTTAACTGTTGGGGTGAACTCTAGTTTCGTGTTCTCTTTGTTATACATAAGTACCATTTATAGTAACAGTACCTATAGCTACTCTTTTGAAGTGGCAATTTAATAGCGGAATTGGGTTCGTATGTGTTCTCCACGGAAAGGAAATTAAAGTTCGTTCCACGAAATTCGAAGCCTTACCATGGAGTACATCATACGGTGGTTAAAGTTTCACAGAAAGGACCAACAAGATTTGTCCTTTCTATCGATTATATATAATTGTCCTATTATATAAGTGTTATTTACCAAACACGAACTGGAAATTAGGTAGAATATTGGCGAGGTTATAAATAAAATACGCCACAGTGAAGAGGAAGAGTGCGTAAATGAATTGGATTATTCCACTAGAGCTCACGACACCCCTCTGTAATGCGCCAATGAAGTATACTTTATCAACCATACAGTTACCGTCAGTAACACCTTAGTGATAAAGAAATACTGAGATATTTTAATTAAATAACTAGCTTCTGCTTGCAACTTCATCCGCGTAAGTAGTTTTCCAGTACATTCTTTAGTCGTTACATAACCTGAATTATTTAGTGATCAAGATATGAAACTAAGCTAGATATGGGTTTGCACAGTAAATCAAATATTCTTAAGATTTGAATAAGAAATTGCGACAAATAAAGAACACGAGGTTCACTTGAACGAAGTCAGTCAACAATGTATGGCCGAAATACAGAGCAGTTATGCATTTATCAATTGATCCATTGAAGCCGTAACGAGTATGTAACACTCTCATCGATAGAGCCATTGTTGACAAACTACTACATTGAACTGCGCGAGCGCATCCGATGTTATCTGTCATCTGGCGGTTAATGAATTTATTAACACCTTATCTGATAATGTATACAAGACATTAAAATTATCATTGACGATTAAAGATAAAAGTAATGACTGTGGCTTTTTGTTTCATTAACTTTCTCTTGTTACTTTACCAAGTAACAAGATTTTATTGATGAGACAGGCTTTTATTATTAGTCAATAAAGGCATTCAAGTGTACCCTTTGTCTGTGACTTTAATCTATTCGTTTTCGTATACTCTGTCCGATGCTCTATCTAACATGTTTCGCTTCGAGTGAAAGTGTTCTCTGACATTTTGTTATTGTCGGCTGGTCGGCAGTTTATTTTAGTACAAAATGAAAGTAAAAAGGTAGAGCAGATTAACAAATGACATTTATAAAATGCCGGCAGCCAGCTGGCCACTTACAGAAACTATCCAGTATCGTATTCTGGTAAGTCTAAATTACGGTAGATTTCCATAAAAGGAAATTTTCTTTGATACAACTGTCTTTATACAGGTTAGCTTCCATGCAAAATTGTAACGAAGGAAAAAATCCATGACGTACCTTATAGTAGTAGGTCGAAAATAATCGATCGCTTACCAATACCCGTACGCGTGCACAACAAGTGGAGGGTTATTTCGATAGTGTTATCTAAACATGCCACCGTTTCAGATATAACTTGATCTTAATCACCTGCTACTTGTATTTGTCTTCGCACACCCTTATTTGTACGATAACGAAATATATCCCAGCTTCTCTAACAATATCTAGCAATTTGTGTAATATAACAGCGTGTCGTGATATAACTGTATGCGTGACTACGAAAGATACATTCAAGTGACCGAGTGCTCAACCGAAAGAACTATTATGTCTACAAACAACCGTAATCCGGTTTCCTTAAATTCACATTTGTTTTCACGACTCTTCACGAGTCATTTGGGTTAGCAAGTTGAGAACTCGGTATTGTCTGTAATGGCATGGCGGTGCCTGCCTGGCTAATTTCGTTTCTTTTACGACCGTTTTGTTTACATTTTTACACGAGGGAAATAGTTTGTCTACTGACCTAGTATCGATTTAACGCGTTCTTTGTGCAGTTGGATAACGTAATTAATTACTACTGAGAAGTGTATTTCAGTCAATTTTAGACGTGACTAATAAGGGCCAAATATTAATTGATGAGGCGTCGAAATTCTTAGACCACCATCTATAGTTTCATGTTACTTTATACGAGTACGATCAAGTACTTTTTTTATAGCGGTATAAATAAACGTTAACTGCTCGAACTATTGGTAGTGACATTTTATGTACGATCGCAATTTCGTAGTTCTACCTATATCAAGTTTACTTGCCCATTAAATGTCTCTATCAAATCCACCTAGTACAGTCTAGAATTGTGTATTGTGTATACAATAAAACGAATGAAAGTAACGGAATGGAGAGAGAAAATGAACTCGTACAAATTTATAGTTTTAATATTTGCCAACCTGCTCGCGTTAGGTCTAGACTCAACCCAATATAGCTTTCGAGCGTCCTTTGCTAGACAGATGGTTGCTATTTGCGCGAGCAATGCCAAATGAGGGCGTTAGCTCGTCGGATCGTTCATGGCTAACTTCTCAATTATACCTTTTGAGTTAAGAAAAAAGTCCAAAGATTAAATTAATCATGGAAACTTAAGAGAACTTATATTTGCTATAGAAACGTAGACCACTAACAAGTACCTATGTTTTTGTTTCCTAGACAAAGAGCAGTAAATCACTACCTATTACAAATCCCCAACTAATGTAAAACCATTCTCTGCCTGTTACTGACCGCATCCGTGGTCTCCACTTTACCCAGCGGAAGGTGGCAGTGCGTGACGTCATCTGATGGCCAGCCAAGCGGAAATAAAACAATACACCATGGTTACCGGCCCCATGGTATTACCGCTCTAGATTGTTTTTTTGTATACCCACTGAGTTTTTAACATTCTAAGTGAAGAGACTTGTTTTATTTTATTGTTAAATGTTTCTGATGCCAGTTTTGTGCTGGTGACTTAGTTATAACAGTGCCAAGAATTATTTCCGTTCAGGAGTAATATGCACTTGAAATTTGAATATCGTCATACTAACCAAATTCATGTCTTGGCGATGGTGATGTTTGCCATCGAATGATCACTATATAGTTATTTACATAATAGTGAGCATACTTACTGACTAAGATCATCAGTAGATCAGCTTCTATGCCAAAATTCATTTAACGGATCCTATAATGTTGACTAGGAAGTATGAAATAATTTTAGCAGGAATTCGCAAGCTAACGTATAATTTCAAGGCGAGAACTAATCAATTCTTACCAGTCATAAAATTGAACATAAATATTAGCTCGTATCCTTTGCATCAAAGATCATGAATTTTGTTAATCTGAGCAAATAACAGTAATTGTTGCTAGCTGCGCCCCGCGGTTTTACCCGCATAAGTCTTGATTCCGTGGGAAAATCGGGATAAAAAGTATCCTATGTCCTAACCTAGGTCATGGTCTACCCATGTGCCAAATTTCACCCAAATCTCTTCAGCCATTTTAGCGTGAAAACATAACAAACAAACTCACTTTCGCATTTATAATGTAATAAAGTTAGGATTTCAGCGATGGTGTTTTCATTTGAGTCCCATTTCACAGCATTGCGGAAGTGCTGCCCAGCGACGATATAAGCTAATATTGCAAGCCAAGTCATCCTCAGAGAGTGCATCGAGACGGGTACTGGTAGCACCGGTCACGTAATGTTTTCCGGCCACCGCTAATAGAACTTTACCGTTGCCACGCACATGATTTCACAATGTTAGTTTTCTTAGCGTAGCTAATCGTTATTTTGTCACATTCAGAAAATGACTTAGTTCTTAAATATCTAGATATAGAATATTTTCAGTTCCGTACTTATATTTTTTGTTATGATGGCGGTGTATCACAAGTAATCATTACGTTATTCGCTGGCGGGAAATATGTGTATTACTTGCAACAACTTGGAAGCTAAGCATTTGATGAGCGTTTATTTTAATCTAGCTAATTGCGTAATAAATTTTATGGATGACACTCCCTTTGCGTGCAAAACCGCAAATCAAGTTTTGTAACAGCATTGTCGCCCTTCAACAACATCAACAAGTTTTACCATAAATGTGTTGTGAAGGTGACACAAGCTTCAAGACCAAGTTCGTAAACGGCAAAAAGAATAATGCTATGCCCAAAATTACATCATTTGTAAATTCGGCCATGGCGCCGTCTTGTATCGTTTTTATTGTAATAATTAACTTGGACGAGGCGTTATAGAACCTATCGAGATGAGGTTGACCTTATTTTCGTTGAATAGACTTGTCTGTGGTTTTTCACCCTTAGCGCCTGGTCGCCTACGCTGCTTACTCTCTTGTTATGTAGAGAAATGGTCCGTAAATAAAAATCCAATAAGATTAAAATACGAAACATTGGTGGTGTGCCGCAAGGATCGATCTTGAGTTTTGTTTTGATTGTGTTTGTTATTAAATATTATGTTTTTGATTTCGCGTGATGAATAAGATCGCGTATCGTTATTGACGCCTTGAATAAATGATTTGCATTATTGATATTGTTTATTGATTTTGTGTGTCATGATCGGTATTATTATCCTCTCATATTATAAAACAAAGTCCCGCCGCCGCGTCTCTGTCTGTCTAAACACGATAAACTCAAAAACTATAGAACGGATTTTCTAACGGTTTTAACCAATGGACGGAGTGATTCATGAGGAAGGTGTATGTGTATAATTCATTAAGGTTTCGTCTAAATTGGCTGAAATATGACGATTATTGTTAAAGATGTCGGAAAATAACATTGCCGACTTGAGCTTTACTGGCGTGGGCCGCATAAACCGTACGAGATACATAAAAATGTGTTCTACAGCATTGTACATCTTAAAAAGTTTAACAAAAAAGTCTGCCTTAGCTTATTATGTCTATCTTCAGGATGACCCACACTAACTATTTTTATCTTTCAGAATTTGATAAAAATTTTATTGCCATTCCGAAGCTATTTCAACCGGTATTATACCTATAATCCTTATCCAATAAAATATGTTATTTAAATTGGGCATTTAATTTAGATTCAAATATAATTTGAATCATTCATTGACATATAATTGATCATATCATTTAAATGAATGCTTTAAAATATATCACAGATTCAAAATTACGCGTAACAAAATAATTATGGTTGACGCGGCGGGTGCAGCGCTCGGCTATGAGGTATGCGATCGGTTTAATTTTCTTTTGATCCCGGTAGTACGTTCCCGTGGGATATTTTCCGATATCCACGCGGGCGAAGCCGCGGGCAAAAGCTAGTGTATAATATTTATAACACATGCACGTTCGTGACCGTGCATGCAATTTGTAGTTTAGTGTGAACATTGATTATGAGTTGAAATAAATATGTCCGCTAATAATAGAAAATCATGTCCGGACACGAAGCACGAAAGCTACTACATTCAGATAAAATAATATCGTGGCCATCTCGAATAGAATTAAAGCTCCGGGACTCAATTTGCATAACAATGAAGCAGAATGCATTTTAATTTGAAAAAATCTCACTGCGGTGAGCCGTCACCGTTCACAATGCAGTGATTGAAACGAGAAGGGTAACTCGCAGGGAATGAGACAGTCATTCACTATAAATTGCTCTAGATTTGGCCGGAAATTAACGAAAACCACCGGAGTGGGAGGACAATAAATCGACCCCATCGTGTGCTCGATCATAAGAAAAATTATTTCATCCTGTTACCAGGACCTTGTGTACCTACTGCACAATTTGGTCATTTGTTTTATTAGTCACAATCGCAAGTCCCTGTCTCCGAATCAGATCCCGGGTTTCATATCACCACCTATAAAGTTTTATGAGACGTAACCCAGCAGTACCGAACACATTATCACTTCTCTGAAAACAGAATCATTTCAGTTTATGACTACCTATTCAGCGACTATCTTTACATAAAAAGTACTGAAACTAGTATCATTTTCTTCTAAAGCATTAATCTTCCTTGTAAAAAAATACTTAGGTACTTAAACCGAATCTCGTCTTTCGCTATCGTTATAGATATAACCGTATTTCAGTCGTTTATCATCAAATGCTGACTGAAGTGTAAAGTGTTCAAGTTAACTTATGAGATGTCAACAAAAAACAAGTTTAATATACTATTCACTTTACCCTTGAAGGGTTATCGTTTTCTCATGTTTTCAAGTTGGGAAATTAAAGTTATGAACAAACATTCTGCAAGAACAAATCGCCATGTCCAGGCCGAAAGCGGCACAAATTGATGCTTCCTCAATTTCCCTTAGGAGCATCGAGTTTTGTTTACCCTTGAAGGGTTATCGTTTTCTCGTGTTTTGGAAGTTGGGAAATTAAAGTTATGAACAAACATTCTGCAAGAACAAATCACCATGTCCAGGCCGAAAGCGGCACAAATTGATGCTTCCTCAATTTCCCTTAGGAGCATCGAGTTTTGGAAAAGTGATAGACTGTGTCTGTAACTGTAATCAGCTAAACTCAAGGTCGGGCACTAGATTGTTAATGCAGGAGTCACGAAGTTGTCTGCGATTCCTTCTGCGCTCCAAATGCTCTTCTCTGAGAGCCTCTTCCACTAAAAACATACGGAATGCCATTTTGCTACAATTTTGAGTATGGCACGTATTCACTTTAAAGTGGATCCACAATGGTACCCCGCGAAATTCAAAGGTTTTTTAGGTTTTTTGCAATTTGCAGGTCAGTGTCAGGTTGTATTTTGATCAAAATATGATACGCGACTATAACAAATACGTATTTACAGAATTATAATCATTACAATTCTTAATACATCTCTCTAAGTTAGATTTGTTCCATAAGAACTTTTCCATAAGTGATTTGTTCTGAACAAATCTAACTAACCCCCTGTAGCCAAAGCAAGTTGTCTATTGCCGCCACTTCGCATACCATCAGAGTTTTAATCAACTAACGGATATTATGGTACTGGGATGCTGTTATTTGCTTTATGTGCACACATATCCCAGTCTCAGCAATTTTCGCTGGAATAATACTTGTTTTTGTCATTTTCATTAAATGAATTACCTATTCAGAACATCCTTCTGTTTTTTTGCATCAACTTCTACAGCCATTGTCTTTTTATTAGATGAGAGGATTTAGTGTTATTGAAAGGTTCAACATAAACTTTTATTTTTCTAAGGCTGACAATCTGCTATTAATTATATTTTATTAATTTCCTATATTCCTATAATTTTAACAGTGATGTCATTGATGCAGCGTCCGCGCAGCCCAATCAGTAACATTTCGGCCGTGTCAATTCCGCAAATAAACTTGTGATGCAATACACATTTAGAACTTATAAATGATTGCCTACCAAATGGATGAACTTGTAAAATATTTTTGGCATCTAACAATATATAGGTATATTGAATGTACCTAAATAAAATATTATGGGTCACACACGTCACACTAGAGATATTGTAGATGCGATGTGTCAACCGTGTAAAGAGAATATTCTGGCTCGTGCTTTGTTCAAATAATTTGAACAGTTCGTACCTACTCAGTTAAAGGCTCCTACATACTGGCGCGACTTGTAGCGCGATTGTAGCGCTACACGCGGTGTCTTTATGTCGCGTCGCATCGCGCGACAAGTCGCGCCAGTATGTAGGAGACTTAATCGAACTTGTTTTTTTGTTGCCCTTTGGACTACGAATGCATATTTGAATAAATTAAGATAACCGACAAGGGACAAGGTCGCCCACTTGTCCTGGAGGCACAATCAAACAGCTTCATCGGTGTACAGTTCGGTGCATTCAGGAAGAAAACACAGCAGTTCACGATAGTTGTATTAAAGAAAAGCGGAATGAACACGTACAGTTTTGTGTGGCATAACAATATGTATTTCGAGCGAATGATGTAAACAGTTTAACATAACCGGTTGTTTCGGCGGAGACCGTAACATAATGGCATTATGATACGGGTTTTACATGCTTAAGTAGTCAGTAACACTACCAGACAAAATATTTTTCTATATAAAGGTTCATATAAGTAATCAAATAATGGGGTGCGAAATAAGTATAAACTGGAAAAAGATATCTAACGAGCGAGAGGATCTCTCAAATGGTTTTGATTTAAAGGAATTTGCTATCATTGAAGCTTTATATTTTCTGTTGAGCTTTATGACAAAATAGATGATAACTAGGATATCATAAACCTCAAGCATAAAGATTAACACTAAATACTGCATTGATAAAAGTCATGTTAAAACCTTTTTAATTTACCATTACTTGCTTACAGACTGCGTTTTATGCAAGCGCTTTTTTAATTCCACGCGGAGGAATACTTAATTTGTGCGCCGCACTTGGATTTATTACCATAATATGCAGCATAGGGAAATTAAATATTAATATGCAACACCGCAAAATCTATGACGGTAGTTTTAATTTCACATATGTGGCGCAGCGTAGCGTGACAGCTGCGACAGTTGCATTCAGTCTTCATTGTCCCATGATCCATGCAAAAGAATCGAATATTCAATATATATGTCTTCACGGTCTATTGCACGCATGCTATTATTTACCGAACGTTTGTCATGGGATTTATTGGGTCAAATGACATCTTGTACAACTGGAGCGATGAAAGCAACGTGTAAATTCGGAAGCTCCATTTTTTTCATAACGATTTTTTATTGCTATTCACATTTACCAAACTTTATCTGCCAAAAAATTCATGTCCCGTAAACCCACTTACCACTTTCCCTTAACAACATGCACTTTCTTTATACGAGTAGCAAAAGAGGTAAAATGATTTTTCATTTTGAATTGCAGCACTAATGCACGCATTTCTCCATTGATCCACACAATATGTTAGCGTAACTATTATTTGCACTTTCTCGCCCAGTCTCGAATTTGTGTTACATTGTATCGGGTACCCGCGTCCGGCAGGTGTCTGGTCTTAGTCAGAATACTTCAGTTCTAACAATAGAGAGTAAATATAGGCTCACATCAGCGTTTACTTCATCTAGACGAATTTTCGCTTCCGAGATACGCACACGCAAGAATGTGATATTTCTCAGTTAGACAATGTTCTAGTCATTGAATTCATTTATTTCTATTCTTAATGCAATTAAAACACGAAACACGATCTTAATTATAGATGTGTGGAAGATCAGATATGTATGCATATCTAAAATTAAAACCGCTCCCAATTCCCATTGTAATTGGCAGGGTCACTAAAGGGGAATGGACGAAGCCGTGGGAAGACCCAGATAGTTATTGTTCTATTCGATGAATGCCTAAACATTTTGTAAGTTTGTACTCGATATTATCAGTGCATTCTGTTTTGAAATGTTTCATATGAGCTATGTATCTTTTCCTTAGATAGATGGAAAGATACAAAACTACTTTTAACCTACATTTTCATCTCGGCCTTCGAAGATGGCAGCTGCGCTCGACCGCTTTGTAGATAGACTAGGCCTAATTTTCAAGAGGCCTGAGGCTTGCAGTCGATAGTGCTCAAGAAAGCTCGCAGATTTTATTTATGTGGTCTGTCGTCTAGTCTTCAATAACTGCAGCTTGTTTGGCGGAGTTTATAATAAAGACTTTGATTAATGCTTTTTGCAACGCTATTTCGTTGATTGATAGGTTGAGCTAAGGCATTTCTTAATCATTAAAACAGAAAGCCAGATAATTGATTTACCTTTTATCGTTGCTTTATTATTATATCTAAAACGTTGAATACTAATTAATATACGTAGAGACATGAGGAACAGGGTGAAAGTTCACTCATCCGCCATAGAAAAGGGAGGATCCTCCGACCAAACGAGTGTTGTGTCTGGTGGGCAACTGCCCGATGGTTGATGTCGGAATGTTGTATATACGAGTATGCCAGTCGCGCGTGAAACTTTGCTTATGCGATGCAGGATTTGTGTAACGTCAGGTTTTTGATCATAGTTCGCATGTGGCGTTGTAGATCGCCGCCACATCACTCCCCACCGGAGACCGGAGGTCGATAGTGGGCTGAGTCGTGTATCTTGCGATGCTTGCCTCCTTGATTCCATTGAGCCGGAACCGGTTGCCGCAAAGTTCACGGTGAGTCGGAACTGCCTGCGGTGATTCCCCAGTGGGTCGGGGTGGCGATGGCGCTGCTTTATGCTCCAGTGAGTTGGATGTGGTACAGCGCCAGGTTGAGGCTGACTGCTGGCGTCGACCAGGAGAGGGTTTAAGGGCTCTTCTTGTGGACCGGCCTAAAGTGCAGTGTAAAATAGAGCCTATAAAAACCAATAAAATACCTGTACCCCTATGTTACTGTATCTTTATCTAAAGGTAAAATGTTAATAATCATCTTGTAATTTGGTTATGTAAATAAATATAGTAAAGGTAGCATTAATACCCATTGCTTTCTATGCATGTTATTTGGTTGTTCAGTTCGGGAACTCGGAATTTTATAGTAGATACCTGGATAAATACTTTTCTTTTTCCACTTGTTATGATATTATGTAGGTCAAGCAATCATTACAGAACGGGTTGATTGCAAATAAATTTTGATTAGATAGCTCCAGGTTTTCGTATTCTGAGGCAGGAAGGATATTTTGCGCCAAAACTTCTAATTAAATTGCTTTGAACTGACGAATTCCTGAGGCAGCCAGCGGTAGCATTCCAAACATTCATAAAAAAAAAACATGTTTTCTGACGTAAATAGGTCAGACACGTGTTGTCTACGGTGGGACTTAACGCTCCCTTCCTTTATCATAAATTAAGAAACTAAAGGATTATGACAAGCTTCCTTACGTATGATAAAGCGTTACTAAAGATAATTTAATATTTAGTAAAATAGCGTGTCCAAGACAAAAGGAGGGGAATATTTTTCACATAATTAATAGCCTTGCCTGTTCTTTGTACTTTGTCCATCAGTCACATAGCACCACGTGCGTTTTTTCATATTTTTATTTCCCACACGTTGTGCTGGAAATATGTCTTTGGACATACTATGGCCGGTCATTATGTGACATTACTCGAGCTCTCAACTCGTCTTCCAAAACAAAAGGTTAGTACTTACTCTACATTTCGAAGTACATATAAAACAGTTTTATTGCCACTAAAAGTAGACTGAAATAAATCTTCGTTGGAGACGCAAGAGCACAAGTGTCAAGGTTCTGATCTTAAGTCAGTTTTGCAATTAAAATATTATCGAATCGATCGTTATTCAGCTTCTTATAAACATCAGTCCTCCAAACCACCATTTTACACGTTCTAGTAAAACTCAAAGGGAATTTGATACGATTTCCACATCCATTTTAGGTGTTTTAATTCTCCAAATCCGTTGGCTGGCCACTAGGGGAATTATTATATAGGATTTACGAATAATCCGGAATGAATAACACTTCGGGTATAATAACGTTTCAGTTTGAGAAATATGGCGCTTATGTACGTATATATTATATTGTTGTGTCTGCAGCATTATGTTTATGGTGGGTGAAAGAAACTGCTTCGGCTTTGGCAGTTCGGAGTTATTTATTGCTATTTGTGTTTTTGCCAGAGTGTTTTTCTCTTCCGAAGGTTAGGGTTAGGTCACCTTTTGAGTCGCTTTTCGTGAGCATTAACGATAGAATTTTCGTGTGTGTGTGTGTTATTTTGAAGTTCCTTTTATTATGTACTAGCAGCGCCCCGCGGTTTCACACGCAGTCTCGATCCCGTGGAAATATCGGGATTAAAAGCATCTTATGTCCTAACCCATGTCATGGTCTACCTATGTGCCATATTTCATCCAAATCTGTTCAGCCGTTTTAGCGTGAAAGCGTAACAAACAAGCAAACAAACAAACACACTTTCGCATTTATAATATTAGTTAGGATTGCTGTTTGGCTTATACTGCTGTTTTATTCACGACTTGGATTTACACATGTAGTGTCATTTAGTACGTATATACCTTCCATTTTTTTTTGATACCATCTATTTTTTTGATACTATGAGACACTCGTCTTGTTCCTCCCTCACTGTATGTATTTTGGTTATGTTCTTTGTTGCTTCATTCTAACGTTTTGCAGCTGTACAGTTCCGTTGACTGCTAGTCTATTGACCAATTTTAGGGTTCCGTAGTCAACAAGGAACCCTTATAGTTTCGCCATGTTTTTCTGTCTCTCTGTCAGTCCGCGGCTTAGCTCAGAGACTCTTAGTACTCAAGTTCGTTTTTTAATCCCAGAGACCAATTTGACATTTCAAATTGTTGTTGTTTGGTTTTTAATATGGAGTTTGACATTTGCACCTGTCAATTTAGTCTCCGAGATTAAAAAACAGACCATAGAAAGCTGTAATTTAGCATGGGTATATTAATCACGCGGACAAAGTAGTATAATAAAATCTTAAAGAAAAAATGTTTGTAGCTCTTGCACGTAAAGTGGGGATGATATTTTTTTTTCTCGTCTATCCCATGGTTTGGGTTATCGTTGGATAGGTCGTTCAAACATATTGCGGGTTTGTCCAAACCATTTTTCGATTCAGGGATTCGTTTGCGTAATATTTAATATAGGTTTATAGTACACATTATTGTTAAGAGTCAAGTGCCAGCTAAATAGTTGTTTTTGGGTATGTGAAAAAATTCATGGCAGTAGTAACGAAGTTACAAAGAAAACTATCACAGCTAAGTAGGCTTTACAAGTTGACTAGTAATGGTCGACCAACTTACATTTGCAGTTGGAGAATAATTGACCGTGACTTATATCGATGTATGGGAGAACATGTTTTTCAACTACAATGTTAAGTTTGTTTTTGGGATAAATTCATCCCAACCACGGAACCCTTCATTGTGCGTAGTCCGAAACCCACTTGGCCGGTTTTTACTAATGCGTGTTGAGACGAAACGGTACGATCAGCGATCTTTTATGGCAACGCTCACAGAACACGCGCGTCGACTCACGAATGTAGGACGATGCGCTCACGCAGCAGGCCATGCGCAGTTTCTTTAAGAAAATACTCGTTCAAAATGTTTATGGGTTAACGTTACTGATAGACTGCGTACAGGTAAATAATGTCTTAGTCATTAGGTCTGTTGAATGAAAGTACCTAGATGATTTAGTTTATTGATTTTGCGACGACATTACCAAGTATTGCATCTGGTTGGACAAAAATTCTCACAGTTCTCACGAAAGGCATTTCAAAACATGTTCTCCGGATCCGTGTCCTCGTTAATCTCTGACGTCACAAACTAACCCTGTTTGTGACGTTCACGCGTGCAGTGCGGGTGGCATGTTGTCATGCAAACTGCATCGGCGATCGCTTTCCACTGCATATTGATAAGAAGCTTGCCGTTTATAAGGCAAAGGGACAGGATGTCCTGGGTTAGGTCAAAATTGTTTATGGATCTGGGATTACAGGAGTCTTTGTTACGAGCGAATTACTTGCATGAAGACATAATTTCAATTACTGATAATCAAACAGCTGAGAGCAGTGGTGGCCCAATGGTAACGGCAGCGACTTACGAGGTGTAGATCGTAGGTTCGAACCCAGGCAGGCGCTTTACTTTGTGTAAATTATTTCATCACTACTGCTCTCAAAACAGTGAAGGAAAACATCGTGAGGAAACTGGCATATCCTAGAACCAAAAATTCGAAGACATGTGACATCTACCAACCCGCACTGGGCCCGCGTGGTGGATTACGGCCCACTCCCTCTCACAGAGAGGAGGCCTGTGTCCCAGCACTGAGAACATTATAGGCTGATTATGTAAAACAGCTGATATTTCAATCTGGTACCTAATCATTTGTTTGATAACTTTAATTTATATAGCTACTGAATAATTTGTGGTATATTGCATGGTGTATTGGTAACTGGTATAATTAATCATTTTGAGGCTTCAATTTTTTCTCCACCGAAATTAAATTCAACAAGACTGACAGGATAATCATGGCAATTATAATTTACAATCCGACATAACAATTCAAGTTGATATGGCGTCTGTACCTCACTTTCTCCGTAACACCATGTTTCATTAACAAGGAGTTGTCTAGGCATCAGATAAAAGTGATAAATTGTTATTGCGATCCATGGTTGGCACTTTCATGTTGATCATTAGGTCCTTTCTCTTTATTGTCTTACATTGCATTATCTAAACCAGAAATCAGCTGTCAACAGTGAACTACTATCTCTTACTTATGGAGAATACGTTTTCGTTTCCTTTTTCCTTTGTTAGACTTAGAACGACGGTAGTCTGAAAGTATAAAGTAAAAACAAAATGTGTTTTGCTTATCTCTCGGTTTGTAGGTATCGTAAATGTCATCGTAAGAGTTACCTAACTGTTCTAGTAACTGAAAGATAGAATTTATGTCGGCGTCCTATACGATTTCTGAAAGTTCTTTTTTATAATTTTCCCCAGAGTCCAGTATTTTTGCACCAGTTCACAATTACTTTGCTGATGTGAATTGGTGTGTAACGTAATTACAAAAACATGTTAAACCTAATGGAAACGCGAAACAAATTAATCCATTAGGACTGTCAGTGACAGTTTCACGTGACACGCGGTCCTGACATGCGTGACAACAAAATGTTTCAAAGAATTACATACTTGCACACCGCAGCACTGTTTACCGCCATAAATAAAAAACAACAAATTACTTTTTAAAGGGCAATAAATATTAAAATGTGAACCTGACGGTTTAAAATGTGGTGCGTTTAAAAGAAATGTCAGCAAAATTCGACCTTTTCATAATTTGTCTGCCGAACGCTTGGAATCTTGTAGTGCACAAAAAAAGGTGAAGCACTTTCGCTGATCACTTTCGCCTTCACAAAGTATAATAAGAATAACAGTGAGTGATTCACTTCACTAGACATTACGTTGTAGTCCAGTCTACCATCGGCTGATCGGCAAGGCACTTAACATAGCTAATTAAGAGTTATTTTTCTTGCCAGTCTTCAATCAATCAATGAGCCATCGGAGTAGACGTAAGCTTTTCCAAAAAAGGAGATAATGCTTGCAGTTGCCAGTCGGTGACCGCAGAATACTTAAAGATGATCATTATATGAATCGCAGCGTTTATTCTTCAAATAGAAAGACCTAAAGGTTCATCTTTTGTAATCAAAACGGATGAATCAAAATCTAATGGCAGAAGCATGTAAACTAAGATCTTAATTGAATTCTAATTAGTTACCGCAGGAGTTGAAAGGACTAATTGTTTCTTATCACTCATGTATGTTCCACTCCATATTTTATAATCGTAATGGTTTATTGTAATCCAATCAGCTAGACCCAGAATGGGAAACTTACTCGCTTTGGGAAAACTTTTCATGTTATTCAGTTTGTGAGTTCACAAAAATAATAAAAACAATCACAAACACTGGCTTTGGTTGGAGGCAAATGTTTACGACCTTTTGCTAAATAAAGAAGCCAGAAGCATTGTCAATAAAAAGTAAAACAGAGTAAATAACCCCAGGAGGTTGAAGTGGGTTCCTTACGTCGTGAATAAGAAACGTATGCAAATACTTAGAATCATCCTCGAAAGTTCATACATCGCGTTGACGAGACAGATTTATTGAAATTAAGAAAACCTCATGAATTATTCTTCGCGTGGCATCGCTCTCGCACCTTAGACGCGGCGTTATTGCAAAATTATACCGCCATATTAGGTGACAAGCCATCCGTGCGACTGTTCCCGACCACTATCATTGTAAGGAATGCTATGGAGTACAGTTACCAACTGAAGTGACATGTGACAGTCCCGTACCTTATCGTAGACTACCCACAGTTTACATGACATTTCCTCTTCAATACCCTCGTGCGCATTGTTTGTTTTATCCGATAGTAACTGTACATAAGCGTTGATCGAGCATTAATTAAAGATTTTATGTTAAATTGAGGTTGCTAAAGTGAAAGTTATGTAAGTATTTACAATATTGTGTGGGCTTGAAAGTGATTGTTTTCGTTAAGAGCTTTAAGTGCTTCACAGACGTTTACGATGGATTTGACGTGGACGATAGATTCCTTTTGATTTGAAAACTTTCGCGATGGTTGCGTAGATTAAACCAGTGCCCAAGAATTTTCTTAGCAAAATTACAATTTCGTTCACAAATATTAGAGAATTTCATAGTACCTGGTAAAATAGAGATCGGGATGAAGTGTCAGTTGGTCTGGACAGTATGAATGAAAGCAACGCTGCACCAAGCTGCTGACACAGACCGATCGATCCGACAGATCTTGAATTACATTGGGGGTTGCTATTTCAAGTAATCTTATGAGTCAATGGGGAGAAACGTTGAAGCTGTTGAAGCTAATTTGAAAAGCATTACATAGTTCTTTGGGTTTATAATTCGAGATTGATTCATATCTTTCCTAATGATTTCCGTCGTGACGTCTATGGAAATATTCACAATTTCCATTAAGTACCTATGCTTTTATGGTGAAAATGTATGCACGCTATAATGAATACCATTCATTAGAATATGGACGTTAATTATAATTACAGTTCGCGTGACTCATATACCTACCGTGCATTAATTTTGTGACATACACAGCAGGTCAAGGTTTTCCATTATAATATGCATAGTCTTACATCGCTCTTTATACATAGAAGTACTCTCGTGTTAAGGAATTGATGGGCATTTAGAATTCCGAAGAAACCTGCGTCAGTGTCACCTGTTGTGGACAGATTATAAAAACAATGAGCAGTTACCTACAGTTACTTCAACCATTCCTCAAGCTTCATAGATAAAACATACATTTTCTTATCTGTTCTTCTAAGGCTTGTCACCCAAATAAATAATTCATAGTATGTATGAATGTGTGTTTGTAATTGAATTACGAGTTATAATGTATTGATGTCGCGTGTCACATGATCAAAACATAACTTGTCTCTCTATTAACGGTTGGTTTAATTTTGATGTGGAGTAAAATATAAAGTAATAAAGCTTGTGGGTAGGAATGATGTCATAGCTCTTGGAGTATTATGCTCATTGCGGTTTCAGATATAATTGTTAAAGATTAGACTGTAGACCTAGACAGTCTTAAGGCTCCTACATACTGGCGCGACTTGTCGCGCGACGCGTCGCGACACAAAGGCACCGCTTGTAGCGCTACACGCGGTGTCTTTGTATCGCGTCGCGTCGCGCGACAAGTCGCGCCAGTATGTAGGAGCCTTTATAGTGCTATTGTTGAGTTGGTTCAAATGAAGCTTCGTTTGAAAGAAAACAAGCAGATGACTGCTTGTTTTATTTCAAGGTAGAAGCATTTAAATGTAGATGATGCTACACCTAACTGGGTGTGTCCAGAAGTGGATCTATGGCTCGAAAAGGACCAGTTTAAACTGGATCTCCGGATCATGGCGTAAATGGAGCTGGGCTAGGACATCGAGCATCTGTCCGTTTACAACGCTAGGTGAAATTTACGTGAAAATAACTTTTTCTCCATGCACTATGTGTACAAACAGAAAATACGTTAGTTCTGTTTTATTTGCATAATAAACACTCTTGCGTGGTGCACAAGGGTATGTAGAGGTGACAATAACCCTTATAAATTAAAACTAAACATGCTTTAACTGGGAGTGGGGTGGAATACTAAAACAGGGTGGAATTTTAACTTGGAAAAGCGACCTCTATCGTACATCTCTATTGTTAACGCCTTTACCAATAAGCTTCCGGCTAACGCATTAGAATACATTGATATTGATTGAGCATAAAGGTTTTTTTGTTATCTGCCATGAATGGTGGAAACCAAGGTCGTTTGACATCACATTTATTTACTGTTCTTTTATTAATACTGGCTTTTATGCAGTGGTCCCTCGGGGGTCCTCGACTGCTTTACCGGGCTTCGGTGGGGCCGGAAGGGCCTCTCACCTAGTTATTATTAGAGTTTAGGTAGCACAGCTAAGAGCGTCCCATAGTGGGACTCGAACCTAGGCTTAGGGCGCTACCGATTACCGAGCAAGCGGGGACTTGTCGTATCTGTGTTATATTATTATTGGGGATATGCTCCGCGCGGGCGGGCGGGTTCAAGGGACGGGGGAGTATCTTTTTAATCTAGCTCGCGGAGGTACTCGTCGTCGAGTACGGGAGGTCAGTGTGGTGTGTTTTTGTTGATGTTGACCTAACTTAATACTTTCTTGGTAGAGAGTGATGACGTCACCTTTGTCGGTTAATGCATGTTTTGGGCGTCGTGTGCGTGAAATGCGTGAGGGAGTGTAACTGGCAGCTGCTGCCACTAGTGGATTAGTGTGCGTGGTAGCAGAATCGAAAAAGCGTTTGCTTGTTTTTTTAAGAAATTGTCTGATGGTTGGCAATTTTAAATCGACATGTATTTACTGTTCTAGCAAAGTTATGTGATGTTTGACATCTTAATTTTGCAACCACATGAGTGTTAATTCGTTAATTCCGCGTTAACATGACATAACATCACGCTTGTATTCCCCGAAGGGTTAGGCAGAGATGTACCTATAGTACACCCACATTTCGCCAGTTATGTTTAAGTTCCATGTAGTAGGGGGCGAGCTTATTGCCATCAACCGGGCACAAATCCAGACTCCGGGCTGCTACTGAGAAATTCCAGATGGGAAAATCCATAACACTTGCCCGACAAGGGAATTGAAAACCTCATGCTCAGCGGCAGCGCCTGTGACCGCTAGACCAACGAGGCAGTCAATAACCTTCACTTCCTATTTTAAGTAGGTAGGTAGGGAAGAAATTAATTATCAGGGTAATAATTAATTTGTCGTAGGTAAAAAGTCGGATTAAAATAATTGCGAATTTGCGAATTTGCGACTTCAAGAATGAAAGATAGAATCTTTGAGAAGATACGGCAAGTTATGAAGAATTGTTTTTACCTCTTTACACTAGCGATTTCCTTTCTATTTCATACCGATGTAGAAAAGTTTTCCAAGAATGTTTCCGTTGTTACATTTTGTAGGAATGGTTCGGTTAGCGCGTCTTCCTGACGTTTACAACTTTTCGCAAGCTCGTTTAATGTTTCGGCTCATTTGTTAATCTTAATTAACAAGAAAGATGAAACTATTTCGTTGAATGGTTCACACTCGACTCGACCCAATAAATTTGATTCCAAATGGCATCCATTTTGGGCTTATGGTGGATGTCCGTGTCGCGTCAAGCAAGCCCTTTCGTTTTAAGAGCTGTTGGGTGTGTGCAGTCACGTCACTGGTCATGGAGTAGAAAGCAAATGGAGTGCTCAGACGAATATTTATCTCGCTGTGGTATCTAGAAACTACACCGGAGAAATAAAACACTTTAGCTGGATTCCCGTTCCATTTTAGCGATTGTCGCATCTATTTTCGCAATTATCTTTCGCTGCATTGATCGGCACGAGAGCACTCCATTTCCTAAGGCCTCTGGGTCACCGATGGTATCCCTGTTTTATTTTATGGTTTCATCCTGATGATTGAGCGTAGCCTTTAACCGGGAACAATAAAGCTGGATTGGAATGTCACGTTGCGGACTAAGTGGTTTATTTATTAGAAGTTTTTTGGATTCTGGATCGCTGTTTTTGTTGTTGCGAGAATTTGGAAGGACTTAATAAATTGTATACTTATTAGTTAGTGGCATGCTTTTATATTACTACTCAGTCTTTGACACATTTAAGCTTTTGTAAACATTCAGAAATAACCTCCCTCCGTTAAAGCCACCATATTTTTTAATATTGTCATCAACAAACTACAAATAAGACAGCAGCAACAACAAAAGAAAGCATACATAAATACAGTAAACCCGTCTTCCTAATCTTATTTACAATGTTCATCCGTTTACTACAAAAGGATTTGACGAACATAACAAGTATGAAGCAAATATCCATCAGCCATCTTAGCAACACCGCGTGGGTAGACAGGTCTTGGGACTGTGGTCTGTGAGTCAGATAAGCACCGACTAATCATGTCGAATAATATGTAATTTTATACTCGCAACTAATTTACGAGAAGACGCTAACTTTAAATTAGCTGTAAACAACCATTTGTCTTTTGATAAATCTTGTGTGAGAATGTGTCAGTTCTATTTTCGCACCAGTAATAGGATCGTGTCGTAAAAGGCGGCCAAGGGATTATGTCATGGGTAGTATATTAGCTTCGTTTGTTGCAGTTATCACAACAAACTGCGGTCACCATACAAATAAGGCCGTGAATTTATTGTAGCCGTTAGTGATTATTTAAGTGTTCTCCATTCGATAAGTAAACATAATTATGGTTACGAAATGGTGCAGTATTGTCAATAAGCTATCCCCATTAGAGCTGATGGCCTATCTCCAGTAGTGGAACCAAAATAACAATCAGTCAAGAGATCACAACAGTTAAGCAATTTGCAGATAATCCTGTTAATTCCAAAACGAAGAAACATCAATAAAACTGTTCTCTCCACAACAACCAAAGCCAATTTAAAACTAACCAACTCAAATCTCAAACCGACATCAAAGTTAAACCACATGAATGGAAACTTGACTAACTTGGTAAGGTTAAGCTTCAAAAGCTTTATAAGTAACGTCCAACGTAGGCGGACAAGACGGGTGAAATGCTCATGAAGACAGAACCGGTTCCAGTTGATGGAACGCCGATGCGCGTGCGCCGCTAGGACGAAAGTTCAGTGCGAGTGGTAGGTTGCCGCAAAACGACGTTGTGATACTAAAGTTTTGTGTGAATCCGAGCTTGGGGAAGTGCTAAATGTTGTCAACTAATCGAGTTGTGGTCGACTTATTTCAGTGCTGCCTTTTGTAGTTTAGAATAGAAACCGCTAAGTGCAAAAGTTTAGCACAGCGGTAGGCAGTTTTTAGTGATACCAAACAAATCCGATTACAAGCTTATTAGTATAGCGGTTAATCACGGATAAACAACCCAGAAAGGGTAAAATTAAGATACTAAATCAAACCACGTCAACAAATCCCGATTTTAATAACTAAACGGTAACATTAAATAACTTTATACGTCCATAAATTGAGTTGAAGCCGAAGCACATCGTTTAGAAACTCCCAAATGTTTATATTTTTGGGACGCGTGGGGGTGGGGACTTAATACCCTCCAAATGTCCGTAACAGATTATGAAATATGAAAGAGCCGCCTATGTATACTTATTTACGGAATTAAAGTTTATTAAGAAACTCCCAGTAATTGTACTTGTGTGGGGCAATTAAAATTTATTTTGAAAACACCCATATTGTTCGAAACGGGAATGAGGCTCGAGTCGGAACTACTATTAACTCAGACAAAAAGAGAATAATGAATTCCTGACTTTTTTTAATCCTTTTGGAAAGCTTTTATGCGCCAGAAATCTGAACCAGTTAGTGAGACAATGCCTTTTAATTCGTTCAGTTTCGAGTTGAAACTAGCAAGTCAGAGATGAATTATGCCGTCATATTGCCGAGGCAGCATAAATTGTTAATAGGGTCCGTTAAAAAACGCTGTTTTGTACAAAGACAGCATCAAGAAAAATAGTAAAATCAATTAATATTTAAAAGTTAAACACAATCCAAATATGTGAGTGGTTGACCAAAAAGGGACCCCAAGGGAAAATAATTGATTTCGAGTAAATCGCGTTTGAAGTTTCGTGTAGATCCAAAAATTAAAAAAAAAAAAAAAAAATAATAATAACGGTTCCAATCCATCCAGGTCCCTTTTTGGTCAACCACTCACATATGATGCCATGAATTATTCTGTGACTTTGGAAGAGAAATAACTAAATCCAACAGTGGATTGCTGTGTTGATTAAAAAGCCTAACGTCCGTTAAAGTCTAATTCTACCGAGCTTAGAATGTCTTCTTTCTATTTAGTATTCAACCTTAATAACTTCATCAAAGCGAGTGGGAATCAACAGTACAAAGAGGAATGTTCGGATTTGGAGAGCCAGCCTCGATGTATACTACACACACACACTTCGTTACACTGTAATGTATGGCAGATATTCGTTGTTCCGGAGCAAACACAGCAGTTTCCGAATCAACAAAAACATGCTCTTTCATTTCACCCAGGGAATGGTTTTGTTGTTTTGGCTTCAGTTATCGGTTGAAGAAACTTGGCATGACGTAATAATGAATATTGATAGCAGAATTTCTCATAAAAAGTCCTATTCCATCCAATCATGGAGATTTATTACTACAAGAATGATAATAGAGACGTGAATTGTGCTTGAAAACAATTAGTGGGTAGGATCTATGTATCTCACATGGAGGTGCCAGATTAGTTGGGCGTCCGAAATAGTGCTGCTTTATCAGTATTTTCTTCTCATTTAGTAGCTGTCCAAGGTGATGATATTAAAAAGCATTAGGTACTTATACAATTTGATAATGAGCACCAATGTTTCAGCAAATGTAATAAGAGCATTGTTGGGTTCGCAGAAAATAATAATAATTTATTAGTATTAATATTTCTCTTTTCCTTTAGATCCAAGCAGACACCGATTTCATTTTTTTTCGTCCACCGTAAAAACAGAGCTATTATACATATTCCACGATTCCACAATGTTTTGTTCCAGTAAAAACAAAATGAAGGCCGGCCGTATTTTTACTGTAGATGGTAAAAAAGTGGGAATAAAGTATTTAATCGTAGCGTTCATTTTATAGTGGCAAAGTGCTTTAAACTTGCTGGAATATAGTGCACGATCTGTGGTTCGTCACCGCAATTCAAAACTACGTCTTGCCTTGCCCCAGTTTCCTGAAGTTTCTAATCATACGTCCAACTTCTGTGGAATATTATGTAAGTTCGTTTCCCGAACAAGCCTACGAGTGGGTTGCTTGTACGTAGGAAGTCTAGCAAATAGACGTAGGCGTTCCCCATTGTCTTATTTTTTCTGTTTCTTTTTTGTTTCTTTCAGGTATCTTTAGTCGTTGTGTACCACGAAACTGGCTGGGAAACCATGAGTTATTGTTATTGCAATATTAATACTATGCTGTATGAATAAGTGATGCTTTATTTCGAACGTCTCTAAACGGGTTTCAACGTTTAGTTACTATGCAGCTTTTAATAATAAGACTGTAGGTGTCAATAATAGCATTTTACAAGTTTTTTTGCTATTCTTGGTTCCCAGTGTGGAGGGATTAATAGGTGTATAGTATAACGTCCATGGCTTGTATTTTATGGTTTACGTTTGCACTCAGCGTCATGCCTTTATTATCTGAATTTGCTCGATAAATAAATATTTATGTATTACGATTCTGGGAAATCTAATAAACTGAATGTAAACGCAAGCGATTTTGCACAGGTTTTTACGTATACTTAGGCCAAAACTTCCGTGAAAATTGCTCTCAGTTCTGGATGGGTGACCAAGACCGTTCTTCACACTTCTGACCGTTGCTTACACATCGGGACCCGTCCGTGCTTCAGTGAGTTCGGGTATGGTATATTCAGAAGCCTAAGACACACATTTCGAGCGGTCATTCAAGATAGGGTGTCAGCCTAATTGCGAGATCTGGCTGATAGTTTTACAGACTCGGAGTAAAATATTGAAATAGACGAGAGTCAATTTGACGATAAGTCATTCGAAGTAAGCTACATTAACGGCCAGAAACGGAAGTTTGAAGATTAGTCCAAGCAATAAGCAGGAAAAAAAATGCGGAAATCCCATTGCAACGCTGCTACGGAGACAGACCTTCATAGTTACAATCATAAGATGGCAATGAAAAAGTATATACAGGGTGTGTCATAAATAGTGGTCCAACGTTAAGGGGTTGATACACAGTATATTCAGCTATCACATACCACAATTTGAACCATTTGACTGACCATTAAAATGTTTGACTCATCACTTAAAATGATTATAATATCACATTAAAACATACTTAACGAAGGACACAACATGAATATTGATCAGCAGAAACTGCAGTAGAGTGTTTTTGTTGTCTAAAATTATCATAATCATGAACATTACTCGCGGCGCGTCGCTGTGATGAAGGCAAACATTCAGACATGACATATACGTGCCTTTACTTAATTGCTGATACTTACCAATCTTGTATCCTATTCTATACATTATGGATGACACGGAACGCGACAGATTTGCATACATTTAGGGTTCCGTGCGTGTAAGAATTGAAAGTTACTTTCTTGCTCGTCGGAATTGAAATCCGTGCAACTATTAGGTCCACACCTAACTGTTTATTACGAACTCTTCAGCAAGAACCATAATTTTGCTCGGTGGACTAACGATCTACACAGAGAGGCCTGGTAGAAGATGGATCTGGAGCCAAGGATCGAGATAAATGGCGTGTGATTAGAGATGTCTATGACTAGCAATGGACTTCTCTAAGTACCTAGGTTTAGACTAATGATCATTAATAATTTACTATGGGTACATATTTTCGTGTCTGCTTTGTATCGCTTGGTTTGTTAACTTCATAGGCAGAACATAATACAAACTGCATAGTAGTAAAACAACAACCTTACATAACGTTGTGTAGTCTGCTAAATCATTATCTAATTGCGCTTACCTAACCCGTCGTAATGAGTCGATCAGCAAGCGTAACGTGTCACTGTCAAGGACGGCCGATCAGATTGTGGAGACAATGTCCTATTACGCACGATAATAATGTTTACTATGTAATATGAAACATAACACTAATAACAACATAAGGAGGTCTTGGCAATAACGAAACACGATGAGTTAAGAAGTTACTTGGGGGTCCTCTGTCAACGTGCTTTATGACATGCGATTGCTGCGATATTGCTCTTGAACGTTCCAGCACCGTGCTCCGTGTAAATGGGGCTTTACTTCATAATTCATCCTTGTTTCTTTCACATCATCATCAGCTGCTTTAAAAAACACGCTCTATTTACCTAAGTAGTAAACTAACAAAGTTACGTCTTGGTAATTAAATTATAGAACAAAAGCAGCGGTGTCCCAGTGGTATCAGCCCCGACTTACGAGTTTTAAGTCGTGAGTTCGAACCCAAGCAGGCAATTACTTAGTGTGTTTAATTTCATCGCCACTGTTCTCAAAACGGTGAAGGAAAACATCGTGAGGAAACCGGCATGTCCTAGAACCAAAAAATTTGAAGACATTATTGATATCCACCAACCCGCACTCGGCCCGCGTGGTGGATTATGGCCTATACTCTCAAAGGTAGGCCTGTGTCCCAGCAGTGGGGACTTTATAAGTTGATTATGTATGTATGATAGATAACTTGATGAGTAATATTAAATTAATAGGCCGTAACTACGACTGGCCTATTAATTTTAATTAAATTGATAGGCCATCTTAGCTTTTAACAGAGAAGCTTTGAATGGATAAGAGAAACTAGTGATGATAGACTTTTTCTAGGACTGTCGAGATTTTCTTGCAGTCCCGTTATATTAAAATTATTTTTGGTGGCTTATAAACAAAAATGTAAGCAGTAGAAAGACAAGCTTTGTTCTGCTGAAGAGCTTAGACAAGATAAGCCCTTAAAGCCTGATAAAGAGACTTTATAATCTGCTAACATTTGATTACTTATGCCTGAAGAGTGCTTAAACAGAGTCAAATTTTTGAATCTCTCGGAAAAGCCCTGTTTTTCCTCAACACTCCGGAGTCAAAGCCAAGTGAATATTTGGTTGATTTATTCATAAATTCAAATGAATGATGTACCTATTTCATTAAATAACACTCTTTTATCCAGAGGCACATTTCCAGGAAGTATTTGAGGTCCATTGACTTACACTGGCACTTACAGTTCATGCATTTGCGATGCATGAACTGTAAGTGCCAACTTCATTATAAGCTCCAGCTCAAGTGCTAAGGCTATTTCCAGAGCAAATCTATATCGAGCTGTGCTGGTCAAGCAGCTTGAACTCTTAAAGGATTAACTTTATAAATACTATACACGTGCATATCTACATGTTTTTACACAATTGGTTCACTAAGTGCTTTTGTGCTTCCTTATGGTTCTTTGATGGTTTTAATTCTTTCGGTAGGTACTGATGTAATTTAGAGCTTGATCATGCTACTCTTATAATGGCGTTGAAAGTGAAAGGATATTCCAAAATAAATATTTGTGGGCGCCGCCAAGGCTCTGAGTAAGTATGCTATTAGAAACATTACGTTCTCACCGAAAAGCTATTAAATCCGAGGACTAGTTAAACTATAATATCCATGAAGCTACTCAAAAGCTTTAGTATTGTTTCATGTCAAATAAAATCGCAAAATTGCCTTGTAAGTTGTAAAGGACTTGTTGAAGTCACGTAATGAAGAACAACCTAACTGAATGATGTAATAGCCGCCTACAAGGACCGCTGTGTTTAGAAAACCAAAACACGTCCGCCGCGTATTGTGATTGCAATAGAAATGGTAATTTAAAGGCTAAATTACGAGCTGTGGGATACAAATATGCTGAGAAATGGCGAGGTGCAAACTTGCTGATTAAACTGTTGTTTTATCGTCTCGAAATTGATTTTGGAACACGATAGCGGGTAGTCATGCAAAGTTTGCCTTTGTGGTTTCCTCAACTGTGTGCTGGGAAACCCGTGATTAAGGAAAATATGGAGATAAGTACACATCAACACATCAACATCAGTGCTTCTATGTAGAATATTAATCTGGTATATCATATAAGGGGATTTACTTATACAAAACCATTTTTTGTTGATTCATAGTATTTTACCTTCGACCTCTATTTAAAGGTTCTTAGGTAGGTACCTCTTACCTAATATTTACTTTAAAACCTACTTAGTACCGCACTTAACTCGTGGTCATTCGTAAACCACAAGAAATAGTAATCAGCTTCGAGACATGTTCATGTGTTTCTCGACTATTAAGCCTAATCTCGACGTAGGCATAATTGCGATCTCTAAATCTCACTGTGAATTGCGGATGAAAGTCGACAAACGGGCGAATGGGCCAGCTAAGTCTAAAGCAATAAATCGCAGGCGTTCTGTGTGCATGACCTGACCCAATTACACAGCTTTCTTACCAACACGATTTGTGCTAACACTGGATAGGTACACTCGAGCTATAAGATAATGGCACTATGCCCACGATTTCGTCAGCATGGATTTCGGATTTCCCAAAATTCAACACCCAATTTACCTCTTTAGTTTTTGGTTTAAAAAAGTATATCCTTTGGCCTTATTTAGGTTTCAAGTCGTCTCTTCAACTCCGTCATCCAAGAGGGTGTGTACCTAAAATGTACAACGCCCGAGGCGTGGAGCAGAGGCGCAGGGATTCTGTTCTTCAAATAAAACCGGCCAAGTGCGTGTCGGACCACGCACAATGAAGGGTTCCGTAGATGGGATGAATTTATCTCAAGAACGAACTTAACATTGCAGTTGAAAAACATGTTCCCCCTTACATTCTAACTGCAAATGTAAGTTTGTAATCACAATAAAGAGAGATTGACCATGGTTTTTTAAGACCACAGACTTGTTATAGGTTTTCCTGTAATCTATTAGTAAAGAACTATTTTCTGTATTTTTTCTTTTTCAAAATTTTAGGCTGAGAAGTTTCGGAGATAAGGGGAAAAAGGGAATGGTCAATCTTCATATATTTTCTTAGATATTTTTAAAGTATTTATTATAAAAAAATATATCTGAAATCCTTACAACGAGCCCTTTCATTTGATATGTTACACGGTAAAAATTGCAAAACTTTTTTTTTTTAATTTATTGGTTTGCCCCTAAAAGTGACCCTCATATTCATTTTCGTCAAACGTCCGTGTTTCGGTCACAGAAGTTCATGTGTGTACCAAACAACTCAATCGGTTCAGTAGATTCGGAGAAAATTGGCTGTGACAGACGGACAGACAGACATACGACACGAGTGATCCTATAAGGAATCCATTTGTTTTTTGAGGTACGGAACCCTAAAAATGAGACAAAATCTTGCTGAATAGCTATAGACCCATCTCACTTCTGAGCCACGTATACAAGCTGTTCTCGAGGGTCGCCACGAACCGTCTCGCCAGCAGACTTGACGAGTTCCAGCCACCAGAACAAACCGGTTCTCGACCACATCCATATTGTTCGGCAGATTGTGCAGAAGATCGAAGAGTACAATCAGCCGCTGTGTATGGCTGCGTATGGCATTTGGACTACGAGAAAGCCTTTTGACTCCATCGAAATATGGGCAGTTCTGGCCTCTCGGCAACGATGTCGAATTGACTGGCGCTACATCAAATTGTTGAGGTGTTTGTATGATGCCGCAACGGTGACTGTCCAGATCCAGGATAAGGAAACCAGCCCAACTAATTAGGAGGGGGGGTAAGACAGGGGGATGTGATATCCCCGAAACTATTCACCAATGCGTTGGTCTTTAAGACGCTGGACTGGACTGCACAGGATATCAACGTAGGAGGCGAGTACATCTCACACCTTCGTTTTTCCGATGTCATCGTTATAATGACACGCTAAAACAGTTAGACCAGATGCTGCACAGCCTAAATGGACTCTCTCGGTGGGTTGGCTTCGGCATGAATTTTGACAAGACGAAAGTCATGTACAATTCGCACGTCTTGCTGAGTCTAATCCACAACGAAGGGTCGGCTCTCGAAGTTGTGAAGGAATACGTCTACTTTGGGCAAGTCATCCAGTTCGGTAAAGAAGAGAGAGAAAGCAGCCGACAGGAAGGATCCACTTGGGTTGGGCAGCGTTTCGCCGATCTCGCAGTGATGACGATTAAGGCCTTCAACCAGTGCGTCCTGCCCGTTATGGCATACGGTGCCGAAAGGTGGACACTGACAATCGGGCTGGTCCAAAAATTCAAGGTGCCCTGCGGGTTACGCTTGGAGTTTCTTTGAAGGATAAGATCAGAAATGAACTTATCCGAAAAAGAACTGGAGTTACCGGCATAACCTGCAGCGGAAGCAAGCTGAAGTGGCAGTGGGCTGGCCATGTCTGTCGAAGGATTGATGGCAGATGGAGCAGACGAGTCCGACCGACCACCTTAAAAAGAGGCTTGGACAGACTGGATGCGGAAGGCGGAGGACAGGGTGTTATGGCGCAACCTGGGAGAGGCCTATGTCCAGCAGTGGACTGTGATAGGCTGAGTTGATTGATTGAGGTTTCAAGCTATCTCTATTCCAAATTTCATCAAAATCGATTTAGCGATAAGAATATCTATCGATAATCGAATTGTGATAATAAAATAATACCATGGAATCTTCAATGGCTAATAGTACCTTAAGTAAGTGCATTGTGAATACCGGTTCGAGCCCCTCCCGCAATCAAAGATTGTTATGCACACATGTTTCATCTGTATGCTATGATTGTCTGAATGAATAAATGATCACTGCGTTATTGATGTTTATGGGAAGACGAGCTTATAAATCATGCAGAAACATTTACGTGATTGTCATAAACAGTAGATAAATAAATTATTCTTATTCAATAGAATTAGCTCAAATGACAGTATTAAAATAAGTGCAGAATTAGCTTTGTACAAATCACTGAATAGTGCCATTCCGATAAACCCCGAAATGTACCTATATTACGTGGTCGATGCTGCATCGGGAAGCTGCAAAGAAAAACTGAAAAGCGTTGGAAGATAGCTTTAAAATTTTCCTAGTTGCTATATAAAATCGAAGCTTTATATCCGAATATCTTACGTAAATGTTTAGTAAGTACGACGCCTGTGCATCAAATTAAGACTCACATGGCGCCATCGAAGGGTACCCTAGTTCCGCTGCCCTTGAATAGCAATAATACATAATTTATCTCTATCATTATGTGCCGCTATTTCTTCGTTCTCATTGTATAATTCGCCTTACATTTATCGAACTGCAATCATGAAGAAACTAACAAACGCAGTGCCTATGTAGGTGGACTAAACATGAGAAGAGGTTTTCATAACTAAATAAAATTACTCGTCTTTTACATACTCTCAAAGTCCAATAATCCAATAATATAATAGAGTTTCCATAAACGGGTTAGCTTCGTTATCAAGCGCCTGAGAAAATATTGCTAGCAACGAGATTCAGCCGCACTGCACCACTGCTGGTATTCCGCAGGCTGTTCGATAGAATTTAATTAGAATTGTTCAATACAGGAACAGGAGTCAGTGTGAATGTGTGATGAATGAGCCGTGTACCTACTAGGAAATACATGCCTGATTGTTATATTGTTGCTATCGCTCCTATGTTGCATTCGTTTTTTGGCCCCGTTTGAAGATTGTACGTTTCAGCGACTTTGAATGAAATATGGGCTGCAAAAACGACAGCCTATATTATAATGAAACAATGTTTGGTATTCCCATATTTATGTGATTATGTATGTATGTACTTGTATAGGTATGAGATGAATTTTAAAAGGACTTGAAGACTTTTAAGAGATTTGAGACAAGATCTGTCTCAAATCTTATTCCACTTATCCAAAACTGCTGAGAAAAAGGGGTTCCAATGTTGCTTAAAATTAATTCAAAGCTAATTTACATAATAATGTTTCAAGGAAAGCATTATTCTGTATTGTATAGACAGAGGAATTTGTAATCAATTGCGAAACGAGCGCAGGTGAACTTCGTTTTGTTATTTCATTTAGGTACTCCGAACTCAGATCTTGGCAAAATAAATGGGTGCGTCACATAGCATATAAAGTTATTTGGTATATTTTCATTTCAATAACGTTCACAAGATTTATTAAACGTGTAATATACCAACTTTTGATATAATTTCTTTACATATAACATTTATAGAGGTACCTACTCGTAAAACTTATTTCGTGTAACGTTAATGGATATAGAGTTAAAATAATAAAAAAAAAAATCATTAGGTCCATCGTTTAAAATATATATTGATACCATCATTATGGTTAACACTCCGATTCAGAGCAATCTGACTCGGATAGGTTATAGAAGGCTAAAGGCTCCTACATACTGGCGCGACTTGTCGCGCGACGCGACGCGACACAAAGACACCGCGAGTAGCGCTACAAGCGGTGCCTATCTTGACAGGTGGTAAACTAAATTAGACTAAATACGTTTTATGTCTTTTGAGTGTCTATCAAACGATTGTATATTCAATGTATGTTAGGCTTATAAAAAATATTTATTTTAAAATGATATCAATCGTATATTATATTAACTGATCATTATACATACATACATAATCAGCCTATAATGTTCCCACTGCTGGGACACAGGCCTCCTCTCTGTGAGAGGCAGTGGGCCGTAATCCACCACGCGGGCCCAGTGCTGGTTGGTAGATGTCACATGTCTTCGAATTTTTGGTTCTAGGACATGCTGGTTTCCTCACGATGTTTTCCTTCACCGTTTTGAGAGCAGTGGTGATGAAATAATTCACACAAAGTAAAGCGCCTGTCTGGGTTCGAACCCACGACCTACAATTCGTAAGTCGCGGCCATTACCACTGGGCAATGATCAGTTATTGATAAGAGCGGTGGTGCTCTTATCAATAACTGATCATTATAAATTTATAACAAATAAAATTATAGATTCAGTTGTGATATCTTGTAAATATTAGAGATTTTGTAATTATATCATATACTACTTACCCCGGGGGACTACTCTGAGAAGAAAGGCCGAAACAAACTCAGAGGTCACAGTCTCTTTTAAAGTCCAGACATAATCTTGGTCAGATCATGTGTGCAAGCTAAATGTGGATGTCGGCGCATCACATTGTCCATGATTGACCGTAGAAAGGCGCGGGTGTCGGGGTACCGAACCCGTACCTCGACGCGCACACTCCACACCACTCAGCTCACAGACGCGCCACATTGAATGGGCTCAATCGGAAATAATAAGAAAATGATGGAGAGGAGGACGTTAGTCTAGATAGTACATACTTTTGGAGTGAAGTGCTGGCCTAGAAATTATTTGATGTCAGCTGCTTGCTGCCATCTAAAATGGGAAAAACATAGTAAATCGATATAGAGTTAGTAGATATGTACTGGAAATACGATTCGCTAACGTATGTTTTTCAATTGAATAGAAATTCGGTTTCTCGGAAACTACCATAACTGTTTGTACAGGTAGGCATATAGCTATACCTACTGTCATGAAAAAATGAGGGGTCTTCCAATGGCAATGTTTCTGTTTTCGTAGGTTCAAGGATGCCAACTGCCAAGGTCACGGTCGAACTCTTCCCCTTGCTGATTCACACTTGCAATCATCGATTTACGCCACTAACCTACCATATAGCCGCACATCCCACTTTATACCTACGCCCACAGATATAGATAGACCCGTTTTTTTTTGGGTGGGAAATTATCAAATAATTTCTCCCGCTCTGGACGGAGCTCAGGGTATGTCAGACTGTTACTGACTAAGACACGTGTTCCTTCCGTTGCCTGTGTTGCCAGGGGCCTCGGTATCCCTTTCGGACTTTCCCGCAACCCCGGCAGACTTCGGCCTTAGTGGACCCTTACACTTGTGCTGACGACATTTCTTTGAGGCGCGCGTGGAACACAACGCGCCGTCGACCCTACGCTCATAACTCATGGCCGTCAAAGGTGGCTGGTATAAAGCGTAGATTTTAATTTGGGGCTAAATTATTTCGAGTTTCATTAATCCTTCATCCTGTCCTGCTCCATCCCAATGGTTTAATTTGTTTTCATTTTCATTAGTATGAGATGTAAAATTAGGGTTGTTAAGAATTCATAATACAGCGCCACCTCACTCTTTCTCGTTCGCACACTACAGGTCGCGGTCACGCGAGCAAGCGAGAAAGGGCAGGGAGAAGGTTCCAAGGCGCCGATACTTTAGGTAATTACTTTTAACGATGAAAATAATGGTATTTAAAAAAAGAAACATAATATCTTCTTTATATTTAGTTCAGTTACTATGAAACGTTTTATAATCTAATTTGAAGTATTTTTTTTAATACTAGCAGTTTATTGTTCCGTTTGGAGGTAACTTTGTATTTTTTTTTCTGTCGAGAAAATTTTATGGAATCGTAAACATAGTAAGTACTTAACATTAATCCTCAACTTTATCATATATTTTCAAAACTAGCTTTACCCGGCCCGACTTCACACGGGTAGCACTAAGTATCTATCCTACCCTACCTACCCTATTATTTCTCACCTTTGAAACCTTCCCTGGACTAAGACAAACATTTCAAAACCAAAATCAGCTAAATCGGCCCAGTAGTTCTCGAGTTTTAGCGAGACAAACGAACAGCAATTGATTTTTATATACTGCTACCATATATACATAGATATATATAGATTAATACTGCAGGATTTTCCATATAACGGAGGATCATGCTAAGCAATTTGAGGTATTATGGACTCTTAATTACTTTCGATTTCGCACAAGCGGTATTTTTTACGATCGCATAAAGATATCGATTGCAAAATGCAATTGGTCCGTAGAAGCCAAACGATACCGGATACCGGCAGGTGGGTATCGATACCCATGGGAGGTAACTTAATGCTGACACGACCACGTCGACCCCGCCACTGGGCCGTATCCTTAGGTTACGAATATATCTAGTTTTACAACATAGATTGGTACTGTATTATATGCAATGATCAAGCCTAAAGAGCATAAAATAAAATTTTATTTGGAAAGGTTATGTTATGACGTATTTTATACGCTGACCATTATAAACTTAACTGACTTAAAGGAATTGGGGAAAGGTTCGCTCCTAAATTGCCGGTGACAGAATTGTGAAGATTGTTAGGTAAACATTGGACAGGTGTCCAATATTCTGTTATTATAGCGTCCTATTTTCTTCAGAAAATATTCTAATTGCCGTTTTAATTTTGTCGGGTTTCGTTACAAAGGATCATTAGCCAGCAACATAGCAACTGGGTCCGATGCTAACAAGGTGCTTAAGTTTCAGTAAAACTAAAGAATTATTTTGTAGTTTTTGTGCGCAGCTCTTTCAATATTACATTTTTCTCGTGGTTTCAGATTAATATCTAGTATTGTTTATTTATCAATGCTAGTTATAAATCATTAGACAGGCTGATGAATATTTAAATTTCATGATATTTAAGAGCTAAGGTACAAGCATGCGTAATGCATAATCAGCCTATAGTGCTTCCACTGCTGGGACACAGGCCTCCTGTCGAGGAGAGGGAGTGGGCCCTAATCCACCACGCGGGCCCAGCGGTAAAAGCGTTCTAGTATAAAATTACTAAGTAGGTGTTATAGAATGCCCACAAAAAGGTCTAACTACTACAACTTAGTTTTAGACCACACGTGAGTTTACTAGATATAAATTATTCACTTTGCTTTGAATTTTCATATATTAAACCACATACCGTGTCTGTGGACTAGGATAGAATTTCCATCAAATTAATTCAGAACCACAAATCGCTAGGTTGGGCCGCATGCGCCATACATTTTGAATTTAGGACACATTCATATTCGGGACATATGCATCCCATGTTGTTTGTCTTTTCCCTTTAAAAGGGTCGTATATCTATGGTTTCAATGGCAAAAGAGGATAGAAAAATCCTTGATAAATGATCCAATAAGCTCGTAACCGACGTGACTCATCTTGTCAGATTCTCCCCGCTCAATAACGCGAGTTTGATCAATAACGTCTAGATACAATTACTTTTTCTTGTCAAGAAAAAGTAATCGTATAACTACTGTTCTCAGAATTCCGAAAGAGATGAAACACGTGCCAGATTCACATTTTTTTCGCATAAATTCACAAATCTTTTAGATCTTTTCATTCCTTCGAGACGGATTCTCCGAATAGTCCTCGGCGATATTTTTTTCCAGTTTATTGGATGAAGAACTTCTTTACCTACTTTAATTCTTATTATGAGATTTCATTACACTTTTTTCGTCATCTGACTAGCTTGTCATGATGATTGTAGTGTTCATGAGCTAATAACTTGTCCGAAGTCATTAAAATCAACACGCTAGTGCAGTGCATAGCTACTGCCACAGGTATTAAGCCACTTATGGATTGATATGAATGGAATTTAATTTTTGCAAAGTGCATGCTTATAAGCTACTAGTAAATCACTCCATCCAAACATAAGAATCGTCTTTGGAGATTTGCTAAGGCATTCAGTCAAAAGATGACCCTAGAACGGAAAATTATCTGTCGTGTTCTAATAAAGAGATAAATAATTATGGTAATGGGGTAGATGATAATTAAGGATGCAACATTTATTGCAGCAGAGTATATGGGAGGCTGGATAACAGCAAGCGTTATTTAAACTAAGAAGATCATGAAGATTCACGCGTAATGATTTCTTAAGATAAGAACAAGTGACAGACATTAGTAGGTCAACTGCTCAATTGTCGCTTTAGCGTATTTATCCAATTGCTTGATTGTTTCCTTGAACTGTGGTTCACTGCAGAATCTATTGTACCTACATTCGTACGAATCTCAGATTGGAAGCGCAGGAGGTACGTTTGTAACGTAATTATGCGTACTTGCAAAACACTTTGGGGGGCCAAATGACTCCTTTAACAGAGAATTTGAATTGTTGCAACAAATGGCTTTATCCGGTGACGGCTTATTTATGGCTACGACATTTAGACGCGGACTTTGGATTTGGGCAAAACATAACTGCATTCAGAATATAGGAAGTCGTTTAGTATCAGAATTTATCCAACCATTGAGAAAGTTTGCTCAACAGTAACGAACTCCGTTTCAGATCAGTCCAGTCCAATAGACAGTTAGACACATATTTCATGGATAGCAGACACAATTCGTGTGCTCATTAATTAGTATGCATAGTATGTAAATAATATGATAAACGATTCCAATTTCAATCCAATAACTGAGAGACTTTTCTCTTCAATCAAGTCTCTGTCTCAAAGATTTCGGGCTAAAGACCTGTGTAAACACAGTACAGCCCACTTTATCCAATTTAGCGTTAATTGAAGACAGTAATAACAGTCCAGGCAGTGAAACCAAAGATTTAATTAACTTTGTAATCAGTTTGTAATAACTGCTCAATGATTCCGCTCCGCTTCACTTTTAATTTCGAATGCCTGTGCGTTCCCGGCTCATTTCACCCGGTGATCATGTTTGAACAATTGGTAATCAATTATCATCATAAGAGCCGGTTAAATTACCTATTGCCGAACATGGCCCTCCTCTTAAGGCGCAGATATATGATTTTATTGACTTTTAAATCTGTTATTAACTTATTACGCCTATAAATAATGCAAGTAAGTTACGCAAAAACCGTGTTAAACTAGAACGCATACACGGCCAAAAAAGCGATATTATTTTCAAACTACATATGATATGTTCATGTTTTTTTTTGTATGAACAGACTATTTTATTATCTATAATTTTATCTGTGATATTTTTCAAATATTCATGTTTTCCTTACTAAAAATTCCCTATGAAATCGAAAGGCGGGCGGCGCGGCGTGAGCGCAAAGCAACGTTTTTTTTTTCGGGTTGAAAATCATCAAATAACTTCTCCCGCTCTGGGCGGAGGGTGTCTCAGACTGTTACTGACTAAAACCCACCCGTATTCCTTCCGTTACCTTTGTTGCCAGGGGCCTCGGTAACCCTTTAGTACCTAGCAATTTATTTTGTATGTAAATATAATAAGAGGCCTCGTTATACCCAACATGGGGATGTTTTTCAGTCGAGATGATGATGAAGAGAAGACTGTTGTTCATCCTTTTGGCTTAGTCATTAGTTTAATTCATTGCTAGGAACCAGACGGCACGCGTTATTTATTACTCAGATATTTTAATTAATTATGATCAATCATCTGTAATTACCTTTTCCCGGATGACTAACTGTCGAAGCAATTAAATTGCAAATGGAAATGTAGCATCAATTCAATTAACTGTGTGGATATTACGAACATTTCGTAATTAACGCGTAGTTGGTGCTACCAGCAACACTAGCACTAGAGTCGAATATGAAGTCGTTTTCGACTCCCAGATTTTCTTTACATAAAACGGAACAAATGTGCCAAACATTGGTTCTGTTTTCTGTAAATAAACTCTCTGTCTCATTACTACTATCCTAGGTACCTAATTAGGCTCAGAAAATATTGCTATTAGCTTTCCCCCTGTAATTGATCCATAAAGCATTTGTGAACTGCAAAAGTAATCAGTAGGTACTAAAAGTCTTCGTCCGTTATTGGGTAGTTAGTTAGTGCCAAAACTCGCGCTTCGCAATTATTGGAACTAAATTATGGTTTTCATAACCTCTTGGGTGGTCACATGTTATATCAAATACTATGTGAATGACAGTATTGGAACGAAATTGTTGCGTTGGACATTCAATTTCGCGTTCAAAGCTGTTTAATACGTAACTTCGGAGTTCCGAAAGTGTCAAAACCGGTCATATTATTGTTTCATTGACTATTTCAATAGCCAATTCAATTACAGTTTTGGTTGTTGATTGTTATAACTTAAATGTAGTCTTTTAAATATGTTGGTTAATATCCATCGGGTCCGCCGAACCGTGTTATTCACTGAATCTCATCTATTTTTAGATTAAAGTGGTCGGGAAGGTCTTTGCTTGTTTGTCCTATGTATTTGCGTAAGCAGGCTGGACTCCATATTATTTCGTATGAACAACAAAGTCAAACATTAAGATTGGCTCATCAAAAGCCATCTTACCTCTGTGGATGTCATAAGCCCTAACTAATTTACCATATGAATAGAATTGATAATGGTAAAGTTAATTAAATTAACAAAATTATTGAATTATGTAACATCGGTACAATTACAATTCAAACTGTTATCGAAGTTGTACTCATTCTTGTACGTAATCGCACAAAAACGAATCAATCGGGCTTTGACAAAATGGAGTAGTACAAACGAGAGGCAAACACCGTGGCCCCTTTAAAGTGTAACAAACATAAGGGAGTATAACCCACTGCACGCCGTAGGTACATACTGACAAGGGCCGAGATTGCATTTTATAGATTCTATCAATTTTTTGATGTGTAATATCTTTCGTCTCGCTTTCTGTGGGAGTGATTTCGTGAAAAGGGACGGAAGTGTGTAACAGCAGGCTTAGCATGACGCTTTCTATTTCTTCGAAGAATAGACATGGCTCTTTCTATACAAAGTGTCATTTCGTTTCTCCATTTTTGACATCTCACCGTAGAAATCCTTCTACAATCTGTCATTTTGTTGTTGATCTTTGTCTAGGTCCTTTTTTATGTAGAAGGATTTCTACGGTGCGATGTCAAAAAAGGAGAAACGAAATGTCACTTTGTATAGAAATAACCGTGTCTATTCTTCGAAGAAATAGAAAGCGTCATTTTTTGGTGGGAAATTATCAAATAACTTCTCCCGCCCTGTGCGGAGCGGGAGGGTGTGTCAGACTCTTACTGACTATAACCCACCCGTATTCCTTCCGTTGCCTGTGTTGCCAGGGGACTCGGTAACCCTTTCAAACTTCCACGCGACCCCGGCAGGAGGAAGCGACAGCTTGAGCATGGAATTACTAATTAGTAAGTACTTTATAATAGCATGGAATTAGTAAGTACTTTATAAGTACTGTAAGTGAGATTTTTTTTTTTTTTTATTTGTGATGGGTTTGCTCTTGACCTTAGTCTATGTCAGAGGCGACAGAAACAAAGTCGACGATGGAGCGAGCTTACCCAAAAGAAGCCTGTTCACTCTCACTTTGAAGAGATTAGGGTTATATGCGTTCGGAAACACAGACGCAGGCAGAGAGTTCCATTCCTTTGCTGTGCGCATTATAAAAGAAGTTTGGAAACGCTTAGTGCGAGTTGGTGGGATAGCCACCAGGAAGGGATGGTAACCTGAAGTGCGCCTAGATGACCGATAATAGAAGGGGGCCGGTGGAATGAGGTCGTGGAGTTCCTGAGCACACTCTCCGAAGTACAATCTATAGAAGACCGACAAGCAGGCAACCTTGCGACGATGGGCCAAACTGTGAAGCTTGGCATCCACCAGATTTACGTCGCCAATGAGCCTCTTAGCTCTGCGTTCCACCGAGTCAAGCGCGGCAAGTTGGTATTTAGCCGAGCCATCCCAAAGGTGGCTACAATACTCCATGCAGGATCGGACCTGCGCTTTATAAAGGGTCAAAAGCTGTCCAGGCGTAAAGTATCGCTTCACCTTATTTAGGATGCCCGGTTTCTTGGCCGCAGTTTGGGCTTTGTACTCGATGGTGGCGCCGAAGTTGAGGTTAGATGTCAACTCCGTGCCTAGGAGCTCGAGCCGATCAGTTACAGGAACCGATGTACCCCGAAAAGTAGGAGTCAGGTCGAAACGACTCCTTTTTGCGGTAAAAAGACACGCTTGTGTTTTGGTGGCGTTAAAAGTGACCAGATTATCATCACCCCACTGGGAGACAGGGCTTAACGTCAACTCTGTCCGCTCTACCAAGGCCTCTCTCAAGGAACGAACTGCGGCCCCGTTGGTTTTTGCGCTGGACAAGTATCTCTCTGAAACAGTACTGTCGTCCGCGTACCCAACAATACCAGTCTGTAGTAGGTCATTGATGTGCAGCAGGAAAAGAGTTGCAGAGAGAACAGACCCCTGAGGAACTCCGGCATCAATAGCCATAAGGTCAGAGGAGCAGCCGTCAACGACTACTCTGATCGACCGTTCACTAAGGAAGTCTGATATCCAGCTACAAAAATCAGCTGGGATGCCATAAGCAGGAAGCTTGCTGAGCAGACCAGCGTGCCAGACCCTGTCGAAAGCCTTCGAGATATCAAGCGATACAGCAAGTGCTTCGCCATGTTTCTCGATGGCTTCGCCCCAGTAGTGCGTGACATACACAAGAAGATCACCAGTTGACCGTCCCCGGCGAAAGCCATATTGACGGTCACTGAGGAGATCATTGTCTTCGAGGTAGGTCAGCAACTTACTGTTCAGAAAATGTTACAAGAGATGTCAGATGTTACACATCATATGCGACTGCTGTAAGGCTCGCTCGTTTATTTTGTACCACTATATGGCTTAGTTAACGGTTGCACGATGGTACCTCCTACAGTGGAGGTACTCTACTCAGCTGCTCTCACTTTGCGAGACCCTTCAAGATAATATTTTTCGAAAATTTTGCTGTTTGGGTACATTGAAGAGCCTGCTTGCAAGTAGGAAGAGGACGTTGTTTTGATTTGATGATATTAAAATGACACTTCTGGCCTTGCCGAATAATCAAGTTTCGAGGTTTGTTATTTCGAATTTCAAATTATCTTCGACCGGTATGAATGTTTGTGTTTACCTTCCTTTTTTTTTGGGTGGTAAATTATCAAATAACTTCTCCCGCTCTGGGCGGAGCGGGAGGGTGTGTCAGACTCTTAATGACTAAAATCCACCCGTATTACTTCCGTTGTCTGTGTTGCCAGAGGCCTTAGTAACCCTTTCGAACTTCCACGCGACCCTGGCAGGCATCGGCCCTAGTGGACCCCTACACTTGTGCTGACATCTCTTTGAGGCGCGCATGGAATACAACGCGCCGTCGACCAGGGCCTGGTCCTTGCGGACGGCGAGCTACCCATTCATTGCTCACCGTCCGCAAGCCCGCGCCTACGGTAGCCGGAAATCCGCCCGGGATTCCCGACGCCCAGGGCGTCTCGTCCCGCCTCCTCCTTCGCGAGCATTCTGCTTCGCAGAAGGAGGTGACGGCTGCCCATGCCCTCTCGCTCCGTACCATGGCTTGAACCAGGGCCGTACGCGAGAGACCTCTGCCGCCGATCGCCTCCACGAGGACACGGCGGTGCTCTGCCCAAGCCGGGCAGACCTCCACCGTGTCGTGTTTACCTGCCTGCCAACAGATGTTTGCTGCAAATCTGTAGGTATGGCACGCACTATGGCGCTAAGAAACATAGATTTTAGTCAGGTCAGGAAAAGAAGCTCAGCAGCAGTATCAGTGGTATTAATTGGTCAAGGAAAGCTAATGTGACACAATTGATTTTCTATTGTTTGACTCCGAATCGGTATCGCGCGGGGCTTAACAGGTTAAAAACTGTGTTTCTTATCTACAGAGACCTATGGCTACGAAAACCTAAGTATTACTAAAATACATACCTACATTACATACTTGTGTGTATTGGATGAAATATTTCATTTTAATTAAACTTGGTGAGGGGGGACCAAGGAGGTAAGGAGGAGGCACCAAGTTTTATTAAAAGGAAATATTCTTTAGTAACAATCATAACAAAAGAAATCGTTATACTTAATTATACACTGAGTTCAGAAAACTTTTTTACCCAGTCAAATCCTTAAATAGGCGAATCAAATTCTTTGCCGTGTGAAAAACATTGTCATTTCGCTTTATCGCGTTCTTGAAATAAATTCCCATGATTTATTTTTAGTGAAACCGATATTTTGATTGGAGTTGAGTCCCGGTTATTCTTCAATCATGATTGGACAAGATTCTCGATAATTTCCCCCCGTGCATCCATCATCCATTCAATTCTCGTCGTCAGCGACCCGTGGCTCTTATTACTCTGCTTTCTAACGGAACATACTATTCTCTTGCGATAATCACACTTATTGTACCAAATTACATATTTTTCTTTTACCTCGATGAATTCGGACCCGCTCAGCTACATTGTTAACATGCAATCTTTTGTAAATAGGGAGAAGTAATTGAAAATTTTGATCAGACTTGCTTCTCTTTGACGAATTTGAAATTGCTTTCGTTTTGGCAGTTTCTGAGATGTTTTTTTTTTCGTATTCGGTTGCAAAAAGTGAGTAAACAGAACTCCGTATCTAAGTTGGCTTGTAATTTTTGGTGTGTTACTTTGAAAAAGCTCTTAAAGTGAATGATAGAGTCGGTATTTACGTCCTCCAAGTAATTTCAACAAAACATTTGAACAAGGTAAATTCTTTGAATATAAATATTTTTACTAGACTCGTCTATCTAGACTCTTGAATCCAATCTGAATTGGAATCAGATAACGCTTAACTTGCGTTGAAAGGTAAACATATCACAGCGGGATCTCCGGGAACTGGAATTTGATCTAATCCTCTACATGTGCCTACTGTGACACAAAGAAAACGGTAAAATGAATAACAGAATCCAGATTCCATTTCAGAAATACAATTATTGTCTCAATCACGATGGCAAAGATTCTGAATTAGGCTCAACAATTTATCGTTCCCTCGCTCCGATTTTCCCGTCTATATCTAAGAAGTATATCTAAACAGGCAGATGCGCAGACGCAGACGTTACATAACACGGACCGTCCCGTTAATTCGTCCCGTTGCAGTTAGACGCTTAGCTGTGCACATTGCACAAAACGATGGGATGTCCGTTATAGCGCCAGGACTGATATAGATCACACCATTATACCACAGTTTCAACCTTGAATTTTTTGCCACGGAACAAGCAGTATGTATCATGTGCATGAATTGTATGTTCTTTTGTGCGTTACACTGCCTATGATAACGCAGATTTCAGCGCATACTTTTTTGATTGAGGCATTAAAATTTATATTAGAGATTTTTTGCGCTATACTATAAATTAATAGTAGTTTCAGATTACTAGTAAGTATATAAATTGCGGTTTACCAAGTGGATTTGATATTTAACATGTCTGGGTTCCTAAGATTTTGAATTGACTTGGTTGAACTTTATACTCTTTCACTCGAGACTGTATCTATTGTCAGATTGACATTTTGAGCTACCATTTCTTGCCACTATCGTGCGCTTCTGACACCTCAAAGGAACTCGCAATTACTGTTATTGTGCCTCCAGTCCTCAGAACTAAGATCACGACACTAGTTGGTCTACTGTTGGTCGTCAGTGCTCGTCAGTGGCCAGTGAGCATTGTCGTTGTCGCCTGGTGTGGTCGGTGGCGCATGACGCTTGCGCCAGCGCAGCCAGTGCCGCCATGGCGGTGTGGTGCGGCGCGCGCATTCGTCCGCTCGAACGGCGCGTCTATTCTATCACACTTGTGGTGCGTTGGTGTCAATTATTATTTATTGACCAATTTACGTCAGCTGCGTTGCGTGCGTGTCAATTTGTGTGTGCTTTGTCGATGTGCTTGATTCTGGAAATTAAGTTTGGGAAAAGGAACGTCGGATGAGTTTTATTTTGGATTTCCGAATTGTTCATAGAAGTTGTCTTTTTTTTTTAAGAACTTTTCTAAAAAAAAAAACTCATTATAAAAATGCAATCTAATTGCTTAAAAGTAGAATTTAATCCGATAGTTTGCAAATTAAGTAGGTAAAACAGAACTGTAAAAAACAGTGGTGCCTGTCTGTCTACGTCGCTTTCAAGGATCTTTTCTCCGTAAACCGATTTTAATAGCCGTCAAAACGCCATAAACATTACTGAAAGCCATCTGAATTTTAATGGTAGTGTTTGTTTCATAGTGCACACTTATAGCGAGAAATGAGCCATTTCTCAAAATTTGTTGCTAAAGGCCGGGGAAAGAAATAAAGATACTGCCTGTTGTAAAACTAACTAAGTATAAAAGACAAATAACTTACAGATCTGGTGAACTCCTATACTTGACAAGTTAGCCGCAAAGTCTTGAGGATTCGATAATATCTCTTCCCAAGTTACGGTCACGAAGCAAATTATCTCAGTATCTTGAGGCTGCCTTACGGAAGTTGCTTCATTTATAAATTGTATTTTATCTCCATTCAAATCGCGTTGATTGAAATATTATCCAGGTATCGGATTCGGAATCCTATTGTGCGTTATGGATGATTTATTCTCTTGATACTTTGATGTCTGTAGCAGCTTTCTGTTAAGTTTTCTGCTGTCTCTTCGTCTTTTATATTTAGTGGGTTATATCGGTTTATGGAGAAAAGAACCTAGAAAGCGACACAGACAGACAGACACCACCGTTTTTTACAGATCCGTTTTAGCTACTTAATTTGCAAACTATTGGGTTATATTGTTATTATGTTTTTTATCATATGTGTAATTGAAATCATCTGTATTTTGTTCTTGTTTATTTTAATTGCAGCCATCTAAGTAGAGGCAGTGGGATAACAGTAGCCCTTTCTCTTGGTCGAATTTTACGTTCAACGCCAGTTGCGATGGATGATAATATATATTTTTGTTTCTTTTATGGCTGAATATGCGTTGGCGAGTAATATAACTCGTAATGAACACATGCATAATTTGCAGCATCAGTGTGGCGTTCATATGAAACATATTTAGTAGCGTTCCTTTTATGGAATCTTCCGTGATTAGATGCTACCAGATTGATAAAAATAAAAAATGCATCAGAGTAAATTGGAATAGTAAGAATTCAAACGATTGTTATCTTAGTATCGCAGTTCGCAGCATACGTATCGTAGGTTGTCACGGCATGCGAAAATACAATCATATCATCGTATTTTTCTTCGAGGTTATTACCCCTTATATACCGTTTGTATTCGTTCATTGAATTCCGTCCACTATTTTAATTTCTTTAAGTGAGGTGAAGCGGTGAAATGATTTCTCCATTCTCCATTGCTGTGCTGTCCTTTGCAGCACTTGGCTTTTAAGTAAATTGCTTGTAAAGCGTTCATTGCCTTTGTCTCTTTATAATTTTATTGTTTGTTTCATCCAGAGGTTAATGAATATGTGATTTTGTTGTAATTCGTGTTAAGTGTGTGAAATGGCCTTTGCATTCGTTGCTTTTTGCATTGTTTTGTTCATGGCTAATTTTGGCAAATCTGTTCTTGCGATTATACTTAATTTTATCATTACCTTCATTCTACTCTACCCACTGCTTATCGTAGGTCTTCCATGCTTGTTTATAATAATCTTCTAGGTTTCGAACAGAAATTGGTACAATAAACAGAAAAGCCTTACCGAACATGGCCATTATTAAGTCTAAGACGCCAGAATTACTAATCTCAACTGAAGTGAGAAAGGCTACATAAAATTACCATTAATTTTGCATACATTAAGATAGATAATAACATGGATATTGAATAATTTTATCGGCATACCATTTACGGATAAAAGCTTAAACCAAGTTCTCCATTTTACTTATACAACTTCGATTTTATGGATCATGTATTGGGTCCATCAGCGTAACTTTATCGATAAGTAGATTTGTCGGCCCTTCGTGTGAAAGAAATAGAGCGCAAAATTAGTTTTTTTCCGACTACTGTCGGATAAGCTATCGGGTCGGCGCGGCGGTCGAGGCGAGAAATCTTAGGGCACGAATACGAGTGTCGACAAATTGCGGTATTTCTCCCCCACTGGCTTTTTAATACTGTGAAATTGATTTTCCTATGGGAATTGGGAGAAAAAGCAACTCATACCATACATTCGAGGACGGTGATATATTTTCCAATAAAAAGGTTCTTGACAACGATATTTGAATACCTTTAAAATTGTAATTGATTTAGTTTCTATACCTACTATACTAACATTAAGCGTAGGTATGCTCTCGAAAGTAGGTATTTCGATTTAAACAAGACTTCAAACGAGAACATAAAATACTGAACTGTTACTACCAAGAAAAGCGGCAATTTATTTAGTTCAGGTGCTCCCACTTTTCTCATAAGTATCTATTCAATTCTAAAAGAGCTTTATTTATTTGCTTTCACTGGCTGACGTTTTATCAGGCATTTGCGATACACGAGCTGAAAGGGTTCCAGGCCCTAAACATCTGGTTAATCGTAGTGAAATCGACAATCCAATACTTAGCTGTAATCGTAGTAAAGTCTTCGAATGTTTCAATAGTGAATTAGCATCAGTAGAAAGCTAGAAACATGTCCTAGGTCCAGTCACGACAACAGTTAACTAACATAATTTAGTTAAAGATAATGGTGCGGTACCAGCTTTGAATTCCTGTATGGTCTGTTGTAATGCGTGGGTAGGTTGTGGGTGTTTGTTAAAATGAGAATCGCTGATGGGCTGACTATGTTCAGGTTGTCTCCTTGGCAGCTGAGTTTTCCCTTTACTTATAGTAGACTCCAAAAGGAAAGCGACCCGTTGCTTATTATGTAAAAACAAACCTAAAGTTCTAGTGTCTATAAATCTATAATTTGTGGTCTTAACGTTTAAGATAAATAACTGCAAATATTTGTGTATTTTGTTCAATCAAACGTCGAGAGCGTCAAGTTTACCCTTCATTCATGAATGTAAACGTAAAATATTCATTGTAGTTGTAGTGGCCAGTCAGTCAGAAGTCACGCAATGTAGACCTAATGCATATTTGATCGTCTTCCAATACTCAACGTTTGTATTGCTTAAAGTTCAAGTAGCTAATGGTTTCATCAAGCAATCAATCATCTCTGCTTCGTTTTTGATGCAGAACGCCTTTTCTTAATACATATCAACGGCAAAGGTTCTTTCCACCACAGTTTTCAGCTTTCCACATCCGATTATCAGGTTTCTGGTTTCTAGTGAATATTATAGACAAATGTTTCTGCACTGTGTACGCTATGATTCAATTGGCCCAAACATTGGCCCCTGAGGCATTCCATCCAATGTTGTCTTTTGAAAATAGGTCGAGATGTGTTACACCTCTCGCAACAGCTTGCTTTTTTTTTTTTTTTTTGAGGGTGGGAAATCATCAAATAACTTCTCCCGCTCTGGGCGGAGCGGGAGGGTGTGTCAGACTCTTACTGACTAAAACCCACCCGTATTCCTTCTTGTTGCCTGTGTTGCGGGGGCCCTGGTTCAGGCCATGGTACGGAGCGAGAGGGCATGGGCAGCCGTCACCTCCTTCTGCGAAGCAGTAATGCTCGCGAAGGAGGAGGCGGGACGGTTGAGGGAAAGGCAAGTTTCGCGCCCTCTCGCCCCTAGCCGCCGCAGGAGACGCCCAGGGCGTCGGGAATCCCGGGCGGATTTCCGGCCACCGTAGGCGCGGGCTTGCGGACGGTGAGCAATGGGTAGCTCACCGTCCGGTAAGGACCTGGCCCGGGTCGACGGCGCGTTGTATTCCACGCGCGCCTCAAAGAGATGTCGTCAGCACATAGTAGGGGTCCACTAGGGCCGATGCCTGCCGGGGTCGCGGGAAGGTACTTATGGGTCACCGAGGCCCCCGCAACAGTTTGCTGGACATGATTTTCAGTTCTATTCAAGCTACTTAAAGGATAATTACTAATCAAATCCTTTGTTTACTTACAGATAGAACCAAACACAGCATTCTTACGAGCGGCGCGCGCCGGTCAGCTCGACACAGTTGTCGATTTGCTCGACTCCGGCGCCGTCAAGGATATAAACACATGCAATTCGGTGAGTTTATTCTATATTCTTTCTAGTACCATAAGCCTGTGGAAGACTACTGTTAAATATGAGAAAAGTTTGCTAATCGCTAGTCGCTATATACTCATCCTCTTGACACAATCCTGCATCTACTTTTTAAGGACAACTATGGTAAAAAGATGGCTTATCAGGCACTTATTTACTCCATGTAAGTTTCTTGCCTGTAAATAATAGCTTAGTCTGTTCGCCACAATGTTTTGTGTTTGAGCAAGATTTCAAATAAGTAATAGGTATTATCATGTGCCATATAATCAGAATTTCTTAACTTGAACTTTATTAAACTAGTCTCAACTTTTTCAATCATAATTACGTTAATAGAGCGAAATTATTAACCTATATCAAGATAAACCGTGAGATATTACACCTATTTTTTTTTGTGTGGGAAGTTATCAAATAACTTCCCCGCTCTGGGCGGAGCGGGAGGGCGTGTCAGACTCTTACTGACTAAAACTCACCCGTGTTCCTTCCGTTACTTGTACGTTGCCAGAGGCCACGGTATCCCTTTCGCGACCCCGGCAGGCAGCGGCCTTAGCGGACCTCTACACTTGTGCTGACATCTCTTTGAGGCACGCGTGGAACGCAACGCGTCGTCGACCTGGGCCTGGTCCTTATCGGACAAGCCGAGCGTGAGGGCGCAAACTTTGCCACTCCTTCACCCGTTCCGCCTTCTCCTTTTCGAGCATTACTGCTTCGCAAAAGGAGGTGACGGCTTCCCATGCCCTCCCGCTCCATAACATGGCCCGGAGAAGTGCCGGACGCGAGAGATCTCCGCCGCCGAGAGATATTAGACCTGGAATTGTACCGTTGTACAATGTTTGCTAAATGCAACGTCGTTTAGTACTGATTTATTCCCCGTTTCCTCTAACTAGATCATTGATCGTAATTATCATTGCGCACTGTCAGGTCCCTCTTTTAGTATGTCTAGAATATGTTTTATGACTGCAGGTAATCTGGCCTAATAGGCTCATATCGTGTCTAATTCCTGGCCATTTACTGGCACTCTAGCTCGAGTAATGGACCCGTAAACAATCCCTTCATATTTTTCTCAACAGGACTTGAACTCTACGGTTCTTCAAAGGTTAATATTGGGTCTTATTAAAGGTTCTTTGCTGAGAAATTAGTTTTCGGATACCTTTGACCTTTATATTCTATTGTTGAATAGAATCTTTGTCAAACACATTATCGGTACAGGGATCCAATCCAAAACCCGTTCCCGATCTTTTTGATCCTGTTCTATTATCTTAATTATTTGTATTGTTATATTAATCTTCCAGTAGGTAATGGCTTTCATAACTAACTTTCTTTCGCAAAGGATTTTCATATTATCTTTAAATTAATCTTAATCCAATCTCAGGATAAAACCTGGCATTAGCTCTATAAACGGAATAGAAAATAAATGGAACGTGGGATGTAGCTATCAAGTGTAAACCGCTTTCGGAAATGCTTTTCCTGCAGAAAGGTAGACAGGTAACAAAGATAATTGTCTAGCTGTTTCTAGACATATAACAAATAATATAAAGCCCCGTATCTATGGGAAACAAACGTTGCGAAATAGTGGCTAAACGATGATTTCAAAAACAATTTTGACGCTTTTGTTCATCATGAATTCTGGTTGATACGAGTTTTTAAAATATGCGTTCCCATTGAGTGGTCCCAATGGGAACGCAAATCTTTTTATGCTGTGAACAGGAAGAGTTGATATTCAATAAATTAATTTTACAAATATTTTACTAAGAGTTGTCATTTAGAGCAGTTGTAAATTTTAACCAGGTTTTGAAATATGGGTGCCCTGATCAAGTTTTGAGTGGCTACTTTTACAAACTAGAGGCTGAATTTACAATTGTTTGAGAACTTTTACTAAAGGCTGACGCATTCAAAAGCTCTTAGAAGATTGAAAAGTCGGCGCTTAGACTTTTTAGACGAAGCTAACTTAAAAAAGCTGTTTGATAAAATATTGTTTTAATTAACATGTGAATGTCATGTACAATTGGTTTATACCTATTAGCTTTTATTAATTAATGTTAAATGTATACAAGGTGTCGTTTTGCATCCTCGTCAAATTCAAGGAGGTAAATATGCTAATGATTCTCGACACGAACCAATAATAAAATAAGTAGGTTTTTTTTCTTCTAATTTTCCGAAACCGGCACGGTGGGACGGACACGCATGTTAAAACGCGGCCCGTGTGATACCGCACTGTAACTGCCCTTTTACACACACACTACCGCATACGCAACGGGGTGATTCTGTTCTGTGAAAGTGTGTATTCTAAATTACTGTCCAACTTAAATAACTAAAAAAACAAGTATGTTTAAGTTTTAGTACATTAATTATTGAGCAGGTATCGTAATTTTATTTCATTACTTATATATATGTCTTTCATAGCCGCCTCCTGAAATTTGACGAGGATGCAAAACGATACCTTGTATACTATTGGGCGTTGGCGTCCCGTTTGTTTTTTTTTTTTGTTAACCTATATTGTTCTTCTGCTGGGCCAAATTCTCCTTCATATTTCTCCAATTGTCTTTTATATTCTCAATTGCCTTCTCCAGCCAATCGGTCAAGAATGAGTAGGGGTACCTATCCTAACTATAACAATACTCGTATAAATGCGAAAGTGAATCATGTGTCTGTTTGTTACGCTTTCACGCTAAAACGACTGAACGGATTTGGATAAAATTTGGCACATGGGAAGACCATGACCTGGGTTAGGATTTGGGATACTTTACGTTCCCGTGGGATGATTTCCGACCTCCACGCGGGCGAAGCCGGGGGTAAAAACTGGTTATAAATAAATTACATATATAACATCATGCCTTGTTTCCCAGAAGGGTATGGCAGAGGTATACCTATAGTACACCCACATTTCGCCAGTTATGATTCAAGTCCCATGTAATAGGGGGCGAGCCTATTGCCATCAACCAGGCACAAATCCAGACTCCGGGCTGCTACCGAGAAATTCCAGATAGAAAAACCCAATAATACTGCCCGACCCGGGAATCGAACCCAGGACCTCGTGCTCAGCATTAGCGCTTGCGACCACTAAACCTACGAGGCAGTCTAAGCACGGCAAAATTCAATGTTTGATTCAAACATTGGATTGTTGCTGCAACATGTTGTGCAACTTTTGTTCCCATATACACAGGTCTTAAGTCTACATTACGGAACGCAGTTTTCCTGGCCCCAAGTGATTCAAAAACCGTGTTACCTTCACTCCCTCAGTTTAATCTCTCAGGAGTTGATTGTTGCAACGGTAGCGACGCAAATTGAATGAAATGCGCACACGCATTTAACGTCGTACTGTTACAGATACGAGTAGTACTTGCGCGTAGGGCTGACGGAAACATTAAATAAATGACATTCGCTATGGGCAATTGAATGTAATTGAATGGCTTATAAATGAATTGCAATTATCATTATATTAATACGTGAAGCGAAAACTTTGTACCCCTTTTCACGAAAATTAAGCGGACGGAGGAGTATGAAATTTGACACAGTTAAAGTTTATATGGAGGAGGAGTGCAGAAAGCTAATATTTTTATATAATATGCAATAGAAATAAATTAAATTAATAAAAAAAGAACATTACAAACACTACCATGCGTTTGACACACACTTGAAAATATATAGGTGACAGAAGTGACAGCTTGAGCATGGAATAAGTAAGTACTGTTAATAGCATGGAATTAGTGAACTCATGGAATTAGTAAGTACTATATGGGTTGTATGTAGAGAGGGTATAAATAAATTAATGACGAGGTAGTAATGATGGTCAATCGACAAAAATGGCTAGTTAAAAAAGGGCGTCTAGTTTAAGGGTTGCTCGTTTTCTTTAGTATCTTGTTGTTTACGATCACACCGTTTCCAAATAGAACATTTACTACCTTCCGATTTGAAATGCAAAGTGCATTTTTGAGACATTTAAAATACCTTGATTTAATTAAACGTTACCAGCTATTAATCTGTTAAGGAATGATTTAAGATGCAAGCTCATTTCTTGTGCTCCAATTGAATAGTGATGATCTTGTCAACCCTGGCCACCGTCCATGCCATCAGATACACGTTGATATATTGAGGACATCCTGACAGGTGGGGTAATCATCATCATAAAAATAGATAACAACTATTCGTTGCATCTATACGCATTATACATTTCATGGTCGACATTACAGCGGTTTTACAATAAAGTAGGCTTTTTGTTGTTGACTTATGTCATGACATAGGATAACAATACTTATCTGTGGTTGGCGTTTCGTGGAATGCATGTTTATTGTGTGAACAGACTACTGAAACGGAATACATGATTGTTTACATGTACTTAATTTGTAGTGTAAAATGTTGGTTAGTTACGTCATTTTAATCAAGGGTAACGTAATGAACGGGTCATGGGGTTTCATTCTCAATTTCATGACCCTCGATGGTGATGTAGGTTTTGATTTATTTGAGAGTATTAAATGTATCGCCTAAATTACCGTATTTTTTATTGCGTTGACTTCGAAGCTTGATTTTTTTAGAGTTCCAATTGACCGTAGGAGTGTATTTGATATTAATTTCAACTTGATACCTCGATGTGTGTTCCTGAGAAAGGGTATTAACAGACTGACATACGGACGGCCGGAGTGATCCTATAGGAGATTAATTTTTTCCTTTTGAGGTATAGAACCCTACAAACAGGGAAAGCTACCGATCTTCTCTTTAAGTATACATTAAGTTTATTTAAATAAAGTATAGAGTTGTTAACTTTGTACGTACATAATCAAGACGATAAATTAAATTTTCTCTCGCTAGGTATACTGAGCGTTAAACGTTCGACATCGTGGTCGACATATTCTAGATTTTCACTATAGGAATAGAAACTTAAACCTAAGTAATGAAATTGTATTTTATTACTAATTAGTGGAGAGGCGAGCTTTCATTTTCTAGAAGTTAGAAGGAAAGTAATATTGGCGGTTCGTTAGACAAACTGAAGTAAAGTGTGACTAAATGTTGAGTGTGACTATTTAAGTGTACAAAACCTGTCATCAATAGTTTTCAACTTTATTCAATTTTTTTTTAATGTGGATGGCTATAAGAGTAGGGGTAGACAAAAAATAAACGAACAACAATAAAACAAGCTTTTATTGGTTGTTAAAAGTTAAAAAAAAAATATTCCGAATGGAAATAAGCCTTTTTAAACTTAAACTTTTTAACGAAGCTCCTTCGTCTATGTGAAAATCATCCGAAATCATAATTATATATTTTGAAACCTTGAAACTTCATACCATATATTATAATAAATATTTGTGTACTTATATCCGTCTCCAGTTTAAAAAAAAAGCGTGTTACCCTCTTTTTTGCCTGTCTTGCTGTTAAAATGTTACTGATAAGTACAGAAAATTTATGTTATGAAATTTTAAGTTTTAAAATATATAATTAAGATATGGGATGATTTTGACATAGACTTATCATAATTATATATTACAGTACCTACCTACGGTACTGTTCGTTTCTTATAAAATCCTTTATCGTGTTGCGGAATAGTTTTCCGCCTTCCACATCTTTTAAAATTAGCCAACTCAAATCTACGACCAGCCAGTAGCAATGACTTTGCAAATACAAAAGTAAAAACTTATTAAAAATATTAATACCAAAACGGCTTGAAGTAATGAACCGTAACGAGCATCGACCTGTAATTTAATAATAATAATATCAATATTATCCATTGCCAGTCAGTAAGCTGCCTTCGCTTCAGGCCGCGTTCCGCACCAGTAGGCAGTAAGGATCGCTCTACGCTTGCGACTGCGATGGGCGACAGATAATCTTGTCGCAAGAACGATTATTGTTATTGTCGATGTGGTGATTCGATATTGCTGTTTTTGTAATTATTATTTGCAAGGTGATATTGAATACAGTAAAGTATTAAACATTGATAGATGATATTTATTTCTGTAAATTGGTTTAAAAAGAAACACTTTTACACGTCAAAAAATAAATTCTTTTTTAAAACTATATGAGGTCGGTGTTTTCTAACCGACTACTCTGGAGTAAAAACACCGAAATAAACTCCCTCTGAGTTTGTTTCAAGTCTCTTTTAAAGTCCAAACATAATCTTAGTCAGGTCATAATTATGAGGACCCTGCAGATTAGTGTCTGAGATAGTCTTTTGAGGAAATAACTACACAGATTTATCATATCAGTCCAGTCAGTGCACGCAATTATAACTGGACTTATGCGACTAAAATTTAGAAAACCTTTGCTAAAGTAAAGTGTATGAAGTTATGTTCTTTCTGGGTTGTTGATTTATATTAAAAGTAGGTAATTTCGGTAAGTTATGAGTCTTTTTTTTTTTTGGATGGGAAATCATCAAATAACTTCTCCCGCTCTGGATAATGCGGGAGGGTGTGTCAGACTTACTGACTAAAACCCACCCGTATTCCTTCCTGTTGCCTGTGTTGCCAGGGGCCTCGGTGACCCTTTAGTACCTTCCCGCGACCCCGGCAGGAAATTGTGGTTCTTAAAGGATTGATAACAGTAAACTACCATTTTACCTGACGTGATAGGTATCCTTACGTTGTGTAGCCTTGTTTATGTGAACAACGTACAGTCAACGTCCAGAAGACCACTTACACCGCAATGACCATTATCGCCTGCGCTATACGGGCAACAAGATGTCAATGTGTAGTGTTGTCAAACGTTCTTACAGAAGAAGGTCATAAGTACAACTAATATTGCTATTCCATAGTTTTGTGAGATTGCTAGTCGACTTCTGACTGTTACTGTACATAACATCTTCATGATTTTCATACAAGTTTTCGTAAAAGGATACTGAATATAAATGAGTTGTGTAGGCTGGTTTTGTGGTTATTATTATAGAAACAAGGTGTCGTGTGTGTGTAACGTGCTTAACCATTTGACCGCCACAGTCATCTATAGATGATAGAGCAAAATGTGCCCAGCACGCCGCGGTCACGACTACATGACAGATTTCAAGGAATAATTCGTTGCTTGGCGCCGAGGGCACGTCTTTGCTATTTTGACGTGGCGGTCAATAGGTTAACCGCAATCCTTACTACAAAGGGTACCTTACAATATCGTGTAAAATGGGATTGTATTATAAATATTTCATATGAAAACAGCTGAGTTCTTATTCATTAAACATTTGTTAGTAAAATGCTTCTTTACGGAAAAGTAACTCTTTGCGTCTAAACGATTTTTAGTTTGTTATAGCCGATCGCGTACTATTTATTTCCTGATTTATGTTAAGTATCTAGGAATTTTGTACCGACCTTTATTTTTCTTTTTTTTTTGCGTTTGTCAGTGGAAAATTGTAAATGGCCTTCAACTTCATATTGTATAATGACACTATAAGTTCTCTGTACGTTTCTCGAATAGTATAGAATAAATAAGATTGAAAATTGTTGTTTTCCTAAAGTAGCCAAGGCTTGCAAACCACCCTGTCAATCAGAGTGTTTGCGTGTCCGGGGATTGACTACTCCCAAAAGGAGTAGTGAAGTCAGAGGCTAAGCGCATTTCCTGAATAGGATCCTGGTTCAAATAAAATCGTTCAAAAAAAATAACAGATTAATATAGCTTTAAAGGGGTAGGTTAATGCATTATATTATCTGTGATCTTATTACAAAGCGATGGAGCAAATATGGAATAACGTATCCCTGAATTCCGAATCGACGCATGACGAGCCGGCAAAGATCCACAAACTTGCAACTTGTAGTTGAAAATACGCAAGATAATAAACAAAAATGTATGTATTTTTTATTAATATGCACATGTATTTAAACTCACTCTTTCTTCCCATGGTTCCCATGGTTTCATATGGTTCTACAATCCTTACATAGGTACCTACTCCTTTTCATACACGCACGCCGCGGTTGCGAGTACTGCGTTAGTAAGTCAGAAAGTTACGGCTAGCTTGTTGTTCCAAGGCGTAGATTCAAAGTGGCTGGAGAGGCGCCACGGCGTCCTCACCTTCCGCCTGACGCAGGTCCTCACCGGACACGGCAGCTTCGGGAGGTTCCTGTGTCGGATAAGGCGGGAGAAAACGCCCGGGTGTCACCACTGTGTGGATCGCCCGGAGGACACGGTGGAGCATACGGTGGAGGTCTGCCCGGCTTGGGCAGAGCACCGCCGTGTCCTCGTGGAGGCGATCGGCGGCAGAGACCTTTCGCGTCCGGCCCAGGTTCAGGCCATGGTACGGAGCGAGAGGGCATGGGCAGCCGTCACCTCCTTCTGCGAAGCAGTAATGCTCGCGAATGAGGAGGCGGGACGGTTGAGGGAAAGGCAAGTTTCGCGCCCTCTCACCCCTAGCCGCCGCAGGAGACGACCAGGGCCTCGGGAATCCCGGGCGGATTTCCGGCCGCCGTCAGCACATATAGTAGGGGTCCACTAGGGTCGATGCCTGCCGGGGTCGCGGGAAGGTACTTATGGGTCACCGAGGCCCCCGTAACACAGGCAACAGGAAGGAATACGGGTGGGTTTTAGTCAGTAAGAGTATGACACACCCTCCCGCTCCGCCCAGAGCGGGAGAAGTTATTTGATGATTTCCCACCCTCAAAAAAAAAAAAGGCGTGGATTCAGCTATAGAGAAGGAATCCATGGATTGCAATTTGGAATATCCATATGAAATGTCTCAGTAGCAGCTCGGAGTTTTGATTTGAGCTCGGTAGCAATGGCAAGAGACTTGCCCGTGCTATAGGCCTAAACAAACATAATTGGCGAAATGTGAGTCGTGCACTATAAGGTCTATAATGTTGAATTATTAATTCACTGAAGTAATCAGTCATGTGTTAGCTGTCACTTTGTGGAATAAAATGGTCATATTTATTGTAACGGTGATCGTTTACTTTAATCGATTTATATACCTAAGTGTAAAATAAATGTAGGTATAATAGTTAGTGTAAAAGTCTAGAATACAATAAAAAGGACAATTTTTTTTACACAATGTGACAGCTAGCACATGTCAGGGATAACCATCACCTCATAAAGCAGTATTATTATAATATTACTTCACAGTGGAAAAGTGATGGAGCTGTACAGGACTTATAGCTCCATCTCTTCCTCACGCTGAAGTAATATTGAAATAATACTGTTACCCCAGTGAATTAATAATTCGAGTTTAAGTACACATATGCCATAATATTTGTTGAATAAAGGCGTATATACACCTCTGCGTAAATTTTCGGTGAGTTTTATAACAATATAAATGTTTAAATACAACAATGAGGTGATTCAAATTATATCCAAACACTCAGACAGTGTTATTGAGTAGATCGTAGATCGAGTGCAACCTGTATGCGGAACTGCTAGCCGATCGCGTCATCCAATCATTGTGGCTGGTTGGTGACATAAGGGGGCCACGTTCAAGGTCCATAGATATTTTTGTCAGTTGTAATAGAGTTGTCTATGGAATTAATAGTTATTACCACTTACCATTGTTTCTCCTACTTCCATGGTGTTCCACTTATAAAATTGGTTGTTCTTTAGGTCTACGAATCACAATAGCCCAGAACTGGGAATCATGTCTCTGTCATCTTCTGTTTTTATAGTTTTAAGATGTTTTTAGGGTTCCGTACCTCAAAAGGAAAAACGGAAATCTTACGGGATAACTCTTGTGTCTGTCTGTCCGTCTATCACAGCGAATTTGCTCCGAATAACAATAATATATAAACAATAAAAATAATACTGGACCGATTAAGTTGAAATTTGGTACGCATCTGAATTTCTGTGACCCAAACACGGACATATATCGTAAATAAATTAATTTTTAATAGGAGGGTCACTTTTGGGAATTAGGAAAAAAAAAAGTTTTGCAAACTGTACCGTGTGACATATTTAACGAAAGGGCTTGAAAGTGGAAAGAGAGAATTGACCATTCTCCCCTTATGGGGATAAGGAAACTACTGACCCTAAATATATAAAAAAAAACAGAATGTAGTTCTTTACTTATAGATTTCAGGAAAGCCTATAAGAAGTCTATGGTGTTAAAATAACTTGGTAAATCTCTCAATATTGTGCGTACAAACTTACATTTGCAGTTGGCTTTTCACAACAATGTTAAGATTGTTGTTGGGATAAATGCATCCCAACTACGGCACCCTTCATTGTGGGTGGTCTGACACGCACTAGACCGGTTTTTTTTTGTTGCAATGGGCTTGTGGCTAAGTTATAACAGCCGCACGGGTCGATCGATAAGGTTAAGCTACGCTTGCCGTGGTTGATCCGTGGATGGGTGACCATCTTTACATACACAAGATCTCTCCGTGCCTCGGAAAGCACGCTAAGCCGTTGATCCCGGCTGTCATTTGTTGATATTTGACAGTCGTTACGGGTAGTCAGAAACCCGAAAGTCTGACAACCAGTCTTACCAAGGGGTATCGTGTTACCCAGTAACATGGGTTGTGGAGGTCAGATAGGCAGTCGCTCCATGTAAAATACAGCTCAGCTGCATCCGGTTAGACTGGACTGGACTGGACTGGTCTGTCTGTCTACCTATCTGTAACGTCTCACACTCTGTTGTAATTTGACCTATGTTTACAAATAAAGCATTCTGATTCTGGAAGCCGACCCCAACATAGTTGGGAATAGGCTGGCAGATGATGAAAACAAATTTTAATAGAGTGCTACTATTCAGAGCGGAATACACAGCATTACTTCTGTTACGATTGAAAATAATAAAGTCAGCATTAAACAAATATCTTAGTAGGTAAGTCGCTAATGAAAAACGTTTTTAGGACGAATACTGCCAAAATGCATTTGACATTTTATCCAGTAACAATCTCTTAGTAACTACCCATTGTGTTACCATATTATCTACGTAAGCTATTGTTTCTACCACACTGAAAACCTGTTGTTTTTTCATCATTTCCGATACTTACAACTTAGGAATCAATTGTGGACTAGGCAACAGAGTCGACTGTGTGTTTTCAACCGACTTCAAACAAAGGAGGAGATTATGCGTTCGCTATTATAGGTATTGTCTTAATAAGTGGCATTTTGAAAGTTCTAACTGCAAAGATGTTAAAATATCATCATCATTGTCATTAAGGCGCCTGACAAGACCCAATTGACCAAAATAGGCTTAGCTGAAGAAAAAAAATTGCCAAATCTGTATAGTTTGTGGTAGCGGAAAAAATATATATGTTAATTTTGAACATATTTCCCAGAACTTGGTTGTTACCACAACACGTTTTGAAAAAAAAAATCTCGATACAAACTAAAGTTAAACTAACCTCTTACTTTGAGTTCTAATCCAAAATATCTTTATTAAATATCGACACACGTTACGTATTTAATTAATAACAAGAACGTCTTATTTGAAGGCAGAACTTGGTTGTTTTTTATTTTCGATTACTCAACTCAATTTTGAGTAAATAGATAATTGCTTCATATTTTGCAATAAATTACAAGCGTTGTGTCATCGCGCTTCTCTTTTTTTTTTCTATGCAATCTGACAGTGACCGCGGTTTAGGTGTTGTCAGCGTCTTAACTACACCACTTTCTCGTTTGTCCCATAATCCGCGCCAATCGTACTCAGAATTTATCGTACCCTATAGTCTGTTCCAAAATGTCTCATGAAAATGTAAACAATCCATGTTCCGGTAAAATTATTACGCAATCACTTACTAAAGGGAATTAGCAAAATATTCAACTGTATTTAGAAGGTTTCAACTTTATCTCGCCACTTTTTCCAACGATTATTGTTTGAATAATATTATTAAATAGTAATGGAAAAATCATCGACAGAAACTAGGGTTGTAAATTTATTTTTACAACCTAACCTCCAATCCTCAATTGTCATTTAAAATATATTTAAGGTATTTTAAAATTAGTATTTCGGGTTACAAATATTCAAATTTACAGCCTAATGCCCAAAGAGCAAAAAGGGGATAAAAAGGGGTCTATTTTTATTATATACATGTACATACTATGTATATTTTAGTGTTAGCTTATCTATTTTAGTTAAAATCCATTAAAATATTCTAACCGAAAAAAATAACCTTAAAATATATTAACAATACGATAGTCATGCTCCTATTTACAGCACTTCATTTGTAAGTGGCATTACAAATTGGTATCCTCGGGTATATTTTCTGAGCATTTGTTTACAGTTTAATCAGATACTTTAGGAACAAGCTTTAGGGCAGGTTTGCCAATGCCAAGGTTGCTGGTTGTTGATCCTTTCCATTTCTGTTTAGCCCTACTCCTCTGCTACATGGTAATGATGATTATTTGTTTATTATTCCTCAGAACGGGCTGAACGCGCTTCACCTGGCCGCTAAAGATGGACACATCTCTGTGGTCGAGGAGTTACTAAAACGAGGCGCCACTGTCGACGCGGCCACTAAAAAAGGTAAGCTCTTTAAAAAGAGAGAATAAATATCATTTATTTGGTAACAGTTCGTGAAACACAAAATACAAATATATAGAAAAGTGAAATGTTTGAACAAAACAGGGCTCTACTGCAGTTTATAAAACGCACGTGCGAAGCTTCACAATTTTATAGCGTACCTATAGATGTCTGTAAAACACTTTCGCAAAATTTCACACTGCGCAAACGCCTAGTTTTTGAGAAAAAATCTTGAAGTTTCAGAGAATTTAACTTATTTACGCGAAGGGGACGACGGGGACACAACTCAAGCGAGCGAACGAGCCCTCGTAATACCTTTCGTGTTGGGTTTCTTTTAACCCTGCAGACAGAAATAGCGAAGCGATCGACTAAGCTTTACACATATTTTTCTTTTTTATTTGACCTTGACCTTCTAGGAATTTTACATTGACCTTCAAGATGTCATTGACCTCATTATTATTTGGAACCAAATTTAGACCCGCCACGTGATCTCCATCCTTAATACTGCTACTACTCCACCAAATCCGAAATAAACTTTTTCTCGGCGCCTATAGTTTTACGCACTTTAGGGTTTCCAAATATACATTAAATAGGCTCTGTTCTAATTCCCAAAAATAGCTACTATAAAAAAGCGGCGGGTTATAAAGTGAAGTAGTTCCCAAAACAGTGTGTGCCTCACAGCTGCGCCACGAAGGTCCATATCAGCATTTTAGTACTGGTAACCGCCTCCACCCGCTTTGCTTATTGCAAGCACATTATGTGGATGTTTTCAAGCCCGCTTTAGTGGAGTTGTTGATATTGCCAATATCTGACAAAGTGCGTAATCGATGAATGTTCAAATGGACCAATTAAGGGGTTGTAACCAGTTGTGGCTTTTTTTGGTATTTGATAATTGATAAGAATTACCGCTACTACTTGTATCTTGGATTCATGGCATGAACAAAAGGTATACAGGGTTGCGATTAAGTCCCTGCATCCCTTAAGGGGGTGATTCCCACTTGTCTTCGCTATCTTTCGCTATGAAAATCATATCCGATTCGTGATTAAAAAAAAAACAAATTCCTACACGGCAGTAGACAGACTATTTGGATGAATGTATCAAAAGTTTCTGACTTTCATAGCGAAAGTTGTTTAATATGACGAGTAGAATCACCCCCTTTTTTTTTTGAGGGTGGGAAATCATCAAATAACTTCTCCCGCTCTGGGCAGAGCGGGAGGGTGTGTCAGACTCTTACTGACTAAAACCCACCCGTATTCCTTATTGTTGCCTGTGTTGCGGGGGCCTCGGTGACCCATAAGTACCATCCCGCGACCTCGGCAGTCATCGGCCTTAGTGGACCCCTACCTTTGTGCTGACGACATCTCTTTGAGGCGCGCGTGGAATACAACGCGCCGTATGGATGGATGGATGGATGGATGGATGGATGTTTGTTAAGGCTCCTACATATTGTACCTTCCCGCGAAGAATCACCCCCTTAAAGTGACTAAATCGACAACCTGTATAGATAACTACTCTATTAGAATAAGTGGAAAAAGCCTCAATACACAAACAAATCATAACATCAGTATTTGTTATAGGAAATTATGCCATAAAACTTTTTAGATGATGTAGAATCCTTTATAGTATCAAGGGTCAAAAGATAAGTTTATCTCATCAACCATCTTCTCTTTTCAGGCAACACAGCACTCCACATAGCATGTCTCGCGGGCCAGGAGTCTGTGGCGAAGGCGCTGCTGGCGGCGGGGGCGAAGGCCGACGCGCAGTCCGCGGCAGGATTCACCCCGCTATACATGGCCGCACAGGAGAACCACGCGGGATGTGTCAAGATGCTGCTCGCTGCGGGGGCCAGCCAGACTCTTGCTACAGAGGTGAGAAACGTGATAATAGTAGATTGTACAACTAGTGCATAAAAGAAGTTTTTGCCCGAGTAACACTCTGCTTTTCTTTCACTTATAACACTATTCCATTGGTTCACTTTTCACTGTTCAAAAATGTTGCAAAATTGAAGAAGAGAATAGCTAATTCCCGCCACCAAACGAAAAAAATGTTTTTTTTTCCAAGATGTGTCATTCGACTTGGGTACTTCATACTGCAAAGTCATTAAAAAGTTTCTTTGCGTTTTAAAATAAATGCCAGCTACTTTATCTGGTTTGATTAAATTAATGATAGAAAACACGGAAGTGATATAAATTAAAACAAATGAAACAAAATAACAACTTTAATCTGCGACGTTTTATTGTGCATGTTGTTGTTGGGCCTGATTATTTTAGTCTTAGAATAAAAAAAATCTTTATGCACTAGAGCATAAAAAGCGATTTTATGTCGCCTACGCAAAATATACAGACGGACTTTTAGAGCATGAGAAGTGGACAATATTATTTTATAAGCGAAATAAACGGAACCATACCAATAATAACACCACAATTTCAGCATACGGCTATTTACCTCTTTTTAGGGTTCCGTACCTCAAAAGGAAACAATGGAACCCTTATTCCAGACCATTCAGGGGAACGGTCAATTATAATGTATTTTCTTTATCTCCTTATCGACTGACTATAAATTTTGAAAAAAATACAGAGAATAGTTCTATACTTATAGATTACAGGAAAACCTATTAGAAGGCTATGGTCTTAAAATAAAATGGTAAATCACTCAAAATTTTGCGTACAAACTTAAATTTACAGTTGCAATGTAAGCGGGAACATAAGTTTGTTGTTGGAAAAAATTCAACTGAAACTGAAAATTCATCCAACAAACAAATCCTTCATTGTGCGTGGTCCCAGACGCACTTGGCCGGTTTTTGAAAAAAAACTTACCGCGATGTATTCTAGATATATTTAAAGTTGCTTAAATAAGTAACAACCGCAGGCGGACCATTGCAACTTATACTTAATTAGAAGCTAGAGAAACCTCCCAAAAAGTCGCATTTAGTTACAACAACATCTTGTTATATATAATTATATTCTTTATATATTGTTAGATAGATTCATACATCTAGGAATTACTATTTGCAGATGCAACACTGTTGAGGAGTGCTTTAGTAAAATCTATCAAATACTGGTGGCTATTTATATCGTAACTTTGATTGGTATTTTTACCCGACTGCCAAGGAAGGGTTATTACTGGGTTCCACTTGCTATTAAACTTAATGCGGGTATTTAACTTAGGCTTTCAGCCCATAATATAGTCTGTTGAACCGAACTTTGTTTATAGTTTATTTTAATGTTGTTTTTTATTTTCTATTCTCAATCTTGTTTCGGTCTTTTTAGTGCATTACTCTTAAATTGTCTTTTTTGCAGTTGGGCTTTTGATTTTTTAAATTATTTTTATCTTTCCAGGACGGCTTCACTCCCCTAGCAGTGGCGATGCAGCAAGGCCACGACCGAGTTGTAGCCGAACTGCTAGAATCAGACACAAGAGGCAAGGTGCGACTGCCGGCGTTGCACATCGCTGCCAAGAAGAATGACGTCAAAGCTGCCACGCTGCTGCTTGAGGTAACTGCCGTAACTTCCTAATTAGTTCCAAGAACACAGAACTCTTGGGTTCTGTTAGACCAACTAAAATCAAAGTTTATCAACGGTTATGATTGATTAAGTAATGCAAATAACAGTGTCAAGTGGATTACTGGTCGTAGTATGTTGCTATTATTAGAGAAGAGAATATGAAAAAAAATGCTTAGAAAAAGTAGGCCATTGAAGAGATAATGAAAGTTCCTTTTGGTGGTTCACAGAACGAAAGAAAGAAAAGTATTCTTTCTTACTATTTATTTCGGACTGGCTCAGGAAATTGCAAAAAATAACTAGGTATAGCTAACAATTACTTAAACTATGTATGTTTTAACAAGTATCCCAAGCTTTTTATCTCTTATTAATTATTTGAGCTTAAAATACTTGAAATAAATGCCAAAAAATTGGGCCTTTCAATAAATCCTACCAAAGTTAACATCTTAACATCTTTGGATAAGTAATCAATTAATCAATAGTCTTTTTGTCAATATAGGTTACAACAGTGTGCAAGAGGTTACAACTGTTATACGAGTATTATAGTTTGTCTATGCTTTGCCATTTGGCGTACACATATACATTAATGGGCTTTTGCCAATTAAGTAAATTAATTTATAATAATTCAGTAGTATCAATGTCATTTAAATAAGTATGTAATTTAATTAAATGCAATAGGTAATGTCAGGTAATGCCAGGTAATGCCAATATTTAACGAAATGCGATAATGTCAATAAGTTACTGATAAGAAAAATGTTTAAAATTGATATTGTCCCCAGAATTATTAGTAGTCGTCATACATAAATAGTCATGTTGCGATTATACAAACATTATTACATCAAATGATAAATGATGATATATGATTTTTATTTCTGTAAGTAGGTTTGTACAAACACTTACGCGTCAATCATATTTTTGAAATAAAGATAGATGAGGTCTGCGTTTCCTATCCGACTACTCTGGGAAGAAAGGCCGAAACAAACTCAGAGGTCTCTTTTAAAGTCCAGACATAATCTTGGTCAGATCCTGTGAAGGCCATGTAGATCGGTGTCTGTGGGTCCTTTTTAGAAAAGAACCACACAGATTGAGTGGACCTGTCCAGTCAGTGCACGCCTTTGTCAGTAATCGTGCAGCTCAACTCAGAACTTAAGGAGCTCAACGATGCGACGAACAATACCAAAGAAAGAACATTTGGGTAGGCCGGAAAGAACTGTAAACTTGATATTGGTGCCGATTCCCTTGTTCACAAGCTAAACTAAATTTAAGTTCAGTGCATCTTTTTCTTTCTATTTCATTAAGAAAAGGACAGAAGATACATTTTAGTTTAGTCCTGTCAAATTAATCAGCGCCTGTCAGTACTTAAGTTTAGACGTGGTTAAAAACTTGCCTACTAAAATTACGTCAATTTACGTCAAGCTCTGATTAATTTGACAGGACTAAACCAAAATTTATCTTCTGTCCTTTTCTTAATGAGATAGAAAGAAAAAGATGCACTGAACTTAAATTTAGTTTAGTTTGTGAACAAGGGAATCGGCACCAATAACTTCCTAAATTGTGTGTCCAGAACGAACACAACCCCGACGCCTGCTCCAAGTCCGGCTTCACCCCGCTGCACATCGCGGCGCACTACGGCAACGTGGGCGTGGCGCGCGCGCTGCTGGCGGCGGGCGCGGACGCGGGCCGCGCCGCCAAGCACAACATCACGCCGCTGCACGTGGCCAGCAAGTGGGGGCAGCTGGCGATGCTGGACCTGCTGGTGGAGAATGGTGGGTTACATGGAAACGGTTAAGGCTCCTTCAAACAGGCGCGACACAAAGGCACCGCGTGTAGCGCTACAAGCGGTGCCTTTGTGTCGCGTCACGTGTCGCCCTTGTTTGTAAGAGTCTTTATTCTTTTAAAGAAAAAACAAATGCAATAAGCAAAATCTTCGGGCGCTATCAGAATACCAGCGCTGCGGAATTTATTTTTTAAATATTGCAGCATTATGCTGAGATAGGAGTCTTTTTGGCGTCGTACTTTGTCTTTATTTTTTTTTTTTTTTTGGCTGAATAGAACAAATTAGTTTTTACTTTTTGTATTTCTTGTGCGTGTCCCAAATATTTTTTTTTATTTCTTTCAAAAGGGAAAGCCTGATTAAAAGAAGCGATTTAATCCCGATTATTATTATTTTGAGTTAAGCCTGATTTATACGAAGCGATTTAATTGTCAGTGGCATAAGCCATAAGTTGAAGCAACAATAAAATTCATTTGTTGCATTAATTTGATCGTATGCCACAGGGAAGAACGTGCATTGCGTAAAAGAGGCTAAAAAGATGATATTATTAAATAAGTACGGAAGTATCTGCTTGCCTTGGAGTGTAAGGTTGTTGAATGACACGTTAGACGGAAATATTTGGCTAGCGTTTTAAAGGATTTTTTTGGAGATTGTTGCTTTGTAGAGTGATCTCGATACTTATAGAGCTTTTGTACTAGAATTACACTATCCTAAAAATTAGGCTGGAGTGATCTCGACTACTTCAGAGAGTGTTTGTACTAGCGACAGCTTTAAACAAGTTGCTCTCGTAATTGTGTGTTTTGGATGGGGTGTGTTTTATTTAAATAGGTCGGAACTTTATTTTGTACAATTTATCGGTTAAGCCGCAGATATATGATTTAAGTGACTTTTAAATCTGTTATTACGCCATCAAATAATTCAATTTAGTTATGCAAAAATGGATGTTAAACTAGAACGCATACACATCAAATCTATATGTGAATATTTAAGTATTGTAGTTAAATACTTTATCAAATAAATTCAGGAAGAAATAATGTCTACCCAAAGCATAAAAAACGATATTACTTTTTATCTTCGTAAGCCATTTTCATGTTTAGTATGAACACACTATTTTGTTACCTATCTATAATTATATCTGTAATTTTTTTAAATATTCATATTTTCGTTACTAAAAATAAACACTCCCTTTGAAACCTTAAAAGGTTTAATTGCATCATGACGTGATCAAGACAACTGCTGCAATGTGTTTGATACGTCTGATTTGCACAGGGCAGCATACTTTGTCCGTAGAGATCGATACTGAAGTGCTATTCGGTTTCTCGTGTCGTAAATCATTAAAGGCACATCGCATGTCTGCCTAAATAGACTTTTCATGTAATAATTGATTGATGTGTGTAGGTTTTTAATACAATGCAGCAGGCATCCAAAGAATCTCGCGCTATTTAGCCGACAATTAGAACAAAGCAACGAAAATACATTGTAGCAACAAATCACATAAATCGAACGTAATATTTTCATCGGTATGACTCAATAATTACATATGTTCACATTTTTAAGTAAACACGCGACCATCTAATTATGTTTCGTATATGATTGAAATATCATATTGTAGGAATTTTCGTTTTAATTGGGCGTTTTTCACGATACCCTGTCAATCAAGCATCATTCGCGGTCCGGTTTGACAGCTGTAGACAGTGACAGATATAATAAACTGGAATTTCAGACTATTTCAGTGATAATTCGGCAATTTGTCTCGCGTGAAGCGCTATTGTCGTGAAATGTGATGTTGAGAAATTGTTCTGTACGATGTTTTTTTAATGAAAGTTCCGACATTGTTTTTCTGTTAAAATATTTCAGTAATTTCAGCATCATTAAATCATATAATAGTGTATGAAAGTTTGGTAGGTCACACGCAATTCACTTGCCAACTTGTTTACTACAGGGTGACATTGAAAACATGCGACAAATCGAAATGGGAGATTGTACACATCATTATGAACAACTTTTACTAAGGGACCAAAGCTACAATCCCAAAAAAAAACTGCTGTCCCCTACATTTATGTTCGCAATACCTCATCAAAATGTAGGAAAAGCAGATTTTTTTTTTGGGATTACAGCTTTGGTCCCTTAGTAAAAGTTGTTAATAATGATGTATACAATGTCCCATTTCAGTTTGTCGCAAGTTTTCAATTTCAACCTGTATAGTCTGTTTTTTTTAACAAACCATTACCGATTTCGACTGCGTTTCTATTGGTCCACGTAATCAACATAAAGTCAAAGAACAAAGAAAAAAACAAGAACAAAGGCGTTGGCCCCACCCCGACCAATGACCCATCTCACTCTGTTAATATCGGAAATGTGCAAGAGATATACTCAGTACTCGTTTGTTAATAAAACAGACTATAAGTGCATTATTCTATGCTTAAATAATCACGTTTCATCATATTTAAAACAAGCATTTAAGGTTCAATTAAATGTTCACCTATGCTACCTACAATAGAGCTACCATTTACTGGGTACGTCTCTAAATGCCTTGAATGTGCCCTGGCGGCTGAGAGTATGTCGTGCTCACTCAAATGTCTTGCTGATGGTGGCGTGTGTGTTGGATCATTTAGCTCCCTTCAAAATGGTAGTGCTGAATGGTGCCGATCCATGCGTCATGTTCGAGAACGGGCGCCGTCAGCAGGGACTGGTCATTTCTTAGCTGCCACGGCTTATTTTAATATTTCGATTGTTGTTTTTTTGTTTTTATCTTTTTATTACGGACACTTTTAACGTGCACGTCTTTCTACATTATTCTCACATGTATAATTTCAACAAGAATGATGTAACCAATACTTTTTGCAACAACGTGGAGTTTCTTGTCCGTTATTCTCCATAGGTACCTACTACGCTTTTTTTTTGGGTGAGCAATTATCAACATAACTTCTCTCGCTCTGGGCGGAGCGGGACGGTGTGTCAGACTCTTACTGACTAATACCCACCCGTGTTCCTTCCGTTGCCTGTGTTGCCAGGGGCCTTGGTATCCCTTTCAGACTTTTTTTGTTTTATGTGGTGTACAACAAAGTTTGATAATTACATATTATAAGCATTATCAATAACACGAATAATCTTTGGTTTCCAGGTGCTAACATAGCAGCCGTAACTCGCGACGGCCTCACGCCTCTGCACTGCGCGGCGAGGTCGGGACACAGCAACGTCGTATCACGTTTGTTGCAACACGGCGCGCCCATAACCAGTAAAACTAAGGTATTGAGAGGATAGGCAGTGCTTACGTTTTTATAGGGAAGAAAATGTTTATGGCAGTCGCGAAACCAACCACACAACGTTACTACTCGTTGTTGGGCGATCGGCGATCACAAACGCCAGCTTATTATTTTTTTTTTTCATTAACTTATTTATTTTATTTATATTTACATATTTTGTCTCACTGCTGGGGGCATACGTCTCTCTTATATTTGCATATTTTGATAACTAAATAGCTGAATGTTATTCCAGGGCTTCGTTAGTTACAGGTAGTGTAATTAACTGAGCAAGCGAAGCATCTCTGCTTCAAGTATGGCAAAATATGTTTTCCTCTGTCAGTTTGTTGGTATTTTACAACCGATCTGGACGAAATTTGATATACTGGTTTTACGACTTTATATATTTTTTTTTCGTCGGGGACTTTTGATTGGAGGGGTACTTCGTCCAAAAAGGGGCTAAAAGAGGGCTACTGGATATCTCCGCTTTATGAGATTGATTTCAATGGTTATTTTTTATTTGAAAGGTAGTAACTTTAGGTTGGTCTCATAGAAATTTGGTAAAGATCATATGAGGATCTTCGGCGTGATGAGCAAAATTAGTCTTCAAAATGCATTAAATTGTTCACTTTTAGATTTCTGGTTTTAAATTTGCATTGCATGGTATATTAATTCTTGCAAAAAACTTTGTGGTCGCGAGGTCTTCTGTCCGCACTACTAGTTTAGTATAACCACGGCTTTATTAAATCGTCGAATTAGTAGCGAAGAGACTACATTTGAAAGTCAACTTTATCTGCTTTAAACCAAATATCTCTTAAATTGTCTTATTAGTGTTGGTCGCTTCGTCATTGCACAAAAATTGGATCTTTTACCAAAAAAATGTTTTTTTTTGTGTTTAGAATGGTCTGACCCCTCTCCACATGTCCGTGCAAGGCGAACACGTGGAGACGGCGAAAGTTCTACTGGCAGAGGGCGCACCCATTGATGACGTCACTGTAGACTACCTGACGGCATTACACGTCGCTGCACACTGCGGACACGTTAAGGTAATGTCAATCTTTTATGTTATGTGATAGAGTCGGATTCAGTTTGGATGTGCAGAAGTATGAAACTTAGAAGAATGATTGTGTCGATAACAAGATATCGGTTTTGTAGTAGTGTTAGCTGAAACGAAAATATAAATGATAACATTTTACACTTTAAACCAGTCTGCCTACGATTGGTATCAGAGGAATATCAACCGAATTTCACACAACATAAAGTTGGTTTTAGAATGACAGTTATTATAACATTTTATTTTATGTTTTAGGTCGCAAAACTACTTCTAGACAGGAACGCGGACGCGAATGCTCGTGCTCTCAACGGGTTCACTCCGCTACACATTGCTTGCAAGAAGAACAGGCTCAAAGTCGTCGAGTTGTTGCTCAAATATGGCGCAAGTGAGTATCTTAATAAAACCTTTGATTAAAATTTAAATGCTTATCAGAAACGTGTCTGTTTCACTGCCATTTAAGATAATTGACAAAACGAAGGAAGTAATTCATAAAGGTCAAAATCCCTCGATTTTTTCAAAAAGACTAGTTCTTTGTAGAACATAATCATCTGCCTAGCCTTTTCCCAACTATGTTGGGGTCGGCTTCCAGTCTTACCGGATACAGCTGAATACCAGTATTTTACATGGAGCGACTGCCTATCTGACCTCCACAACCCAGTTACTGGGTAACACGATACCCCTTGGTAAGACTGGTTGTCAGACTTTCGAGCTTCTGACGACCCGTAACTACTGTCAAAGATCCAAGAATGACAGCCGAGACCAACGGCTTAACGTGCTTGCCCAGGCACGGAAGGGTCTTGGTATGTAAACCTGGTCACCCATCCTGGGACCAACCGCGACAAGCGTAGCTTAACCTGATCGATCGACCCGTGCGGCTGTTATTACTTAGCCATAAGCCCTACTAGTCCATTGTAGAACATACGTTTACTTATTAGACGAGCTTCCGATTTGTAAAAGCCTGATGTTTCTTATGTCATCGATTGCTGTCGTTAGGGTTTCAAACTTAAAAGGTAAAATGGAACCAACATAAGACAATTTTTTTTTTGTCCGTTTGACTGAGGTTGTTTGATGAAACAACACTCCTCTATCAAATCGCACGACGTGCGATTTGACTACAGATTATTAATAAGTTTTCAAAAATCGCTTGAGAGAGTAATAACAATACTGGAAAAATATGTTTAAAAAAAAATCTCGGATACGTCGCCGTTTTGCTAAAGCTCTGTAGGCAGAATAACGAAATATCGAAGCATAATGGATTGGTTATTGCATGCAAGTGATTAAAGTTCCAAAAAGACATAAAAATCATAGTATCCAAGCCGTAATATTTTTGTCTATTGTCTTTTGTGGTTATTCTTTTTTCTTATTCGCTTGTATTATTATTATTAATTGGCTTACCATACCTAGATTATAATGTAAATGATGTGGTCTGCTATAATTGGAAGCTCACACTTGTACTTGTCCCTGTTCTATGTAAACTTGCATGTTTCTTGCATTGCTTCTGTTGGAGATCCAATAAATAAATAAAAACATCTTTCACAGGCAAATCGGCAACAACAGAATCAGGCCTCACCCCGCTCCACGTGGCTTCCTTCATGGGCTGCATGAACATAGCTCTCGTACTGGTCGGCGCCGGCGCAACCGCAGACGCGGCCACGGCGAGAGGCGAGACGCCCTTACATCTCGCGGCCAGGGCGCACCAGACTGACCTAGTGAGGGTGCTGCTCAGGAATAATGCCAAGGTAAGATAGTCTCGCGGGAAGATACTAAAAGGTTACCGAGGCCCCCGGCAATACAAGCAACGGAAGGAATACGGGTGGGTTTTAGTCAGTAAGAGCCAGGGATGGGCGTAACTAGTTACTTATGTAATCTAATTAATAATTGAATTACATAATAATTTGATTAAAATGTAATCTAATTACATAATATTCAATTACATTGTAATTAGATTACTTTGGATGTGCTATGAAATTAATTACAATGTATTGAATTACAAAATAATTTGATTACAAGGTAACCTAATTACATTGTATTCAATTATATTGTAATTATAATAACTTTAAATATGAAATGACGCATGCTTGCATCGCAATTTTTTGTATAATTATGTGTTTCATTTTCGTATTTGTCAAAAATGTATTAATTTTTGTAAGACGCAGATGTCCTATTACGGCCATTACTAATATAAATGTGTAATTACGTTTTATCAGATTACTTATAATATGTAATATGTTATAATGTAATTAGATTAACTTGTAATTAAATTACTTTGTATTTAATTACAGTAAGTACTCATTGCAATTAGTTACTTGAGTAATCTGTTCCAAAGTATTTTAATTACTAATTACAATGTAACTGTAATTTGTAATTATTAATCTAATTACTTTTTGCCCATCACTGGTAAGAGCCTGACAAACCCTCCCGCTCTGGGCGGAGCGAAGGAGAAGTTATTTGATGATGTACCAACCAAAAAAAAAAAAATTTGTCCACTTTGCCAACGTTAGTGTAAATTTGAAAAAGAAATTGGATCCCACGAAGTTTGCACTCTTTGGTGACTAACTAATGTTAGGCGGGCTAATGGCGTGACACACATAAAATGATAATTGATCGCAATGGGATTCATTTTGACAGTTCACCCACGTCCATTGCGTTATTGACGTTGTAGAGCAGATGAGTTTTAAAACCTATGAAGCAATGGATTAGCAATATGCTTCAAAAAGCTCGGATTGTGATTCAAACTGTGTTACGCAATTATGGTGCAGGTCAGATGATCAGTTTTTGGAGACTGTCTGCTGCAACCACGACGACAGAAAGGTTTTTTTTTAAGATAAAGTTCGTTTGTTGCGCCACTTCTTCATCCCAGCTAAAGCACTAGGAAGTGGTGAAGGGCGCCTGTTTAGGGGGACTGTCTTATGTAACTTTGACGTTCGAAAAGTGCTGATTTTCAGCCTGGTTTGAATAAATGACTTTTGTTTTGATTTTATTTCACAAAATTTTGCTGACCCCAGCACATACAGTTTGAAATCTATAGTCATTTATTTTCTTACCAAACTTAACAGCTATGAGGATTTACCCCTAGACTAACTCCCTACCTTGTTATAGGTTGTTTATTGAAAATATTATTCTATTATCAATCAATAATAATAATGTATGATTGTGATGAATGTGGATTGCTTTTATATGTATTTAATTTATAAACTGCCTCGTTGGTCTAGTGATCGCAAGCGCTACTGCTGAGCATGTGATCTAGGGTTCGATTCCCGGGTCGGGCAAAGTGTTATTGGGTTTTTCTATATAGAATTTCTCAGTGGCAGCCCGGAGTCTGGATTTGTGCCCGGTTGACCGTAATAGGCTCGCCCCCGATACATGGGACTTAAACAGAAATGGTGAAATGTGGGTGTACTACAGGCCCAACCCTTCGGGGAAACATGGCGTAATGTTATGTTATGTAATTTAACTTCCGCCTTCTTCTTCTTAACGTTTCAGCGGCAATTGGAATAGAGACGGTCCTTATATATAAAGAAATGTCCAAAATATTATATAGAAATAGTAGATTGTGCAACTAGTGCATAAAAGAAGCCATTTTACCCCGAGACGAAACATCTACCTGAGCCAGGGGCGAAGGTGGATAGTTATGTCGAGGGGTAAAATGGCTCGTTTTTGCCCGAGTTATACACTCTGCTTTCAGTTCGATTGCGAGAAAATAAAACAGGCATAAAGTATACAACAGTATTTACTTGTTTCTCTGATCTCTAACGCATGAAATTGTCGTACGTGTTGAGATAATTGTTGATAAGTTGCTTGGATTTCGGCGGTAATATTTCTTCAACCACGTTTTTCGCATTCTACTTCATTAGCGTGTTAGGCAAGAGTGTAATTTCTTCGTCACATGAATATTCTATTGTTTTAGTTTAATCACTTTTCACTGTTCAAAAATGTTGCAAAATTGAAGAAGAGAATAAATAGCTGATTCCCGCCACGAAACTTTTTAAACTTTTTTTAAATTTTCAACATGTGTCATTTGACTTGGGTACTTCATACTGCCAAGTCGTAAAAACATTTTTTTTGCGTTTTTGAATAATAAAGGACAGCTATTTTAACTGGTTGTATTAAATTAACTATAGAAAACACGGAATCGGTATAAATGAAAGCAAATGAAAAAAAAAAAGACTAATCTTGGACGTTGCCTGTGGCTGTTGGGCCTACTTATCTTAGTCTTAGAAAAAAAGTTTATTTTATGCACTAGAGCATAAAAAGCGATTTTATGCACTAGAGCATAAAAAGCGATTTTATGTCGCCTACGCACAGCATAAATACGAACTTTTGGAACATGAGAAGTGAAAAAAGAATTACAGTAACAGGCTGATGTTATTATTGTAACCTTATCAATTTATTTATTGGTATTAAATACGTGTCGTTCGTCGCAGGTGGACGCCCGCGCCCGGGAAGAACAAACCCCGCTCCACGTGGCCGCGCGCCTGGGACACGCCGACATCGCCGCGTTATTGCTGCAACATGGCGCAGATGTTGCTGCCACGACTAAAGACAGATACACGCCGCTGCATATCGCTGCTAAAGAGGGTAAGTCTTTTGACGAACGGTTTTTTTTGACGTGATAACGTCTTATAAATCGATGAAGGCTGGCTGCACGCACGAAAAAGTGTCACGGTCCGCCTGAGCCGAGCGTGCAAGCGAGAGCGCGGAACTAGCGATAGAGAGGCACGATTGGCCTAAGCGTTCGGCTCGTGACGCATCTCTCTCTCGTTATCACGTAAGATTATCGTCCATAAATCGACTTTACAGACAACCAATTTTTTTCCAGTTTTTAACTGTATTTTGTTCTTGTTTAAACAGTAACTTAATTTATCTTTATTCCTCGTTGCCTTTACTGCCTCTTTGGTCTAGTGGTTGCAAGTGCTACTGCTGAGCATAAGGTCCTGGGTTCGATTCCCGGGTCGGGCAAAGTGTATTGGGTTTTTCTATTTGGAATAGCTCAGTAGCAGCCCGGAGTCTGGATGTGCGCCCGGTTGATGGCAATAGTCTCGCCCCCTATTACATGGGACTAACTGGCGAAATGTGGGTGTACTATAGGTACACCTCTGTTCAATCCTTCGGGGAAACAAGGCGCGATGTTATGTGTTTTATGTGTATCTTTATTGAGAAGATGATGCAGAGAATTAGAAGCAACAAAGAGTAGAGATGAGGTGAGATTTGTGACACATCTCTTCTCTAGCAGGCTTAGCATGGCGCTTTCTATTTTTACGAAGAATATATACAGCTCTTTCTGTACAAAGTGATATTTAGTCTTTCGTTTCTAACGATCTTAGTCTAGGTCCTTTTTTATGTAGACGATATCAAAAATGGAGAAACGAAATGTCTCTTTGTATAGAAAGAGCTTTGTCTATTCTTTGTAGAAACAGAAAGCGTCATGTTAATCTTGCAGTACTCGTAATTTTACAGCAACTACAAATTCTTTTAAAAGTAAGTATATTTCAGTTCTTTAACGTTAAAAATCAGTACCATTAGTCCCGTAAATCTACTCTCGTTTGAGTCGCTTGCACAGGCTCCTTGGTCTGCCTTATCAAAGGTCTTACGAGGTGTGTAACAATCTCAAAATATTACCATAAAAGACTCTATCTTACTAAAACTTCTCCTTAACAGGCAAAGAAGAAGTAGCCGCAATCCTCCTGGACCACAACGCGCCCATAGAAGCAGAGACCCGCAAGGGCTTCACCCCGCTGCACCTGGCGGCCAAGTACGGCGACACGGGCGTGGCGCGCCTGCTGCTGGCGCGCGGCGCCGGGCCGGCCGCGCCCGGCCGCAGCCACATCACGCCGCTGCACATGGCCACGTACTACGGCCACCCCGACATCGCGCTCACTCTCCTAGACAAAGGTACGACTATGTTTAAGACCAGTGGCGGTACCTTCATACAGATTGAAATTGAAAACATGCGACAAACAGAAATGGGAGATTGTACTCGTCATTATGAACAACTTTTACTAAGGGACCAAAGCTGTTTTCGCGAAAAAAAAATCTGCTGTTCCATACATTTTGATGTGTAATGCGAACATAAATGTAGGGAACAGCTGATATTTTTTTCGCGATTTCGGGTTTGGTCTCATAGTAAAAGTTGTTCATAATGATAAATATGGTCTCCTATCTCAATTTGTCGCATGTTTTCAATTTCACCCTGTATAAGCCCAAAAGCCTTATGCCTTACTAAAATGGATGGATGAATTCACTTTTAATTTATTGTACCTAACCAGTAGTTTATGAGAAAATTGCGATGATACATACGTAGGTACCTACATACTCAGTCGAAAACTGAACTTTCTTTTTTTGAAATCGGTTAAAATTTTATTGGGCTTGCGTTATTTTGAAACCCTAGGCACGCCACTGTTTAAGACGCTGACAACACCTAAACCGCGGTCACTGTCAGATTGCATAGAAAAGAACGAGAAGCGCGATGACAAAACGCTTGTAATTTATTGCAGAATATGAAGCAAATATCTATTTACTCAAAATTGAGTTGAGTTATCGTAAATAAAAAACAACCAAGTTCTGCATTCAAATAAGACGTTCTTGTTATTAATTAAATACGTAACGTATGTTAATATTTAATACAGATATTTTGGATTAGAACTCAAGGTAAGAGGTTAGTTTAACGTTAGTTTGTATCGACATTTTTTTTTCAAAACGTATTTTCTGGTAAATATGTTCAAAATTAAGATATATATTTTCCGCTACCACAAACTATACAGATTTGGCAATTTTTTTTCTTAAGAGAAGCCTATTTTGGTCTATTGGGTCTTGTCAGCGCCTTAAGTGCATCTAGCTTCCTGGACCGAGGAAACAGAAAAATGGGACGATGTGAGGTAACTTGCAGCTCTGCTCCTGACCGCTGAAGACTGCGACATCCGATCTAAACCGTAACGACTAGTGTGTGCAGTAGTTTTAAATTAATTTTCAGCTGAACTGTTGAAAACAGGTGAAGTAGATAATCGATCGAATCAATAGAGAGCACTGGTGACCCAGTGGTAACAGACGAGACTTACCGATTTGTAGGTCGTAGGTTTGAACCCAGGCAGGCGCTTCACTTTGTGTAAATCATTTCATCACCACTGCTCTCAAAACGGTGAAGGAAAACATTGTGAGGAAACCGGCATGTCCTAGAACCAAAAATTCGAAGACATGTGACGTCTACCAACCCGCACTGGGCCCGCGTGGTGGATTACGGCCCACTCCCTCTCATCGAGAGGAGGCCTGTGTCCCTGCAGTGGGAACATTATAGGCTGCTGCATTATGCTAGATAATCAATAACACAGCTACAGTGTATCTCAGAATTGAATTCATTAAAATAGCTAAGACTGATTTATATTTCTGACTAAAACTACAAATACATAATTATATGAGTAAGGAACACGAGTTAAAGATCTTCGACTTTACTATTAAGAAAATACTAAAAATCAATAGCACCTCAACATTTTCATAAGATTTTATTTGCTAATTCTTCCCTCATTTAGACCTATGTAATCTGTAATCATGCTAGTATCAGTAAGCTAGAGCATATTATCTTATAGGTGGGTCGCCACACTCGCTGGCGAAGAATGGACACTCAGCATTGCACATCGCGTGTCGACACAACCATCCAGATATCGCCTTCGCATTGCTTGAACATGGTGAGTTTAACCGCTAGTTAAATTATGGAATTTCATTTTTTTCAAGGTCGATATAGATCGATAGAAAAAAAACAATGAATATATGAGAAAAATATATCGATATAACGATCCACCTGTCGATGTTGAATGTCGATAGATTTTAATTTTTAATTTTCAATTGGCTACGATTCAACAAAAACTGTCATTCTGAAGTTAGAACTCCGAAGTGTATATGGAAAATGGATGTACACACGGCTCCAAATCAAGCTATACATTTCCAGTTTACGCTGACCTCGCATTGTACGGAAATCCCATACAATGCGAGATCAGCTGATTCTGGAAATTTATAACTTGATACGTAGCCGTGTGTACACCTGAAAAATGTTTTGTTTTCAATAAATAAATAAATGGCCAGCCATTTAATTATTACTACATTTTTGCAGATATATTCGCTAGTTAAGGGATCGTCCATTAATCACGTGAGGCTCGAAAGTGGGGAAATACTCACGAAATATCACAAGGAGAACTGGGGGGTGGAGTGAGATATCACGTGTACTTATTTTTTCGTTGAACGCATGTTCTGGATCTTTGATGTTGATATGAGTCTTAAAAGAACCTTTTTCTCACACAGATGCGGATCCCAGTGTCAAGTCTAAGGCAGGCTTCACACCGTTACACATGGCGGCACAGGAAGGACATGAGGATTGCGTGGAGATGCTCATCGAACGAGGGGCTGACGTCAATGTACCAGCTAATAATGGTAGGAACGACTTTATCTGTAGCTTGATGGACCTTGGGTACAATTTATCGTATACCGATCTAGAAGCACTTTACCCGCGGGTTAGGGAACACTAAGACTTGAGGAATGCAAGATTAATTCCAAGGAGATAACTTAAGTTCCCTTTTTTTGGGTGGGAAATTATCAAATAACTTCTCCCGCTTTGGGCGGAGCGGGAGGGTGGATCAGACTCTTACTGACTAAAAACCCACCGGTGTTCCTTCCGTTGCCTGTGTTCCCTTTCGGACTTTCCCATGACCCCGGCAGAACTAAAGTCCCTGTATGGTGTACACGATGGAATTAACAGGGTTACTTTTGTGCAACGCACCTCAAGCAAACAGCGTTCTTTTCAGCCTCGTTCACAAATAAATCTTCTTACCACACTATGAGCCAACCAAGAATTCCTCGGTTTTATTAGTCTTTTCAAGATTCAAGATATATTTATTTTGTAAAACATGACCACGGTCTTATGATTAATATGAGGTAGCCAAATGTTTTGCCATATATAGCGTACATAACTCGTCATACTCATAATTCATCGTTGTACTTCCAGCAGGCTTAGCATGACACTCTCTATTTCTTCGAAGAATAGACACGGCTCTTTCCATACAAAGTGACATTTCGTTTCTCCTTTTTTGACATCCCACCGTAGAAATCCTTCTACATAAAAAAGGACTTAGACAAAGATCGTTACAAACGAAAGACAAGATGACAGATTGTAGAAGGATTTCTACGGTGAGATGTCAAAAACTGAGAAACGAAATGTCACTTTGTATAGAAATAGCCGTGTCTATTCTTCGAAGAAATAGAGAGTGTCATGCTAAGCCTGCTGGTTAGAATTGAAACCATCGGCCCACATCGAAATCCGTCTACATTCTGGAACCATACATGTTAATGTTTTGTAAAACCATTTTTCCTCCCCAGGTCTAACCCCGGTCCACTTAGCAGCTTCAGAAGGCCGCACGGGGGTCCTGAAGGCTCTGATGGCAGCCGGAGGACAGGTGAACGCGCGCACTCGCGACGGGTACACGCCGCTGCATGCGGCCGCGCACCACGGGCACCACGCCGCCGCGCGCGCGCTGCTGGGCGCGGGCGGCGACGTCACCGCCAGGGCTGCGCACGGGTACGAAGCAAGGACATTATTGTTGGCCAAATTTAGAAATAGAAAATAATGTTCATTGCTATCGATGTGCCCAGGCCCGCCTGAGCTGTTTTATCTACCGAAGTGCAAAAAAATTTCATGCTCCGTTATCTCAATGTCGTACATAAATTTACAAAGTAGGAACACCTATATTTGTATGAATGGTCAAGAGAAATCTAATCCATCCGAGAAGGGGTGAAACTATTTTCGCGCTGGCTCCGCTCGCTCTTCCATCGTACGTTCTCTTCATTCTTACCCAATAAACCTTTCTGCATTATATGTCGACATAGTGACGCCTATTTCTGTATGAACAGTCAAAAAAAAATCTAAACTATCCAAGACGGGGCGAAACCCACGCACAATGGTCCACCTGAAGGACTAAGTGCAGCAACCAAACCCTCTAACATAGAACATAGACGGGGCGAAATTTATGAGCTCGCTACGCTCGCTCTTATATCGACAAAGTAATACCTATTTTTGTATGAATTTTGAAAACAAAATCTAACCTATTTGAGAAGTGATGCAACAAGAAAAGCATAATGTGGCGCTGAAGCTGCAGTTCCCTGAAAATAATCACAAGTTCAAGCAGACATCGCAACAGTTTTGTGCATTATTTTCAGTAAAATTTTCGGGTTGCAATTGCTTTATTCACATGGTAAATTTCACATAAAACTTTATTTCCTCTGTATCATAATATATATAGCTATCAGTATTTTCATCATTATCCTGAAGTTAAAAATAAATATTAAACCCATTTTTGGGAAACCACCATTTATAATCAATAACGGCTTGCGTATTTCAAAATCAAAAATGTTTATTTGCTAGAAAATACATACAAATTCAAGGAAAGATCTTATGTCCTAAAAGTCTTTGTATTCTGCCTGCAAGCAAGTGAATGATGTAAAGTGAGGAGTTTCCTGCCCGTTCTTCTCCATAGGTACATACTACGCTTTGGAATGGGCAACTAGCTTCATCTCTCTAACTGACCGACCCCTTGACAATTCAAAAGTGCCTGTAGTTGGTTTATTTAAAATGTATGATTTGAGTTTGAGTTTCAGTTATTAATCGGAAGTTATTGTATTCAGGTTCACACCATTGCACCAGGCGGCGCAACAAGGACACACACTGATCCTCCAACTGCTGTTGAAGCAGAGCGCCGACCCTAACGCCCTGTCTGCAGTAAGTATCGATGTTTTATTTGTCATTATGGAGAAACGATGAAATACTGAATGGCGAGCTTATACAAAAAAGTTTCCATATAACAAAGAGAAGACAAAATAGGCACATTCCACCTGGTAAAATAAAAAATTATAATTGAATTTCTCCTTTCTGAGGGGCTTGTGGCTAAGTAATAACAGCCGCACGGGTCGATCGATCAGGTTAAGCTACGCTTGCCGCGGTTGGTCCGTGGATGGGTGACCATATTTACATACCAAGCCGTTGGTCCCGGCTGTCATTTGTAGATCTTTGACAGTCGTTACGGGTCGTCAGAAGCTCGAAAGTCTGACAACCAGTCTTACCAAGGGGTATCGTGTTACCCAGTAACTGGTTAGTGAAGGTCAGATAGGCAGTAGCTCCATGTAAAAACTGGTATTCAGCTGTATCCGGTGAGACTGGAAGCCGACCCCAACATTAGTTGGGGAAAAAGCTAGGCAGATGATGATGATAGAATTTCTACGACTTGCTCAAACAGAATAATACTGCTGACTTAGCACGAGAACCGTAGAGAAGTGTTTTTTCGACGGAAGAATAGACAAAAATTACGTTTCCGTGTACAGACAGACAGTTGGCAGTTTTCTACCGAGAAATGTAGACAAGCGATTTCTATTCTTCAGTAGTGTAGAAAAAGAAAGAGTCATGCTAAGCCTGCTGGTGGAAGTGAAGCAAACAAGGTCTAGTTTTGGTCAAGTTTGATTAGAGGAATTCACTTTAGGTTGATTCTCTATACTACGGCAGCCAAAAAATGTACATTATTTCATCTAATAAGACTTCTGACCTAACTCCTTCTAGTTGGAATCAAATTGATTCCAATTAGTAATGCCAACGTTTTTATTCTTGATTATGTATCTAATACTCTAACAATATTGCTACTTAATTTAAATTGAATTATGACTACGACTATAAAATTATAAATATGTATAAACACACATGTTTGCATGACAAGTGTGTATCATTTAAGTTAAGACCTAAATTGTACCAACACTTATGGCAAATAAATTGATTTGATTTGAACGTGGTAAACCTTCCGAACAAATGGGATTCAGAACTCGGATATTTTGGGAGTAAACTCGCTGTTTGACAAAAGAGTAATAAATAAGATAAAATAAAAGTAATTAATTTCACACGTCTCTAACAAAGTGAATTTAATTACCAGAGTTATCTATATCAATAAATTCAATGTGTACCTATCAAGTACTGAAGCATTCACGCGTCAATTTCATACGTCATACCACTCAGAAATTACCACTTCATATGCTGCAGGAAAACTGATTGCAAATCAATTTACTTGATTTATAATCATTGGATCGTTAAGGAGTCCATTACAAAGTCGTGTACCATGTTTAGTCCACTTCTGAGGGCTTTAAGTCCTTCTTTTTATAAGAAGAAGGGAGTAAAGAAGTCTTCTCGTCTACAGAATGGGCAGACAGCTTGTGCTATCGCTGATCGTTTGGGATATATCAGTGCTGTTGAGGCGTTGCGGCCGGTGACTGAGAATACGCTTAGCCAAGCCGTGGGTGATACTGGTAAGTTGTTTATTTTATTTACGCCTCAGGGGGGGGGGGGGGGGGGGGGGCAACCATCACCTCTTATAGCATTATTATTTCAATATTACTTCAGCGTGAAAAAGAGAGGAGCTATAAGTCCTGTACAGCTCCATCACTTTCCCACTGTGAAATAATATTATAATAATACTGCTATAAGAGATCATGGTTGAACGCTGCAATAAACCACGCTGCAATAAAGCGGGCTACTGGGCCGAACAGTATAATATAGGTGTGTCATCAATACCAAAGGAAGTTTTTTTTTTATATTAGAATTCTGTGATGCTGAATATTTTATTATCCGGAACCAAGTGCCAATATTTTGTATAGCACAACATCTAGGACGATGAATGTCTGTCCTTTCTTTCAGACCATCAAAAGGATAAGACCACCCATTTTAACTACACTTATAAATGTTTGGCGTTTTAGGGTTCCGTAGTTAACAAGGAACCCTTATATTATAGTTTCGCCATGTCCGTCTGTCTGTCTGTCGCCGACTTAGCTCAGAGACCCTTAGTACTAGAAAGCTGTAATTTGGCATGGGTATACATATCAATCACGCCGACAAAGTAGTATAATAAAAACGCCGACAAAGTAGTAAAGTGGGGATGATCCCCCCCCCCCCCCCTGCTAAATGGTTACTTTTGGATATGTGAATAAATTCATGGCAGTAGTATACAAGGTGTTGTATTGGACCTGCAAAACATTTTAGGAGGTAATTATGTTAGTGATTCTCGACCAGAATCTACAAAAAAAAAAGAAAAGATAAAATTTAAAAATCTAAAATAAAAAGTATTATTGATTATTGACTTGGTATCGTATTGTTATACGATTATTTACGAGTTTCATAACAACCTCCTGAAATGTTTTGCAGGTTCAAAACAACACCTTGTATATAACGAAATTAAAAAGGAAAACTATCATAGCTAAGTAGGCTTTACAAGTTAACGAGTAATAATCGACCAATTTACATTTGCAGTTTGAGAATTGACCATGACGTATATCGATCTATGGGAGAACATGTTTTTCAACTACAATGTTAAGTTTCATTGTGCGTGGTCCGACACACACTTGGCCGTTTTTTTATTATTATGTGATGTACCATAAAGTATTTAAATTAATAAGTAATTATATATATAGTCCTTATCGATTTCGATAACGGCAACCCTTCGAAATCAATTCCTTGCGTGTGCCCTTACATGGCTCGCTAGAGCTAATTTAGTTTTGTGCACCCGGTCACAACTAGAGCAATAAACTTGGCCTGCAGTGTTACTTTGCGTATTTGGCGCTTCTTGATAATAGCTTCGTGTCGCTTCTCAACTAATAAATAAGTAGAAAAAAGAAAATTACAACAGCTTTATTTATGTCATCAGCTTAATATTTTCGCTTATATAAGGTTACATTGGTCATCATTGGTGCCGATTTTCTTGTAACAAATGCCTCTAAACTAGACTAAAAATTACCCAAATTTAGTTTATTCCTGTCAAACGACGATTTCCCATTCTGAAATTGACTAAAATGACACAACTTGAAGTATATTTTAGTTTGATAGCACTAAGATGGCACTGAGTTATTAGTTTAGTGAAAATTACAATTTTTGCTATTCTGAATTTGACGTTTTCACCTAAAATACTAAAACTAATTTAGACAATATTTAATCTCGATTAAAAAAGTGTGGAATAAAATTAATTGTCATGAACTAAAATTCTCACCAACACCTTGACTTCAAGTGCAAAAACCGTACTGTATCTTTTTTTTCTTTTCTTTTGCTGTTATCTCGAAAATGGTGTGTCCTATCGCAAAAATAATGAAAAATTTGTCCCTCTATAAGAAGCCCGTAAACTTCTAAAATCCAACGTGTAGACCGTAATAACTTTTCATACAAAAAGTGAAAAATTAATAATAAAATTATTAATATATAAAACACTTTGAGGCAGCGCCCTCCTTGCGCGCCTCCGGCTCTAAAAAACATTCTCGGGGTAGGGCAAAAAAGTACCACGCGGAGTCGCGATTGTTAAACTAGATTTTAGTTGTGTCAAAATAGTTTTTAAATTTAGAGACAATTATTTGCAAAATAACTATAAGATTCTCATAGCCAAAAGTAAGAAATTTTAGTGATAGTTTCGTTTGTTTAGTTCGGTGTACAAGAGAATCGGCACCATTATCATGCAATTTAGTTCAACAAATTGCAAGTGTTATCCACTTAATCACTGCACCACTCCAGTGACATATTGCAACTGCATCTTTGATCTAAATGTGTGCGCCTGCGCAAGACAGTCACTTGCACAGTGGATTATGACGATATCCGTCAAAATTTGCGTATTCAAGAGTTGGGAGCGTGCCAATTGGGTGCAAGCGTCAGGCTGCATTAATATTTGTTTTAAATGCTGCCATTTTGATTATTGATATTTGTTACATTATCTAAATATTGTGTTTATGAATGATTAAGAAAAGTTTGTTTGTTTGTGAACAGTTCGTCGACAGTTAATTATAAACGCATTTAATTAAACTCTTAAAATATTATAAAGCTACAAAATAAAATACGGTTTATTTTACAGATTTTCCTTTGTTTGTGTAAAACTGATTGTTGCTTGATACTCGTATTAGGTAAAGGTAAAACGAATATTTAATAAAACCCGATTTTGATCCTCTTAACTAAAAACATATTTTATCAAATATAATATTGTTATTATCAAATATAATATTGTTATTAATATTAATATAATATTGTTAGTGACATAAAACATTTAAACTGGAAACAATCACACGTAACTAGGTAAATAATACCTACCCACAAATCTACATTGGACGAAAACACGGCCGAAACGTGGCCGAAACTAACTCGACACCGTAACCCGTTTCTGTGAATTACATCATCGATATAAGTTTGCAAAGTATTTGAGTAAGGTCAGCAACATTTAGTTGTGTTGTTCATTTTATTACACGTGTGTCGGAAATTGTATCGTGCCAATCGCACGATATATATTTTATTTAATTCCTCGAAAAAAAGAGTCTGGTTGTTTTTTAACTATATTAAGAATGTAATCAACTCTTCCCGTTCATACATTGTTTGCTCTACATTTCCAATGCATAATAGATGTGTTTACATACACAAATCTCACATTTACACTATCATCTAGATCCGGAACAACTTATCTAGAGAGGCCACAATTTTTGCTCCGTACGGAAATCAACGCTCACTATGGGCCGTATTAGAAGGCTAAAAGTCACTCAAAGGGCAATGGAGAGTGCTATGCTTGGAGTTTCCCTACGTGATCGAATCAAAAATGAAGAGATCCGCAGGCGAACCAAAGTTACCGACATAGCCCAAAGAATTGACCAACTTAAGTGGCAGTGGGCAGGGCACATTGCTCGCAGAAAAGATGGCCGATGGGTCCGAAAGGCTCTGGAGTGGCGACCGCGTTCCGGAAGACGTAGCGTTGGAAGGCCTCCTACAAGGTAGACTGATGACCTTGTGAAGGCCGCAGGAATCCGCTGGATGCGGGAAGCACAGAACCGGTCGAAGTGGCGGTGCTTGGGGGAGGCCTATGTCCAGCAGTGGACGCCTTTCGGCTGAAATGATGACGGAAATCAAACTGGCGACCCATAGCGTAGTAGCTAATGTTTCAACCGCTGCTCCAACCGGGTCTTGATGATACATTTTAACAAAGTTCGCTTAAATTATTGAAATATTTGTTTTGCTGACTTTCAGGGTTTGCGTTACTTTATTTAGGAAACATCAATCTTTTCATATTTTTGAAGTTGAAAGTACTAACTCTTTAAAATTAGTACAAAGTATTTTAAAGTTCGTTTCCTTTGATATGGATTCCTTTGATTTTTCATCTTAATTGGTAACAAATTGTAATTGTATAGTTAATTGAATTGGGTATAAAGTCATAAAAAGTGGCAAAATATTGCTTGTAGTCACGTTTGGGACAAATAAAGTCGGTTGAAGTGCTCTAACATTAGTAGGCTGCTTATGCTTTAAAGTGCAGTTTAAATTGTATCATGTCAGACTTGTCACTAATAATGCCACTCCTATTCCCTTAGTCAACTCCTGCGCAAGTAAAACCTAGTAGTTGACTTTACTTTATTTCCCCACTCCCATAACAACGCGTAAAATACAAATTATGAGTTATGACACACTTTGAGGGTATTGACTCGAATAAAAATACAAAGAACCACAAAATAGGAAAACGATGAAGTCACAGTAAACAAAGTATTTAATTCTTCTTTCTTTTTCTTGTAGTTAGTGACTGGTGACAGTTTTTATGTCGCCCCCATGACCTCTGATTTGGCTACATATGCCGTCGAGAAATATTTCTCAGGCAGTTTCCTCACGATGTTTTTCTTCTCCGTTTTTTAACCAAGTGATATAGGGTCTTACACCCATTTTTGAAAAGTGTCTTAATTCAATTCTATAGTGCTAATATGCCCCAAAAACAAATCACAAAATTTTTATTCAATCGATAAGTGCCATAAAAATGCATTTAAATTTTAAATTTTCAAATTTCGGGCGTTTTTTGAAGAAAACGCTGGACGCAGTGAACGCCATGTTGCTCTGTGGTCATGACGTCACTTGACTATGCGCTGATCTATTATTAGACTATCAGTTGACAGTTGAAACGTTTTAGTTTACTAGCGGTATGACGTAATAACATGGCGGCTACTATTTCATGGTGTTTTTTAACAGATTAAAAAAACTGGAAACGTTGAATTGAATTTTAAAACTAAAAGTAACATTTTCCGACTCCTTTTTGCCTAAACTGTCTCAATAATCTATTTATAGATTTTTTCTCGTATATAGTAAAATACCCTATTATACAATACGCACATGAATCCGAAAAGTCAGAGGTGCACGCCTTGGGTTCGAACTCGAAACCTATGATTTGGCAGTCCGACGGTCACACCACTAGTCTCACTGCTATTTAATTTAATGTGCGCCATTCAGTACACAATAATCTTGGTACTTTATGAACTTACCTGTTCACATTCATAGACGTATTTTTTTTTTTGTGTTGGAAATCATCAAATAACTTCTCCCGCTCTTTGTGTCAGACTCTTACTGACTAAAACCCACCCGTATTCCTTCCGTTGCCTGTGTTGCCAAGGGCCTCGGTAACCCTTTTGTACCTTCCCGCGATTCATGGACCAGGAATTTGCGGATATTCGCATCCGCAATTGCGGAGCTCCCGCATTTATTTAGATCTCCGTATCCGCAATATACAATGCGGTGCTCATGCGGATGCAGATGTGGTATAAAGGGGTGAATATAAGCATAAATCATAACCAACAAATCAACAAATTGGAAATTAATTATCAATATAGCTCTAAATCGATTCACATTTTCACGAAATAGTCTTATATCAATCAAAAACATATAATTTCGAGTGCTATATTCTTCGATCAATAATAGTATTATTATTGATTGAAGGCAATATAGATTTTAAATGATTATCATTTTTAATTATTTTATCATAATTGCCGCGAATTGAAATATGATCAACATACAACGAAACAGCGCGCTGCAATTTGCAAAAAGAGTAAGAAATGTTGAATTCGCCATGCCGCTTTAACGGATTCCTTAAAAAAAAACTTGAGATCCGCGTCCGCGGATGTTAAAAAATCTGCATCTGCAACATCCCTGGTATGGACTATTGTTGCTGCATATAAAAAGTAAACTTTAATAACTGCGTCGATGACAAATACAATATATTGCGAAGTTACAAAATGTAGTAATAAGCGCTCACGATAGGTGAATTTATAATATCTAAAAATATATTTTTGTTGTATTTTTTTGCATATGTTTATCGCTGTGACCTTTTGTAAGGTGGGTTACGTCATCGACTTAATTTGAGTTCGTGATAAGTTCGACAACTTATAAGACAGATTTAGCACTAAGAAATACTTTTAGAATTGTAACTCCATTTTTTATTTAGCCCGGTTTAACGTTGGTACTACTTCATTAACCGACTTAAAAAAAGGAGGAGGTTATACATTCGGCGAGTTTTTTTATTGCTCTCTATTGGTGCCTCAGAGAAACCGTTCATATAGGTACCTAACTGAGATTCATGTTTGTTTCATCAAATAGTCTTTTGAATTTTCCTGATGACGCTCGCACAGTACCACCACATTTATGTACCTACTTGTTGTCAGTACTTGTTTGACAAACGTATAAAATGCGTCAATAGTATTTCTCTACCTACTGCTACATATAAAAGACTCTGTTCAAAGCTGCATCATTAAATGATAAAATCACGTGTGTCCAAGGTCCTGACTTAGTCATAATCCTAAAAGTGTGGTGACCAGACGAATTACATTAAAATCATTATGTAGATCTCATGTACAACAAAAAAGTGTACATGAGATGTTATGACTAACACATAACAGGTACCTTGTTTGTGTTAATAAACAGATAATTATGTGCAATATAACAGAGATGACGACATCAGTCTGTTATTAAATGATTTTTATTGATGAATTTGTTGAGTATAAATGTGCATTGCAGGAAAATGTACATGGAAATCATGGTTTTAATTAATTGATATATACTACTCGTATAGACTATAATCAGTTCCTGAAATCAAGTATTGGGTTAATTATGCAGATAGTAGTAGGTAAACTGCATTTTATTTTTATGAACAATTGGCAGATTATTGGTTGATTAATTATTATTATATTATAAAATTTACGTTTGTCGAATTTTCTGTTTAGGGAAAAAAATAATCCCGAATTTATCCCGGATTAATCCATGATTTTTGATATCTGATTGTTCGTCTAAGAACTTAGAGATAAAATATCTGAGATATAATAATAATAAGAAAGGCTATTGGGGAGATTTGTGCTCAAACTATGAGACGAGCGAAGATTTTGTTGAGAGCAAACATTTGCTGTTCTGCCGATGTTCGCTCAAAACAGAACACATTTGTTTTCACTATACGCTACCGAGTGAACATTTGTACAGAGCAAATGTTTGCTGTTCTGCCGAAGTTCGCTTAAAACAGAACACATCTGTTTTAACTACAACGAGCAAACGAACACTCGAATGGACAGAGCAAATGCTCGCTCGCCGTGACATCGTTTTTACTGAAAGAATGAGCGAGCGAGCCTTCGTTCGCCGAGTCCAACCGATCATCACTGAACAAATTTGTTTTCATTTACTACGCGAACAAACGGTAGGTAATTGTTACTTTTGACTTTTGCCAAGGGTTTTCCAATTACTCTCCATTCTTAAATCAATAATTGGCATTCAATATAAAACAATTACAATTTACCTTGACCAGTGCAATTGACATTTTCTCGGCACTGAACTTGATTGGACAACATTCGATGCCAACGTCGGGAACGGACGTTGTAAAAGCATCCATTTATTTACATTTGATAAAAAGTTGACATGTTTTTAAAATAATGAATGAATAGTGTAACAGCTGCGTTTTCATTTGCGCACTATATGATCAAGGCAAGATCAAGGTTAAAGAGGATTTCTCTACTTGTAAAACCCTTCCGTCTTTAGTTTAGAATTGAGAAGTATTTGAGGGCTTTTTTGGGGGCTTTTTGAGTTGAGTCACGTTTAGGGTTGCCTGCAGGTGTCCAGGCTTTAGCCGGACATATCCGGATTTTGTTAGGCTTTTGATCAACCTCGCCCGGCCAAAAGACGCCGAACGAAAGTACAAATGACTTTAGTAAGAACAAAATGTGATTTATAATAACATCCTTACTAATATTGTAAATACGAAAGTGAGTTTTTTTATGTTTGTTTGTTACGCTTTCACGCTAAAACGGCTGAACGGATTTGGATGAAATTTGGCACATGGGTAGACCATGACCTAAATTAGGACATAGGATACTTTTATTCTGATGTTCTCACGGGATCGAGACTTATGCGCGTGACACCACGGGGCGCAGCTAGTAATATATAATTAAGAGTAAAGTAAGTCTCAAATTAATAACAGAAACACACAAAATCCACACTAACAAAAGTACCAACTTTTTCTTTTCTTTTACAATACCAGTGTGTCAAGCTTTCAGGGAAAAATGTCTGGCTAAATATGAATCTGTGTCCGGCTTTTCTATTTTTGGGCCTGGCAACCGTATAGTCACGTCATTTGATTAGATTTGTAGAAAATGTGAGATTGTTGCAATGTGGTTCCCGACAACGCCCCCAATCAACATCTCCTTTAATTGTTTTGTCATATACGAGGTAAATAAATCATGTTTTTTTATGAGAATAGGCCGCAACATTGTTACTGCGTTCAGAAATCAGTCTGAGTCATCCTCTTTGACCATTCAAACTGCCCATTATGACCTGACTCTATAAACCGATAGTTGCGGTTTACAAGCTGAATACATGCATTAAAGATGTCATGAAAAATGCAAGTAGCCGACGGGAAAGTCGCTGGAAAGTCCGAAAGGGTTACCGAGGCCCCTGGCAACACAGGCAACGGAAGGAACACAGGTGGGTTTTAGTCAGTAAGAGTCTGACACACCCTCCCGCTCCGCTCAGAGCGGTAGAAGTTATTTGATAATCTCCCACCAAAAAAAAACACCGACCGCAACATAGTTGGGAAAACGCTCTGCCTAGCCTTTTCCCAACAACGTTGGGGTCGGCTTCCAGTGTAACCAGATGGAGCAGAATATCATTATTTTACATGGAGCGACTGCCTATCTAACCTCTACAACCCAGTAACTGGGTAATAGACACCCCTTGGTAAGAATGGTTGTCAGACTTTCCGGCTTCTGACGACCCTTAACGACTGTCAAAGATGAATGACAGCCGGGACCAACGGCTTAGCGTGATTTCCGAGGCACGGAGGAGTCTCGGTATGTAAAGATGGTCACCCATTCACGGACCAACCCCGACAAGCGTAGCTTAACCTGATGGATCGTCCCGTGTGGCTGATATTACTTAGCCACAAGCTCCAGAAAACATGCAAGTATATCACATAAATAAATCTAACCTTACGTTACCATATAAACAGACAACAATACCGATATTAGTGCGGTTTAGCTAGCCTATGAGTGCTTCCATTGTAAGCAAATCGACTGATATTTGCCCACAATGATGAGCCTACTATTCAATACATTATTTATACGTGTTCAATCTTTTATTGCAGCTGAATGATGCATCGTATGGATCGTGTACTCGTTATTTGTCATTGTGGGTTGACCATGAGTTTGATCCCGAATGAATACTTCCAATCTCAGAATACAGATCTGAGCTTGCAATACTTAGGACATTTGGGTACAATCTAGAATAGGTACCGCAAAGCATCGTATTCACATAAATTGATATTATAAATGCGAAAGTGAGTTTGTTTGTTTGTTACGCTTTCACGCTAAAACGGCTGAACGGATTTGGATGAAATTAGGCACATGGGTAGACCATGACCTGGATGAGGACATAGGATACTTTTATCCCGATATTACCACGTGACGGGGCGCAGCTAGTATTAAAGTAATTCATGTATACAAAATATTGTAAAACATTTTAAAGGAGTAACGGTGGAGTTTCTTCCCCATTCTTCTCTATACAAAACTAGAATCACTTTTATTTTTTTGTAAATTTTGACGTGCAAAAGTGGCTTTTATGTGCCTATTTGAAATAAATGATTTGACTTTGACTTTGCATCGTACTCGTAATGGTCCGATAGTTAATTTGAATAGCTAGACTCTATGGTGAGGTACTAAACTGCGGATGTTATCTAGACTAGCTGAAATATTATCAAACAAAATAGGAATGGCTGATTGGCAGTTAAATAATTCAAAAACACCGACAAGTCTTACTTAATACTCAATACCATATGTATTACATAGATGGTATAAAAAAGTAATAGAGCAATATGGACCCTGTCAACAGCAAAATTAGGAGAGAGGAAGAGTCTTAAGTAGCAATTCAAGCAATTAAATATTATTATAAATTATGAACGCAGACAACGCGTTCGTGTTGCTGCCACATTCGTGTAGGCCTAGCAATACGTCATTGCCAGATATACTTATATTAATTATCGCGTCGCAATGTTACATTATCAGTAGGTATAACTCGTTCATCCGCTGCAGAACTGTTGAAAAATTAATTAAAATAATATTGTTCTATTTTTGTTGTATAATCAGAATCACACTTTTGGTGGGAGAAAATTACATTTAAAACCAAAAACCATAATCGCAGATATAAAAGTTTATCTCGGTTAATATGAACACTTTAAAAGTCTAAAATATCTATACATATTATTGTACTAAAATAGTAATGAAGCCAAAACTGTATATTGAATATTTTGTCAAAAGTAATTGTGGTGGTACGAGGTGTCTGATGTCAGAGCAATGGTGGCCTAGTGGTAACGGCCTCGACTTACAAGTTGTAGATCGATCGTGAGGAAACCGGCATGTGCTAGAACAAAAAATTCGAAGACATGTGACATCTATCTACCAACCCGCACTGGGCCCGCGTGGTGGATTACGGCCCACTCCCTCTCACAGAGAGGAGGCCTGTGTCCCAGCAGTGGGAACATTATAGGCTGATTATGTATGTCTGATGCCGAGAATATAGTTTTAAGAATTTTTGTCCCTTTGTTTGTCTGGATGTACGAGTATGTTCCGGATTGGCGGAAAATCGGCTGAAAGGATTTGGATGAAATTTTACACACAGATGGTTTATAATCTGGGTTGACACATTGATCCCGGTAGTACGTTCCCGTGAGATATTTTCCGACATCCTCGCCGGCAAACCACAGCAAAAGATAGTAAGCAAATAAAGTGACTTTAAACTACTGTACCTATGTTTTGCAGCATTTTTTTCAAGCATGATTCATACATAAACATGAACTCACGCCTTTTTCCCATGGGGTAGGCAGAAACAATATAATGCCACCTGCTACGCTCCTTACATGCTCCTTTTGCTTCGTTTACGTTCATACATCTGGTCATAGACGCACTCCGGTTGCGTGTACTACGCACCTGACCTTTCCGAAGAACATCACCAATTAGGTCACTATACACCGTGACATTTGAATCACAGTTTTGCTAGAACAAAAGTTGTTCAGACCATGGTCTACTATCATTCTATAGCAGCCAATAAAAAAAAAACGTCAATAGTTTTCGAAAAAAAGTAATAATTAAAAAAGTCTGGATTATCGTTACTCCCTACAACACAGACACTGCGCCGCTCGCGCCTCAAAGAAGTTGCGGCACGCGGCTCACGCACGAGACATAGCATTGTCTACAGGGAAATGTACCTCCATTAACGAAATTTAGTAAGAAATTATTTTTGTAAGACTTACTAGAAAATACCAAAGTTAAAAGTTAACTTCGGTAGTTATTTTATCACTGATAAGTGGCTACTTTAAAACAGATGTTTATGGCAAGGCTATGCACGATTGCACGTCGCGACGCACCGTATCGACGGCGCGGCGAGGTGGCTGACCTCAAATGTTATCATTTCGTTCTAGGTACAAACTTACGGACTTTCTTACACGATTTTAATTATTTCTTGTAGGTACGAGGTACGGGTACCTATTGTATGCAACGTGACATTATTAGGTATTATTTATTTATTTATTGGGATATTACAGTATTAAGACAAAATCAAAACTTACCACAAAACCGGGTTAGCTCTGTGTTCACCAAGACAACATTAACTCCAATTTTTCCTTCATACTTATCGGGCTTAGGACCGTCAGAAATTCTAGCTGAAGTTAATTATTCATTTTGGTGAGTAAAGTAACTTTCTTAACATCACAGTTCAGAATGTAGGTACTAAATTGTCATTTACTAGACAGCGAGTATTTCAGGCGTATTTAAAAATTTGGAATCAGATTATTTACAACGATTAATTTAGAATCAACTAGGTATTTACACAATAAATAACAGTATTTACACTTCTTACGTGTATTGAAGTAATTGCTCAAAATGTTGTCCATTGACTTCAATACACAGACGGGCACGTTTTTGCAAGTTGGCTTTTAGTTTTCGCAAAATGTTTGTATCACTCCTCACTGTTTCGAACGCACTTTCAATTTTTTGTTTAAGCTGGTCCCTACTTGTGACTTGTGTGGATTGTTAAACGCCCAATAATGTTCATTATGGATATTAAACATTCCTACGCGCGTGAAGCTAGACTCATCCGTCCACAGAATGTTCGCTTCTGGATTATCCAGCAGCCATGTACACAGAGATACGCGTGCTCGGGGGTCAGCGTCATAAAGTCCTTGCGTGCGACGGAAATGGTATGGATTTTTTCCCAATCGGTTCAGCAGGCTCCATACGTAAAATTGACTGACATTAAATTGCCTTGCTGCATCTCTGGTACTATTCCGTGGGTCTGGTAAGATCCCTCGCGTGCGCAGCGCCGCTAAATGTTCTGGTTGAGAGTACATGCGCCTAGCTTCCGCCAGATTGTCACCAGCAATTGCGTAAAAACGCACCATATCCAACCACTCCACATTCGAATAACCAGAACTCATTTTAACAAAAAACGCGCGATGCGTGCCTGTGACGTAAATACATCGAATGTGTATGCTTCGCTCGCTCGAGAGATTTCGGTAGACTGGCTAAGTGGCTACCGCCGGGACGGCTCGCGCGGCTCGCGGCTTTCAACAAAAGAAATGGGCGGAGCGGTATTTCGCGCAATTGCATGTCATTGGCTAATGATTTATTTGCATTTCGACCCGCATTGGCCGGACATCCTTGTAGTCCACGTGGATTCCTCATAAAGGCTCCTACATACTGGCGCGACTTGTCGCGCGACGCGACGCGACACAAAGACACCGCGTGTAGCGCTACAAGCGGTGCCTTTGTGTCGCGACGCGTCGTGCGACAAGTTACGCCAGTATGTAGGAGCCTTAACTCTTTTTAATGCTATATCGCTACCGCGGTGAGTACTTAGATGTTACGGTTACTGTTTGAACACGTTTGAGCAACATAAGACTAATTTGAGAACGCCTAGTTTAGTTTGTTTTAATAACATATTTGATGCTATAGAATGGTAGTAGACCATGGTCTGAACAACGTTTTTTCTAGCAAAACTGTGATTCAAATGTCACCGTGTATATCCTTCTAGGGCGTCCCCTTCCGGCATTTCCACTTACATCTGCAAACAAGCATGTGTGTGTATCAAGCATGAATCAATACCTATAAATTCGATTTCAAGTACCTAAGAGTTCATGGCCATCTCTTTTGTTTCGACTGCAAACACGGAACAATATAACATTAAATTTTAGCGATTTTATTCAGATATATTGCTACTTCCTTTTAATGATATTTTGTCTAAAAATATACTATTCTTAAATGTCACCTGTTTCAAGGTTTACGACATCAGATTAGAAGTGATTAGTATCACGAATTTTATTTCTACAAATAACGTACAGTTAGCCCCAAAAAGATGTATACACGGACAAGGAAACATTTTATTGCTAACGACGTTTGTTCCATAACATTGTATCCACCGTAAAGGTACAAAACATAGTATTCCAATATTTTTCCAAAACTAAGACATTTTGGCTCAAAACGTCTATACAGACTAGGACCAGGCCCGGGTCGACGGCGCGTTGTGTTCCACGTACGCCTCGAAGAAATATCAGCACAAGTGTAGGGGTCCGCCTGGGCTGATGCCTGCCGGGGACGCGGGAAAGTCCGGAAGGGATACCGTGGCCTCTGGCAACACACAGGCAACGGAGGTAACAGGGGTGGGTTTTAGTCAGTAAGAGTCTGACACGCCCTCCCGCTCCGCTCAGAGCGGGAAAAGTTAAAGGTTATGACCAAAACAATGTTCACACTGAAAGTCCTATGTTCTATGTAAGAGGGTTTGGTTTCTGCACTTAGTCCTTCAGGTGAACCATTGACAGTCCTTATGTGATATCTCTAAAATAATAGGCGCCATCACGAATATCATCCCTAGTTTTTCTTTGAATCCTGCCACTTTTCATCAAGTAAACGTACCAATTTAACCGTAGGCTGCTACTGTTAAATTTGTACGTTTAAGTGGCTCGAGTCAGTCAGTCAGTAAGTCATCATCATTAGTTGTCATCGCGGTAGTCAATCCCTTTGTAGCCATATCATCTTCCACATAGTCTATCCATCGTTTCTTTGGTCTTGCCTTACCCGTATAGCTATATATCCATACTCAAAACTTTCCTGGCGACATTTCCCGCATTCCTTCGCATCCATGCCCCATGATAACCATTTTCCACACAAATTTTCAGTCATTGGTGTCACTCTCAGACTTCCTCTTATATAATCATTTCTTATGCTATCTATTCGGGTAACATCACACATCCCTCTATCAGTCAGTAAGTATTTTGTAAAATTGAATACTTACAACGTGCAAAACATAAAATAATGTTTTGGGACTAACGTCATTTTGTCATAAGTAGTCATAACAGTGGCGAATCCATAGAAACAGCACATTTGGAGATCATAGACTATGACACAATCATTCTAACAGCAAAGAATAGCCACCCCGTCTGTCCCCATACTGAAGGTGGAATTCGCCCTGAATCGTTTGAGACCTAATGCCATAATTTGAATAAGCAAACCAGTTACTAGTTAGCGATCTGGACAAGTGCCCAATATCTGATATGCCAGTATGATTAATCATCAACATACCTAATCTGAAGCTAATTAGATAGATAGTTATCATTCGTGTTGAATTCTATGTGCATAGCTCACCGTAGTACTACAAGACTGTTCTTAAATTACCGTAGGCTGATTATACACGGCGCGATTTAATTGCCCGTGGCATACTATAAGTTGAAGTAACAATAAAAGTTGCATGGTGCATGCTTGCGCCAATTGGGCTTAAAGGAGAAAAAATCTGACAACAGAAACTACTTTTAACCTTTTGACCGTCATAGTCATGTATAGATGACAGACCAAAATGTATCCAGCACGCCACGGTCACGACTACAAATGACAGATTTTAAGGAATAACCCGTAGCTTGGCGCCGAGGGCACGTTTTATGAAACTTTAAAGCGCCTTAGTTACGGCTTGCGACCAAAGAACCCGATGGCTTCCACTTGCCATACTTAACGCACTTTTGGCCAGTTAATTAATAGATTTTACAAGATATTGAAAAAGAAAAGCCAGCTGTCCCAAAACAACCAACGACATGGTGGCAGCATAGCAATTTAATTCTCGTCCCTCGTATGCCCATGCGCATCTGCGGTACAATCGTTATCTAATCAATGCACAATGCCTGTCACAAGTCAGTGTGCCACTCGCTGGGAACGAGTTCCATTTATAACGCTCTCCCTATTTAGTATTTGTAGTTACGTATGTATTTATATCGTAATGCAGTCAAGTGTATTTGATTCTTGGTTTAATACGCAAATGTGCTACGCCCCCACTGGCCCCAGGCAGGTAGACAACTTGAAATATGGTACATTTGACAGGTTTGGGAGAAGCTAGTAACCTCGCTGTATGACGAAACCCTTTTCTGATACAGCGAAGGAATGGCATTGATCACCACATCACCACGCTTGAAACCATGAGGTGTTGATTTCAGCCTATTAAAATAATATTAAAAATCCAGTTTTCCTTAAAATTCCTCACGATGTTTTCCTTCTCTGTCGACTAGTACCTACTACCTAATGTCCTAAATTAACTTTTAAAACCTGGCGAGTACATATGAGACTTGAAACGAATTCGTCACCTCTGAAAGAAGAAAACTCTAAATAATAGCTGTGGACAGTTCTTAGCCAGCCACTCAAACCTATAATATCATGAACAGGCTCTTGTTCACAACCGAACAGATTCTATCCCCAATATACAATAACAAATCAGCTAACGTACAGGCAAACTATACTCGGATCTCGCCTACATTAAAGACGTTCCACTTCCGCTTGCAACTGTACACACACACATGTCTAACTTTATCATTCTAACTCGTGCCAAGCTTCAGACTTTCTTTAAAGTTTGAGCACACTAGTTGCGCCTTTTGCTTTGGGACACAGTTTGACATACAGAGGCAACTTGAGTTGAATAGTCCATTTCATTTGCATTTCATAGTCCATTTCTGGATGTCATAATGTCAGCCCCTTTATTTTTGTGGTAATCCGCTTGGTTGTGTTCCGTTCGGGGCCAGGTACATAACATAAGATACATAATCAGCCTATAATGTTTCCACTGCTGGGACACAGGCTCTGTGAGAGTGAGGGAGTGGAAGCCAGGTAGTGTTCTTCCAATTCCAACCTTTGGCCAGGCGGCGGGCGAAGTGGGCCTCTTTATCCTTCTCACAACACACCTCATACAAAGCGAATGATATGCCTGGATGTGCCCATTTCTCGTGTATTTGAATATGAACCGTTTGTAGTCTTTTGCTACGCCTACCGAAAAAGAGGGGGTGGCCATTTTTACTCTACAAAATCAGACTGCTCCTACACCCAACCTGTTGAAAGGAATGCCAACACAAAACCAACGCCTTCCGGATTTATCTATTCCACTGGTTTCCTTTGGGTCATTGCATTATTTTGTCCTTCTTACTGAATGCATCCTAATATTTCTCTATGTGGGCTGATACTATCTATGCAGTTTATTGGTATGTAGTTCAGTGTTCCCGATCTAGAATTTATGATTGGGCAACATCGCGTGGGGCTTGGTGCCTTGACACTTCATGACCCAATAACAGTTTAAAGACATGATTGATTTTTGGACTGATAACTGTTTCTAATTTTGTTGAGCGCCTGAATTAGAATGAATAACTAGATATCGTAGAAAAGAATAGACTAGAATACTCTTTATTATGTACACCATAAAAATTACAGATATAAATGTAGAAATTTTACATAGGGTGACACAATTGGCGGTCTTATCGCTAAAAGCGATCTTTTAAATAAACCTTTGGATGGATTAGGGAGGAAAAGATAGACAATACTGCAGGTACTCAGTGGTGTACCATTAGTATATATAATAGGTTGGGGAAAAAGTTTCTTCGCATTTTTTATGAAAATTCAAAACATTTTTTAATATAGTTTATTTACATTTAACTAAAGTATGTAGGTCATTTTGTTCGATAACTTTTTGCCATCTTGTAGGTAGGGACATGATCCCATTGCTATAGAAATTTTGGATTGAATTGAATTTGAATTGATTGATTTGATTATTTTTTTTTTTATTTTTTTTTTCTGACACTGCCTAAAGAATTCTGAAGAGACCGAAACAGGTGGTAATCTGAAGGTGCAAGGTCAGGACTATACGGCGGATGCATTAACACCTCCCAGCCAAACTCTCTTAATTTTTGCTGAGTGGCTAAAGATGTGTGAGGTCTAGCGTTATCATATCATGATGAAAAACCACACCCCTTCTGTTGATTAATTCCGGCCGCTTTCTCTCAACTTCTTGCTTTAATCTCATCAGTTGTTCGCAGTAGAGTTCAGAATCGATGGTCCTGCCTGGTGGTAACAGCTCATAATGAATAATGCCCTTCCAATCCCACCACACATACCGCATCACCTTGTTGCGAGTTAACCCGGGTTTCCCCACAGTCTGTGAAGCCTGACCGGCCTTTGACCACGACTTTTTTCGCATGTTCTTGTTGTACGTGATCCACTTTTCATCACTAGTTATAAGCTTCTTCAAAAATGGTTCGGTTTCATTACGTCGTAATAAAGAATCACAAATGAGTACACGGTTCATTAGGTTTGTTTCAGTGAGCTCGTGAGGTACCCAAATATCGAGGTTTTTTGTGTACCCAGTTTTTTTCAAATGCGCCAAAACTGTTTTGTGGTCAATCCCCAGTTCTTCAGCTACGTCGTAACTACCGATATCTTGCTCAACTTTTTTGAAAAATGGCGACAACTTTATCCGTAATCCGACCAGATCCGACCAGAGCGAAGTGCATCTTTGACATCAAAATTTCCGGATTGAAAACGCTTAAACCAAATTTGTGCTACTCTCAGACACTGCACTAGGTCCATAAACATCGCAAATTTTTTTTGCGGCCTGCGTTGCATTTTTACCTTTTTTGTAGTAAAATTTTAAAATGTATCGAATTTCTTCATTAGATTCACTCATCTTGACGGTACGAAAAACAAATGAAAATCACACATTTTCCTAATTTGAATTTGGAATTATGTTCTTTAAAATTTAAACTTTCAATGATACCAAAACCAGCCTGATACAAATAGTATACCCAAAGAGATTTTATTACAAGTTCATACATACTATAATGCGAAAAGACTTTTTCCCCAACCTAATATAATAAATACATACATAAAAAACATATTCACTATGTATTAGAGCATGCAGACGTTCATAGGTTTGCTTAAAGACAGCTTCTATCAAGTTTTAGGGAATTATTGACATAATCAATCCCCTAAATCTGGAAACTGCTGGCGACAGGGATTTTGAAATCCTCAGAGGTGAAAATTTCAAGAGAGAGTAATAAGACCACCCATTGTGTCACCCTATGTAAAATTTCTACATTTATATCTGTAATTTTTATAGTATACTTAATAAAGAGTATTCTGTTCTATTCTATTCTATTATATTCTATAAATAATAGAAACATATATTTTGAACCAAACACTCAAAAATCAACTAATCGCACATTGCAGGGTTCAAATGCGCAAAAGCTGGACATTAAAAATCTTAGTTGCTCCAATACTCTATGCCCCGCGCCGTACATATCCGCACATTTCCGACTAATCTTGAATTCTTCAAAAACAAAAGAAGTACAATTGGATAATTACTACGGCAAATGCGTCATGCGTCCGTAACTCATTCATTTATTTCGGTTTGTTTTTCAAGCGGTTCGCGCTACCCGTCCATTTCAATACCACCATTGATTAAACGGTATATTTTTGTTTGTCTGTCTGAGAAATAGTTTTTTTGTTACCTACTGTTGTTTCTGATACAAATAATGATTCTTGAAAAGTAAAGCGTAAAGTGTGGTAGATTTCAGTTTAAACTTGACCCACTTTGAGAGAAATGGCTGATGATTTAAGTCTTCTTTACATACCAAATTGAATTCAAGTCCATCATAGTTTTTATAGATAATACAATACAATTCAGCCCTTTATCCTGGACTTTGTCGCTTACATCTGGACCGTTTCTTGTCCTTTGAAAAAACTTGCTAATATGTCCAGGGAAACTTCAATACAAACTATTTATTCACAAAGTTTCCCTGTTTCTTGGTCCACACAAAAATTCAGCTATCCAAGTTATTGCAGCAAAATTTCATAATGATGAGTCATGTTGATGATTTTAAAATTATAAGTGTGTGTGATTGATTTAATACGCGAAGTAAGATGTAAAGTATCCCGGACCATTAGAATGTTTTAGCTTCGGACGCTGCTAATCATAAATCATGGACTTTGACACCAACATGGGAAGCGAAGTAGAAATATCCGGCTTTTATTTGTTTTTAAAATAACCGTATAGCTGTGGGGCCATCAAAGTACGCCGGTACCGATGGTATAGCAAGTATACGTCACAGTTTACTTGGCGAAATGCCATTGTTTTCACATTCTAACGCACGGGTCGAGGTGGGAACCGGCATCTGGATTATTTATGAAAATTAGTCTCTCGAGGGTATTTCTATTTATAGAATGTCCTATGACAGGTTGAAGGACTTTTTTGAAGTCTGTTTTTTGTTTTTGTCGTTATTTTCGTGATTGTACAGCCAGACTTCGATGGATATCAATGCTACGTTCCAAAATTGTGTTTCTCGATCCTATTACATCTGTGATTCTGTGTCGTATTTTTCAATCAATCTAATAAGCTGCTGCATTGCTTTTGATCGTGTCTGTCTGTATGTATGTTAGTTACATCTCAATTACTGCTATATTGATTTTCACAAGTTTTCTGGTATCACTTGTCTCTCAACTTATTCATTGATTTCATGTATTGTTCTAAGAACTTTTATTCCTCTCATGTCATCATCAATATCATTAGAGCTTTCTTCGAATTCAAATCGATCATAAACAAATTTGATTCTTGACACTCGGTAATGGTAGAGTCATCAGTGTATTTAAGAAGCATTTGGATATTGTTGACCACCTCACAACTCTTGTGATATAAGAATAAGTTTCCATGAATTAAAGGTGCTATTAGATCATTCTACGAAAATACTACGACACGTGTATGTGTCAATGAATAACTGCTCGCGAAATATCTTGGGATGACGTCATAGACCATAAATTCAACCAATACATTGGAACCTATAATTTTGCGTTGTTTATATTTAATTTCTTTAACCATAGAGCAAAGAAGTTTGTGCTGTACCATAGATTCGCTTTTCTTATTAGTGAGAATCGAAAACTTTCCCATCATTGTGCCTGATAGAAATGGAATTCCATCGTTGTATGGCTTTTCAAACTCGTTGGTACTAGTTTGAAACATCGTTATTGTTTGATTCATTAACTTCAAGGTTAGCTTGTTATTATTCTTTAGAAATAACTAAAGATACGACTGGTTTGGTACGTGACTTATTCATTAAACTATTTTTTTTTAAATATATTTCCTGTTGGCTCTCCATACTATTGCTACAACCATTATAACTGCGCTAAACCTCTCTCATAGATTAACTTTGGAAGTGTAAACGGAAAATTATGAATGTGTTGCACCCAAAATTAGATACATCCCGAAATACTTCAACTTCCAGTCATGATCGAACAATTTACGTAGAAATAGTAGTCTGTGAGAGAGTTCGTGTGCTGTGTCTGTTTTTTGCATGCAAACGCACGTGAGGCGGCGTCAATGATAGGTACAGCGAATGAGCGAACGAACAGTCAACGCGCGACCTCTCGACGCTTATCACGACGCACAACACTACAGCATTTAATTAACCAATCAAGTTAATTCGATTCACATACGACCGGAGGACGACACTAATCGTACAGCTGGCCGGCAAAGTAAAAAAAAAATCTAGAAAAGCCGCGAACTTTATTCAAAGTTTACTTTTCAAAATTCGAATGCTTATGCTAATTCATGGTGTTTAGTGTTACCGTATGTTGTTACTTTCCGCGAATATTCGATGATGTAACTGTGAACTGTATGGTTCCTTTGTTTCGTATCCAAGCTCTTCAAACAGTGATTTCTCAGAAGAAACTGAAAGTGTTATAGTGACACGTTAATTGCTGGATCATTTCCTGCCGGTTATAGGTACGTCAAATTACAAATTCTATTCTTATAATATTCATAATACTTTTAATTGTTAAAAAAAAAATGTGTGTATATGCAGTGCCGGTGCGTTTGTGGCGAAAAGCCAAAATTTATTATTAAACTCGTAGCAGAAACTGAAGTTTTACTCAGTACGAGAAAACGAAGGTTATTTATTCGACAGATACACACGATTTTTTGTTTAATGAGCGTGTCAATTAAAGTTGTGATAAGGAGACTAGTCTATTTTTAGAGCGATCAATATTGTTACTACAGCACTGATTAAGAAACTTGACTAAACTATCTTCTAATCTATCTAGCTAAGCAGAACATGATTCATGGATCAATCGATATAGCAATATACTTACATTTAAAACATAAACATAATTAGGTATGTAATTGTGATGACGATGTGCCAACAGTTATGTTTGCAACGCAGTTATTAATTAACACATTTTCCTACACCTACTAAATATATCTAATTAGCTATAGAATGCTAAATTTAGCAGTTCACACTTAGGTATTTGCTAGATTATTTAAAGTAAACAAATTGTTAAATATAGCCTAGAATTTAACGTGCTACTAAAAGTGTTGTTTACCTAAAAACTATGCGAGATCGACCTTGCTCCAACGCACTCGATCAAACAGAAAATAGTCTTTATTTTTATATTGCTTCAAAAAGTTGTAAAAGCCACGAAAGGCCAAGTACGTACAACTTAAAGCTTGTTTTATATTCATAAAACAAGCTTTAAGTTGCACCTACTTGGCCTTTCGTTTTCGTAAAAACGAACAGATATATTTTTATTCGTTTGTATTCTCAAACGAATAAAACTATATCTATTCGTTTTTTAAATAATTTTAATCTATCAATTTGATATAATTTGATACCAATTTTGGTAGCAGTTTCCGTTTGAATTGTCCTCAACAAACTGTGTTCTGAATTCCCTATTTTACAACTTCCTGTACGATTTTACGACCAAATATTATAAGATTCCGATTTAAATGTTAATGCTCATTATACTGTATTTCCTCTTGTGTGACAATAAAATATAGTCCACTATTCTCTTGGTACTTCAAAAAAGCTAAGCAAGAAAAATAAAACATGTGGCTAAATTAAAATAATATGTCGCATCATTTTAGAAAGAGACTGTCGCATAGGTATAACTACTCGTAACAGAGATGACGCTCTACGAAGCCGAACTTTTTCAAAATCTCGATGGTCCACAACATTAAAATCGTGGTTATATACCATATAGCTATTTGATGATGTAATACGGCTTGACCTCCGTCTACGTATGAGTATGACTTATCTCACGTATAGGAACCAGTTTCTTATGTAGGTTGTACTTGGAGCATAGAACGAAGCGGATATGACAAGCTATGGGAATTGTAGAGCGTAGTGTCTTTTTGGGAGATTGTAGAACCTCCAAAACAAGAAGCAGTGACTTTAAAAGAAGCATGTTCTCTTCTATAATGGCCATTCTACAATCTCACAGCATTTTTACCTAGCTATTGTGCTAATTTCGCTGATGAAGTGATGACTGCTTTGGTACAGATTATGGCTCAGCAGTGAAAGTTAACTGTGCTATATTGATTTGACATAATCATAATCCATGGAAAAATAATATTATTCAATCATTAATGTCCCTAGATCTCTCGTCATGAGGCTTAAGATTTTTAACACACGTTCAAAAGTCCCAACTCAGCCAAACAGGATACTCTGTCATTTGATGTACCGATATGTGGAAATTGGTCATAAACATGACATCAGGGAACCAACATAAAATTAAACGATTTTCAGCAATAATTTACAGCTTAATATGCGTAATAAAATCACCACTTTGGGTATCCAATTAATGGATGACATCGGTGTATACATCGATACCAGAACCAGTATTTTGATGTGACAAGATACCGCCCCTTTTCTATCATCCAAGGCCCATTCTACCTTTATAAAATAAATATGATCTCGCAGTATCCAGTACAGCTTAGAAATTACCATACCCGTTGCCCGCTGGAGTATAAATATCGTTTTAAGTTATTTTTAGTTCACCGTTATCGTGTTTTCTCCCTGAGCTAACCCTCAATTAGTGTAGGCTCTAATAATTTTATTTGTTTATTGTTCTTTATGATATTGAAAGGTATTTGTGGGAGAGATGGTGTGGTGTGTTATTTCACGAATTTTGGCTGGAGCAAGCAATTTGGAAAAACAGACATGGAAAGCCACTCGAAGTAGCTTCTTCTTTATGACACCTGAACCAACTGCTGTCCCTATGGCTATAGGTATCACAAAAGCCTCCTAAAAGTTCCAGTCATCAGAATAGGCAGTAACATCCTATTACTTGTGTACAAAGTCTGAATGCTGATAAAGGACAAGTTCTCACAAATCATTGTAGCTGTCTGCAATTTCGAGGATCGTATTCAGCCATTGGCCGTCTACGGTGAACGGTTTCATAACATGACCCTGGTGGTTATATTATAAAACTTAAATAACTTCGAAGGTATATACGTGCTACATAGTATGGCGTACTGCTTACAATAATTTAACAAAGAACATTGATGACTCGGTAGCCAACAAATAGTTCGACGAATGCATCGTCGTGAATACTAAGCGAACAAAATCTTAGTGTAATGTAAAACATGAATATACTCCTTTTGTTTCTGTAATAGTATGCACAGGATAAGGAAACCTTATCGGTATTCCTTTAATCTCCGTTGCCAGTTAACGTAGGCTTCTAACGTTAGAAAATTGCACTCTATTCTTTGCCAATGTTGTTTTTATGTTGCTTTAAACGTATATTTATTTACATAACCAAATTACAAGATGATTATTAACATTACCTAATTTTAATTAAAACTAAGTTAAGCTTAAAAAAGGCCCTCGGGGCATTGTACCGAGGATGCTGGCGGCATTTCCTCGCTGAATTGCAATGCTGATGCGTTGCGCGAGAAAGCCGCCAGCTTTTCGGTCACCAGTTACATCAACTAGACGTTTCGCGATTTCCGCAAATAACTTATGCGCACTGGGACCCCACGGACCGAGGGTCTCGACGCCAAAGGGCACAAAGTTGTACTCTCTGCTTTAAACGTACTTCGAAAAAGAGAAGGTTCTCCAAGCGTGTGTATATTTTTTAAATTATTTTTTATTTCATGTTCATCATTCTCCTGCCGTTATCCCAATTCATTTGTGGTCGGCGCAACATGTCTTTTCTTATATACTTCTCTATTACTCGTCATCTCGGTAGTCACTATGTGGTTTGTTCATAAACGTAGATCTAAGTTAAGATACGTTTATTATAATCGTCAAACATTTATGGTAAAACAGTCGCTAATCTTTACTTAACTTTAAGCAATGTTTAGAAATAAAGGGGTATCTTTCTAGTCATGGCTATTTTGTATGTGCATGTGTATGTGTTTTTGGCTATTTTGTTGGTTTGTAAATGATAATGATAAATGATTTTATTTCTGTAAGTAGGTTTGTACAAACTCTTTTACAGGTCAATCATATTTTTTAAAACTAGATGAGGTCGGCGTTTCCTATCTGACTACTCTGAGAAGGCCGAAACAAACTCGAGAGGTCAGAGCTTTTTTTAAAGTCTAAACATAATCTTAGTCAGAGCATGTGAAGACTATGTCGATTGGTGTCTGAAATGGTATTTTGACGAAAGAACCACACAGATTGAGTGGACCTGTCCAGTCAAGGCACGCATTTGTCAGTAGTTGTGCAGGTCAACTCAGAATTTAGTAGTTTAATCATGTATGGTTATGCATGGTATCTCCGAATAAATTTCGATTGAAAGAATGTCCTTCCGGAAGAGTCCCGTTCTTTAGTGATGATCAGACTTAGATATAGGTACAAATAGTTTTATTTTTTAATATTGGTTTCTAGGGCACGTCTTTGAGAACAGTTTTTTTTTTCTGTCAGTGATGTTTTTTGAAAAATAACATTTACAAGTTCATTGAGTGTAGAAAATGAAACCGATGGCCATTGTTTATGTTAAAGGTACCTGCGTGCCTAATCACTATAATCAGTTAAACAAATCATTGGTATCTGATTTATTTGTAAGTACATATTTACTTATCAACTTTTTCTGCGAACTGTAGAAACTTCTTTTTGGCAAACCTAATTATTCACAACAAATTAATATACATAATTTGCTAGATTTAACAAAAACTGTTACCATGAGTCCATGAATAATGTTCCACGTAGGTATCTTCATTAATAACAAGTCATAACAAATCGACAACCTTGTTCTCAACCAAAATTACTTTAATACGGTTAATAACCTTTTTTGAATTTCATCCAATGGCATGCTCTGTTGAGTGGCACTGTGGAGCCAAGAAAATTGCTGCCGTAATTATTGTAATAGAGAACGATTTTATTTTTTTCCTCTACATAGTTAATCATCTATTTGGTCATAATGGTTTGGCCTGAGGTTCTTTTTTTTTCGGCATGATTTGAATTTGTAGCTATGCAAAGCCTTGGACAAAAATTGTAAACAGGCTTTAATATTAAAAAAAAAATAACATGTTTATAGTAGTAACTACGATTATAAAAAGATTTTATTCCGTAATCGTTTTATTATTCAAATTTTTATTTAATAGTTTGGCATCCTGACAGTGTATTGCCAAAACCTTCAGAGTAAAGGCTCTAAAGTATAAATAGGATGAAATGTGCTAGCCGGAACATTGGCTTGCGTAGAGAGGAATGTTTTGTGGGTACTTAAGTGTCAGGTAATCACCGTTGACCTTGGCCATACAATTTTACGTCGAGCGAACGCCGCTTTTCGGTTTCATAGGGAATATTTATTTTTAGTAACGACAACATGAATAGGTATTTGAAAAATCCAAAGTCAAAAGTTTAATAGTCACTAACTAGTGACTTTTAAATCTGTATGTTAATAATTAATTCTATATTATAAATAATTCTATGTGTGAAAATTTAAGTATTGTAGTCAAATAGTTTATGAAATAAATTCAGGAAGTAATGTCTACCCAAAGCATCAAAAACGATATTACTTTCAAATTGCTTAAGATATTTTCATGATTTTCTTTTTGTATTGACAGACTATTTTATTATTTATTTATTTATTTAACCATTTATGTACACACATATAAAAACAGAAAAGAAGAACAAAACAGAAAAATACGCACAAAGGTGATGCTTATTTCTAAAGAAATCTCTTCCAGCATACCTGCGATAGGAAAGTACAGTGTAGTTATCTACAATTATATGTGATTATTTTTAATTCATATTTTCTTTACTAAAAATAAATATTCCCTTTGAAACCGAATGGCAGCGCGGCGTGAGCGCGATGCGCATTTGTATGGCCAAGGTCAACGGCGTTTACCCGACCCTTAAACCGCTAGCCTCTGTGACTACAAATATAGCATAGGTTCCTTCCTGTTTGAGAGACAGAGAAATATGGAAAGCTCTGCCTTTCACACTACAGAAGTTAAAACAGAAGAAAGTATTATTATCTTCATCCATAGGTACATCTTCTTCAGACGTCGTCACAGTAGGTCAGAGGTCACTCATCCTCTGTCTAAAACATAAGCAAACGTCCAAACATACTTAATAAATTGTACAGTATACAGCCTAGCCCTTTCTTAACTAGGTTAGGGTCGGCTTCTAATATAACCAGTAGCGTTTTAATTTCAATACTAGGTATACATTCAGCGAACATCTGGTGTCTACAATCAGTTAAACCATCAGTTATTTGATTTTTAGCCCTCTGAACATTTTAAACCAAGTTGGATGGCTTAAAGTGCTAAATATATTCATGGTTTCGCACCCAAAATCTGACACCCAATCTGACTCTGAGATCAACTTATACGCGTAGCTGTTATTTAGCCACGAATCCCTCATCATCAGCCTACATCAGTCCACTGCTGGATATAGGCCACTCCAATCGCACGCCATATACAAGCCTCCTTGTTCTAAAAACCATAAATGTAAAAAAAAAGACTCTATACCTAAATTATGTTTCGTCAATCAGCCGATCCGCACTATCGCGTCTTTATCAGGATGCATGTTTAATAAAAATGGCTTCAGCCGACTACTTCGGCTTATCATGAGCAAACACCGGCTACCCATTCCCCACCCGTTGACTTTCCCAATTAGAGCGTGATAGATAAACACGTAATATACAACCTGTGCTGTTTTCATACCGGTATGGAAATATGGAAATAAATGGTAGGAGATTTATTTCACATAATTGAACCGTTCTATAAATTAATTGATTTAAATTATCACAAATCACTTAGACGTAGACCTCGAGCCATACCATCACTCGATCTGACTTCTACATCCAATCTGATCCAGGCTACTATCTTCCACATCTAATGTCTTCTATTGACGATGGTCCGCATTCTCCTATCAAGGGATATTCAGGTATATGCCAGCTCAATGTTTAGCTTTCTTGTGTTACGGTCTTTCTCTTAGAAGTGTTCGAAATTCTCTTATTTTAGAATGGAGACATCGCAAAAGTTGCGACATCATAAACAAATTAATCAGCATTAGGCAAAATTAATCTTTGATACGTTGGTTGGTGAAGTAAATGTATGATATAAATATATAATACAAATATATATGATATAAATATATAATACACCTTTATGTACTTTAAGGACTGAACAATAAATCCATAAATAAAAAAACAAAAAATCTTCCACCGTTATTAATTACGAACACGCACGCCCTCTACCTTCCACCTTCTGAACCTCGCAACAAACATCGCGCTTTACCAACTACCTGGAAGGTCGCCAGAAGATGAACTCATCGCTATTTACGCGACTCCAAAATAATCGCACATCTTACTATTATTATAATGATTTACTATTGCGCCTTTTTAACGGTTACGATTGATTTGATGGTTTTTGTAATTAAATTAGGTAGGGTACGTGTTTTGAGGAGTTGGTGTTTAAGAATTAAAGTTTTAGTGCATTTGTACGTTTAAATTACTGTCTTTGCGCTTAGCAAGTTTTATAAATATGGGGCATCCTTATATCCAACAGTGGGCTGTAGTGTAAAGAAAACTGGACTGCAAAGAAATATACAGCAGCACTATTTTTCTTGACAACAGATGTTCATCAATGAATTTTTATTCAAAAAATTGTTTTACTATAGTTCATAGGCATGATGTGTAATTACTTTTTTATCTTTATGTATTTACAGGGTTTTTTCTATAAGGAATGATGATGCCACTAAAACATCAAGTTTTAATTTTCCTTTAGTTCTTCAATCTCGCAACAGATGGCGATCTCAGTATGTTAGAACGCCTGACCTAGAAAACTGGCGTCATTGATTAGAACAACTTCCGACTTTATTTGCTCGTTAGCTTTTTAGTAAAGATAATTATTTTATTAGAATCAAGCATATTTGTAATTAAAATTTTCGGTTTTTTCTGATAATCTCAATAATGTTGATGCCCCTAGAACCAACTGTGGAGGCAGTTGATTTTGGTATGGAAAATTAAAGCAATATTGATCTATAACAATCTTAATATAATCTTCGCCTAGTGATTTTAGCTACCTTTTATATTTGCTAAAACCTATGACTAAGTTCTAACATAGTCATAGGTTTTAGCAAATATAAGTGCACTTACAAAAATGTTACTTAACATTTTCTGCCTTTAAAATGATGTTTTTTTAATCTATTTAGCCATATAAATAAATATGTATTTCATAGTTATATCCGTCTTAGCATAACCTTAGTCTTTATTTCCGTCCTTACATGTTCGCCCATAGCTTAGCTCACCTATTTACATATTGATTTATCATCACTAGGTATGAAATATTAATAGTTTTCCTGTTAATGCTCCTAACAATAGCAATATTTTCCTTATTAGACACGTAGGTATTTCTTTTACAAGTAAATAAGTAGGTAATAAAATAAACACATCATTTCTGAGTATATTTTCATAAGTTTTCTTACTTTAATGCTACGTGCACCAAAAATCACTCTTTTCTCAATTTCTTATCTAATTGTAAGAAAGCTTGAAAATATTGAAGAATTAAGTCTGTGTGTAAAAGTACAGTTTTTGTGGCGGCATTGGTGTCAATCGACTCCGCTACTGAATGTCGAAGTTTGAAATGTCGACGTATGTTAGTTCTAAAGTACAGGATCTCGATGTACGCCAGTTCGAAAGTTCACTGGAGCGAAGTATGCAAGGCCGACGTATCGTTCAATCAAAATCAAAATCAAAAGTCATTTATTCAAACTGGGCTGAAAATCAGCACTTTTCGAACGTCAAAGTTACATAAGACAGTCCCCCAAAAATGCCCGCCCGTCACCACTTCGTAGTGCTTTAGCTGGGAAGAAGAAGTGGTGGAACAAACTCCCCAGCAGCACGTCTGTCTGTTTAGTTATATAAACTTGATTCTATACAAATCGTATACAAAGTAATTAACATTACGAAACACAAAACATTGGATTAAATTACACACTTGCCATACGTTAGCTAGCACGCGCCAGTATACCAACAAAACAATGAACAAACTGTACTCAAGCAGATAAAAATTTCAACATAACAAAAAACGTAAATAGAACTTAATACCTAAATAAAAGCCTCCAGGCATAAAGGGCGTGCCCGCTTACATAAGGCAATTGCTGTAGCTCGAAGTGAGAAATGATAAACTAGGCCCATCGAAGTAAAATAAGTAAACAATTACTAATAACAATTAAAACCATGATCAGCAAGACGACCAGTCACCACAAGCAGCACCCGTTCACGAGCATAACGCAAAGATCAGCCATCACCCCCCTCGCCATATTGGAGGGAAGGAGGCAACCCGACCCCCGACGCTACCGCAGGCAGTGACATCTAAGGGAGCATGACGAGCTTGCTGCCGGTTGCTCAGGCAAGAATAGTATAATCAATAGTCGAGGACGCTAGCTAACCACTTATTGCAATACAACTCATAAAACACACATTGTAATGAGTAGATTATGTCACTAATAAATTAAAATTTAACTAAATTAAATTACATTGACTTATACAGTCAAATAAAAAAATAATTAATTATATGAACTCATATAACCTGTCAGTAGGAAAGCTAATTATGGAGAAAGAACATAAACATTGTCTTGAGTTAATCACGGCGACCAACTATTCTTATCGTTTAAGTAGTCATTGATACAATAGTATGCCTTTGAACAAAGGGTGGATTTTACTTTAGTTTTAAACGCATTAAAAGGCAAATCCAGCAAAGAAGAGGGCAGCATGTTATAAAAAGTTATACCAAGCCCAACAAATGAGTTATGTACCTTATGAAGCCGGTGAAATGGAGCTCGTAATTTGTCCTTATTTCTGGTGTTAATATTGTGAATATCACTATTTTTAGTGTATAGTGTGTATAGTGTTAGTTAGAAAGCATATATTCCGCACGCTCAGCTCGCGCGCGATTGATTCTAACCTAACCTAACCCATTTATTTGGTCGGGGTGCCTAGGCTTAGTGACTGCGACCAATTCGGCTCGCGCGTCGCATTTCATAGAATCTGGATCTACTTACTAAACATTTTTTTTTATTAAAAACAGGGGGGAAAAGTGGAATAACCTAAAATGAAAAGGGGGATTTCTGGATTTTTTTTTACATAAGGGGTCAGTTTCCCCTCTGAGGGGGATTCTCTCAGAGGGGAATAGTGTTATAAGCCGCTGAAGACTAATGTGTGATTGTTTAATTTCTTGAAATGGTTTGCTAAATAATATGATTGCTAAAAATCCCTTTCAGCCACATGCAAAAAAAGAAATAGACTTTTCAAATCACAAATATTTTTTCCCTTTCTCACAAAAAATTACAAAATTGATCAAAATCCGTCGATTTTGTGCACGTTTAAGAATTATTTCACCTTATTCTCACCTGATGGAATGCGATGGATCATCCATCGCATTCCATCAGTCTGCTGGTCTGCTGGTTTCCCTACATTATGGACTGCAATAGTCAAATTAATGGTCCCTAGGCTGCATCCTAAAAAGTACTAGAAAATGAATTAAAAAAAAGGCCTGCTGGAAGGTAGAAAAAATTGTAGATGGAGACCTTTGTTGGCCTTTATAACTGCTACACAAGCTGTTGCCCGCGACTTCGTCTGCGATCCAGGACATGGTCTAACCATGTGCCAAACTTCATCTAAACCGTTCAGTCGGTTTTAGTGTGAAAGCGTAACAAACAAACAAACTCCCTTTCGTATGTATATTAGTTGGATGTATTTTATAACAAATTAAACACAAAACTGATGGTGGGCTCAGCTAAAGCTAATGTAATTAAAAAACTATGTCAAGTCAGCTGATGCCATTAGCCTGATCAATTTACTGCCTCGCTAGGCAGTAACCAAGCTTGGGTAAAAAAAAAACTAGCTAAGGACGCCCTCTAGTGAGAGATCGCATTAACTTGTAGAGATAGTGGTAGGAGGCAAATAATTTGTGGCGCTGGCAGGCTGATAGAAAAGTATAAAATGTCTTGTTAATTTTATAAAGTCTTCGACATTAGACCAATTACTCAGCAATGTTGAATTGTTCAATTCAGCGACCCCAAATAGAACAATTATTTCAATATTGCATTTGCGACTACATAGTGGTGGTACAAATCTGAACTACACTGCATTGATAGTACTTGTTCATGGTTATAGATGGCGCTACTAGTCGGTTCACTTGAGTTTAAAAGTAACATAAAAATTACAAAAACAGATAACAACAAATTTAACTAAAACAGATAACAATATCTAATATGCAAAATCATCATAATATACAATTATATAGGTATACATATTGACATTGATGAATATTATAACTCACTAACTTATAATAATTTATTATCACTCAGTTTAAATATCTCGGTCATGTGGTCACCGATGGTCTTACGGACGACCAAGATATTGATAGGGAACGTAGGGCGTTGCAATATGCTTGCTCGCTGGTTTGCGCGGTGCACGAAGGAGGTAAAGCTAATTCTTTTCAGAGCTTATTACCAGACGTTTTACTCGTGCAGCCTGTGGGTTAGGTATACGCAGAAGGCCTACAGCGCCCTGCGTATCCAATATAATAACGGACTCAGGATGTTGTTGGAACTACCTCGGTTTTGTAGCGCATCAAGCATGTTTGCTGAAGCGAGACTGGATGACTTTTATGCCATCATGCGCAAGCGAAGTGCATCTATGCTGCGGCGATTCCGAGATACACAAACAATATTTTAGGTACACTGGCGGACAAAATTGATGGGCCGTTTATTAGGCACTGGGCGGGGAGACATGTGCTTACAGACGTACATGTGCAAAATTAATTGTTTTTTTTTATTTGTGATGTCACTTTTGTTCTAATTTATTTTTCACTAACAATAGGTTAAGGCAATACTAACACATTATGGATCCTGTAATCTGAATTAAAGTTGAGTCTTTGAGCTCCTTAAGTTCTGAGTTGAGCTGCACGATTACTGACAAATGCGTTGACTGACTGGACAGGTCCACTCAATCTGTGTGGTTCTTTCCTCAAAAGGACCATTTCAGACAAGGATCTACATGGTTCTCACATGCCTTGAGTTTGTTTCGCTATTTCTTCTCAGGGGTAGTCGGATAGGAAATGTCGACTCCATCCAGCTTATTTTTATTTTATTTTTTAATATGACGTGTAAAAGTGATTCTAATATCCTTTTTACAGAATAAACAATTTCATTTCAATTAAATTTCTTGGCGAGCCGTATATTTCAAGTTTCAGTTGACAGATCTAGGTCATTGACGTTCCTATTCTAAGTTGAATCAAATTGTATACTAGTATATTATTGTATTTTTGTTTAGTTGTATAGCAATGCTTAGCTTGTAGGAGTTATTTATATTTATTTAATACTTTAAGCACATACATTTACAGAGCTGAACTTAATTCCATAGACATTTTCTACCAGCCAACCTTTGGGTGATGCAGAGACAAACAGTGGTAGGTGCAATAACGAAAATTGTGGAATTAATGGTTATTTAAATATAAGGATATACATATACCTGTTCATGTTGTATATGTTCTGTGTATCTCTGTGTAAATCTGTTAAGTTTTATTATTTATAAGAAATACCCATATCTTTTATGTGCATTTGTTTCTGTGACAAATAAATCTATTTTTCATTCTTTCTCTTTTTTTTCAAAACGATGAATATAATATATATTACCTAGTTATATCTATATTCCATCTTAATCTAACTTAGAAAATAACAAGTATTGCACTTGCTACTATTTATAAAGATTTAATAGACCAATACTTATTCCCAACGGAAGGTCACGTCCTCTATTAAACATAAGTATTAAAACAACAATGTTGAATATCGTAGATTACACAGTTTCGCAATGGTTGCTCAAGTCTACTACGATTACAACAACCATACGATTATAACGTATATTTACTTTAGCAGATATTTTTAACACCGCCACCTACTCGTGCTGCCCTCTAGCGGCGGTAGTAGGTACTTGTTTTACTATGAGGAATTTGTTATTGGAATGATTCATTGGCTTGTACACACGGCTACATATTAAGCTATACATTTCCAGTATAAGCTGATCTCGCATTGTATAGTATTTCCGTACAATGAGAGGTGTACGATCATAAAGTGCCGTATGTAAAACACTAAGTAGGCTTCTCACCACTTCCAGATAAGTTCCTAAAAATAACATGGAATATTCTTTTTGACGTGAAAATTTATTTTTCCGCATTGAGCGATTGTTGGTAGGGGAAAAACTTATGGGTTCGCGTCACCGACATGCTAACCGCGACACGCTAATGTGACGTGCTACGCCTGACTGGCGACACACAGCGGCCTGTTTACATACATGTATACCTACGCATTTATATATGTATGTTATTCCAAAGTTTTAAGTTTTCACTTCTGTCGGCAGTCTCCATGACTCAACATCATCTAGTCTGCAAGCGCTCTCCGACAGTAATTTCTCCTTTGGACTGATCACCGACAGGACGTTTTGTTTTTGAGAGATTCGTCGATAGAACGTTTCACATAAGGACATTTCGCCGACAGAACCTTTTATATGCGTCACTTTCGACGACAGCCCTTGGTAGCAAATAATAATAGTAGGTTGGCAGCTACAGCGAAGGATAATGTTGGGTTAGGTTCGGTTAGAACAGTGACCATTAACGCCAGATCCCCTCTATTACTGTCGTCGAAAGTGACGCATATGAAAGGTTCTGTCGGCGAAATGTCCATAGGTGAAACGTTCTATCGACGAATCTCTCAAAAACCTGCTTAGTCTTTTCCAGGCCGTCTTCCAACCTAACCGGATGCAACTAAACACCAGTATTTTACATGGAGCGACTGCCTATCTGACCTCCACAACCCAGTAACTGGGTAATACGATACCCCTTGGTAAGACTGGTTGTCAGACTTTCGAGCTTCTGACGACCCGTAACTACTGTCAAAGATCTACAAATGACAGCCGGGACCAATGGCTTAACGTGCTTTCCGAGACACGGAGGGGTCTTGGTATGTAAAGATGGTCACCCATCCACGGACCAACCGCGGCAAGCGTAGCTTAACCTGATCGATTGACCCGTGCGGCTGTTATTACTTAGCCATACGCCCGTGGCAGTCTCCATGACTGCCTACTCTTTTTATTTTTCAATTGTTGTATTTATTTGCTGAGTACTAGCTACCAGATACTGCCCCATTAAAGCGATGACTATGTTTGACGTATTAGAAAATAATTAAACATTGCGTCACTTGAGCAATTACTTTGTACACTTTTAATAATTATTGTTTTCTTTAATACACTTGCTATTGACGTACGGATGACTCATAGTTCTTAACTTGGAGGTTACCTACAACAGAAAATCATTCGATAAAAATATTGTGGTTGCATCCTTTTTACTTAAGACGCTGACAACACCTAAACCGCGGTCACTGTCAGATTGCATAGAAAAGAAAGAGAAGCGCGATGACACAACGCCTGTAATTTATTACAAAATATGAAGCAATTATCTATTTACTCAAAATTGAGTTGAGTAATCGAAAATAAAAAACAACCAAGTTCTGCATTCAAATATTAATTTTGTTATTAAAGCCCCGCGCGACACCGATTCGGTGTCAAACAATAGAAAATCAATTGTGCCTCATTAGCTGTCCTTGACCAATTAAACTAGAACGCGTACACATCAATTCTATATGTGAATATTTAAGTATACTTAGTAGTAAAATACTTTATGAAATAAATTCAGAAAGGAATATCTACCCAAAGCATAAAAATAACGATATAACTTTCAAGCTACTTAAGATATTTTCATGGTTTTTTTATCGAACAGACTTTTTTACAATCGATACTTCTAAGTGATTTTTATCAAACATTCATATGTTCGTTACTAAAAATATATTTATATTCCCAATGAAACCGAACGCTGGTGCGGCGTGATCGCGACGCGCATTTGTATGACCAAGGTCAACGGCGATTACTTGACCCTTAACAGATCTAACTACCTTATTAACTAAGCAGAATTCATTCCTTCTCACATCCGTTTAAATCTTCTGCTGATCCTCTGTATACTACATTGAAAACCATAGTAAACTACTACCTACCTATACATGAGTAGGTACCTACGTATGAATGAGTGAATAAAAGTTTTAGTAATGGATGACATCTAAACTCCAAATACAAAAATACAAAAAAAAAACTCAACATCATCGGATTAAAAATCCCCCATTTTACACACCAACGTCCTTGCCTCTACAAATATAAACACAATAAAAGCAAATATACAAGTAGGTGCGATGATACACAGCTGACGTCATCGGTCCCAGTGGCACGTATCACTGTATAGTGAGGAGCAAAAACATGTGTACTACAGTATATAATCATGCTTCATGCACTACCGTCGTCAAACATGGCATTCGACTAGGAGTTCCTTGTTGTTCTCCTCATCGCTCTCACTATGGCGTAAGTTGTCAACAGCCTCGGATACCACGGCCTGTCTTGCAGCCAAGTGCAAGTCGCTTAGCGCGGCAGGTGAATATTAATGACATCATTCGACGAGCTCTTGTCACCGTCGGCGTTTCAGCTGTATTAGAACCCAATCGCTTGGCACGCGACGATGGTAAGAGAGAGACCTTTAGTGTGGGATGCAAAGTGTGTCGTTACTCTTGCACCATCCCATCTTCCTGGCTCGGCGTGCTGTGCCGGCGCTGATGCTGTGGTTGCGGAAAACCTCAAGCAGCGAAAATTATAATAACCTTATGGGTAATTATATTTTCGAGCCGTTTGGCGTTGAAATCCTCGGGCCGTGGGGTCCGGGAGCATCTTGGTTTGTTCAACGAAATCTCCAAACGGCTGGTTGACACTTCCCGTGACCCAAGGGCTGGGTTTTACCTTGGCCGGAGGCTAATCATTGCCATACAAGGTGGCAATGCCGCCAGTCTGTTTCATTCGTCATTACCAGTCGTCAGCGATGCGGAGGAATTTTTAGACGTCATGTTTTAGTTTGTGAATAGTTTTAGTTAGGTTAGCATCAGCGTCAGCAGCACTAACATTCAAATAAAATATAATATCCTATTATATTTTATTTGAATGTTAGTATGAATAAAAATTTGTATTCCCGTACCTATGAAGACTTAGTAAAAACCAAAAGCGAGTTTCGCGTAAATTATCGGTTCAAATGTTTTTGGGCAGTCTTCATCCATTCCTTCCTCTTCTGTTGATGTTGTGCTGCTTCTTGCACTTCTTGAGGAAGCCACCCATTGAAGGCATCATGCAATCTGCTGCTCGGTCGGCAACAGCCCTTGTCTGCTGTGTCAGACCTGTATTGCGATATAATTCACAAAATTATTTGTGCGGACATGCTAACAATTTGATCAATGTTTTTTGAAAAACCCGATGTTGAGATAGTTTTGCCTTTAACTGTACTTATGTAGCCGTGACATTGAGCTCGGAAACCGACTATATAACCCACTTTAAGTGACCGTGACAAATATGCTTTTAAACGTGCGCCTACGCAACGCGGTCCTGCGGGTGGATTTGTTGAGAGAGTGGGATTTGCATAAAACGCATAATGTATGGGTAGAGTCTCTCGGCTGTTGTAAAGGTGGCTACAGATAGGGGGATTGGTTGCGTTTGCGGTGCGTAGGAACTGGCAGTCAGCGATCCGATTGTTCAGTGTCTACGAGAATCTAGTCTTAATGATCAGGAGGCCAACCAACACCTCTTATAGCAGTATTATTATAATATTACTTCACAGTGGGAAAGTGATGAAGCTGTACGGGACTTATAGCTCCTTCTCTTTCTCACGTTGAAGTAATATCGAAAAAATACTGCTATAAGAGGTGATGGTTGGCCCCTAGTGAGACATACAAAGTTTGTCTTGTTGATGGTTCTAGGAGTAGTAAGTAACTTCTGAATAAGATCAGTCACGGCTGCGTGGGAGTCGTTTTTGCAGTCACCAATTCAGAAATACTGTTTCGAATTCATGTTTTTTCTGGGATACATAGGTCTCCCTCAAAGGATAGGGTTTCAGGAAGTTTCAGCATATATTGTCTTATTTTGTTATTTAAAGCAAAAACACTGATGCGTTAAATCTTGCAAAGTCGATGGCGCGGCAAAACGTCACCACGTCGCGCTTGCGCACGTAACTTCCTCTGCTATGTCAAATTAGCATAACACAAACGTAAATGTTAGGTAGACTGGCGTATTGTCAATCAGAATGATTTCCCTGCTATTACAATTTAAGATTAAAAGCGTGATAATACGGAACCTTGAAAAGGTGGTCGCGTTTGACCAATTTCAGCCTTTTTGTGTCCTTGACTATAATAATCAAAACCGTTGATGGTAGCAGACCATAATAACTTACATCGGGCTTGTTACCATTGTTCGAAAAAACATCTGACGAACAATATTTTCGAAAAAATGAAAAATTACTGACACATTCTATGTTCATTGTTGTTTCAGACATTTATTTTAATGTAGGTGACAGTGTTTTGTTTATTTCATGTTCCAAAGACATGACTTTGATGATCTTGAACACCTAGGGACGAATGAAAAACTTGCCACGAAATGTGTTCAAATTAATCTTGCTATAACAGTATCAATAGTGACCTAAAGGTGGCAAGTCACGAATCCCCTTGACTTTCATAGCTTTGTATATAACTACCTACATACCAACTAGGTATATCTGATGATATTAGATCGCCCTTGATACAAAAGCAATAGCCCGCTTTATACATACCTACCCGTCTTGGAAAACTATTGATTACCCAATGTTCCGGATATAGATTCTTTGAACTGTAACACTTCAGAACTTGTGAACTCGCCTGTTGAGGGTTCCGTACAATGAATATGTTATCGACCATGTTTTTTATCCCAAGAACAAACTTAAAATTGTAGTTGAAAAACATGTTCTCTCGTACATTTGATACATCCCAACTGCAAATGTAAGTTTGTTCGCACAATATTGATAGATTTACCATGTTATTTTAACACTATAGACTTCTTATAGGTTTGCCTGTAATCTTTATGTAAAGAACTATTTCATTTTTCAAACAATTTAGGCTCAATAGTTTGGGAGATAAGGGAGAAATAGTCAATTTTCACCTCTTTTATTAAATAATCATTTGATAAATGATAAATGATTTTATTTCTGTAAGTAGGTTTTTACAAACACTTTTACACGTCAAAACATATTTTTTTAAACTAGATGAGGCCGGCGTTTCCTATCTGACTACTCTGAGAAGAAAGGCAGAAATAAACTCAGAGGTCACAGTCTCTTTTAAAGTCCAGACATAATCTTAGTCAGATCATGTGAAGACCATGTCGATTGGTGTCTGAAATGGTCTTTTGATGAAAGAACCACACAGATTTAGTGGACCTGTCCAGTCAGTGCACGCATTTGTCAGTCGTTGTGCAGCTCAACTCATAACTAAAGGAGCTCAACGATTCAACGAACAATACCAAAGAAAGGACGTTTGGCTAGGCCGCAAAAAATACTCAAAACTGCCAGACCATGTTAAAAACTAACTGAGAATAAAACAAAATTAAACAATGATCCACATAGTCTTCACATTTACAATAATTAAAACAATATAATACTACACAGAGTAAATATTCATGTCATTGCATAAATAAAATTCATCAATGTCAATGTGTATATTCGGACATAATCTTGGTCAGATCATTTGAGGACCATGTAGGTTGGTGTCCGAAATGGTCTTTTGATGAAAGACCACACAGATTTGAGTGGACCTGTCCAGTCAGTGCACGCATTTGTCAGTTATCATGCAGCTCAACTCAAAACTTAAGGAGCTCAATGATTTGACGAACAATACCAAAGAAAAGACATTTGGGTAGGCCACAAAGTACTCTAACTGCCAGACCATCATTAAAACTAAGAGACAAAAAAAAAAAACAAGGACCCACTTAGTCCTCACATTCCTAATAATTAAGAAATATAATATAATAATATGTCACACGGTACAGTTTGAAAAACTTTTTTTTTTTTCAATTTTCTAATTTGCTCCCCAAAAGTGACCCTCCTATTCAAAATTCATTTATTTATGTTACACGTCGTGTTGGAGTCACAGAAATTCATATGGGTACCAAATGTCAACTTAATCGGTCTAGTAGATTCGGAGCAAATCGGATGCGACAGACGGACAGAGAGACACAAGTGATTATTTCTATAAGGGTTCCGTTTTTTCCTTTTGTGGTACGGAACCCAAAAAAATTGGTTAACGGCTATTTTAAGAGCATTCCACTGCGCTAACCAGACCATACCATGAACGCCCTTTTATTAAACTCAAGTGCTTACTAAAACCATGCTAAATTAAAAAGATTTGATAACTATACAATTCAAATTAAAAACAGAACAAGTTGCTTCGTAACTATCAGTATAATTTCACGTTAGGCACACATATCCGAAATATTAATTAGGTAAAATTAACATTACATTTAGGAACTGATCACACACGGAATATTAATCCATGAATTGGCCTCGATTCCCAATCGGGATGGTCGATTTGGCGTGAGCTCACGCGCCGCACCTCCAGACAAGCATCGGGCTACCGACTGCCGTACTGTGCTACTGCTGCGCGGCGCGAATGGTGTTCATTAGACAGACTCATTGTAAGCTGCCAGTGTTTCCTTGCCCGCTCGCGTATGCAGTTAGCGTTGCTAGTCCCGCACTAGTTTCTGAACGCGCATCTGTACAACGCGCGCCCTCGCCTGATTCAAAAAAAGAACTCGGAAAAGCGCGCGCTTTCCACGCTCGTGATAAATAAAAATGGGTGTCGTAAAACAACAAAAGAATAAAACGAAAAAAGATGAGAAGAAAGACTTGGCTAATGGAAAGCCAAATGATGTTAGTAAAAAAGTGAAAAAGAAAAAGTTTGTGTCGTGTTTACAGTGCATCAAGCCCGGAAAAGAGGATGGTATATAATTTTCTTTTATTTTTTTATGAAAATTAACGCCAAGGCAATGATTAATGAACGGAAAACTGAGGTTGCTAAATTCCTGTTTATGTTGTTGTAATCCATTTGGTAAGCAGTCAATATTCATGATCCTGTATCCGCCGACTGACAAATATCCAATGCATTAAAGAATGCACTAGCTAATAATAACCAGACAATATAGCCTGGTTAATATTAGTGTAATTTTATAATGTTACTTAGAATTAGAGGCTGGTTTTCTTAATTATCGTAAATGTTGTACAGACTTTTAATTAAAAAATAGCCACACCTCGCTTAACTTCTCACTCCATCGTCAAAAACAAACAAAATTACACCGCCACAAAAAAATAAATAAGTAAACAAAACAAGAAAAAAAACAGCGAAGCCATACTAGTAAGATTAACATTATGATCGACGAAACAGACTTATGCTACGATTACCGTCATAACGACCCACATACGAGTACCACTGTTTACGTCCCACATATCCTAAGATTTCGTAACATGACTGGAACACTGGGAAATCAATCTTTTTAAAAACTACTGACATCATCTTACGTAAAGAACGGTTATTAGCAGCAGTATTTTGGGTTTGATCCTCTGTACTCAGTTGTCGGGTAGAAGTTATCAATGTTTTGGTAAACACATACCGCGTTGACAATGTTGACTAACACATAGTTTGAGATAAAATTTCTGAGAAGCCTAATTGCATACACACCTACTCATAAAACCAGACTACGTACTATGATTGGTGTAGTTTTCCATTGCCAAAACCTTCATCTTAAATCAAAAACATCATTAAAATTTTACAGTCCTATTGAAAACCAGATGCAGAATCCTCATAACTTTCATACATTAGTCAAACATAGTTTTTATGGCAAATCATAAAGCGGAGGCCCCAAATCTGTCAGTCAAGGTCGCTAAAGTGTTTTGTTTTACATCATCACTGCCGGTTTAGGACACAGATGACTGACTATGACTCTGTGGTTACCATAGACAAAAAAATAGTCTCGTTAGGGGATTTAACACAAAGGTTCCACTGCTGAACTTGCCTGTACAAAAAAAGTTGTTAAATATTCATGCTTCTGTAATTTTCGTGGTGTTTCGTTTGTATTAAGAGAGCAGGTTAACAGCTATCGCAAAATCTTGGAAATGTCCGAAAAAGTGTTAACAGATCTGCGGAAAAAATTGAATAATTTACACGGTCTGTTGCGTAGCTTTATCAAAAAACCCTGCCAGTAAACGAGCTGTGAAAAGAAGTTTATACATTTTTTTTATGAATTCAAAATAAAATAATAAGTAGGCAAACAGTATGAAATCATACTGCATCGCAGCGTGAAAAATCTGAAATTTTAATCTCTATAAAAATTGGCCTCTCACTGAATCATGCGCAGAAATAGTTCCATGTAAGTACCTACGTTAACTCCGCTGTAAGGATGTGTAGTTTAACGCTCATTTACGCAGTTACATAAGTCCATACGATGAGATCATTCCGTATGTAAATGTATTAATCAAACATGATTTCGTTGTGTTTTCAATCCTAATTACGATATTAAGACAACACGTTACCTATTTGTAAAGTGTATTTTTTCAGCATGTCTTGTTCGATAAACAAATACGGAACCAAAAAGACGTAAAAACTCGGTGTCAATTGCATCTGATCTAATTTAAAGTTTAAACACATGAATTTGCCAAAATCTCAGGAAGAACACAATTATTGTCTGATTACAAAAATAGAAAAACACGCTTTACTCGAATATAAACCTCTAAAATACTAATGTTTGGCCATAAAGTTAATAATTTGCATGTCGAAAGTCATTATTGTGGTATTTCTGTCATTATTCTAATGGCTTTTGGTACACAGTATCCACGTTTTGTAAAATTCAGTGACCATTGACAAATTACTCAATGCTTTGTCACAATTCTACTGTACTTATAGAGCGATGGACGCAAAAAGTGAGGTCATTGCCTAAAACGGACCATAGACTAATTTTCTGGCATTGTAGCAAAACCAAAAAGGTTTTTTTTTGGTAATGACTCAAGTTTTAATGTTTTTATTTTATTGTTCTGAATGATGTCAGTTTTGTATATATTCGCTTACGCGTATATTATAGTCGTCTGTTTTAAAGATTTTGCCATTTTTTAAATTTTATCTGAAAAGTCTAGATTTCAATCAATCTTGATAAATCTACTTAGTAAAATATAGTTGTCAATTCTGTTGTTGTGGTCGTCATGCTAGTCGCGGTAAAGCAACCTTCATAATTTTCAATAAGCTATGGTATGGGATTATCCACTTAGCTTTTGGCTAGTTGACCTCTCCAATTATATGGGTCTACGACCTCTCTAATTTGTTTTAAGAATGTTGTGACATTCTGTTTCTCATCCTTTCTTATGACACTTATGTAAGATATGCAGGCTTGCCTAAAGTCTGTTTTTTAATCTCGGAGACCAAATTGACACATGCAAATGTCAAACTCCAAATTGAAAAAAACGAACAACAATCATTTGAAATGTCACATTAGTCTCTGGGATTAAAAAACGAACCATTTGTGGCAAATGTAGAGTCTTTATTTTTGTATGTTATTTTCGGGAAAAATTGACACCAGTGACTGAGAATTTGTGAGGAAATAGGTAGTTATGGTAAGGGCATGTGATGCGGAGGAATGAGAAAAATGTCGCCCAGAAAGTTTTGAGTGTGAATGTGGATGGCTATACAAGTAGGGTATGACTAAAGATACGATAGATGGACTGTGTGAAAAATGCTATGGCTAGAAAGGGAGTGACTGCCCAAATGACAAGTAATAGAGAAGTATGAAAGAAAGGGACATGTTGCGCCGACCACAAATAAATTGGGATAAGGGCAGGAGAACGACGATGATGATGATTTTCGAAAAAAAAAACACCTCTAGTGTCATCAAAATTTAAATCATTATTGCATATAGCAAGTTAGGCATGACTCTTTCTGCACATTGCTTTACTTTTCATCTGGGAAACAAAATATAGGTATAAACCTAAGCATTCCTTCCACTTGACCTGTCATGGAGCCTGGAAGTCGGGTTAATATGCTGCTCATAGGCGACAGCTAACATCCTGCCACCACTAGGATGCGACTAATGAAAGGCATTATGATTTACTATAGGTCCCTACAGTTGCTTTTAAAACCGGAACTTCGCTGGAGTTCATTCTTATCGATATCGATCGATAATGGTTTTGACATTTCACCAAAAATTGACTATATTTCGCTTTCAACGTATCCATACTAGTATTATAAATGCGAAAGTAACTATGAATTCCTGTCTGTCTGTTGCCTATTCACGCCTTAAGAGTATATAATACCTGAGCGCCAACCTCACCCTTGATCTCGCTCGTACACTCACGCAAGCAAGACAGGGAGAAGGCTCCAAGGCGCCGATAGTTTAGATTTATTTTTACGGTGAAAATAATGGTAATAAAAAACATAGTATCTGCTTTATATTTAGTTCAGTTATTATGCAAAGTTTCATGGTCTAATTTGAAGTATTTTTTATAAATACTAGCGGTTTATTGTTCGGTTTGAAGGTAACTCTTTTTCCCGGTAGTTCCTGAATAATCATTTCCGACCTCCAAGCGGACGAAGTCGCGATCAAAAACTAGTAATAAATATACTAATCCAGAAGTAACATGTTAAGCTAAGCTCTGACAAAGCCTTTTATGACACCATATTTATTATTGACACAAAATATCGACATCATCAATCATTTATAACATTCCCTTTGAATTACCTCTTCAGGAAATGTGTATTGGTATATTTTATAGAAACGTTCGATTGCGACCAACATTGTGTATCTTTCCCATCAAAATTGGTGATGTTACTTTTAGGCAGTGTTCGCTTTATAAGAACTCCGCGTGGAGGTCGGAAATTATCCCACGGTAACGTACTACCAGGATAAAAGGTATCCTGTCCTAACACAAGTTACCCATGCGGCAAATTTCATCCAAATCCGTTCAGCCGTTTTAGCGTGAAAGCGTAACAAACAAACAAATATTGGACTGCCTCGTTGGTCTAGTGGTCGCAAGCGCTACTGCTGAGCATGAGGTCTTGGGTTCGATTCCCGGGTCGTGCAAAGTGTTATTGGGTTTATCTATCTGGAATTTCTCAGTAGCAGCCCGGAGTCTGGATTTTGTGCCCGGTTGATGGCAAAAGGCTCGCCCCCTATTACATGGGACTTAAAACATAACTGGCGAAATGTGGGTCTACTACAGGTACACCTCTGCCCAACCCTTCGGGGAAACAAAGCGTGATGTTTTTATGTGTAATATTAGTTAAGATTAATTTAGAAAGGTTCTTCTTGATGGAACCCTATAGGTATACCAGGCAAATTTGTTCCCGGTTACACGACTATACATTTAACATAAAAGCAGCTCTTTTAAAACAGACTGCAATGAGTACCACCTCATTAATTTAATGACAGTCCTTTTCTGATAAAACACAGATAACAATCAGATGTGACAATGGAATAATTTGTGACAATAAAAGGCTATACACATGTCCATCAAGTCCACATGTGTTTTACGATGTAAACAATATAATGCTTTTTGTACACACCTATTTATGTATCATTATTGTGTATCACATTTGTGTTACCTCTACATCTATGGTTGCAATCAGTTGGGGTATACAAATCTATTGAATGGTTTTAGGCGTCCCCCACATTACGCGTGCGCGTTCCTCGGGCGTGTGAGGGACGCGGGCGCCGCGTGCGCACCGCGAGCGCGCTGCGTAAGAGTCGCGTGTTGCCGCCGCGTGACGTGTGTGCAGCGAGCGCGCGGCGCGCACGCGGCTCTCGCCTTGGCGTTTAACCCCCTTCAGTGACCGAAACAGTATCGGGCGGCGGACATAGTGGGTGAAGGGGTAAAAACGCGACTCGAAAGCCGCGTGCGCGCCGCGTGCACACGCCGCAGGGCAGCAAAACGCGACGTTCACGCAGCGCGCTCGCGGCGCGCGCGCGTCTTCCGCGCTTCTCACACGCCTAATGAGGGGTCAGCCTTAGGTAAATTTATGTTTGACGGGCGTAACAGTGAGTTGTCAACACAAGTATTATGGATTTTATAACAATTATTCTATATTCATTTGGATACGAGCTATTCCATAAATAAGTGATTTTTGATGTTGGAAAGTTTGAAAGTGTTTGGGCATTATTAGAACAAGAACTTAGAACCATTCTTAGAACTTTGGCTGATAGGTGGGACTCTCCGATCTTGGGGAGGTGGATACGACTGCACGAAGTCAAGTTGACCTTCCCCAGGATCGGCGCACCTGCCTCACACAGCTTAGAATAAATGTTTTATTAGTACACTAACACTAGTTTATAAGTTTATATTGTTTCTAACAAATATGGAAGTGATTCTGAATTAAATGTTTTATTATTATTATTTGGTTGGTAAAAAGTTTTGGACTAAAATTAGCTTTTTCTCATGCGAAAATAACTCTGTCAAGATTCCCTCAACCTTAAGTAGGTACGATGGGAGTTAATACCGTGTTGCTGTTTTGCTTTTTCTTTCATAAATATGAAAAGTGCTGCTGTTTTAGAAGATTCTTATTCTTCTATTAAGACGCTGACAACACCTAAACCACGGTCACTGTCAAATTCCATAGAAAAGAAAGAGAAGCGCGATGACACAAAGCTTGTAATTTATTGCAAAATATGAAGTAATTATCTATTTACTCAAAATTGAGTTGAGTAATCGAAAATAAAAAACAACCAAGTTCTGCATTCCAATAAGACGTTCTTGTTATTAATTAAATATGTAACGTATGTTGATATTTGATACAGATATTTTGGATTAGAACTCAAAGTAAGTGGTTAGTTTAACGTTAGTTTGTATCGAGATTTTGTTTTCAAAACGTGTTTAGGTAACAACCAAGTTCTGGGAAATATGGTCAAAATTAATCTATATTTTTTCCGCTACCACAAACTATACAGATTTGGCAATTTTTTTTCTTAAGATAAGTCTATTTTGGTCAATTGGGTCTTGTCAGCGCCTTAAGTACCTTGCTATATTTTAGCAAGGTACAATAAGAAACAGAATCTCTCGACCCCGATCCTCAACAATTGTATTCGTCTTCGACGTTCATCATGTCAGATCAACGGGTTATGGCATAGCTTGAATACAAACCAACCTCGGAATGCTTACCGCTCGATAACGTAGTTTTTATCGCGAATACTTATAAAGTTATAACTGTTATAATAGCTTGTAGCTCTGTGCTGTACACGAATAAAAATAAATACTAATTGATACTATTAAATAAATAAATAAAATATTCTTTATTTCGGATAATAAAAATCCATAGTAGGAACACGAGAAAAACTAATAAACTTAAAATTAAACTTAAAATTAAATGACTCTGCGAACCAGAGACCTCCACAATGGGGATGAGATCCTGTCCGCTACAGTCGCCAGGATTTGATTGCGGCTGCCACGCATTCTGCAGATCAGGGATGCCGTTTTTTTGCGAATGACGGCATGAAAGCTATCAGTATGATATAGCGCGAACATCCCTGATGCACTACAGAAACGAGGCAGCCCCAACATCATCCTGAACATATTATTATACTGGGTACGCAGGTTATCCAGCGACCTTTTGGTGTGACTGGTCCACAGATTCCCAGTGTAGATGCTCTGACAGTATGTCTTAAAGAGCGTAACCTTAACTTCTTCAGAGCATCGGTAGAATCTGCGGGCCAGCATGTTACCTCTGACCGCTAGGCACCTGCGCTCCCTCTCGATGTCTACATCATCCTCAAGGCCTATTACCATCAGTATTATAATTAGCTACTTCTTGGAAAAATGAATGAAAACATACTTAATTAGTCTAGAATGATGATTGAAACAAAGCCCACTACGTCTTGTGTACATATGTACACGTAGAGAACACATACTTTAAGAAAATACTGTGCAAACTTATCTCATCTGTCGAAATCGACGCTTTTGTGATTATTAGTGTTGTACTTATACAAACAGACCTCTATTTTAAGGTTCCATGCTTGATATTAACGTAAAAGCTAGTATAAAAACCATCAACATCATCATATAGAATAAGTATAATCAGCCTATAATGTTCCCACTGCTGGGACACAGGCCTTCTCTCTGTGAGACGGACTGGGCCGCAATCCACCACGCAGGCCCAGTTCGGGTTGGTAGATGTCTATAGGAAAACATCTTGAGGAAAGCGGCATGTCCTAGAACCAAAAATTCGAAGACATGTGACAACATGTCTTCGAATTTTTGATTCTAATGATGATCCTCAATTTTTGGTTCTAGGACATGCCGGTTTCCTCACGATGTGTTCCTTCACCGTTGTGAGAGCAGTGGTGGTGAAATAATTTACACAAAGTAAAGCGCCTGTGAGGATTTGGACCTACGACCGCGATAATATATAATCATAATCTTTAATTGTTTCAATGTAAAACTATATCCATGAGATGTTGCAGTACGTTCGCATGCTGCACGCTCTTGACAATATTTCTCAGTACAATAGACTGATCCCGCTACCGACATTCCCGTCGTTTAATTAATGTTTCCTAACCTAAATAGATGTTAATTACTCGCTCTACAGTTTTTTACAGTTGCATACACCAGCATCCTAAATGCGTAACACACCAGTAATCACAATCTATAGCTAATCCATTACTCGAATTTTTTTCTTGCGTTTGAAAAATTTGTTTGCTCAACAACGTAAGTAACACAATGAATTTTGTTGAACTGTCAAAATCAAACCCATTGCTATTGATAGTGCATTACGCAATGTTCCCGCTGATGTTATGTAAGAAATTGTTTGATTCGACCAATCTAAGAATGTTGTTGTTATGTTTCGTGCTGAGATTGAAAAAAATGGACTAGGTAAAGTTTAACAAAAATTTTTTTTCGTATTTTTTCATCATTTATACAAAATGATTTGTGGAAACTAAGTTTATGACGAAACGTCTCATTTGCAATCAAAATCGATTTTAGTCTTTAGTTCGCTCAAAATTTATATTATTCGGTTCATCTGCGAACTTTATCAATAACATTTAGTATGTAGGCACGAACTTATAAGTTAACGATGTCCGGAATTCCTAATTAGTGTTAATTAATAAAATCGTTGGCATGAATAAAAGATTATTACAATTTAGTAATTATCGTAAGACGCTTTGTGGTCAAATTTCTTAACAGTTTGTTCTGTTTAGGTAACACCTATTGTAAAAATAACTTCTTGTTAACCTATTATTTTAATGGAAGTTCGTGTAGTTTGTGAAAACTTCCGGATTACGTCATAAAAAACTGTAGCACACTTTCTTCTTTAAAAATAAACAGCTTTAACTTAATTGCTCACACGCAAACCTTACATTATTTAAAGCTATTCTGATGACCCTGCAAGGGTGCCTCACGTCAGGCTTATACTTTCCAAAGCAGTAGGGAGATGCAAAAAATCAAAATCAAAAATATTTATTTTCTAGAATATGGTACATAATGGTGTTACAATAATTTTGTTTCTGCATATCCTGCCAAAACGATGGCGTGCAGATTTATACATACTTATAATGTCAATTATTTTAACTCACAAACTACAGATTCTATTGACTTATCTTCTAAATAGTCCTTAATCGTATAATAACTTTTCAGTAGAAGCAGTTTGAAAATATATTTTTTAAACATTGTCAGCGGTAGGTCTTGCACACTATTTGGTAAATGGTTGTATATTATAATGGCCATGCAGTTTGTATTTTTCTTAAATAATGTTAGTTTTATTGGCGGTAGCATATTTCGACATGCCCCTACGATGCAGTAACAGTTAAATAAAGAAACAAATCAAACTGCATTGTATAAACACGCGACATTGTAAAACAATCAGATCTGAGTAAACAGCAAAGCGACCTTTTTTATCCGGCGATGATGTCAACTGCAGCCGCTCCTTAAGTAAATAACGTCACTCTATGTACTCCCACATCACTGCTTACCCTTGTTAGTTGACTGGTTTCTTTTAACGAGAATATTACACTGATTTGGACGTGGGGTACTGAATGTTTTGAATTGATGCTGCCTGCTACGGAATTGTCTTGAATGCTGGGCTGATACTTTTTGTGGGTGTTATAGAGGTCTACTTCTCTTCTTCTCAACACGGAATTACTGTAGAAGCACTTAGTAATCATTATAACGATGTACCCCCTTTAAATAAATAATATTTAAAGCTACCTAAGACCTAAAATCGTTTTTGGGGATACCTCCAAACATTATTCCCGTACATTTTGGTAGGTTCTTGACTTTCGGGTAGGATTAAAAAAAACTAAAATGGAGCTGTAATTGTATGACAAAATCGCATGTCTTCATTTTGAAGTCATTTTCATAAGTGATAATGATGAAAACAGAATTTTTTAAACATGGGTGCAATGTGCAGGGTGCTGTATCGAGTAATAGTCTATTTGACGATGGCCTGCATAACATAGCAGCATTTATCAATCAGTGTTCTTTGACGCCATTGAGCTGGCCATGGCTAGCACTGCGTGTTAACGAGATATCACGATGATTCATATTTATCTGAGACTGCTGTTGTTCACATTAACTGAATATACACTACTGTCTATCATATTGTGGCAATGACGCCAATTAACAGTGGTATCGTAATTAAATTCGCAGTTTCTTAGCCATTACTTCAGTAGCTACCTACTATCGATCTAACATTAGATTCCAAGGTAGGCTGTGGCGGCATCTACATCGCCACATACGAACTACGCAACACACTGACGGCACGCAAAAAGCCTGCATCGCGCAAGCAGAGTTTACCGCGCAACTAGGATATATAAAACGTCCCGACATCAACCGTCTAGCAGTTGCCCACCAGACACGACACTCGTCTGGTCGGAGCATCCTCCCTTTTCTATGGATGCCTCTATAAGTCAATGTAGCTGTTCAAAAATATCAACAATTAAAGACGTGTAAATGCTGTAGTTTACATGAACAGTACAATCAACTGTTTCCTAAAATAAACTCTATAAAAAAGGTACTCGTATACGTTAACACAGCATCTGTTCTTTCGCCTACTTTTGTACATATAAAACTATCAAAAATAGTGCAGTCATTAACCGTGATTAAAACATGCTATTAATAAACCTATAATTTTGTTTTGGCGAGATAATAAACATTCAAAATGTACACTCCAACTTTCATGAATAACTCTTGCCAAAAAATTGGTCATCGTCGTTTTCGGACACAATCAAAATGCAAGGACCCACCTCAATGTCATGTCCGACTTCATCTTTAGATCAACACTATTTTCGTTTTATGATTCATAAATATAACAATCGAGATATCCCGGCAGCACTTAGTTCTAATCGCATCGTAAATATGCTGAGTAGCGCCGCTTCTAATTATTAGTTGTTACCTCACTAACCTACAGGCTTTTAAAAATAATGATCGCTCTATATTGAGGAGGCGACCTTGTCACGTCAATCTACAAAACATTGGCTACCGTTTCTTTCATTTTACCTTACCTACCTACCATTCGTTTAATTACTTACATCGACCATGTTTTTTTCCTGGCTTCTGGGTAGGGCCAAGAAATCGGTGGTTTCAACGACAGGGCGGGGCGATCACGAAAGTATTTTATTTAGGAATCGATAAATCTTTGATTACAAATTGCTTCCATTCCGATGATGGATAGAACTTTTAAATAGATTGCTCGATAATTCACAATGACCTTAACACTCCTTAAGATCATTACTCGACCTGAAAGAACGCCAGACATCTATTTTGCTATGATGATCTAATCAAATATATGCATGAATTGAACATCACTTATACGACATTACGATGGACCAAAACTGATTCATGGCCAATGATTGTCAATTGTGCCATAAAGGGTAATAGTTTTGTCATGATGGCCCATCAAAATGTGAAGAGTCAGAAGTCAGGTGATGGAGGAGTCATAGAGTCAATTACTTGGCCCTTGTACACTCCCACGCAGCCTCAGAGGCGGTGACATCAGTTGCGCACGCGCTGTCGTGTGCGATCAATTGACGGCTTGTGGGATCACCAAATGAGTTATAGGTACCTTGCAGACACGCGTGCCTCATCTACGATCTATTGAGATTAAAGTCTGTGAGAAAATACTATCTTTATCGGTAGTCAATGGGATTTAACTGCAATAATAACTTGCACTATCGGCGCACTTCAATGATTTATGACATTACTAGACGTATTTATACGGTTATTTATTGCCATTTAATTTGACATGTCGTAGATAGTAGGAAAGCAAACATTAAGATAATCAAAACTGCCCTTTTAATTACGACACAATTACAACTGCCATTACAATTAAGACTTAATTACAATCTTCCAAGTCATTGGGTTAATCTTTTCTGCTTTACATTTTAAATGTAGTACTATGACATCATTTTGATCAGTCGTGAAGATCAATTATATTGTTTTATCAGTAGTGAAGAGATGGAAAACATACAACGACGCAGAAACATACGTTTTAATCTAATTAGTTCATGCAACATGCTGAGGCGATATAGTGTCGACTATATCGCCTCAGCTTCTAGTATGCTAGTCCAAGCGTGTCAGGAATTCTTATCAGATTTCAAGGTCAGTTTTCTGACTGATGGTGATAATAGTTAATAGATTTTCCATAGTCATGGATAGACATGTACTAAATTGTTTTATAATGTTACTGAACACTGACACATAATCATCATCATCTGCTTAGCCTTTTCCCAACTAAGTATGTTGGGGACGGCTTCCACTCTAACCGGATGCAGCTGAACACCCTTATTTTGCACGGAGCGACTGCCTATCTGACCTCCACAACCCAGTAACTGGGTAATACGAGACCCCTTGGTAAGACTGCACGGAAAAAAGGATCTCTTCAGCGAAGAATATCAATATTCTCAGAAAAATTGTTTCCAACTGTTTCCGCCGGTCTCTTACCAGCATCAATGTACCTGCTCTTCTTGAGCCGACTGGCATTGTCAGAGATGATGGCAAAAGACCTGATGGTGTGTCTTGGGTCTCGTGGAGTTTGGGACGGATGCTTGTGTTGGACGCTACCTGTGTAGACACACTGGCACCGTCCCACCTCCAACGGACTACTTCTAAAGCGGGTGCAGCGGCAGAAAATGCCGAAAATCTGAAAGTTATTAAATATGGAGGCCTTGGCAGAGAGTACAACTTTGTGCCCTTTGGCGTCGAGACACTCGGTCCGTGGGGTCCACACACTGGCACCGTCCCACCTCCAACGGACTACTTATAAAGCGGGTGCAGCGGCAGAAAATGCCGAAAATCTGAAAGTTATTAAATATGGAGGCTTTGGCAGAGAGTACAACTTTGTACCCTTTGGCGTCGAGACCCTCGGTCCGTGGACCCCACGGACCGAGAGTCCAGTGCGCATAAGTTATTTGCGGAAATCGCGAAACGTTTAGTTGATGTAACTGGTGACCGAAAAGCTGGCGGCTTTCTCGCGCAACGCATCAGTATTGCAATTCAGCGAGGAAATGCCGCCAGCATCTTCGGTACAATGCCCCGAGGGCCTTTTTTAAGCTTAACTTAGTTTTAATTTAATTTAGTTAATGTTAATAATCATCTTGTAATTTGGTTATGTAAATAATTTTTTTTTTTCAATCCAAGTAAATATTTTCTTAACGTAAGTAAATGTACTCAGTCCAAGAAAACCTGTTTACTCAAATTAAGAATAATAAATACTTGGTTTTTATTTTTGACTTAAGCAAATATTTTTGATTCAAGACTATAATAATCTTAATTGAAGAAAATACCTAGTTTTTATCTAGTTTTAGAAATAATATTCTTGAAATTAAACTTAATAATTCTTCGAAGAAGAGAATAAAACTAAGACAAAATTTTACTTCATTCAAGAATATATTGTTTTCCCCATACATGAATCAATATTTGTCTTGACCAAAAGGATTTTGTCTTAATTTAAGACATCATTTTTTTCCGTGTGGTTGTCAGACTTTCGGGCTTCTGACAATCCCTAACGACTGTTAAAGATCCACGAATGACAGCCGGGACCAACGGTTTAAAGTTTTGAAAAATCATAATATAAATAATCATAATAATAGTCTATTCTAGATTATTCCGTCCATTCCATTTTCAATGTGTATCCGTTGAGATTGGCCACCATCGGCAAATCTCAACGGAGACTAGCCTTAAATTAGGTTCGAGAGATATTATAGTGCACAAGTGTGTGCGCAGTGCACGCAAAATCATAGATGAGTGGCGACATCCCCCTGTCTGTAACATACCGCTATGGCACTACCATCCAAGCGTGGGAAATAAATTCCAAATATCCGTGTCTGTTGGTATTATTGGACTGTAATTATAGTGATATAGTGTGATGTGTATCGAAACACGTGCAATCATTCATGAAATCGGTGTCCTGTATAAAAGCAAGACAAGTGAAAAATGAATTGTTGGGCCTGACTTGGGTTTTTCAGAAGCATTAATGCTAAACAAGATTTGCTGCGATAAGCTTAACTGAAAGTACTGAAAACAATAGTGTTTCTTGCCCAGAGCAAAAAAGCCTATGAAATACGTCTTACGGCTCGCATGAGTGAAGTGTGACCGATGAAATATTACACAGCACTGCACAGCCATAATAATTAATGTAAACTATAATTTACCTGCTCGCTCGTAAAACACGATGACCTAAAATAAGTTTCCGGTCGATTTTTATGTTCGTACTAATTTTTCTAATCGAAATGAGAGTAAGGCGAATCGATCGTGAAATCTTCTTTGTAAATATGATTGTTTATCTTTGTTGTAAAGCTGTGTTGTAATTATTTTCATTCCGTAATACACACCTAATATTTTAGTAAGTGTTTTATATGCAGACTAGGTACATTTGGAATATATTGTATATACGTAGGTATCTAGTATATTTCAATTAGTAAAACAGCCGAAATCTAACACTGCATATAGTGACAGTAGGCTAGACCTCGTACCATATTATAAAGCATTCTACCCATGAGAAACCAATAGAATAGAGCAGAGTCCTAGAGATCTCTAAGAGATTAATTAATCTACTTATGGCCGTTTTCACTTAAACTAAGTGTCGCCTAAATAAAAGCGGACTGTTGGATTTTCAAAACGGGCAGTAGACTATAGACCGTAGTAATGCCCCGTTGCTTTATGTAGACAAAAAGACGAAAACAAAAAAAAACACACGTGTCGAGCTGTCAAGTAACCGACTAAACGTAATACCTGTCACTTCAGTTGTCATGCTACGTCACAGTTGTACACTTCAATTAAGCAACGTTATAATTCGTTGACGTTCAGAGAACCTGTCTTTCTGGGCTCTTTACAATAGACAGATTACAAAATATTATAGTAATATTATAAATCTAACTAAAAATTGTGCTAAAGCAGTTACATCTACGAAGAGTAGTTTAAGAAGAAATGATAAAGTATAACATTAATAAAAGAGGAAACTATCGTAAAAATCAAAAATAAATTGAATTTGGGTATAAGTTACAACGTATTTTGAAACAAGAAAGTGTCATCTATAAAAACCCTTTTTACAATTTGTTCACCTTTATTTAATTGTAGAGGGATATCATTGCTTTGTACACAAGGCAAACTACACTAAGGAAGTCAGTCTACAAGAAATAAGTAAGTTCCTCCTGGACGACTTTGAATCACAAAAAAACCATAAAACGACCTAGTCAAGTAATTACCAACTTCACCTGCAATGAAGTCACCCGTCAAACTACGGGTCAGAATTCAGATTTGTCATTGTTGTCATAAACGAACTGTCACTGACCTTAACTGTACACCTCTGACAAAATGCAAAACTGTGCACCGACACGCATTCAATTGTCACCTCACAACGATAAAGAGGAACACCGCTATACATATAAATTGTCTATTAAGTTTGGACATAAAAATATTTCTATGTGAGATATTCGTTGGACTATGAATGACATGCGAGGGAAATCCTAACTAATGCGAAAGTGAGTTTGTTTGTTTGTTACGCTCTCATGCTAAAACGGCTGAACGGATTTGGATAACATTTGGCACATGGGTAGATCATGACCTGGATAAGGACATAGGATGCTTTTTATCCCGATATTCCCACGGGATCGAGACTTATGCGGGTGAAACCGCGGGGCGCAGTTAGTCATAAATATTTTCCAAAGAGCCGTAACAGTCCACTTCAGACGAAACCTAGTGTCGTAAAACTCCCTGAATGATTATTTGATGAGATTCCACAAAATGACGTCACTTAGTTAAGTCTGCGGCACCCTAGATAGTCGAAGTCAGCTACCGTTTAGGCTACGTTGCTTTTTGGGAGGTGTGACCAAATCCCCAGAATTATCTACCTCTCCTCTCCTCTCTCTGGATGCGTTTTTACTGACGCGGAGCTGGGTGGAGTGGAGAGGAGCACACCGTGAATTGGCCAATAACAGTGCTCGAAATCTCCACTCCGCAGATTTCAAGCACTATGATTGTTCAATTCGCGCAGCTTAAGACCCTGTCTTTCCTACTTCAACATAATTTGTTCTTAAAAACTAGCTGGCACCCGAATCCACGGTCACTCACTAGTATACAACAACAAACAATAACCCGCCACGATTAAACATATTCATAGTTATCATAGACCTAATGTCGTCTCTAATGATTATGTATGCAAGCAAGCGTAGTCAACTCCTGCGCCGAAACCATACATCTATTCAAATGTGGCCACTTCCTTACTCCGGTGCACTTTCTTTGGAAAGTTCTTTGTCCTGTGTTTTCCGATACACGTGTCTGATTTGAAAATATTATTATCGTTGTTATGTCATGTTCCGGTTTTTGTTAGAAATTTGCCGATTATCTCCGTGTGAACGAATGTGTTGCATTGTTTTTGAAAGTGATACGGTTAAGAATTTTGTTTCAGATCATTGCCATTGTCTGAAGGTGTAATATGAATAATTGGAATATCTACGTATGTCGGTAAACAATATAAATACATGTAAGCAGAAAAATAAACAAACTCATTTTATCAAGTTATTTTACTGCAATCCACATTCCGTTATTTTATTTTTTGTTCAACCTGTATTGTCCCAGTGATGGGCAAAGGTATTCCCCATTATTCAATAACACAATGAAAATGCTCAATTTTTCTATGCCTATTCATCTATGTTAGTTTCCGTATGCAAAATAGTGAATACCTCTCATACAATACGAAATATGATATCAATGGTACACACTCAATAAAACTGCACATTCACGCAACACAAAAACCGTTCAAATCTGTGTCATGACCAGATCTGTTAAAACTAAACGGCCTTATAAACAATTTAGTTCAACGCATAATAGGATTACTCAATTCACATACTTTTACCATGTGTCTGTGACGACCACCTACATTCTGGTATAACCAAAGATGGAAGCGAGAGCGCTGAGGAAGTCCTCAGTCATGTTATTTTGTGAAGACGAGACGAAGGCAAAAACATGGTAGAGATAATGATTCTTAGGTTAAAGGTCCCTTAAACATGAGTTTATAAATGAATTAGGTGTCCTTGGTCAGCGGACAACGGAATTAGGGCAGTCCGTCCCCTGATATATGTTCTTCTGTATGTATAGGGTTCTCGTACCTATAATCTGATGAAAGTACAAAATATGTATTTATTATTTATTACGTTTATTGTTTTTTCATACTTAATCTAAAATTTAAAATATTACGTTTTAAAATATGTATATAAATAACATACAAAAATAATTTCAAAATAATAAAATTGGCGGTCCGCCGGTATCGGGAGCAGGGTCCAAGTTACCGGTGGTTATGACTCTAGAGAGATGTGATGATGTGAGCCATATCGAGGAGTTCTGCCTTCTAAATCAGGTACTTGATCCGAGAGCCTCGAGAGATGTTGATCGAGGCTTTTGCCCATCAGGCCATTGGCTGATACGACAATCGGCACAATGACAGCCGAGCTTACATTCCACATGTCAACAACCTCGTGTGCTAAGTCAAGAAATTATTTTCTCTCTCAGCTTTCACAGGGTTTTCGTCAACTGGAATGGTAACATCGACTATCCATGCGCGCTAATCGATCTATCACCACCATATCAGGCGTATTAGCGACAATAGTCCCGTCAGTAACGATAGACCGATCCCAGTACAATATGACATGGTCATTTTAGAGAACTGGGTCGGGCACCAACACAAATTATTATTAAAGGATATCCCAAGGCGATAGGGTGAATATAGTAAAAGAAATGGACTGTAAAACAGGATCAATCAAAACACAATAAAAATCACACCCGTAACTTTCTTCACACCTCATAAAACCTTCTAAAAGGTAGATTGATTTGTAAAAATCAGCTGAACGAAACGGTTGACAATGCTTGTATGTGTCCTGCTGCTATTTATAGTGCCATTGTGTTCGGCTAACTGGACTCGATGTAGGAGCATAAAGTCGAATTATTCATTTACTGGAGTAATATGACATGTGCTAGCTGTCACTTTGTGTAATGAAATGCTCATATTTATTGTATTCTAGACTTTTACACTTATATAAATCAATTAAGATCACAATTACAATAAATATATCCATTTACTTTTTTTTTATTTTATTTATTTATCATTTATACAAAAAACAACACAGGATTATATAAATAGATAGCAACCAAAAACCACTAAGGTTTAAACTTGTGCTATCATGAGTCTATCTCAATATCATGCAATACAATGAAGCATTTTATATGTTCGCGTTATTGTCGATACAATTAATAACATCCTTACATATTTAATAGTTACAACATAGAGTATAGTAATAGATTGAGTTACAAACTTACACAAAGTGACAGCACATGTCATGGTTCGAAAAGGTATTTCAACAGTGTCGTAGCATTTTGGTACTAATTAGTCTTCATTAACATAAAGACTGGGGATTTTTCTCGTAGTTGAGTCTTCGTTGGGCATAAGCTAAGATCTTCAGATTTCTAAAAATAACATACTAGTATATGTATGTTAGCTTGTTACGCAAATTCCTCTTCTCTTACAGAGAAGTAACGAACGATTAGCATCACGCTTACTGACGGTGTGTTAAATCCAGCCTGAATCGGGTCTGTTACCATAATCAAACCAAGATTTATTGGAATACTAGCTGTTGCCCGCGACTTCGTCTGTGACCCAGGATGAAAAGTAGCCTATGTCTTTACCCAATCCGTCCAGCCGTTTTAGCATGAAAGCGTATCATACAATCAAACCAGTAAACTCACTTTCGTATCTATAATATTAGTTAGGATATTATATAATTAGAATATCGTGACTTCACCATGACTTTAGTGAAACTTAGAAACATCTTCCCTAAAGTGTTTTCTACTAATATCTGTAAAAATATATTAATATTCTTATTCTCATTGTTAAAGGTGGCTTGGAAGGTAAATACAGAGTGGCGGCACCCGAACTAATGCAGGATACATTCATGAGCGACTCGGAAGACGAGGGAGGTGAGTTATACCTGTCTACCTATTTATTATTTAGTCTAGACAAAGTAGAACACAGAGTAGTGACCAAATAAAATGATAACGTGCACGAAAGACAAGTATTACACGGAGTACCTCTACTCATGTAGTACTCATGTGAATACTCAATTTACTCATTATTCCATGGTCGTCGCATCTCGAATAAACCCACGCGCAGAATCAAGATTATTGCACAAAAATGTGGGCTACGCTACCTACCTGCCTGATGTAATAACGTACTCATATCTTCTAGAATCTGTGTACGAGTATTCAACCACAAAATACAGAAACTTTTATGAGATGTTTACTTTCCAAGAGTTCTGGAGAATTTTGATTCCAGCGGTTGTTATTGTAAACAAATGCGATCTTGATCATTCTACATGTTTGCATCGGTTTGAGTAGAATTATAAATAATAATCTGTGCTACTTAATCTGTTTATCGATGGTTCTCAGACGGTAGAAACTTAATTTCGATGTTTATTACGAGATTCAGGGACAGGAATTACGTCGATCGGACGGGCGAACGTCACAAAAAGAGGTCATGTCGAATTCATTGGCCTACTTTTACATGGTGTATCTGAAATCGTATAAATCCCTTGATACTTGAGATTTTAATGTAGTTATGAAGTGATTCTTAATCATGTCCAGCAGTGGGCGACGTTTTCTGAAATGATGATCATCATCATCATACCTATTCATCATTCGGCCGAAAGACGTCCACTGCTGGGAACAGGCTCCCCTCAAGCATCACCATATCGATCAGTCCTGCGCTTTTCTCATCTAGTGGATTCCTGCGACCTTCACCGGGTTGTCACCTATCGATATTCAAAGATAATACGGAATATTTTATATCATAACCTTCTTACGTAATCTTTTAATGATCCGTCCTGTTAGCCATTTCTCATCTCTAATTTCATGATCCATTGCAGGCGAGGTGGAGTGTCCAATCCAACAACAGCAACAATACCGGTACATGAACAGCGAAGCTGGCACGTTACACCGAGCCAAGCCATTGGAGGACACTGTCACAGATGGACACCTGTGGCCCAGCAACAATGACAGGAAGGTGGCTACCATCGACCGACAGCCGCTTGACATCGGGTAAGCTGAACGGGACTATATCTCTGGGCCCGTCTTGAAGTTTCTTCTTGAATCATCATCATCATCATCTGCCTAGCCTTTTCCCAATTATGTTGGGGTCGACTTTGGATCTAATAGGATGCAGCTGAAGACCAGTATTTTACATGGAGCGACTGCCTTTCTGAGCTCCACAACCCAGTTACTGGGTAACACGATACCCCTTGGTAAGAAGACTGCCAACCCGCACTGGGCCCGAGTGGTGAATCACCACCACTCCATTTCACAGAGAGGAGGCCTGTGTTCCAGCAGTGGGAACATTATAGGCTGATTATGTTTGGTAAGAAGACTGGTTGGCAGACGTTCGGGTTTTTGACCAGCAGGCTTAGCATGACGTCTTCTATTTCTTCGAAAAAAAGACACGGCTCTTTCTATACAAAGTGACATTTCGTTTCTCAGTTTTTGACATCTCACCGTAGAAATCCTTCTACAACCTGTCATTTTGTCTTCCGTTTCTAACGATCTTTGTCTAGGTCCTTTATGTAGAAAGGATTCTAAGCCTGCAGTAACGACGTTCAAATATCTACTAATGATAGCCGGGACCAATGATTTAACGTCCTTTCCAAGGCACGGAGAGGTTTTGGTATTTAAAGATGGTCACCCATCCACGGACCAACCGCGGCAAGCGTAGCTTAATCTGATGGACCGACCCGTTTTTTCTTGAATATATTTAGGAAAAGCCTGGCTAGCAGAAGATTGCCTTCTTCCGGTTGTTCAGTAAAATTTTAAGCAACACAAAATAAGATAATCCAATGCCATCTTTTCTGCCTTTAATTTTTATTTGAAGTTAATAGTAAATTTCTTATGAACTCATATCATATACTCACACTCGTCTTGGAAGACAGTCTTTTCACTTGAACTGAGCCATAATGCTAGTCTATGTTCCTTTAGCTATATGACCCATTTTTTTCCACATGACTCGCAGGGATCAATTTTTGATGATGTGTTTGTCCCCAGTTTCCTGGTATCGTTCGTGGTGGACGCCCGCGGCGGCGCCATGAAGGCCAAGCGGCGCGGCGGCGTGCGCATCATCGTGCCGGGCGCCGCGTGCGCCGCGCCCACGCGCGTCACGTGCCGCGCCGCCACGCGCCGCGCGCCGGCCGCCGCGCCGCCGCCGCTCATGGAGGGCGAGGCTCTGGCGTCCAGGCTGCTGGAGTTGCAGCCGCAGGGGGCTAAATTTTTGGCGTGAGTATTTGATTTTAGTCTGTCAATTCCATACAGTTTCGCAGTTCTCTGGGCAACCTGTTGCTGTCTTGCTAATATTTTCAACACGGCATCAGCTTATTTTCAAACAAGTTAAATACGTTGATGAAAAAGAGAAGTATTAATCGTTTTGCAAAACGTTTAATACTTTTTGAAATGAAAACTTCTTTAGGTGCACTGAGCGATTTTTGGTAGCGGAAAAACCTAGGTTCGCGTCACCGACATGCTAATGTGACTTCTTGCGCCAGCTTTTAAGTTTTCACTTGTGTCGCAGTCCCCATGACTACCTATTTTTTTTTCTCTTTTTCCTGGGAGGTTGCAAAACGCGGTAATTCTTTTTGATTTAAAAATATTTTTTAAAGTTTTGAAACCCATATTTTTCTTTAATAAATTTTATAGTCGCTGCACTTAACGAGCTCAGTCAGACATTGCAATTTAAAACTTATGTGAATGACATAGAAGTCATATGAGAACCGCCCTTAAATCGCAACGATTATAACAGTCAATTTATTATTGTTTCACTTTATTATATCTATTCTTCACCCATACGAAACTTATATATTACTGGATAATCAACTGTGTCCATTCACAGACCGGTAGTGATCGAGGTGCCCATCTTCACATCGTCATGCCGCGAGCGTGAGATCGTGATCCTGCGCTCCGACACCGGCGAGACCTGGCAGGACCACTACTTACACAACAATGACAACCCACTTATACAGGTCAGTAGCTCTTATCACTTTCCTAAACTTTTTACCCGACTGCCCCAGGAGGGTACAATTTTTGAGAGTATGTATGTATGTATGTCTATTTCTTTGGCACGCATTTTCTCTGTAGCCTAAACTGCTTGATGGATACATATGAAGTGTTCTTAGATTCTTGTTAATTGTGGTAGTGACATAGACTATAAATTTCATCTGAAAGTAAAAGTTAGCTTCTTTTCGATAGGACGCTTTGGCGTTCTGAACTATCGAAAAGAACGGATAAAAACGCCGTGATCTCACAAATGTGAAGCGTTTACACCATAACAATGTGGGAGATTGAGGGATGTATTCTGTTTTATTGTTAATACGAACCAGAGAGAGAGTTTCACAACCGATTTTATAACAAAATACTTTGTTTTCGATTATAGGAAGCCCTCCAACGTGAACGTCAAGAATACGGCGGCAATGAAACAGTTGGCGAGAACGGAGAACGTGTAACCCGCATAATAACTTGCGACTTCCCTCACTACCTAGCCTGCGTGTCGCGCGTGCGTCAAGAAGTGCACATCATCGGCCCTGAAGGAGGCACCATCTCCAGTGCCCATATCCCGCAGGTACACACCAAAAAAACAATTAACACAAAAAACAACACAAACACCATTAATTGGTGGTAGCTATCTTGCATTTTGATTTTGACCTTTGATTTAAATTGATCACAATGATTTTGATATTGTTCCACAGGTTTTCATTTGTAAACCAACCTCTGTCGTCAAAACTATGTATTTCAATCACATCCGATATTTGTCACGAAAAAAGTCTTCGCTAATTAAGCTGAAATAGTAAAAATCTTTCTATTAAAACTACTCTCCTAATCATTATTAACCTATTTTTCTTGTCACGCAGGTCCAAGCGCAATTCCCAGCAGCTGCGCTAACAAAACGCATCCGCGTGGGGCTGCAGGCGCACGCGGCCGGCGCCGACATGTGTCGCCGCGTACTGCCGCGCCACGCCGCCGTGTCGGCCGTGCTCACTGTGGAGCCCCGCCGCCGCAAGTTCCATCGCTCTATCACGCTCACGGCGCCGCTGCCTGCTATACATGTAAGTGTCACTGTGTCCCCGCGTACTGCCGCGCCACGCCGCCGTGTCGGCCGTGCTCACTGTGGAGCCCCGCCGCCGCAAGTTCCATCGCTCTATCACGCTCACGGCGCCGCTGCCTGCTATACATGTAAGTGTCACTGTGTCCCCGCGTACTGCCGCGCCACGCCGCCGTGTCGGCCGTGCTCACTGTGGAGCCCCGCCGCCGCAAGTTCCATCGCTCTATCACGCTCACGGCGCCGCTGCCTGCTATACATGTAAGTGTCACTGTGTCCCCGCGTACTGCCGCGCCACGCCGCCGTGTCGGCCGTGCTCACTGTGGAGCCCCGCCGCCGCAAGTTCCATCGCTCTATCACGCTCACGGCGCCGCTGCCTGCTATACATGTAAGTGTCACTGTGTCCCCGCGTACTGCCGCGCCACGCCGCCGTGTCGGCCGTGCTCACTGTGGAGCCCCGCCGCCGCAAGTTCCATCGCTCTATCACGCTCACGGCGCCGCTGCCTGCTATACATGTAAGTGTCACTGTGTCCCCGCGTACTGCCGCGCCACGCCGCCGTGTCGGCCGTGCTCACTGTGGAGCCCCGCCGCCGCAAGTTCCATCGCTCTATCACGCTCACGGCGCCGCTGCCTGCTATACATGTAAGTGTCACTGTGTCCCCGCGTACTGCCGCGCCACGCCGCCGTGTCGGCCGTGCTCACTGTGGAGCCCCGCCGCCGCAAGTTCCATCGCTCTATCACGCTCACGGCGCCGCTGCCTGCTATACATGTAAGTGTCACTGTGTCCCCGCGTACTGCCGCGCCACGCCGCCGTGTCGGCCGTGCTCACTGTGGAGCCCCGCCGCCGCAAGTTCCATCGCTCTATCACGCTCACGGCGCCGCTGCCTGCTATACATGTAAGTGTCACTGTGTCCCCGCGTACTGCCGCGCCACGCCGCCGTGTCGGCCGTGCTCACTGTGGAGCCCCGCCGCCGCAAGTTCCATCGCTCTATCACGCTCACGGCGCCGCTGCCTGCTATACATGTAAGTGTCACTGTGTCCCCGCGTACTGCCGCGCCACGCCGCCGTGTCGGCCGTGCTCACTGTGGAGCCCCGCCGCCGCAAGTTCCATCGCTCTATCACGCTCACGGCGCCGCTGCCTGCTATACATGTAAGTGTCACTGTGTCCCCGCGTACTGCCGCGCCACGCCGCCGTGTCGGCCGTGCTCACTGTGGAGCCCCGCCGCCGCAAGTTCCATCGCTCTATCACGCTCACGGCGCCGCTGCCTGCTATACATGTAAGTGTCACTGTGTCCCCGCGTACTGCCGCGCCACGCCGCCGTGTCGGCCGTGCTCACTGTGGAGCCCCGCCGCCGCAAGTTCCATCGCTCTATCACGCTCACGGCGCCGCTGCCTGCTATACATGTAAGTGTCACTGTGTCCCCGCGTACTGCCGCGCCACGCCGCCGTGTCGGCCGTGCTCACTGTGGAGCCCCGCCGCCGCAAGTTCCATCGCTCTATCACGCTCACGGCGCCGCTGCCTGCTATACATGTAAGTGTCACTGTGTCCCCGCGTACTGCCGCGCCACGCCGCCGTGTCGGCCGTGCTCACTGTGGAGCCCCGCCGCCGCAAGTTCCATCGCTCTATCACGCTCACGGCGCCGCTGCCTGCTATACATGTAAGTGTCACTGTGTCCCCGCGTACTGCCGCGCCACGCCGCCGTGTCGGCCGTGCTCACTGTGGAGCCCCGCCGCCGCAAGTTCCATCGCTCTATCACGCTCACGGCGCCGCTGCCTGCTATACATGTAAGTGTCACTGTGTCGCCGCGTACTGCCGCGCCACGCCGCCGTGTCGGCCGTGCTCACTGTGGAGCCCCGCCGCCGCAAGTTCCATCGCTCTATCACGCTCACGGCGCCGCTGCCTGCTATATATGTAAGTATCACTGTGACATCTACCAACCCGCACTGGGCCCGCGTGGTGGATAACGGCCCACTTCCTCTTACTGAGAGGAGGCCAGTGTCCCAGCAGTGGGAACATTATAGGCTGATTATGTATACTTACATCTGCTCCACTTAGTTGTCAGATGAATTCAGTTCCATATTTGAATTGTCTTTTAGATCGTCTCTATCCGTACATTGTGGCACAAGCCCTAACAATTTTTCCATTCCTTTTACTTAAAACAATGACCGCATTAAAACTCTACTCTACCTAATACAATATTCTCTTACAGGGTGGTACAGAAAAGCCTTCAACTAGCAACCTCCGCTTGCTGTGCTCTATCATGGGCGGCCAGGCGCGCGCCGTGTGGGAGGACGTCACCGGCTCCACCCCCCTCACCGTCACTGACGACTGTGCTTCCTTTACCACTACCGTGTCTGCCAGGTAATAAGCGAACCTAAACAATCAGGTTGAACTGCTGAGGGTAGGTACCCATCTACCCAGTGGCGGTACCTTCATACAAGCCCAAAAGCCCGGCATGCCTTACTAAAATGCTCGATAGAGAATTTATTGTACCTAACCAGTAGTTTATGAGAAAATTGCGATGATACATACGTAGATTCGTAGGCACCTACATACTCAGTCGAAAACTGAACTTTCTTCTTTTGAAATCGGTTAAAATTTTATTGGGCTTGCGTTATTTTGAAACCCTAGGCACGCCACTGCATCTACCCTCAGCAGTTCAACCTGATTTTGACCATAACTTGTACAATCGTGCTTAGTGTATGACTGATTTTATGTGTTTCTCTTTGCACAATAAAACTTATTGCATACATACATACGTAAACCCACGCCTTTCCATGGGTGTAGGCAGAAACTATAGACCTCCCCACCTGCTACGCTCCTTACATACTCCTTTTGCTTCGTTTACGTTCATACATCTGCAGGCTTAGCATGACACTCTCTATTTCTTCGAAGAATAGACACGATTCTTTCCATACAAAGTGACATTTCGTTTCTCCTTTTTTGACATCCCATCGTAGAAATATTTCTACATAAAAAGGACCTAGACAAAGATCGTTAGAAACGAAATACAAGACGACAGATTGTAGAAGGATTTCTACGGTGAGATGTCAAAAACTGAGAAACGAAATGTCACTTTGTATAGAAAGAGCCGTGTCTATTCTTCGAAGAAATAGAGAGTGTCATGCTAAGCCTGCTGGTCATACACGCACGCCGGTTGCGAGTACTACGCACCTGACCTTTTTGAAGAACATCACCAATGAGGTCACTATATGTCTTTCTGGGGCGTCCCCTCCCGGCGTTTCCACTCACATCTGCCTTGAAAATACCTTTTGTTAGTCGCCTTTCATTCATTCTCACAATATGACCAAACAATTTAAGCAAACTCTTTTCAACTTTTGTCACTACATCTTCCTTTAAAAAGGAATATTACAATAATTTAAATCATCGATGTAGCTCCAAATCGTCACATTTTCAAACACATAAAATTTCGAGAGCTATATTGATATTTAACTGATTATAATTTGGTAATTAATTTATTATAATTACCGCGAATTAAATTATGATCAACGTACAACGAAACAGTGCTGCAGTTTGCAAAATACGTAAGAAACTTTAATTTAATTTGGCCTTGTCGCCTTGACGGATCCCTTAAAAAAACTTGAGATCCGCATCACGTATTCACATTCGCGGATGTAAAAAATCTGCATCCACAACATCCCTGGACTCTATAATCTATATAAATGTATTTATAAAAATGAATCCCTATTTCCCTCGGTCACGGCATCACACGTGACAGGCTGAACGGATTTGGATGAAATGTGGCACATGGGTAGACCATGACCTGAATTAGGACATAAGATACTTTTTATCCCGATATTCCCACGGGATCGAGACTTATGCGGGTGAAGCCGCGGGACGCAGCTAGTACATCATAAAAATGCGCCGAAGATGGAAGTAAAAAAACCCGTTTTGTTTCAGATTCTGGATGATGAACTGTCAAAACGTAAGCGATGCCACCAAACTGGCGACGGAACTATACAGGTAAACATCAGTTTTTTATTTTAATAATGCTATGGCTACATTGTCGCGATAACGCGAACTATGGTAGAGCGAGACATCGAGTGGTGTGTGAGAGAGAGCGCGCGAAGTGTAGTTCCCGTTATCGCAACAATGTAGCCGTAGCATCAGTGTTGCACAGTGGCCAGCAAAGCCAGTTACCACAAACTGTCAAATTTCACCAAATGATTTTAAACCTTAAAATGTTGATGGTTAAGTTCAAAATCGAATCAGAAAATTTGAAAGTAACTTGATGTGCTGGCTGACTGTATACAGTCAAGGAAACTAATTGTTAAGCAAACTGACACTCTGACAGTGAACATAGTGATTTGAATATATGGACATATTAAGTAGATCACTTTGCTTTTTTTTTTTTTTTTAATGAAATTAAATTCTTTATTCTGTAAATAGGATATCAGAATCACTTTTACAAGTCATATTAAAAAAGAATATTTAAAAATAACCTAAATGGAGTCGAAATTTCCTATCTGACTACCCCTTTTTTTTTTTTTTTTGAGGGTGGGAAATCATTAAATAACTTCTCCCGCTCTGGGCGGAGCGGGAGGGTGTGTCAGACTCTTACTGACTAAAACCCACCCGTATTCCTTCCTGTTGCCTGTGTTGCGGGGGCCTCGGTGACCCATAAGTACCTTCCCGCGACCCCGGCAGGAATCTGACTACCCCTGAGAAGAAATGGCGAAACAAACTCAAGGGTCAAAGTCTCTTTTAAAGACCAGTCATAATCTTGGTCAGATGAAAACTTAACAATTAATTCATTAATCTGCCCTAACTACTTGACTTAGGTAAATTTGGTAATTTAATACATAGTATAGTTCTACGAAGTTTTTTATATTAATTGTAACCACCTTGTGTAACAGAGAAATGTTGCTGGTACCGTTTGAAGTCCGCATCGTAGTGCTGGGCAAGCGGCTGGACGCCTTGGAGGGACGCCTGCTTGTCATGTACATCACCGACAGATACGCCTACGAGACGTTACTGCAACAGGTACGTGATAAAAGAAATTTATAATAGAAAGTATATTTTTTCCCATAGAGTCCGTGTTTTTACCAAAACAGAAGGAAATACCATCTTAACCGCTGAAAACTAACCACCCACGGCACGGGCTTTTCATTATGGCAACCCAAAATTAGTTTCTGAAAATGTATTTTCCGATAACCGCTTAAAATAATGATTAAGGATAATGTTGTAATATTCAGTACCAGATTTGTAGGTGCTTGCAGTTTACCAGCGAAAAAATGCTTAAGTCTCCTGTTAAGATGCTCATAAATGAGCAACTGTATGTTCGATGTATTTGCCGTCGAGAACTACCCTAAACGCGACTAACTAATCTCGTCTAAATTCTGACGCTTCACTCACTCACACATATTTGACACATTCAAACCTATCTATATATTTTTATCTCGTTTTTGTTTGCAGGAACACTACACAGAGGTGGCACACTCGACATCGGTCCGGTTCTTAGACGGCAAGGACGTGTACTTGGAGTTCTCCGGGAACCTCGTGCCGGTCACCAAGTCCGGCAGCCAGCCCATGCTTACTTTCGAGGTAACTTTGCAATATATTTTATAGGAGAAATGTAACACGGAGAGTTGCCAGTTCGAACTGCGACCGTTGTACGTTTGTTGTTTTTTTTTGTCGGGTTGGTAAACCTCATGGATGTCCTCCGCCCTGGGGTGGGTAGAGGGGTCTGACAGACTCTTACTGGCTAAAACCACCCTTGTGTCGGGGGCAGCGGGTGCGAATGCGATTTCCACTGCCCCGGACTGGTGACGGCTCCCGTAGGGGGACTGAGCTGTTGAACTCCCACCGTTACGTCTTAGAGACGCGCGTGGAACACTACGCGCCAACCTCACGGGGCCGGTGGAATGGGGGATGACGGGTGTCCCCGAGTCTGTCGCCCCTGGACCCATTTAGGGGGGCTGGATGAAGGCATTGTCCACCCTCCACCGACGCCCGGTTCGCCTGCTGCGGGACGGGAGAGCACTCGTGATCTCCCTTTCCCTTTCTGAAGCTTGCTTCTGCGAAATAACTGTTTCGCACGAGGATAACAACGCGTTCCAGCATGGTCCAAGCAAGTGAAATTGTCTTTGAATATACTTTTAATTTGATATCCATATTCAACATATCGAGTTGTTAGTCTATCCAAAACAGGGTTTAGCATGCATTTGGTTAAGCTTGATAACGAATGGCGTAAAATAAAGTCACTTACATCTCTTAAAAAAACTATTGTAGATAAAAGTTCGAATATTCAAGTCAGGTAATTATTTCAGGCCTTCAAAGACAAACGAGTCGAGTTCACGGTGCGAGTGAAGCATCATGAGGAGAATCCGTCTGGCAGGATCTACTTCATGAATGAACCCAAGGTAAGAAGACAAAAAAATATTGTTATTAATTGGACGCAACTATACCGCAATTAGTCTGTTTAGTTAATATGAAAATAATGGAAAACATAAATGGCCTATTAACAATAAACAAGTATGAAATAACGAAACAACGCAGGGTCCTATACCACAAAACTCTAAGCCACACAATTGTAACGATAATCTTATAAATGTTTAAATTGTAGTGACAAATCTACAATATTGTAACTCATACATATACGTAATTTCTGTGTTATGCAAGTTTTTTCTACTATTTAACAATTTTGTAGAATTGTAAAGGTTTGTGATATAGGGCCCAGGGGGGTAACCATCACCTCTTATTGCAGTATTATTATTATTATCTTTATTGGAACAAAAAACAGTACAATTACAATTGATTGCGTACGATAATAGCCACATTAGTTATAAACTGTGTCGCAGCTATTAACGCCCACCTCCGTGAGGAAGACATAGTGTTCCAGATATTTAATTCTATACCTACTAGAATTTTTATTTACAAAATAAAATAAAACTAAACTAAAAACTGAACTAAATAAAACTAAAGAGTTCATATGTATAGTTTGTATGAGCAGTGTGAGTGCATGTATGATGTGTAGATGGAAGGTGTGCACCTAGGTGTGGTGTGTGGGCGTGTGTGTGTGTGCATGAAGCGTGAGTTTGTGCGGAGGTGTGTGTGATGTGCATATCTGTTACGGAAGAAAAGTCTAACACAGGAAATTCTTATGGCTTAACTAAAGTCTCCAACTCGTCGTAGGTGAGGGTGCGAAGCCAATCATCAGTTAATTTCTTGCAATCCCGGGAAGAGGAAGAATAAATATTGAGTTGTTCATTTACTCGATTGTATAACACAGGACCAAAGAAAATGTATTGTCGCCCGGCGACAATTTCAAGTCTAGCCGGAACTGTTTGGCAGACTCTGGCAGTCCTGCGTCGTTGTCTGCTCAAATCACGGTTAAACAGCAGGTCAGAATGTTTCCGTAACACCGTGCTCAATACGAAAGAGTGTCTAACAGTAGGTAATTTCCATAGCTGATATAAGTCATGTGTAGGGAAGCGAATGGGTTTGTATGCCATGACCTTCAGCACGGCCCTTTGCGCTCTCTCCAACCGCAATAGCAAACACTTTCCAGCTCCACCCCATGACGATATACAGTACGTTAAAATGGAGTGAGCAAGAGCAAAGTAAACTGTTCTCAGGGTAGAAAAATTGGCGGAGGATCTAAGAGTTTTAAAAACAAAAATTAACTTTCTTACTCTAGAGACCAGCAAATTTATCTGCTCACTCCATGTCAGCGCACTGTCAATAAGAACTCCAAGGTATTTATTGGAATCCAAGCGTATAACTTTGGTACAATCACAACCAATATTATTTATTGTACCGCATACATGTGCAGTCAGACTGTAAGTTGGAGCTGGCTGTGATGCTTTAGTCGGACTAAATGTGATGAACCTAGTCTTATCCAGATTAAGTGTGAGTAAGTTTTGCGTTAACCACAACATGACGGTACGTAGTGCAGACTCCGCAAATTTGCAAGCTTCGGTCCAGTCACTGCCATTAACCAGGATTACGGTGTCATCAGCGTAGGTAATTATTTTGGAGTTGACAAACGTAAGTTTACAGAGCTCATTAATATATATTAGGAACAGGGTGGGTCCTAGAACACTACCCTGTGGGACACCGTAGGAGAGAAATGCTTCTTTGCTAGAATGGTTTTCAATATTACTTTACAGTGGGAAAGTGATGGAGCTATACAGTACTTATAGCTCCATCTCTTTCTCACGCTAAAGTAATATGGAAATAATACTGCTATAAGAGGTGATGGTTACCCCCCAGGACATTCACTATTGAAGATTGTCTATTTTTACCCGACTCTGACGGAGCCTAAAAGAAGGATAATGTTTTTCCTGGTCTATTTTTCTCTATGTAAAACAAATGTTCACTACAAAATTAGTTATTCAATCATTTGTATAATATCTTAGGTACCCAAAGGCGAACAGTCTCAAACTCCAGCGTGTGTACTCGACGTGGAACTGCCTGACCGTATCGCGCCGCGCGCCGGCAAGAGTCAAGTGGACTACCTTAACTTGGACCAGTCTGGTAAGATATAGTATAATAATATGCTTGTAGGTAGGCTAGTGGGCTACCTAGCGCTTATGAAACAGTTTAGCATGTAGCAGCCTGAACTGTTTCAATATAAATGAAAATAAAAACCGGACAAGTGCGTGTTGAACTCGCGTGGTGAGTATTCCGTACAATGAATAATGTTATCTACCATGTTTTTTAACCCAAGATAATTTATCCCAATAAGGAACTTTACATTGTAGTTGACGCACAATATTGAGAGATTTACCATGTTATTTTAACACCATAGATAGACTTTTTATAGATAGATTTTCTGTAATCTAATAAGTAAAGAACAATTTCCGGTATTTAAAAAAAAAATAGGCTCAGTAGTTTTGGAGATAAGAGGGGGGGGGTCAATTTTACAAACTCGTAAATCGCGGTCGTTACTACTGCGTTACGCTGAGTGGAAGCTTTTTAGTTAAGATAAGTCTTTATTTGCCTTAAAATGGTATAATGGTGTTAGTCTTATTTAAATACAATGTCCACATGTTTAACTACACAGAATGTCAATTATGTCAATTGCATGCAAAAAATTTAGGTAAAAAAAAACAGTAATTAGTAAATAAGTCATTCAAATAAATAGATGGATATAATATTATAATTTTATATCAAAGAAATCATTAATGTCACAGAAATTATGTCCATTCAGCCATTTATACAGCTTTTTTTAAATGAATTTGCATTATTTATACATTTTAATTCTTTCGGGATTTTGTTGTAAATGCGTACACACATCACAAGGCAGCTTTTAGCATACTTGGCTGATTTAGGAGTAAAAGTTAAAACAATCATTTAAACTAAACATCATCTAAGGATTATGGCATTATTTCTTTGAGTATTTCCATAATAGTGGTTTATAAGAAGACAATATTCCGTAACCGCCTTAAGAGAAACACGGGTCGGTAATAATCTACTTAATAAATAATAAAAATCTTAAATTCGCTGACAGACACAGACTAAAACACTTGTGCAAAATTTAATGCTTCCTATACCCATAGGAAGCATTAAATTTTGCACAAGTGTTCCTTAGACAGGAAAAAAATGTAACCAGTGCACAAATTTTGACAAATTAAACTAAAGCGTGTTTTATTAAACATATTTTTTTTTATATGTCTTGGTATAAAAAATATAAGTTGTGTTCGTCACTTTGTGACCCAATAAAGTTCCGTAAAATGAATTAACTATATTTTTTTACCTGTTTATTAGGCTTTGACGCGCTGAAGGACGAGCTGAGCTTCCACTGGGGCGGTGACCACAACAACAGCCTGGGCCCAGGCTCCCTGCCCTACGCGCATGACCAACAGCTTAACGGACATGTAAGTGCAACAATAATTGTGATTAGTAGAAAACTGATTGTTACTGCTCTTAGACTCAGCTCTGGACACATTCAAGGCAAACAATTTGCCTTCATGATAAAGAAAATCGCTTCACGAATATGGAGTTGTCGAGGACCTACAACATGTATTGATGGAATGTGCCTAATATGAGTTCAGTAGAAATAATTTAGTAAGCTCCCAGAATTTGAACAGAACTCCTATGTTCCATACAATTATATCCCAACAAAATGGCGACGATGCGAAGGGTTTGTTCAAATTCATGGCCCACGCCTTGTGAAAGCATAATTGTTTAGGATACGTTGGGACTGACATACGCTATGCGTAAAAGCCCCTAAAAACGAAGGAAAAAATATTACTTATAATTAATTTATCGTTTACGTGATGGCGATATTATTCTGTAATTAACAATAACAAACGAAGTCAATCATTTACGTGACTTACTTTCTTATACTGCCAAAATTGCATACAAGTTGCTGCAGGATATCTTGCATTAGAAAGATAATCTAAATAATAAAAATAGATGAAATGCTGTTCGTTGGTAAGTACGGTAAGTGCATTACTTGAGAACGGGTGGGCCGATTTGGCTAATTCTTGTTTTAAAATGTTCGTAATAATCCGAGTCAGGTTCTGAAGGAAAGCAAAATTGAAAAAGTTTCCCGGAAAATCTTCAAATTCGGGAATTACTGAACGTCCTTTTTTGTATGAATTATTGAAACTTGGACAGGCCAAAGTCTGTCGTGTCAGTTAGTTACCAATAAAAACAACCTGAATAAGACTTTTGTTAACAGAACAACCCAATATTTTCCATTTTAGGACAAGATCATCATTAATGGCGACGTAAAATACTCGACAAAAGAAACCGAAGACAGCAAGGATACGAAACCTCAAGGTAACCATTTAATTAAATAATAAAAGATAAATATTACAATATGATAAAATAATATGATGGTAATGTATGTGGTCGCAAACGCTTCTGCTGAGCATGAGGTCCTTCTTGGGTTTATTTCCCGAGTCGGACAAAGTGTGGATTTGTGCCCTGTTGATGGCAATAGGCTCGCACTCTATTACATGGGACTTAAAACAGAGCTGGCGAAATGTGGGTGTATAATAGGGTACACCTCTGCCTAACCCTACAGGCATTCCAGCGTGATGTTGTTGTATGTTATGTAAACAAAATGAACGTAAAATAGTAGAATAAAATAACGGATTCTTGTATTTTCAGTAAACGGCGACACTGTCCACGTTGACTCAAACAAGACTAAAGCGACCTTCGATTCTGACGAAGACAAGACTCCGATGAACACCCTCGAGAAAGGAAAGAAGAAGCCAGAAGGAGGAGTAGGATTCCTCGGAGGTCTTGCAGATAAAGTCAAGAACGTATTCGGACATAGTGAGGATAAGGAAGAAGAAAAGGAATCCTCCCCCAAGCCTCAGCCTAAACCCAGAGAATCTAAAGAAAAAGATTCCAAAGATACAAAAGAAAAAGAAAAATCGCCCCCTAAACCCGCCCCCAGACTCATCACCGAAGACTTACTAGGCAAAGTCGATGACATGTTCAAGGATCTTAAAACCAAGCCTCATTCGAAAGAAGATGAGGACCCAAGCAACCAAGTTTACTCAACCAAACTGGTTGTCGACGAAGAAAACCCTAAACCAGTCGAAGAAAATCTATACGAGCAATATGAAATGATGCAACCAGTCGACACACCCTTGTGTAATAAAAAAACGGATCCTTTCCAATTCTACGTCGGATGCTGTGAAGGGAAGTTTAAAAAGGGACAAAAGCACCGACATGATGAAACTTCCAACTTAGTTGATAGGATAGAAACTGTCCATTTTGCTGCCCATGAAATATCTGATAATGTTCATGGAGATTTGTCAGAAGGCTTATGCATTATTGAAGAAGAGAAGGATAAAATTAAACAAAAGACTGGCTCAGTAGCCGATGATTTGATTGGTGATTACCATAAGGCGAAATCTGGTGCCCAGGACAAGGTACATGAATTTGAAGATGGTGCCCATGGCAAGTTGAATGACATTTCTGAATCTGCGGAAAAACTTAAATATGATGCTAATGATAAAGCTAACAATTTGAAGAATAATATCTACTCAGAAGTCGACGATGCTAAGTCTTCAGCTAATGATGTTTTTGATAACTTGATACATAAAGCAGGAGTAGTCAAAGATGACGTCAACAGCAAAGCGATGGCACTTAACTTCGCTGCCATGGAAAGTGCTGAAGAATTGAAACTCAGAGGAGATGAGAAAGTAACCCAAGTTGGAAATGCAGCTGAAAGTGCTGCTTATAACATTACGCATAACGCTCAAGATGGCGCGACTGCTGTTTCAGAAGCAGTCCATAAGACTAAAAAAAATCTCAGCATTAAGACTCAAGATGCTAAATCAGGAGCTAAAGAATCATTAGACAATGCCAAGGCAACAGCTAATGAGAAACTTCAATCCATGGGTGACTCTTTAGAAGGCGCCAAGGAAAAGTCAAAGAAGGAACTGAAAAAAGAGGCTAAAGAAGCTAAAAAGAAGGCCAAAGAAGGCAAGAACTTCTTCACAGGACTAGTACAGAACATTTTCGGAGAAAAAGAGAAACTAGAAGACGAGGCAAAAAGCAAACTTGCTGAAGGAAAGGAAGCTGCTAACCGAGCGGTCGACAAAGCTTCAGCTAAGAAGGATGAACTCCAAGATGCTGTGGCTAAGAAACAAGATGAACTTAAAGATGGTGCTGAACAGTTAGCACAGAGTGTAGATGATAAGAAAAAGCATGCAGAAAAGGCTGTACATGGCAAAAAGAATGAAATTGAAAAGTCAATTCAAGACAAAACAGCTGAAGCAAAACAGGCTGTTGAATCTAAAACTGGCGACATCAAGGCATCCGTCGAAATCACAGTGAGTGAAGTTAAAGATGCAATTAATGATACCGCAGCCGCTGCTCAAGAAAAGGCTAGCGAAACTAAGGACGCCATCAAAAACAAAGCCAATGAAGTTGGTAATGCCATTCATGATACCGCTTCTGGAGTTGGACAAACTATTCAAGATAAGACATGCCAAGCCAAAGACGCTGTTACAGAAAAATCGAAACAGGTCAAAGATTCTATCCAGGATACGGCTTCAGATGTAGGACATGCCATCCATGATAAAACCGTAACATTCAAAGACACCGTAACAGATGAAGCATCTAAATTAGGAGATGCAATTCAGGACAAATCGAACCAAGCTAAAAATAAAGCAAGTGAAGTAGGACAAACAATAAATGACGAAGCAAACAAATTCGGACAGACATTACAGGAAAAAACTACAGAAGCTAAGGATAAGGCATGTGAATTCGGACAAACCATACAAGGTAAGACAGCGGAAGCGAAAGATAAAGCTAGTGAGTTCGGCCATTCAGTTCAAGATGGCACTAACCAAGTTGGTCAATCAATTCAGGGAAAAGCCAGTGAAGCTAAGGACAAAGCTAGCGAATTCGGTGACGTCATTCACGACAAATTCACCGGTTTCGGAAGCGCAGTTCACGAAACAGCTAGTAATGTAGGAAATAACATTCAGAATACGACAAGCGATGTTGGAAAAGCTGTGCACGAAAAAACCGGTGAAGCGAAAGACAAAGCCAGTGAATTAGGACGCAATATTCAAGACCAAGCAATAAACGCTGGACATGCTATCCAAGATAAGACTTCAGAAGCTAAAGACGCCATTCATGATAAAGCTGGGGAAATAAGCAAAGAAGTTCATGAGAAATCACATGGATTTGGACATGCTATTGCGGATACGTTCAGCGGAATTGGACATGCTATAAGCGATACTTTCAGCTTTGGACATCACGATAAGGTCGAAGAAGCTAAGGATTCAGTTACGGAAAAAGCCACAGAAATCAAAGACTCTGTCGAAAGCACAGCCAGTGACCTCAAACACGCAGTACACGGTAAAGCCAGCGAAGTAGCAAATGTTGTACACAAAACAGACGAATTTGGACATATTGGAGTGGAAACCATACATGACAAGAAAGCCGCAAAGGGTAAACTAGACAGGATAAAGTATCAAGCCGACATAACAACCGAACAAAATGTTGTACCCGATTCCGAGGTAGTTTTTGGTAGCGCGATACAGAGCAAAACAGACGAATTTGGACATATTGGATTGGAAACCATACACGACAAGAAAGCCGCAAAGAGTAAACTAGACAGGATAAAGTATCAAGCCGACATAACAACCGAACAAAATGTTGTACCTGATTCCGAGGTATTTTTCGGTAGCGCGATACAGAGCAAAACAGACGAATTTGGAAATACTGGAATGGAAACCACACATGACAAGAAAACCGCAAAGGGTAAACTAGACAGGATAAAGTATCAAGCCGACATAACAACCGAACAAAATGTTGCACCTGATTCCGATGCAGTTTTCAGTAGCGCGATACAGAGCAAAATAGACGAATTTGGACATATTGGAATGGAAACCGTACACGACAAGAAAACCGCAAAGGGTAAACTGGACAGGATAAAGTATCAAGCCGACATAACAGCCGAACAAAATGTTGTACCTGATTCCGATGCAGTTTTCAGTAGCGCGATACAGAGCAAAATAGACGAATTTGGACATATTGGAATGGAAACCGTACACGACAAGAAAACCGCAAAGGGTAAACTGGACAGGATAAAGTATCAAGCCGACATAACAACCGAACAAAATGTTGTACCCGATTCCGATGTATGTTTCGGTAGCGCGATACAGAGCAAAACAGACGAATTTGGACATATTGGAATGGAAACCGTACACGACAAGAAAACCGCAAAGGGTAAACTAGACAGGATAAAGTATCAAGCCGACATAACAACCGAACAAAATGTTGTACCTGATTCCGATGCAATTTTCGGTAGCGCGATACAGAGCAAAATAGACGAATTTGGACATATTGGAATGGAAACCATACACGACAAGAAAGCCGCAAAAAGTAAACTAGACAGGATAAAGTATGAAGCCGAAATAACAACCGAACAAATCAGCAAATCTGCAGAAGACGCAATTAACGCAGCATCAAATAAAAAAGGAGAAATTCAAACTAGTCTAAACAACAAATTTGATGACATCAAACATTCAGGGAAGGAAGAATTCGAATACCTACAGCAATCAGCTACAGATAAAGCAAACGACCTACAAAGGTCGTCGAAACAGGCGTTCGATCACGTACAAGACTCAACCTTGAGTACTTTCGATAAGGTCGAAAGTTCGGCGAAGGACAAAGTGAGCGATGCCAAGGACAAGTGGGATGAGATGCAGAGCTCGACCAGAGACACGTTCGCGTCTATGAGGGATGACGTGGGCAGTTTGGGCAGTTCTGCGGAAGACACTCTTCATTCCTTCCAAAGTTCAGCAGGAAATACCTTCGACAGTCTTGATGATTCCGCTAAGATAGTTCTATCAGATACACAACAAAATGTTGAAGAAAGTTCGAAGCAATTGTTCGGAGATGCGAAGGGTTATTTCGAAGGGTTCCAAGTATCTGCTGATAATAAGCTAGAGGAGGTGAAGGGGGTGGGTAAAGAGGGGGTTGAGACGGCCGGAGACAGGCTCGGGGAGGTCGCGCAGGGGGCGAAGGGGGCGGGACACGTGGCTGTGGACGCGGTGGCAAGGGAAGCAGATACCTTCACCAGCAGTTTGAACAATTTGGGCAGTTCCGTCTTCGGTTCTTCAGGCAAAGGTACAGTTTAATTATTGCTTTTTAATTTATTTATTTTAGAATGACCTCTGATTCGTAGTTTTAGTGCTTTTTATCACTCCTAATTCTAGTGTCATGAAATGAAATGAAATGACTTTATTTTCTGTAAGTAGGTTTGTACAAAAACTTTTACACGTCAATCATATTTAGAAAAAACTAGATGAGCTCGGCGTTTCCTATCTGACTACTCTGAGAAGAAACTCTCTGTCACTATAGTATATGAAATATGTTTCTATAATAAAGAAGTATTCACAGGTTGAAAAGTAAATTTATACAATAAACTGTAATTTTACGTCAAGCGACCACGAAGTAAACATTTGCTTCGTGTAAAGCGACACACAGTGCCTTGTTGTGTAGGCACAAAGTACTTTATAATAAACAAAAAAAAAAACGGTTACTTTTCAGGTTTTATGAAGGATTCGAGCACCAAGTTACTGGAGTCGGAAAAGTCACAGTCTTCTCCTTCTCCCCACAAGAAGAGTTCCGGGTAAGAATATCTATTACAATCATATTGCGTAGTTCCCTAGATACACAAGTCATAAAAACTATTTAAAATGTAAATAATAGCACGCCTACAACCACTTGACTAATCCACGGTAAATGTTATAATCCCACAATGGCATTCTGTCGTATATAATCTGAGGAGTACGTTAATATTCACTGCATTTTATCATTTTGAATAAGACTGTGAAACGAGAGAAAAAAAAAATTTTTTTTTGTAACTAAGCGTCAAGTAGAGTAACATACAAAAGTGTTACTTAAATTGGTAGGTATTATATTTCACTCCTAATTTTCTTGATAACTTGATAACATCAGAGAAAGATCTAGAGAGGAATAGGCTAATTATACACTGTTTAGGAATGGGATTGGTTTTCGCAGTATATTTATCTGTACTTCTTAAGCTTATTAAGTAATATTCATTGTATATTTTGTAAATTATTGGCTATGGGATTAGAATTTAAAGGTTATCTAGATGCATAATCTAAGTATAATCCACATGACACGTGCCTGCTCTTAACTCACATGCACGCATTACAGAATACCGAAGTTAAAGAAGAAGAAATAATCGGCGAACGAACGGCGAACGTCACGATGTATGATATAGTTGTTTAATTTTATTTTATTATTTATTGCGATAACGCCTCGACCTGCGACCGTTTCACACAATCGACACACACATTCATTGATCTCTTATTTATTTATTAGCAATTTTAATCTTAAATCAAAATAAAACTATTCGAATCTGTACAGATATACACAAATGTGCTTTAACGGTGTTCAAACGAAACGGTCGACTCGTCGCTTAGCACTGTACATTTAAGAACAATGTTCCATCGATATCATTTGATTATAATATTTTAAGAGATTGTAATTCTATTTGTATGTCTCAACGTACCGTAGAGTACAATAATTTAGTGTTTCGTCAAATTTTAATATTTTACACTTTTGACTAACAATCACGATTTCAAAGAAATCACTTTTATATTCAATGTTACTTTACGAATTAACTTCTGAGAATGATTACATTTATCCTAGAATCGGGATTTATAAAATGTTTAACAATTTGTAAAAGAATAATTAATGTAAACTTAATCATGTCTTGCCTAAATCAATATATTTTTAAATGATTATTACTAATGAATTTATTTAACAATTTGTCTACAGATCTGTTTCATTTTAATTGAATCTTATTGCAACATGGAAATATTGTTGTCTTTTAAAAATGTGACATTTTGCATTTTATATTCTAAATGTTTAAGTATTTATAACTTATATGGTAGACAATTATCAGTGTTTCGTGTTGCATAATTTATTTTATTTTAATTGTGTTTTATTTGTAGAGTTTACACTGCTTTGTACAGTTAATACATAGGTACATACAGGGTGGTGACTTAGTCACCTGCATCCTTAAATGGGGTAATTCGTGAACAAAAAAAATCTTATGCAACAGTAGACAGACTATTTCAATGAATGTTTGTTGTTTTTTTTTGCGATACGGGTATGATTTTCATAGCGAAAATTGTTTACTATGACGAGTAGAATCACCCCTTAAAGGATGCAAGTTACTGAATCGCCACCCTGTATGAGCATGTTTCTACACGCTTTTTATTTAGAAATTAAAAGATTACGCTGTAGTATTGACCCTGAATAGATCTGCTAGTTATTATTTTGTCAAATCCGCCAACGGCTGAAGCACTATGCTTACTTATATTTTTTGATTATTCAAGTTTAGTGCTTACTGCCTTGTCCGTGTCACAAAGCGACATTTTAGTAAATAAAAATGTTATATCGTTCTAAAAGTATATAAAGTCAGAAATCTCCATGTAAATCAGTTGCTATATAAATAGTAAAGTTTTGAATATCGTCCCGCGGAGTAGAGGTAAGGATGGGAGATATAATTTATAACATTATAGCTTGTTGCTTGTGATGCATCTCTGTAAGTTGTTATACATGTATAAGATATTATATGAGATCATTCTCGAACAATTTGCAGACTTTTTATTTGCTTTTGTACCGTATAAGTTGGCGACTCATTTTGAAGACTTTCAATTAAGGGGAACAGTTGATTTAAGTCGCGTTTACACCAAAACGTATAATCGGTGGCCGACTATACGTTTTGGTGTGAACGAGGCTTTAAAAAATACGACCGATATATTTTGTTCTATAAATTAAGACACACAAAAACAATTAACTGTCTACCACTTCTCCCCAATCCAATGTTATAATAATAGCACTTCAGTATCCCCTTTGTACATATATTGATCTGAACATACCATCAGTAGTTCCTGTCTCATTGGTTTGCAACCCACTGTGTACACAACACGCACCACAGGCACCCATATGGCTGTACATTATCGCCTATAGTGGACCATATTCAACGCCCATTACACAAAAAAAAACTTGTTATTTTGATCACGGAGTATGTAACAAATGGAAAGTCATACATGATACTGACTTAAACAATGTGGTTATCTTCCATATATTCTCTGTGGCATAGCTTATGTATTATATGTACAGAAGTAATGGGCTTTGATGTCTCCTGCCAGAAAAGGCCATTGGGTACAGAACCACTACCACGTATGCCCATTCATAAGTCATCGTTTATGTTGCACTGCACAGCCACTTTGGTAAGTTATGTTCGCTACAGTTATTTTGTTTTGCGTTGCTGGTTTCACAAACTCTTTCTTGTAGCCTCCCAGCTAGTTCAATTAAGCGATATTTCAAGTCTGTCAACGGCACTTTAAGCGCTTCCAAAAGGGATGGAACGATGATCTTTGCAAGTCAAATTAACCAATGAAGGATTTGAAAGTTGGATACCTTCACGATAACTGTCTATCTGAGTTCACAGAAATCGGTGACTAAAATTTTGTAAAACGAGTAATATGATGACATTACATGAACGACATTACATTACAATTATTTTTAAACTTTCTGCTAATGAAAAGAGCTTGTGAAACATCTGTACACTGTGTTAGCTTGATAATTACTTTAAATGTTGTTTAAATGTTACAGCTTCTTCGCAAAACTTCGGCGCAATCCATGAAGAAAACCTCGATGAAGCATCGCACCGCTTCATTAACACCTTATACTCGTACATAGCATTAACACAAAGTATATAAGTACAGAGAAACACTTTGAACAATAAAAAAAGACTAAAGAAAAGCTGAATGAGACCGACTAATTCAGTATTTACACACTTAAACGCTGTAACTTGCCGCCATAAGTTGTTTTTATTGGAGAAGTGCGCCTTCTGTACATTTATTATTCTGTGACATTAATCTTAAAAATGGCAGAAAGTCCAGTTGAACGTGCTGTAAAGGAAGCATCACGTAATGTTGACTCAATTTAAAATTATCGCTGTAGATCTCAATATAAGAGGCATTTGTCAGATTTATGCTAAAATTAGGCTGACTGTTACAGAACATATTATAATTATTGCCATGACATTGCTTTCAAAACATCGATTTTAGGAGTTAAAGAATAAGTGTCAATTCCTTAAGCAATGGACTTAGAAAATGTTCTTCAGTGTCGCATGAAACCCCTAAATTGTCTAGAAAATATCTAGTAAGTCTTAACGAACTATTGTGCGCCGTGTCGAGCCTCTTACTCTTCGATAGGTAGTCGAAAGAATTCCAGAAAATGTGTTCCATGTTATATTACTTTGCTTATAGCATTGATGTAGGAGGCTGTAGGTGACATAAAACCTTCATAAAATTCTGATTATAGAGTAATCGATATTTAGGTAGCTAACCTAGTGTGTGGTTGAGAATGTCGATATTTTGAGTGTTTAAAAAGCGTGAAATATTGTTTAAAATATATAAAAGCCTATATTGAGTTAGCTTCAGATCGTATTCCTAATTAAATTTAGGATTACAGCTACAGACTAGAGGTGCTTTTATAAAGGTGGCCACGAATATTTAAATGTTTAAGTACAATGTCAATGCCCACCGCTAGAGTGCGCTACTAGTGCCGAAAAACAGGAATAATTCTTGAATCAGAAGCTAGATGCTTCAACAGCTGTTATAAATGGCGTGAGATTGAGATTTCTCTGTACATGGTAACAAAATTGTAGCGAAACAGTTTTTAATCTTAAAATATCTTGAAACTGTTTCAAGATAATATAAGATTAATATATGAATTATTCGTGACTTGCTAGTTTATCGATTGTCACAAAAGTGTTTAAAGATGTAAGCAAAGAGGCTAATCTGGGCTTCAAGACCGAGATCGGTACATCTCTTCCTGAATAAACTTTATATACAAAGCATATGTTGGTTCTGTACGATGAAATAATATCGATAATAGTGGTGCTGATTCTGATGATGTTGAAGTTAAATTATCGATACATGTTACATTTTTGTCATACTTCACTACGATATTACGTGCACCGTTTATGTAAGTTTTACCATTTTATAGTGTAACAATCATAGATAAATTACCATTAATAATTTTAGGTATTGTGCTATGTACACATAAGCACATGTATGCGTGCGACAATAGAGAATATAATTCAGAATTCATTCAAGAAAATACAATATTGTAACTAGAATTTAATAAATATACAGATTGTTTTATTTATGTTTAGATATATTTAATATGTCAATGTAAGTTTCCAATGATTAATAAATATCGAAAAGCCTTTTTGAAAGTTCGAAAACTTCGAAATATAATCATGGCCCGCTTCCTACCTGACCGATTGTACATGGCTTTGAACGAAATGTTTCAAAATAATAATATTTACCATTAAATGTTTTGTATGGATTCGATTTATTAATGTTATTTGCATTTTATATACATTTGCGTAAGTTATTAATCGTTTTAAATTTTATCTATGTGTAGTTTAACGTCTTGAAATGGTTAAGAAATACTGATGTCTTCGATGGACGTAGGTATGTAAATAATTGTTAATTTTATGAACTAAATCCTGTACCTAAAGTTTTGTCCGATGCAAAGTGTGTACCCGTAGTCCAAATATGTGCATTTCTTTAATTGAAACAAAAAGTTTAAATTAAAGAAATGAACAGCTTTGGATTGAAATCTAACTTCTCTGATCGGATTCGATAATTTAAAAAGCAAAAAGATCAATCAATGAATACTTTATTAATGTCTCACGTCCAATGGATTGAAACTAATAAATATATATATATATTTTTTTTTATATATTTGTTGCTGCATGCCTACATTACATTTCGAAAGTACTGTGATGCCAAATATGAAGATTATGAGTAAAGTTAACATAAATTTTGTTAATTTATTGATAGAGTCTATGTTCGATACATGTATTTATTGCTTTTTAGTAATTAATAAAATTATTTAAAAATATTGACTTTCATTTATGTTGAAGTTTTCCTCGACAAGATCAAGGAAAATTAAAAATAAAAAAAATAAAAATATTAAAAAAATTATCAATCAATCTGCTTAGCCTTTTCCCAATTATGTTAAGTCCATTTTTACACCATGCGAAAATGAATCTATTAATTTCACAGATGCATGCATACATAAACAAGAGAAGATACTTTTAAATATTCTTTGACACTTCGAAATTCACAGCACACAAATGTCAAAAATGCTAACCTACCCCGGTTAGCATTTCGCCTAAAAACAGTATAAGTGACAGCCTTAGAAGATGCTCGCCACAGTGTGCTTTTGGGTAACACGTGTGTTCTGAATTTTGGCTGTTTTTCGGTGATATTGTGTTTGTTTTTGTGCTGTATCGTTGTTACCTGCTACCAGGTTTGTTTTGTGTTTGTTTTTAACCCTTTATGGGGCACTGTCCATATATTGGACACCATACATTTTGAATTTTTGCGGCTAAACTAAATGTTAGACAAATGTCAATTTTGGCTCTTTGGTTGAGCCTCTAGATACTGTTAACAAAACGTTAAAAAAAAATACTAACATGGCCAACTTTTATCAGGTGATCGATCTTATGTCAAAAATTGATGATTTTTGAGTGTTGTTTATAAATCTAAGAAAATCTTCAAAAGCAATGAACCAAAAGGTAAGTTTTCTTTTACGTATCCTTCCAAATGTTGTAAATATGGGGTAAAAGCTCTGATATTTGAGAATTTGGTTCACATGTCTTGTTAGAATCGAAAAACTATGACGTCCATATTTTGGACACTGCCCGCGTAGGTCATGGTAATTTTTCATGGTTCAGATTTATAATTTTGGTTTTTTTGTTACTAAGTGTTTCTATTTCAAACGATTCCATTAGATAAACTGGAAGATGTTCTGGAAGACCTGTTCGCATTGTCGGATGGTGAACACTCCGAAGACGATAACGAAGGGTATCTGTTTTGCCCAACTTTGCGAACAAAAGACCAAAGGGACCAACAAGCAGGCAGAAGTCTATTTATCCCTGATGAGATAAGGCTTGCCTAGTTATCGCCGGGAGAGCTGCCCAGTTATAGAAGGTGCAGAGCTTGCAGCAGTAAAGCTCTTGGAAAAAAGAGCAAAATAGAGTGTGTCAAATGCAAAGTGCCATTATGCATTGCACCATGTTTTGCACAATTTCATACGTGAGAAAGGGCAGTGTCCAAAATGTGGACACCGTATTTTTTTTTAATAAAAATAAAAAAAAATGTTCAAAAATTTTCATTAAATATTAGGTTTAATATCCCAGTGTTTAATTTTTAACATATAAGCCAGAATCTTCGGCCCATAAAGGGTTAACGTCACCAGTCACCAGTATTCATATTCAATATGAATATGAATAAAAACAAACCCTCAGGAGGTTTGTTTTGCCCTCCTGATGATATCCCTACAACCCCCTTAACCGGCTGTTCCCAGTTTAACCCAAGTCTCACACCCAACCCATTAAGCCAGTTTGCAGATGTGGTCTGTAATCTGGTGTCCAAATCCTCTCACCTCAGTCTAACATCCATAAACGTCCCAGTAACGAAGACGATATCCAATCGTCCTACCAAACAACCGAGAACCCATGTAGGTCGTGTTACGTACTCAGTTATAGATAAAGGACCTTTTATCGTTCATGTTTCTCGTTAGGAAGCTCAAACAAATTCTGCAACTACCCTACATCCAATTTCATTCGGGCGCTTTTTGGCAAATTAAAATATATCCAAGATTACTTCAGTGAAGCGAGTCGGTAAGAACCGCGTCTCAGTTGAGTTTGCATGCCCTCAGGAAGCAAACGCCTTTATCTCAAATAATGTTTTATGGACAATTTTATATGAGGCTGTAATTCCGTGTTTTAATATAACCCTTAAGGGTGTTGTAAGTGGCATTCCTACTGAGTTCTCAGAAGAGGAAGTTCTGTCATATTTAGAGTTCCAGTAGGCTGTGTCCCAGTACTAAAAGTAAGGCGATTGAACAGGAAGGTTAACAAAGACGGTTTAACTGATTACAGGCCCACTGAAACTTGTGTCATAACATTTGATGGACAAGTTTTACCGAAACTAATTTTCTATTTTTACACTTCATTAACTGTAGAACAGTATGTCTACCCCACCATTCAATGCCGCAAGTGTTGCCGATTTGGTCATGTAGAATCTCGTTGTCGCTCCAAACCCCGTTGCAGCAAGTGTGGCAATGATCATCCCGGTGATGGTTGTAGCATTTCTGAGAGTGAAACCTTGTGCGTGTTGTGCTCTGGAAGCCACTTTGCGAATAGCAGAGCCTGTCCGGAGTACAGTAGGCAGAAGACAATCAAAACAATCATGGCTGAGAAAATAATTTCATATTCAGAAGCAAGTAAAACTGTTCCCACTTCTACTCCTACGTAGCTATGCAGACACTGCTAAATCACAGTCTCAGTCATATCGTTCAAACTCAAACTGTTTTTCTTAAGCCAAAAATCCATGCTCCCCTTTCTCCCTCTTATGATAAAACAGCTCATTAGCACTCACCATTCTTCTCAGCCTAATGGCTCTGCTCTCAATAATCAACTTACAGAATCTCCTGAAAACTTGTCTTCAATAATTGAACTTCTTAGTAAACTCCTGTTAAAAATGTTTTCACCCAATAAAATTCAATTACCGTCTAACGTTGCTTCTTCACTTATTAATTCACTCTCATCTCATAACAATGGTTCGGTTTGTGTTCCTGCAATGGAATGTGAGGAGCATGTGGCATAAGAAGCACGAGCTCACATTCCTTCTGAACAGATACAAACCTTTAGCTTGTTCCTTTGCTGAGACTTGGCTAGTTTCGACTCTTAGTTAAAAATCGTGTTTCACTAGTGGCTGCTGATCTTTGCCTTCACTATTGATGATATTAGCATTGTGGCCGGTAGGGTAGAGGGTATAACCCTCTTATCTGTTTACATTGCTCAACCTCATCAAAGTTTCCTTCCGATCTTAAAATGTACATTGGAAAACATAGAAGGCCCTGTACTTGTTATGGGGGACTTCAACTGCCATCACTAAGTGGCCCCACTTAAAGTAATGGCAGTTGTAGTCTGAACGTTGCGAATCTTTTGGGGAAAGTTTCGTTGAAATCTTAGATGATCTTAGCCTGTGTATCCTAAACAATGGTTGCCCAACCCGTAGGGCTCTCCCTGGACAGCATAAGAGTTGTATCGATCACACCTTTTGCACACTAGATATTTCAGCGTCGTGTTATTGGGAGTGTACCAGTTTGTCATATGGCAGTGACCATTATCCAATCATAATATTGGCAGAAAAAAACATTCCTGGAAAATCAAGCCCTCCACTCATGAGGTATAATTTTTCTAATCCTGATTGGGCAGGGTATTCCTTATTATTGGAGGACAAAATTGATTCACTCCCAAATTTAATTTTCCGTGATTTTGATTCTCCTGGTCCCCTCCATGTGGCAGACTGTTATAATAACCTCATTTCTGCCATAACAGCTAGTGCAGACTCATGCTTTCCTATTAAAAATTCAGTACGGGGGCAGATTCCTCCCCCACCATGGTGGGATCAGGAATGCACAATAGCCATAAGGGAAAGAGATGATGCTGAAATGGTGTGTAATGAGGCGATGGTTGGCGATAACCTAATAGCTTTTAATAGGACCCCCGCTAAATCTAAAAGATTGTTGCGAAGGAAGAAACATGCTGGTTGGGCTGACTTTTGCGGTTCTCTGTCCACCTCCACCCCTTTATCGGTTGTATTGAAGAAGATTTATCGTTTTAGATTTGGATGTTCCCCTGCAATTTCTTCTCCCATCCCTCGAGAGACTGCTGAGCAGTACTTTGATACAAAAAAAAACAAACAATGACCCACATAGTCCTCACATTCCAAATAATTAAAATAATATAATACTATACAAAGTAAATATTCATGTCATTGTTTATATAGAATGTTATATAGAATAAGAAAATAGAAATAGCTAGCAAAATAAAAAGAGTAAAAAAACAACACTCCACTGACCTGTAAACTATGGTGTAGTTTACAGGTCAGTGGAGTGTTGTTTTTTTAATTCTACGGAATTCGTGGACAAGCTGCTGATCTTGTTCTGTCCTATCTATCAAACAGGCAACAAAAAGTAGACGTTAATGGGGCGACGTCCTCGGGGTCTCTAGTAAAGATGGGCGTGCCCCAAAGTTCAATTCTTGGCCCTTTCCTATTTCTAGTTTATATTAATGATCTCCCTTACATGATGGAAAACTTATCCGATATAATCCTATTCGCTGACGATACTTCTCTTATTTTTAAAATAGATAGAAAAGATCCGGATGTCTTACACGTCAACGATAGTCTGGCTGTTCTTTCGAAATGGTTCGCAGCTAATAATCTCTTACTTAATGCGACCAAAACAAAATGTCTTAAGTTCTCACTTCCAAATGTACCCCAAGTGGCTCTAAATTTAAAACTTCATGGCAAGAGACTAGATGCTATTACGGAAACTGTATTTCTAGTAATTACTCTAGATTCAAAGTTGCAATGGGGAGCTGACATTAGAGCTCTTTCAGGTAGATTAAGTTCAGTTGCATATGCAAATACAACTGAACCACAGCTAGGTTAGTATATTTTGCTTATTTCCACAGTATTATGTCTTATGGCGTTCTGCTGTGGGGATCGGCAGCTGATATAGATTCAATTTTTATTTTACAAAAGAGGGCAATCCGCGCAGTCTATAGAATGGGTCCTCGTGAGTCCCTTAGAAACAAATTCAAAGAAATTAATGTACTAACTCTGCCTTCTCTTTATATCTTAGCAAGTATTTTGTATGTTCGCAAAAACTTATGTCTTATCAAAACAAGAAGTGATTTCCATAATATAAATACACGTAGTAAACATGAAATTGTGATACCCAAATTTAGATTAACAAAAACAAGCAAATCATTTGTTATCAACAGTATCCGCTTTTATAACAAGTTGCCAAAGTCAGTTACAGAACTTAGCGATGGAAAGTTCAAAACCCACATCAAACGTGTCCTTACCAAAAACGCATATTATAAGATAAGCATATCAAGGATTGCCCTTTTTTGTAAAACAAAAATTGTTTGAATATCGGTGACATTTCCCCATAACAGAATACCGTACGACATTACACTATGAAAATAACTAAAGTATACTAAATGGGCTGTGTCTAAATCCGTTAATCACGAATTTTTCTAACGGCGTATGCTGCAGAGCTAAGCTTTTTTGACAATTTATCTATTTGGGGGTCCCATTGAAGCTTGGCATCCAAAGTTATGCCTATGAACACAGTGGTATCTTCGGGGTTCAACTTTTCACCCTTTATGAGAACACTAGTTTTTACTTGTCTAACATAAGGTATTGTAAACTTTTGGTTTTGTTCCCGTTAAGAAGTAGGTTATTAACATTAAACCAGTTAACTACTTTTTCGAGGGCACTATTTACATTGTCAGTAACCAACTGCTGACGTTTGAGTTTAAATAAAAGTGAAGTGTCGTCTGCAAACAGCACTATATCATGATTATCCTTTATGAGGCAAGGCAAGTCATTTATATAAATAAGAAACAAAAATGGGCCGAGAATTAAGCCCTGGGGGACCCCCATTCTTACTACAGATCCGGGTGATCTTTTTCCGTTAACATCAACTCTCTGAATCCTATCACTCAAATATGAAGTAAGAAGATCCAGAGAGGAGTTTCGGATTCCGTAGTGGTGCAGTTTTCTGATCAAAGTTTCATGAAGAACGCAATCGAATGCCTTGGACAAATCGCAAAAAATACCCAATGCATCGCATTTATCCTCCCATGCATTATAAACATGTCCTAAAAGTTCAACAACAGTAGTCGAACGACCCCTTGTAAAACCGAACTGTTTGTTATGCATTAATTTATGTTTATTGAAAAATATTTGGATTTGATCTAAAATAAGTTTCTCGAAAATTTTACTAAAGGTAGGTAGTACTGAAATAGGTCTAAAATTAGTAGGGTCTGATGTACTACCCGATTTAAACAACGGTATTATTTTACTGTTTTTCATAAGATCAGGAAACTCACCACAGTTAATACAATTATTAAAAATAAAAGCTAAAGTATGTGCTACAATGTTTATAATCGACTTAGCAACGTCCACAGAATCACCCCATAGATCTGCGGTCTTTTTAACATTTAATGTGTGAAAGGTTTTAATTACATCTTTACAGGTGACATATTGGAAACTAAACTCTGAATCACAAACTGGAACGTTTGCTAGATTTTGTAGTTGATATGGAAATCTCTATAAAGACATTTTCAAATGCCATGACGACTTCAGAATCTGATTTAATTATAATGTCATCAATAGCAAGGCTGTAGTCACAATTTTTTTGCATTTGGTTGCATGACCTTCCCAGTTCACTATTAATGATATTCCATGTCATCTTAATCACATTACCACTATTTTTAATTTTTGAGTTCAAGTAACGTGACTTGGCCATACAACAAACTTTTTTAAATAATTTAGAATAATTCGTAACATATAAATTAAATTCAGCAGTGTTTATACTAGTCCGTTCATCATACAACTCATATAGTCGTTTTCTACTTTTATGTATACCAATGGTGGCCCAGTCACTGAAGGAAGTGAATCTATTAACCGAGAATGTCTGAATGAAAGTGTTCTCAAATTATATATATATATATATATATATATATATTTAAAAAAAATCATTATATTGTTATAGTGGTAATTTACTCAGAATTTTAGTTTTAAATGTTTCCAAGCGCTTAGTCGTTTTTGGGTTGACAGTGATTTCTTTTTTAGTAACTTGTTTGCTTGGATTTGGAACAGTGATAAATTGTCCGCAATTATCTGATTATATTAAATTAATAATTATTTTGTGGGCTGGTGTAACATCTGTATAAATGTTATCTAGACACATGTCAGATGTTATTCTAGTGGGCTCTAAAAATTGGTGAGCAAGATTGTATGACTGAAACAAACTTATAATTTTAGTACTTAAACCCGAATTTTCTAATAGATTAACATTAAAATCACCACAAGTGATGATAGACTTATTCGAATTACAGATTTTGTGCAACACATCATCCATAACCTTTTCAAAACAATCATACAATCCTGAAGGAGGTCTGTACACACTTAATATAATGAACTGCTCCAATTCTACACAGGCTATTTCAATTGTCCGCTCAACAGAGAGGACAGATGCAGGAGCTTAACTCTGTTTTGAATCATGTTCATGACTCTGCCCCGGTGTAGACGGTATTGTCTATTCCTTTATGTCACACGCAGGTCATACAGCATAAAAATATTCTTTAGACATTTGAAATTTTTCTTACACACATGGCTGGGTCCCGATCAGTGGAAAACTCAAATTATCATACCTATTTTAAAATCTGGCAAGCACGCTGATGACCCATACAGCTTTCGACCAATCGCTTTGTCATCAGTCCTTGCAAAATTATTAGAACACTTAGTAAAGATCCGACTAGAATTTATAGTAGAATCCAGAGATCTACATCCTGGGTCTCAATTTGGCACTCAGTACCGTGGATAGTGTTGGGGTTTTGATTGCAGATATACGCTCAGCGTTTTCGAAAAATGAATCCGTAGTTCCTGCCTTTTTAGACATTGGCGCCGATTCCCTTGTTCACAAACTAAACTAAATTTAAGTTCAGTGCATCTTTTTCTTTCCATTTCATTAAGAAAAGGACAAAAGATACATTTTAGTTTAGTCCTGTCAAATTAATCAGCGCTTGACGTAAATTGACATAATTTTAGCAGGCAAGTTTTTAATCACGTCTAAACTTGTATAGAGTAGTGACAGGCGCTGATTAATTTGACAGGACTAAACTAAAATTTATCTTCTGTCCTTTTTTTAATGAAATAGAATGAAAAAGATGCACTGAACTTAAATTTAGTTTAGTTTGTGAACAAGGGAATCGGCACCATTTCCTCCGCTTATGACAATGTCCTTCTTCCCATTTTCAGGCAAAAAGTGCATCTGTAGTTTGCTTATGTCTTGGCCTTGAGAGTTCCAGGTAAGGAATTGGACATCAGGATGTCATGGAAGGGCCTACCACAAGGCTCTGTTCTTAGTCCCTTACTGTACAATTTGTAGACAGCTGATATCGGTTCATGCGTCAATAACGATTGTCAAATTCGTCAGTATGTTGATGACTTAGCTTTATATGTGATAAATAACTCCCTGGACTCTCTAAACCAATGGCTAAAATCCCACGGTCTGAGTTTGTCTGCCCGTAAAAGTGCTGTAGTTGTGTTTTCCCGCCGAAGGCTGATCCCACAAATTTCAGTGGGCATCCAAAGGCATTGTATACCGGTTTTTTTTCAAAAGTACAATTTTTAGGCGTTTATTTAGATTCCAAATTGAGTGGTTTACATCACCTAAATTATTTAGTGACCAGAAGAGAGAGAGCTATTCCCGTATTTAAAAGTGCTCGCCGGTGTCTGGTGGGATGCACATCCCTACACTATGAAACTTGTATACAATGCCTTAATTCGGAGTGTTCTGGACTACGGATGTTTTCTTTTAATTCCCTGCAACAAAGGTGCTTTGACAAGGTTGGACAGAATTCAGGCTAAGTGTCTACGGATCATATCGGGTTGTATGAAGTCCTCGCCAATTAACGCATTGCAGGTAGAGTGCGCAGAACCGCCGTTGGCCTTTAGAAGACAGTATCTAGCATCAAGATTTTGGACTAAAGTCATTACCAAATCCTCCCACCCTCTTGTTCAGAAAGTGGACGACTTGGATGTTGTATGCCGGAGTTCCAATTATTGGAACCATAAAGAAGTCCCTTTGTTTTTAAAAGCCTTTCGTTGTTATCATAATTTAAATTCCCCCATTATTCAATTTCCGAAACTTCCTATTTTCAGTTTTGACTATGAAATTATATAAAAACCGGATATTTTCTTCAATATTGGCATATCGAAAAAGTCTCCGTCGGCTAACTCTATTTTCAATGCGGCGGTTGGTGAGCGATGGTTCAATTTCGAATGGTTTTTCACAGACGCCTCTAAATTATCAGATTTAAGTTGTAGGTACTGGTGCTGCGGTCTAATACCAAAACTCCAAAATCGTTTTAAAATTCAATTGTCCTGCAATCACCAGTGTTTACGGGTGAGTGTGTGGCCATATTAGAGGCGTGTCTTTTTATAGAGGCATACGATTTGGTGTCATCTTCGCTTAGTTGCTTGCAAGCCTTGGAGCAGAATACTTTCAAGAGTAAATTGCATAGTCCAATCCTGCTTAAAATCAAAAAGTCTCTTTTCTCTTGTGCCAAGAATCACAAAACAGTACACTTGGTTTGGATTCCGAGTCGTTGCGGTATAAGAGGAAACGAATATGTTGACGCTCTTGCTAAGGATGCTGTTACGTCCCAAGCCGTTGACCTTAAACATTTTCAATGCCAAGGCTACGTTTTGCTGAATCTTCCAAAAAAGAGCTTGCTAACCTCATGGCAGGTGTAGTGGCAAAATTCAAGTAAACGGAAAGGTGCCTTTTATCAAGCAATACAGCCTAAGGTTTACACTCAAGCCTTGGTTTTACCCTTACAAAAAAATATCCAAGAAAGTGATATCGATTCCTTGCCGTCTCCGTATAGGCCATTGTTGTTCTCCGGTTTTCCTTCACAAAATCCGGGTCAGAGACTCATCGCTCTGCGAATGTGGGTTGGAAGAAGGTACTTTGGAGCACATTTTTTTAACTGCTCCAATAATAACCCAGCCCGTGACTTGTATAGGTAGTCATCTCTCTAAATTAAATATCCCTGTCCCAACTAATCTTCCATCCCTACTAACATACTATTCCCCAAAGCTCTGATGTTTTTTATCCGCGTCAATGATCTCATATTATGATGATTTTTGTGTGGTTTGTGTCCATTTATATACATATTTACTATTATAACTAACAATATTTTTATCTGTTTGTTTCAGTGTACTAATACTCGTCAACAAGTTTTACACTAAATCCAATAATTAATTATTTTATCAACAAATTAATAGATGTTCTTTTTTTATATCTGCACGTTTTCTCAACACATTGACAATGGTGCCGATTCCCTTGTTCACAAACTAAACTAAATTTAAGTTCAGTGCATCTATTTCATTCTATTTCATTAAAAAAAGGACAGAAGATAAATTTTAGTTTAGTCCTGTCAAATTAATCAGCGCCTATCACTACTCTATACAAGTTTAGACGTGATTAAAAACTTGCCTGCTAAAATTATGTCAATTTACGTCAAGCGCTGATTAATTTGACAGGACTAAACTAAAATGTATCTCCTGTCCTTTTTTTAATGAAATGGAAAGAAAAAGATGCACTGAACTTAAATTTAGTTTAGTTTGTGAACAAGGGAATCGGCGCCATTGGCAGAATTGCGACATCTGCACCATTGCGATAGAGAAAAATAGAATAGAATAGAATAGAAGATTTTTACAACAAGAAAAAACTAATAATATAAAATACAGTTTTGAGTGCAAAAACGGTAACAATGAATAAAGTTTTGCTTTTCAGCGGTAGTATTTAAAAATATGTAAGAAAGTGAGAGGCATAACGATATGATTTTATATTTGGACCAAGAAAACAAAGTATAGAGATATAACAAGAATTGTTGGACACAGGAGCCCTTATGGTAAATTTATAAATTACAACGGTATAACTATCAATGTTATAAATAAAAAAACCGGTATCCGGTACCCGGAACCCTCACCACGCGAGTTGAACTCGCGTGGTGAGGGTTCCGTAAAATAAATATATGTTACATATCAGGCTGCCTAGGTACTTAGGAAAGTGTAGTGAAAAATTACAAAAATTGATAACCCAATAACCTGTCCGACCTGGGGAATCGAATCTTGCCCACTAGATCTTGCAATGATCAAATCTCTCGGGGTGTTATTTGTGTCGGTTCAAATAAAAATGAATGGGCACCAATGTCCCTTCCAGGGAGTCCCTATAATCTTTTCACTCTATATATATATATATACCTATACGTGTACAAATCTTATCGCATATTCAATGTGAGTGACCAGGTCAAGAGAAAAGTTTAATGTAAACAACGATTGGTCAGGTTCTTCCCATTTTCTCACAAAGCTTCTCGTCTCGGGGTAAGAACCTCAGTTTCCTCAAGCCTCTGTATAAATACTCGCCTTCTACTACCGGCGGTATCATTGCAAGACAAATCATCGTCAGTAACTATTGCAAAATGTGCAAATTCATTTTAGTACTGTCAGTTCTAGCGGTGTTCATGATCGCTGAATCGACATGTCAGCGTATCATTCTACCTACGTACCGCCCTCCTCCCGCACCGAGACGGCCGGTCATACTGAGAACGCGTCGAGGAGCAGACGAAGAACCTCTGTGGCTGTGGCAAGGAGACAACATCGACCGCGCTCCGTCCACAGCAGACCATCCCTTCCTGCCATCAGTTATCGATGACATCAAACTGGACCCGAACAGAAGAACTGCAAGGAGTCTGAGCACTCCCAGAGCGTCTCGCGGAGGTGAAAGCCGTCAGTCCTCAAGCCGAGACACCGGACCCACTCACCCGGGGTACAACCGACGTAACACGAGGTCACTCAGGCTGCCAGGGCACGACTTTCCTCTGCCAACGCTGCCGCCTTTCAACCCGCGTCTTAAGTACCCATCTACGTTTAAAACCAATTAGCCAGGATTTTGTGTGGTCTACAGTGATAAGAAATACATTTTTGTGCTTAAAGTTTATATATAGATATTTATATAGATAAATATTAGAGATCGGACCAACAAAATAAAAGTGCCAGTTATTTCATCGCGCTGTGTAACTAACATTAATAACTACTCTATTATTATCTCCTTTCTTTATAGCTGTTAATTTGAACCAAAAATGTATCTACATCTATCTAAGTAGGTATATCAATAAATATTGTGTGTAGAATATTTCTTTTTTTTTATCCTGGGTCAAGATTACTCAAGATCAGTGGCGTAGCTCCTTGCGCGTTTGCTCGTCACCGTCTGGAGGAATGTGAGTGGTGAGACGGGGGAGGTAGACAATGGTGAAGCTTACTCCGTCTGCCAATCTTCCTCCGGTCTTACCGCTCACATACCTCAGACTATAGACCTAAAGGAGAGAGAGACGGCCCCTTTTGGACTAGCGACGTCACTGTTCTTGTATGTATCGCGCTGCTGAGGAGTTTGTGCCGTCACCTCTTCTGCCCAGCTAAAGCACTAGGAAGTAATGAAGGGTGGGCGTTTTGGGGTACTGTCTTATGTAATTTTGACGTTCGAAAAGTGCTGGTTCTCAGCCTAGTTTGAGAAAATGACTTTTGATTTTATCAAAACACCATAGCATAATATGTTCTTCACAGTCAAGTAATATCCCCCCCGCTTTTTACCCGACTGCGGCGAAACTAAAAATGAGAGTATTAATGTTTTGTTACAAAATAAATGCAATAGCATCCTGAGGATGTTAAGACGCTGACAACACCTAAACCGCGGTCACTGTCAGATTGCATAGAAAAGAAAGAGAAGCGCGATAAATTAAAGCTTGTAATTTATTGCAAAATATGAAGCAATTGTCTATTTACTCAAAATTGAGATGAGTAATCGAAAATAAAAAACAACCAAGTTCTGCATTCATATAAGACGTTCTTGTTATTAATTAAATACGTAACGTATGTTGATATTTTATACAGATATTTTGGTTGGAACTTAAGGTAAGAGGTTAGTTTAACATTAGTTTGTATCGAGTTTTTTTTTTCAAAACGTATTTTGGTAACGACCAAGTTCTGGGAAATATGTTCAAAATTAACATATATTTTTTCCGCTACCACAAACTATACAGATTTGGCAATATTTTTTCTTAAGAGAAGCCTATTTTGGTCAATTGGGTCTTGTCAGCGCCTTAAGCTATCGTTGTGACTCTACTAAGAGAATGCAAAAGCGAGCGAAACGAGCTAGAAAATTGGAGCATCCTGACCCGGATATGTCAAATTATCACTAAAGAGCGAGCGAACCGTACTCTGCTCTTATCAATAAGAATCGATAGTATGAATATACTAACATTAAAATAAAATATGATATCCTAACCTAGTGCCGTCGAAAAATTCCTTCGCATCGCTGTCGACTGGTAATGTACCCAAGAGACTGGCGCCACTGCCACGTTGTATGGCAATTAAATACTTAGCCTCTGGCCAAGGTAAATGCCAGTCCTTGGGTCACGGGAAGCGTCAACCAGCCGTTTGTAGATTGAACAAACCAAATAAGAATTTGAGATCATGTTTCATATTTTTTACGAATATTTCTGCTTACTCACGTATCATTGATAGGTACGAATAATAGCTACGGTAGCTACCATAGAAATATATAAAACCGGCCAAGTGCGAGTCGGACTCGCGCACGAAGGGTTCCGTACCATTATCTATAAAAACGGCAAAAAAAAAAAAAACATGTCTGTTATATGGGTCCCCTTAAATATATATTTTATTATGTTTTTTGTATTTGTTGTTATAGCGGCAAACGAAATACATCATCTGTAAAAATTTCAACTGTCTAACTATCACGGTTCATGAGATACAGCCTGTTGACAGACGGACAGACAGACAGATAGACGGACAGCGGAGTCTTAGTAATAGGGTCCCGTTTTACCCTTTGAGTACGGAACCTTAAAAACACGTCTTTCTTATATCTATGGTAGCAGCGTCACTGGTCAAGAACCGAAACGTTTTTTACTGCGATAACGTATGCAGATACCTGTTTTAGCAAGTCCCGTTCGCAATGTTCAAAATCAGAAAGCAGTATGTACCAACTGCGAGGTCAACTGCCTTAAGGCTGCTTTGAGTGCCAACTACAGGATTTAAAACATAGTTAAATAAGGGGACGAGCTTAGGTAGCCCGAAATTCAATTTTTATTACGTTTTTTTGCAATTTGCAGGTAGTATCAGGTTGTACGTTTATTAACGCATGGGTTCAATTTGTCACAATCAAACAAATAGAAGAACATGGACCTGTCCATGTTCTTCAATTTGTCCATTAGTCACTCTAACTTACCAAATGATTTGATGAAAACGATAGTGAAGAAAAGGACACGACATATCGGATAAGGGAAACTATATCGCTTGATCTCTCTCGCGACAACTGTAGCAAAACTGTTGGATAGTGTGCTTGAGTCTTGTCTGGATAATTACTTAAACATGACGCACAGTTCGGGTTTAGACCCGGACTGTCAACTGAAAGCGCGATTCTGGCTCTTAAGCACACTGTCCAATACTACACTGAACGGCAGAGTCCGGTTTACGCTTGTTTTTTGGATCTCTCCAAAGCCTTCGATCTCGTTCCGTATAAAGATGCTTTGGAGAAAGATGAAAGACAGGGGTATACGTCAGTATATTCTAGTTATTATTATTATCTATATATTAGTACCTCAATACTCGAATCAGACTAATTGTGTTAGGTGGTCAAACTGCCTCAGAGTCATACATGTCATAAAATGTTTTTCAAGATTTTATTTTGTTTTTGCGTTTGCAATATCATTTTAATATAACGTATGATTTCATTTTAACGTATGAAATAAAAAATAAATAATAAATTAAACACACAGCCTTAAAAAGTGAATTACAGTGAACCATTCATTGTGCGTGGTCCGACACGCACTTGGCCGGTTTTATTTCACTATAACTGAACTGAACTAAATTCATTCCATATTGCACATTAGTTTTAATGTAATTAATGGAAACTTAAATTTTCAAATTTTAAAAATGTTCACCACATCTTTGAATGCACAAGTTACATCGCCGCACAATGTTTTCTCAAAGCCTGCTCAGCAAATTTCATTCAGGCTCCAGAGCCATGGCTTTAATTTGCCAAAGCTACGGCGCTATGGCGCAGTTCATCTTCGGTTTCGAAGACCCGCGAGTAAACTTCAATTTTAATAAAGCCCCATAAAAAACAAAAAACCCGACTGCAAATACACATAATTGAAAAGAGAAATAGAATTCTGGTATCGCAGGCGGGGGACAAACAAAAGTTACACCATGTTTCAGGTTATTGATTTGTCCGGGGGCCTGCAATATCAAAATTCTATAGATTGTAATGCTTGTTTTCCTCTTTTCAGTTATGTGTATTTGCAGTCGGGTTTTTTCTTTTTAAAATAATTTGTTTTATTTCAAGCTTTTTAGTTTTGTATATATATACATATACGGAATTGACTCATTACTAGCTTTTATTTGATATCAATATTGTTGTGATTTATTTAAAAACACTTTTCCTGCCTTTTTTTGTATTTGCAGACGCAATATATAAAAATTATATAGCCTATGTCACTCCCACAATGAAGGCGAATCTAACGACACATCTTATGTTAAAATCCATCAAGCCGTTTAGGCTACAGAGCGTGCCAAAGAAATAGACATACCTACATACATACATACTCTCGAAAAACATTACCCTCCTTCTGGGGCAGTCGGGTAAAAAGAAGTCGAGAGGAGTGAGGTCTGGCGACCGAGCTGGCCACCTGCGGGGGGGGCCATAGCGCACAATCCACTGTTCGCCGAACATGGCGTTAAGCCGCTCTCGCGATGAGAACGGAGTGTGGAGGAGCTTCGTCTAACTGGAACCATACCCAAGTTGCAAGCTACCACAGACAATCCTTCTAAATATTCTGTTATTGGGCCGTTAAGAAGATCTAAAAACTTCTGTGCATTCAGGTTTCCGTTGATAAAAACAGGGCTGATTGTTTAATCTCCGTGAATGCCTGTCCAAACATTAACGGAAAAGCGGTATTGATGAGCTGATTCCCTAAATAAATGGGGATTCGTATGGCTCCAGTGACGCATAGTTTGTCGGTGCCATATGCCCGTTTCGAGTAAGCGTGCTTTATATCGTCAGAAAAACGATAACAAGTATGTAAAGAAAGAAAGAAAGAAGAAGAAGAAAGAGCCTTAAGTGGTTTCATTTATTGCATTTATGCGTTTTCCATACTTATAAATCTCTGAACGGATTTTGATGAAATTTGGCACCTAGGTTAGAACATAGAATACATTTTAGAGCGAGAGAGAGAGAGAGAGACACCGCGGGGCGCGCAGCTAGTTTGTTATACACATGAGCCTTCTGGAATAATTGCTCTAACTAAATGAGCAAAACGGAAAACAGTATCAAAACCCGTTGCGAAGTTCCAACGCGGTCACACAACTATGACTGCCTTGTTCTTCTAATAAGTACGAAAAGTCATTTCTGACTTTAATTTGTAGTAAGTACCTACTAGCGACCCACTCCTGGGGGTCTACTCCCTAAGCACGAAGTACGTAGTTTCGACCGAAGTGACGGGTATTTCCTACGTCGTATCACTTACGGACATATGATTAGTTCGAGGCCCGAACTAAGCATGAAGGACAACAAGATTTGACAGTTGTCCACAACCAATAAGTATCTATGTATTTGCCTGTCCGAAGAAATTTAATTTGGTACTTGTTTTGAAGGATCAATAGGGTCTTACACCCATTTTTGAAAAGTGTCTAAATTAAATTCTATAGTGCTAGTACGCCCCAAAAAAAAATCACAAAATTTTTATTCAATCGATAAGTGCCATAAAAATGCATTTAAAATTTTACATTTTCTAATTTCGCGCGTAGGTTGACGAAAACGCTGGGCGCAATTGACGCCATGTTGCTCTGTGGTCATGACGTCACTGGGCTGTGAAAACAAATATGCGCTGATCTTTGTATGATAATTGACACGTTTTTGTTAACATAGCCGTATGACGTAATAACATGGCGACTACTATTTCATGGTGTTTTTTAACAGATTAGAAAAACTGAAAACGTTGAATTGAATTTTAAAATTTATTTTGTTATTTAATGATCTAAAACTAACATTTTCCGACTCCTTTTTGCCTAAACTATCTCAATAATATATTTATAGATATTTTTCTCGTATATACTAAAATACCTACTCTATTACTTTCGGACGGCCCCATATCTACGTTGACGGACTTAGAGAGTAGACCCCTGCTTCGGTTTGACAAAAATGGAGATTCTCTAAATGATGATGAAAACCGCATTTTTTCCGTCACAGTCACACAGACAGACACTAAAAGAAACTTTGATTTATAATATGTATAAATTAGCCTAGATAAAATTCACATGCATTGCATGCATGCATTTTTATGTATTAAGAAAAGTCATAAGAACAGGCACATCCCACATCAGCTACCTCATGACGGACGAATAGGTGATCATTGCAGTAGGTAAGTTACACTAGCGAGACGAACTTTTTATAATAAATAGATGTCAATGATTAATAGAGTTATCCGCGTATTTTTTTTTTTATGCATGATATTTCTTATGGATTTTCAACTCTCGGTGTTGAGCCGAGCATTGAGAATCCAAAAGAGCGCATCCCAACACGCCAAAAATACATTGTTGGATTTTCAACTCTCGGCGCTAGGCAGTGCGTTGAAAATCTAGTGCACGATAAAATCGCCCGTGAGTACGAGGGCTTTGATCGACCTGTCCGGGAACTCCCTAGGAAACAATGATACTTTCACTGCCATTGATCTACTAAGATACCTAGTTCCAAATCCAAGCACGTTTGTCTTTTGTTGTCTTGTCAAGGCCCCTGGCAACACAGGCAACAGGAAGGAATACGGGTGGGTTTTAGTCAGTAAGAGTCTGACACACCCTTCCGCTCCGCCTAGAGCGGGAGAAGTTATTTGATGATTTCCCAACCAAAAAAAAAAAGCACGTTTGTCTTGCTACAATGGATATTAATAACGCAGGAGATTATTTTAAGTCATGTATTGAAATAAGTAGGTACATATTAAATAGGTACATTTTTTGATAAATAAACAGTTGGCACACAAGTAAGCCTACGTCATCAAGTTGTAACAGTGTTGCAATTACATCAGTTGTTGCAATTAACAGTGAAACCAAATGGCACTTTTATGTTGGTCTGATATTAACAATGAAGTACACTCAGACCACAAACCACTGGCTAATTAATTAGTTCACGTAGATAGGGTATCTGGGACGAGGGTTGAATGGTGGCGTCGTAGGCAGGGGAAATTTGTACCCTGGCAGCCTGAGCGACCTCGTGTTACGTCTGTTGTACCCTGGGTGAGTGGGTCCGGTGTCTCGGCTCGAAGACTGACGGCTTCCACCTCCACGAGACGCTCTGGGAGTGCTCAGACTCCTTGCAGTTCTTCTGTTATGGTCCAGTTTGATGTCATCGATAACTGATGGCAGGAAGGGATGGTCTGCTGTGGACGGAGCGCGGTCGATGTTGTCTCCTTGCCACAGCCCCAGAGGTTCGTCATCAGCTCCTCGACGAAATCTGAAGATCACTGGCTGCCTCGGTGTGGGGGGAGGCCGGTACGTTGGCAGGATGAAGCGCTGACATGTTGATTCAGCGATCAAGAACACTGATAAAACTGATAGTACTAAGATTAGTTTCGTCATTTTGAAGAGTCACTTACGAAAGCTTGTCTTGGAATGATACCTTCGTTACTAGAAGGCGAGTATTTATACAGCGTCTTGAGGAAACTGCGGTTCTTACCCGGAGACGAGACGTCTTGTATGAAAATGGGAAGAACCTGACGAACCATTGTTTATTTATACTAAACTTTCCTCATCAGTGTCATGTACCGATAACAAATTCATTGAATCGTGTCATAGCGTTTAAATAATTACCGATAGTATAATGTATGTAGATACAGGATAGGTATATTGGGCGCAGGGGATTTTTTCAAGAAATTTTATCTCAATTCGTAAGCTTTTAGTGATGTTATAAAAACTTTACAGTCGTGTCTGCTTACTAAGTTTGCACAATAACACACTGTAAGATATAGCATGTAAGTATACAACTTACTTTTTTTTATATCCCATAACTCTGGGGTTATATTCTATAAGTAAAAATAATGTAAAAATTCCTAGAATATGTGGTCCAAAAATGCATAGTTTCGAAGATATCATAATACTAACACTAGACTCTCGATGTGTATCGGTATCGAAAAAAATGCGACGTTGTCATATTTCACGTAAGTGTTTTACATTAATAAAATAAATAAATTAAATTAAATTTATTAATATTATTTATTATTATTTAGTCTATATTAAGACAGGGGTCCTAATATGGATATAAGTAGGCGAGACTGAGGAGAGTTACTCTCCAATTCTTTATTGCATTCCATATTACATGATGGTTTATAGAGTAAAAGATCATTTTGAACCCTGTCGGGCACTATTAGGAGAGAGGAAGTGGGCTAGGTACTCGTAGCAATTGAAGCAATTCAATATTATTATAAATTATTAGATGTGTTTAATTGGGTGTATAATTATAGAATATAATAGTTATTTTTAATTTATGTACTGCATAATACATAAATTAAAATAACCTTCATTACGGACAAGTTACATCCATAGTGGGTTAGTAAGCAGAAATCTTATGACTATGTTAGTGAAGCTTAATATTATTACTTTGCGACAAGATTATTCTGAGAGATCAGATACATCTCTTTATAATGCTGTGCATAATCGATGAGTCGTATCTCCCAGCTATGATTTTCAGGATGGAGCTGGGGCTCGCCCGCACTCTGCAGAGCAATGAGGCAGATTTCTGTCTAATTATGGCATGGAAGCCATCAACGTGACTCTGCGCGAACATAGCAGATCCACTGCAGAAAAGAGGGCAACCCCAATAGCATCCTGGAACCATTATTATATTGCACTCGTAGGGCGCTGATGGCCCGCTGGGTATAATTAGTCCACAGGCTGCACGTGTAGAACACTTTTTTTTTTTTTTCAGGGTGGGAAATCATCAAATAACTTCTCCCGCTCTGGGCGGAGCGGGAGGTTGTATCAGACTCTTACTGACTAAAACCCACCCGTATTCCTTCCTGTTGCCTGTGTTGCCAGGGGACTCGGTGACCCATAAGTACCTTCCCGCGACCCCGGCAGGCATCGGCCCTAGTGGACCCCTACATTTGTGCTGACATCTCTTTGAGGCGCGCGTGGAATACGACGCGCCGTCGACCCGGGCCTGGTCCTTACCGGACGGTGAGCTACCCATTGCTCACCGTCCGCAAGCCCGCGCCTACGGTGGCTGGAAATCCGCCCGAGATTCCCGACGCCCAGGGTGTCTCCTGCGGCGGCTAGGGGCGAGAGGGCGCGAGACGTGCCTTTCCCTCAACCGTCCCGCCTCCTCCTTCGCGAGCATTACTGCTTCGCAGAAGGAGGTGACGGCTGCCCATGCCCTCTCGCTCCGTACCATGGCCTGAACCAGGGCCGGACGCGAGAGGTCTCTGCCGCCGATCGCCTCCACGAGGACAAGGCGGTGCTCTGCCCAAGCCGGGCAGACCTCCACCGTATGCTCCACCGTGTCCTCTGGGCGATCCACACAGTGGTGACACCCGGACGTTTCCTCCCGCCTTATCCGACACAGGAACCTCCCGAAGCTGCCGTGTCCGGTGAGGACCTGCGTTAGGCGGAAGGTGAGAAGACCGTGGCGCCTCTCCAGCCACTCCTCAAAGAGGGGACTTATCGCCGCAATCGTGGCGTGCCCAGCACTGGGTTGTGACAACCGTACTTTCCATGACGCCATGAGATCCCGCCGGAGCTCCGTCCGCTGTGCCGCGATTTCTCGCGGCAGCGGACTTACGCCCCGGCGTTTCGCCTCCTCGCGCCACTCCCATACGTGCGCGAGGACTTTTGCCTCCAGATCCCATGGCGGCAATCCGGCAAGGAGGCTCGCTGCCTCGCAGGAGACCGTGCGGTATCCCCGGACCATCCGGATGGCTATGACCCTTTGGGTCGCGCTCAACCGGCGGGCTGGCAGCAGCGCCAGACAGGAGCCCCGTAGAGGGCCATGGACCGCACGACCCCCGCGTAGAGCCTCCGGCAGGAGGCGTTTGGACCCCCTAGATTGGGCAGGAGCCGCTTCAATGCAGCGCCCGCCCGCTCGACATCTCTTGCCGGTTCCACACTCCCTGGTGACCGGGGTAGATGACGGCCCTGTCCGTCAAATAGGCTTCGACCACACGACAGAGGTAGGTCGGTATCCGGTGATACCGGAGTGCCTCCCTGATGCAACTCCAGGGCAGGGTATTGAAGGCATTGGCGATGTCTAGAGACACCGCCAAGACGACCCCACCCTGGGCAACAGCATTCCCTGTCGTCAGGGCTCGCACACGCATGATGGCGTCCAACGTAGAGCGCCCTCTGCGGAAACCAAACTGACTCTCCGCCAAATCCGGCCCCACCTGCACCAGCTGTCCGACGAGGCGGTCTGCAATGACTCTTTCAAAGAGCTTGCCCACCTCGTTGAGCAGCACGATGGGCCGATAAGCGGACGGAGAGTCCGCAGGGCGCCCTGCCTTCTTTATGAGGACCAGTTTTCCCGTCTTCCAACGAAGCGGGAACTGGCCCCTCTCCAAACATGCGCTTAGGAGCCCCCTAAGTCGAGGTCCGAGAGCCTCCAAGGCCGGGACCCAGGCCTTCCCAGGTAAGCCGTCGGGTCCTGGGGCAGTATTTTTGGCATTAAGCCTGCGTACCGCCGCTCTCATTTCTACCTCGGTCACCTCCGGAGCATCGTCGTCGCCGTCGTCGTTGGCGGTGTGGTCCGCATCGGGCACCGCAGTAGGCGGAGCCATAGGCGGGGAGAACACTTGGCAGTAAGCTTTGAATGTTCACTACACCGTGCAAAACCGCGCCAACATATTACAACGGACCGCCATCGCCAGCGCCCTACACTCGCGCTCAATATCCACCCGTTCATCAAGGCCGTCAGTTACGTGATGCCCCAGGTACACTGAGCATTTACCACCACCAGCCTGTAAGACCAGGAACTTGCTTTTTGCGACATTGTACAACAGATCATGCGCCTGAGCATAGGACTTAAAACACGTGAGTAATTCTCTGAGCGCCCTGACCGTAGGGCTCAGCAGCACCATAGCGTCAGCGTAACTGATATTATTGTCGCTGACGTCATCATTGGGACATCCGATTTTCTTATTGCTAAGCTCAACGATCAGGCATGGTATGTAGAAGTTAAAGAGCTTTGGTGACGTTATCCCCCCTTGTCTCACCCCACACTCCAAGGTATACAATTTTTAAGTCGGTTCATTCGCTCACTGAGCTCACTGAATACTCACTCGCGGCTCGCGAGTACTCGCGAGTCACGATCTCTCTCGCCTCGCCCCTCGTCACGATTTCATATTGTCAATGTCAATTTTTGAGGATGCGTGAACGAGTGAGGTCTGGTGAGGTGGTTCAATGGTGAAATTCGAGTAACTCTTTCAATTTGCGATCACGAGTACCTACATCACTAATGGAGACTTCGTCCCTTCGCCATCGCCTGCACCGTCCAACGAAAATACCTACTCCATAAAGCTATGATTCCTAGAATAGCGGAGGGCGCCACATACGGCCGCAGTGACGGCTGTCATGAAAATGATGGCAGCGGGGCTTTACGTTGTCAAAAAACGCTCTTTATGAAAACACACCAACTTACTTTATTAAATAACGTCTCAGTGACGTCATTCGACGGTAAATTACCGTGTCGGCCACCGCTCTTCTAGGAATCCGTAGCTTAACTCCATTATAATAGGTTGGGGAAAAAGTTTCTTCGCATTTTTTAAGAAAATTCAAAACATTTTTTAATATAGTTTATTTACATTTAACTAAAGTATGTAGGTACCATTTTGTTCGATGACTTTTTGCCATCTAACACATGGTAGGGACATTATCCCACATTGCTATAGACATTTTGGGACTTCTGATCAAAATACCGCGACAAGTGGTTTTGGCAGTCCTCTCGTGATGTTAACCTGACACTGCCATTAGGTTTCTAACCGTCCCGCCTCCTCCTTCACGAGCATTACTGCCTCGCAGAAGAAGGTGACGGCTGCCCATGCCCTCTCGCTCCGTACCATGGCCTGAACCAGGGCCGGACGCGAGAGATCTCTGCCGCCGATCGCCTCTTGTATCCAGCCTAATGAATATATTATCGGAAGATTGTCTTTCTAAAACGGCAAATACTTTTTATACATTTTTTTGTGGAACGTAACAGCGTAAAAGCTTTAATACAGACCGAAATTAACGCTGATGAATCGTCCGTTATGATTTCATGGGGAACACTATCTTCGGAAGTCAACCATGTTTCCAACCATGTCGAAATTGACCGTTGGCCATGTGAATCTGTAACCATTTGGAAAATGGGTACAGGTTTTAATTTTTCGTTGGCTGTGTTATCACACGCAGGGCCTATGCCCTGCGTATAAAAACAATCGTTTTGTTGCTATGGTGCGATGGCACCATAGCAACAAAACGATGCACCGCAAGACTCGTTCAGCATGACGTTACAAAACTAAACGGAACTCCAACCCGCACTGGGCCCGCATGGTGGCCCACTCCCTCTCACAGAGAGGAGCCCTGTGTCCGAGCTGTGGGAACATTATAGGATGAATAGGCTGTAAACGCAACTTAAGTGATGCGATTGGCTGTTGATAATTCGTTTAACCAATCACAGCGATTTACGCGCGCTTGAGAATTTATTAGCTTTTGTGTTAATTTTCGTTCCAAAAAGCGGGCGTTTAAAGTTCGCTTTGGAATCCCAGAGACTAATTTGACATTTTTGTTGTTTGGTTTTTCAATATGGAGTTTGACATTTGCATCTGTCAAATTAGTCTCCGAGATTAAAAAAAACAGACTTTAGATCAGATTTAAATCGTGATTAGGCGTTTAAAAATATATTATAGGTAATGGAGTTAAGCTACGGATTCCTAGAAGAGCGGTGGCCGACACGGTAATTTACCGTCGAATGACTTCACTGAAACGTTATTTAATAAAGTAAGTTGGTGTGTTTTCATAAAGAGCGTTTTTTGACAACGTAAAGCCCCGCTGCCATCATTTTCATGACAGCCGTCACTGCGGCCGTATGTGGCGCCTGCCGCTATTCTAGGAATCATAGGTTTATGGAGTAGGTATTTTCGTTGGACGGTGCAGGCGATGGCGAAGGGACGAAGTCTCCATTAGTGATGAGTCCCTCACTCATGAGGTCCCTCGTTTGCGGTAGGTACTCGTGATCGCAAATATAAGAGTTACTCGAATTTCAACATTGAACCACCTTACCAGACCTCACTCGTTCACGCGTCCTCGAAAATTAACATTGACAATATGAAATCGTGACGAGGGGCGAGGCGAGAGAGATCGTGACTCGCGAGTACTCGCGAGCCGCGAGTGAGTATTCAGTGAGCTCAGTGAGCGAATGAACCGACTTAAAAATTGTATAGAATTAGAGAATGAGTGAGGTGAGGTCTGGTCTCCAAATTTTGACAACACAGTAAACATTAACATTATGATTTTGGTATGTAGGTACCTACCTAATGAAATAATGTGAGTAATGATGTTTATTGTGTCATGTGTGTGATACTGATGGGTGGTAGGATATTATTTAGATTAAGAAGAGATACGAGATACCCAAGTCCGTAAAAAACTCCCAATTTTTCGATTTTTTTTACCGTTGGAATCATAATCACGTTAAATATGTAGGTATAGTAAAACCGCCACTAGCAGCAATAAATAAAAACAAAACAAAAGTCTACGTAATTGTTTCACGTGCAAGCCACCCGGACGTTACCAGAAGAAAATATTTTTATTTCAGCTATGGTTGATTATTATGAACTCTAAAAGCATTAGCAATAGGTTGGTAATATAAGGTTTCATTGATTCGTTTATTTTGGCGGTCTAAAATTTATGAGCGAATAAAAATTATATATGAGATGAGAGATGTGAATGATCGGACGGAGAGTCGTGAGTACTCGTGGTCGTGAGTCGTAGTCGCGCCCGCCCGCCTCGCTCCCTCGGACGTTCGGCTGAGTTCGGCTCGGGCTCACGAGTCGTGAGGTGAATACGCCGCCGCGCCGTTGACGATTCCTCACCTCAAATGAAGGGTACCTCGTGAGGACCTCACAAGGTACCCTTCATTTGAAAGTGACGGTCCGACTACGACGAACTTGATACACTTTTGACGGGGACGGCTACACAAAACGCTTCGTTCTAATTTCAAAATCTTACTTACAATCGTTCGTAGGTATCGCAATGTTTTCGGTTTTTGGAAGTTTGTCACGGACCGTAATAATTACTATTTTAGTGTAGCAAATAAACTGATATAAATGTTAATAATTAAACATTATATAACCCTTACCTATTTCCCGAGGGGTTATGCAAAGGTGTACTTAGTCAAAATCAAAATCAAAGTCATTTATTCTAACTAGGCTGAGAATCAGCACTTTTCGAACGTCAAAATTACATAAGACAGTCCCCCAAAACGCCCAACCTTCACCACTTCCTAGTGCTTTAGCTGGGAAGAAGAAGTGGTCAACAAACTCCCCAGCAGCACAGCTGTCTGTTCAGTTAGAGGAAGAAAAAATGGATTCTATACAACAGTATACAAAACAATTTACATTACGGGCAACATAAAACATTAAATTATTAGCCATATGTCAGCTAGCACACCACTATACCAACAAAAAAAAAAAAGAAAAGGAAAACACCGAAAACTATTAATTCTCAAGCAGAGATAAAAACGTAAACAGAACTTAATGCCCAAATAAAAGCATAAAACGCGTGCCCGCTTACATATAGCTATAGCTGCAACAGTCACAAATGATGAACTAGGACCATCAAAGTAAAATAAATAAACAATTAATTACTAATAACAAAACAATACAATGGTCAGCAAGACGACCAGTCACCACAAGCAGCACCCGTTCACGAGCATAACGCAAAAATCAGCCATTACCCCCCTCGCCATATTAGAGGGAAGGAGGTAACCCGACCCCCGACGCTACCGCAAGCAGTGACAACTAAGGGAGCATGACGAACTTGCTGCCGGTTGTAAGAATAATATAATCAGTTATCGAGGTCGCTAGCTAACCAGATATTGCAATACAACTCAACAAAAAACATTGTAATGAGAAGATTATGTCAATAATAAACGAAAATAAAATTTAAAATAAATTGACATACACAGTCAAATAAAATAAACAATTATATGAACTCATATAACCTGTCACTAGGTAGGCTAATTCTGGAGAAAGAACATAAACATTGTCTTGAGTTAATCACAGCGACCAACAATTCTTATCATTTAAGTAGTCGTTGATAGAATAGTATGCCCTTGAACAAAGTTTGGATTTTACTTTAGTTTTAAACGCATTAAAAGGCAAATCTAGCAAAGAAGAGGGTAACTTGTTATAAAAAGTAATACCAAGCCCAACAAACGAGTTATGAACCTTGTGAAGCCGGTGAAATGGAGCACGTAATTTGTCCTTATTTCTGGTGTTAATATTGTGAATATCACTGTTTTTAATGTATAAGTGTATATTTTGCCTAATATATAAGATTTTGGCGAAGATGAACTGTGATGCCACCGTGAGAATACCAATATCTTTAAAAAAATCTCTCAGAGAAACTCTGGCACCTAGCTGGTAAATTGCTCGAACAGCTCGTTTTTGAAGAACAAATATATTTTGAATGTCAGCGGCTTTGCCCCACAGCAGAATACCGTAGGACATAACGCTATGAAAATAACTAAAATATACTAACCGAGCTGTATTAACGTCAGTGTATTGTCTTACTTTCCTGACGGCGTAAGCGGCCGAACTGAGCCTTCCCGCTAGGCTTGATATATGAGGGCCCCACTGAAGTTTGGCATCTACTGTTATGCCCAGAAAAACTGCCGAGTCTACAGTTCCAAGAACCTCTTTATCCAAGACGATGTTGGGTCCTAGATTTCTAACATTTGGTAAAGCGAACTTTATACATTTTGTTTTCTTACCATTGAGAACTAAGTTATTTGTCGTAAACCAATCCGTCACAATTGAGAGTGCACTGTTTACGTTGTCAAAATCTTGTCTATTCCTTTCTACTTTAAAAATAAGAGAGGTATCATCTGCAAACAGTACAACGTCACAGATACCCTTTAAATAGAATGGTAAGTCATTAATATATACTAAGAATAAGAATGGACCCAGTATTGAGCCTTGTGGTACACCTAACTGTACTAGAAGCTCGGAAGATTTCACACCATTAACATCTACACATTGCAACCTATTATGTAAATATGAACTTATTACTTTAAGAGCTTCATTTTGGACACCGTAATGATGTAGTTTACGCAAGAGCGTGTCATGTTGCACGCAATCAAAAGCTTTGGAGAGATCACAAAAAACTCCAATAGCATTTTGCGAGTTCTCCCATGCGTTAAATACGTGTTTCAGGAGTGCAACACCTGCATCTGTAGTCGAACGACCTTTTGTAAAGCCATATTGTTCATTATGAAGGAGGCTGTTTAAATTAAAATGTCTTAGTACACCCAAGTTTCGCCAGTTATGTTCCAGTCCCATGTAGTAGTAGGTCCCATGTTGTCATTCACCAGGTAAAAATCCATACTTCGGGCTGCTACTGTGAAATTCCAGATGGAAAAACCGAATAACACAGCCCGACCCGGCTATCGAACCCAGGCGGGCCTTATACTTAGCAGTAGCGTTTACGACCACTAGACCACCGACCCAGTAATTTAACTTTCCTACGAAGAACTTTCGTGAAATGGCTGAACGAATGTTGCTCAGACCCAATAATGGTTGGCTAGGTTAACCTTTTGACCGCCACAGTCATGTATAGACGATAGACCAAAATGTGCCCAGCACGCCACGGTCACGACTACATGACAGGTTTTAAGGAATTATTCGTAGCTTGGCGCCGAGGGCACGTTTTTACTTTTTTGAGTCATTGGGTTAAATGGAGATACCTATCGTATTTTCATAAATATTTGAAACTGCGGGGTAATCGCGTAACACACATAAAAAGGCAATCGATCGCAATACCTTTCATTTTGACATCCATTGGTTCATTTGTTTGAAAAATTCGTCTGCTCAACAACGTAAATCTGTACCCGTACCATTTTCGTTTTTTAATTTCATATTAAATCACAAATGGTGCTATTTGACCCTCACTGTCTTATCAGAATGCATACGTTCGCTTCTGGCCTTTGCCACCCGATAAGTGCGGGGAACACCAATTTTCTAGGACATTGGTACGTACCGTATCCCCAGTAATATATATACGTCAGACTTTATCTTATCTAGCTATTATTATTGCATGCGGCTCTGTTTAGAGCCGCATGCAATAATAATAGCTAGATAATTAATGTGGAGATTCGGATACCTGGTCACGGTGGTCAATATTCGGATGCTTGTTAACAGTTTTAGAACAATTGCGAAAATCTATAATAATATTATAATGAGGTAATATTTGTTTGTAAGTTTGTATGTAGGGGTTAATCTCTGGAACTACCAGTCGAACTTAAAAAAATATCTTTACATTTAATAGCCCTTCTTGAGGAAGGCTATTTAACATCACGCTACGACCCTTAAGAGACGAGCTAAAAAGAAAAAACTCATAAAGAACGCTAAGCGAAAATGAAGTAATAGCGCTGGCAGGCGATGCGATGCGACGCAGTGGGTCGGGGGAACAAGAAATTTCACGCGTACTAAGTCGTGCGTAATGCTAGTAATAGATATTGGTGCCGATTCCCTTGTTCACAAACTAAACTATATTTAATTTCAGTGCATCTTTTTCTTTCTATTTCATTAAGAAAAGGACAGAAGATAAAATTTAGTTTAGTCCTGTCAAATTAATCACCGCCTGTCATTTCTCCATACAAGTTTAGACGTGATTGAAAACTTGCCTACTAAAATTACATCAATTTACGTCAAGCGCTGATTAATTTGACAGGACTAAACTAAAATTTATCTTCTCTCCTTTTCCTATTGAAATAGAAAGAAAAAGATGCACTGAACATAAATTTAGTTTAGTTTGTGAACAAGGAAATCGGCACCAATATCATAAAATCACGAGTTTCAAGAATCGATTTAACAAATAAAACGCTCACACAAGTCATATGCTTATATATTTACAGTGTCTTTAATAAAATAAACTTATACTGACATATTAGTAATTATCACTATGATTTTATTTTTTTACAGTACGAGGCCGTCTTTATGACATCAAGTTTAAAAAAAGTTCCGCCTTGTATCTGAGCATTGTCTGTGGGACTCTGTGGCACTCATGCTTATATGTGATTTTTTTTTTTTAAGCTCAATTTACATTGCCGCGAAACGGAACGGAAGAGAATTTTTGGAACGAAATTATGTAAAGCATAATGAACTTTTCTTAATTGTGTAACGGACAAACTAGATATGAGCAGAAAAACAAGTCGCGCGTCTTCTGGAGAATTCTCGCGCTTTTTCGGGAGTAGCAGCCAGAATTTAATTTTTACGTTAAACCATCGATATAAAGTTCATAATACTTTGATCCAATTTCATGACAAACATTCGCTTCCATTCCATTCCGCGCCAATGTAAATTGAGCCTTAAGCTCAATGTAATATATTTATGGCCGGATACTGTAATATTATTGTCTTTAATTAAGTTTACGGGAAACTGAGAAGTCCGGGCGGTGGTTCCGGTGGTAGGAAGTTTGGTAATGATACAGTGGGATCTGTGGAAAAATAAATATTTATCAGGAGTTAAGAAGATCTAAGGCGTAGCTAACACTAAAATTACGGTGAATGAAACCCCACGAAGAGAAATTTGCCCTAAAATTGTCAATCAAATAGTTAGCAAGCATGGTTATCAATGCACGTCATTGCTAGTTTGTTCTCTGCATGAACCTTTCCCAGTAGGGAAGAAAATTACAAACGGTATTATTGTGGGTATTAATTTAGCTTGAAACTCTTCTCCTTGTTCTATGATCAGTTCAAATCGATTACTTAGTAAAATTAACTATTAATAAAATCTTTATTACATAAAAAAAAGCTTTATTACCACTAACCCAATTTCTGGGACATCGCGAACGGAGGCGTAGGCATCATAGACTTGACGCCTTGTTGCTGCAACATTTGAGTCTGTTGCTGTAACATCTGAGGAGGTTGCTGCAACAACTGCGGCGGTTGCTGTAACATATTCGGAGGCTGTTGTTGTAACATCTGTGGTTGCTGCTGCATCATATTTGGGGGCTGTTGCATCATATTAGGCTGTTGCATGATGTTAGGAGCTTGCAACATGTTAGGCGGCTGCAGCATCATCATCTGCGCCTGCACGGCGAGGCACAGCTGCGGCGGGGGCGAGCCCGGGGGCGGCGGGGGCGGGGGCAGCGCGTCCCACAGCGGCACGTGGTCGGGGTGCGAGGCCGGGCACGGCCACGCGCAGCCGTGACGACGGAGCTTCTTCTTCTGGAAATAAAACTAGGAATGAGCCAAGTGTTTAATAAAAATTATCGATGTTATGAAGGACGATGAGCGTGCAACACGCGCTCGTTGTTTGGGTCGGCACATTGGATCCGGCAGTATTTGTTAAACAAAGCCAGAATCAAATCAAAATATTTTTATTTCACATATACCTACATGGGCACTTATGAAACGTCAGAAGCTAGGTGCACGGTTCCAATGGGTCGTTTCCTATGGAGAAGAGCCGGCAAGAAACTCCACGGTTACTCTTTTAAAAATAATTGGCTTTTACAATGTTTTCAAATTACAGTGTTAATAGGTATGGGAGGACAGTGTAGGCCTGTCGAGACGTACCAGAAACTTAACAAAAAAAAAAAAAAGAAAAAGGTCTACAAAATATCTAGTCTATTAAGCCTACAACGTTCTCACATTCACAAGGTACACACAAATCTGTGTAAAATATTAATAAAATAATAAAAATAAAAACCCATTTAAACCAAATGAAGTTTGCCATTACAAGTCTGAAATCATCAAATTTTAGGTATATATAATGTCAAACAGTGAAAATAATATGTCAAAAAGAAAAAAGAAAAGAATATGTCAAAAAGAGAAAAGAAAAGAAGCAATTTATACACATTTTCGGCTTTCATTCGGCTCGTGCCGACATGCAAACTTCGAAACTACCCTCACTGAATCATGTCCCTAATATACTTAGGTAAGAATGAGGATGACCGGTTAAATCCAAAATAGATTCGATGAATTTTACATTATTAAAAGAATCTATGAAAACAAACTCCGTCAGTGACATTAAACGTCAAATCGATTACAGAAATTCACAAAATCATTTAATGGCGCTTTTCTATACAGATAGTACAATCCACGAAGGCGCGCCCCACTATTCCTCCTAACCGTTTATAGTATATGTGTGCAAGCTTCCGTCAATGTTTGAGTGTTATCGGTACACACTAATTACCTATGAGTGCACACGCACACTACAATGAATAGACTAATCAGGAGAGAGCGTCATGGTCAAAGTGAAAGATGTTCTACTTCAATTTTATATTTTTTACCCGACCGCAAGGAAAAGGTTATGTTAATTTATCTTTTAGGTGTGGATATTTTATGTGATTATTAATTATTATCGATAATATTACTATTTTTATAATAGGAGGTAATAATAGACATAAATGAAATACGGAAATAGTTTTATTGAACTTTATTGAGAAATGAAAATCGTCAATCACTCGTTTCAGAAATATCTGATTCAGAGTCTGATGTATCACCGACATTTACAATAAAACTAAAATCAAGATCACAATGTCTCATGTATTCGTCTTTTATTTTTTCCACGTGCTGACAAGTATTGAACCAGACATCTTTATTTACTCGATCAAATGCTTCATTTAAAATGGGCATAATCGAAGTGTAATTTTGATTGATATTGCGGCTTGCAACGTCGTTTTTTACAATACCCCAAATGTTTTCGATTGGGTTTAAATCTGGATGATAAGGTGGCAGCCGAAGCACTGTGAATCCATGTTCTTTCAATAATTCGTCAACTTTGTACTTGCGGAAGTTTTCTTTGTTTTTTAATATAAGGTCATAAAGTTCAGGTTTTTTGTAGCTTGGTTCAAAATGGATATTTTTTTGCATTCAGCCAAGTCTGCATGACTAATTTGTTGGAGTTGGATGTTGGTATTTTTTCCGAACTAGTATTGTGATAGGCTGCATTATCCAAGACTACCACGGCATCATTTGGGAGATTTGGTATTAGTTTCTCCTTTAGCCACTTTAAGTAATTTTCTGTGTTCATGTTATCGTCTCCGGATTGAATCTCTGCTCTGTATGTCAACAACGCATTTGGTACGAAACCCTCTGCACTTCCGCCATGTACTATAATTATGCGCACTCCTTTTGTTAAGTTTTGTTTTATTGCTGTTTTAGAACTTTTTTCGGCCCAAGACTTTTTTTGCACGTAGTTGGTATGAATATATGATTCATCTGTGTAGACTATAGGTCTACCTGCATTGCGAAAAGACTTTACCTGTTTTAAATATTTCAATCTTAGCATTTGAATATCATGTTTTTCGGTTAGCACCTTCCTGTTATTCTCAGTTTTTCTCCATTTATAACCAAGTTTAAGTAACAATGTTCTTAGAGTTGTTATACATCCATCAAATTGTATACGGTCTTTCAAAGCAATATTAAGTCGTGATAATGTTGGAAATTGACGATGTTCTATATGATAGTTTTGGATAGTTCTTCGGACTACACCAATATCAAATTCGTCTAAATTAATTTTTCGTGGTCTTACCCTTCTCTTCTTCATAGGTGATGTAAAAATAGAAGCACTTCTGTATACTAAATTCGAATGCGACGTACTCGCTTCATTTTCAGACTCACTGGCGCCGATTCCCTTGTTCAAAACTGAACTAAATTTAAGTTCAGTGCATCTTTTTCTTTCTATTTCAATAAGAAGAGGACAGAAGATACATTTTAGTTTAGTCCTGTCAAATTAATCAGCGCCTGTCACTACTTCATACAAGTTTAGACGTGATTAAAAACTTGCCTACTAATATTACGTCAATTTACGTCAAGCGCTGATTAATTTGACAGGACTAAACTAAAATTGATCTTCTGTCCTTTTCTTAATGAAATAGAAAGAAAAGGATGCACTGAACTTAAATTCAGTTTAGTTTGTGAACAAGGGAATCGGCACCAATATCCGCTTCCGTAGTCGGCTCTGTTGTACGATCCGCACTTGGGGCTATAGGAACTATCGCATCCGTTTCCATAGTTATATTCGATTCCATAGCAGGTACTGTAGTTTGCTTCATTGTATTAGTATATTCCTTTCTTTCGCGTAGAATTCTAGTCACTGTGCTTTCAGATACTCCAACAGCCTGTGCGGTTCTCCATCGCGCATCAGTGAGTTTTTCTGCATAATTTTTACTTGCTTCTTTTTTCATAAAATCATAAACTTTAGAAATAATTTCTCTTGTCTAAAATAAAAAAAAAATATCAAATAGTTTTACTTATTTTTAAAAATGAAATGAACATTACTATTTCTAAAATTTGCTATTTATTAAAATTAAATTACTTTCGTTAGCTTATTTCATGTGTTTTAGTAACTGCAAACTTCTTTACATACCTGGCTTTTAAGAACAACACGCTGAGATTTTCTCGACATTTTAAAAATATATAAAGTAGAGCAACTTTCGTGACGAGTCTGGATTTTCGCAGCATAGAGTGTAGTATTCGTGTGCATCGAACCGCTGACGGTTCGCAACTGCCGCTCGGAGCAAACTCCCCGCACCCCGCGATCCCCTCAAGCGAAAATTGGTGGGGCGCGTCTTCGTGAATTGCATTTTTATTCTTAAGACTTAAGTTAATAAATGGAAATATGAATACATGGGTAATAGGATATAAAATAATTCTAACTTAATAACAAGAAAAATTAATAAAGCGCTCATCCTCTCTCTACTTGCTGTGCCCGACTAATCCATAATTGTTTCTATTATTTATTTTTTAAATATATTTACCACCTGTAACTGTACATTATGGATTGCAATAAACGATTTTGATTTGATTTGATTTAAATTATTATTTACAGACGTGTTCAGACTAGAGTTTAAGGCAATGGAAATAAATAGTTACCTTTTTAACAGGCGGCTCTTCAACGTCAGAGTCTTGGCCAGGTTTGTATCCGTCAGCAAAGCTTACTCGTTTCGCGCCACGACTCTCTGGGACCGCTTTACTGCAAAAACATAAACATTACAAATAAATATGATTGTGCCCTGCAGTGGACAACATAGGCTAAAAATTATAATAAATATATTTTTCTTATATTTATTTGTAATTATTTGAACTGACTCTTTGGTCTAGTGATCGCAAGCATGAAGTCCTGAATTTCTCAGCAGCAGCGAGTCTGGATTTGTGCCCGAATGATGGCAATAGGCTCGCCCCCTACCACATGGCCCTTAAACGTAACATGCGAAATGTGTTTGTACTAAAAGGTACATCTCTGCCCAAACCTTCTGGGAATACATGCGTGATTTTTATGTTATAATTTTTTTAAAACGCACAAAACAGTTAGAAAAAAACGGAGCACAAAAAAACAGGCACGATTGGAGTCCAATCAAATTGGAGATTTATTAAATACTTACATGACCAATATTCCTTTCTCCGGGCCGTCCTTATCGCCGTCTACCTCATCAGTATCTTTAGCGACGTCACCGAGAACTGTTAACATTAAAAAATTTACAAAACTTACAGGTCACACCTCGCTCAGGTTAGTTCATAGATGTTCCCACTGCTGGGACTCAGGCCTCCTCTCTAAGATAGAGTGGGCTACATATACCACGCGAGCCCACTGCGGGTTGGTAGATGTCAAAGTCAAAGTATTTTATTAGTCGAACATAGGTAAATTATGGTACATGGTATAAAAATTTGCATTGTAACACTATGTTTTGCCTTGCAAGGCGTACAAATTAGGCATAAAAAAAACTACAAACTAAATAAAACTGTTTAGAACAAGTAACGTTGTAAACAGGACAGAATAACAAATGGATCGGACATTTTTATTTAATGCTTCTATCATCTAAAAACTCATTGACTAGTAAGCCTTTTCAATCAAGAATTTTTTAAGTTGCGATTTAAATTGTGTTATGTTGGTCATGCTTTTTAAAGTTTTTGGCAGTTTATTAAAAATCTTAGGACCCATGCCGAGACAACTCTTTGAGAAAAGTGCAGTATTGTGTTTTTTTGACTTTAGTGTGCTTTGGTGACGTCTAGTATTAAGTTTTTCAAATTTAGACAGATTCTACTTAACAAATATTGACATTTCATAAATATAGAGGGATGGAAGCGTAACTATTTTTAAACTAACGAAAAATGGTTTGCAACTTTCAGTGGTTTTTAACAAACATATGGCTCGAAGACATTGTTTTTGGGCCTTAAATGCCATTTCTCTATTGGTAGAGCCGTCTCATGTCTTCGAATTGTTGGTTCTAGGACATGCCGGTTTCCTCACGATGTTTTCCTTCACTGTTTTTGAGAGCAGTGGGGATGTATTTACACAAAGTAAAGCGCTTGCCAGGCAGGTTGCATTGTGTGCAAAATAAAATTATTTTCGAAGAAAATATAAACTGCAAACCTCGTAGTAATAAAACAACTAGACTTAACTATGTTTTTTTTTTATAGTATTTTATAATTTACCGAGAGCCTAATTACATAAAATAAAAATAAAATTTTCGATATGTCCAACTATGTGGCGGTTGGTAACAAAAGGTTGGTCGGTAAAAGTGTATCGTGTAAAATTTAGCTGTTATGTAATTTAGCTATATTATGCTAGATGGCGTCATTGAAAAATTAAAACTACCTCAGTCGGAATTAAGTTCGGAATACAAAAACTGGCTCGAAGGTTTCAATCCGGGGCCTATTTAATATAACTGACAATGTACATTCAACAGCAGATCAGGTTATACTAAACTGTCAAATTTCTACAAATGATTTTAAACCTTAAAATGTTTATGGTTAAGCTCAAAATCGAATGAGAAAATTTGACAGTTAGTGGTAACTTGATGTGCTGGCGACTGTACTATAGAAAAATTACACAATTGACACATTTTTATTTTTTTCTGTGTAAAAAAGCACTAAATGTCACCTTTGGCCAGTCGGTTTACAGAAATACCTTGTGTTGCAATAAACAAAGGCAAGTCTTTCTCGTATCAATCAATCAGTCCACTGCTGGATACAGGCCTCTTCAAAATTTCGCCTCAACACCCGATTCTCCGCCTTCCGCATCTAGTCTGTACATCCCTCTTTGGCCCCGTTCACAAGGCGATGATACATTACGATATTTTATCCTAACTAATATTATAATATAACTACGAAAGTGAGTAGTTCGTCGCTGTGAAATCGTAACAAACGGCTGAACGGATTTGGATGATATTTGGCACATGGGTAGACCATGACCTGAGTTAGGAGATAGGATACAATATTTTTATCCCGATATTCCCATGAGATCGGGACTTATGCAGGTGAACCGCCGGGCGCAGCTAGTACTTTATAACTTTGAGATCACATGACATTTTCATACTGCATTTGTTTTTAACTGTATGAACGGATACTCTAGCGCGAACGCGCGACGTAAACGAAACGTAAATTCAAACGATTTTTTAAATCGAAAATAGAACCCTCCTATAGCATTATGGTTTAATGCAATTAGTATCACCCTTTGCATAGATATGAATACAGTTTTAAAACTAAGTACCTAAATGTTATGTGGAAAAGGAGTATTTTTAATTTAAAAATTGTTAGAATGTAGGTTACGTTTAGTCCACGTGTTTGTGCTAGGCCCACAGACGGATGTTTATTTATTTATTTATTTGAGATCTCCGACAAAGGATACACATAAAGAAAAAAAAAATAACCAATGCGCAATTTTTTTTTGTGGTTCTGTATTAGTAATAGAACATGTTTCCATTATTTGCTCATTACTTTTTTATTTTTTTCCCGACCTGAAATCAGCAAAATATGGACACAATCTCTTCGTAATATTATCAATGGGCCAGCGCACGTAGTGTAGTCATCGCGTCAATTAATTTTCCCGCGCAAACGCCGTGCGGCACGTTGCTTTCCTACCAATCACAATGTCAGGCTACTAACCGCGAGTTTTACGAGATGGTGAAAATGTAATTAAGTGGTGAAAACTTCCGAGTAGATCGAAGAATATATGCGAGGAGTATGGAGAGCATACCTCGTACGTATGCGAGCCTATGGGATCCGTAACCCCGTGGTCCGTAATGAAAGGACCATTTTAGCAGCGAATCATAGGCTGCTTGATCACTGGCAGTTCTGGACCCCGAATAAGTGTAATAAGTGCTTTAAATTAATTGATCATAATGCTTTATTTTCTGCATTTTGATGGTCCTAGAGCCCATGAAAGTATGAAGGAAAAATTGAAATAACCCATCAAATAAGTTCAGGTCACGGCCTAAACTTGCGATCAATAATCCGAGTAAATACCTACGCCGGCAAATCGAGTGTGCTCCTTCAATAACAAGAGACCACAACATGCACATGTAATGTTGACGTGAGATCTTAACTTTTTACCGTAAAATATCGTACAGGACAGCGCTGTGTGGCCTCTTTCCTGTATATTTAACTTACTCGTAGTCCTCAACGCCTGGTTGATCCTATGATCCAGCGTACTAGTATGTATAGCTTCTCCGTTCTCCACGGCGGTCGCGGGTTTGATGTCGGTGTTGAAACAGTCCCCGTACTGTAGCCGATCCGACGCCCCGTACATGTCCTCGTACGCTTCATCGTAGCTTCTAAACATTGGAGATTTTTCAATGAGTGTCATAGCGTGAAGATAGCGTGTATAGGCAAAAAAGCCCACACAGCATTAGATTTAATTGCTTTATGCAATTCCAGAACTAAGCCATCAATTTATAATATTTATTTATTTATCAAACTTTATGCAACATAAGAGGCAGGCGGACTTAATACCTTAAGCATTCTCAACCAGTCAACCAAAGGTGGTGGAGAGATAACAATGCAGGTGCATTTTTAAGCGCGAAAAAAAATATGTGAATATTTTTTTTTTATTTTTTTTTGAGAAAATTCTGTTCTGTGAAACAGTGAAATGTAGTAGTTTGAGATTTCAATAATCACAAACAATCACCATACATTTCTGTGCTCGGTATTTTTCATGCAGTGTGGATATATCTGCAACTACGTACATACTAGAACTAAAGTTTCTTCTATGGAACCAAGTCAAAATTCAATATATCAAAGTTCGATCTCATCGTTCCTTAGCTGTCACGTCCATGCGTCTGTATTTCGATGACTCAATGATACATTACACGTACCCTGAGCTGTTGTTTTCGCTTCTGTTAGCAATGGTCTGTATCTGATACACTGGTTCTTCACTACGGAGCGAGTAGTCATCCCCTCCCGTCAGCACTATGTTCACCTCGCCTGGCTTTAGACCTGGAGACAAAACGGATAATATCAAGAAAGAGTTACATATACTTTGCACCTATTGTATAGTTATTTAATTCCAGGCACGTCGTCTTCTCATATGATTACATAATGAATGTATAAACAATATTGTAAAACACTTTAAAAGAGTAACGGTGGAGTTTCTTGACCATTCTTCCCCATACAAAACTACCTTTTGGAAGGGATAACTTGAATTAATTCAATTTTCTTGTTTATTAACGTTCAAAAGTGTATTTAAATGACCTATTTGAAATAAATGATTTGACTTTGACTTTGAATATGAACATTTGTTGTTTTTTTTTTCACCTTTTTGTTGCTGTACCTACCCCACACAAATTTGTGTACCGTTACTCGCTATATAAACAACAGTGACAGGAAGTTTTAACGTTAACATCAATGTGGAATTGAAATAACTACGTATTATCGAAGATTACGCAAAATCTACCAAAGCAAAGTTAATAAAATTTAATGGAACCACCGCGAGATCTTTATCTACCAAATGAAAGAAGAATCACTTCAATCGGCTCAGTCATCACGGAACAATCTATGAACATATATAACTAAAATACATACAGACGAACGTACAACCTCCTGATTTTAAGAAGTTGGTTAATTACAGATGTTGTTGTTCAAAATCAGGTCAACAAGCATTTTAGCCATTGCTTCAGTGCTGCGTCGCGTATGGGCTTGGTGTATTTAAATGTTTAAATGGGCATGAGCAACGCTATACCGCAATCAGAACATAATTTATTGTTCTTTAGGTGAAGAATGGGCGTTTTTATGCCCGTCTTTTGTAACGTTTAACCTTCAAACAGTGCTGATTAACACGCTAATTTCAACAGAGAGGACATTCCCGTATTTTTTAAGAACGGTCGCATTCTAATCTCATCTCATTCTGTCAAAAATGACTTTTTTTCAGACAATTTCCCTACATTGCAATTGTTGTCACGTTTTTGATATCGATTGTCGCTAAAGCTACGTTTCCTAGAAGGGCGGTGGCCGCCACATAACGGCCGCAGACGGCTGTCATGAAAATGATGGCAGCGGGGTTTCACTTTACCGTATCAAAAAACGCTCTCGAGGAAAACACACAAACTTACTTTAATAACGTTTCAGTGACGTCATTCGACGGTAAATTGCGAACGCTTTGTGGCGGCCACCGCCGTCTCAAGCAACCTTAGCTTAAGATGGAATTGCGACTACATTTTGTTTTTAAATACGGTAATTGGCCTTTTGAAGATTCCTTACCCCATCTCGAAGGTCGGTGGTTACTGCTTGGTACTGGTGTGCTAGGCTCGTCCCCTGCTCGCCAGTCGCACTTAATCTCGCCCCTAGATCTCGTTCGCACCACAGTCTCTATTTTTTGGGAAACTTGAGACACGAAGAATGGGTCTGCGTCGGTTGATGGCGTGGGCTGGATCGACTGGTAGGGAAAAATATAGCCATAAAACGTTATATCGATATAATAAACTATTTAATTCTGAAACAAGAGGCGTTTTGGTTGTTTACATCGAAAATAGACAAGCTGGATTAACAGTAGAAAAATAAAAACATTCACTGGCCAGTGCCTTGCTGACTTTGGTCTTCAATTTGCTGGTTGGTGCTTTTGGTGTCGAAATCGTCTCAAATTCAATAAAAAATATTTCATAAATAGGTACTGTGAGCCTTTAACCTGCATGGTTTTACCATGCAACCTTTATGAATAGATTATAAATTGATGACATAATATGAGACAAACGCTGATTCGTATTAAGAATGTTGCGTTCACTGTAACTTGACACGTGACGCGACTGGTATCACTGAATTTTATAGCCTAGCCTCGTCACACTAGGAACATTTGTCGAGCGACATGTGTCCCCGGTGACATCATGTCGCTCGACAAATGTGAAACTGCGACATTTTTTTTTTTTTTTTTTTTGTGTATGGCATCTCGTAGTTGACCTTGAGAGGTCGTGACTACTTAACCGGACTTTCCTGTGGCTGCCTTAAGCGAACTCAAAGCCTCCAGCCAGGGGCGAATTACTTATAGTACTAAGCGACTGCACGCTAAGGGCACCCCCTGTGGGGTACGGACCTCGGCTTAGGGCGTCGCTGGGGGGAGGACAGCAAGATGGGACAGGCTGGATCTGGTTAATATTATTATTAATCGGGGAATTTAAAGCTACAGGCTCAGCTGCGGCGCGGGCTGGCACTTCTTCGAGCAAGGGTCGGGGGGGACAATTACGTCGGGGTTTACGCGAGGGACCTCGGCGGCGAGGTGGGAACGTAGGTCGGTGTGTTTTGTGCACTGTACTCGTTGCCCTATTGCTTTCCTGGAGGAGGGTAATGGGGTCATCGGGGTCGGAGAGGGTATGCCTTGGACGGCGAATAGAGCTAATGGTGGAGGGCCTATAACTGGCGGCCTGCACAACCAGAGGGTTGCGGTGGGTGGTGACGGAGTCGAAGAAGCGCTTCGTGATGCGCTTCATGAACTGCTTGATGGTGGGGATTCTAAGATCGAGATGGAGGATCTCGTTTCGGACGAACCAGGGGGCTCCCGTTGCCTTTCGGAGGAAACGGTTTTGGAGGGACTGCATCCTGTGGATGTGGTGGGGTTTAGCGTATGCGAAGACTGCACAGGCATAAGTCATGATGGGACGGATGCACGCTGTGTAAATACGCAATTTGCCCTTAAGGGACAATTTGCTGCGCGCATTTAGGACGGAGTGAAGTCTACCGAGAGCAAAAGCGGCACGCGAACGCACCTGCTTGATGTGCTCTGAGAACGAGAGATGGTGGTCAAGGGTCACGCCTAGGTATTTGGCTCGCTTCTCCCAAGGGATAGGCTTGCCGAACATGGTGAGCGGTCGGGGGGCGATGAGGTTTTTACGCTGTTTGGTGAAGAGAACAGCCTGACTTTTGTCGGGATTGACCTCGATTCTCCACTTTCTAAACCAAGCGCCAAGCTTGTTGACCTCGGTCTGGAGAGTGCGAGATATGTGGTCGTGGACTAACCCGGTGTAGTAGATGGCCGTGTCGTCTGCAAACAGAGCCAACTGCGCCTTTCTACTTTTCGGGATGTCGCTGGTGAAGAGAGTGAAAATGAGAGGGGATAGTACAGAGCCCTGAGGGACGCCTGCACGGATAGGGTGAGGGGAGGATAGCGCTCCTTCGATGCGATAGCGGAAGGTGCGGTTCGACAAGAAGTCTCGTAAGATGAGCACGAGACGATCGGGCACACCGAGTTTGTAGAGCTTATATAATAAGCCGTTGTGCCAGACCTTGTCGAACGCTTTCGCTATATCGAAGAATACAGCACCGGTCGTAAGACCACGTTGAAAGCCGTGGCTTATGTGTTCAACGATGCGGTGGACCTGTTGGACGCAAGAATGTTGGGCTCTAAAGCCGAACTGCTGGTCGGGGATGAGGCCCTTTGTTTCCGCAAAATCTCTGAGGCGCTTTAAGATAAGCCTCTCATAGATTTTGCCGAAGACATTGAGCAGACTGATGGGCCTCTGCGACATTGTTGAAACTGTTCCTTATCACTACTCTTCATCGACTGTGCGACAAGGAACAGTTTCAACAATGTCGCGGCGATGTCGTCCGACGTCGCCCGACATCGCCCGATGTCACCGGGGACACATGTCGCTCGACAAATGTTCCTACTGGGGACGAGGCAGTTTCAATACTAATAGAGTTCAAAATGGCGACTGATGAACAAAACTACCAACCACTCGACACCTTTGTACATTTATGTGCTTGAAGCATTAAATAATACATAAGGACCAGGCTTGTAAAATTGTGTTGTATAAAATTTAAAAACCTTGAAAAACCTAAAGATCTTGTTCTATTACATTTTAATCTCCAAAATACAGGCAATACCACCAACCTGTTTCGCCACATCACTCTGATACGCCATCGCCAACTGCTCATACATCTCATAGTTCCCCTGCTCATATTCCTGAAACTTATCCTCGTCATCCTTCTGATAGTTGTGGCTGGCGCTGATCACGTCATTGAAGCTGTAGTTGGAGTTCTGCGACGAGGGTCGAAGGTGGCTGTCGTCTTTCTCGTAAGGAATGTCTTTGCTGGTGGTAGACTCTTGGGAAGAGCATTGGGATAGGTTTGATTCTTCGGGTAAGGGGGCTAACTGTAGTGGTCGGTGTTCTTGTGGTTCCTGTGAATTGTTTTGTTTTGTTAGTTGGCGTTTGTTTTTATAGGTAGTTTTAATACATGCAAATTATTTGATGCGTGAAGATTTTTTTCCAACAAATTGCGAAGCGTCAATGCTTGCCTAAAAAACGCATTGGCGACCAAAACGTGCATTATTAGTTGAGTTTTCGTGTTAAATCATTTCATTTGAAATTCTGAAATCGACTTTATTTTCATGTCGAGTTTCATGAAAATAAGGTCGATTTCAGACGTGGTAGGTTCGCAAAAAGATCGCTGTTTTGCCAACCTGCGATAAAGCGTATTTGTTTAGTATTATTGTGTAAGCGTTATTCACTAACATGTAGATTTCATGCATTCTAAGCCAATTGGCAAATTTTTTTAATAAAACGGGTACGTACTTTGTCTAAAGGAAGTGATTCAGGTAGTGGAGGTTCAGGTTTGTTAGTGTCAACCTGCGTTGTCAGAGGGCTGGGTTCAGGGGTCGTCTGAGGAACAGGGTTTTCTTTATATTTTATTATTATATTTGTGAATAGTATTAGTTCAGCCGGGTTCATAGCTTCGATGACGTGACGCTAATGAAAATTATACGAAGCTACTAATAGTGAATGCGTAAAGGTTTTTGGGCTAAATTATGAAACTGGCCAAACAAAACAAAGTCATATTCGGAACGAATACATTTTTCACTCATGATAATGATTTTATTTCTGTAAGTAGGTTTGTACAAACACATTTACACGTCAATCATATTTTTTTTAAACTAGATGAGGTCGGCGTTTTCTATCTGATTACTCTGAGAAGAAAGGTCGAAATAAACTCAGAGGTCAGTGTCTTTTAAAGTCCAGACATATCTTGGTAAGATCATGTGAAGACCATGTAGATTGGTGTCTGAAATGGTCTTTTGATGAAAGAACCACACAGATTGAGTGGACCTGTCTAGTCAGTGCGCGCATTTGACAGAAGTTGTGCAGCTCAACTCGGAACTTAAGAAGCTACACAGACACATCTCGTTATAGTGATCTTTGATGGAGGTTTTAATTGTAATTCCCCTATTCTATATAGTTGTTATTTGTTTGAAATAGAATCGAAGAATACAACAGTTTTAAAAACGATCAAATAAATGCTACTCACTTACTACATTTAGATCTGAAACAAAAAAAAATAACCCACCACCTGCCGCAACACGTCATAAATTGTATTTATTGCTTTCTGTACAGTGAACGAAACTGAACCGTCACGCTCGGGGCGGTGACGCTGAATCGGGTATGCTCGGCTCCAGTCGGTCGGCGACACTGAATCGCTTATACTCGGCTCCAGTCGGTCGCTGACACTGAATCCCGTATACAAGGCTCCAATCGGTCGGTGACGCTGAATCGCGTATACTCGGCTCCAGTCGTAAGTTTTAATTCCTACCGTGTGGTCATAAGCAGACATCCTATTTTTTTTTGTTCTATGTTTTTTTTTTATATAAGCTAACCCCATGCAGTATAAATATAAATACGTACTTTATCTACCGCTGTCGAGAGTGTAGTGTTGTCAGGTAGTTTGTGAGCTGCGATCTGTTCTGTGTCTCTGTGTTGTTCTGACTGTGCCATAACGGGTAACGGGATCTCCTAATTAAGGATATACATCGTGTTCAGAAATGCATGGTCATATTTAAGGATGTGGTACAGACCACCAGCCTGAACAACTTTCTACCTAGGTCCTATATCGTAATCGCGAAAAAATTATCAGATATCTTGTACATTAGGCTGAGGTAGTGGTGTTTTGTATGGGACAGCCGTTTAATGTTACACGCGGTATGTAATGCTATGTTTGTATATGCATAGTTCCAGAACTATAACTAAACATAATATCATTTAACTCAAAACTCAAGCTCAAAGCATTTATTTCAAATAAACCAAATACAGACACTTTTGAATTGTCAAGGGGTCGGTTGGTCAGTCAGAAAGATGAAGCTAGTTACCCATTCCAAAGCGTAGTAGGTACCTATGGAGAAGAACAGGCAAGAAACTCCACAAACACTCTTTTAAATCAACATTTTATGGTTACAAAATATTGTTTAAATCATTCATTTTGAAATTATATATGTGAGAACGATGCAAAACGTAAAAGCGTCCGTAATAAAAGATTTAAAAAAAAGTTATTCAAAAATTAAAATAAGCCGTGGCAGCTAAGAGATGACCAGTCTCTACTGACGGCGCCCGTTCACGAACATGACGCATGGATTAGCACCATTCAGCTCAACCATCAACCATTGATCCAGATCAATTATGTTTTTTTAGAATATCAAAAATCGACATGATTAAATTGTAATATTTTAACTTCCTATCACATCAAGTATGGCGGCTGAAAAGTTTTGAGCCTAAACCTAAGAAATGATGGCGGCGGTAGACGAGCATTTCGAAGACAAAGGTGGCGAATATTTTTTGCCTAGGTTAAAAGCCCTTTATCACAAATGCAAGTAGTGCATTGAAGTAGAGCGAGATTACATAGAAAAATAAATTTTGTATACTTTTCTATCAGCATTTTAAGCTTAAAACATTTCAGCTGCCCTAGTAAACATATATACAGACACGGTTTTGTCACTATCTTTGACTTAAAGACATAGCAGGAAATGGGGAAGGAGATTTAGAGCTGGCAAATTAGTTTTCCAATTTAACTTTAGTGTTTAAGACGTTGACTACAGGTAAACCGCGGTCACTGTCAGACTGCATAGAAAAGAAAGAGAAGCGATGACACAACGCTTGTAATTTATTGCAAAATATGAATCAATTATCGATTACTCAACTCAATTTTGAGTAAATACTCAAAATTGAGTTGAGTAATCGAAAATAAAAACAACCAAGTTCTGCATTCAAATAAGACGTTCTAGTTATTAATTAGATACGCAACGTATGTTGATATTTAATACAGATATTTTGGATTGGAACTCAAGGTAAAAGGTTAGTTTACCGTTAGTTTGTATCGAGATGTTTCTTTCAAAAAGTGTTTTGGTAACAACCAAGTTCTGAGAAATGTGTTCAAAATTAAAATATATTGTTTCCGCTACCACAAACTATACAAATTTCGTATTTTTTTTTTCAGAAAAGCCTGCTTTGGCCATTTGCCTCTTGTCAGCGCCTTAACCCTATTGGTAATTTTTGCTTCACCTAATTGGACATCTCTAATCTCCACGTTTCACATTTTAGTTTTATCTACAACAACAAAACAACCAACAAATATAAAAAAGTCAAATTCAACTAACCTTAAACGAAACCTCCTGCTTAATCTCCTGTACTTCTTGTTCCGGTTCTTCCGTTACGTCCGGTACTTCCGGTTCATCAAACACATCCGGTACTTCCGGCGCTTTCTCTGTAGCGAACTCTCTCTCTTCAAGCTCAATATCCGCTATTTTGACACCCTCATCTCTATTCACTATTTCTTCTATTTCTTGCTTTATATGAATATTATTGTTACCAACAAAATCATTCTGTAATTCTTTTACATTTATAATCTCTCTAGGTTTTTGTCTTCTTGGTGAAAAATCTACAAGACTTTGATTTTTTTCATCGTCAGTTAATCTTTCTGTTTTGATATTATTTAGTATGTTGACATCGAATAATTCTTCGCTCTGTGCGGAATCAGAAGAAGACTTCTTCCGTTTTTTCTTCTTAACTTCTGTATTCTTCTTTTTCTTCTTTCTCTTCTCTGCTTCTGAGTCTGTTTCAGAAGAGCTACAGGATGTTGAAGAAGATGATGATGATGAACTGCTTGAAGATTTCGCTCTGGCTTTCTTTTTCTTTTGAGCCCTCTTCTTCTTTTGTAGTTTCTTTTTGCGTAGTTTCTTTTCTTTTTTTCTGTTTTCTGTGAAAAGTTGTGATATAATAACACGGTCAGATAGGGAAAGACGCGTATCCATAGGTAAAAACAACAAACTTAGCATTGCGTACATGTTTATCAATGTTTTAAATAAACGATGTGTTGTTTGGTAAGCAATGATGCGGTCGACGAAAGCACACGCTAGCCAAGAAGTAACCTGTTCTCTCGAGAGAAAAAACCTCAAAACTTCAAAGTTTGCTTTCTGGATTCCATTAGGGAGTGCCAGTCCATAGCTATTTGCTCAATGGACGTATTCTAACTTACCTTTTTCAAACTCCTCATCATCTGAAACTTTTTTCTCTTTCTTTTTCTTCTTTTGTTTTTCTTTTAACTTCTTTAAATACTTTTTACTTATTCTTCGTCTCTTGGCCAACTTCACTTTCGTCTTCTTGCTTTCCTGTAATAAAGTCGATATTTGTTTAAAATAACAACAATCTGTAGCGATTTATTGACGATTCTTACTGACTGATTTTATAAACAAACTGAATAACATCTCCAAAATTTAAATTGTACCCTAATCCTCAGTCTCTAAGATTTGAAAACGATTGTTTTGATCTTAGAATATAGAAAGAACCAGAATCCGCGTTCAACTGTAATTGCAAGCCGCACGCTGTATCCAAAATCAAGACAAGCGTCCCGCGCCCGCCTCACTTCCCACCCGCGTAATGTTGCTAGCTCGGACATTATGAACCCGTTTTGGGGTAAACGTTGAGAGTATTGGTAAGACAATATAAATAATAAAATCACAATTGGTCTTTACATAGATACATAATTTCATACACCCGCCCCCTCTAGAAATTCTAATAGTCTAACATAGTATATGAATATGTATTATGACCTTTCATTGATAACCTTTCGTTTTCATGTCGGGGTTTTTTTTTAAGTTGTTATTAATTTAAAACTACAACGAATAAATGCCCTCAGTAGGTAATAAAACGAAGGAAAAATCAAAACTCTTATACTGGCAACACTAACAAGATGGATGCATCATTCTCTATGACAATTACAAACTGAACAATTTATTCAGTAATTAAATAAGACGATATTTGAATGCGCTATTTACACGTGAAATGTGATCCCATTCTGTTTATTTTTTAGCCCCGCTGCATTTTTACAGGTATGAACGACACAAGACGGCATAATTAAATAAAATTGCACACCGGTAAAACACGTTACGCGATACGACGTTCACAGAGTAACTGATCGGCTGCGCGTCAAACTACTCTATTTAGGAGTAGTTTTTGACGCTTCAGTATTAGGCGTGTTCGCGGCTTCTGGTTCTTTCTATATTCTAAGGTTTTGATTGGCAATCTTTTTCATGCCAGTATAAGCTGAGGGCCTACAACGTCCAACGCGTTCAGTATAATAATAGATTTAGGATTTTGATTGGATTTCCGCGCTTCTGCAGCGCTTCGCAGATGTTCGCGGAAGCCCAAGTCGATGATTTTCATGGCATAATGAGATAGAGGGCAGCGTCGATTTTGGGTAAGCTCCAACAGCACCCTAGAAACATTGCTATGACAAGTGGACAGCCCCTTTATCAGGCACTATGTGCGGGGGCACGTGCCAATTTGTTTTGAACCACGTAACTATTAGTTTAGTTAGTTTTTAAGTTTAATTAACATAGTTTTGTTACAAATACTATATGGAATATGTCTATGTTTATGTTTATGTGTGTTCCGCAATAAATGAGAATATATATATTAATGCTGAACGGATTTGGATAAAATTTGCACACGGATAGACACTGACCTGGGTTAAGACATAGGATTATTTTTATCTCGGTAGTACATTCTCGTGGGATAAAGACCGACATCTGCGCGGTTTACCTATAAAGGCCTCCAAAGTTTGAAAGGTTCCTGTTAGTTCTCATTTTTGTTCACTTCGAGATTACCAGAGACACTAGAGTGTTAGTTCTAATCTAACTAATACCAGTCTCTAAGACAGTATCAGGATTAAGAAGACAACGTCCATACCTTTGCCTTCCTCTTCATTGCCTTCTTTCTCTTCTTGGCGGTGTCATCACTATCAGAAACAGAAGACGAGTGCTTCCTCTTGCGATGTTTCACCTTTTCGGCTTTAACCTTTTTACTGTAACAAAGGGTTTTTTATAATAATACATTTACTGCCGCAGTTTTCGGGGTCCATGACTAAGTAATAATATCCGCACGCATCGATTGATCAGGTTAAGCTACGCTTGCCGCGGTCGGTCCAGGGATGGGTGACCATCTTTACATACCGAGAGCCTTCCGTGCCTCGGAAAGCACGTTACGCCGTTGGTCCCGGTTGTCATTGACAGTCGTTACGGGTCGTCAGAAGCCCGAAAGTCTGACAGCCAGTCTTTCCAAGGGGTATCGTATTACCCAGTTACTGGGTTGTGGAGGTCAGATAGGCAGACCCTTCATGTAAAATACTGGTATTCAGCTGCATCCGGTGAGTCCTCTCTCACTTTTTGACATTTAAATGGCACCACGATTCACCTCACGACTCATGAGCCCGAGCCAAACTCAGCCGAAGGTCCGAGGGTGCGTGGCGGGCGGGCGCGACGATGACGCACGAGTACTCACGACTCTCCGATTATTCACATCTCTCTCACACATCATTTTCTTTCGCTCATAAATTTTAAACCGCCAAAGTACCATACATCAGTACCACACTCACACATAACAAAAAACATCATTACATTGCTTCATTGGGTACATACCAAAACCATAATATTAATGTTTACTGTGTTGTCAAAATTTCGAGACCGATTCGTGAGGTGATGTCCCTCACGAATACTCACTCGCGAGTCTCGAGCTCGCTCGCCTCGCCCCTCGCCACGATTTCATATTGTCAATGTCAGTTTTGACACGTGAACGAGTGAGGTTCAATTTTGAAATTCGAGTAACTCTTTTAATTTGCGATCACGAACACCTCAAAGAAGTGAGTGGGTCCCTCATGAGTGAGGGACACATCAATAACGCATACGTCAAGTATTCAAAGTTATTTTTCAACAACAAACCTCTTCTCAACTTCCTCCTCAATATCCGACTCCTGGCTCCACCCCTCACTACTCAGCTTCATCTTCTTGGCTTTCTTCTTGTCTTCTGCGTCCTTATCTTCCGCCTTCTTCTTGCGAGTCTCCTGTCTGACAGGCGTAGTACTGCGTGGTGTACCGGCCTTGGATTCGGAGGCTTCCGGCCATACTGCTTGCATGAACCTGAAGGAATAATTTCTGGTGAATTTAAAAATCCTGGAAAACCGAAGATTTTCTTAGGATTTTTTTTTTAATACTTTATTTTATGGTTTTAATAATAAATTAATTTACTTTCAGGCAACACAGGTCCTAGATAACCTAAGCTCTTTTTTTGCCCTTTGGGTTTTGGTTCGAATCTATCAAGGCTTAAAATAAAAGCCTCACTTTTTTATAAGATTTTTAGTTTGATCATGACAGTAAGAAACACACACTAGAGTAGCATTTTGAAGCGGAATAAATTGCTTTGCTGCTCCAGCGGTAAAGCATCGTGAATGATACGCTGCAGAAGTGCTGCATACATTTTTCGTGTATTATCTCCCTTATGCACGACCACACAAATCCGGAAGAGTATGATGTTGTTTATAAAAAAAACTCGTTATAAAACCAAACAAAAACGGCAGCGGCGGGTTTAAGGGGGATGTTCCGATGGACTGTCCATACATTTATCCATCAGGCTTTACGCTAAACGTGGACATTTTTTGTTTAAAACGAATCATTTTATCACTTTTCTACAATGAAATGTGGTCGCGTTTGACCTTTTTTGGAAATAACTTACATTATTTACTGAGAAAAACGATCGTGTAATCCAGCCAAAATTTGACACTTGTTTGTTAGTGTGCGTGCGTTTTGACAAACAAATAAGAGTACCATCTGCGCCATGATTGATTACGATAGTTTAGAAATAGAACGCTAGATGGCGTGCGGGCGTTATTATAATTCTGTTAAAATCAATATAAACGTACAATAATTGATTTATTTCCATTCCTAACTTTCATGAACATGTTCACCAAAAAAAAACATTATAATAATAACCTATAACTGACGACCTCATCAATGTAAACAATTTTATTACATAATATTGTTGTGTGGCAACATAAATATCATTGTTCGTAAATAGGATCTAAGCGTTGTTGTCGCTCTTCCCAACCTGTGTTCGCAACCTTGACCTACATTGAAAGAACGAAACGTTGCCAACTTAGTTTGTACGATCGACATGTAATAAAATACAATTTTGAAGCTCGCTGTTGCAATAGTATTGGCACGCGGAATTTCTCGCGTGTTATTTTTATTTTGTATGCTTTGCATTTTCATTGACTCAAATTGCAATATTTCTAGTATGTATTTGATTCCGATTTAATCAAAATATTGCAATGTATTGTAGGTACTTATAGGTACCTAGTAATAATAATTCAAGATACGCAATTTTATTTTAAAATTAAAGTACCTAAGTTTTGGGCGGTTTTAGAAACAGCATGTTGGCCCATTTGCTGGGTTTTAGACACTCTAATCGCGTCACAATACTAATTACTTACCTACGTCTCAATTACATAAGTACAGTGCAAAGTCAGTGGTTATCATAACTGTTTCCCTATATTTTTGGTCAACAATAAATTAAATTAAATATTATAATTCGGTAACCCAACGAGTTTGTAAACCTTTGAAAAATCAAAGTACTTACAAAATAGAATACGTTTTACGCATTTTGTAAAGTTTCAGACAGACAAACATTTTTTTTAGTTACATCGGCTCGGTTCGGGTTTTGGGTTCAGAACTTTGACTTTTGAACTCATTGGTTCAGAATCAGAAACAAACAAATGATTGAGTTACGTACTTCAAATTAATAAACGTGATTTATTGCGTGTATATAAATAACTTAGTCTAATCTGTTTATTTTTTTTTTATTTGTCGTCCAATATTCTACCAGGAATATAAAGATAAGTAAACCTTTATTTTTATTGTTCTATTTTCTGTAATGAGTTCTGAACGTAACTCTGTCATAAATCTTGTTTTTTGTTTTTCATTTGTTTTTTTTTTATATTTCAGAATTTCAGATTTAGATTGATAGATTCATTGGTCAACGACGGCTAATGAGACACAATTGATTTTCTATTGTTTGACTCCGAATCGGTGTCGCGCGGGGCTTAAATCTACAATATCAGTTCAAACAAGTAAGAAGGCTTATACACGACATAAATATTCGGGGCAGCACAAATCTTTCAAACGTGTTCGAGGTGGATTAAGACAATTTCACGATGATGAGAGGTAAGTAAACATGCATAACATACTAATTCTTTGTCCGGCTTCTTCGTAAAACAGCCAAGTTTGGATGTAGGATTTCATTATCAACTGAGAACGTATCAAACGTTCTCAGTTGATAAAAGTTTACATTCGTAAATCGTATTACAGCAGATTGAAAGTTTGGCGTTCTGAAGAAACCAAGAAGATGCCAGTGAATGAAGAAATCCTCATAGAAAATTTAGTGTATGTATCAAATAAGCATGATTTATTGTACTTGCTGAATGCTGCTTGTAAAAGTGGCACTACATGTGGTGTTACTATGGTCATTACATTTTGATTTGTTTCTTTCAGTACCTACCCATAACACACATCGAAGAACATATGCGCATGTAAAACCAAAATTTCGCTTAGAGGCCATCTACAGTACTCCTAGTACTAGCACAATGACAGCTGAACCTTTAGAGATTAATTGGCCGGAAGCTGATCCTGAAACTGATTCATATCAATTGACTGTGGAAAGTGTTCCAAATATATGTTTGTCTGCGATATCTGGGTATCGCATTGTGGACCTAGAGCATGTAATCGAGTGGGCATCCCAATTGGCAAGACACCGAAATATGTGTGAATCTTCACAAATTGAATTTGTTAGTGAAAGACTTGATGGATTCGAAGTGAATTAATTTTCAAGTGCAGTATGTGTGGAAGCACTGTATGGAGAGCAGTAATAAAATAAATACTGCATTTGTGTGGGCAACTGTGACTGCTGGTATCTACTACACTCAAGCAGCCCAACAAGTCTCATGGATATTCCAGCAATGTCAGCTAACAAAATTCGTCATGTTGAAAAATAATTAAGCAGTGTGTGGTTTGAACATTTGACAGAGGAAATTAAATTGCTGGTGAACAAGAAAGGTCAATTGCTATTCAAAAAGATGTGTCTTCAGACGGAAAAATCAAAGCCTAGAGGCAGCTGCACTAGAAAAGAAAAACTTTAACTCTAAAATTGGATAATAATGTTTTAGATGAACAAAAAGCATGATTATTAACATGAACTAAATTGATAATTCTATTGCATGTCCACTTTATAATTTATTTCAGTGTCTTGTTTTCTCGAACTGTAATTAAAATCTACTATTTCAGGTTCAAGGACAAATGAGTGTTGGCAAAATGTATAAGTGCTACTTCATCTTTTGTTTCAGTCACTGAACCTTTGACTGTGATAGAAGTTTGTCGAGATGATGAATTTTTCAGCAATATGATACCGACGTATTTTTGTATATCAAAAGGCGCATTTTTGTAGTAGTTTGTTTAAAATCAACATCATTGTATATTACATTTAATTTGTATTTACTGTAAAATCAAAAGGTGAAATAAAACTTTATTAGGTAAGTATAACCACCTGCTGAACTTATAAGCTGCTCTTTAGATTTTTATTTTTCTAAACACTTCGTTATAAGTGCTTTGAAACTATTTTTTTTTCACCTACCTGGCTAAAATCGCATAATAAATTGTATTTTATATTTGTTGTTATCTTATGTTTATGAATTATAGTTTCTTACGTCTGTTATGTGTAATGTCTGTAATAATTGTAATAATTGGTTATGCTATAAATTTCATCATTCGTGTCACTTCAAATACTTTTGTTTTGATAATTAATTAGTGTAAGGTAGGTAATAAAATAAAACTATCTTCATAAACTGTATAGAATCAATTTTTCTAACTGAACAGACAGCTGTGCTGCTGGGAAGTTTGTTGTGCCACTTCTTGCCAGCTAAAGCATTAGGAAGTGGTGAAGGTTTTGGGGAACTGTCTTATTGTAATTTTGACTTTCGAAAAGTGCTGATTCTTAGCCTAGTTTGAATACATTACATGATTTTATATAAATATTACTTTTATTATCCTATCTTCATACTCACGCTTTCTTGCCATGGGCAATAGGCAGAAACTACAGAATGCCACCTGCTACGATCCTTACATACTCCTTTTGCCTCGTTCACGTTCATACATCTGGTCATACATGCACGTCGGTTGCGAGTACTATGCACTACGCACAGTATTCACACCATACATGCTTCGCAAAGAACGCGTTTCATTGTTTTCCCATCAATCGCTATAAATGTAGCAGGCGGCACATTTAAATGCACGCCACCATGTATTGTCTGTCTATTGTATGTCTATTTTTGTAAAAGTATGGCTTACGTCTGTGTCTGTAAACGACTTGTATTCAATGGCAGATTTTATTTTAGGGCTTTTTGTCGAATTGGGTGGATTTTGAGAAAAGGTTATGACCAGATTCAATAAAGTGTCATGTCCGATTGTCGCGTTTTTTACTCCTACGACTTACTAATGTGCCAATTACACATAAAACAAAATAAACTAAAAATGTTGACTTCAGCGCCACCTAGCGGGAAAATGGCAGGGAACAGACTGTATGTTCCACCTTAACGTTATACCTTATATTTATGAATATATTTTTATTTTATTTTTTTATGTTTCTACCTTAAAATAGTGTTTAAAACATAAAGCGACGACGTCTCTATTAATGTTTTCTTTCGTATAGATGCGCTTACCCCGTTTTGCTGGGAAAATGTGATAAATGCCAAGTTAAAAAAATATATATACATATACTGGAATTAAAAGGTTTTTATGCAAAATAACACACGTTTTATATACCCAAATAAATAAATGATGTATATTTATTTTTATAAGACGACAAGTTTAAGAAATATTGATATTTAAATTTTCATTTGAAGAATTTCATGAGGCACTTGCCCCACCCGACTTACTATTAAAAAAGTCATAAAAGTTGTAGCGCAAACTAGTATTAGAATAGAATATAATAAAATCTATTTCGGACACCAAATATCCGTATAGTGTTAGTAACAAACAAAAAATAACTTATTGCCTAGTGTTAGTAAAAATCAACCTCCGCACAAACTGCTGTACAATCGGAGAGCCGAAGCTGTCGGCTACAATTTTCGGGATGCTGTTCCGACTGCCCCTCACTCTCCTCAGTAGCGACGCAGTTTTTTTTGCGTATAATTGCATAGAAGCCGTCGGTGCGGGCTTGCGCAAACATCTCCGACGGGCTACAGTAACGAGGCAGCCTCAACAATATCCCTATAAAAGTATTAAAGTTGTTTTTCCAAAAACTCATATCTGCTTTTTGGAAACTAAATCGCGGTCGCAGTTTAGGCGGGTCGATTCCGTGGCCGTACACCATCGCTCGGTGTGTACGACTTTGACAACACTTACGAGTATAGCAACTATTCTAAAAAAAGAAGCAACTATCTCTATCTATATCAAGTCTCTTACCTACTTCCCACATACCTCTGATACTCCCTATCCAGGTATATTTCTTCACTACGCACTGGCGTGGTAGACCTCCTTTTATCCTTAAGATGAGGGGTTTCAGTCTGGCTGTCATCAGCCTCCCAATCTGAGGCTGGCACCAGGGATGGAACAGAACTGTTCTCCGTCAAGCAGTTGGCGAAACGAGGGTACCAGGTACGGCCTTTGGGTAGTTCCACCTCTGGGATCCTGTGAAGATGTTGTACACTAAAGGACGCTGTCTCATTTGTTAATTAAATTAATAGGTATTCGATGAAAGCTGTTAGTTTTTACTTAAGTAGCCTTGAAGAAAATGTCAATTTATTTAGGTACTAGATGCGACCCGCGGTTTCACCCACATAAGTTTTGACCCCGTGGGTATATCGGTATCCTATGTGTTATTCCTGGTTATAAACTATCAGTGTGCCAAATTTCATCCAAATCCGTTCAGTACTTTTTGCGTGAAAGAGTAACAAACACCCATCCATCCATTCTTACAAACTTTCGCATTTATAATATTAGTAGGACGAAGCTATTGTTAAATGATTGTTTTAGATAACTAAAGAATTGTACGGAAACACTCCAGAGATTAAAATCCACTCAACCACGGGCGCTTTTTTAACGCAACGTTTTTTTTAACGTTGTCTAATAAATAAAGCCTGGGTACCAATTTATTTGTTGAGGTGTTTGAAGCATTTAATTGGTTTTTGCTTACAAAAAGGTAATCCATACTAAATGCAAAAGGAACTCAGTCTGTCGGTCTATTACCTTTTTACACCTAAACGGCTGAACAGATGAAATTTGGCAAACATGACCAAGACCTGAGATAGGACATATTATGATACTTTTTACACCGGTAGTACGTTCCTGTGGGATAATTCCCTACCTCTACGGGGTAGAAGCCGCGGGCAAAAGCTATTAATCTTTATAAATGAAATCAACTCACTGGTCGCATCCATACACGCGGTCGACGAGGCTCATCTTGCAGGTCTCTAGCTCCTCATAGACAACAGCTCGATCCTTCACACATGAGCATAGCTTGGGGTTCTCTGTGAACCAAATCTTAGGAGCTGATCGCGTCTCCCTGGAATAAAACAGTCGATTAAAATTAAAACGACCACGCACAGTGAACGGTTCCGTGGTTGGTATGCATGCACAGTATTGATTTTATCGACCGCTAAAATAATTTCGTATTTCTTATTTCAGCTTATATGAAGAACAAACCTTTGGGGCCATTCAAGTCTGACGGAAGCAGAATTTTAGTAATTTTTATCCCTCCTATGCTTACGTAAACTTTGGTATATATACTTTTTAATTGTTCAGGTTTCTTTATTGTAGTCTAGAAATAAGAAATTTATAGACCATACAAGAATTTAAGGCCTATTTAAGTAATTTCTCTATTTCGGTGCTTTAGAGCAGTGGTGGCCCAGTGGTAACGGCCGCGATTTACGAGTTGTTGTAGGTCGTAGGTTCGAACCCGGACAGGCGCTTTACTTTGTGTAAATTATTTCATCATCACTGTCTCAAAACGGTGAAGGAAAACATCGTGAGGAAACCGGCATGTCCTAGAACCAAAAATTCGAAGATATGTGACATCTACCAACCCGCACTGGGCCCGCGTGGTGGATTACGGCCCACTCCCTCTCACAGAGAGGAGGCCTGTGTCCCAGCAGTGGGAACATTATAGGCTGATTATGGTGCTTTATAAATTAAATTAGACAAGTAGGTTTGTCATATTTGTTCAAAATAGAATCTTCTAAATGTTGCATACAATGTAAATAAATATTGCTGACGTAATCACCATCCAGACCCCCCGTCCCCCATGTCATCAAAAATAAGCAAACCAAAGACTCCCCACCCCCCTTTGGTGCTTACGTAATACTTGAATGGCCCCTTTCGCAAACCGCTGAAATAACTTTGTTTTTTATAAAACAACTTTTTTTCTGCGTTTCTAACCGAAAACATCTAAAAAAACTATTGACTTAAATAGCAAAGTCAGTTAGAAGCATCATAATCTTTTAATTGTGGGATTCAACAATACACGTACACGTACGTACAGGTGTATAATTCGGGTCGTGTCCTTCCTTATGAATCAAGCGGACGATTGATGAAAACCGTTCGGTAGTTTTTGAGTTTATCGCGTTCAGACAGACAGACAGACGTGGCGGGGGACTTTGTTTTATAATATGTAAGGAAGTGGTTTATTTAAGAGGCATTCCACTTCTTGCAAGACAAAAATCATCCTGTCGTCTGTGGGTCAGCTTACAGAGCCACAGCAAACGCAACCGTTTCCATGAATACCGCGCGTTGCTGCCGCGCACCTTGCGCGTTCTGTTGGGACACGAAAAATACTTTTTGCCCACTTTAATGAAAAACAATAGGGTATTTTACTCTATATGAGAAAAAATCTATAAATATATTATTGAGATAGTTTAGGCAGAAAGCAGTCGGAAAATGTTAGTTTTGTTATGTTTTTTAAAATTTATTTTGTTATGAACTAAAAAGTTCATAACAAAATAAATTTTAAAAAATTATTCAGTTTTCCATTTTTCTAATCTGTTGTACACCAAGAAACAGTAGCCGCCATGTTATGACGTCATACGGCTGTGTAAACTAAAAAATGTCACTGTCAACTGATCGGTATATACATATAAGCATTGTGCTTTTATTATTTTCGTAACCAACGTATTTAAATTTAATTAACAGCACACTAACGATAAGTAGAATAATAACTCAATTTAAATTATATACAATTATCTATCATACAAAATATCAGCGCATTTTTTTACACAGCCAACTGACGTCATGACCATGACCAAGAGCAATATGGCGTCTACTGCATCCAGCGTTTTCGTCAAACTTCGCGCGAAACTTGAAAATGTATAATTTAAAAGCATTTTTATGGCACTTATCGATTGAATAAAATATGTGTTTTTTTTTGTGGCATATTAGCATTATAGAATGTAATTGAGACATTTTTTCAAAAATGGGTGTATTACCCTATTGACCATTGAATATTAAAACTTTGACACTTACCTATAACACTTATTTCTGTCATGTCGAAATAGTAATGGCTGACAGATCTTCAGCACAAAACTCCAAGTTTCAAGTGAATCTACCGTTGACTTATTCATCTGCTCAACCTCCTTCTCCATTGACAGCCTATAATTGTCCCCTTTGCTATCCCCCGACTTGTAACTAACACTAGACTTGTAACTTTCCGTAGATTTGTACCCACTTTCCGTAGATCTGTATCCGTCTGAATAATCGCTACGGGATGATTGTAGGTTCATGTACATTCGGTCATCTAATTCGGGGGTTATTGATAGCCGAGAATCTAATGGAGGACTTGAACTTTCTTTTGAAGGTGAGTCGTATTCTACCAGACCTTTGTCCTGACTCCCTTCATCACTCATATCCTCCTGTTTTATCTCGTTAATCACCGATTCCAAAAATGTATCGTCTGTTAACGCATCAGCAGATTCTTTAGTGTTTTGATCGAAATCGAATATTTTCATGTCTATAGGAGAATCGAATATGTCATCTCTTTTGTGTGTTTTCGTCGCAAATTTTTCTATTTTGGAATTTTCATCAAACATATCTAGTAATTCGTCTTCGTTTTCATCGATTTCGAATTTAAATGAGTCTATGACGGGTTTTAGTTTTTCTATCTTTCTTAAAGGTGTGGTTAGTGGACTGTCGGTTCTCTCCTTCTTAATTTCTATTGTTGTCTCTTTCGGTTTACTTTCTTTAGGAATTGGTATATTTTTTATTTTTTCGGTAACTTTGGGACTCATGTTTGATTTGTCGTCATTGTCTAAAGACCAACTGTCGCATACTAAGTAATCACTTAAGTTCACGTCGGTTTCTTTGGGGACCTTATCGCCAACTTTTACTACTTTCTTGTTTTTAGCGACTGGTGTCAGCTCTCTATCTTTTCTGTCATCTTTCTTTTCTTCAGTCTTTTCTTTAGGCTTTTCCTTGTATTTCTCTCTGTCATCTTTCCGTTTATCTTTTTCATCCTTCCTGTGGCTTGAATATCTTCTTGATTCCTTATCATATTTCTCACCCTTCCTTCGTTCTTTTCCTTGTTCTCTGTCCTTCACTAGCTTTCTGCGAACTTCTCTATCCCTTTCTTCAGGAGACATCTTTCTGACTCTTTCCAGTTCCTCTTTCTTGCGTTGGAAAGGGTTATCATAATCTGGTAATATCTTTTGGTAGTCGAATTTAAATTCCCTGCCTTCTGCTTTAGCTTTTTTTGCTTCTCTTATTATTTCGTCTAGTTTGGCTGGGTCTGTAAATTTATAATATAACAATATTACTACAAAATAATAGATAAAATGTATTATTTGTTGTAAGGATCTTACACAGCAAATCTAAAAAGCAGCAAGAAAGGGAATGTGAAGAAGCAAGCATTATAAAAGATCCCGAATGTTTCTAAAACTAGGATGGGCCCTAAGTATTGAATCAAATTATTTTTGTTATACATTTCAAGCATTTCACGTAATTTAACGTAACGTATTTTTTTTTTTATTAATTGGTCAAGGACAGCTAATGAGACACAATTGATTTTCTATTCTTTGACTCCGAATCGGTGTCGCGCGGGGGAGGGGGGGAGGGGCTTAACAGTAATAACATTTTCTTTATTTTCTTGATAATTTGATCCAACACTTGAAACCTTTGGAACGGAACCAGGGTTTATTCCGACAAAGACCAAATACTTATTTTTTGGTCTTTGCCCCCAAGCCTGATCCCAAGTATAAAAACCTTATTACCTTGTCGTTAACTGACTAAAAATGCTTGATTTATATAGGTCTATATAAATCAAGCATTTTTAGTCAGACCCTGGCCTCGTTCAAATGTAAAAAGAAAACAGAATATACAAACAGTCTTTCAAGCAGGGGTCACTATCGTGGATAATGATGTCACTTTGGTGGATAATGTTGTCTCTAATGTGGTCACTTTTCAAATGGTGGATCCGCAGGGGCTTCCCATTAGCACGTGCACGCGTTTTGCGCGCTACATGCACATGCAGACACAAGCGAGAAAAGCACAGTGAAGTGAAGTTTTAAGGGGAGCGCACATTTATAATCTGTTCCAAAAGTATCTGATGAAATGTAAACAAATGGATCAGAAAACGTGCCTTTCGATGCCAATTTGTAGTGCCACATACAAATTGAGTGCTTTGATTTTATTATTTGAATATTATAAACCCGAAATTATAATTTTACTATCTCATTTTGTGTTGTTGTTTCAATTACATTGTCAAATTGTAATTGAAACAATCATTTTTGGAAATAGTGGTCAGATACAAAGTTGACACTTTCTAAATACAGATGAATGTGTTACTAAATCCCTTTAGTCCCTAATTAATTGCGTAAGAATTTAACCTGAATAAAGTTTGTTTACACTTTTATCAGATACTTCTGAGACAGACAGTATAGCCTCGACGGGCCGCAGCGCACCACATTTGAATTTAAAAAATAATAATTAAGACGCTGACAACACTAAACCGCGGTTACTGTCAGATTGCATAGAAAAGAAAGAGAATTCTGCATTCAAATAAGACGTTCTTGTTATTAATAAAATACGTAACGTATGTTGATATCAGATATTTTGGATTAGAACTCAAGGTAAGAGGTTAGTTTAACGTTAGTTTGTATCGGGATTTTTTTTTCAAAACGTGTTTTGGTAACAACCTAGTTCTGGGAAATATGTACAAAATTAACATATATTTTTTCCGCTACCACAAACTGTACAGATTTGGCAATTTTTTTTTCTCAAGAGAAGCCTATTTTGGCCAATTGGGTCTTGTCAGCGCCTTAATCAAAATCGGTTCATCCTTTCAGGAGCTATGATGCCACAGGCAGACACGCATATACACACTACAAACTTATAACACACCTCTTTTTCGTCGGGGGTTAAAAAGCGCGGTGCGGCCCGACTGTAGTGTGTGATGTTATATAAAATGCACGATAGTGATGCAAGAGGATTTTTCAAAATGTGCGTCGGCCATTAGTGCGAAAAAATAAAACTGATAGCAAAACAAATTAAAATTTGCCTTAAACAACATGGCAACTGGTAAGAGTATTGTTAATTTGTAATTCATTAAATAACCGTTTCCATGTAATCTATTGATGGTGCTATCACTAGTCTTTAAGAGTACTTTCGTATGGGACCAGACAAACAGAATTTAATGTTACATGCATACCTTTAATGCTTTGAACAGTATTACCGAATTCTGATTATTCGATTACAAGATTTTAAAGACATAACATGCATTACTCAAACAAAACATTAATTTCATAAACTAGCTTTATAAAGAATTTTCTTTACAAAGAAAGCTTGATGTGAAGCTTGTGTGCAGTACTCTTAAAACTTAGCAGGCTTAAGTGCAGTGCATTATTATTGATTATTAAATGTCAGGCAGATGCAGCAGTGTTATTTGAATCCCTCTTATCAATAAATCACATTAAGTTCATCACTTTACCATAATCATTTGTGATTATAGAAATTTCTACACTTGGGAAACAGAAATGGGTTACCCAGTACAACATTTAGCCAAATTAGAGAGTACGACCATTTCACTAAGGGTTCCCCCTACAGTGTAGTTTCCTTTAGAATCTTATGTTGTGCGTATGCAAGTAAAAGATATTCTTCATATAAAATAAATGCTTTTTAATACCTAAAAAAACATAGTCAATCCAAATTTTCCAAACGTGCAGAACTGTGATTTTGGATGCACAAGCAGCTTAAATATAAAAGCATTACTCTTTTATTTGGACAGTCGTGTAAAAACAGGTAAAGCTTTAAGTGACAAGATGGTTGAGATTTATATAATTGATATTGATGGACCAATGTGAAGGAACCAGCCCCGACTACTTAGCTTAGCGGACCGCCAGACTTCAGATACCTATGTTCTTATGCACCAATGGTGTAGTGAAGTTAACACGAATATTTTATAGCCTAAGGATTAATTTCTATTACTAAAGTCGAATTATTATTGAATGCAGTAATCTGACATTTGCTAGCCCACTGTGTCACTTTGTGTAATAAAATGGTCATATTTATTGAAAGAAAAAAAAAATCAGCTGTTCCATACATTTTGTCGATTTAAGTGAACACAAATGTATGGAACAGCTGATTTTTTTTTCGCGATATCAAGGTTGGTCCCATAGAAAAAATTGTTCAAAATGATGAGTACAATGACCCCTTTTCGGGTTTAGGGTAAACAAAAACTAATGTTGTATACTTAGTGTAAAATAAATATATAATAATAAGTGTAAGTCTAGAATACAATAAATATGACCATTTTATTACATAAAGTGACACAGTGAGCTAGCAGATGTCAGATTATTGCAATCAATTAGTAATTCGATTTTAGCCTGTTGTTATTTACTAAAACTCAGTGAAATGTTGACTCTCTATGTCTAGACTATTATGTGATCAAAATAAGAAGGAGATTGGATTTTACTCTATTGATCTAACTCTAACTAATTTCACGTAGAATATTTTAAATAAATCTTAACTATTGCAATTGTACTCAAATCTGATGACAAAAATATCAGAAAATTACACAAAAAATCTAATTCTTATTTTGAACTCATAGTAAAATAATTGAGAATGGTTTCCTGGTTTAGTTAAAATCTAAATCAAACTTACCCAAAAACGTCTTGATAGGCGGCATGGCCTTAGTAGGCATAGCCTTATCGTTAGCCGAGCTCGGACATATTAGACCCAGCGGTATACCTAACTCAACAAGTTCCATCTTACGTTTCATGTCCTCAATCTCTGTGAGGGTGCGCTTTTGAAGCTCGGTGTACGAGTCTGTGGAAAAAAATAAAGTGATAGAACAAAAGGATATCAGGTTACCTATTTCTCAAGGAACGGCAATGCTCGTAGTCTGTAGAAATACTAATTCTTAGATAGGATAAGAATATAGCCTAGATCCAATACTTCCATACTTAAGCAGTACCAGTAGTTTTCAAAACTGAGCACATATAGTGTTTTTCCATATTGAGCGTAAACGCATCAGTTTTATAATCAGTAAAAACCAAAATGTGATGAAAAAAACAGTTATGTGATGTAGGTGTTGTGGGCCGCTGTGGAAGTCTTATTTTTTTTTTTCAATTATGTCCCTATAATGGTTCAGTGATCTCTACTATGATTATAATGGTCTTATATATACCTTGTAAAATCTTTCTAGCCTGACCAGGCTTAGGTGGTTTCGGCGGCTTCTTCTGCTCAACATCTTCAGGCTTTGAAGTCACCTTCACATTGCTAAGCTTACCGATGAATACTGTGGCGCCTGAAACAAACATATTAGGCAAATTAGACCATTTAACATGCCTTCGCATTATAGTCCATTCACTATGACCATCAAAACAGTGATTAATAATAATAATATAAACTTGTGAACTCTGAGGTACCGTATTATAAGTATGTGCCCGACCCAGTTCTCGAAAATGACCATGTCACGTTGTACTGGGATCGGTCTATCATTACTGACAGGAATATTGTCGCCAATAAGCCTGATATAGTGGTGATAGATCGATTAGCGTGCCGCGCAATGATAGTCGATGTTACCATTCCACATGACGAAAACCTCGTGAAAGCTGAGAAAGAGAAACAAATAAAATATCTCGACTTAGCACACGAGGTTGTTGACATGTGGAATGTGAACTCGGCTATCATTGTGCCGATTGTCGTAAAGGCCAATGGCCTGATGGCCGAAAGCCTCAACGAACATCTCTTGAGGCTCTCGTTAGGTGGCTGGATCAAGGGCCTGATTCAGAAGGCAGTACTCCTCGATACGGCTCGCATTGTGAGGAGGTTCCTATCTCTGGAGCCCTAACCACCGGTAGCTTGGACCCTGCTCCCGACACCGGCGGAACACTATTTTTTATATTTTTGAATGTTTTTTTATACCTTTTTAAGAAATATTTAAAAATATATTTTATATGTAAAAAAAATGAGTAAACGACATAATAATAATTTATTTATTTATCGGACATCAGAGGTCCCTGGGTTAGTTACAGAACACATAAAAACTATGTTAGTAAAACACACATGAATAGAATAAATCTTAAAATTATTCTTGCCTCACCAGTATTTTCATGAAGTGTTGCAGAAAAGGTGAGTCAAGTTTATTATATGTATAACATCTTCAGAATGCCATTTGAGCCCGACCGCGCCCTTTGCAAGAGTGAGGCTGTCTTGAGTCGCATCATGGCATAAAAGTCATGGGTGTGAGCCTGTGCGAACATGCCCGAGGCACTACAGAAACACGGCAAGCCCAAAAGCATTCTGAAGCTGTTATTGTACTGGATTCGCAGCTTATCCAATACTCCACGCGTATAACGATTAAGACTGGAAATATTTTAATAAAAATCTTTTTTTATCTTCACACAGTGAAATACGTAAGCAAAATTAATTCTATCATATTGTAATGTTTTAATAATACAAGTTATTTTAGGAGGCAGACCATTCTGTATGAGCATTATTCTGGTTAATAGCACACTATTCATCTTTTAGTTTTTGAAAACTCATCCATACTACACAGTGTAGCATTTTAGTGGAATTGTATCATAGGCTAGCATATAACTATTGAACAAGTAGTAGTTGATAACTAGACAAGACAAGCACAGAAGATGTAAATAGTGCGATCTCAAATGTAGTTCACTGGTTCAATGTTAATAATTTAGTTCTTAATGAAAAAAAAAACCAAATGCATTAAGTTTACGCTACCTCACGTTAGGCAGGTGAAAACTAATGTGTTGTTATAGGGCGAAGAATTGAACCCTGAAGTTAGCACAGTATTCTTGGGCTTAACTTTGGATGCTAAGCTTCAGTGGGCTCCACATATAGATAAATTGTCGAAAAAGCTAAGCTCCGCAGCATACGCTGTTAGAAAAATTCGTAATTTAACTGATATAGAGACAGCCCGTTTAGTGTACTTTAGCTATTTTCATAGTGTAATGTCGTACGGTATTCTGTTGTGGGGAAATGCCGCTGACATTCAGACTATCTTTGTTTTGCAGAAAAGAGCTGTTTGGTCAATTTATAAATTAAGTCCGAGACACTCTCTCAGAGAGAAATTTAAGGAGATTAATGTAATGACTGCCCTCTCAGTATATTTTTGAAAATCTTTTATATGCCCATAAAAATATAAAATTGTTTAAAAAATACAGTGTTATCCATAATATAAATACTAGGAACAAACACAAATTTGTTGTACCTACAACAAGGCTCAAGAAAATAGGTGGCTCATTCAGATGTCAATGGTGCCGATTCCCTTGTTCACAAACTTTACTAAATTTAAGTTCAGTGCATCTTTTTCTTTCTATTTCATTAAGAAAAGGACAGAAGACAAATTTTAGTTTAGTCCTGTCAAATTAATCAGCGCTTGACGTAAATTGACGTAATTTTAGTAGGCAAGTTTTTAATCACGTCTAAACTTATATGGAGTAGTGCTAAGCGCTTATTAATTTGACAGGACTAAACTAAAATTTATCTTCCGTCCTCTTCTTAATGAAATAGAAAGAAAAAGATGCACTGAACTTAAATTTAGTTTAGTTTGTGAACAAGGGAATCGGCGCCATTGTATACGTTTTTATAATAAACTTCCTAGCCACATTCAAGAACTAAGCCTTAATAAATTCAAATGTTTTATAAAACAGAAACTGTGCCTGAAAGCCTTTTATACTGTTAAAGATTATATTGAGGACAAAAAGGCTTGGGAGTGAGCTGCTCCAATTATTGCATACTGAAACTTTTATTTTATTTATATACCACTTTGACGTATTTTTTACTTTGTGGAGTTCATTTTATACTGTTTGGAATTTAATATTTACTTGTAAAGTATTATATTGTTTTCAATTATTGTGAATGTGAAGCATATGTGGGTCATTGTGGGTTTTTTTTTCTCATTTAGTATTAATCATGGTCTGGCAGTTTGAGTAATTTATGCGGCCTACCCAAATGTTCTTTCTTTGGTATTGTTCGTCGAATCGTTGAGCTCCTTAAGTTCTGAGTTGAGCTGCACGATTACTGACAAATGCATGCACCGACTGGACAGGTCCACTCAATCTGTGTGGTTCTTTCCTCAAAAGGACCATTTCAGACACCAATCTACATGGCCTTCACATGATCTGACCAAGATTATGTCTGGACTTTAAAGGAGACTGTGACCTCTGAGTTTGTTCAAACCTACTTACAGAAAATAAATCATTTATCATTTATCATTTAAATATAATCACTTTTGAAATAATAATATCACAATAATGAAACTTTTTAAGCATATTTTGAATCATTAGTTTTCATTTATAAAATGAAAAACATTACCCTTCTTTTGGGCTCTGCTGCAGTTGGGTAAAAACTATTGAATGAAAATATATAACAAGCACAAAACAAATGGTAACTAAAGAAATATTTACTCACTTCCTCCGCTATGTCCTTTTGTTACAGTAACCGGAGTGATGGGCGTCTTCTTCTGGATAGAGAAAGCTCTCAATCTCTTCTTGGCATTCTCTACTCCTTTCAGCGATGGAGTCAACTTGAAACCAACGGTTGTAGTGGGACCGGGCTTAGGCGACGGTGTTACTGGTTTAGCTATTTTGATGTTAGTCTGAAAATAATAAAATAAAAGGAGTTGCTGATTTGAAAGATTTGTTTTGTTTAGAAAATACAGGTGATTATATAAAATTACCTCTCTTCAATGACATATTTAGGCCCTCAAAGACATAACAATCAATTTTATCACTATAATAATTAATTTGGAAGTCTCCAGCAATTTTAATTTTTTTGGTTTTCCCATATTACGTTTCCCAATTATCTATTTAGATACTCAATTAAGTAACTAACACTATACTTTTCATATATAAAATACTCACTGAAATATTGAATTTTGGGTAAGTGGTGAATTGAAAAGGTATCAAAATTTATTGTCTTTGCACAAACACTATCACAATTATTATTGTCTCAGTGTTATTTTGAATCACAGGCTTAATTAGGCACTAAAAACCAACTACAATCTACAACTACATAATTATAATACCATAAAAAACAAAATGCATCAATGCAAGGTGCACAATCACTTTGGTGCCATCATAAATTGTAAATTCTATACTTCCTATATGTACTGAAGTCTATTAATAAAACCAAAATCAATACTGATACCGACAGTACGACATAATTATAGATATATGAATGTTTGTCTATAATTGCAGTGTATGCATTGCTAATTCAGAATTATTTAGATAGGGGTGGTTTATGGGTAATTTACCTTTTTGAAGTCGGCCTTGGAGATCCCTGGTGGGGCTGGCTCATCAGAGTCTTGGGACTCCGATCCAGCCTTTAATAGGCCTTCGTTATCCATTTTGAGGATGAACCAAATAGGTTATACAATAAAAGTATTGCCAAAACTTAATCTATACCATGGCGGGTACTCTTAATTAGCTATGTACACCTAACATAACTGTACTTGTATTTTAAGGAGCAATCTTTCGAAATACACTATTTTAACCTCGTAAATATTTGACAATCTTGCAAACAACCAAACAAGTTTGGACATTTCGTTTTATTGCTAGTGACATTATTGTGTATGCATTTTGCATTATTTTTCTTATCGTAAAAGTGAGATGGAAGTCGAGATAAGAGAGTTTGCTTGACTGAAACAGGCCATTGACATGCATGAAAGAGATAGATAAAAAATCATGCTTCAGATTATACAAGTTGCTTTTCTGGAACGGGATTTTTCATAGACAAAACCTTTATTTATTATAAACAGAAACAGATAAAATAAAATAGTGTCATTTGATACACATTTGTTATGCCTATTTAGAAAATAAAATAGTATTATCGTGGTAGATTACAGCCCACCCACTCTCACAAAGAGGAAGCATGTGTCCCAGCAGTGTATGACCCCAGATACTGTTCTGCACCCTGTTAAATTTGGTATATTCTTGACACAAAATAATTACAGCAACATACTCTTAGGCAGTGTCAAACGCTTAGGAAGAAACCGGGTTTCAGTCGAGTTCAAGTCTCACCAAGATGCTAATAGTTTTTTAATCAGTCCCATTTTAGTTAAAAATAATTTCATTGCTTCAATCCCACAATTTAACATCACTCGTATAAGTCTTGTCAGAGATGTTCCCATAGAATGGACTGAGAAAGAAGTTATAGAGAACAGCAAGGTTCCCACTGGATGCGGCCCTGTAATTAAGGATAGGAGAATGAGCCGTAAGGTGATTTCTCGGGGTGTTACCAAATGGAAACCCACTCAAACGGTTGTTTTAACCTTTGACGGCCAAATTATACATAAGCGAGTCTTTTGTTTCTACTCTGCTCTCTCAGTTGAGACATACATGTACCCAACCATCCAATGCTTTAATTGTTGTCGATATGGTCACACACGCACAGTATGTCGCTCAAAACCCTGCTGTTTTAAATGCGGTCAAGATCACCCAGGTGATGGATGCCAAGTTACCTCTGATTGTGCCTTTTATGTTTCCTGTTCTGGCAATCATTATGCTAACGATAAGACTTGCCCTGAATTGGGGCGGCAAAAGGGCATAAAAGCTCTTATGGCAGAGAAGTCTGTCTCGTATGCGGAAGCAAGTCAGGTCTTTCCGTCGGTTTCAAGATCATATGCTGAAGTGTCAAGAATATCTCAAAAGACCAAACTAGTAAACCAGTCCATCTCATTCTCCCAGTCCACTCCCCCAAACTCCAAAATCTCACTGCAAAACGGTATTCCTTAAACCAAAATGCCATGCCCCTCTTTCACCTAGCTATGATAAGCAGGCACATCAAGCCCTCACACAGATCTACTCCTTCTCCCCTTCCCAAAACGGTTGCGCTTACCCTAGGGAAGGTGCAATCAGTCCTGACAACTCAGAAAATATTCTGAATATTATATCCAGTATGCTAATGACTGTACCTATTAGCAAACCCAATTCAATCCCTACCTGACCACGTTGCCGACAAGCAGACATCCATTGTTAATTACATCCACAATGTTCCACCCCCTGGCATTCCTTCAATGGAACGTGAGGAGTGTTGCTCCTAGGAAGCCTGACCTACTCTTCCTAATTAATAAATTTAAACCATTGATCTGCGGCATCGCTGAGACATGGCTCCGTTCTGAAAGTAATTTCAGGATTCCATGTTTCAGTGGTGTCCGTCATGACAGATCAGATGGATATGGAGGATGTGCTTTGTTCATCAATAACAAAGTACCATTCTCCCCAATTCCTCTACCCTTTGTTGGTGACAACATCAATGTTGTTGCTGTTAAGGCTGAGGATATAAATATATTTTGTTTTTATATTGCACACCCACAAATTGAAGATCTTTTTACAATTAAAAGCTTGCTGAGTAATGTACAAGGCACATTACTTATTATGGGTGATTTTAATGGAAATCATTTTAGATGGGGATCAGAAACCTGCGACAACTTTAGTATAGGCCTGGTGGACATAATAGATGAGCTTAACCTATGTGTAATCAATGATGGCAGTCCCACACGTAGGTCTGCTCCAGGGCAGAACAACAGCTGTGTTGATTTGACATTCTGCTCATCTAGTATAGCCAGCATTTTTAGAGTCGCTTGAATATGACTTATGGGAATGATCACTACCCCATCATGGTTGAAATCCCTTCCAAGACTATATCCCTAACAAAATCTCCCCTCCTTTATTAAAATACCAGCTGAACTCAGTTGATTGGGACCTTTACTCAAAAATGTTAGACTTACGTGTCTCTTCTCTTCCATCCATTAATGCTGAGACTGCTCAGGAATGCTTTTCGTCATTCTGCAACACCATATATTCTACAGCGGATGACTGCTTCCCTTCAAAAAAACCGCGAACGGACAAAATCCCATCCCCGCCATGGTGGGATAGGAAATGCTCTGCTGTGATCAGGGCCAGGAATGAGGCTGAAATTAATTTCAATTCCGACATGAACCTGGATAATATCATTGCTTTTCAACATGTATTGACTAAGTCCAAGAAATTACTAAAACATAAGAAGAGAGAAGGTTGGCGGAAGTATTGTGCTCACTGAGTCCATCCACTCCAGCGTCAGCAGTGTGGCGTAAACTGAAATGTTTCAGAAATAGTTTGAAGCCACCCTCCGGGAGCATGCTGACTGCGGAACTGGGTAACCAGTTTTTCTGTAAGCTCGCTCCAGTCTATGTTCCTCGTATGGATGAGTGTGTCGCTTCAGGCTCTCATTTGATATCGGATAACCCTCTGGATAGACCATTTACTCTGGAGGAACTTAAATCGGTCCTCGCCTATGTAAAGGATTCAGCTCCTGGAGTGGATGGATCCCCTTACTCCTTCATCACTAAAGCTGGTGACAAGACCCACCAATATTATCTGGATTTAGTCAATTATTGTTTTACCTCCGGTTATATTCCTGATTGGAAGGTTTAAGTCGTAATCCCCATATTAAAACCTGGTAAAGATCCTAGTGGTCATTGTTCTTACAGACCAATCGCTCTATCGTCCATATTTATTAAGCTTTTAGAACACTTGATTAAAAACCGCCTGGAATGGTTTGTCGAAAACAGGAAACTGCCGCCAACGACTCAATTCGGCTTTAGGAAAGGCCTGGGTACAGTTGATAGTGTGGGTACCCTCACTTCAGAGATCCGGCTGGCCCTCAGTAGGAATGAGTCTGTGGTAGCCGTTTTCTTAGACATTTCAGCTGCCTATGATTCTGTCCTCCTCCCAGTTCTCAGGCAGAAAATGCAAGAGCTGAGAATCCCGGCGAGGATTCGGCAAATCATTTGCAGCATTTTTTCTGATCGTAGCGTTCAACTCCGGATTACAGGGGAGGGCTCTGAACCGAGGTCGGTTTGGAGAGGCCTACCTCAGGGATCCGTACTTAGCCCCCCCTTATACAATATTTATACCTCTGATCTTCCTTCTTGCCTAAATTTTAACTGTAAAGTACTTCAGTATGCTGACGATTTTGCACTATTGGTCTGTGGCGGTTCCATCGATGATGCCGCTCACTCCATTAATATTTCTATGTCCTCATTAAACCAATGGCTCTTATTATATCACGGGCTATCTTTAAGTGCTCCAAAGAGTACCGCAGTTGTCTTTACTCGTAGACGCTTTGTCCCCCAGGTTGATATTAATATTGACGGTCAAGCTATCCCAGTTGGGGAAAAGGCCAGGTTTCTGGGAGTTACCCTGGATTACAGATTGTCTGGAATGGATCACATTAACACCACATTAAAAAAATGTGAGCGCTCGGTTTCGGTCCTCAAGGCTTTGGCAGGTGTCTCGTGGGGAGCTCACCCATACACCTTAAAGCTAGTTTACAATGCACTGGTCAGAAGCGTGTTGGATTATTGCAGCTTCCTAATTGAGCCCTGTAACAAGGAACCTTTGCGGAGACTAGATTCTATCCAGTCCAAATGTCTGAGGATCATAATCGGTGCCATGAATTCCTCACCCATAAATGCTCTCCAGGTTGAATGTGCAGAACCCCCTCTTAACCTTCGAAGACAATACTTAGCGGACCGTTTCTTGTGAAAAGTTTTCTCCCTTTCGTCCCATCCTTTACTCCCCATTTTGGAACAAATCTATCTCTCTCTTAACGCGTCTTCTTATTGGAATAATAAATCTATTCCGTTGATGAATAGGTACAGAGAGCTTAAACACCTCACCTCACCTGTTTGTCAATACCCCTCTCTTCCTGTATTTTCTTCCGCCTATGAGGTGGTCCATTTCAGGCCAAAGGTCGTTTTGGGACTTGGTATTTCCAAAAATTCCCAGGACGTAAAGGGCGACTTTGATCGGGCCATTCAGTGATACTGGGAGGGTTGGAGTTTATTTTACACAGACGCATCCAAATTATCGTCAACTGGATGTACAGGTGTTTCAACATATTTCCAGAACTCTAAAATTGCCCTTTTATTCCAATGCCCACCAGAGGCTTCCGTATTTATGGGTGAATGTATCGGTATACTAGAAGCCATCAATTTCATTTTAACCCACAATATAATAAAATCGATAATTTTCTCAGATTCTCGCAGTAGCATTCAAGCCTTAGCTCAGTGTCAACTAAAATCCAAAATTCACAGTAAATTCACACTTGCTCGAACAATGGTTTAAGCATTGAATTAGCTTGGGTGCCCAGTCATTCGGGTATAGGTGGCAACGAGTGCGCTGACTCACTGGCTAAATTTGCTTCATCTAACCCGGTGGGTCGGAAGCACTACATGGTGCAAAGCTACGACCTACGAACTGACACCAAATACAAGTTGTATAATTCGTGGTCAGCGGTATGGCAAGTAAGTTCGAAACTTAAAGGGACGTATTACGCCAGTATTCAACCTGACATCCAGCGGAAACCTTGGTTTTTAAATGCCCTAAACTGCCCAAAAGAACTGTTACATCCTTGTGCAGACTGAGACTTGGTCACTGCTGCAGTCCAGTATTCCTGAACAAGATTCGTGTTCGTGACAGTTCCTTATGCGAATGCGGTCTTGACGATGGTACTCTGGATCATATATTTTTCTCATGTCCTCTGAATTCCCATTCCTTTGACTTGTACCATAAGCTTCCCAAAATAAAAATCCCTCTTCCTACTAACTTCCATTCCCTCCTGACTAACTTTTCTCCTAAACTAATCCAAGTTCTATCAAAATTTTTAAATGTAAATGATATCAAGATGTAGTCTGGTGTGTAGTTATAATAACCTTGTAAAAATATGTGTCGATTTGTAGTGTTTTAATATATATATATATTATTATTATTTTTGTAGATAGATTTACTACCTAACAAAAATTGTCTCGTCCTTTCAGCTATTAACAACTAACATTACCTAGATAACTACCACAAAGTGCAAAGTTCGACGGCTCACCTGTCGTCACCACATGACGCTGGCAGAATAGTCGCCATCGGCTCAGTTGCCAAAGAGAAAAAAAAAATTACCTATGTATTTACAGAATTTTAATCATTACATTAAAACACATCATACATCTCTCTAAGTTAGATTTGGTCTTAAAGGAATCAGAACAAATCTCTATTCTGATTCCTTGAATTTTCTAACAGTTACCCTGACGCGCCGTGAATAAGTGTTCGGTGCTCAGGATCAATTCCCACAAATTGTAATCTCTTTTTGCAGTGTTATTTATCACTGCGGAGCAATTACGTAACACACATAAAATGACAATGTTATTTACGTTGTTGAGCAGACAAATTTTTCAAACCTATGAAGTAATGGATTGGGTAGTTTCCAAATTTAGGGCCAAAAGAGGGAATTTCATGAAAAATGAATTATTTTCGTATTTTTTGTACTTAGGTGCGTTCAGTAATTAAAAAACCAAATGACGATCAATGATCACGCGGGGTGAGAGGGAGGCAGGTTAAAGGTAAAACGCATCATTAATCACGTGGGATTAATACTCTAATCCCAGGTGATTAATGATGCGTTTTAATTAAAGTTACACAAATGAGATTACATAGATACACAACCTTTAAAAAAAAGAGAATGAAATGTTATTTTATTTTTACTCCAAGATTGTCTCAACAATTAATTATCCTTCCTTTAGAATTGTATTAAACATCGTAAAAATAAAATTAAAGTTTCCTGCGCATGATTTTGTTTTTAGAGCAATCTAGAAAAAATAAGCCCTTACAACTAGTGACAATAATGAGAAATGGGTTAGTTTTATAGGCCTATCTCCTTAATTTACGGTAATACGAAAGTCATTGTAACGTAACCTAAATTAAAGTAATTTAGGTTACGTTAACATCTACTTACTCGTATCATTCATCATTTCAGCCGAAAGACGTCCACTGCTGGACATAGGCCTCCCCCAAAACATCTAGGTACTCCACGAGAATTAAATCAAATATAATGCTTTTTGGCCCCACATTTAAAATATACCAGATTAGCAATATCCTACAAAACTCTCGGATAGTGATCCAAACTGTGTTACGCAAATATGGTGCTTTTCTGGATTAAAATAAAGATAATGCCACATATCGGGATTCGGGACCGATGACAAACTATTTGCACGCCATCTTGTGGCCGAGGCCCGTAAGCTTTTCATTAGTAGCTATTATACAGTGTATTTTACCTCTATGGGTTCATCCGCGAGAGAAATACTTCCTAGTATATAATACATAGCTATATAGTCCTCCTTAGCGATTTCGATAACGGCGACCCTTTGAAATCAAATCCTTGCGTATGCCCTTAGATTGCTCGTTAGCCCGAATTTATTTAGTTTTGTATACCCGGTCACAACTAGACCAATAAAGTTGGCCTGCAGTACGTGTAGGAGGGCTTAGGTCTCCAGCGTATTTGGCGCTGTTTTATTCAAAAAAGTTATTCAAGTATGATAATACAAGGTAAACGAAAGCATGGTGGTCAACATCTAAGGACGTCCTCAAGAGACATCTTAGCTTAAGCATAATCAGCCTATAATGTTCGCCACTGCTGGAATCCAGACCTCCTCTGTGAGAGGGAGTGGTCTACATACACCACGCAGGACCAGTGCGGGTTGATAGATGAAACGTCTTCTAATTTTTGGTTCTAAAACCGGGTTTTTCCTCACGCTGTTTTCCTTCACCGTTTCGTGAGCAGTGGTGGTGAAATAATTTACACAAAGCTACTGCCTAGTTTTGAACCAACGACCTACAACTTGTAAGTCGGGGCGGTTACCACAGGGCCACCACCGCTCGTGACAGACATGCGCTATTCATCCTACAGGTTGGGAGAGGCTTGCTTTACTCCAGGGGATCGCGGAAGTCGCACTAGATACCATGATCCCCGGTGTAAGTGTGATAGGGGAACACCGTGCTGGTTTTTAGTCAGTAAGTCTTGACAGAACCCTCCAGACATCCATGAGGATTATCCACCCGGAACAAAAAAAAGGTCGCTTTACACAGGTCGTTTATTTCTCTACTAATTACAAAAATATCAAATCTTGCAGTATATAATACACTCTGTATACTAATACTCTTTTCATATTTTTAAAAGTGGGTACTTGTTGTACGTACCAAGTTGGTGGAATATTGGAAAAACTGCCACTACTGTGGCATAGTATAAAGAGGGGAAGTAGGCTATCTCCGGCCCAATCCGCGATGAATTGCCTACTGTCACAGGCTTGTCACTTTTAGCTAAATTTTAATTCAGTGCCTATAAATTGGCAAGGGTCGGGAAGTTGTATGTTTTACTTGTATTGTCTGGGTACAGGGTTTGTGAGGTCGGTTTTACCTAAACGATGATGAAACCTTTCACGATGAAAGAAAGAGCGACAGGCCAGCAGACGGGCGGCGCGGGGCGGTCATGGGCACGAGTAAACGGTATGTAACTGATAGTACTGTCACCAATTCATTAGTCTAAAGCCCGGCCCTTGCCAAAGATAACACATCTCGGGATAACTAATTCAGTGATCATTCAATAAAGTTAAACAATGGTTTTCCTAACAAATACAGAAATGTATTCAAGATTCAGAGCAGTATTACTATACCTACAATACTGAGAAATCGGCATGACTAACGTAAACAAAGCAATAGCGGCAAATCAATTGACAGATCAAAAGTACCTAATACATTCTAGTGGGAAAGTAGGCCTACTTACTTCCTCTGTCTGATAGAAAACTAATACAACAAAAAATAAGTAAGTAGGTATCTCATCATCAAGTAAAAATTATATGCTAGAATAAGTGACTTGCTTACCTTTCCTGTTCAATAGGTAATCTGAACAGAGACAATTCTGGAATCGATGAATTATTAAGACACCTAAACACACAGCAATACGTTCTCCTGCGATTATCACACATTTTTCATTCATTTAGCGGTGCCGAAAAGCCGTGACGCGCGAACCTCGTGCGGTGTTAACCCCGACTAGCGCACTGAGAAACGGGTCGAGGTTTTTGTTAAGTGTGAGTTAAGGATGCTCATCCTGTAGATATATGCTTCGTCAGCCCAAATAGAGCATAGCAACAAGTTGAAGGGGTCTGACTCAGCACTTACTTTACACATGTATAAAATATTGCAAAATACAATCGAATGTTCTAGAATAAATTATGCTGATGCACTAACTTACCTCCTGCGCAATATGTTATATGACGCCCTTTGTTTCCACTAACTTTAGAAGTAATATTTTATTTTTAAGATGATTCTGTTCTCAGACTTCGCGCTGTAAACACTGTAATTCGGTTCTTTTATTAAATAAATCTATTTTTTATTAAAACCGTTTATCCATTCCTTGACTGGCGCAGCCGGTAAGTGACCTTGTCGTTTGGGTCCTCTGTGCCATCGCGAATCGAATTTTCGGGCGCCGAGAAGACTCCAACGTTCGTTTCAACGATTCAACGGGTCAACGAACCAAATAAATTCGTCAAGAGAAGCCACGGTGCAGAGCAAGTCGAGCGAATCCACCGATCACAGAAGGAGAGCGGAAAAGCTGCGGGTCATGTGAGTAAATCTCTTCACTGTCCTCTAAATTTTCCTTTAAATTTTCCTGGTGATCTTTATATGTGTCTTGTGTACTTATAGGGATTAGAAAACGCCCATCTGGCACGTAGCACATTATAGTAGTAGATAAAGTGATAAAAATTTCACGTTAGCTTAGTAAACATTTAAGTTGTTTTATTAAAAAAAAAAAAAAAAAAAATGGAAGGAATAGTAGTCATACCTCCGGGAGTTCTGAAAATAATCCCTGTATTCAGTGGCGAGACAAGGCTCTTATCGTTATTTATCCGCAAAACTGAATATATTATTAATTTATATCGGGGGACCGAAGTACAAAACGAATATCTTTTTAATGTGATAACTAGTAGATTAAGTGGGGAAGCTGCAAATTTAATTGGGGAACGAGATTCGATACACTCTTGGGCAGAATTAAAACAGGTTTTAGAGGATCATTTCGGGGATCCCAGGACAGAAGACTGTCTAGTCCTTGAGTTAGAGAGCTTAAAAATAAATAGAGGCGAAAGTTATTTAGATTTTTGTCACCGAATACAACAATTAAGAAGCATTTTAATTGCAAAAATCAATGAGTCTGTTGAAGATGCAGCTGTGAGGTTATCTAAGCAACATATTTACACAAATCTTTCTATGAATGTTTTCTTGTTTAATTTACCGAAATATTTAGTTAGGTTGGTGCGACTAAAAAATGTTTCGACACTGGAAGATGCATTAAAAGCCGTTTTAGAGGAACAATATTTCCAAGAAGTTTACGACCAGAAACAGTCGCGGAACCCTAAGTTTAATCAAAACTTACAGGGACGAAACAGTTATAATAATAATTTTAATTCACAAGCGTCGCCAAGTGCAAGCACTAGTGCACCAAATATGCAACGTTCTAACAATATTACTACCAATCGTAATTCATCGAATAACGTAGCGCAGACGCAAAATAGAAATAACGTTCGTAATAACAATTTCTCAAATAGTTCATTCCCATCCAGAAACAATAACAGATACCAAAACAATCCGTTCTATAATAATTATAATTCATTGGAACAAACGAGGCCGCAGTTCCCAGGTCGGCAAACTGCTGACAACGCACAGCATGGCTCGCAACAGGTGCAGCCGGCGACAGCGTCCGGATCAGGTTGCGACACCGACGTGACCATGCGAACGGCCAGTTCAAGACGTGTTAATTACACTGATTATGATGACAATGAAAATAATGTGTTACCAAGTACTTATAATGAGAATGAACAAGTAGGAAATTTTTGCATAAAGGCCTCTATACACCAGAGCGAATTAAATTAAATTGTAGTATTTTAAATCTTCCGCATATACGTATACCAGAACTTAATGCAATTTTTATGATCGATACCGGAAGTCAACGTTCATTTTTAAACCCAAAATTAGCGAATCAATATTTTTGCGACTTTAAGCATAACGAAAACTTTGAAGTAGTTAGCACCCACGCTAGTAGTAAACATAATGAGGTTGTGTACCTTTACCTAGGACATTTAGAAGTTATGAGTGGCACAAATTCTATATTTATTGTGTGGACGACAAATATGATGGCTTAATTGGAAGCGATTTATTGATGCAACTTCATGCGAATATTGATATGAAAAATAGAAAGTTATTTACTAAGGATACTTGCATACCAATTAATTATAACCCGCCAATACGTGAATTTTATGTGTTACCCCCGCGTAGCGAATTAAGGGTCAAACTTCCAGTTAATTTGTTACACGGTGAGGCCATAATAAACTTTACCCAATTTACGGATGGAGTTAGAATGCCGACGGCTTTAGTTAACTGTGTACATGGCTATGCGACAACAGTCATTCAGAATTCTAGATCCGAGCAGATGGAATTGTTAGTGACTAGCCCGTTTAAGGTCGAACCATACTTAGGAAATACTTTAGTACATGATAGGGTTAACTTGAATTTTACTGATAAGGATAGTCATAGGTTAGATCAGCTGTTAACGGATAATCTCTCTAAGTTAAGAGTCGATTATATGAATAAGGAGGAGAAACAATCGGTAATTAATATTTGCAAAGAGTTTAAAGATATCTTTTATTGTGAGGACGTACCTCTTTCGTTCACAAATGAGGTAAAGCATAACATTAGAACTAAAAACGAAGACCCAATACATATTAAAGCTCATAGGTTACCACCTACACAAACGGCAGAAATTAGGAATCAGATAGAGAAAATGCTCAAAGATAATGTTATCCAAAAATCGTTTTCACCTTGGAGTGCACCGGTTCATTTGGTACCAAAAAAATTAGATAATTCTGGTAAACAAAAATGGAGGATGGTCATCGATTACAGACGCCTCAATGAAATCACAATAGATGATAAATACCCTTTACCTAATATCAATGATCTTTTTGATATGTTAGGTAAGAGTATGTACTTTACTACCTTAGATTTAGCAAGTGGGTACCATCAGATAGAAGTAGAAAAGGAAGACAGAGCAAAGACAGGTTTTAGTACACCTTTTGGACATTATGAATTTAATCGGATGCCGTTTGGCCTAAAAACGGCACCGGCAACATTCCAGCGCGCAATGGATAACGTCTTAAGAGGCTTACAAGGTATCCATTGCCTCGTATACCTTGATGACGTCATAATTTTTGCGAGAAGTATTCAGGAACATAATGAAAAACTTAGGGCAGTCTTTGAAAGATTTCGTGAAACCAATTTAAAGGTGCAGTTAGATAAATCCCAATTCTTAAGGAAGGAAGTACTTTATTTAGGCCACACCATAACCAGTGAAGGTTTAAAACCTAATAATGATAAAATAGAAGCAGTGTTAAAGTATCCTATACCCAAAACGACGACTGAAATCAAAAGTTTTCTTGGTCTCATAGGTTATTATAGAAAATTTATTAGGGATTTCGCGAAAATAACTAGACCACTTACAGTTTGTTTAAAAAAAGGTAAAATTATAGATTTAAATGAGGAATATATAGAAAGTTTTGAAACATGCAAGAAACTTCTCACAAATGCTCCATTATTACAATTTCCGGATTTTAATAAACCATTTATTCTGACCACGGATGCATCAAACTTTGCAATAGGGGCAGTACTTTCGCAGGGCACCATAGGCTCGAACAAACCAGTAGCCTATGCTAGCAGAACTCTAAGCGATACCGAGTCGAGATATAGCACCATAGAAAAGGAGCTTTTGGCAGTTATATGGGCAGTAAAACACTTTAGACCGTATTTATGGGGTAAAAAGTTTTACATTTATACGGATCATAGACCTTTGGCCTGGCTCTATTCGCTTAACGAACCAAATAGTAAGCTTACTAGATGGCGCCTTAGACTTGAGGAGTATGACTTCGAAATCAATTATAAGAAAGGGTCGCAGAACTCTAATGCAGACGCATTGTCTCGAGTAAAAATAAATAGCTTAAGTGCAGGTAATAATAATATTGTAGTTAGCTTAAATGGTAGCAAAATTAGGGAGATAAAGGTTAATATATTAGATAACGATAGTGAGTCTATGCAAGTAAATGTAGACAATGAGGAAGTTGTTAGAAAATTAGAAGATAATAATGAAATCGAAGAAATAATCTGCATATCAGAGTCGGATTCTGATGAAGTAAAGTTAAGCGTAGATAAAAAGGAGGCTCCTGTCCTTGATATATCTGAATCAGACGACGGAGCTACTGCTCATTCAATATCAAATAGGGAGCATGAAGGTATACCAATTTTAAATGGAGCAGTAGATACCAAACCTAGACAAATACTTGTCTATATTTGGTATAAAAATGATATTCATGTAAAAGACATTTCTAATAGCAGTCAAAGAATAATTGAGGTACACATGCCAGCTGTTAATAATGAACAATTAGTTAAGCAGTTTTTGAAAGAGTATGTAGATTTCAAGCAGAAATATTTCATTTATTTTGAAACAGAAGTATTTAGAAAAGTATTTAACAACGTAGTGACAGCATTATATAAAAAAGGTTCGCAAAATCTAATAGAATGTACAGAGAGAGTAGTTAATGTCACAAACGAAGAAGAGCAAAGAGAGATTATTATAAAGTATCATGAGGGAAAAACTGTTCATCGGGGTATTCGGGAAACACTCACAAAGTTGAGAAGACATTATTGGTGGTCTAACATGAAGGACACAATTTCTGCCATTATTAATGCATGCGAACAATGCAGAAAAATGAAATATGACAGGAAACCAATAAAACCTCTAATACAACTTACTCAAACACAGAGCATGCCATTTGAAGAAGTTTTCATGGACCTTTTGTACATAGAAAATAATTATTACTTAACCATAGTAGATGCGTTCAGTAAATTAGCGCAAGCTTTTAATGTACCCAATAGAAGTACACCAGAAATTGTTAAGGCATTAATAAAATATTTTAGTATCTATGGGTTACCAAAAAAAATAAGTAGTGACCCCGGTACCGAATTTAATAATAACCTTGTTAAAGAACTACTGAGCCTATACAAAATTGAAATGCATGTAGGGACACCAAATAACCCTAACTCAATGGCTGTAGTGGAACGTTTCCACTCAACAATACTTGAAATTTATAGGTTAGCAAAATATGAAAAAAGCGATCAAGATGCAGCATCGGTAATGACCTACGCCATTATGGCATACAATAACACCATTCATAGTGCGACAAATTTCACACCTTTTGAAATGGTATTTGGACATACAGAGTCAGGAAATGCATTTGATATAGATAGAGATAAAAATCTTTTACAGAAACTAGTTCAGGATCATAGAAAAAGGCTTAAAGTTTTATACGAATATGTTAGTGATAAAATTAAGGAAAATAAATATAAAGTTGCAGAAAGGAAAGGCGGTGAAAACCCACCGGAAATAAGGGAAGGTGACGAAGTTTTTATGAAAACTACTAGGAATAGGAAAGCTAAAGAAGTGCCACGATATGAGAAAGCGAAGGTTATAGGGAAAGTAGATAGGAATATTGTACCGGTAAAACTGAGAAAAAGAAATACGAAAGTGGCAATAAAAAACGTAAAACGCCCTCCACAGGTGGTGGCAAGCAATCCTGACGCTCCTGGCCCTAGCGGAATCAGCAAGCAGCGTAAACCTCCAGGATATGACTCAGAATCCTAGAATAGCGCCGATACGGATAAGTGCAGCAGTGATTCAGAATAGTCACTGGACTATTTTTAAGACGTTAGATCTAGAAACTATAGTTAGGTACTTAGATAATAATATTGAACAATATTTTAGATTAAGAGATATGATTTACTCACAAAATGAATCGCGTAGTGAACTTTTAGGATTAGTCTTTCAAATAGAATCCTTTATGGAACTTACTAAAGATAGATTGAAACAAATAATGCCTAGTAAAAGGTTCAGAAGGGGCCTAATAAACCCGTTAGGTTCCATTGTAAAATTAATTTCAGGCAATCTAGATAACGATGACGCAAGGAGATACAATTCGGAGATTAGCCAGCTTAAAAATAAAGAACATTCAGTAGAAAGAAAACTGACCCTTATGCAAAAGGCTTTCGATAAATTAGTTAATATTTCAGATAACTTAAAATACAACTTAATTCAATTAAATATTAGAACCTCGCAACTACAAGCATTACAGTATAATCAGTCTAAAATACATAATATAATAAGTCAAATGAATAGTCTATATCAAATTTTAAATAACTTTCGTACTATTTATAATGTAATTCAAGATACAGAAACGGCAATAGCTTTCAGCAGAATACATATACTTCATCAATCAATAATTAATTCTACAGAACTTTTTCATATTTTATTAGAAATAGAGAAACATCATAGATTAGTATATACGGTAGGTAAGGACAACCTTACAAAATTAGAAAGTACTATAGTTCTTAAATCTTTCTCTGATAATAAGAAGTTAGTTTTTGTTTTAGAAGTTCCCTTATTAGACACGGTCACATATAATTATTACAAGATTATTCCTATACCTTTAAACAATCCTAGCTCATTAAAAACCTCTATCATAATTCCTAAGTATCCCTACCTTATGGTGAATGGATTGAAATACAGACCCGTGTCTATCCCGTGCGAGCAGATTGAAGATGATCGAGTCCTCTGTAAGGAAGATAATATCGTGCAATACGCTGATACAACGTGTATAGAACAAATAATGCTACTTAAAAACTATTCTGCGTGTCATAAGAATTTTATCCAAATAGAAGATACAAGAAGCCACATCATAGCCGACGGAATATGGTTACTTTTCACGAAGAAAAAGTTAGTACTTACCGAAAACTGCAACAATGAAGTCATGAAGTACAACCTGAAGGGAACATTTCTGATATTCCCTAATCGAAACTGTGAGACACAAATTGGAGACAAAATCATCAGTAAGGTAGCTGAAACAAGGACACTCCAGACGAGTTTGCTGTTGAGACCTGTAGCCTTGCCTGAGCTGCAACATGAAATCAAGATGGAAGGCAGCCAAGTAGATCTTCGCGGCGTGGACCTCAATGACATCAAGGACATTTTAAACAGTGCAAAATATAAGAGTGAAAGTGTTAAGGAAAGTGAAATTTTGGTAACTCAGGACATAAGTGTATGGACAATAAGTATTATAGTAATAATGTCTGTATTTACACTAGCATTTTTTGTTGTTAAATTCAAAGTTTTTAAGAAAATGATTGTGTTACAACGAAATCATCTGGACCCAAAAGATTTGCCTCCAGCTGATTTCTCTCTAAGGGGGGGAGGAGTTAAGGATGCTCATCCTGTAGATATATGCTTCGTCAGCCCAAATAGAGCATAGCAACAAGTTGAAGGGGTCTGACTCAGCACTTACTTTACACATGTATAAAATATTGCAAAATACAATCGAATGTTCTAGAATAAATTATGCTGATGCACTAACTTACCTCCTGCGCAATATGTTATATGACGCCCTTTGTTTCCACTAACTTTAGAAGTAATATTTTATTTTTAAGATGATTCTGTTCTCAGACTTCGCGCTGTAAACACTGTAATTCGGTTCTTTTATTAAATAAATCTATTTTTTATTAAAACCGTTTATCCATTCCTTGACTTGTGCGTGCGGCGACGCATAGATACTTTGGCGCACACATGCAAGCGCGCGGTGCGTTTGTATGAAGATAACTTACTTTCCCTCTCTTTGTACTATGGCTTTTTTTTTTTTTTTTTTTTTTGTGTTGTCATTTTGCAAGGTATAATTAATTTTCTATGTGGACAATGTCATTGTTAGTGGTTTATTTTTTTTCCAAAATGGAGTAGGCGTCAGATATATGCACTCTGAATCTAAGGCTGATTCATGTCATTGGACTTACTAGAAGTGATAATTAAAAAATAAACATTTATTGTTATTACTTAAAATAAAATAAAATACATTATTTTTCTATATTTACACGAGCTTTATATTGAGCCTTTTTTTTTTCTTTTTTTTAATAATTAACAAACAATAATAATAACACACACACTTACACTTCACTACACTTTATAATTTACAGACAATAATAACACGATTTTATATCCTTTTCTGTAAAAAAATCCAGATTTTCAATTTGGTATTCAAGCATCTGGGTACTTAACGCCTATCAGAAACTCGGACAACTCATCATTTAGTTTCATACTATGTTCCATTTGAGGTACCGTAACTGTAATAAAAAGTATTAAGTGAATAAGTTTCAAAGCAAAAAAATGACCGATGCGGTGTGAGCAGTTTTACTTACACGGGATCTACAATCTTTTTTTGAGCTAAAATTTCGTTGGTAGCTAGCCTCTTCATCGTCGGCGCGGCGGCGACGGTGGGGCCTTACAATATTCACCGAAATAATGCAATTTCCCCAATAAGAACGAAATAATTAAATAAATACAAACCTAAAGGTGTTAGTGTATTCGGAATTTCATCCTTTACATCCAAATTCTGATTTCCTTTAATATCATTGACATCAGCAAATACCACTTCTGGTGCAATGCTTGCTAATTCCATTGTATCAACACACATATCAACTGATTCATTAACTTTCTTTTTCTTTGGAAACCCTTTCTTCTTTTGTACCTTCTGCTTTCTTTTGGCTAGTTCTTCTTCACGTTTATCAGGCCGTTTCATGTTTAATACCCGTGTGACTTCATCACGGATCTTGATTTTCTCTTCTTCAGTCAGATCTATGCCGCTATCATAATTTCTAGCGTATTTAGTTATCGGGACATCATCGTCACTACTGCATTCATCTTCAAATACTATTTTGCTGCCAATATTTACATTCTCTGCTTTAAAGAACTGTCTCCATTTCTTTATTAAGTCATCAGCTACGGTCTGGAAAATTAAAGTTGCTGAATATTGATATTTGTCAATGGCAAAAAATTGAAATCTTGAGAAAATCAAGTCATTTATTTAAACTAGGCTGAGAATCAGCACTTTTCGAACGTCAAATTTACGTAAGACAATTCCCCGAAAACGCCCGCCCTTCACTACTTCCTAGTGCTTTAGCTGGGAAGAAGTGGCGCAACAAACTCCCCAGCAGCACAGCTGTCTATTCAGGTAGAAAAAACTTAACTCAATATAATAGCATGCAAAATAATTTACATTACGCAACACATAACTAAATAATTTTCCAATAACTTAAATTAAATAATTTGCCAAATGTCAGCTAGCACACACCACTATACTAAAAAAAAAACCATATTCAAGCAGAAATAAAATCGTAAACAGAACTTAATACCTAAATAAAACCTCCAAACATAAAGGGCGTGCCCGCTTACATAAAGCTACAGCTGTAATTCGAAGTCACAAATTATAAACTCGCCACATTATTATTATTATAAACTACCAGATTATCATTTGTAAAAAAACCATGGTCAGAAAGACGACCAGTTACCACAAGCACCACCTGTTCACGAGCATAACGCAAAGATCAGCCATCATCCTCCTCGCCATATTTGAGGGGCAACCCGACCCCCAACGCTACCGCAAGCAGTGACATCTGCAGGCTTAGCACGAGCACCGTTTTGTCTACGGTAGAATATACAAAAATGACGTTCCGTGTAGAAAGTACGCCGCCAAGACGGTAGACAACTGGCGTAGGCGCGGGCTTGCGGACGCTGAGCAAGATAAGGACCAGACTCAGGTCGGCGGCGCGTTGTGTTTCACGCGCGCCTCAAAGAGATGTCAGCACAAGTGTAGTCTACATAAAAGAGGACCTAGGCAAAATCGTTAGAAACGAAAGACAAAATGACAGGTTGCAGAAGGATTTCTATGGTGCGATGTCAAAAATGGAGAAACGAAATGTCACTTTATATAGAAAGAGCCATGTCTATTCTTCGTAGAAACAGAAAGCGTCATGCTAAGCCTGCTGAGGGAGCACGACGAATTTGCTGCCGGTTCCTCAGGCCAGATTAGTATTATCAATTATTGTCGAGGTCGCTAGCTAACCACTTATTGCAATACCAAAAAATAAAACATTGTAATGAGTAGATTATGTCACTTTATAAATTAAAATAAATTGACTTGTACAGTCAAATAAAAGAAACACTTTTATGAACTTATATAACCTGTCAGTAGGTAAGCTAAGGGCCGAATATCAGCGGCCGGCAGCAGCCGGCAGCGGCCGAACGACCTTTGCAAGCGATAGTGGTCTTTTCATTATGTAGATAAAGTTTAAAATTATTTCACACTGAAAGTGCTCGCCGCGGTGCTACCCCGGTGTAAATCGGCCCTTATTCTGGAGAAAAATATAAACATTGTCTTGAGTTAATCATAGCGACGTTGATAGAATAGTATGCCTTTGAACAAAGGTAGGATTTTACTTTAGTTTTAAACGCATTAAAAAGAACATCTAAAACTAATTGTCATAGAATCGATTTTTTGGTATAATTATTTAGGTGAACTAAAAATCTGTTAGACGTGTAGATAAAAAAGGTTCCCCGGGGTGAATTTTGTAATAACCTTGATTAACAAAAAAAAAACGATATTATTTTTAACATAAAATTCATCTTTTAGCATTTATTTCAATATGATGTAGCATTTAATGTTATTATTTGAGTTATTTAACCCATTTTTAATACTTTTCAGTTGCTAAAAGTAGTTTTTTTTTATGAGAATTGGGCTTTAAATTTTAAAGTTAATTTTAAAGTACTTTTAGTATGCACGCTCCATAAAAGGCGATCAAAACACAAAAAAGGCCATTCAGGGGGAGATGGGTTCTGACCCTACATGTAGAATAATTTTATTGATAGAATAGAGCAAACTACCACCCCTTTAAGTTTGTACAGTCCGAAACCGGACATATTGTATAAGATGTTGGCGAAGATGAATTGTGATGCCATCGTGAGAATACCAATATCTTAAAAAAAATCTCAGAGAAACTCTGGCACCAAGCTGGTAAATTGGTCGAACAGCTCGTTTTTGAAGCACAAATATATTTTGAATGTCAGGGGCTTTGCCCCACAGCAGAATACCGTAGGACAACGATTATTAGTATGTACTATTTCAGTAATTTTCATAAATTACTGAAATAGTACATACTAATAATCGAGCTGTATCAACGTCAGTGTATTGTCTTACTTTCCTGACGGTGTAGGCGGCCGAACTGAGCCTTCCCGCTGAGCTTGATAGGTACATGTGGGCCTCACTAAAGTTTGGCATCTACTGTTATACCCTGGAAAACTGCTGCGTCTACAGTTTCAGTTTGCACCTCTTTACCTAAGACCATGCTGGGACCCCGATTTCAAACATTCGGTAAGGAGAACTTTATACATTTCGTTTTTTTGGCGTTGAGAACCAAGTTATTTGTAGTAAACCAATCCGTAACCAGTGAGAGTGCACTGTTAGCGTCGTCGAAATCTTGTCTATTCCTGTCTACAAAAAAAAAATCTTGTCTATTCCTGTTTAAAATAAAAGAGAGGTATCATCTGCAAACAGTTCAAAGTCAAAGATAACCTTTATATAGAACGGTAAGTCATTAAAATACACTAAGAATAATAATGGAAACAGTAATGAGCCTTGAGGTATACCTAACTGAACTGGTAGCCCGGAAGATTTCACACCATTAACATCTACATATTGGAACCTAGTATGTCAGTATGGATTTATTACTTTGAGAGCTTCGTTTTGGACGTAATCGTGACATGGTGCACGTCTTCAAAGGCTTTGCAGAGATCACAGAAAACTTCAATAGCAATTTGTGATTTCTCCCATGCGTTAAACATGTGTTTCAGCAATCCGCATCTGTAGTCAAGCGACCTTTTGTAAAGCTATATTTTTCATTGAGAAGCAGGCTTTAAATTAAAATATCTTAGCAACTGCTTGAGTATTAACTTTCAAATATTTTGCTAAATGCAGGTAAGATAGAAATAGGCTTGAAATTACCAACGGCATTTTTATTACCTGATTATTTTAAAGGTACGACTTTGCTACTCTTCTTGAGGTCAGGAAAAGTCACTAAATCAACACATTTATTACAAGTAACAGCTAGATAGGGGGCTACGATGTCTATTATATTGCTTAATAGTTTGATGGAGATACCCCAGTAGATCCCCATCTCACTTCTGAGCCATGTCTACAAGCTGTTTACAAGAGTCATCACGAACCGTATCGCGCGCAGGTTTGACGACTTCCAGCCTCCCGAACAAGCCGGATTCCGTAAAGGCTTTAGCACTGTAGACCACATACATACGCTGCGGCAGGTTATACAGAAGACCGAGGAGTATAACCTGCCTCTCTGCTTAGCGTTTGTGGACTACGAAAAAGCCTTCGATTCGATCGAGACATGGGCTGTACTGCAGTCTCTTCTATGGTACCAGATCGGTACATCGAGGTGCTTAAGTGTCTGTACGAAAACGCCACTATGTTAGTCCGACTCCAGGACCAGACCTCGAAACCTATCCTTCTGCAGCGAGGTGTGAGGCAGGGAGACGTTATCTCTCCGAAACTGTTCACCGCTGCACTGGAAGATGTCTTCAAGGTTCTGGACTGGAAAGGGCCAGGCATCAACACCAATGGCGAGTACATCAATCACCTTCGGTTTGCCGACGATATAGTTGTCATGGCTGAGACTATGGAGGACCTCAGTACAATGCTCGATGACCTCAGTAGAGCTTCCGAAAGAGTGGGTCTTAAAATGAACATGGACAAGACAAAGATCATGTCAAATGCCCATGTTACACCCACTCTTATGAAAATCGGAGACGCTACGCTCGAAGTTGTAGACGAGTATGTTTATCTAGGACAAACTGTCCAGTTAGGTAGGTCCAACCGAGAAAGAGGTCAATCGTCGAATCTGACTCGGCTGGGCAGCGTTCGGGAAGCTACGCAATATCTTCTCGTCCCACATACCACAGTGTCTCAAGACGAAAGTCTTTGACCAGTGCGTGTTGCCAGTGATGACCTATGGCACTGAAACGTGGTCGCTTACAATGGGCCTTATTAAAAGGCTAAAACTTACTCAAAGGGCAATGGAGAGGGCTATGCTTGGAGTTTCCCTACGTGATCGAATCAGAAATGAAGAGATCCGCAGGCAAACCAAGGTTACCGACATAGCCCGAAGAATTGCCGAACTTAAGTGGTAGTGGGCAGGGCACATTGCTCGCAGAACAGATGGCCGATGGGGCCGAAAGGTTCTGGAATGGCGACCGCGTACCGGAAGACGTAGCGTTGGAAGGCCTCTTACAAGGTGGACCGATGACCTTGTGAAGGCCGCAGGAATCCGCTGGATGCGGGAAGCACAAAACAGGTCGAAGTGGCGGTGCTTGGGGGAGGCCTATGTCCAGCAGTGGACGTCTTTCGGCTGAAATGATGATGATGATGATGATGACCCCAGTAGAAAGAAGCATTAATATGTATATTTTTTAAATGTTAGGATTTTGATGATGTTTCTATTAATAATAAACCCACGCAGTATGATCCCCCTCATATTTTAAACATCCCTTTGTGCCCTGTTAGGGGTAGATTTTACAAAAACTCGTAAGTCTTTCTTTTGTGTCAGTTATTAACATCGAGTTTCTAGTTCTTCTATTCAAACTTTAACTTTGTTATTTACGAATGCTGCGGCCACATTGTCGTGATAAGGGGAACTACACTTCACGTGGTCTCTCTCGCACACCGCTCAACGTCTCGCTGAGAAACAGAGAGCGCGCAAAGTGTAGTTCGCTTTTCGTTTTATTTCTCAGTAGTCAGTAGCATAGTAATACATAATAGTAGTCTGGATTTGTACCCAGTTGATGGCAATAGGTTCGCCCCTATTACATGGGTACACTTCTGCCTAACTGCCACTTTTATCATCACCCTTTGTTGCAAAATTGGTCTCCATGAAAAGCCCTTTTATTTTAGAGGGATAAAAAGCAGCATAAAACAACTCTGCAGGTACCTACATTCTAAATATTGGTGAAAGGTAATTTGAATTCTGAGATTACCTCTTACGTCCAAACTTACAAACTTTACCTCTGTTTAATATTAATGTAGAATGACATCAAAGAGGAATCAAGATGTATTTTTGCTGAAAATTCATCAAAGACACTTACAAAATTAACAGGCTTGGGTATCCTCAGCAGATAATGTTGGTCATGTGCTTCTAACATCTCACATTTGGAGCAGAGATCATAGTCAGCACAGGTGATACATTTGTAGCGGAAGCCAAGTATTGACTTGTTGCAACTATTGCAAATAATATCACTGTGAGATGATTGTTGCTTCTCCGTTTCATTTGAACCTGAAAAACCAACAGGTTTAATTATTAAATGGTTTGCACATGAAAATAAAGTTTTCTACATGTATTATACATATAAACATAAGTAAGGATTGTAACAGGTGGCATTCTGTAGTTTCTCCCTACCCCCATGGGAAAAAGGCGTGAGTTTATGTTTGTATTAAAAGCTGATAAATTGAAACCAAAACCAACGCACACTGCGCCCGCGCCTGGTTGATTATGGTAATGGAATTTGGCAATCATATGGTGATATGGGATTCTTAGCACCCCTTGCCTCACCGTAGCCTTGACCGGGCTGCCGGGTACTAGGGGCGCATTTTTTTAGTGCTTGTCATTTGGGGGGGGGATTGCTATAATCGCCACGCTTGGCACGCGGGTAAGCGATTAAAGTATGGTGTTAAAATGCATAGAGAACGCCACTGCCCATTCTCTAGTAAGTCCCTTAGTCGCCTTTTATGACACCCACAGGCAGAAATGAGATGGTGCTATTCTTTTCGTCCTGCACCACAAGGAAGCACCTTAAAAACATAAACCTACAACCAATCCAATTCTTGACTACTGGGTGGGTAGCTTTAAAAACTGTGAAAGCACTTTAATTACAGACCTTCGCTCAGATTGTTTGAAAGACTTAAAGTAGGGACAGCATCAGCACACAGATGCTTGTTCTTAATGCTTGATGGAGAGAAGTGGCGGGAACACACACGGTGTGTTAACTTTTTCAGATCTTTTTCCAGCAAATCTACTCTGCCTATTGATTCTAGCCATTGGACCAGACTGAAAAGTAAAAATTGACGTATTCAAATTACACTATAATATATGCTAAAATCAAACCTGTGTACTAAAATTCCTGCTGATCTAGGTACAATTCAATTAATAACTCAATAAATAAGTAAGCCACACCTGCCTTACAGAGTCCTACCGGGATATATACCTATCCCATATTCCGGGGCTTCATGAGCTTAGGAATACAATAAGCTGCTCCAAACGGTCAAAATAATATACATTTATTTACAAAAGTTGAAGTCAACTTATCTCACTGAAGAAGTGAAGACCTAGGGACTATGTATGAGATTAGGGATGTAGAAAAGGCAGGTATGTTATTAACTGACGTTATATTTAGCAAGAATGATGACTACGGATGGACTTATGTGAAAAATTGTTGACGAAATGACAAAAAGCATACCGGTGTCTTTCCTTTGGGAGACTGTAATAATAGAGGTGTTTACTGGTTTTACTGTTCCTGCCGCATCCATACACGCAACAGTAGTTGACCATTTTATGACAAAGAATAGCCAATCAATTAACTAATATAACATGAAATTTTAGTAAAGTAAACATGAAACAAACCACAGAAATCACACAATGTGACAGGAACTAAACCATGGAGCAAGATTGTTTTGATCACAGAACATATAGACCGGTTTTGATTGTCAACAAATAAATGTCAAAAAGTGTTTTGCTGACTTTTTGTTGCTCACTGAAAAAAATATAATCCACAGACTACAATATAATATAGGATTTATAACCTACCAAACAAACAAACTCATAAAACTTCACGCCACAAACATTTTTCTAGCGGCTTCTAAAAGACGCTGGCGGGATAGAGCCATACATAGAGCTAATCATCACGTTACTACTTTAGCGCCATCTGTTATCGAATAGAAGTTATAACATGTTATTAATAGTTTTTCTCAAACTTCTTGCCAAGAAGCACCTAGAATTAGACATAAATAGTGTAAAACGATACAAGCAAGTCGACTTTATTTTATCGTTTTAAACACTATTATAGTTTCCTATACCTACTCAGAACAACTTGTTTAAAACATAATCTATTACTATAGGTACTCTATGATCATTGTGCATGACCTACCTCAATCAAGATCGGCCAGTACGCGATTCTCACATGCCTTAAGAGCCATTTCACGTTTTCGCGCGAATATCGCAGATTTCAGTCGCCTAATTTACCATCTTAGGTAATACTCTGACATTGGTGGATACATGTAAAAAATAGACTAATCCTTCTTTTTGACACTTCATGTAACACATTTACAAAAACTTATTTGTTTACTTTGTGGTGATTAATCTCCCACAACCAGTTTACTGAAATATCATCGCCGAGTCAATTTCAAACTCCTATATCTATCATTAATATTTATAAATTTAACTGAAAAAAATACATAAAGCATCAGAAATATAATTTGATCGACACATACAGTACTAGAATATCGATTCTTAATAACATTAATTAGTAAAAAAATAAAGTCTTATGCCAATTTTTAGGTTTTGTATCGCTAATAAATCGTGATTTTTTGGTTTAAATAAAGCGTAATTACATTTTTTTTTATTGGCGAAATAAACTATGGTTTTTAACAAACCGAATTCTAAAGTTTTATTAAAATCCCTTCATTTAATTAGACATAATATCGTTATTAAAATCACTCTAAATTAGAATAAATTCCGATGCTAAGCGGGCAACCGTTTAGTACGGCGTGAGTGCCGGTCGAGGTAGGACCTGCGCCAAATTTTCCCGCGTCTCGATTTTCGAGCGCACGTATTGTGAACGAATTATTATACTACGACTACAACATTTTGATTCACTTCGTATTTATTTTGCATAAGGTAAGAGTTTAATTTATTATCAAGTTAAGTATTAGTTTAGTAGTTTGAGAATAATTACATATTTTTGTTTTATTAGTTTTAGCAATGGAGCGAAAGGGTTGTGTATACCATTGTGTCAAAAAAAGGAAAAATAAAAATTCTGCAGCCTTAAAGAAAGCAACAGAAGCGAGATATATATAATTTGCGATTCGATTGCGATATTATGTACACAGTAATCGATCAAATAAGTACATATCGACATGAACTATAAAACCGTAATTACAATTTTAAGGATTTGTATACACTGACACTTCGACATATAAAAATATTGATGTTTTTGATAATCATTTATTGATAAAAAAAAATATTTATTCGTAGATATTGAAACTTGACAGCTATTTTGTTTTCATTTCAGAATGAGAAATCGCATGAATCGATCTGATCTGACACACCCTCCCGCTCTGGGTGGAGCGGGAGGGTGTGTCAGACTCTTACTGACTAAAACCCACCCGTATTCCTTCCTGTTGCCTGTGTTGCGGGGGCCTCGGTGACCCATAAGTACCTTCCCGCGACCCCGGCAGGCATCGGCCCTAGTGGACCCCTACTTTGTGCTGACGACATCTGTTTGAGGCGCGCGTGGAATACGACGCGCCGTCGACCCGGGCCTGGTCCTTACCGGACGGTGAGCTACCCATTGCTCACCGTCCGCAAGCCCGCGCCTACGGTGGCCGGAAATCCGCCCGGGATTCCCGACGCCCTGGGCGTCTCCTGCGGCGGCTAGGGGCGAGAGGGCGCGAAACTTGCCTTCCCCTCAACCGTCCCGCCTCCTCCTTCGCGAGCATTACTGCTTCGCAGAAGGAGGTGACGGCTGCCCATGCCCTCTCGCCCGTACCATGGCCTGAACCAGGGCCGGACGCGAGAGGTCTCTGCCGCCGAAATCATAGACCCTAGAAAGGCAAAATCAATGCTTTTACGAATTCATATAATGTAAATGATATGTGATTTTTCCCAGTTCATTTTTATTACATACTTTACATAACATATATTTGTGTTTTTTTTATTAGTCTAGAAAGCTTTAGTAGACTGAATAAATAAAACAACTTTTTTCATAAATCTCTAACCATGGTGCATTACGATTATAAAGGCCCAAGACCGTTTAGTCCATCTCAACACTCGCGCTACACTGCTTGCATTGTGTATGTGTGGATAGCTGCGCACACATACACAATACTGCCGTCTTTTACCTAAACTCGAGCGCAATAATTTTGTGAAATGGCTCTTAACTGCTGTGCCTCTAATCCTCCATCCTACAATAGGTAGCTGGCCAAACAATAATTAGGTATAGCTAAAGTGACCATACGTCCCGTTTAGAACGGGACTGTCCCTTTTCTCGGTCACCTGTCCCGTTGTCCCCAGACAAAGCTCCGGGACGCAAAATAGTCCCGTTTTCCGAAACCGCGCAAAAATTCCTCTGAAAAATTATTATAAATATAATTTTATAATTTAATAATTACTGTCAGAGGAACTTTGCTTTATTATTTGTATTAAGCTGGTGAACCGGTGATTGATTTGTTATTTCACAATTTGCTAAAATAAAAATAATTCGGTACCTATAATTAATCTGAATATAATTATAGAGAATATTAATTGTATTAAGTTACGCTTTTGATAAAATAAAATTGTTTAATTTCAATGTTAACCTGATATCTGACGTATTTATACCCATGTCCCATTTTGGGTTAAAAAATAATGGTCATGGCTTTATAAGTACCTAGCATAATCTTTTCATTTCATAAAACGATCGATTTTTATTAATAAACGCAACATTGATGATAACCCATATTTTAACCGACTTCAAAAAAAAAAGAGGAGATTCTCAATTCGACTGTAGGATGTTTTTTTGTATGTGTTAGTTAGGCGATTTCTCCGTTAATTATGAATTGATTTTGATGATTCCTTTTTGTTCGGTAGGTGGTCCCGTATACATTTTATTTAAATCAATTAAGCGCATTTTGAAAAATCAACAACAACAAAAAATATGTACCTACATAGATAGATGACGTTAAAGTTTGTGGTTCCCTTCAGCAAAAGTTTTGATGATTGAGGACTTTCAATCTTTGTTTTAAAAGTCATCACAGAAACATTATCCAAGAACAAAGAAGATTGTAAGTATGTATTTGGTACTCGTATTTGTAAGGAGCCGTCATAATAAATATACCTACATTAATACTTATTCTTAAAGAAAACTACCTAGTATGTTCACCCACCTTTATGTATGTTCACCGATTTCTCCGTCAATTGTGGACAAATTTTGGTAATTCATTTTTTGTTTGAAAAGGTAGTATGCTCTCCAGATGGCTCTATTGTCACCAAGTCAGAATCTGCCGAAAAATCCTCAGATTTTATAGGCTCATCTATAGTGATTTGGGTATTTCTAATAGTAACTTATGCATTTGCTCTCGAAAAGCATCATTTGGTGAAGTGGAACTGATGATGAAGACCACAGATGGCCACCGGAACTCCATAATAATAAGTATTTTACGGGTTGCGATTCAATTAGGTACTTTAATATGGTTGCTCAGCAATTTATGCTCGTCACAATGCAAATGGTGCAGTGGAACTGATGGTGACTTATCAATTAACGTCCTTGTATGGGGAAAAGCAATATTTTGTTACAGGTGATGAACAGTTGACATTAGGCTATTGTAACTTAGATAAATTACAAACTGATCCGCTAAAAAGTGAAAAATAAAAACTTTTTAGAATAAAAGGACTTCTTTTCGTGAAGAAAAAAATGTGTGTGTGAATACCTATCTACAGTAAAGAAATTTCCCCTTTACCGATCATCAAGCACACTGATCATAATTATTCATCATACATACTTATTATATGTATTTGCATGATGACTGGTAATTTAATAGGCTGCGACATTTGCATTACGTCAAAATATGATCTGATGAATTAATAGTGCAAGTAAAACAAGTCCTAGATGAGAAGGTGATGAAATAATTTACACAAAGTAAAGCGCGCTAAAGTCGCGGCCGTTACCACTGGGCCACCACTGCTCTGAATGCCACTTGCCATGTGTAATCAGCAGTGAGCAGTGGTGGCCCAGTGGTAACGACGGCGACTTACGAGTAGGTCGTAGGTTCAAACCCTGACAGGCGCTATGCTTTGTTTAAATTATTTCATTACCACTGCTCTCAAAACGGTGAAGGAAAACAACGTGAGGAAACCGGAATGTCCTAGAACCAAAAATTCGTAGACATGTGTCATCTACCAACCCGCACTGGGCCCACGTGGTGGATTACGGCCCACTCCCTCACACCGGGAGGAGGCCTGTGTCCCATGCAGCAGAGGGAACATGAGGCTGATTATGCATGTGTTAATCTGTATGTAGTAGTAGCATTCTCAGGACATATAATTATAATACTTAATTGTAGATTTGTTGAAATAAAAGAGAATGAGCAAAATAAAAGAGAGGCCTATGCCTAGGAGTGTGTGAAGTTGAGCCATGGATGATGATGATTTACAACAGTAGATACTGGCAGTGTGGTTGATCGGGATAGTTAGATTAGATTCAAAGTCAACTTATACGAAACGAATTTTGACACAACAGCAGCTCGGAACTATGAACAAGCCCTATGATTAAGAATAGATGAGAGCAGTCCAGTATCAGCATCTTTCCTACTTTCAAGAATTGGGTTACTAATTACAAGCAAAAAATAATTGTTTATTTACATAATCAAATTACAAGATGGTTATTAACATTAACTAAATTAAATTAAAACTAAGGTAATTGGTCAAGGATAGCTAATGAGGTACAATTGATTTTCTATTGTTTGACTCCGAATCGCTTCTCAGGTTAAACCTAAAAAAGGCCCTCGAGGCATTGTACCGAGGATGCTGGCGGCATTTACTCGCTGAATTGCAATGCTGATGCGTTGCACGAGAAAGCCAGCTTTTCGGTCACCAGTTACCTACATCAACTAGACGTTTCGCGATTTCCGCAAATAACTTATGCGCACTGGGACCCCACGGACCGAGGTTCTCGATGCCAAAGGGCACAAAGTTGTACTCTCTGCCAAGGCAGCATGTTTAATAATTTTCAGATTTTCGGCATTTTCTGCCGCTGCACCCGCTTTAGAAGTAGTCCGTTGGAGGTGGGACGTGCCAGTGTGTCTACACAGGTAGCGTCCCACCCAAGCATCCGTCCCTTAACTCCACGGAACCAAAGACACACCATCAGATATTTTGCAATCATCTCTGACAATGCCAGTCGGCTCAAGAGGCGCAGGCACATTGATGCTGGCAAGAGACCGGCAGATTATGTCATTAAGTGTCATATGTCTTGAAAAGCGGCCTGCACTTTTTTGACAACAAAGTCCGTGGTGACCCAGTCGGTCCACGTCCGTGCCACAAGGGCGTATGTGTGGAGTGCATACCGTGACCCCAAGCCACACACCAGTCCCAGGACGAAGCGAGGTCGGATCCAGGAAGGTACCTACTGGTATATGGAGAAGGATGGGCATGTAGCCAATGACCGGTCTCTCTGGCTCCGACCGCCTCCGCCGTCTTGCGTGCTCCGGACCTGAACTGCGGCTCAGAATCGATTTTTATGTTAAACCGTAATAAATATCGTCCCAGCTCCTTTGAGATTTTGGGTTGTCTGGAAATTCTATACCCGGGCGAGCAATTTTAAAAGCATTCTTGGTATCGTCCAAGCCCGCTGTCTCTTAGTTTGTGGGCAAAGCCAAACATTACCATCAGTCGTAACGTGCTATGGGTGGACGACAAAAAGGCTGGGGAAGCAACTCTCGAAATTTTGCGGATTCCTAAGCCGCCAAACCGAATAGGGTGCTTGTAATCAAGATGGTTCATTGAGCTGAATATTTAAAATCATTTCTAAACTAGTTTTGACTAAATAGTCTATCGTCAAAAGCAAATTTGGATGTTTCCAAAATGGGCTACAGCGAACCACATAAGTAAATTTAGGGACAAAAAGGCAAAACGTTAGAATTACAAGAGCAAAATGAGGACTAATTTCGAGTAAACATGCAATTTGCGAGACTTTGGAATTTAGAAACAGTGTTAGTAACATAATCAGGAAAAGTTTCTTCAAAGATGGGAGAACCCAGGACGCAAAGTGACCTTCTTCCTTTTTTTTTAATAGGTATAGAGTTCACATTGAATTCTAAACCAATATTTTCGAAATTTGTTTTAATATCTGACAAGTCAGATAACACAGTGTCCACATCGCCCTCCAGGGTTCCGTCATTGGGCACGGCACAAATGTGGCGATAAATCCCCTCTATGATGAGAGTCCCCTCTTTGAGGAGTGGCTGGAGAGACGCCACGGCATCCTCACCTTCCGCCTGACGCAGGTCCTCACCGGACACGGCAGCTTCGGGAGGTTCCGTTAGGTTGTGTCAGATAAGGCGGGAGGAAACGCCTGGGTTTCACCACTGTGTGGATCACCCGGAGCATACGGTGGAGGTCTGCCCGGCTTGGGCAGAGCACCGCCGTGTCTTCGTGGAGGCGATCGGCGGCAGAGATCTCTCGCGTCCGGCCTTGGTTCAGGCCATGATACGGAGCGAGAGAGCATGGGCAGCCATCACTTCCTTCTGCGAAGCAGTAATGCTCGCGAATGAGGAGGCGGGACGGTGAGGCAAAGGCAAATTTCGCGCCCTCTCGCCCCTAGCCACCGCAGGAGACGGACTGGGCGTTGAGAATCCCGGGTGGATTTCCGGCCACCGTAGGCACGGGCTTGCGGACGGTGGGACACCGTCTGGTAAGGACAAGGCCCGGGACGAGCGCGCGTTGTGTTCCACGCACGCAGGCCTAAAAGAGATGTTGTCAGCACAAGTGTAGGGGTCCACTAGGGCCGATGCCTGCCGGGGTCGTGGGAAAGTCCGGAAGAGATACCGAGGCCCCTGGCAACACAGGCAACGGAAGGAACACGGATGGGTTTTAGTCAGTAAGAGTCTGACACACCCTCCCGCTCCGGCCAGAGCGGGAGAAGTTATTTGATAATTTCCAACCCAAAAAAAAAGGTTTACGTCATCCAAATACCAAAAAAATTTCGATTTAAATTTTTGAATAATGGGATCTATAGCCAAGCTAGAAATTGCTGGCCCGAGGGGATCGCCCTGCTGACAGCCGACCTCCGAAGAAAGTTCATGGGAACGATAAATTCATTTTGAAGGGTCTGCGTAGCAGGTAAGAAGGTATTGATACACGAGTAGTTCCAGAATTTTGTTTTTAACTTCTGTCAGCATGGCATCCCTGTTTACTGAATTGAAAGCATTTTTGATGTCAATTTTGACTACAATTTCACAATCATCATACGAAAGGTAGGTTCTTAAGGCATGGACGGCTACCTCACACCCACCTTTCGCGGCTAAACCTAATTGTACAGGTTCGAAAACAGACTGTAATTTAGATTTGATATGTCTCACCGCAATTTTCGATGCCAAACGTCTTAAAGTTGACCCTCCACAGCAATGGGTCTCACCTCCGTCCTTTTTTGTTAGAAACTTTCAACCTTAGTGTAACAGCACTCGACTAGACTTAAGTAGTCTCGAGATTCACCATCTCGAGACATCAGAAGTCCAAGTTTTAATATTGTAAAGGGAGTCAATTAATTAGGAAACATTCTGATATAGGCTCGTGCAGACTGGCGCGATATCTCGGGGCGGCAGGCAGCGCGACACTTTCCAAGATTTCATTGAAATTCTGCTACTAGTTTCGTGTCACGCTGTCGCGTCGCGCCTGTCTGCGGGAGCCTTATCTCTCCCATTATTATAGATCTGCTATCTTGTGGTCGAATCAATGTCTGTGGTTTGTCGTGGCGCCTGAATTACTTATTGTGGTTAAGTAACTTGATAATTAATGTGACTCAATGAGACAACGAGTGTTGAATGAAATCGTATGCGCCGGTGTACCTAAAAGGTACATTGTTTGTAAAACAACTGCATTCTAACTGGATTCCAATGACTCAAGAAATTTCAACATGGCAATTCATAGTGGCACGGATTCAATAAGAAACCTGTAACCGTATTCAGTACAATGATTAGGTAGCGAGTCTCCGGTCGCATAGGTGAGACTAGCGTTGCAAAACTTTGAAAGTATTCGCAACAATTCGGAAATATTCAAAAGAATACTTCGATTGGAAGGGGTACTACCACAGCAAGAATGCAGAGTAAAATAAATACCTGTTGTAAGAATTAAGCAGTTAGGTAACGCTAGTCCCGTGGGACTTAAACTTTGAAACCAAAGTCTAAAAAACGAACAGTTATCTATGAAGGCTCAAATATCAGACCTTACTCTTAAAGCGACGACAGCGGATAGTAAAATTCACATCATTCAATCAAAAATCACTGAAATAAAAAATGGTACAGTGGCAAACGAGTCTGGGTCCCAGTTTGATGAGAACATTATGTATGAGCTGCAGGATCGGGCATCCAGAGAGAAAAATGTTATCTTGGTGGGCGTCCCAGAATGCAAAGAGTCGACTGATGACCAAGGCCACTTATATGATACTAATGAGGTAATTGCTATTCTAAACAATTTAACTCCAGACTGTCCAAAACCCTCAAATTTGTTTCGGCTCGGTAAATATAATCCGGCTAAAGACCGTAATATTAAGGTTTGTTTCGAAATTTCGCATACAGCTAAGCTGCTGCTTCGAAATAGAAATAAACTTCAAAGCAATATGAAGATTTACTCCGATCAGACACCTGCACAACAGAATTACATGAAGGAGCTGAGGAACTTGCTCGCACAGAGAATAGCAAATGGTGAAAATGGCATCTCAATAAAATATGTAAAAGGAATGCCAAAAATCGTTACGATCAGTGATTCAAAAAACTAAAAACTTCAAGCATTGCTAGTATAGGAAATAGCGCAAACAAACAGAATAGCGACACTTATCAAGTACTTAATAATTACCAAAATATAACTACTACTAAATCAAGCCTTAACTTTTTCTACGCTAATGTCAGAAGCATATGTAGCTTAGGCAAGCTGGATGAACTAAACTGTATACTCCGCTCTTTTAGAAAATGCATACACATTGTCCTATTAGCTGAAACATGGATACGATCTGATGAACAGGCTAAACAGTTTCATATAGAGAATTATAGTCATTACTACAATATCCGAACTAACGTTGTCGGTGGCGGCGTATCAATCTATGTACATAACAACCTGAAACATGAACTATCAACGTCAACTTATATCTGTGGAAACAATTACTTATGCATACATTTACCCAAGTACGCAGTGAACATTGGGGTTTTTTATAGGCCGGGACACTCAAATTTTAATGACTTTTTATCTACTTATGAGAACCAACTTCTGCAAAAGAACAGGACTATCGTGTTCGGTGACACAAATGTCGACCTGCTCCAACAGTACGACTAGACGATAAAGTGCCATGATAACTGAATCTGGCTATAAACTAGTCAACAAAATAGCTCCGGAATATTGTACTCGTGAATCAGTAGCCACAAAAACTATTATAAACCACAATGCTACAAATTTAAAGCAAAGTCATTTCCACATGGCTATAATCGAGTCATCTTTGTCAGATCACAAGAATATCTACATGGAACTAAAACGAGTAATACCTCCGCAGAAACAAAAAGTACAGTACGAGGTCGTAGATTATGAGAAATTGTACGCAATGATTGCATTGTCAAACTTTGATGAGAAATTCAATGACTATTACAGCTTAGATGAGTGTATAAAAAAAGCTATTATCGAAACAAAAACAAAGAAGTACAAAGTATTAAATCAGCCACAAAAGGAATGGATTAACAGACAACTAATTATTGGAATTAATGAGAGGAATACTTTATGGAGCGAACTAAAACACGACCCTAAAAACAGCAATCTAGAGACAAAGTCTAAAGCCAAAAGAGACTATGTAGCAAGCTTAATCAAGAGTACAAAAGAGACATATTTTTATGGAGAGTTCAAGAAATGCGCAAAGAAGCCCAAAAAAATGTGGACATTAATAAATACCCTCTCAAATAATAACATTGTTCCTAGCTGTGCTCCGTCAAAACTAAAAACCGAAAATAGTAGCATAGCTACGGATCCCATTGAGATATGCGAAATTTTTAATAGTTTCTTTGCAAATATAGGGACACAACTAGCAAGCCAAATACCATGTACACTCATACACAACAAAAATGAATACACCTTACCGAATCTTAACTTAACTGGACACTGTGAACTATCTCAATTTAAATCATGCACAGCTTCTGAGGTATCTAAAATTATAGACGACTTGGATCCCAATACAAGCACAGGAATTGATGGTATTAGTACCAAGGCACTGAAATGCATAAAAAAACTAATTTTCCAAAATGTAACAGATTGCCTAAATAAACTTTTAATGGACGGTCTCTTTCCGGATAATTTAAAAATAGCTAAAGTCACCCCAAAAAAAAAAAGCTGGTACCAAATCAAATCCCGGGAATTATCATCCAGTTTCAGTCCTACCAATATTATCTAAATATTAGAAAAAAATATATTTAAAAGGTTAGACGAATATTTGACTGAAATTAACTTCATATATATTATGATCAACAATATGGCTTTCGACCCAAATCTAACACCCTTGGCGCAACTATAGACTTGATAACTACAATTAAAACAAAGATTGACCAAAAACAAGTAGCGCTAGGAGTCTTTGTTGATCTAATGAAGGCGTTTGATACAGTCAGTCACACACTTCTATTACAAAAACTGGAAAGTATTGGTATAACTGGAACCGCTTATAAAATGCTAAGCTCCTATTTAAGTGATCGATATCAGGTTGTAAAAATCGGGGCTTACCAAAGCACGCCTAAACCCTGAACATGTGGCGTACCACAAGGTTCTATTTTGGGGCCCTTATTGTTTCTAGTATATGTAAATAACTTACACCAAGCAGGCTTGCAAGGTCACCTTGCCCTTTATGCAGACGATACATGTCTATTTTATTTTGGAGATAACATGAATGTTATAACAAAAAATGCCCAAGATGATTTAAATATACTACAAAATTGGTACCAGTGCAATCTTTTAACTATTAACGCTTCCAAAACCTCATATATAATTTTTAGTGCAAAAAATAAAAAACTCCGACTACCCTGATCTAAGCATAAACGGAGAAGTACTGAAAAGGACTGATCAAGAAAAATACCTCGGACTAACTCTTGATAGCAATTTGACATGGAAACCACACCTTCAACACATTAAAAACAAACTTTCATCATTGGTGGGCTCACTACATAAAATAGTTAGATGTATTCCAAAAAAAGTTCGGCTAGTAATATACAACTCCCTTGTTAAGCCTCATTTATTATATCTTATCGAAATATGGGGTAACTCATCTAAAACTAGTCTAAAACCAATCCAAATTCTACAAAATAAAATAATAAAAATACTACACAACTATGATTTCTTAACACCGTCAAAAACGATTTACAAAGAGACAAAGCTATTAAACATCAAACAACTTTATATATTTAACACATGCATGCTTATCTATAAAATCATTCACAAACTTATTCATTCACGCATTACATTCACAACAGAAGGTGAAATAAGCAAATACTCATCTCGTCGAGCTTGTCACCTGGTATTATCTAGAGTAAGAACAAACTACGGTAAAAATAACCTAACCTATGGGGGAGCACAGCTTTATAATAAACTTCCCAAGGATGTAAAAGAAGCGACTTCACTCAACATATTTAAAAATAAATTATTCACTTTTATTTACAACGACGAAACACTATAATATTAATTGCGTTGTGTTTATTTTGGTTTAAAACAGCAACATCTTTTAACTTGTGCCACCTCCTTATCTTAGGAATGCAGTGAACTCGCTTCCAATTTTGTTGACAACGATCATACTTTATTTTTTGCGTTTTGTTTTTCTTCTACCCGCACTGATATAATATAACTAGTAATAAGATTTAATGTTCTCATGTAAGTGACGATTGTCTTAATGAGAATAAAGTTCTTTAAACCGAAGTCTACGACTACGTAGTGATGATCAACTATCAACTTTCACTGTCTGGGAATGGAACCCTGACGTCACAGATTCTGGAGCCCTTGCTCCTGTCTCCTGCTAATACAATACAAAGTCTATAAGATATTAACTCAACTACAATTCAATCACACACATTTAGGTCTAGGTACTATAGTATCGTCAATATTATAAAAATAAAAATAGGCATCTATCTGTTATATTTATCTACTTGAACTTTTTATACTTTAAAAATAAATCCAGACCGTCACAAGCGCCTTTATCGTCATGTTTTGTTACGAGTACAACAAAAAAAGTCATTCAGTTGTCAGTAACGAACTGACCTCAGAGCGCATCATAACAATATCAAGTCAGTCACCTCTCCAGTTTTCAAGGTTTTAATCTAGAATGTAATGGAACACGTCTGGCTCCCAGACGATCAATATCCACCCTTTAAGCACACAGTTACATATTTTCAAATAAATTTACAACACCATACGCACACAGCCTGAGGCTCGTGAATTCGCGATGCAACTCGATTACGACCCCAGATGTCGCACCAATCGGTCAGTATATAAACTGGTCGGCCGCTGAAACAGTACGTTATTCCCAGTGTAACTACACGGTGAAAAACAAGTTTGTTTACCAAAACATTTAACACTCCAAACAATAATAATTATGTCTCTGTTACCATTTATGCTCGGAGCAGCCCCTCACCGCATCGCCGACCAGGATTTCGGTTTGGGCATTACTCCTGATGACCTGCTTGCTGCTGTGGTCGCTCCAATGTGGACCAGGGAGTACTACAGGCCCTGGCGACAGATGGGCGTGGCAGCCAGGGACAAGGGGTCCACCATCGTGTCTAACAAGGAGAAGTTCCAAGTCAACCTGGATGTGCAGCACTTTGCTCCCGAAGAAATCAGTGTGAAGACGGCTGATGGATACGTGATCATTGAAGGGAAACATGAAGAGAAGAAAGACGAGCACGGATTCATTTCTCGTCAGTTCACCAGGCGCTATATCCTGCCTGAGAACTGTGACCCTGCAACTGTGGAATCCAAGCTGTCTTCCGATGGTGTGCTAACTGTTATTGCTCCGAAAGTCTCTACGACGGCGAAGAACGAGAGGACTGTCCCGATCTCTCAGACTGGACCAGTCAGGAAGGAGATCAAGGATGCTGCCAGCCAGCCAACTCCCCAGGCCGACGCCAACGGAACAGCTAAGTGATCGTCATGTGACCGCAACACGAAGATGAAATCCTGCTCTGTGTATCAGCTCGACCTTTGCTTGCAAACCTTTAATATTCAATTTCAATGTGATATAAAAATCTACTGATTTAAAACGTTTGTGTACCTAATAATTTTAATCAGTGTTAGTATTTTTTTAATAAATTTTCCTATGGCTGTATTTTGAAATTCAATTTTTCTCTTTAAAATAAATGATGGCAGTTAAGGTATACCTAAAAAAATTGAGGGGTAGGTATAGATGTCAATCCGTCTCTATCCAGTTTTTGAAAATGTTCATAATCAGCCTATAATGTTCCCACTGCTGGGACACAGGCCTCCTCTAGGTGAGAGGGAGTGGGCCCTAATCCACCACGCGGGCCCAGTGCGGGTTGGTAGATTTCACATGTATTCGAATTTTGAATTTTTGAAAATGTTCACAGCAGTTAAAAAAACATTCCGTGGCTTAATAAATCTTAAAATTTTAGGAGATATATTCTAGTTTTATAAAAAAAACTAGTTTTACCGGCTCATAATTAATTTAATAAGAGTAGGTAGCATTAATATCTTATGCATAAAATTCAATTGAAAAGTGGATAGTGGAGATTTTGCACCTCAACCCTGGAAATAGGCGGTTGGACTTCATTCATAGGAACAAGGGCAGTTTTGCACGTAATAAGCATAAAAACAGTAGGACGGCGATGATAGCTGCTGTTCGGTGATTGGTCGAAACGGCGGTTTTGCATTTAAGCAACTGGATAGTTATTGACGGCGGTTTTGACCGTAACTGATTTTACAGAACCATGGATAATGTGATTGAGTGTTACCAGCCACAAAAAAACATATTTTGTTTTTTAATGGACATAGGCGGTTTTGCATCTATACCCCTCATAAAAACCACCACCGAAATAAAATCCTAGCTTATAGTATGCATCAAACTTTATAGCGGTTCTGAAGTGCGCTACTCGCTGCGCAGTACCGTACCCCTCACCCCCGCTGACACTTGAATTCGTTACTGCGCAGTGACTCGCCTCATGTTCCGAGCCGCCATAAAGTTTGAATCGGGCTGTACCTACTTGCTAACAGGCTCTAGATCGAGTGATCTAGAGCAGCTAGCAAGTACAGCATTATGAGTGTATTAGCTACGTAGTTGTTTAGTAACTTAACTACTTATCTAATACACTCATAATATAACACCACGCCCGTATTTCCCGAAAGGTAAGGCAGACGTATACCTATAGTACACCCACATTTCACTAGTTATTATAATCCCCCCAGCCCAGTTCAGTTATAGTCCTACCTATATAAATAAATAAAATTAAAGTGTCTGTTTGTAATGTCAAAATAACACCTCCACAAGCACCGTATAAACTCTCATAATATTTTTGTACAAAACCCAATGAAATAAGTGTTTACATAAAAATAGAAGTTATTTAGGTTCTTAGCAACCATGCTGGTTTTAGTATCAGCGAGTAAGGATTTATTCATACATACATAAACTCACGCCTTCCTTCCATGGGGGTAGGCAGAAACTATAGAACGCCACCTGCAGGCTTAGCATGACACTCTCTATTTCTTCGAAGAATAGACACGGCTCTTTCTATACAAAGTGACATTTCGTTTCTCCTTTTTTGACATCTCACCGTAGAAATCCAAAAATGGAGAAACGAAATGTCACTTTGTATAGAAAGAGCCGTGTCTATTCTTCGAAGAAATAGAGTGTCATGCTAAGCCTGCAGGTACACTCCTTACATACTCCTTATGCTTCGTTTACGTTCATACATCTGGGTCATAATACGTGCACGCCGGTTGCGAGTACTACACACCTGACCTTTCTAAAGATCATTACCAATTAGCTCACTATAAATGTCCTCCTAGGGCGTCCCCTCACGGCGTTTCCACTCAAATCTGCCTTGTACTTTTTGTTAGTCGCCTGTCATTCAACCTCTCAACATGACCAAACCATCTAACCATACTCTTTTCAAATGTTTGTCACTATATTCATTTAAACCATACTGTGCCTTATCACATCATTTTTCAGCCTATCATTATAGTCACACCACACATGCTTCGCAAAGAATGTATTTCCTCATCATTTATTCTACTTTCATGCTTCTTTTGCCACACCCAACATTCACTTCCATACATAAGTGTAGGCACCAGCATACCATTGTGAAAAGCCAGTCGAGCCTTTTTTGGCATCGACTGGTTGGTCAAAATAGCATGTATAGACTATATTTCCCGACTTTTCTGGACTTTATTTATATTCACTTTATTTTCTGCATTTCTCTCCTTTCCATATCTTCATCAATCTTTCCATCCCTTGTAAACTGACTCCCCAAATATACAAACTTACCTACTTACTTGCTCCGCACTCTTATCATTTATTTTCACATCACACACCGGTATATCCTCTTCTCTCTCAAACATTGCTTTCGAAGATTGATACAAGCTCTAAGGGCAACAGATATATCTTAGCGACTGTGCGTTCTATCACAATAGCAAAATCACACGTTTCAGCGATTACTTCAGGCTGCATCGCGTTTTGGCGACTCGTTCCGTTTGAGTAGGTACCTACGGTATCAAAATTGTGTTGCTGAATTTTTTGGCGGAAAGATTAAAGCATTGCTTTGTCTTAAGACAATAATACAAAATATGGCAATAAGCAGCGCCTCCAAAATTGCACAAAATTTTAAATTTATTAATAAAGAGCGTGAAAACGTAAAGGCGTCTTTCGTCGATATTGTTTCTTAGCATTTCGTATATTGCTTTTGCAATAGTGTGTATAGTGTATTAGGTCCACAAGGACAAAGACAAAGCAATTACATTAATAAGCAAACAATTTTAAATGGAAAAGCATTCATATTGCAATGCAATCAATTTTTTATTCAAAACAAAAATATGAGTGTAATATTGCGCAAACTGTGGTAAATCGTACATCACGCCCCCGCCTCTACTCCCTAAAAGGGTAAGTAGAGGTGTACAAACTACCAGGCCATGCCCTTTTTGTAACAATTTAAAATTACCGTTCTCCGTAGACTGCTTGTTTGCCTAATTAATGATGAGATTTTTTTTTTGTTGGGTAGGCTATTATCAAATGACTTCTCTCGCTCTGGGCGGAGCGGGAGGGTGTGTCAGACTCTTACTAACTAAAACCCACCCGTGTTCCTTCCGTTGCCTGTGTTGCCAGGGGCCTCGGTAATCCTTTCAAACTTCCACGCGACCCCGGCAGGCATCGGCCCTAGCGGACCCCTACACTTGTGCTGAATTCTCATTGACGCGCGCGTGGCACAACGCGCCGTCACCCCGGGCCTGCCCTTACCGGAGCCAAAAAAGGCATTGGGATAAAAAACGCATTGTCTTCGAAACTGAACCATGTAAAGTTTCAACTCTGTAGAAAACGAGAGCAGTGGTGGCCCAGTGGTAACGGTCGCGACTTACGAGTTGTAGATCGTAGGTTCGAATCCTGACAGGCGCTTTACTTTGTGTAAATTATTTCATCGCCACTGCTCTCAAAACGGTGAAGGAAAACATCGTGAGGAAACCGGCATGGGGTTGGATCTAGTATCGTTTGGCAGGAGTTGGGGGGTAAAAGGGGCTAAAGTTGGTAGGGTTTGGGTCCCCGATTATAACGTTACCACTCTTATTAAAAGGTAATGCATATTTTTCGAGAAATTAATAAAAAATGTTTCCAACCTCAAATCCGATAAGAAGCGAAAAACGAAACGTTTAAAATGGGCGATTGACAACCAAATCTGCCCCAGCATCTGTAGTCAGTATCCAGTATCCAGTATCAGTATTTGTAGTCAGTCCATGGTATAAAATGTCGGGCAAATTCGATAACACGGAACGTAAACAATAAAACAGGTATGCCATTTGCGTCATGTGTCACTGTCATTTGTTTTCGATCGTTCCGTTTCTCCTCGAGTTGCGTGAATTTTTTCTCTGTGTTTGTACTTCCACTGATCGCATGTGTACAAAAGGCAATGTTACTACTGTTACTAGGAGAACTTAGGATGCAAGAACGAGCGAAGCGAGCTCGGGACTTGGGGCACCCCGACTCGGACAGGTTAGGTTCGAAGGGGATGGCGGGGTCTAGTGAGCGAGCGGAGCGAGCGAACTCAGACCCCGCTATCCCCTTCGAGGTTATTTTTTTTTTAAACCCTAGTGGCCCGCGAAGTGGGCCTCATACTACGCCTTTTAATCGACTTTAAGTGTTTTGAGGTTAGGTTACAATAATTTGTTTTTCTCAAGAACGGTGCGTTACCTTTTCATGGGAGTGGTGCCAGGGGGCAGGGAGCACCCCTCCCCCAATCTCCCCCGCGAAACTGGGCTCATACTACAGCTTTTTAAGCGTCTAAGAGTTTTGAGGTTAGGTTACAATAATTTGTTTTTCTCAAGAACGGTGCGTTACCTTTTCATGGGAGTGGTGCCAGGGGGCAAGGTGCACCACCCCCAAACCTCCTCCCCCACTCCCACCCCCCTTCTCCTGCCAAACGATACTAGATTTTTACCCTTAATATTTATAAAATTGTCGAAAAAATCATAAATTGATATCCATAGATCGATAGTTTACTGTCCACTCTCGCGACTCTCTACGCAAAAGCGCAACAACAGTAACCTGTACGCCACAGTCTATTTCCGAATATACGTCAAGCGGTGACGTCATTAGCGCTACGGGAGACTGCTAGTGATTTCCTACATTTATTATTATGATCGGTGGTTTTTTTTTTATAATTTTATTTATTACTTGCGAGAATAACGCAATTAAGACTGATTCTATAATTGTTTTTTTTTTGTTTGTTTACCATCTAGTTTTATAAGGTATTTTAGTTTAAATTCAGATGTCACGAAAATCTTAATTGAATGAAATTTATTGCATTGTTCAGTAACTTATGTCAATATACTGAACGTTATTAGAAAAGTACGACAGCAAAAGGACTTGGATGACATAATTTGCCAATTTACGAAGAATCAGAGTAATAATTATAATAAATTGATTAAATTGTTTTAAATACTATATGATTATTATTTATTATGTCCCATAATAACACATCCCTACTCACATGCCAGGAAGTTGTCAAAATTCGTGCCAGCCACGCCAGTCGTGTCTTCCCGACAGCGGATGACGTCACGAACGAGATTAGTGATATACCTTATTATTATTTGATTTATTCGTATGTAGTTTTAATGTGTGCTTTTAGGTTGTTTAGAACTTTGTAACTGGTGTTTAATAATAGTATTATACCAAATAGGGTCAAATTAAATAAAATAATAATGCAACGAGTAATATTTTGTTTAAAAAATATGGAATGAAAAGCAATGATTAATTGGTTATCGATAACTTATCGATAAGATGTTGGAATCCCTATTTTTTTGTAGGTATTTGCGTTGAATTTGTGGCTTGGCGTAGCAGTGGCGCCGATGCGTTTACGCTCTGGCGTTCAAAAGGTATAGGGTCGCAAGCAACACCAAATAAATACTAAGACATAGGGACAGAGATGTAAGTGTACATGCAATACCGTCTGTCATCTATTGGATTGGGAGGCATGATTATAATGTAGTTGATCTGTGTGAGGTGTGAGTGTTGTATTTTTTAATAAAAATATAATAGCTTCAATAATTGTAATAGCTGGTGTTTAATAGGTTAAGAAAATACCTACCTATCCTTTCCATCCATCTAAAGGGGATTTTTGTAATGCATAAAATTAGATTAGTTATTACAATTATTTATTGAAGTAATCACTTAACAGTCTTGAATAATAATTAAACGTATTAAATAAAGGAACCTCCTGGGAGAATCGTAGTTACGCCTTTGCACAGGATTGTTGGTCACTGGCTTGACACGATCCTTCTACATCTTCCGTGGTTTCTTGAGCTTCTCTACGAACCGGCCCAGTTTGAGAGATAGGTACAACTCGTTCACCTTTAACAGGCTCCACTTTTCTAGGTGCAGAAACCGTCAGGATACCGTCACTAGAGAGCTGAGAAATCACGTCCTCTGATTTTGTACCTTCAGGCAGAGCATACCTCCTCACGAACTGACGGGACACAAATCCATGTTGATCTTCTTTCTCCTCATGCTTAGCTTCAATTACCACATACCCGTCAGCAGTCTTCACTGATATTTCTTCAGGTGAAAAGTGCTGGACATCAAGGTTGACTTGGAACTTATCTTTGTCAGTGTCTTGATGGTTGATCCCAGATCTTTATTCAGCTGCGACAGGTGCCTCCAAGGTCTGAAATAGTCGTGCAGAGTCCAAGGTGACATCATGGATGTCAGGAAATCGTCGGTAGTCAGCGCCAAACCGAAAGATTGGTCAAACAGTCGGTTTAAACCACGATTTTGTCGATGAGAAGTTTGATACGTATCTTAATCCGATGCCGAAGAATAAAATTGCGGTAGTCAAGCAGTACGAGAATCCGCTGAAAGTCTTCATTTTCACATACAGTTATTTCTTCGAGTGTTTCTTCGATGTGTTCAACCCTGATTGCTTGACTGAATTCACTGACAGTCGGCATGTTGCCCGTGTTTATATACGTGCCCCGACATCTAGCGACGAGTGGATAATTCTGGAATTCTCTACTGAGATCGCAGACGTCCTTGCACTGAAAATAACCACGTTTGTTGATGTTTGTTATCTTCAAAACATTGACAGAGTGCTCTCTGATTGGGCCAACAAACATACCTGCCTGCCTGCTTGATGTAATTATTATTGGTTATTCGGAATTTGATAACATTATCACGAAATTTCACAATAATTACCGATAATGATTAATAATACCTACGGATTATTTTATCAGCATGGATTGGAGAAAATAAGATTAACCAGCACTTAGGATTATTACATCATCATTATTCATCATTCTCCTGCTCTTATCAATTTATTTGTGGTCGGCGCAACATGTCTTTCTAGCACCAGCACAAGTCATTAGACTTACATATCAAAGAAAAATATGGAAGTATTGAGAACTTTCTACGCTACAAATCACTTGAAATAATTACAACAATAAAATGTTGTTTTGTGCCATCTAGCGGGGAGTAGCAGCAGTTAGAAGCATTTTAACAGTAGAAAGGGTCACTGCCTTTTTAGAACGTTATCGAACGACTGCAGACTTGAGTATGGTACCCAGATAGAACTTATCGAAATTTCTTGAAAGTTCTGTTATCCATGCGATACTACTTGTACAAGTTGTGTAGGTATACGTTATAAATAGCTGGCACCTACGGTTATGTTGTAAGTTCGTAGTCGGTGGCGTTCTGTTATTTCTGCCTATCTCCATGGGAAGAACGCGTGTGTTTATGAAGCATACAGTATGGAATTTCGAGTTCCCCACTAATAACATATTGGTGCCGATTCCCTTGTTCACAAACTAAACTAAATTTAGGTTCAGTGCATCTTTTTCTTTCTATTTCATTAAGAAAAGGACAGAAGATAAATTTTAGTTTAGTCCTGTCAAATTAAGCAGCGCTTGACGTAAATTGACGTAATTTTAGTAGGCAAGTTTTTAATCACGTCTAAACTTGTATGGAGTAGTGACAGGTGCTGATTAATTTGACAGGACTAAACGAAAATGTATCTTCTGTCCTTTTCTTAATGAAATAGAAAGAAAAAGATGCACTGAACTTAAATTTAGTTTAGTTTGTGAACAAGGGAATCGGCACCATTGTTTATATAAGCTCTTATTGTATATTTAAATTTGTGAATAGTTTTTCTTTCTTGTTGTTTTTATATATTTTGTTTTCTCTTCAACTCTTACACACGGTGTCTACATCTCTTTGTCTACTGTCCTATCGCAGGTATGCTGGAAGAGATTTCTTTAGAAATAAGCATCACCTTTGTACGTATTTTTCCGTTCCTTTCTTCTTGTCTGTTTCTATGTGTGTACATAAACTGTTAAATAAATAAATAAACGTTACTATTACCACAACTTTAGGTGTCCTATCTTAGCGTGTCGATGGAAATCTAAATGGACTCAGCCCAGGATTCGGCTACGTGTTTGGTGCCATCAGTTCCTGTAACGTGCAGACGACAGGACACGATATTATGTGTTCCATCGTTTGTGGAACAGCGCCACATTTATACTCCAAGGCGGAGTCGTCTATATGAATCTCCACCTGAACAGGTTTTCCTTGCCTTCGGCCGGCCTTGTTTTGGTTATTTCATACGTTTATTTTATTTTTTATTTAAATCTATCTATCCGTGACATCACAGTGGGCTAGGGTTGCCATCTCTAAAATTTGGCAACCAGGATAAAAAGCGTAAAATCCCCTGGTTTTGGAGCTCAGAACCCGGACGTGTTAACAGTTTTTTTTTTTAAATTTAGTCTGTTCAAATAGTGTGTTTATTTATTTTCAAACAAATTTTAATTAAATTAAGTCATCTTTCTTCGTAATCAGTGACAAAACAGCCATTTCAAAATAGTAGTAGCTTTACTTTTGACAATCATAAATTAGGTATTTTTTTAGTTAACAAAAAAACATACTCTGTCAACAAAAACAAAATCTTAACGGTTCAACTTATAAGAGACCATTTCAGTATTCAGTGTTACATTTTTTTATCTCTTTTAACACAGTAAAATTACCTTCTTAAAGTTTTCATTAACAGCCATATTATGAATAGAAAATATCTCTAAGAAACGTAAGCTAAATTATAGTGTTCTTTAAGTTAAGCAACAAAATCGCGAGTCGCGCTGTCGACCAAAAACTAGAAAAATTAAAACCCGGAATACAAAAGAAACCCCGCCCGGACGCCCTCTAAACTAGGACAAATCCGGGGAAACCCGGACGGATGGCAACCCTACAGTGGGTCCTATCAGAATACCAGCGCTGCGACACTTATTTTTTAAGTAGTGCAGCATTATGCTGAGATAGGAGCCTTTTGGCCTCGTACAGGACTTTTTTTTTTTATGTTGCTATGAGTGTTTTTTAGTTTAATGTGTGATCTCCTGTGCGAGTCCCAATAAATACTTTTTCTTTCTTTCTAACCTGGGTCTGGAGTCTGTTTAAGGCGCTGACAAGACCCAATTGACCAAAATAGGCTTCTCTTAAGAAAGAAAATTGCCAAATCTGTATAGTTTGTGGTAGCGGAAAAAATATATGTTAATTTTGAACATATTTCCCAGAACTTGGTTGTCACCAAAACACGTTTTGAAAAAAAAAAATCTCGATACAAACTAACGTTAAACTAACCTCGTACCTTGAGCTCTAATCCAAAATATATGTATTAAATATCAACATAAATTACGTATTTAATTAATAACAAGTACGTCTTATTCTAATGCAGAACTTGGTTGTTTTTTTATTTTCGATTACTCAACTCAATTCTGAGTAAATAGATAATTACTTCATATTATATAATTACGACAAGCGTTTTGTCGTCGCGCTTCTCTTTCTTTTCTATGCAATCTGACAGTGACCGCGGTTTAGGTGTTGTCAGCGTCTTAAAGACTTCCAGGTTAGCCAAGGCAACTCATGATCTTCAGAATGTAAATTCCATTCTGAAGGTCTACCCACATTTCGCTAGTTACGTTTAAGTCACATTTAACAGGGGCCGAACATATTGCCATCAACCGGGCACAAATCAAGACTCCGGGCTGCTACTGAAAAATTCCTGATAGAAAAACCCAACAACACTGCCCGACCTGGAAATTGAACCCAGGACCCCATGCTCAGTAGTAGCACTTGTGTACACTAGACTAACATGGGAGTCAGTTCTCCACCAATATGATTGGAATTTATATTTACTGTTGTTTCTATGGATCGAATTTTAAGAATGATTACACACATTAGGGGCCATCCATATAGTACGTCACTCGTTAAGGGGGAGGGGTCGACAAAGTGTGACAAGGGCGCGAGGGCTCTTTAAGTTTCGTGACGTCACATTTCAAAATCTAATATATCTAAGTACAGTAATACCCCGCTTTACGCAAGGAAAACGTTCCGCAAAAACTCGCGTTCAAAGTGAAATTCGTGTATATAGGGAGCTACGTTTAAGCATACCCAAAAGTCAGTATAAATGCAAATCAATACTTTAATTCTAAAAACACATTGTGCAGCGTTACATTATGTATTTGTTTTACGGAAAAAAATATCTATTGGCTTAAAAATAAAAATATGTATGACAAAAAGACCTACTAATAATAATAATAATATCCCCACCGCCGTATCTCTACGTTGACGTCGTGGTGGGGCTTGCGCGCTCCGAACTTTGGGGCTGTGCCGGTACCGTTTACATTACCGGAACAGGTCTAGGGTAAGGAGCCAGACCAAGAGAGATACAGAAACCCGCAGGACGCCATGTGGCGAGCTGTTGGGCAGTAGCGACCCCACGGACCCTACCTCCCGGGAGTACGTATGTTCCTTACCTTTGGCTTGCCTTTATTGGCCGGCGGGAGTGAACACTGACGAGGAACAGAACTCCCACCACTTTCTTGCCTTTATTGGCCGGCTTAAGTGGAGATTCGCAAGAGCAAACGTGCTCGGAGGAAGGAAGTATTGCAGTAAGATGCTGGTAGGGATCTTGACCATACTTCCGGGATTGTCCTGATAGCCGTGCAATACATCTCCACTCTTCATAAGCACCTCAGGACATGTTGCCCCCTTGTCGCTACGTCATTATGTACTAGCGACAGGTCCGGGGACCCATTAGTGAGTGTGCAAGTCACCCCCTGCCACTTTACCTGTGTATATTATGTAACATTGATCAGGCAGGGGACATAGTCGTTCCATAGTTTTAGGTTACCAATCCACTATAGCCGCCCAATATGTTTTGTTTCCATGTTCTGCAATAGACCTGCACCAAATCGGGGTTTGTCCTTGGGTGCACTTGCATAATGCAAACAGAGATAATCATCGGTTGGTGCCTCATTCCATTTAAATTTGTCTAAGAGGCCTCTGCGAGTTGGCTTCGGCCCCTCGTATGCCTTCCACAGGACCGGGACTGGTCCCGAGATATGAAAGTATATAAAAATAATAATAATAATAAAATTTATTCGCAAAAAACATGTGTATACACACACACGTAGGTGCATATATGTAGGATGACAAAATATAAACAAAGTAGTGCTTAATACATGTTTGCCAAACGTCATGGCATGCAAATCTTTAGTAAACATGAATTTAAATTATTTAATTTTCAAATAATTATAATTAACAGAATAAAATCTTTATATAAATTTAAATTGTATGTAAGTAGAGTAAACATGTCACAGTCCAATTAGTAATAAAATATCATTATAACATCTCACAATTATAAAAAAGAAGTACAAATAATAGTCAAAAAATCATATTATCAAGTTACAATTATAATTAATAAATTGAGAATGAATTCAATTTGGTAACTTATCTGCTATAAAATCGGTTAATGAATAATAACATTTATCCACAAGTACTTTTTAAATATATGTAACGGTTGCTCTCTTATACTATGGGGTGTTTTATTATAAACAGTGGGTGCCATACCAATCACTCCCTTTTTTAAGTGCTGTATTATATGCACCTGTGTACAATAGACTCTTGTACTGGGATCTCATAATATTAGGTATTTCTTTTCCTGACGTCATTTAAATATGGAAATAGATGTTTATTTGTTTTGACGAATATAGCTAATTCTAAAATATACAGACATGGAAACGTTAACAGTTTATTAGTTTTAAAGACAGAGATACAACTATCCGTTACTTTTAGACCAATCATGGCTCTAAGGCAACGCTTCGCTCTCGAGGGGATCCCTCGTTCTTTTATCAAAATGGGCAGAGAAAGTGGGAATTCCCGCGACCAAAGACAAGTAAGGCAATTAAATTACTACATAATTATATGTAATGAGGCAACAACAAGTTTTGCCCATCGCGAAGATTCGTCCTCAAGAATTACTGCTAGACGTGCCAGAGAAATTCTTTGTTTGGATGATGACGATGATGGTATATGGTTGGGTGAAAAAGATGTTGACACAACTAATGTTCCTGAAATTAACAACCCAAACGAGAACGAAGTGACTGCTATGCCAGTTATTTAATAGTTTACTTTGAACCCACTCCGGGTTCAAAGTCCACGGACTCGAGAACACTCGAGTTTGTATCTTTCATTAGTATAATATTAATCGTTTTTTGTTTTATTTTTTTCAAATGTATGGTTTTATTAAAAAATAATTTCAATAGAATTCGGAACTGCTGTTTTAATTTAATAATTTCTATATGTAAAATTGCAAAATATGTGACGTTGCACTAGGGAGGGGTGAGTCTCACAAATGTGAAGAGGTTGACACAACGAATGTTCGTGAAATAACAACCTAAGCGAGAACGAAGTGACTGCTATCGCTATGCCAGTTATAAATAATTTAAAGAAGTGGGTTTAAATTCTATGGATTCAAGATGATTATGTTTGTATCTTTCATTAATATAATTAATCGTTTTTTGTTTTCTTTATTTGAAGGGACGGGTGAGTCTCACAAATGTGACCAGCTGTGGCAAGGACGGGGCGGGGCAAAAAACGGATGAAGTTCTTGTGACGTAATTTATGGATGGCCCCGTATAGGGTTTCCCTGTGATAAAAATTCTTATTGAATTTGGTTTTCATTTTAATTTTTGAGCAATAAAAGCCGTATCTTCTAAATATTGGTATATTTTCAAAAATATTGTATTACATGACTTGCTTATCTATTTACAAAAATAAAAACGAAATTAAATTTAATATAAAATCAGTTTTACAACCGCCAATGCTTCACTACAATTAAATAAACGTCTAAATATCATTGAACCAGTTACAAAGGGGTCCGCAGGTAAATAACTTACGTTATATTTACAAAATAACAAGATTGTCTTTGCGCACAATCTTGAGAATTTTAACACTCCATTTGAAAAATAATTTTGATTATTTTTTCCTTCTTGTAATATGTATAATGTAGTACGATTTAGATAGGAAAATAACTTTTTTTTTTAAATTATCTTGTTAACTAAATTACTATGAAGTTTGTATAGAACATTATACATATTACAATCAACATGTAGTGTATATTTTTTTTCTTTTTGTAATGGTATACAATAAAGTATATATAAACAAATCAACAGAATATTGCCATAAAATGTTTTTATAACAAGAGGAAATGATGTTATAATAAATAAGCTTTTGTCCTTGGGCAGAATCTCCTATGATCAATCAAATATTTTATTCAGTCAATAAATGATCTCATTATTCGTCAAACATTACATTTATAGTCAAATACGTACTTATATTTTTTTTTAAATAAATATAACCCAGAGCCTCTTGTTACCGTGTATAAGCCCCGTTTAATATAAAAAGCGCATAATAACATTATGTTGAAGCGGTCTGAGCTTGTATTTGTTTTTTATAATTAATTTCGCTCTCCAAAATGCAGTTTATTCATACAATGGTTGATGCAAGAAGGGATTTTTGACTATTTGCAATACTATAACCTTCTTTCTATTTCAAGCACACATTTATTATTATCTAATAGGTGAAATATTAGTCTATTTCTAGTCTATGGACACTGATAGATCTATACCTACAGGCTGATTTTAAATTTATTAGCAATATTTCAGATCAATTTTGAAAAATGCAATACTTACTAAATGAATATAAATAATTTAATAGTGTTTCAGAGATGATCCCATTGTTACAAATGTTTTAAGTTCATGAGTGTTTTTACTTCCAGAAAGATTTCCAATAATTTCAAAATCAAACTGTAGTTTCGTTCTAAGAGCCTTGTTTCAAGCTTGCGCATAAAATAATGGTAAGATATGGGATGGTCGTAAAATACATTTCTCTCCCGAATCTATAATTTTCCCTCTGTATAATCAACCCGCATAAATATATACTATAAACGCTTCACCAAGTAGTTAGAATGAGAGTTTACTCAGTCTTGGCAGTTATTGTTGAGCATTCTGGCTTAAAACTGAGCATTATAGCTAGCTAGCTAATTAAATTTGACCCTGTATATGGGTGTTAATGCAGGGTTAGGGGGCAGGTATGTCGCGTGAAGGTACTAAAGGGTCACCGAGGCCCCTGGCAACACAGGCAACGGAAGGAATACGGGTGGGTTTTAGTCAGTAAGAGTGACACACCCTCCCGCTCCGCCCAGAGCGGGAGAAGTTATTTGATGATTTCCCACAACAAAACAAAAAAAAAAGGGCAGGTATGTTTTAGGACATCAATACTATTGCTAAAGTGCAGATTTCAGATTACATATAGGTAGTATTTAAGGCTTGTATATCTATTTTATTTTTAACTAATAACACATCTGTATAATGAAGATAATATTTTTGGTGTTTATGGGTACATTTATTTATTCCTTCTTGCATCAATCGTCACATATCTGATTATGTCTAGCCTACCTTACTATCTAAGTTTGTTTATAAAAAAATGTATTAACATTCCTACGGGTTTTTTTTATATTAAAAAAGCTAAAAAAACACACTGTTTTCATTTGCTCTCGGGACCCGCACGTACTCCTAAGTTATGAAAACTTAAATAATTATAATATTGAACACAATATTGAGAGAGATCGCTTCACGGTGAGTTTACGTTTGAATGACCTAAATTTTATGTCCAGTATTACCACTCAAGTCAAGTTATCTGGCAGATAATTTAAAACTGATCCTGATTAACAGATTTATGTATTAACTAAGATAGTGTATATCTGGAAATTGTGAAACACTTCCTTTTGTGATGAAATAGTACCAACAAAAAATTACTTTCATAAAAATATAATAATTTGAAAAATACTGAATCGTTTTAAGTAATACTTTTAAATACATATTTTAAATATTATTCAAGATGATATTCAGTCAATTATATTGCATTACTACTATGCAAATTGAAATCATCTCTTGGTCATTCAAACGTCATAATTGTGGGTTCATAGCCTTGTTAGAGTAAATTAAAATGATGTAATGACCTGTGTACTTGTAACATTATCTACGGTTTTTTAAATACAAAACTGTAGACGATTACAAGTAATGGAATACTGTGCAAGTCCCCTTAGTACAATACTTTAGTCAGAGATGGTTCAATTTGGTACAAAATGATATTCACTGAGAGATAGAATGTAAAAAGTTGTGAACATGATCTTATAATTAATGATACCTACTAGGAGATTGAGATTCTAAATCTAAAAAATAAATGAAGAGTATTCAGTAATGTTGACTGGGGACCAATGGAAACGATCATAAAATGATTCTAGTATTCTATTTAAATTTATTTGAATAGTTTATTAAGTGAACGTCCCGGAAGCTCTTTACATAATCAGCCTATAATATTCCCACTGCTGGGACACAGGCCACCTCTCTGTGAGAGGGAGTGGGCCGTAATTCACCACGCGGGCCCAGTGCGGGTTGGTAGATGTCACATGTCTTTAAATTTTTGGTTCTAGAACATGCCGGTTTCCTCACGATGTTTTCCTTCATCGTTTTGAGAGCAGTGGTGATGAAATAATTTACACAAAGTAAAGTGCCTGCTTGGGTTCGAACCCACGACCTACAAACTCGTAAGTCGCGGCCGTTACCACTGGGCCACCACTGCTCCCTCTCGGAAGCTCTTTGTTTTTTAAATATTAAATTTTAAAAAATGTGATTTTGGAGCCGATACAAAGCCGTTTACAATTTAGTGACACAGTCCGCTTGTTCAAATAGATTCGTGACACCACGACGATGTTATTCAAGAACCTTAAATAAACTAGTATTTGTGCCAACTTTGAGCTTCTAGGACGTGGCGATAGGCCTGATGAAACCTCTACTGTACCCACAGAACCATCTCTGCATGTCTCAGTCATCCGAGTGTTCGGCAGCATCCTTCATCTCGTACTATTGATATCAGTGGACGATACGTACTATTCGCATGTTCATTTCTATTTTACCAGAAAAAGTATTAAGTACAAGGAATATAATATGGCTTTAAAAACAATTATATGTTACTTTTCGGCACCCTTTGCATCTCGCATAAGCGTTCGTCGAGCGTATACGAACGTATAGTTTCGCTATAATCACGTCTACGCTAGTCTAACTCAACGTCTACGCGGCGACAACGCGACGATAGATACGAAAAATAAATTATATGAGAGCAATTTATATATTTTAATTTAGTCTAAAGTAAAGACAAATTCGAGCACTGCTAAGAGATTTCTTGTCTAAAAAATAGATGAAAATTCAATTTTTTTGTACATCATCAGGCGACGCTGGCTTTATACTTAGGGTGAGTGTACCTATACTTAGGTGGGTGTACCTTAGTAAGGAATTTTTATAAAAAATATTAAGAGTATAAAGAAAAAAATAATGCCAATATAAGGTCGATAAAATCAAAATGAACATGCCAACAGTGTTCACAAATATAACCACAGTCAACATCAACATTGTATATTTCGTTTAGCTCATACAAAATCTAAATATACTGTTTAGCCTACATTACAAACAGTTCGACAGTCATACAGTGCGAAACTAACGGCATCCCTCTCCCTCATACTAAGTTAACTGAAATAAAACATAGTAAATACATCGAAAAAGTTACACTGAGGTGCTGTGACGGTTGGTTGTGCTGCTTTCACATAGAAATGGTCATTACAATACCCCATAGTTCGCACAAAGGATGAAGCCGAAATCTAACGATGTGGTTGGGTCCGTTTTTTAGTATAATTGATTGTGACTAAATAATCAGTATTTCACACGGAGCGAATGCCATCCGAAATAGTGTATTTAGATAGTGTTCAGAACGACTATATACCTCAGTGATTTTATTGAGGTTTATACAAGGTGTCGTTTTGCATCCTCGTCAAATTCAAGGAGATAACTATGCTATTGATTCTCGACACGAATCAATAATAAAATAAGTAGGACTTTTTTTTCAAATTTTGGATTTCGGCATGTGTGGGGCACGCATGTTAAAACGCGGCACTGTAACTGTCCTTTTACACACATACTACCGCATACGCAACGGGGTGATTCTGTTCTGTGAAAGTAGTGTATTCTAAAATACTGTCAAACTTAAATAACTAAAAAAACAGGTATGTATTAATTATTGAGCAAGTATTGTAATTTTATTTGATTATGCATGTCTTTCATAGCAGTCTCCTGAAATTTGACGAGGATGCAAAACGACACCTTGTATTCGTAAGAGTGGGGTCAAAAACGGAAGCCCATTTACAGCAGTGGACGTCAATGGGCGGTCATGCATGTATGAAACTATGATGGTTATTGTCGGCTATACATCTATTTTTTTAATTAATCTTTCCAGGACCAACAATAAAATCACGAATTTCTATAAGAACGCAACACATATGAAAATAAACAAATTGCTTGCTAGAAACGTACAAAGAGTATTTACACACGCATTCATAACTCTCGTCACAAAGTTCGCACACACCTCAATTGTATTAAAAATTTGTGCTAACTTGGGGTAATTTTATATCTTTTTGGCCTCCTGTTGAATTTTTCAGGTTTTTAAAAAACACCGAAATTAATTTGCATTACTAACTGTAAAACTTAAAACCGTTAAAAATGCAGTCAAATATGGCCTCTATTTTATTTTTAATTATCAAAATAAATACGTAGATTTTTCACATTTATTCCATGATATTTTTTAATTCTTAAACACCTTTCTTTGGACACGATTTCAATTTGGTATGATTTATACCAAAAATGATAATATAATTATAATTAATAATAATTAAAAATAATACGGTATTAGGTTATAACGACAGATCTATCACTAAGGGCATGTGTAATGTAGCTAATATAGGTTTTATGAAATATTTTGGGCCTATATAAGGAAATCTTTCGAGTAATCGAATTGTGTGATGATCATATCGTCATATTGTCCCGATTGCCTGATACATTGTTTTATGCTTGCCATAGTAATCGATTCTCTATACAATGAGGGTTTTCTGAAATAATGTTCACTAGGTGGCAGCACTGAGACGTCAGGTCTGGGCACCTGTCAAAGCGCCTATTTTTTTTTAGCCTTATCTGTATGATGAACGTCATCATTATATTTTATATTCATTGTCGAAATGGAAGACCTCTTGTGAAAGTGCCATCTGGTGGCGTGAATTTTCATTAAAACTCTCATTGATTTACTATTCATAAATATAAATTCGATTTTGGGTAGTTGCGTCTACAGCATGTATCATAAAGGTGTGCTAAAATTTAAGGGTACAGGCCATCAAACTCTCTGATACACGCTGCATACACAACTGAAAAGTGTTTTTATGTTAATTATAATTGAATAATGATATACTGAGCTCGTCTTACTACTACTGCAACATGTTCAAATCATAGGCCAGGACGCTGGCACCCTAAACACAAGTTAAATCTTACATTGGGTGCCAGAGCTCATCGAAAACACTCTTTTGCCTAGTTGTAACGCTGCATAACCGATAGATAAGTGTTTCTTGTACAATTGAAGTTAAACTTGCCAAATTCGAATTTATATTTTCCTCATGACATATTTAAATTCATACACGACCTTCGAATCATTTCTTTAAGGTAGATCCACAGTGGTAGTCCGCGAAATAATCATTAGAATCATGAATACATCTCTTAGATTTGATCCATAAGAACAAATCTCTTATAAAAAAGTTCTTGGAACAAATCTAACTTACACCGCTGTATTAGTGATTATAATTCTATACATACATATTTGTTATGGTCGCGAATCATATTTTGATCAAGATATAACCTGACACTGACCTCCAATTTGTAAAAAAACGTAAAAAAAATATGAATTTCATGACTACCAGTGCGGATGCACCTTAAAGCCCTTTCACAATAAAAATAATTTAGAAAACTTAATATTCATCTGTTAAAAATTACGATTCGTCAACATATTATTACAAAATCGTAACTTTTTAGCGTAAATTAATCCAAGCTGAAGCGTTTTTTAATATAAACATTATAAACCTATTTACTAAATATAGTTAGAAATAATATTGAGATACAAAAAGGTTGTGATCATTCATTTGTACATACATATATTTAAAGTAATAATAATAACATAAAAACGAATAAAATGTACTTATATTATTTTTTTTCGTTGAACAAAAAACAAAGTTTTATCAGCATAAGAATTATTATAGGAAAATATCTACTATGCCTGTATCTTTAAACAAACGTTTTAAGACGTGCATTAAGGCGCTGACAAGACCCAATTGCCTAAAAATGACTTCTCTGAAGAAAAAGAAAATGGCCAAATCTGTATAGTTTGTGGTAGCGGAAAAAAATTATGTTAATTTTGAACATATTTCCCAGAACTTGGTTGTTACCAAAACGTTTTGAAAAAAAATCTCGAAACAAACTAACGTTAAACTAACCTCTTACCTTGCGTTCTAATCCAAAATATTTGCATTAAATATCAACATACGTTACGTATTTAATAATTAACAAGAACTCTCATTTGAAAAATAAGAGAGAAAAATAAAGTCTTATTTGAATGCAGAACTTGGTTGTTTTTTATTTTCGATTACTCAACTCAATTTTGAGTAAATAGATTATGGCTTCATATTTTGCAATAAATTACAAGCGTTGTGTCCTCGCGCTTCTCTTTCTTTTCTATGCAATCTGGCAGTGACCGCGGTTTAGGTGTTGTCAGCGTCTTTAAAGTACAACTCTGGGATATAAGTATACTTGTCAAACACACATAAAAAATAAAATTGTGCGTTTTCATTCAATTTAAAAAGTACCCTTTCATCTTTCATAATTCAACGTGCTATTTTGCCCTATATTTTCCTTTTTAATAATCTCTATGCTAATAAAATATAAAATAAAATACATAAACTCGTACTCAAGATAAACTTGTCCAAAATTTATAAAAAGCACCTACAATGAGCAGTAGGGATAGTTTCAAACTATGTCTAATACATTTATAGTATTCCTAGACACATTGTCAATCACCATTCACACGGTTGACGGAAATTGATCAATGTAAAAGACTACCAATCTTGATGATTGATTCAATTCTACAAATCACCGTCAAAAAAATAGGTATGTAGTTCTGTAAATAAAAAACACCAAATATACAAAATGTATACTTAAAATTAGTCTTAACTGTATATTGTTCGTTAGATTCCGCTTTCGAGCTAACCTAGATAAATAGACAACTGGGTCACAAAATGGATACAAAAAGTTGCCCCCACACGGCGAGCGAAATCAGACGCACGCACTCAGACGCGTACGTACGGCGACCTTAAACGAATGCCAGTCGTGAGTGCGCTTGCACTCGCTGTATACATACATAACATCACGCCATTTTTCCCCGAAGGGTTGGGCAGAGGTGTACCTGTAGTAGACCCACATTTCGCCAGTTATGTTTAAGTCCTATGGAATAGGGGCGAGCGTATTGCCATCAACCGGGCACAAATCCAGACTCCGGGCTGCTATTGAGAAATTCCAGATAGAAAAACCCAATAACACTGCCCGACCCGGGAATCGAACCCAGGACCTCATGCTCAGCAGTAGCGCTTGCAACCACTAAGACCAACGAGGCAATCTGAGGCGTATCTATGTGTGCGTGCGTTTTCGCTCGTTGAAAGGAGCCGATACTCATAGACGCGTACGTACGGCGACCTCAAACGAATGCCAGTCGCGAGTGTGCTTGCACTCGCTGTACGTGAAGCGTATCTATGTGTGCGTGTGTTTTCGTTCGTTGAAAGAAGCCGACCTCCTGTACCTATCTCTTTTGTGACTGAATGAGATGCGGTCCGTGCCCGCTTAGGGCGAATTTCACCAATATAACTGAACGCGATCAGGATATCTGAACCGTGATCAGTATATTCCACAACAATGATGACAAATGTGCTGACCGCGTTCAGTTTCATTGGTGAATTTGCCCTTAGAACCATTCAAATTCGTCCAATATTTGCGGACGACGTTACTTTTGACAGTTGTCTAATTATCTTAGTCTGCTCAAAGATGGCGGGTGAGGATTGTGCCATACTCCCGTATGGTAATAGGCCTTATAGTCCATGCCGTTTATAAAATAAGAAGACACTTCAATACGCAAAGCGTCTGACAAGGGGTTGGCGTACTTTACCATTGATATAATATCTACTGAGCTCTTTTATATACTTCGATTTTTTTCTAAAGTGTCTTATTTGGTAAATAAGCACGCGACGAAAACTACGAGTTTTTGTATTAATCATAAACGTCTTGATAGGCATCAGAATACCAGCGCTGCATTTTTTTTTTTTTTAATATCGCATCATTATGCTGAGATAGGAGCCTTTTTGTCGTCGCACAAGTCTTGATTGTTTTTTGTATAATCAAACAAATATGTCAATTTTGTTAGTTTTAAATGCTCCTTTTTTAACCGACTGCCAAGGAAGGGTTGTTTTTTTACTTTTTGTATTTCTTGTGCGTGTCCCTAAAATTTTTTTTTCTTTCTTTCTTGATCTTTGTAAAACACACAAAACGTATGAATTACATAAAAAATTGCTTCCGAAACAAACATGATCTCAAAATCTAAATATATTAGTACGCCATATTTGTTTACCAAATGAGACAACTGAAAAAAAAAAACACTTCCTCATATTGAAACACGAAGTTATTGCTTTCAATAGCCTCTCTCAATATTTCGTTAAATTTTTGGTATAATTTTCACTATAACTCTTCCAAATATACTTACTTCGTGCAAAATCACTTGTTTTTAATACAAAAGAGCTCTAATACCTAGGCAGTGCTAAGAACCAAAGGTCATATACATTCATGATCTATTCACAGGACCTTTAGAAGGCGGAGCCCTAAGCGTGGTTACTTAGGAAGTACTAAGATAAGGTATAAACAAGTTGTGCTTAACTGTCTTCGAGTAGATTGTGTAGTTCCGCGTAGTTCAGTATGGCACGGTACAGGAATTCGTATTGTAACTGTAACAAAAAAATTGTGGTGTTAACGAAATGTTTCAAGTATAATAATGGTCTGGAACATCTTAACCCTTTTCAGGGTTCTGTCCATATATTAGACACCATGCGTTTCGTTAATTTTCTTTCAAAATATTTGACAAGCTGCTTTGCTATTGTGTAGGTACAAAAAATCCAAAATCCAGTGTATGCGATGCAATATACCACTATGCATTGTTCCTTGCTTTGCATCTTTTCATTTACCCTAGGTGGCTGCTGTCTATATTTTGGACACCATGTTTTTTTTTAAGATATTCAATTTTTTTTTTTTCACATTTTGTTAATATAAACTCATTTAACGATATCCATGTGTTTTTATTTTTATACCTTTGCCCATTTCCTCTGCACGTTAAAGGGTTAACTAATATTATATATGCGAAAGGGAGTTTGTTTGTTTGTTAAGCTTGCACGGTAAGACGGCTGAACGGATTTGGTTGAAATTTAGCACGTGGGTAGATCAAGACCTGGAAGAGGACATAGGATACAGCCATTGCTCCCCTGGAGCCCCCCTCCAGGGGAGCGGAAGGAACACGGATGGGTTTTAGTCAGTAAGAATCTGACACACCCTTCTGCTCCGCCCAGAGCGGGAGAAGTTATTTGATAATTTCCCACCCGAAAAAAAAAAGAAATAGTATTTGCTCCCGGTTGTCATTCGTGGATCTTTGACAGTCGTTAGGGGTCGTCAGAAACCTGAAAGTCTGACAACCAGTCTTACCAAAGGGTATCGTATTACCCAGTTATTGGGTTATGGAGGTCAGATAGGCAGTCGCTCATGTATTTTACATGGAGCGTCTGGTATTCAGTTGTATCCGGTAAGACTGGAAGCCGACCCCAACATAGTTAGGAAAAGGCTAGGCAGATTTTGATCGCTTGTGTGGTCCTGTGATATTATCGTTTTAAGGAAGGAAGTAAAACTAGAGTAAGTGCCTACTTCATATTTTTATAGAACAGTAAGCCGCAGGCCACGCTAGAGCTACTGCGGTGAGCGGGAGCGACCTGCGGGGGCGGGAGGAGTAAAGACGCTGCGTCTTGCCGCTGTAGTGTGCCACGTTGAAGCGGCCGCGTGACACGTGGTTTTTATTTACGACACGACCGACGACCTACGACTCAAGCTATTGACATACGAAATAAATTTAATGATTACTTTAATAATGAATTAATATAAATACCTTGAGTTCCTGGGAATTTTTGTCTTATTTCACCCCATTTTTTTTTTTTTATTACAATTTTTATTCTTATATTGATCATCCTTACTGCACCAGATTGCTGGCCGAGACATTATTTCACTAATAAACTCCTCCGTATTTATGTTTTGCATCGCGGATAATTCAACAAAATTTAATAAATACGCAGGACGCGCGAACTCGTACTATTACCTCCGCTGCCCGCGGTCGCAGCCAACATGACCTCCCCCGTTCAACCCGTATTATTATTTTTCCTGCTCATCGCAGACGCAAGACGCGTCGCGGCAGCATGGCCTGCGACTGAGGCTAAGAACTCACGGAGCGGTTTTGTCCCGTGCCCGCCGCGGTGCTGGAGCTGCGGTTTTATTTCTAAACTCATGAGACCGGTGATTAGCGCGGTCAGCCGTCGAGTTGAGATCATCGCCCGCAAAGTTGGCGGGCGATGATCGCAAGACGGGCGGTTATTATACAAGATTTGTGTACCCCCCGCCCCGCCAGCTACTGCGGTCGCCCGCCAAGCGATCGCAGAGCGCGCGGGCGCAACCCGCCGAGGCGGTGGGTGACTGCCGCCCGCGCGATTCTACAAGTTGCCCGCCGGTGCCGCGGGACCCGCAAACAACCGCGCGCGCCGCGAGTGTAAAACGCGTCGTGAAATGCGCTCTTACTTTTTGCATATAAATCTAAATCCTACAAAAGCTGCGGGCCCGCAAACGCGGCGGGCGCGGGTGAAAACCGCTCCGTGAGTTCTTAGCCTGAAGGTACTTACGAATGTATCAACGGTGCGCGCCCGCTGCGAGCGCACGGCGCGCGCCGTGGCGCTCACGTCCACGCGCCGCTCCACGCGCAGCGCGCGGATCAGCGTGCACAGCGCCACGAACAGCGGCGACCTTTCTGTGCCGAATCTGCAAAATACATCAACGGTGAGTCAAATCAACATAGGACTAATGCGAAGCAGTCTTGATAGGTTAACTTGCTTTTAAAATGACAATCGATGCGTCGGGTCCACTGTAATTTGTTTGAATCCAAAAATGAATCTGCAATAAACGGTCTGCTGGTTAGGCTGCAGGAAGGTGCTGCATTCTATATTTTCACATAACTCTAAATGTCACATTCTTTGGAAGATTGCCCTAAACAGGTTTGAGAAATCTGGCAATTCCCGGTGACTTTTTCAATTCGATTTCGACGTGGTTATTTTTTTATACCAAAGACTTTATGATGAAGAAAAACACCGTGAGAAAACTTGGACTTATAAGACAGCGTAAAATCACTGGTGGCCCAGTGATAACTATTGCGACTTACGAGTTGTAGGTCATAGGTTTGAACTCTGACAGGCGCTTTACTTTGTGTAAATTATTTCATCACCACTGCTCTCAAAACGGTGAAAGAAAACATCGAGAGGAAACCGGCAAGTCCAAACCAAAAATTCGAAGACATGTGACATCTACCAACCCGCGCTGGGCCCGCGTGGTGGATTACGGCCCACTCCCTCTCACCGAGAGGAGGCCTGTGTCCCTGCAGTGGGAACATTATAGGCTGGTTATGCTGTAAGATCACAAACACGTATGATCAGGCGTTCTTCTACTTTCTCTGTAATACCAAAAGAAATTGTCTAATAACAAGCCAATATAGTAACGTGATACATACTGGCAGTGTACAAGCATGGTGCCCTGGTGAATGTGGTGCGCCACGGGCACGGCGGGCGCGGCGGCGTCGGCCAGCTCGGCCAGCCCACGCGTCACTTCGGGCACGTGGCCCCGCGCTGTGGGCCAGCCTTGGTACTGCAGTTGTCGGACACAGGTTACTTCACCGCTCTAGAATGCCAAAATATTTGTTTACAATACATATAAAAAGCGTTCATAAAAGTCAATAATTAAGGTCGAGTCGCGACGCAAGAACTGGAACTTTTTCTCGATGAGTTTCGCTTCATACAGAAGCTCCCTATATAGATAGTGCTAATAATGTGCGTATATGTATAGTGCGTTCACTATAACATGAAGCGTGACGCCATAGGTAGCACTGAATTTTGTTCGTTTTAATAGACATCAAAATGGCAACTGACGAACAGCTACCAATCACATGACTGCAACATTCAGTGCTACCGTAATTCAAATTGTAGGGTTCCTTGATTGTTCTCTTTTGTCAAAGTCATCATGAATACCGAAAAGCCAATAACCATTATTAAAAACGTTCAAAATCTAGTCCCAATCTCATCTCAACGACAAAGAATAATAAATGTAAAAATGAATACGATAAGCAAAGTATAATAGATTGTAACAATAACATAAAGAAGTTATGGGATAGAATACATGTATTGATGGGGAAGAACAAACAATCCTTAGATAGCGTAATTTTAAATAACATGAAGATGCAAGGCAATGTGAAAGAAAGTTGTGATGAGTTCTCGTCAACCTTTACAAACGAAATTGAAAATATAAAACATGATTGTGATGCGAAATGGTTAGATAGAAGCACGTACGTCAAGGAGAAGAGTATGTGTATGCGATGGCGGCCGGTGAATAGTCAGGATGTTAAGAGAGTTATAGCAGGTATGGATACAAATAAATCACCCGGAAGTGATCTCATACGCATGTCTGATCTTAAATATTTGGTCAATATAGTAAGTCCCGTGCTTGCACGTCTTATTAATTTGTGTGTAAGGACATATACATGCCCGAGCAAGCTAAAGGAGGCTATAGTGCGCTCTATTTTTAAAAAAGGTGATCGTAAAACATTTTCCAATTACAGGCCGATTGCTACATTATCAAGTGTAGACAAAATAATAGAAAAATGTATTGTAAATCAACTAGGAAATTATCTTCAAAAAAATAGCATTATTAGTAAATGCCAACATGGATTTCAAAAGAGTAAAAGTACAACCACCTTGTTATCTAGGTTTTGTGACGAGATTAATAATTATTTAGATAAAAAGCAATTTGTAGTTGTCGTTTCTTTTTACTTTAAAAGGGCATTTGATACCTTAGAAACAAATACTTTATTAAATGCTATGGGGGAGTGCGGGGTGGGCGAACCACTTAACAACTGGTTTAGAGACTATCTAACGAAGAGATACTACCGCGTAAAGGTGGACGAGTCGTACAGCGACGCGAGGGAGGTGAGGTGCGGGGTGCCGCAGGGCGCGGGATGCGGGCCTGTATGTTGCCTAATGCACGTCAATAGCTTGTGCGGTGTTTTACGCAGCTGCTCAGCGTACATGTTTGCGGATGACCTGTGCGTGCTACGCGCTGGCGCTGACCTCGCTGAAACCTGTCGACTAGTGCAGCACGACGTAGATCGAGTTGTTAAATGGTCACACGACAACGGGATAATTATAAACGCGGATAAAACTAAGCTAGTTGTGATACGCTCACCTTATTTACTACCACCTGGCGAACCACCTCCGATGTACACACATGAGTTTACATGCATTCATAACAATTATGTTAACTGTAATTGTAAGCCAATTGTACGCGATAAATGTGTAACATGTTTTTTATAAAAAAAAAATGTATGAAAGGGGAGGTACCCCCTCCCCTTTCATACATTTTAGCCAAGCTTTTTTTTTTTATTTATTTATCATAAACTAATTTTATAAAAAAACCTTTACATATTACTATGCCCCTTTTGACAGATTAAGACTGAGATTAGAATGTGTTCTTAAAAATACGGGATTTACCCCTCTGTTATATTTATGGTGCCAGGGCGTCCATTAATTACGGGAGGAAATTTTGACGATTTTTCGCCAAATCTCACAGCATCTCACCAAGGGGAATCAACCCCGTGAGATTTGGCTCGACCCATGTGAGATTTTTCAAAATGCGTATTTTGTCTAAATATCTTAATCGGTGCTTGATCGCGTTGGAATTATTTAAAAAAAAACATAATTTGCTTAGTTATTTTTATAATAATTATCTCGCAATTTTAGTTTCTTGCGAAAAATAAAAACGTGATAAATGCCGAGACCCCTTCTCCCCCGGCCGAATCTCATGAGATTAGGTTAGACACCCTCCCCCCCTAAACGCCTCACTCACGCCCCCTTACTGAAATGCCAATTTTAGCTGTTTTTTTTATTTATATTGTAAGTGACTGTACTGCTGGTGTGCATATAAAAATAAAGGTCCGTGTTTCGGGCTAAATTATAAACCATCATTTGCTTTGGCCTTAATTATTTAGTTAAGTTAGCGTAAGCGAGCGAACATTTATGCCTCATAGCGATTGAAAGAAAGAAAGAAAGAAAATACGTTTATTTGCGGTAAACATGACGCAAAGAAGGAACACAAATACGAAAAAGAATCAATTTGGGGGAGAATATGCGCCACGTCCACGCAAAACGGCCAACGCTCAGTATAATGCTGCGACTCTATGCGAGACAGAGCCCCCAGCGCTGGTTTTCAGCGATAGCCAGCGTTGACGTTAAGACGTCGACCGGTGCAGCACACAGTAAGATTGTAATATGAATAACATAAAATACAAATATATAAAAGAAAGAATAACATAAATACAAATATTTAAAATGGCAACATTCCGTACCGACGAGAACGACGTACGCGCCGTCGGCCTGATCGGATCCGGATCTGTGCGCGCAGCTGTCAGAAAACTATTTGTTTGACGTTTTGATAGCGATTCTCATTTGCTAGCCCTAGTTGATGCAAGCGGGCACGCCCGGTGCACGCCGGCGCCGCGCGGTGTTTCGCCCGGAGGATACGGTGAGTATATGGTGAAGGTCTGCCCGGCTTGGGCAGAGCACCGCCGAGTCCTCGTGGAAGCGATCGGCGGCGGAGATCTCTCGCGTCCGGTCCTGGTCCAGACCATGGTATGGAGCGAGAGGGCATGGGCAGCCGTCACCTTCTGCGAAGCGGTAATGCTCGCGAAGGAGGAGGCGGGACGGTTGAGAGAAAGGCAAATTTCGCGCCCTCTCGCCCCGCAGGAGACGCCCTGGGCGTCGGGAATCCCGGGCAGATTTCCGACCAACGTAGGCGCGGGCTTGTGGACGGTGAGCAATGGGTAGCTCGCCGTCGATAAGGACCAGGCCCGGGTCGACGGCGCGTTGTATTCCAGGCGCGCCTCAAAGAGATGTTAGCACAAGTGTAGGGGTCCACTAGGGCCAGTGCCTGCCGGGGTCGCGTGGAAGTTCGAAAGGGTTACCGAGGCCCCTGGCAACACAGGCAACGGAAGGAATACGGGTGGTAATTTCCCACCCAAAAAAAAAGCCCTAGTTGGTTTGCTTGGTCCGTTTCCCAACCGTAGCCTTCAAGGGTCTTCCTTATAAATAAAGCCGAATTTAATGGTATTACCTTATCATTGGTGACCCTGAACTGTCTTCTGGTATAGTAAGGACAGGACTCACTCTCCTCATACTGCACCGAGATGTGTTCATATTGGATGGAGCCGTCATCCCAGTACCGGGGACATTTGCCGTCGCCAAGCTGAAAAAGAAAGTTTACTTAGTAATGTCTCGTAAAACATACACAAATATCATTTTTAAACACATAGAAATAAAGGTCATTCCAGTATTACAATGAGTACTGAAAACGCAAGTCAAGCCACACATGTTTTGATGGAAATTAAAACTGGTTTTTATGTGATGCAGATAATGTTTATATTAAATTGTTTAAGTAGGTTTAAGGGTAGGACCTGACGTTGTCTGCCACGTTATTAATCAATTATATATATGGCGATCAATAGGAAAGTTGACAGTAAGAAAAATACCTTATGAATGTTGCATTATAGAATGGTTGTAAGCTAAACATATCACAAATTAACTTAATTTTGTAAATGATTCTATAATTTATATTTTTTAGAAATAGTACGCTACTGCTGAGCATGAGGTCCTGGGTTCGATACTTGCCTTTGTCGGGCAGTGTTATTGGGTTTTTCTATCTGGAATTTCTGGTCAATGAATGTATTATTTTTAACACTGTATCATTCAATTAGTAAATGTATTGTTTGGATATTGTAATAAAACATTAATTCTACTGGACTGCCTCGTTGGTCTAGTGGTTGCAAGCGCTACTGCTGAGCATGAGGTTCAGGGTTCGATTCCCGGGTCGGGTAAAATGTTATTGGGTTTTTCTGTCTGGAATATTTCAGTAGCAGCCCGGAGTCTGGATTTGTGCCAGGTTTATGGCAATAGGCTCGCCTCCTATTACATGGGACTTAAACATAACTGGCGAAATGTGGGTATACTACAGGTAGGTAGGTAGGTACACCTCTACATAACATAACGCCTTGTTTCCCCGAAGGGTTGGGCCCTTTGGGGAAACAAGGCGTTATGTTATGTTAGTAATTTGATTTCCTAAACTTCGGTACATCAATGAAGTCTCGACCCTTGAACTAGGACATCCTGTGTGACTGGGGGGCAAGGTTTCTTTTGCAACATGCATCAGCATAAAAAAGCTTATACTAAATACAATACAATTTACACAATATTTTTACAATAATTAAAATAAAATTTAAATAAAATAAAAAACATACCCAAAATCACAGGAAAAAGAAGACAAAAAACATAAACAAGAAATAATTGGTTAAAGACAAAGCCATTGGTCACGTGACATTGAACGCGAATCAGAGCGCGACACGTCACGACTTACAGACGACAGTGTCAAATTGTAAATAGAAACAAACTTTATACGCCAGACATAAAGTTTCTTTTGCAATACTAATATACGTATAAAAGGAATGGTGTTGAAAGGAACAACACTAATTGATAGTGTGTAACCTCGCAAGTTTGACAGAATTAAAGTCTTGAAGTCACTTGCCATGACAGAATATCCCTTTTTGACAATCAAAATTAAATTACGTTATATATTATATGAAAAATTTGTTGTTGGTACTATTACTGTTAATGGTAATATTTCGTTGAAATATTAATATTTTGAGGTAAATACACCACAAGGAACAATACTGTTTTTTTTTTTCAAATCCGTTAACTAGCCTATTATGTGCCCTACACAATTTGTTCGATACACACAACCCTATTAATATTCAAACATACCAAGCTGTAGAAAATTATATAAGCAATAAGGAAAATCGAGTTATTTTCCATTAGTACCTGTACCTTGAATCGAAAAACCACCTTGACGTGAATACTAAAATCTTATATTTTAAACAACTTACCTCACTGAGCATGACGATGGTGCTAACATTATGTTCGGATACCATCCGCCAGAAATCCATGATAGTGTTCGGTAGAGGATCTTGAGTTATTATGAACCCTTCTGAGTTGTCGTATGCTGCGAAAAAGAAGAATATTGCAAAGTTCTATATTAGCCTTGGCACACCGTTACAACTCAAACGTCAACAGCGCTAGTTTCAATGATAAATCGATTCAGTTTTAATCATAAACCGATCCAGATCGGCAGTAATAGGTATGGTAGTCGTGCTGGGTACGTCTTTCATTGACTTGAATGTGCCCTGGCGGCTGGGAGTATGTCGTGCTCACTCTAATGTGTCGCTGATGGTGGCGCGTGTGTTGGAACATTTAGCTCCCTTCAAAATGGTTGAGCTGAATGGTGCTAATCCATGCGTCATGTTCGTGAACGGGCGCCGTCAGTAGAGACTGGTCATTTCTTAGCTGCCACGGCTTATTTTAATTCTTGAATTGTTTTTTTTTTTGTTAATCTTTTTATTACGCACGCTTTTACGTTTTGCATCGTTCTCACATGTATAATTTAAATATTTTTGTAACCATAAAAGAGTTTCTTGCCCGTTCTTCTCCATAGGTACCTGCTACGCTTTGGAACGAGCAACTAGGTTCATCTATCTGACTGACCGACCCCTTAACAGTTCAAAAGTGCCTGTAATTGGTTTATTTGAAATAAATGCTTTGAGCTGAGTTGAGTGCATTCACCCGAGCGACGATCTTAACAAAATTTACTAAAAAAATGAGCGCTGCTGTGTTTTGGTTGAAAGGTATAAGGGCCGATGTCATTAACCTTTTGACCGCCTGTATAGATAGATGACAGACCAAAATGTGCCCAGCACGCCACGGTCACGACTACATGACAGATTTTAAGGAATAAAATCGTAACTTGGCGCCGAGGGCACGTTTTTGTTTTTTTGACGTGGCGGTCAATAGGTAAAGGCACATAGGACATGTCAGCTTTGTTATTGGATACGTCCATAAGTGGCGGTTACCTATTACCATCAGATAGAAAATTCTTTATTATTCAAGGTTATTTTAAATTTGTTAGCTAAACTCCACAGACGCGATGGGTATCGATATAGAAACATGTTATACAGAAAAAATATATTAATTTTGGTGTTTTTTTTTTGGGTCATCGACCGCATTTATCCCAAACTCACTAGTCACTAGTTATTAGTCAGTTGAATGAAGTAGTAGTATAAAAACCTGACTATTACCGCGCCCCCTGGTCTACTCTAATATGCAACGGTCTCTGTAGTCCCTTGAAACATGAGGCTCCAGGGACTAGTGTGAATCCTTGGGTTCATTCGAGCAATCGAGTCTGGTTTAACCACGCTGGGGTCCGTGCATTTAGTTAATTCACTTGAAATAGTAGTTTGAAAAATCTGTTGTTTTGTTTATGTAAACTCCAAGACGTGATGGGTGTCGATATCGAAAAACGATAAAACACAAGAAAACAGTTTTTTTTCAACTCATACTTCAAGTAACAATGTTAACACTGCTCGATGACCTCCAAAAAAAACATCAACTCTTTGAAATTATTTTTTATCGTGGTTTTATACCGATATAATAATAATAAGTTCTTTATTTCTCCTCACAATGCCAAGCCTATTCTAGGTTTCACATATTATTTGTTTTTTTAGCAATGTGAGGAGCCGATGTCTGAGTTAGGCGTAAAATGCCTGTATTACAAATCACCAGGTCCCCCGCCCCACGGAAGAACAAAGTTTTACTTAAAAGAAAAGAAAAAAAAAATGACATTACAATCTAACGTTATAGATAGGAGATTTACGACTAAAAACTTAAGTTACTATACTTTGGAGGTAGAAGTAAAAAATAAACTATAAACAAAAAGTTACCCAGGGCGTCTGTATCTGTGTGTATGTGTGTGTCTATGAGAGTGTATGCTGTTAGTGTGTAGTGTTGAGTGTCAGGTGTAGTGTGCCGATGTGTACGTATAAGGGGTTTGGTGCAGGTTATAAACTTATATTGTGATAATTGAATTTGAATGAAGTAGACTTTCTGTAAAATTATAATACATTGTTTTTAACCAGTCCGAAACCAAAGACTTACCATTACCATCGCGTCTGCTGAGTTTAGCTAGCCAATTCAAAATAACCCTGTATACCATTACAAATTCCGAATAATAACTTTTGTGAATTTCATAACTGTGCAGGAGAGCTACTGAACGTTTCCCATCCAATAGGACAACTAAAATGAATGTTATGTGAAAACGTTCAACAAGCATTACTTGTCATCAACTAGTACCATGGAAGAAAATTACTTCAAATCTAACATGAAATCTTCAAGGGCCATATTAATGGCAACATGCGAAAAATGGATGGTGCTATCCGGTCATGTACCTATAGCTCCGTCTTTCTCTCGCACCGGAAAATGATGGCCTTCATACTTCATAATACGGCCTCTGTTAGTGATGGTTTTCTCAGCTTACCTTCAATAAACGAGGCGTTGATATACGTAGAGAAATCCCTCCCGGGTATGGGTGTGAGTATGACCCGGTTCCTGTCGTACGGCAGGCAGTCGGGGCTTCGGTTCCGAGCCCGTAGCTCCTCACCCGCGCCTGCGCCCTGCGACTTTAGCGGCTCTGCTACTGGACTGTTTAGCATTTTCTGTGGGGAAAAATAGAGGGGTTAAATTCCTTGAAATGTGTGTTGAAACTCGAAACTCGGAGGTGGGCACTAATAGCTGCAACAGTTTGAAACTAATGTAGCTGTTAACGAGCAAAAAAATCTGTTAACCTGTTTTTTCTTCCAATGAAATATTTGATTTGATTTTGAAACTGGATTTTAGGGTTGAGGTGGACTTTGTCAGGGACACACAAGGTCAGGGTCTACATTCAGGACTATCAGCGCCACATATATTTTAGAAATTTTCTACACTTGTCTTTAAAAAAAAACTGCTCGTAAGCAGTATTTTTTTTTTCATTTTTGTTTCTACCAATCAAATGGCTTTAAAGTAGTTTTGACTCTCAACGCTCTCTCAGACGCTAAACCTGTCTGTGACGTGTTCGCGGACGAATGGAAGGCGATCATGTAAGTATGTATGGTGTTCAGTGATGTGTATGAATTTTGAGTAAATTTTCTTTAACTAATGTAATTGGCGGATAGCCATTTTATGTTAAAGTAAAGATAAATAAATTTAAGTAATGCTCAAGTCTTTTGTGAGGTTCTGTAATACCGGCCGAAGACGTGTGCACAATGGACAATGTTATTTTTTTTATTTTAGGTGTTTCGTTCAATCAGAATTCCGTTTTAGGTTCTACGGTATTTTTTGTAAAAAAACATAATTGTATAGTTATGGTACCTCAAACTCGATCTCCATAAGACACTTGTCGGCGTGGTCGGGCGTGTTCCGTAGCTTGTCGACAGCGGGTTTCAGTCGTGACGCGCTTATTTCTGTGTCACCGTAGTGTGCGTATTCTACTAGTGCGCGGTACACGAATACGTATTGTTTCTGTGGATAGAGAGTGAAGGATTAGTACCACCATTCACCTAAAGGACGTTCTCTGCCGGACATAGATGGCCACAACGACTAGTCCTGTGCTTCCCACATCTAGCAGATTAAATAGGTCGTCGATCCACATTGTGAGGACCTACCCACACTACTCCGTCTGATACAGAGATCTTTACAGAGAAAGTTAGTTAGAAGTTAAACTGCAGTGCAAGTGCTGACTTTTATAAAGAACACGTGAATCAAGTCTTTTTTTTTCTTCTTAACTTATAGTGAACAAGAAAGACGTTATTTGAAAATTTCTTAATTTTATACTAGCTTAGTAGTTTATTACTTTTTTTTTTTTTACAATTTTAAAGAAAGCTTACAGACTAATACACGTAAATGGTAACAAAATAGTAACAACTGACATTGCTAATTGCAAGCTTCCACATTTATATTGCAATGTTACAAAAAAGAAAATCAAAGAAAAAAAGACAAATTAATAAAGGTATGGAAAATAGGTAGGTAGGTAAGTGCCATAACAAACCGCGAACAATCAAGTCATATTTAAATTACTTATCAGCTAGATTGTAGTACAAATAAAGCATCACTAATTGTGATACTTTATAAAGGAAGAAAAAAGTTAGAAGTTACTTTAACAGTATAACTTAACATCTCACTCCGCAGAACAGGAAGTTATACGAAAATTATCTCGATTATCATGGCTGTTTTGGTAAACTTTCAAGTGATACATATCAACCCCATTTGTTAGGAGATGGTTGTTGTTTGCAAACAATAAACAGTCATCGTAACTAATATTATAAATGCGAAAGTGTGTTTGTTTGTTTGTTACGCTTTTACGCTAAAACGGCTGAACGCATTTGGATGAAATTTGGCACATGGGTAGACTATGGCCTGGGTTAGGACATAGGATACTTTTGATGCCAATATTCACACAAGATCGAGACTTATGCGGGTCAAACCGCGGGGCGCAGCTAGTAGGAAATATTTATGTATCAGCACTTGAGTGAGATATCTGAGATACAGATTTATTCCTAGTTTAAATTAATTCATGTTTTATAGGTACACCTTTAGTTTAAGGCCCTAAATTAATTATTTCAAATAAACAAAGGACAATGTCCAAATTGGCCCTGTGCAATAAAGAGTATCAGATTAAACGATAATTAATCGCCAATTTTATTATTTAAGTTGCAAATACTTCTGTATCACGGACTAGCTGTATTCCAAAATGTACTTTTAATAGAATTTAACGCGACTAATAACATTAGATCGCCATCTTCGCATAATGTCATGTCGTGTCAGAAGTGAAATAGGGATGTCCAATCAATTATAATCGATTGATTGAATTATTAATCGATCGATTGTGTTTTCTTTTCTAAAGTGTGTTTTTAAAAACCTAATAAGAAAACTTTATGTATGCAGTCATACTCTGTAATTGTATCGCATGAAGAACTATAGGTTGCTGCGCCCATGTTATTACCATTATTTGGTACCTAAGTTATGCGAGGTATCAAAATAATGTCAACCCCCCTGCACAGTTTTTAGACACTATTTTAATTCGTAATTTAGACGAAGAACAATAAACGTAAAATTAAAATCTGTGTTTATTTCTTATTCAATTTCAATTATAAATATTGTAGGACTGTAGGTTTTAAAAAATCACTTATTACCATCTAAAATTGGTAAAGCTAAAGCTAAAAATAGGATACCCTATGCACACCGTTCAGGCGTATAGGTACGCTGTTTCTACTCATCTCATTCCAAAACGAATGCTAAGAATTCAGTTACCTACCTATGTTAATTAGTTTAAATGCATTTTAATTTTGCACTTGCATCCACTTTTTAGAAAAACAACTGCATAGGTACCTAATTATATAGGTAGGTATTATGATATTACCTACCTTTCAGTTTCTTAAAAATCACTCAGAGCTATGAAAAATCGTAGGTACCTACATTTATTATTCGTTGTTATGGTTAGATTATAACCTCAAAATCTGATACTTGTTTTGAAATATACCTTTTTTGCAGCTAGTCCGCTACAAATACAAGATCTTTTAAGAATCTACTAATGATAGAGAATACAATACATAATTATCCGATGCTCTTGGCTCCAGGGCCAACAATGTATGGACGCAGAGCAATGTCCTTTCAATTTTAGTAAATATCAATAAAAACTCACCAGCGACTGCACTAAGAAGTTCCTTTGCCTCCTCAGCTCGGCGACAGTGTTGAAGACAGCTACTTGCCCCGTGGCGCTCAGTTGTTCCAGTAGACAGTCGAGTGCTACTAGCGTGCCAGTGCGGCCGACGCCAGCACTGCAGTGGACTACGACTGGGCGGCCCACCATGGTTGTCCAGGCTTCGTTTACCCTCTGGAGAGAAAATTAAAAAGTTATTACCTAATGATATGATTCAAGATTAAGCTTGGGTTAATTGGTTGAGCATTTATCGGGGGTTACAGGTAAACATAGTGAGGAAATAGAAGAAGCTTGTGGCTAAGTAATTATAGCAGCACGGGCCGATCGATCAGGTTACGCTACGCTTGCCGCGGTTGGTCCGTGGATGGGTGACCATCTTTACACACCAAGATACTTCCATGCCTCGGAAAGCACGTTAAATCGTTTGTCCCTGCTGTCATTCGTGGATCTGTGACAGTCGTTACGGGTCGTCAGAAGCCCGAAAGTCTGAAAGCCAGTCTTACTAAGGGCTATCGTTTTACCCAGTAACTGGGTTGTAGAGGTCAGATAGGCTGTCGCATGTACAATACTGGTATTCAGCTGCATCCAGTTACGACTGGAAGCCGACCCCACCATAGTTGGAAAAAGGCTAGACCGATGATGATGATGAGTGAGGAAATATGAACTTAAAGGTTTGAAATTATATTATACATACCTACATAATCAGCCTATAATGTTCCCACTGCTGGGAAACAGGCCTCTTCTCTGTGAGAGGGAGTGGGCCATAATCCACCACGCGGGCCCAGTGCGGGTTGGTAGATGTCACATGTCTTCGAATTTTTGGTTCTAGGACATGCCGGTTTCCTCACGATGAGCAGCAGAGAGCAGTGGTGATGAAATAATTTACACAAAGTGAAGCGGCTGTCCGGGTTCGAACCTACGCCCTTCAACTCGTAAGTCGCGGCCGTTACCACTGGACCACCGCTGCTCCCAAATTATATTATATATATTATGTATTATTATTACCAAAATAGTGAGAAAAAGTTTGATGCTTACTCTTTCTCTGTAAGCAAAGTGGCATTTGAAAAATATTATAAGCAGGTATTTTGGACTAATTCGCATGTTAGCATATGCCTCCAAGTTCTGCAAAATAGATTGTCAAATTGACCAACAATTTAAACGTATCTGATTGAAACTACGTGGCATAACCAGACAGTCGCGCATTTTATTAATTACATTAGGTACAGTCCCCATTAATATTTTGTCTTAAACGTTCATATTACGTAACGTCTTATTATTTATATCGTAAATGACTGTACGATTGGTGTGCTTATCCTATCCTACCTAATATTATAAATGCGAAAGCAATTCTTAAGAATGGTTATAAGTTATTTAATGTTAGAACACGTAGGATCTCAAGGGGCCGTCCCTTGAGATCCCAATACAAGAACTTGCTACATTCGGGTAATTACAAAACAGCACTATTAAGACGCTGACAACACCTAAACCGCGGTCACTGTCAGATTGCATAGAAAAGAAAGAGAAGCGCGACGACAAAACGCTTGTAATTTATTGCAAAATATGAAGTTATTATCTATTTACTCAGAATTGAGTTGAGTAATCGAAAATAAAAAACAACCAAGTTCTGCATTAGAATAAGACGTACTTGTTATTAATTAAATACGTAATGTATGTTGATATTTAATAGTGATATTTTGGATTAGAACTCAAGGAAAGAGGTTAGTTTAACGTTAGTTTGTATCGAGATTTTTTTTTCAAAACGTGTTTTTGTGACAACCAAGTTCTGGGAAATATGTTCAAAATTAACATATATTTTTTCCGCTACCACAAACTATACAGATTTGGCAATTTTCTTTCTTAAGAGAAGCCTATTTTGGTCAATTGGGTCTTGTCAGCGCCTTAAGGAAAATTATTATGACAATAGGACCTGTCATTTACCTCAAAATACCTCATGGTTTTAAGGATTGTTCTGTAAACATTTTTAAATCTAATTTTATTACTCAGTCAAAGTCTTTATAAATGATATGAGTTTATCCAGATTGTGATTGTATTAATTAATTGTAATTTGACCATGTAAGCCTTTGTAATTGACTATAATATTGTTAATTGACTTCACTTTAATTTATATTTTGTTTTGTTGACATTGTTTTGTTTGTTTTAATGTTTTAATTTATGTAATAATATGCACGCCGTAAGAAAGACTGTAGCCGATCTCATTAATTTAAATACAACATCTTATACCTGTACCTGCATTCATAGCAAATAAAATTCTGATTCTGACTCTGATTAACATCACGCTATGACCCTTAGGAATCGAGCAAAAAGGACGCTAAGCGAAAACGAAGTAGTAACGCGAGCGGGAAATGTGTCTTAAGATTTCCACGTGAACGAAGTCGTGGGCAGATGCTTACCTTAATAAACTTGATTATGGAGTGCGGATGCTCGGGCGCAGCGAAGTCCTTCCACATGAGGAAGTGGTACTGGCGCACGACGCGCGACTCCCCGCTGTCTTTCACCTCACGAGGAGACGTGGGGGCGCTGGATTCGGATGCTTCTTTTACGTCTAGAAGAAAAGTTTTTACTTAGAAGAGGATGGAAATATGTCAGAGATTTTATTTGGTAGATGGAGAGCTTATTAAGACTATTTGCCTTTACTGAATGATGCGAGAATAAAGCTTAGCTTAGTGTAGCCGATCACATTCAAAGATGACGATTGTGTCGGGTGGATGATGACATCCAGAGGCATAATTTAATAGACTCAGATGCCTGCAATTTCATTCATTTTTTTTTTTAGTACTTCTATAGACAATATCTCTCAAAAAGCTCTACAATTATGTCAATATTCGAAAAACAGGTTCGGTATCGTAACAGTAGACGTCTTATACAAATACAGTTCTTTTTTTTTCACTGCTGATGATCAGCAAGATGAGGTGTGTTTCTTTCTTTCGTCATATCGCAGTTCTAGAAAACATTTATAATATTGTATTTTGAGTATTTAAAAATACTGGACAACATATTCATAGGAAATAGCTTTAAAATTTTATAGTAAAGAAGAATATAGGAAATAGCTTTAAAATTTTAGAGAAAAGTAACTTTCAGCTTACTGGAAAGCTACAGTCAGAGGAAAATTTTGAGAACAACTTGGATCACATTTTCGACCGTAAAGTAAAAATAAAAAGTTTTATTCTCACCTCCATTCCTCTTAGCGATGCCGTTATTCTCAACTATGGGCTGTCCGTCTGAGTTGGTAGCCTGTTTAGTTATCTTCAGCTCTCGTACTATGTAGTCTGAATATCTGCAACAATAACATATAATTTGAACTCCATGTAACACTATCAACAATAGGGTCTTACACCCATTTTTGAAAAGTGTCTTAATTAAATTCTATAGTGCTAATATGCCCCAAAAAAATCACAAAATTTTTATTCAATCGATAAGTGCCATAAAAATTCATTTATTCATTCATTTAATTTTACATTTTCAAATTTCGAGCGTAGTTTGACGAAAACGCTGGACACAGTGGATGCCATGTTGCTATGGTCATGACGTCACTTGGCTATGTAAACAAATGCGCTGATCGATTATCTAACTATCAGTTGACAGTTGACACGTTTTAGTTTACACAGCCATGTGACGTAATAACATGGCGGCTACTATTTCATGGTGTTTTTTAACAGATTAGAAAAACTGAAAACGTTGAATTGAATTTTAAAATTGATTTTGTTATTTTATGAACTAAAACTAACATTTTCCGACTCCTTTTTGTCTAAACTATCTCAATAATATATTTATAGATTTTTTCTCGTATATAGTAAAATACCCTATTGTTTAATTGTCTTTTACAAATGCTATTTTCAGAACTATTAAAAAAAGAAAGAGATGATCGCGTATGTTTTTTTTTTACAAATATTTAAAAAAATACATACGCGATCATCCCTTTCTAAATAAACACAATAAAAAAGTCTTGTATAAATGGCGAAAAATGTTCCGATTTTATTTCCCACAAAAGCTTTTTTTAAATGTGTTTAATACATCCATTTTGATTTAAAAGTATAAAAAGGCCTTTTCTATCAGCTGATTTCTGTCTAGCAGTTCCAAGACTCACATCCCTAACCCTTAAAATCCACTATTCCCATACAACATCAAAAGTAATTTTCATTCAAATTAGGCTGAGAATCAGCACTTTTTAGTCAGACAGTCCCCCAACGCGCCCCAACTTTACGGTTACCACTTCCTATTTTTTTTTTGTTGGTGGGAAATTATCAAATGACTTCTCCCGCTGTAGACGGAGCGGGAGGGTGTGTCAGACTCTTACTGACTAAAACCCACCCGTGTTCCTTCCATTGCATGTGTTGCCACGATATCCCTTTCGGACTTTCCCGCGACTTCGGCAGGCATCGGCCCTAGCGGACCCCTACACCTGTGCTGACATCTCTTTGAGGCGCGCGTGGGACACAACGCACTACTTCCTAACTTGGAAGATAGTCTCCAAAATGTACTAAGTTACTGACCTCTTCTCCCCAACATGATGCACAGTAATATTCCCGAAGGCTTTCGACGCGCGTTCCTCAGGCCAATACTTGGAGCACTTGACCTTCGAGTACTCCTCCAGGTTGGTCAGCATCACGATCAGCTCCAACCCATGTTCCCAAATCATGCGCCAGAAATCGTTGACGGTTGTGTCCGTGGGGCCTTGCGCGCAAATGAATTGTTTTCGCTCCTAGGAAAAATGGTTGAAGGTTATTTAATGTTTATTTTTATAGAGAAGGTTGCTGAATAAACGTACATTTACGCCCAAAATTAATAACCAAATCTGAGCTAGTTTTTAACATCTAGGTTGGCCAAATGTCAGTTGGCATGTTTAATCTTTTAGAAGGCGAATTACTGAATAAAGATTGGAAAATGAGTTTGCGTGAGCCAAAACTCAATAATTATGCTTTTTTATTTATACCTTAAGCACACAAATGTACAGTATTCCCAAATTAATAATGCGCATGCAGATCTTCGCTAATTGTCGTATTCCCGGAAACACCCGAATCATTGAATCGTCAGAGTAAGTAATTCTACTAAATTATGCATGAAGAAAATGCACTTAACCACTCTATTCACATATCTTCTTCCGAAGCTCGGGGAATACGACCGTTGCCGAACAGTGACGAAGATTTCTATGCGCATTATCACTTTGGGAGACCTGTACAGAGGCGGACTTAATGCCGTAGGCATTTTCTACCAGTCAACTTTCATGTCATTTTGACATTGGGATTGCCATATTGAGTTATTGGCAGGCGGTTAGGAGATCGTTCGAACGATATGCAGCTGTTAAATTTTATTGAGATCAATCTGCCTAGCCTTTTCCCAACTATGTTAGGGTTGGCTTCCAGTCTTACCGGACGCAGTTGAATACCAGTATTTTACATGGAGCGACTGCCTCTCTGACCTCCACAACCCAGTTAAGTAGTGGGTAACACGATACCCCTAGGTACAACTAGTTAAACTTTTTGAGATATATTATTAATTTCAAGCTTTACATCAGGCTCAGCATGACGCTTTCTATTTCTCGAAGAATAGACATGGCTCTTTCTATACAAAGTGACATTTCGTTTCTCCATTTTTGACATCTCACCGTAGAAATCCTTCTACAATCTGTCATTTTGACTTTCGGTTCTAACGATCTTAGTCTAGGTCCTTTTTTATGTAGAAGGGTTTCTATGGTTAGATGTCAAAAATGGAGAAACGAAACGTCACTTTGTATAGAAAGAGCCGTGTCTATTCTTTGAAGAAATAGGATGCGTCAAGTTAAGCCTGCAGGTGGTGTTGTTGAAGATTATTGAAGATAGAATAGTGTTTTGTTCCGTGAATTTTTTGCTCGGATGAAGTTATTGTTGTCCTATTTTTCAAATTCAAAATTTAAATTCATTTATTCATTTTTTGAACATAGGGTAAAAATAAACAGATGTTATATAAAAAAAATGTTGGTCCATACTACGTTCCGCCCGAAGGCATTAGCTGGTATGTCTGTAGTTTAGCTGGTAAGTACAATATGTAACAAAAACCCTGTTGTTCCTTTTAGGAACGTATACATTTACCTATAAGCAGAACATTGATGAAATTATAATTAAAAAAAGTTAAGCATTGGCTAGTCGAGAGGTCAAAATCAAATAACTATTAAAATCGACACATTCAAAAAAATGTTTACAGTATCTGATTTTACAAGTACATCTTTATTTCGCTCAATAGCCTACTAGCTGCCGGCGGCTTTCTTTGAATGCGACAAAAGGTGCCACCAAAAAGTTCCGCCGATTATGTCGGCGAGTCAGTACCACGAGCCTACCTACACCGCCGCCCCGCCACCCGTCTCCCTGCGAATAACTTCCTTTAGTCTCCCGCGCACTTTACTTCAGGATGGATGTTAATGTTGACCTACGTAGTGAGTGAATTGTGTTTTGTTTACGTAAACGTTGACAATGTCTTATTCTAACGTAGAATATTTTAATATGTTGATGTGTCTTCGGAAATGTGACTGCAATTATGCAGAAGCACGCAGACTCTACCAAGAACGTTTTGCGATCATTACCGTCGGCGATGGCATTCCAACGTTTGCACATACGTACGTACAATACCGTCAATGTGCACGGGCGAGACCTGACATCGAGCTGACGCAGGCAGACCGAGGACTCGAGACAGAAGTCTTGGACTTGTTTGAGCACGATCCAACGCGAAGTACACGCTCAGTGGGACACGAACTCGGAGTAAACCTTATGCGCGTTAGGAGAGTACTCAAAGAAGATGGCCAGCACCCATTTCACTATTGTCGCGTCCAATCACTACTTCCCTCCGACTATGAGCCAAGAAGTGTAGAGGTACAAGGTGGTCATATCGAACAGCAACTCCATGGCCGTCAAGTAGATATCATAATAAATTAATGCATTAAAATGTAAATAGGTACATCAGGTTTTATGTGACAGACGTGGCGAATTTGTTTTTTTAACGTAGTGAAGTGTTAAATGTAGTTTTAACAAATATCAATTGTGTTTAAAAATGCTGTGTAAACCAAGATTTTCAAAGATTAGTTCGTTAAAGTGATACTTACTGATAAACAACAGCTGACAAGGTCACGAACTTGTGTAGAAAAATAGGTAGATAATCGGCGGCGCGGCGGTGCAGATCAAAGAAAGAGCGGAAACATTCTATCTACTTCTGGTTTCGCGTCATCGCTTCATGCAGAATTGCAGAGGTAACAAATCGATTAAACATTACAAAGATTAATAATTAAATATTTTTTTTATTTTTATTGAACAGTTTTTTATAAATGAGTTGCTTTATCGCTTAGTAAACCGATTCTTAAAACGTAGGTAGAAGGAACAACAGGGTTTTTGTTACATATTGTATAATTATATCTTGATAAAGTGTTGACCAAAATGTTTCATGCACGCATGTTTATAATTTTGGTTTTCATTTTATTTTCCTGTAACTAAAGTGCTCTACAAATGCGCATATACCTACATGACAGAGTGCATTGTAACAATAACAAGGAAAACACAACATAAAAACGGACAGAAAGCTGTGTACAAAATAAATTGATTCCACATCGTTATTAATAGCTTTGAAATGTAGGAACATATTCCTTTTTCCTCGGTGCGTCGTTTTATTCATATTAAATCGTTAGATTTGACCTCACTAGCGTACTTATGTCGCAAAAAGTGTCCACATTGAGAAGAGTGAATTCACACATAGCACATGGCGTTTCATGGCGACTGCGACATTGTGTATATCAAAGGTGTCAAAACCAAACAAAAACTCGACGATATTTTGACGTGGCAGGGCGAATCTAATCTCTTTAATTCTTTGCCAGTTGCAGGATTATCATTTTAGCAGAACAGACATCTTTGTCAGACTTGATCGATCAAAGAATATCGTATCGCTAATCGTGATTACAACCAAACTGTAGGGGGATGCGCCTGTTGGCAAGGGCGAATGATGCTTGCCCATTCTTTTCCATAACGAACTACAGTTTGAAATGGGGCATTCTCTTTTCTTTGACAATCAGTTTTATAACTTGAAATGGTCTATTTTAAATAAATGATTGACTTGATGAGTCATACATGACGCTGAAAAACCGGCTTTAGTTCTGTAGTATGTGGAATCAATTTAATTTCGCATACGTGAGCGCGGTACCTGATTAGGCTCCAAAGGGTCCTTAGAAAGCGGAGGACAGAAGACGAACACAATTTTAGAACATGTCCACACGTCACACAGAAGGAACATTTGTGAAAAACTACTTCTAATAGGTATATTAACTACTTATGTTCAAAACAATGGCGGATAAAGGGATGTTTTTATAATGATTTATGCACGTAATTGGTTCCGATCGTTCTTTTTTGGAAATAAATCAATTGTATAAGGTAAACTAGACAGGAAAATAATATTTGGGGATAAAAGCATCTATAAATTTAATGTAATAATATCCGTCAAAGTATGACACAACTGATTTTTTTTTAGGTTTCTGTAGACCCTAAGGGACCGTTTACACGGCGCAGATCTGTGCGGTACGGTACGGTAAAAAGTTGGGTCACACGTCAATATCCACCTGTTCATACAATTACGAACACGATTGCAGTATGGAACTGCCAAGTGATCCCAAAAAAACAGTAAAATATCGTACTGATCAACGCCGTGTGAACGGTGCCTAAATCTAAAGTGTTAGTGGCTTTCGGAATACAATTATGTTTTTTGCAACACTGCGACTGTCATATTCAATTATTCATGCATTTACATTTATTACGCTGGCTGTATTCTCTGGTAGCAAGTTTTAAGAATTGTAAGGATAAAGAAACCTAACTTAATCAACGCCTCACAGGGCTAATATCGCTGAAATAATGGCATAGACCTTGGGTACTAAACGACTTTGACCTTGAACCTAAAATGACCTTAAACTAATCTGATATCACATAAGTCACGTTGATGTAATCCGATCCAGTTATGGTGCCAATCTGCGATAGTTTGCCCCTGGTCTGGTTGTATGGATAACTTTTTACAAGACTGCCCAAAAAAGGAGTGTAATGTTTTCAGGGTTCATGTATGTATGTCTTTAGATCTGTTTTAACTAAATAAATAAACATAACATCATGCCTTGTTTCCCCGAAGGGTTAGGTTAGCAGAGGTGTACCTGTTTTAACTAACCTAATTTTAACTACATCTGAACTAACATTGCTTGAATATTGGCACATGACAATGACCACATAGCAAACACACACACACACACACACACACACAAACACACATATGGTACGTGACCTTGATTATTATGTCCTTGAACATAGAGTGACCTTGAACTAACTACTTGAACTGATATCCCATAACGTAGGTCGCGTTGATGTAATCGGAGCCCGTAATTCTGTCAATCTGCGACATTTCACCCTGGTCTGGTCATATGCTTTGATGTCGGGATAATTATTTTTATGTCAGTGCTACCTAACCTAACTTTATCTACACCTCTCAGAAATAAAATACCTAGAATAAAAATAGCTCATGACAATGACCCCATAGCATGCGCAAACACATATCGCACGTGACCTTGATACGTCCTTGAACATAAAATGAGCTTTGCCCTTAAGTGACTTTGAACACAAAATGACCTTGAACTGACCTGATATCCCATAACATAGTTAGCGTTGATGTAGTCGGAGCCCGTAATGCTGTCAATTTGCGAAAGTTTGACCCTTGTCTGGTCATATGCCTTGATGTCTGGATAGCGATTCTTAGGCTGATTCTCTCTGGCTTCCGAAGCGTGTGTCGTACGGTCGGGGAAGCATTCGGGTAGCATCTGCAACAACTACGTAATTTGTGAAGGAGGGGTTTAAAATTATTGGAAATGGTGTGGCGAATGAAGTTTTTAAATAATGAAACATGTAAGTGATGAACTAGATTAACTTCTGCGTAATATTTCTACCAGATACTGCTAACTCCAAGGCGAAATTACAAATGACACTACACTTGCAAATAGCATGGTGATCATTCTTTAGCCCAGAGCCGAGCATTGAGAATCCAACACAGTGCCTCCCAGCGAGTCAAAAGATTTATACTGTGTTGGACCTTGGACCTTAAACTCTCGGTGCTAAGCAGAGCGTTGAAAATCCAGTGCGAAACAAAAAAATCGCCCGTGGGTTTGAGTGCTTATTGTTACTATATACTAGGAAAACCCCGACGCCTATGCTTGAGGAGGCATTCTTTAGCAGTTGCCTTATGGGATAACCATGAGGTGCCTTCGTATAAGCTCTTTTCCGAGCCATTTTAGTACCGAAATAAAACAGAATCAACACAAAAATTGCATCACAGTGGGTCTATGGAAGCTATGTTCGTATCAAAAAATACTTATTTATTTCTTGGATCTCCAACAAATGCTACACAATAACATGCTAGTATACATAGAACAGGAACAAGTACAAGTGTGCGTTTCCAATTATAGGAGACCACATCATTTACATTTAATCTAGGTACAGTAACTTTGACAAGGTAAAAATATTAAAATAAATCAAAATACATAAAAAATTATACAAATGCAGATGAACTAAGCTCCGAGAGTGCAGAACTACAGACAATGAAACTGTGTCAATTAGGCTTTTATCTTTATAAGATAAGATATTTTATTTGCATAAAACATGGTTTACAAGGTGTTATTGGAAAACATTAGATCGGACATGTTTTGCTTAATACTAAAGCATGCAAACTTACTTACTAAAGATACATTATGAATTCATATTAAAAAAAAAAAAATATTATTATAATCAATGCTGAGATAAAAATTACTTGAATAGACAAGCAACTTACTTCGAATTCCTTCTGGAACCCATAGTCGGAGTCGACTTGTCGCTGTGCGTACGCACTGGCCAGCTCGTCTTTAGGTATGGGAGGTATGTCCGGGGGAACGGTGGAAACTAATGGTTGACGACCCCGGATGCTGTCCCAATATCTGGAAGATAATATTAATTAAACGACATCAATAAAAGAAGCAGGTTCTTGCATTACTACGACGCATAGGGTTTTTTTTTTTTTTTGTTTCGCTGCGTGTTTTCTTCAAAAGATCAAACAATAAACCAAATCCAAGGCCTACACATCCGAAACCTAAATTATGTTTATTTCTGTAAGTAGGTTTTATAAACACTTTTACACGTCACTCAAGAGAGAGTTGTGTGAGAGAGAGATGAAGCTATACAGGAAGAATAGCACGATCCCTTTTCCACAATGGCGTTTACCAAAATCATAGTACAGCTCCAAATCACCCATCTGGCTGTTGGTCTGTGTTGTCCTACTCGTCACCAGAACTTCACTAGCTCTTTTTTTGATATACGAATTTCACCTCTAAGCAAAGGTAAGGAAAAGTGACCAAGTGGATCACAAAATCTTACCTGATAGCCGCAGTAATAGGATTGTGCAATTCCAGTTGCGCGTGGGCAGGCATCTTGCGTGTGCGTCGTGTTTGCATGATGCAGAAGATTATCATCAGTAGGAGGATCACTGCTGCCACTGCGCATGTTATCTGAACGACAAAATATAGGTTGATTAGAACAGGTTCTATATAAATAAAATACATAATATCACGCCGTGTATCCTCGAAGGGTTGGGCAGAGGTGTACCTGTAGTACACCCACATTTCGCCAGTTATGTTTAAGTCCCATGTAATAGGGGACCGACCCTATTGTCATCAACTGGGCACAAATCCAGACTCCGGGCTGCTACTGAGAAATTCCACATAGAAAAACAACTCAATAACACTTAGCCCGACCCGGGAATCGAACCCAGGACCTCATGCTCAGCAGTAGCGCTTGCAACCACTAGACCAACGAGGCAGTCATAAATAAAATAAATAAATAAGTTTTTATTTATGTTTCAGTAGTTAGTGAATATTATGAGTAATAATATCAGGAGGGGTTCCTGGCTATGTAATAACAGACGCACGGGTCCATCGATGAAGTTAATTTACCCTTGCCGAGGTCGGTCTGGTGGATTGGTGACCATCTATGTCATACCGAGACTCCTCTGTACCTGGGAAAGCGCGTAAGTCGTTGGTCCCGGGTGCTCGAAAGCTCGAAAGTCTGACCACCAATCTTACCAGGGTTGTATGTTACTCATTAAATGGGTTGTGGAGGTCAGAACGGTAGACGAAAAATATTGGTATTGAGTTGCATCCGCTTAGACTGGAAGCAGATCCAATGAAGGGAAAAAGCCGCAGTGGGAAAATGATACCAGTCTATTATTGTTCCATTGCAGGGCAAAGGAATTTTCTCTTAACCGGTAACTCCCCATTGACTCCGAATAGGAGTCGCACTCCCGAACCCTTCAGTCCCCACTGACACCGAATAGGAGTCTTGGGCCACGCGGTTTGCAACTCTATTATAATGCAATAAGGTGCTCATCCGTTATAATAGAGTTGCAAACGCGCGCCCCAAAGACTCCGAATAGGTGTCAGTGGAGACTGACGGTTGGAGGAGTGAAAGTCCTATTCGGAGTCAATGGGGACTGACCGGACTGAATACATAAATCATGCTTCTCATACATGTGCTTACATTCTTCATGTAAACGTGCTTAAGGCATTTTAAATTCAGCCTTAAGCAATTGCAACAAAGTTCATAATTACCTGTAATGCTATCTCGAGTGCGGTAGAAGGTACAGGTATGGGCGGGCTGGGCGCAGGCATTAGGAAGGTTGTGTAGTCGCTGAATAATGACTCGTCTGGATTTGCACTCGCTAGAAACAAAAGAAAACATTTTTATAATGATTGATTTATGAGAAATTATGTAATAATATGCGGATTTATTCCCAATTTACAAAGTTTTCACATGATTGACAAATTTTATGTCTAGACTTTAAAAGAGACTGTCAGCTCCGAGTTTGTTTCAGCCTTTCTTCTCAGAGTAGTCAGATAGGTAACGTCGACCTCATCTAGTTTTAAAAAAATATATTTATTTACATAACCAAATTACAAGATGATTATTAACATTAACTAAATTAAATTAAAACTAAGTTAAGCTTAAAAAAGGCCCTCGGGGCATTGTACCGAAGATGCTGGCGGCATTTCCTCGCTGAATTGCAATGCTGATGCGTTGCGCGAGAAAGCCGCCAGCTTTTCGGTCACCAGTTACATCAACTAGACGTTTTGCGATTTCCGCAAATAACTTATGCGCACTGGGACCCCACGGACCGAGGGTCTCGACGCCAAAGGGCACAAAGTTGTACTCTCTGCCAAGGCCTCCATATTTAATAACTTTCAGATTTTCGGCATTTTCTGCCGCTGCACCCGCTTTAGAAGTAGTCCGTTGGAGGTGGGACGGTGCCAGTGTGTCTACACAGTTAGCGTCCCACACAAGCATCCATCCCAAACTCCACGGGACCAAAGACACACCATCAGGTCTTTTGCCATCATCTCTGACAATGCCAGTCCGCTCAAGAAGAGCAGGCACATTGATGCTGGCAAGAGACCGGCGGATTATGTCATTATGTTTTTAAAATATGATTGACTTGTAAAAGTGATTGTACAAACCTACTTACAGAAATAAAATCTAATGAATTTATCCAAAATGTTTTGGATCCAAACAAACCCTGTATTCATTAAAATAATCAAACCCGCGGTTAGTCATCACACCATGCCTTCAAAGTTAAGATTAAAAATAAGTATGTACGGACCGCAAACGCGATAAAAATACTATTGAGCGTATTTACTTTATATTTTTATAATATTATTAGCAACCCGCGGGGTCGCGGGAAAGCCTGCAGGGGTCGAGTGAAGGTACAAAAGCGTAACCGAGGCCCCTGGCAACACAGACAACGGAAAGGACACGGGTGGGTTTTAGTCAGTAAGAGTCTGACACACCCTCCCGCTCCGCCCAGCGGGAGGCTCCGCCCAGAGCGGGAGAAGTTAATTGATAAAATCCCACCTAAAAAAAAAAAACCCGGTTCTTTGGGTCTACTCTCTCAGTCCGTCAACAAAGATACGGGCCCGTCCGAAAGAAATTGATCTGTCAAAACAACTACCAAACTCAATTTTTCGCCCAGGCAAATACATATTGGGTGTAGACAACTGTCAAATCCTGTTGTCATTAATTCTTAGTTCGGGTCTCGAACTAATCATATATCCGTAAGTGATACGGAGTAGGAAATTCCCGTAGCTTCGGTCGAAACTACGGACTTGGTGCTTAGGGAGTAGACCCCCTGCTTCGCACGGGTGCAATTTACTAATGTTAAAACATTGAAATCAGAGATGTTATGGATATGATATTTCGGATCTGGATACGGATATGGATATAGGAATAAAATTATATCGGTTTCGGATACGGTTACGGATATGTAAATATTTCGGATTATCCGTTAGTTTCGGTTACGGATATTAGATCGGAGTAAAATATAAACACAAATAGTATGTAATCATTTGGTTTAATTTATAGATTTTCTAGTCTAGGTTATCATTTGGTATTATAATCAGTCATATAGGTAAGTAGTTATTTAAAGATGTTATAATAATTAGTAAATTGAACCTCTGTTTCAATGTTTCTGACGTATTTTTAATAATTAGTAATTATTATATACCTACTAAATTTTAAGTTTTATCTATTAAAATAAATAAAGTTTCAACTCCTAAATAAAAAACTAACTAGATATGAAAGAGGTTATGTTATGACTACAAATAACAAACAAACTGCAAGATTCAGGTGGCGCGCGAGCGGTGAAACTAAAACCTGTCGAAACATGTCGTTTTATTTAGACTTCGCCCTTATACAAAACTATCCGCAACTTGTGAAACGGATACGGTTACGGATATATTTTTATTTCGGATATCCGATATTTCGGTTACGGTTACGGGTATATTTTTATTTCGGATATCCGATAGTTACGGTTACGGAACTCCATAACATCCCTGATTGAAATTTCTGTGCTTTATCTAAGTTAAGTTTTAACGTAATAGACATTCATCACACCTTTCGGAATATATGCTCTAAGGGCCTTAACACACTGGCGATTTGCGAGCGTGTTTCCAGCGAGGCGATTGTTTAACGAGCTCGCCACAAGTGCGCAACGTGATCGCCACGAGTGCGGAACGTGTGGGTAGAAAATGCCTATGGCATTCATTCCGTCTCTATACATTTGTGTGTTTAAAGTATTAAATACATACACACATACATAAACCCACACCTTCTTCCCATGGGGACAAGCAGAAACTATAGAACGCCACCAACTCCGCTCCTTACATACTCCTTTTGCTTCGCATACGTTCATACTTCCGGTCATACATGCACGCCGGTTGTAAGTACTACGCACCTGACCTTTCTGAAGAACATCACCAATCCAATTACGTCACTATATGTCCTCCTAGGGCGTCCCCTCCGGGCGTATCCAGTCACCTCTGCTTTGAAAATACCTTTTGTCAGTCGCCTTTCATTCATCCTCTCAACATGACCAAACCATCTAAGCATATTCTAAATAAATAATTTTGATTTACTTACAAATTAGTTCCACAAAGAGCGTATAGTTGGCGCTGGAGTCGAGTAGGCCATCTTTTACGCGGATATCCGAGTCAACATCCTTATCAGCCATTGTAGGATCAAGCCTATAGTCCCTGCAAATATACATTAGTTAAACGTCACGCTTGTATTCAATTCACCGAAGAGGTCGGCAGACACAACTGTAAAGTACACCCACATTTCACCAGTTATGTTTTTAAGTCCCATATAATAAAGGGTGACTATTTTTTTGTCTTATTACGAGGTTTGAACGATCGAGCTATGTATAACCGTAATAAAGTTATTAATACAAAATTGACAAAGTTTTATATTCGAGTTTGAAGTCGGTTTTTTTTAGATAAGGACTTAGACCATGTCGAATTAAAGTTCAAAATACAAAAACTAGATCGAATATTTGAACTTGGACAAAAGTTAGAACTCGTGCAGTAATAAGACGGTTTAAGTTTATTATCGAGTTTAACGAAGACCTATCGAAAAACACGATACATACACATACGTTCTTTATACATACTTCAAAAAATAAAACTAAAACAAAGCGTAATAAAAAAAGTCTTACAGCATGAGATCAGAAGACCTTCTTGTCCTACCAAGATTAAGAGGAATCGGGTCAACAGTCACATCACGTTCATAGTCATCCGAATCTGTGCTTCCACTGGTAGTGGTGACGGGTGGTACGGGTGACGGTTCGTGGTGCACTCTCTTCGGGCGTTTGAGACAACCACGGCATCTGTCCTTCTTTAGCGTTGGGTCTGATCGGTCGAAAAGTATTTTGTCATCGCCTAATACCAGCTCGTTGTCACTGGGGAATCGGTCGCTGGAAAGGTAAGTTTTTTTATATTAGGCCTGTATTCCCCCTGAAGAAGTGGGTAGCGGCGTATAGTAAGGTCGGCAGATGTTTAAGTCGTTTGTTACGGGGGCAAGTTGATTGGTACTGGGAAAAAAAAATGGCTTAAGAAATGATATTGTGTAATGAAAATTGGACAGATGACTACTATTTAACATGTAGATTCTAAGATTGAATAGACATGCAAATAAAATTACAATATTTTTTTTGCCAGTTATGGGGACTGCCAACAGAAGTAAAAACTTAAAACTATAAAAAAAACAATGATTTTTCATACTTTTAGTCATACTCATAGCTACAGATATACTGTGCAGATATACTGTTAACATTAGCATGTCGGTGACGCGAACCCATAAGATTTTCTCCTACCAAAAATCGCTCAACGCGCCTAAAGAAGTTTTTATTTCAAAAAACACAAAACGGACATTATTTTGTTATTACGACGTTCTTGAGGTGTGACGTCAGCATTCAGTAATTCCGTTAAGACGCTGACAACACCTAAACCACGGTTACTGTCAGATTGCATAGAAAAGAAAGAGAAACGCGATGACACAACGCTTGTAATTTATTGCAAAATATGAAGCAATTATCTATTTACTCAAAATTGAGTTGAGTAACCGAAAATAAAAACAACCAAGTTCTGCATTTAAATAAGACGTTTTTGTTATTAATTAAATACGTAACATATGTTGATATTTAATACAGATATTTTGGATTAGAACTCAAGGTAAGAGGTTAGTTTGTATCGAGATTTTTATTCAAAACTTGTTTTGGTAACCAAGTTCTGGAAAATATGTTCAAAATTAACATATATTGTTTCCGCTACCACAAACTATACAGATTTGGCAATTTTTTTTCTTAAGAGTAGCCTATTTTGGTCAATTGGGTCTTGTCAGCGCCTGAAGTAGATAATTTCATTTTCAAAAATTTTTTTTTCGCTGTTGCCGTTATTTTCTTCTTCGAGAAGTCCATTAATGAAAAGGTAAAAGTGTTTAAAGTAACGTATTTAAGACTTACTGTGAAAACACATCAGCAACGTAAGCGCCTAACTTGGTCGATGAGTCCTTGTACTCTATCACGTCAAGATCACGCGGAGACGGCAGCCTCTTCATGTTGCCAGAGGGCAGACGGACCATGTACACCCTGGAATCAATAGATAAACCCAGTAGGTAGTGGTAGAAACTAGGAATGGTCGTCACAATAGCCCAGCAAAACTCATGCTTTCAAACAAAGGGAAGGTTTTTTTTTTATGTGTAGACTTTTTTTTTTGGGTGGGAAATCATCAAATAACTTCTCCCGCTCTGGGCGGAGCAGGAGGGTGTGTCACACTCTTACTGACTAAAACCCACCCGTATTCCTTCCGTTGCCTGTGTTGCCAGAGGTAACCCTTTTGTACCTTTCCGGCTATTTGACCGTATAGAACTTTTGTTAGATTGTGGTATAGGTTCTATAGTGTTATGAAATTAAATGTTCATTTAGTATCACACAATGAATTTAATAATAACGTTACTACAACTAAACACGGTTAATAAACAATGGCGCCGATTCCCTTGTTCACAAACTAAACTAAATTTAAGTTCAGTGCATCTTTTTCTTTCTATTTCATTAAGAAGAGGACAGAAGATAAATTTTAGTTTAGTCCTGTCAAATTAATCAGCGCCTGTCACTACTCCATACAAGTTTAGACGTGATTAAAAACTTTCCTACTAAAATTACGTCAATTTACGTCAAGCGCTGATTAATTTGACAGGACTAAACTAAAATTGATCTTCTGTCCTTTTCTTAAAGAAATAGAAAGAAAAGGACGCACTGAACTTAAATTTAGTTTAGTTTGTGAACAAGGGAATCGGCACCAGTAACTAAAATTAAAGTGATTATAAAGCGACGCGTAGTAACGCGGGCAATGGTTAGCGACTGACAGTGGTGTCGTCGTGTGTTATTCTATTCGCTTTAACTCAGTCGTGGAACGTCATATGTACATGAGTTCACATGTTTGTGTGCATGTGTGGGTTACATACCACTACAACAGATATACTCCATCCTCGATACTCACTCAATATATTTAATGCATTCCACAATTTGAACTTTTTTAGCTTATTAAGGTATTACATTTTTGTCCATTTTTAATTATTTCTGGTAATTTATTATACATTTTAATCGACATGACATTGTTGGGTGCATTTTTACCTTATGAGTTTGGCAGGTCTATTTTTGTGACGTAATGTATATTTTGATTTATTTGCCACACTTGCAAGTAGAGATTCATTCCTTGTCGGAAACCGCACGGCAATGGTAGCACTTCAACTACGAAACTCAGGGTGAGTTCCATTGCGATGACATAACGCCGCTATTCCCACGAAATTTTCAACGAAAAGCAGACCATATATGCCTACATTTTTTTCTGTCGTATAGTCTTATCATCCTGTTGCGTCGAGCAAGTGGGTTAGATTAAAATGTAACAGATGTTCATCCTACTTGGGAGTATTTTACAACGTCATATTTCAGTCAATTTACACAAAACCTTAACCTTTTGAACGCCAATGTCGGCTATAGCCGACATGAGCAAGCGTGCCCTGTGCGCCAACGACGGCTATACTCGACAAAAAACAGGTCGCAGAAAAATACAAAATAAACCTATTAAATCATTACTTTTATGTATTTTATTGATACACCTTGAAAGCTGAATGTCTAAACATTATTTAGTTGCATACAGTAAACAAAAATGCATATTCCTCATTTAAATATTTGATGATAAAAAGTAAAATAATTTATGGTTAAAAAAGTAAGTCCCGTGACGCCAATGTCGTGCAGAGCCGACTGCTAGTGATGTAGTATCATGTTGACGTATATTATATTCTTAAATTAATTTAGGTAACTTAAGGTATTGTAATATTTGTCATTACAGTTTTTATTGTTCTAACAAAATATAAACGATTGTAAGCACTGAGAAAAAAGTAGTTTTACTATATTAAAAACTGAAACATAGTTGCGTAAATACATTTTCGATATTCCCTTATCGCCAATCATGCGCATCCCTAGCAAGCTCTCGATAAGCAGTCCCCTCTGCGCCATTGTCGGCAGAAGTCGACTGACTCGTGACGTCGTAAGCGTATAAAGTGAATTTTAGTGCGGGAAATATGGAACAACAAGAAGTATTTACCACTGAACAATTATTACGTATCTTGGAAGGTACTGAAGACGATGAGTTTTCTGAAACTTTAGATGAAGATGATTTAGAGGTAAGTTAATTTTAATTTAAAGTTATGTTTTGCTTTACATGTAAGTATGTACATACTTAATTGGTTATTATATTCTAAAGAGTGCTCTCTTATTTCGCCTACTCGCTTACATTTTGTAAGGGTACCTATATAATCATATTCAACTGAGCTTGAGAAAAAATATGTGATTTTAATGTTGATCTGTGATATTTAAAATTATCTATATACAATTGTTGATTATTATAAGAATATTATTATTTTTCTGTGTCATTTTATCGTTACAAGACTGACTATTGAGTACCTATGATAATTAATATAACTATATATATGTTTTGAATTTTTATAGATTTTTACGAGATTTAGGACTAATTTAAAAAATGGTTTAGTAAATTTTATTTTCAGTATTTCATTTTAAGAGATATTTCTATTATTGCAACACTATTACACTATACCTAATTATGTACTATTGTTGATATTTTATAAGTATTTTTAGTGAGTTTTGTAGTTTTTGAACACTGATCAGTGAGCATTTATAATTGTTGATTGTTGATCCTTTAATGTTTAATTAGGTTAGATACGAGAAACTAAATAATGTATCTATTTTAAGAATATAAATATCGTTATACTTAAAAATCGTTACGTATATACTACGCAATTTCATACGAAAATTTTGATTTATTTTATACATATAATTAATCTGATTAGTGAGAATATTAGAAAGTTCCTGTTATAAAAATTGTTGCTATGTAATAATATCACGTGATAATATTATTCATAAGTGACATGTAAGTAATATGATCTCAAAGTAATTATTAATAATATAACTCAATAATTAAACTAAGTGATTGGTAAATAAATAGTTTTATTTGCATTCAATCCATTAACAACCCAAATTGTTGCAATAAGTGTAAATTTCAAGAATAATAAAAACAAACTACTGTGGCCTTTGAATTTAATTAGATACTAACATCGATAAACTGTATGACACTATGGTACAACTCTAATGTACATGCAACGATGTCTTATAAAAGACTCGTCGACGGCGCCAATGTCGGCTATTCCCGACAGTGAGGTACATCAGTACTGAGAATAGTGCTGTACCTAGAGTTATTTTCATTTTAACTGTTGTGTGTCTTAATCATTGTTTTTATGTTATTAACAACTTCGGAACTACTTGAGTGGAACGTTGTAAAATATTTAATATTGGAATGTTCTTTTTAACATATTAATGATCGACCATTTATCTGGCAAGTATTGATAAAAAAAATAATAATAATGGGTATCGATATAATGTTGAAATCCCTATTTTTTTGTAGGTATTTAATTAAGATTTTCGGGCTTGGCGTACAGGGCATAGGAATACCGATATGGCGTGGCGGTGAAAAGGTTAATGAATTATACACCTAACCTAAACCTTCCTAATTAATCACTCCGTCCATTGGCGATAAACTCAAAAACTACTGAACGGATTTTCATAAGGAGTTCGTATGAAAATCTGTTCAGTCGTTTTTGAGTTTATCGCGTTTGACAGACAGACGCGGCGAAGGATTTTGTTTTATAATACGTAGTGATAAATTACCTGTAACAGCATATGGGACCATTTCGCTCCGAAATTCTTGGTAGGTACATTTTGAACATGTATGTGCTGTTTTCTAAGATCTGGAAAATATTAATAAAAGTGAATCTCATGCTGCTTCACTATTCATTTCTATTGTTTGATTGAAGGTAAGTTAGAATGCCTTCCCAAAGGCGAATTGTAATTAACCATAGAGATTTCCACAGAGCATGGAGTCGCCTCGGCGGTAGGGTAGCTGCTAGAGAAGTAGACACGATATTTTCAATATTTTCCATACAAAACCAGCGTGTCAGTGATCGTTGCCATTTACTTATAGAAAACTAGCACTTCGCTCGCGACTTCGGCCGCGTGGATTGTGTACTTTCCCCTTTGAACTTCAACACACCCACTATATATATAAACGGACATACCCTGTTCTTTTATATATGTCGCAGGCAATTTGTATGGTTTCGCTTTCCACAAACGGCGTCGTCCGTTTAAAAACGCTCGCAGTTATGAAATATTCCGAAAGCAAAATTTAAATTGCCTTGTCACTGTATAATGCCACAACATTTGTATAATGCCACAACAGTTCTAATTCTTAAGGCGCGGGGTTGGTCACAGTTCTAACCTTACCTAATGTAGCCCATTTGGTTGGGTTGCCCTATTTTTTTTTCTGGGGTGGAAAATCCTCTGCCCTGGGGCGGGCGGAGGGTTCTGTCAGACCTATACTGACTAAAAACCACCCCGGTGTTCCCCTCCCACACTTGCACTGGGGATCATGGGATCTAGTGCGACTTCCGCGATCCCCGGCTGGTGCCGGCCCGCCATTGCGGGCCACCTCATGCTCGCAGGGGCAATGAGGTGTAAAACTCCCCCCGCGACGTCCAATAGGGGCGCGCGTGGAACACTACGCGCCGCCACCTCAGGTCCTGCTATGTGGGGGCGACGGATGTCGGGGTCGGGGTGCCCTGGCTTAGTTACTGCGACCAAATCGGCTCGCGCTTGGTTAGTCACAGTACCAACCGAACCTAAAATAACAATCAATGTCGAAATTATAACAATGGGGTTAAAAACTAAAAGCTCGTCATAGGTGGCAGCACAGTCGTCCGTCTACAAACCACCATTGTTTTGTTTGAGTTTACGTTTATGTCGATCACAAACTAGATAAATATGTATGCGACTTGGAGTGTACCACTATTAAAAGACGAGCTAAGGACGGGGGAAGCGTCTAACACGGGTAAAAAAAGTAGCTTTAGTGGGAAGTGAATAAATTATGAACGTTTTATAATTTATAGGTTATTTTTTGTTTGTTTACCTTAAGTTCTTTTTTTGTTAAAGACTGGAGGCGTACGACAGAAATAACCAGATAGAGTTGAAAACCAACTCTAGGATGATTTTCCTGACTGAAAAAGTTCAGAGTTGTTAATTCTGGCGCTGATCTAATACGATAATACAAAACACACACTTTAACTATAAATTACATAATACCACATCACAAGTGCCTGTAGGTAGAGAAAACAGACTTAGTTCTCTTGGGAGCATCACCTTGCGTGCACTGACTGGACAGGTCCACTCAAATCTGTGTGGTCTTTCCTCAAAAGACCATTTCGGACACCAACCTACATGGTCCTCAAATGATCTGACCAAGATTATGTCCGAATATACACATTGACATTGATGAATTTTATTTATGCAATGACATGAATATTTACTCTGTGTAGTATTATATTGTTTTAATTATTGTAAATGTGAAGACTATGTGGATCATTGTTTAATTTTGTTTTATTCTCAGTTAGTTTTTAACATGGTCTGGCAGTTTTGAGTATTTTTTTGCGGCCTAGCCAAATGTCCTTTCTTTGGTATTGTTCGTTGAATCGTTGAGCTCCTTTAGTTATGAGTTGAGCTGCACAACGACTGACAAATGCGTGCACTGACTGGACAGGTCCACTCAATCTGTGTGGTTCTTTCATCAAAAGACCATTTCAGACACCAATCGACATGGTCTTCACATGATCTGACCAAGATTATGTCTGGACTTTAAAAGAGACTGTGACCTCTGAGTTTGTTTCGGCCTTTCTTCTCAGAGTAGTCAGATAGGAAACGCCGGCCTCATCTAGTTTAAAAAATATGTTTTGACGTGTAAAAGTGTTTGTAAACCTACTTACAGAAATAAAATCATTTATCATTTATCATTTACCTGTATACGAATTTCTCCCATAAGTATTCAGGTTTCAAAGGATAGCACATAGTCTCGACGAAATATAGTTTGCATTTTTTTTCGCAGAGCTTTCTTCCAGTTTTCGTCTTTCAACATTTTTGGCAAATACAATCCCCGTATTTTTGCAGTAAATAATTATACGTAAGTCGCTTGTTTACAAAAAATGTATGGACAGTGACAGCTAGCTAGCTGTCAAATTCTTAGACGATGGATTTGAGTTATCTGAAGTCAGCAAGTGGCAGTTTTTATCCTCATTGAACAAGTTGCCCATTTGCCTTCGGCATATTTCATAACTGCAAGCGTTTGTAAACGGACGGCATCATATGTATAATGATGAGTCATACAATCTGCCTGCAACATCTATGACAATTTTGACATGCCTGTGAGTATTAACCGATGGATCCCTGTTGACTCCACTGTGGAACTCCATTGCCGAGTCAATGGGGACTTAAGTAATGGTGTCTCTGGTCGCTGCCGGCGCGGCGATTCCGTGCTCTGTGATGATTTCTATAGTCAAAAACCGTATAACGGAGCTGGAAAATGCGTTTCGCCATTTCTTCTTCACTAGGATTGGCGTTCAGGGCCTTTTGTTTTTGGTAACCTTTGATCTACAAAATAATGCCGATTCTCAGCCTAATTTGATTTAACGATTTTAATTTAGGCTTCATACCTTTCTCCATCGCGGTCGTGGCGGCGTGTCGGGCGGGGCGTATTCGGTCTGGCATGACGTCACGTTCTCCTCGCCGCGCCGGCGCGTACGCGTCATCGCGCTCAGGCGAATCGTGAATTTTGTGTTCGGAGGTAAGTCGTTTACCCTGCAAAGGAAATTTACGACGGATAAATTACTTATTTCAGAAAAAAAATCGAAAACTTTATGACGTCGTCGTCAAAGAAAAAAGTATCTCAACGTTTTAATTTGGTGATAATTTGGCTTCTTTGGTTTGGGAAAATTCAACAGTAAATTTGGGGCTTATGTACATACTAGATGCGCCCCGCGGTTTTACCCGCAAAAGTTTTGACCCCGTGGGTATAACGGGAGAAAAAGTATCCTATGTGTTATTCCTGGTTATAAACTATCTGTGTGCCAAATTTCATCCAAATCCGTTCAGTACTTTTAGCGTGAAAGAGTAACAAACATCCATCCATCCTTACAAACTTTCGCATTGACAATATTTGTAGGATATATCGATACCTCGTTTGTCAAAATACGACGAGTAGTATAGGAGTAATCAGCGAACAGATGTACATATCGATGCCCCCAAGCAATAAGTCGGTAATGTGCTATTATGGACTTATTATTGTTATGTCAAATTCGGCACCTATGGGTTTGGATACATCTTAGTGATTTATTTCACATTTTTCGTAGTGATATTTACGAAGAAATCATGAAAAACACCTTTATTGTAGGGAAATTCTAAAACGAAATTGTGACGAGAAAAGTATCTTTACGTATCAATACAAAAATATTTTGCGAATTTAATTTTGGTAAGTTGCTATTACCGAGTTATTGGCGTAAATAACTAATTTCGGGCAGATCTTGTAACCGCTAGCACGTCGTTTTTGTCGAATTATTTTGAGTAAGCTCAAACCATAATGCGAACTAACAAGCTTTTTAAAGTACATAATTTATTAATAAATATGTGTAAAATTGCAATACGCATCAAATTTGAACACGTCTAGTCCTGTTTTCGATAAAAACAATAAAGTTTTATAACGATATTGTTACAGTGTCAATCTAAAATAACCACAATAACCCCGTAATAACAAAGTACGTATCGTTTTCAAGATATGAAATAACGTTGGAAAATTCCATATTGTAATGTTACGTATCAACATTTTTAACAAATTTACTGCAATAATGGCGTAAGTGTATATTAATGAATCAATTTACCTATCATATTTTTGTATTATGTATTTTCTTAATTCTCAAGATTTTTCACACACTCAGTTTAATATTGACATCGTAATTGAATTACACAAAAATAATACTTTCGTTTGATATATTGATGTCCTCAATAGTCCGACTAGTTAAAAAGATATTTAACAAAAACAGAAAAACATTTCTCCTGTAAAATTTGAGTTTTCCTATTACCGACTTATTGCTTGGGGGCGTCGATATATAGCCTGTTAAAATTATAATTCTCCTTTAGCATTGCCGTAGTCGGGTAAAAATTACGGCCTTTTAGAGCGTCGTCTGTGTCACTCAACCTCAAAAACTCACTAAGGGATAAGTGTGAATTCGCGTCGTGATGGCCCAGTGTTTAAGAAGCCAACCTCTCATGCATGAGGGTGTGGTTCGAAACCCGGCAAGTACCATTGTGACCTTTTCTATTAATTTCTACATTCGAAGTTAAGGCGCTGACAAGACCCATTTGACCAAAATAGGCTTCTCTTAAGAAAACAAATTGCCAAATCTGTATAGTTTGTGGTAGCGGAAAAAATATATGTTAATTTTGAATATATTGCCCAGAACTTGGTTGTCACCAAAACACGTTTTGAAAAAAAGTCTCGATACAAACTAACGGTAAACTAACATCTTACCTTGAGTTCTAATCCAAAATATCTGTATCAAATATCAACTTACGTTACGGATTTAATTAATAACAAGAACGTCTTATTTGAATACAGAACTTGGTTGTTTTTTTATTTTCGATTACTCAACTCAATTTTGAGTAAATAGATAATTGCTTCATATTTTGCAATAAATTACAAGCGTTGTGTCATCGCGCTTTTCTTTCTTTTCTATGCAATCTGACAGTGACCGCGGTTAAGGTGTTGTCAGCGTCTTAATCGTGGACACCACTGACATCGGTGAAAGAAAAACAATGTGAGTAAACTTGGACTAATAGTTTACATCAGTCTGAAATCTCCGATCCGCCTTGAGCATGTCTTCACTGTATGAGAAGTGGCAGTCATAGGCTAGTAATGTTTTTGAGTGTAAATTAATAAATGATAACTTACCTGGTACTACCTGAGTCATTGGTCATGAACTTGGACAGCGGGCCCCATGTAACATCCTTTTGTTCACCAGTGCGGTCCTTATACGTCATGTTACCAGTTATCTCCATCTGAGAATGAAGACAAACGGTATTATGTGAGTGGACTCCTAACCAAATTAAAGAACTTCCAATGGTCCGGTTCAGAAGGGCTTTACGCAGTTGGCTAATTGAGAATTCCTTCTATACCATAAAATAATTCCTTCAGTTTAAATTAAAATGATCTAATTGTATACCAAAAATTTGCTTGTCATTATGTTATGATTAAATATGTTAAGCTACTCTATTACAGCTACGCACACTATGGGCTAATTATGGTACGTTTTTATTCACAAGTGAGCTTGTTGGTATGGGTCAAATGTTGCAAATGAATTTTGATCACCTTCCTCTTTGTCTATCGAGTTGAAACTTTGTATACTCGTTCCGTTCTGATGACAATACAATTTTTATAAGAGTCTTCTATAACGGTAAAGCAAAACACCGTGAGGAAACCAACATGTCTTCTCAGAACCAAAAAATAATTTCTTTTGGCTCGTCATGGTGGTTTACAGTCGGCAACCTGATTGGGAACATTATAAGCTGATTATGTTATAAGAACGTTCTGCCGAAAAGTTCTGAAGTTCGCGGAATTCGCTGGATGCGAAAAACACAGGACCGGTCGATGTGGCGAAGCTAGGGGAGGCCTATGTGCAACAGTGGATTTCTTTGATGATGATTATGATGAAGAAAAACTTTCTATACTCACGGTGTATCCTTTAATCTCAGCATTGGGCTTGATGGGTGCGTTCCAAGTAAGGTTCAAATAGTCAACACTACATTTGACGTCAACATTGCTGGGTACGCCCGGAACACCATCCAAGGTTGCTGCTTCCATCTGCTCCGACCAATCACCGCAGGTATTTGAGTAGTATGAACAGGCTCGCACCTTGAATTAGGATGAAAATAATATATTTTGTTGGTTTGCTTTTTACCAGCCAAAGGAACGGCTATGATTTTTATTATTAAAGTGTGAGCATAATTATCATAGTAAATAAGATTTTAACTGCCCCGTTGGTCTAGTGGTCGCAAGCGCTACTGCTGAGCAGGAGATCCTCGGTTCGATTCCTGGGTAGGGCAGGGTTTTCCCATCTGGAATTTCTCAAGCCCGAGTCTGGATTGATGCCTGATTGACGGCAATAGGCTCACCCTCTATTATATGCATAACTAACGAAATGTGGGTGTACTATAGATGCACCTCTGTCTGACCATACGGGTAATACAAGCGTGATCTTATGTATGTTAAAATAAGGTTTTTGTTCAACCTTTGTAGTAATTACCAACGTAATGTTGAACACCGTGTGAGGTTCTAGTACAGCCCGCTTGTATCGCTTTTACTGCTACATATTAAACTAGACGGCAATTTCAAACTGTTACCACTGATATCTGGTATGTGTACGCTGCCGACTTCGTCCTGCCTACCAAATAAAATTTTAAACAAATCATTTAGACCACTTTAATCTGTGTCTGAATAAAAAAGTAGCAAAAAAGACACTAGCAACACACTTGAGGAAATTACCTTAAACACGTAAGTACTATGCGGCTCCAAATGTTCAAACATGTACGGTAGATTATTGTCGTTACGCTCGTGACAAGCATTCAGGATCACCGTCGCATTATCTTTTTTCCGAGCCTCGAGCAAATAGTAATGTATCAAGCCTGCGACGTCTTTTGGTGGAGCCGCCCAGCCGATCGTCACCGAAGTCGCCGAGAACCCGTTTATAGAAATATTCGGTATAAAAATGGGCTCTTCAGCCAAAGTCGTCACATTTTCAAATATGGTTTCCTTACTATCACTCTCACCATAGTCGGTTACTACTTGCATCTTGAATGAATACGTCGTAGATTTTTCTAGACCACCCAAAACGAATGAGGTGTTCAGCGGGTCAATTGTTGGAGGTACTCTATAATGTCTATATCCTCCTTCTTTCTGCTTTACAATGAGATACAATAAATAATATCTTCTTATAGGCGAGTTGAAAGCCTGGACCGTCCAGTTTATGTACACTTGAGTGGTGTTTATAGGAATGACATTATTTATTCTGAGTTGGGGTTTAGCGATGACAAGGATTTCTATAGTTCCCGAATGCTTTTTAGAGGACACGGGGTCATCTAACTCGCAGGAGTAACTGCCATTGTCTTCAATTCCATGGATTGCTACTTCACAAGTGCTTACGATAAGCTTGGGACCTGTATGCTCAATTTTAGTACAGTTCTCTCCAGTGAGGTTTTTATTATCACCATATTTTGTTTTAAACGACCATTTTACTTCCTTTGGTTTGTAGGCTAAAATATTAAATTAATTAAAATGATACACTCTGTAACATTACTCCACCGCGGCGTTAAAGCTGACCACATGAAAAGTTGCGCAACATTATTTTTTTGCTGCCTACTCGAAACTAAAGTCTCGTATTCATGGTAAATATTTGTTTAGCAACAGTTGATCAACGTTGTTGATGAACGACGAGAATGCTGCTGGAAACTTTGTTTAAATCAATATGGGTTGTCCACACACGCCAGTCTGCGTTAAAATGGTGATTGAAATATTTCTAATTGCATAATTTTATCGTCATGTTTTCACACTACCGCCATGTTTATAAACAGTTGCAAACACGTCCACACACGTCAACATTTGTTGATAAACTGATGTTTTCGCTCGCCGGGCGTTAACTATGCAACATGACGTGATCAACTCCGCAACACAAGTGTTGCCCGCAATATGTTGACAGCAACTCAGCAACATGTTTATGCAACCATGTTGCTAAACAAATGTTTACCATGAATACGAGGCTTGAGATCTTTTGTTCTCGAGCAGTGGTGGCCTACAATTCGTAAGTCGCAGCCGTTACCAAGTTGTAGATCTTTGGTTCGAACTCAGACAGGCGCTTTACTTTGCGTAAATTATTTCATCACCACTGCTCTTAAAAACGGCAAAGAAAAACATCGTGAAGAAACCATAACGTCCTAGAACCAAAAATTTAAGACATGTGACATCTACCACCCCGCATTGGGCCCGCGTGGTGGATTACGGCCCACTCCCTCTCACAGCGAGTAAGTCTATGTCCCAGCAGTGGAAACATTATAGGCTGATTATATGAGATCTTTACAATACTAACCTTCGAAAGTGCAAGATAGATTAAAATAAGCTAGGTTAGTGGAATTCTTCCTGATCGGACTGTTAGACGTTTTTATCAGCTTGGCATCAAAGCTCAGATTTAAGATCGCCAGTTTGGAATCATTGAAGTTTTCAAGTTTGGCGACGCATGTGTAATTCCCATCATCTTCTATGGTTGTGTTTGATATCGTCAATGTGGATACATTCACCACGCTCGAATATAAACTATCAGCTTGAATTTCTTCCATGGTTAACTCTCGTTTGCTGCTTGTCATGTTTATTCTGTAATTTGTAATAATAATTAAGTATGGTACATGAAGGAATCATTTAAGAGACCTATATCTATTTTTGCACTGAAACGTAAGCTAATTAAAATGTGTTATCCCCGTAATGAACCTGTGGCATAGACTTGGTCTTTGACCAATTCCATGCACTTACATCCAGAAGTCCAAACTCAAAGTTTTATAGAAAAATAGAGAACAAGTTGTAATTGAAATAACTCAAAACCCGAAAAGGCGTCTTTTTACTCCTCCTATGGGTACAAACCTGAAATCGGGAAGCTGTTCCATACATTTTATTATACGCCTTAGGCATGTGACATAAATGTATGTTGCAGCAGATTTTTTTCCGCGCCTTATGTGTTAGTTGCTGATGTTGTTGGAGAACAAACAGCCAGGCTGAAGTGGGAGGGCGCTGGCCAAGACAATCTTTGACCATGTTCATCAGTATTTCTTTATCAATGAACCCGGCGAGATGGTCAAAGATTGTCACTCACTGGACGCCTGACAGAGAACATCGCCGTCGAGGTAGCCCGCGGGGAAGGTGGTGTGACGATCTGATTATGTTTGCAGGGCCAACGTGGCCAGAGATAGCACAAGACAGAAGTTTGGAAGGAAAAAGGAGAGGCCAGCAGCGCGTCACGATATAGGATACCAAAAAAAGGGTTGGTTGTGCACTAGCATTAAATACTTAATCTAATGATTACCGATTGTTTATCTCCAGCAGTGTTCCATTGAACATCCACATGATTTCAGCAGTGTCAGGAATGACTGAGCAACTTACGCTAGATGTTAAGCCCAAATTGCCCGTCCATTGCGATACATTGAATATCTTCACTTTATCTTGAGCTGTAACAAAAGACAACTACATTATTGCAAAATTATTTTGCCACATGTATTTACATAAACCCCAAATTATTACCATTTTGATTTCCAAAAAATATGAATGGGCACTCTAATATCATTAATGTGACTCTTTTTGTGAGCCTCAAATAGTTCCCATTTTGGTGTCTTAAAAATTCTAAATATCTAAATAGCCAATGAACTGAAACCAACTTGGATGTAGCGCTCGCAGGCCGCTGCCGCGGCACCGCTCCCTTCGCTTGCTCGGCTCGCGAGTTTGTTCAAAGCTAACCTAACCCATTTGGTGCCCTAGCTTAGTTACTCCAACCAACTTTGAGAAAAGGCGAGAAAATTAAAAAGAGGCTCGTCAATTTTAAAAGCTTACTTCATTAGAAGGTTGAAAGTTATGAGAGAATCATTAAATATTTCTACAAGATAAAAACCCTGAAATTGGCAAAATCATCGAATACTCATTGATGTAGCCATTATGCGCTTTTATAATTTCTAACGTGATTATATTATCGTGGACGTCCACGTTACAGCGTCACGACAACACAGTATAATAAAATGTTTGTAAATATATGAAGACGGTTTTAAATATCCGTCCAAGATAGCGTTATAACGTGCACGTATTTCCATACATTTTATGGACGTGGACGTCCACGATAATATAGTCATGTTAGAAATTATAAAACCGCTCATTATCATAAAATGTTAATTGAATTGAAGGGTATAAAGAGTAGGTACGGTGTCAGGTGTAGTCATCCGATTTAAAAAACACAAAACCCTCTTTTTTTTTGCGTCGCCGTAGTCGGGTAAAAAAAAAGGTATTTCTGAGCGACGCATTTAAACACATCAAGCGTCAACTCACCCGATACTGTGGTAGGTAGTAATTTAACTTTTTCCTCATTACGTTAATATTCCTCATTACGTTAATGCGCGTTTTGAAATAATTTAGACATTATAGAAAAGCGAATGTAATAATTTATTGTTGACTAGGAAAGAAAATTCCTTATGGCGCTTAACATGGCGACAAAACAAGATGTCCGTGAATTCAACCCTTTTTCGGGTTCCATACCCGTAGGGTGCCAAACGTTACGAACCCTATTACTAAGCCTCCGCTGTCCGTCCGTCTATCTGTCAGGGGCCTTGTATCTTAGGTCCGTATTACAGAAGGTTCCTCAAGTCTAGTTTGAGCGTCAATCAGTCGATCACTGTTTAAGTATAGAATCAGTACTCGAGCATCGGTCATATTCCAGAACGGTAATCAATCTCTATTCAGCTGAATCGAGACTCAAATCGAACCTCAAGCAGAGATGTATATTGTCTATGTATCAGCCTGTTTTCGTTTACGATTTATTTTATTTACCAACTTTGTTTTAATCTTCACTGGATTAGAAATATTAAAATATACCATAAGCGCCCAATTATTTAGGAAATCAGCGTTATTAGTTCGGTCCCGAATAGTACAATTCCTCATTTATTTAAATAAAGTATAGTAATTTTACGAGTATAATTATTGTAAGGCTTAAAAGACTTGTATCTATGGCCATAAATAGGTACGCTATTTAATAAAAATGTCAGTATGTCAAATAATTTATGCAAATGAAAACATCGTAGATATTTTGATTAGTGTTGTTATTTGTTTTGCTGATTATTATTTATTCTTATAACTTTTTAAATGGCAGGACGAAAGAAAAATAAAACACAAGAATTTGCAATTCTGGGGCTAGGGGATGCCCACGGTTATGTGGTTTTCTTAAATCGTGGTCTATCATAGGTAGAATTAAATATTTTACCACGTCTTGTGAAAACCTGTACCTCTTTATGAAGTGTTGACAATTATATGGGTCCTGTGTATCTCTTAAATATCTAAGAGGAACGCTAAAGTTCAACCTTCTGTTTGCATCATCATTGAATAAATTATTGTAATGATCTACTTCTTAAAATATATGCATTTTGATATTAAAACTCGACAACTTACGCTTGAAACAAAAATTGGCATGACAATTCTATGCTCAAGCGCGGTCTCGACCACACTTGGGCGATTACAGATCAAATCACTGCTTGGGGTCGCTTTACGAACTGAGTAACGTTCTAAAATAAAGCGAAACTCAGCTGAACTATGATCAATGAATCTATGCTTGAGGAACGTTCTAAAATTAAAACTTGCCTTAAAACCAGTTTTAAACAGAGATCAATGCTTGAGTTTCCTTCTGTAATACGGGCCTAAGTGATCTTATGAACCGTTGTAGTAAATAGGTAGAAAGTTGAAAATTTCATAGATTGTGTATTTCTATTACCGTAATAAATAATAAAATATAATAAAGTTAAAAATAAAAGTTAAAAATTTCGGCGTTCTTTTATTGTAAAGTAAATCACTTCGCGAGGCGCACTCTGATTTGGAGCTCTTTGAGTTGCGCATTGAAACCGCACGCCTACGTTTCAGCTCTTCTTGACGTCTTACTTTGGATTATTTCTTTCTTTGTGCCAACAGCTTAGCATACTCGTTCTCAGACTGCTTGCGCTTAACCAGACGCTTCTTCTTGAGTGCGAGACGGTGACGACTGCGCTGCAGGACTACTGGGGTGACTAACCTCTGGATCATGGGGGCCTTATATCTGGGTTTAGCATTCTCCTTGTCTTCTTTGGCAGGGAGGGCGTTTGACAACGTAAAGACGGACATCATCTTCCTTGGACAGGTTGATCAGCTTGCGGATCTTGGATACACGCTTGGGTCGAGACGACGGGGAACATTGCCGTCGGTAAGGCCGGGGATTTCCTGTTCACCCTTGCGGGCAATAACGAAAGCTAACACAGACAGGCTAGCATCAACAATGCATCCACGGACTGACTTGCGTTTCCTCTCACCATCACGACGTGGTCTGTAGCATGAGTGGCCCTTTGATATCAACACACGGACACGACTGTTGGTAATTACTCCGTTTCGTGGGAAAGCCCTGCTTAGCATTACCGCGGGCGGCGCGGAGTACGTAGCCCTTCCGTTCATCACCTAGCTGATCCGCCTCCACTTCCCGTAGAAGATGCGGAGCTTGTGCTCATCAACTACCTCGAATAACTTCTGGCATCGCGTAGCCGGGAAGGAAGCCTTCAACGTCAGCCATTGCTCGATCTTAATAAGGTAACGGAACCCTTGCACTTGGCCGAGTCTTTAATAAATAACAAGACAAAACTCTGTCTTCGAGTTGAAGACAGAATTCAGCTGCTTATAGCTGAAGTTCAAACATAAGAAACTTTTTGATTACTAACAAAATACATACAATAATATTAAAGAAAATAGTACTATACAAAATCAAACCTTATTACTAACCACTAAGGTGAAAATTAGATTGCAGAAATGGATCCAGTATTATCTGCTTCTTTGTTATTGACAAAACAGAACCAGATGATAATAATAATGTAATATAGATAAGAAGAGCATAATAATAAATAAACAAACTTTTTGACTTAAAGTTCAAAATACAATATCTTTTAAAGAATACTACTCATTTTTTTTAGGGTTCCATACCCAATGTTCGTCGTCAGTGGCCTGAATGCGGGTTTTTATATCTATCGTAATCTTCCATTTGTACTAAAACTAAAACTGAATAAAGGCGCAGACAGTCGCGACGTGACTCTGTTGGAACAATTTCTATGAAAACTCATGGACATTGTTCTACCGGAGTCGAGAGACATATTATGATGATTGTTAACGTTAACGCGATCGAGTAAGTATTAAAAACTCGGACTAGGCCCTCTGTGTCATAGGGCTTTAGAATCTGTATTTTTAACCGTGACTGCTACTTAAGTTAAAAACTTCACACATAAGACGTTAACACTGCGTCCATCATGTGAAGTAATAAAAAGAAGGTAAAGTATAATGGTGTCGGTGGTACGGGACCCTTAATGCAGGAGTCCGACTTTCGCGCACTTTACCAGTTTTAACTCATGATAAAAAAATACACAAAACTCTGCAGATCTGATGGGTATCAATATCTAAATATTGATGTATTCAACAAATCTTTTTTTTATTCTGGCAACGAACACTAGTAGTGTAGTTAATTGAATATGAGTTGAGAAAATCAGTTTCTTGCCCGCAAAAAAGTCACCTTTTTTTTTTTGGGTGGGATATTATCAAATAACTTCTCCCGCTCTGGGCGGAGCGGGAGGGTGTGTCAGACTCTTACTGACTAAAACCCACCCGTATTCCTTCCGTTGCCTGTGTTGCCAGGAGCCTCGGTAACCCTTTCGAACTTCCACGCGATGTCTGTCGAGTTTCGCTAACTGATTTTGTATTTTTTTTATTAAATCAATATCAGACTAGTTCAACAATGCTGCCGGGGTCGCGGGAAGGTACTTATGGGTTTATTAAACCCTTTGCTATAAAAAGGATTAAATCAATTTAAGTTCAGAAAAATTATAAACAGTTAAATATAGTTTCTAAGTGAATTTGTTATATGTCAGTAAATGTATTTGTGGTATTTATAAACGGGAAAAACCCATTTTCCTTAAAGTATTATAGGTATGGTGCACTGCATTAAACCCCATTTAGGTTGTAAATGTGTAGGTAAAGTCTCATAATAGCCAAAGTTTCAATCATTACATTTAAATTGGACAGCATTGTGACTGTACAGTTTTAGCCGTACAAACACAATGCTGTCTAATTTTAATAAAGATAAAGACAGAAATAGTAATGTATATATTACCTATATACATATGTGCACAATTTATTACACAACACACCCTAATAAGTAACTATACAGGGTGGATTTTTGAGACAGGGCAGTAAGGGCCCTTTACCTTAACCTTTGTAGCTACAGGAAAACAGTCTTAGGAGACCAACCTTAACTTTTTCAGAAATTTAAATCTGCAACTTCTGACTTTTATTTTTGGCCAGTCTTATCCATCGTAAAAAAGTAAATTGGAGTCGTATTTCCTACAAAATGTATGGGAATATTTTTTTGCAACTTCTGACTTTTCTAGTACTCAAACCTCTGTTGGTCTAATAGGGTTTTTTGATCCCTGTAAGAAACAGGATCGAATGGCATCAAAAAAAAATGTTGTGAAAACTGCCCATTTTCTTGCTGACTGTAATTTTTTTTAAAAATCTGTGAATGTACATCTAAAAGTTAAGGACGGACTTCTAAGCCCGTTTTCCCGTAGCTACAATGGTTAAAGTTCCTGCCACCTCTCAAAAATCCACCCTGTATATACCACCAAGGCTGAATGTAATATATTACATAAATGTATTAATTATGTTTACAGAGATCACAACCATTCTGGCTGACTTAGGAGTAGGGCTAAACTTAAACAGGGCAATTGTTGACAGACAATGCACAGGGTAATCGGAAATTATCCATGAACTACCGACAATTACATGAAAGTTGCAGGAAATGGGAGAGGGAAGCTGAACTTGGAAGTATGGCAGAAAGTAAAGGCGGCCTATCCAGGCTGATATGATGAAGTTAACCAAAAATTTTATTTTGCAGCTACTGATTTCTTATAAACAAAAAGAGGCCTATTAACAGTTACCATAATTTAGTAGACAACTAAATTATGGTAACTGTTAATAGGACTCTTTTTGTTTCTTTTCACTTTGCATGCCATAACCTGTGCAAAACATGTATGCCATTACTCAAACCTGGTAAAATCTTCAAAATATTTATTTTTATGAATACATATTCTTTTATCTGTAATATCTATGCAGTTACAAAGTTGTGCTAATAGTTACATTATTGTAGTTACATTGTTTCTGGGGGTCTCCTCCCTAAACAGGAAGTCCATAGTTTCAACTGAAGTTATGGGCATTACCTACTTCGCATCACTTATGGATATATGATTTGTCCGAGGCCCGAACTAAGAATTAATGACAACACAATTTGATAGTTGTCTCCTACACCCAATATGTATTTGTCTGTCCGAAAAATTTAATTAGGTAGTTGTTTTGACATATCAACTACTTTCCGTCGGGCCTGTATCTTTGTTAATGGACTTAGAGTGTAGACTTTCAGCTATTGTTACCAATTCATTTTCAATGAGGATTATTATTTAGTTCTCCTGCTACATAAACTAAACTAAAACTAGCTAAACTTTGTTTCCTAAATATATTCATACTTCAATCAATCTGTCTAGCCTTTTCCCAACTAAGTAGGGATTGGCTTCCAGTCTCACCGGATGTAGCTGAAATTATCTTCATACATGTATTTTATCAATTTATTTTTGTCTTATTTTTTATTAGATCAGTAGGTACTATGTATGTAAATACCAACATAACTGACAGACAAGGAATGATTAATAATCATGATCCAGAAATATCATAAACCCACATGAATAATTATTTAAATTGTAAATTTCTCCTGTTATCCTCAATAAAACTTTGGTAATGTTACACTTCGATCATTTTAGACGCAAAAACTGTGTAACCATAACTCAGAAGAGTAGACGAAACTGCTGTTATTGACTAATGTATTGAGTTCCAAATCAAATATAGATGCATTTGATCTGTGTAAACATCATTTACATAAGTTTAACCAACAGGAATACGTTCATTGCGATGCTAAATAGCATCCGCTGACCGCAAATTTTGAGGAAACACATCAATTGAAAAAAATGCGCGTACAGGGACAAAAAATATTGTCGTGTTCCATGTTTCTATGGGCTAAACCGTAGTTACACAGGTTAGATATTAAAATTCTTAAGCTCTTACGCTGAAAACAATCTAAAATTGTTTATTACTCACCTAAAATTGGATACCATAGTCCCATAAACAGAAAATATAGAACAAGTGCCGCGGGATAGTTCCCGACGGTGCTACCCATTGTCATGGCGGAAGCACCTCGATTTTACATACAATACGCGCAATAACGCGACATTAAAGTCATCGCACAGTTATTAAACCATTTTCTATTCACTCATACAACGATAGCACTGATTATTTCTATAATTATCACGCAAAACTACAAAGCGGCTGACACCCAAAGCCGAACAAACAATCTCACTGCGAGTGTTGCCAGGTTGCCACTTACCAATTATTCACTTCAATGAGGATAAAAACTGCCACTTGCTCACTTCAGATGTCGCTGTTCTCCAGCGTCTAAAAAATTGGCAGCTAAGCATCTAGCTGTCACTAGCCATACATTTTTTTGTAAACAAGCGACTTCTTTTACGCGTAATTAATTAATATGCCCGTTGCGCAGCTGTTGACTGCAAAAATGTACTGCCAAAGATGTTAAAAGATGGGGCCATGTATTTGCCAAAGATGTTACAAGCCAAAAACTGTGGAAGAAAGCTCTCCGAAAAAAAAAACGGAAAACCAATATTTCATTGTGCTATCCTTTTGAAACCTGAAGACTTTATGGAAGAAATTCGCATACGGGTGATGCTCCCAAGAGAACTAAGTCTGTTTTCTTTACCTACAGGCACTGTGATTATTAGACATGGGTCGGTATGCGAATTCGTAATACCGAAACTATTTATCGGTATTATTACCAATATCAGATTTCGAAACTATTTATTTTAATAACTATGTATTGGTGATACCGAGCACCGAGTTTGCTTTAAATATGTATTGGAATGGTTTTGAAACTACATATTTATTTTGATAACTATGTGTCAGTGATACCAAGCACCGAGTTTGCTTTAGGTATTGGAATGGTTTTGAAAGTGTTTATTTTACTATGTAACAATGTATTGGTGATACTGAGCTTCTGGGTTCAATATTTAAACGTTTGGTCGGTATTAAAAATAATTTGAAATAAACATTTTTGACTAAATGAACTTTTCTTCATACTTCATCCAGGCTTAGGACTGGGTACAAATTAGTTTACCCTTGAGTTCCAGTTTGTATTATTTCGGTAGCTCTCGGTTCGTTCCGCATGCGGACTGCCGTAAACCGTATCGGATATTAATCGGGTGTTGTCGCTAATACTCGGTAATTTGTCAACGCATCAGCCAATAAATAGTTTCATGCAATACATGATAATACATAGTTATTGTGGAAGCCAATACCATATTTAAGGTATTACGCCAATACATAGTTATTGAAACTATTTATGGTATATACCACCCATCTCTACTTGTGATGTGATACTATGTAAATTATAGTGGGTGTTTTGAATTATCATATCATATTAGATCAGTGCTAGAATTAACAACTCTGTAGTTTTTCAGTCAGGAACATCATTCACGAGTTGGTTTACAACTCTGATCAAGTTATTTCTGTCACACGCCTCCAGTCTTCAACAAAAAAAAAAAAACTTAAAGTCAAGAAACACAAAATAACCTGCAATTATAAAATATTCATAATTTATTGACTATTACACTACGTACACACGGCTACATATCAAGCTATATTTTTCCAGTTTAAGCTGATCTCGCATTGTATAGGATTTCCGTACAATGAGAGGTCAACTTATACTGGAAATAAATAGCTAGATCTGTAGCCGTGTGTACATATATATCTTTTGTGATCGACACAAAGGTAAACAAAACAAGATAATGACAGTTTGTAGATGGACAACCCTGCTGCCACATAGGACATACTTGTAATTTTTAACCCTATTCACTTTCCTGTAATCCATCATGCAACCTGTTTTACGTGTTTTAGTTTGCATTAAAAAAAAAAACCCTTTTTATAAAAGAAACAGGCGACTTCCAAAAAAAACATTACGAAGTGAAAAATAACTTTAGTTTCGGAAGTCGGCTGTGGATCTGTATTTTAGTTTTTGCCACCGACTTCCGAAATTAGTTATTTTTCACTAGGTAGTGTTATTTTGGAAATCCGTTTTTTTTGTAAAAAGTTTTATTTTATTTTATACTTTTTAATGAGTCAGTTTTTAATTTATCTAAGTTACAATTGCCTAATCTAAACTGCTCGTCACCTTTTACAAAATATTGTTTGTCCCGCTGCAGGGTCGTTAATTGTTGAGGAGTTTTCCTGGTAAGAAGAACCTTCAGCTCCACTTCACCATATGCATTGTGACGAGCATAAGTTGCTTAGCAAGAACATGAAAGTACCTAATCGAATCGCAACCCATGAAATACTTATTATTAAGTAGTTCCGGTGGCCATTTGTGGTCTTCATTATCAGTTCCATCTCACCAAATGGTGCTTTCCGAAAGAAAATGCACAAGTGCCTATAACATTTGAGGATTTCTCTCAATTTCCATGGGATCCCCTCATCAGATTCTGACTTGATGACAATGTGGCCACCTCAAGAGCATAACCTTTCAAATAAAAAAATAATTTTAAAAATTAGTCCACAATTGACGGAGAAATCGATGAACAGACAAAAACAAAACATGCAGACGAACGTTAACCTCTTCCCAACTTATATTTTGGAAGTCGGTTAAAAATCAGGATCATTTAAATTTAAAAACAAATAATACAGCTGAAGCATCAAACAATAGGAATCCAAAGAACCTGAATCATGAAAACTATCTGTATATTGTTGCTTCTGGTGGTTTTTAGGGTTCCGTACCTCAAAACGAAAAAACGGAACCCTTATAGGAGGATCACTCGTGTGTATGTCTGTCCATCTGTCACAGACGATTTGCTCCGAATCTACAGAGCCGATTTAGTTGAAATTTAGTACACATAATTTTTTGTGACCCAAACACGAAAGGGTATCGTAAATAAATGAATTTTCAATCCAATGGTCACATTTTGGGGGCCAATTATAAAATAAAAACAAAAAGTTTTGCAAACTGTACCGTCTGACATATCAAATGAAAAGGCTTGAGGCTTATGAGGGTCTCAAATATATTTTTTTATAATTTTAAAATAAATAGGTTTAAAGTCATTTACGAAAAGAGGTGAAAATTGACCCCCTCCCCCCTTATCTCCAACACAGAGCCTAAAATTTTGAAAAAAAAGACAGGTAATAGTTGTTTACTTATAGAATACAAGAAAACCTACAAGAAGTCTATAGTGTTACAATAGCGTGGTAAATCCCTCCATATTGTGCGTACAAACTTACATTTGCAGTTGGAATGTATGGGAGAACATGTTTTTCGACCAGTGTTTTTGGCATAAATTATCTTGGGATAAAAACATGGTAGATATTTATTGTACGGAACCCTCACCACGTCAGTTCAACTCACACTTGTCCGGTTTTTTACACATATTTACTATTGTATCCCTAAAATAAAATATAGCTGTATCGAAATGCAATGAAAATGAGTTGTGAAAATAATTATTATTGAAAAACTTATTTTGCTGGCGACACTAAAGGTAAACTTATGATTGTCCATGATTTTTACGCTACGCCATAGACAAAATGAAGACGTACTTTTTATTTCAGACGGGGTGAGTAGAGGTTGCTGGAGTGCAGCGGACGCAAGACTATATATTACTTTACTCTTTGACGCAAGAACAGCAATTATTTTCTCAGAACTCCCTTTAGAACTTATATTTTTTGTAGAATAACGGCTAGCAAATTCACATACTCATCGATTTTGTAATGGTGAATGTGATGTCATAACCGTACGGAGGAGATAAATGAGTATTGTATTATTTAACCGGCTAGTGTCCGCAAATCCATGCCCTAGATGCGTATTTCGCGTGCGGAACGTAGTTCCAGTTATAATAAATAACGTAGTATAATTATAATATACCTAGTTATAATTATTATACATATAGTAACGAAAATAAGGAAAATTGCAAAATATTAATTTCCTTTGTTAAGCGTACAATTCATATCAGGGTTGGAACTTGTTAGAAAATATGGTGCGGTGTTGTTCTATAAGAGGTATTTAGAAGAAATCATAATTTATATGTAGGTATGTATACATAATACATACGTCCCCGGGGTCGCGGGAAGGTACTTATGGGTCACCGAGGCCCCCGCAACACAGGCAACAGGAAGGAATACGGGTAGGTTTTAGTCAGTAAGAGTCTGACACACCTTCCCGCTCCGCCCAGAGCGGGAGAAGTTATTTAATGATTTACAACCCTCAAAAAAAAAAAATTAAGGCACCTTAGCTCTGGCGAAAACAATTTCAGTGTCCCTTTTTAACCGACTATTCGAAAGGTCTGTTCTTTTTTGTATGTGCCAATTTCACTAATAGAAGCCGTGTTGCTACTGGAATTTCTCACTGGCAAAATGTCGATCTTCCATACAAACTTTCACCTTACCTTTAGCGAATGAATTTTCAAAAATCCTTTCTTAGTCCTCACTTCGTTTCAAAAGGAACTCCCAAGCAAAACTTCATAGTTTTAGACCGAGCGGTTTAGGCTGTGTTTTGTCTATCAGTGAACAAATGAATGATATCGCAGAAAAAAATAGATTTTTGTAACCAGCAGATATCAAGTCTGCTTTGACTTTTTCGACGATGCTCTTCTACTGACGCTCAGTGGACAACATTGAGAAAAGCAAAATATTTGAAAATTTAATACTCAAGCAGTTGCTAAGTCATTTTAATTTAAACAGCCTCCTTCATAATGAACAGTATGGCTTTACAAAAGGTCGTTCGACTATAGATGCGGGTGTTGCACTGCTGAAACACATATTTAACGCATGGGAGAACTCGCAAAATGCTATTGGAGATTTCTGTGATCTCTCCAAAGCTTTTGATTGCGTGCAACATGACACGCTTTTGGGTAAACTACATCATTACGGTGTTCAAAATGAAGCTCTTAAAGTAATAAGTTCTTATTTACAAAATAAGTTGCAATGTGTAGATGTTAATGGTGTGAAATCTTACGGGTTACTAGTTCAGTTAGGTGTACCACAAGGCTCAATACTGGGTCCATTATTATTCATAGTTTATATTAATGACTTACCATTCTATTTAAAGGGTATCTGTGAGTTCTGTGACGTTGTACTGTTTGCAGATGATACCTCTCTTATTTTTAAAGTAGAAATAGACAAGATTTTGACGACGTAAACAGTGCACTCTCAATTGTTACGGATTGGTTTACGACAAATAACATAGTACTCAATGCTAAGTAAACAGAATGTATAAAGTTTGCTTTACCAAATGTTAGAAATCTAGGACCCAACATCGTCTTGGATAAAGAGTTTCTTGAAACTGTAGACTCGGCAGTTTTTCTGGGTCAGTAACAGTAGGTGCCAAACTTCAGTGGGGCCCTCGTATATCAAGCCTAGCGGGAAGGCTCAGTTCGGCCGCTTACGCCGTCAGGAAAGTAAGACAATACACTGACGTTGATACAGCTCGGTTAGTCTATTTTAGTTATTTTCATAGCGTTATGTCCTCTAGTATTCTGCTGTGGCTGTGGGGCAAAGCCGCTGACATTCAAAATATATTTGTTCTTCAAAAACGAGCTGTTCGAGCAATTTAGCAGCTAGGTGGCAGAGTTTCTCTAAGAGATTTTTTTAAAGATATTAGTGTTCTCACGGTGGCATCACAATTCATCTTCAACAACATCTTATATACTAGGCAAAATATACACTTATACATTAAAAAACAGTGATATGCACAATATTAACACCAAAATAAGGAGCTCCATTTCATCGGCTTCACAAGGTTCATAACTCGTTTGTTGGGCTTGGTATTACTTTTTATAACAAGCTACCCTCTTTTTTGCTAGATTTGCCTTTTAATGCGTTTAAAACTAAAGTAAAATCCAAACTTTGTTCAAGGGCATACTATTCTATCAACGGCTACCTACTTAAACAATAAGAATTGTTGGTCGTTGTGATTAACTCAAGACATTAATGTTTATGTTCATTCTCCAGAATTAGCTTACCTAGTAACAGGTTATATGAGTTCATGTAATTGTTTATTTTATTAGACTGTATAAGTCAATTTATTTTTAATTTTATTTTCGGATATTATTGACATAGTCTTCTTAATATAATGTTTTTTGTTAAGTTGTATTGCAATATGTGGTTAGCTAGCGACCTCGATAACTGATTATATTATTCTTTCAACCGGCAGCAAGTTCGTCATGCTCCCTTAGATGTCACTGCTTGCGGTAGCATCGGGGGTCGGGTTGCCTCTTTCCCTCAAATATGGCGAGGGGGTAATGAATGGCTGATTTTTGCGTTATGCTCGTGAACGGGTGCTGCTTGTGGTGACTGGTCGTCTTGCTGACCATTGTTTTGTTTTTTTATTAGTAATAGGTAAACTGTTTATTTATTTTACTTTGGTGGTCCTAGTTCATCATTTGTGACTGTTACAGCTATATGCTATATGTAAGCGGGCACGCCCTTTATGCTTGGAGGCTTTTAATTGGGTATTAAAGTTCTATTTAGGTTTTTATCTCTGCTTGAGAATAGTTTTCGGTGTTTTTCTTTTCTTTTTTTTTTGTTGGTATAGTGCTGTGCTAGCTGACATATGGCTAATAATGTAATGTTTTGTTTTGCATACTGAAGAATCTCACACTCGCGGTACAGTACCCTGAATGTTTTGTTTTGCATACTGAAGAAACTTACACTCGGGGTACAGTAGCCCGAGAAACTCATACTCTGGGTACTGTTGTATAGAATCCATTTTATTTTTCTCTAACTGAACAGCTGTGCTGTTGGGGAGTTTGTTGGCCACTTCTTCTTCCCAGCTAAAGCACTAGGAAGTGGTGAAGGGTGGGCGTTTTGGGGAACTGTCTTATGTAATTTTGACATTCGAAAAGTGCTGATTCTCAGCCTAGTTTGAATAAACTACTTTTGATTTTGATTTTGTGAACTGTCCCGAGGGCATATCTGAGTGTGCCTTAAAAAAGCTTACTACCTTACCGTACCTTTCGATTACTCTAAACCTGAAAAGGTGACCACCATTACGAACCACTTACTAAGGGCCCTAACTTAATATTGTGGAAAAAGGCAGCTGCTCCATAATTGTTGTCAATTTATGTGAACACAGAGATATGGAGCAGCAGATATTTTGTTGATGATTTCAGGTTTGGTCTTATAATATTCTTATTTTCGTTTCGACGGTACATCTATGACCCCAATCCAGGTTTAAGGTAAACAAAAAATAAGGTTGTGTGATTATAAATAATAACTACATAAGGTGTGGGCAAGGTGCACCAGTTGAGTTTTGCGTAAAATCTAATACATTATCCCCTGGTTTGAAACAAACTGGTACAAAAGGTACACATCAAATATTACATTGCGTATGCGCATAATGCAGCAGGAACTAACTAGATGGACGGCGACCATTAATACAGCGCAGCGCCAGCGCAATACTAAGCTCATGCGCTAGCAAAGAGTTTTAATTTTATTTGTAAAAGATGAAGTAGGTAATTGGGTTTTGGATTGGGTTTTTGATAGAATTATTTTTGTTAGAAATAGTAGTAAATAAATGGATAATACGGCAACATTAATTGTTTATTGACATGACGAATGACAGACGGCGGGGTCTTGTTCGATGGCAGCTCGATTGGTACAATTTAGACGAATTAAATGACTAGTTAGAGAGATTATTTCCGCTCTTATCCGATAACGAAGTGAAAATGTGTTTTATAAATACTGTTTAAGCTGTTTACGCACGCTTCTTACGTGCGTATTGTGTTATTAAGATGTATATTCATTATACCATAGGAGCCATTTTTATTGTATTTATTTTGTGCGTTCATTGTGATAATGTAGCCAACGACAACGAAATCAAGGAGATTTACGGTGAGTTAGCTAGTTCATTTATTGTTTTGTAATTTTAGATGAAAGTTATTATGCATTTTTGTTGTTTTGTCGTATCACGCCTATGTGTGACAGGCCGCCCACGAAGTGTTCGCGAGGTACAAACCGCAGGTTTCTTCAAGGCGTATTGCCGAACTTGCCGTATTTTCCACCGTCTTTGTTTATAATTAATGTGTAAACTTCCTGTTTGGATGTCAGTAGAGTTGTTCCCACTTGTGGTCAACCCACATGGACATTGTTATCATACTGGATGCAATTTTTCTGTTAGTTAATGAGCTTTGATACAATACAACATAATTAAAATATTACAGAATGTAGGTAGACAGTAGAGCGAAAAACTTAAATCATCTATTTCAGAAAATGTATTTATATGTGAAGTATGAAATCTTATTAGAATGGACTACATGGCTACGACTTCAATAGTCATGTTATCATGTAATTACCATTAAAAACTGATGTAAATATTATTAGTGCAACATGTGAGGCACAAAGGTAACTGCTTTGTTCGTAAACAAAAAACAATTATTTATGATATTATCTTACTATGGACTGGAAATTGCTTGGAAATTTTGTGTCTATGCATTTAAACCATCTGCTTCTAGCACCAATTTCTATTATGATGAACATCTGACCATTGATTTGTGAAAACAAACCCTGGTTGTATTGCCAGTAGATATACTTCTGATTGAAAATTAAAAATTAACCTTAATTTTTAATTTTCAATCAGAAGTAGTAGATATACTTCTGATTGAAAATTAAAAATTAAGGTTGATATGATGAAATCACACATTAACAACTTTTTAATCAATCAACTAATTGTTAGTTTAAACAATTAACTAACCCATAATTTTTTGGCAGTTAATTAATTACTTTATCAATACATAATCAGCCTATAATGTTCCCACTGCTAGAACACAGGCCTCCTCTCTGTGAGAGGGAGTGGGCCGTAATCCAACATGCGGGCCCAGTGCGGGTTGGTAGATGTTGCTAGTGATGTGCTAGATCATTAAGAATGTAGATTTGCACATAAGGATCATTGGCTATATTTTATCATATTTTAAATAGTAAGTGTTTGATTTAGTTCCTTTAAGTTACGTACTATTTTTTTGTTAACTTACTATGATAAATGTTTGCAATATAAAGATGCCAAATATTTGATTTTTAGAAATAAAACATAATTTGATTGAAACTGAACCACGGATACGGATATCCGGAACGTCACTAGATGTCACATATCTTCAAATTTTTGGTTGTAGGACATTACGGTTTCCTCACGGTGTTTTCCTTCACCGTTTTGAGTGCAGTGGTGATGAAATAATTTACGCAAAGTAAAGGGACTTACAAATTGTAGGGTGTAGATTCGAACCCAGACAGGGTTCGAATCTACGCCCTACAATTTGTAAGTCGCGGCCGTTACCACTGGGCCACCACTGCTCTCTTTATCAATAGTAAAGCCAATATAGTTAGTTTTTTTTCGTGTTTAACATTTTGGCCTCTATTTTAGTATTCTATCAATAGCTACAATTACTAATGATAGTGATTTAGATTAAGTTAATGAGTAAATTTTTTTTTAATTATATTTGGACAGCAGGGCAGATAAGGGATGGTATTTCATTACAGACAGAACCCCAAAAGTCTAACAACCAGTCTTACATAAGGATATTGTATTACCCAGTAACTGTGTTGTGGAGGTCAGAGATAGGCGGTCACTCCATGTAAAATACTGGTATTTAGCTGCCTTCGGTTAGACTGGAAACTGAGCCAACATGGTTGGAAAAAGGCTAGGCAGATTGATTGTTATAATTTTGCATGTTAGTAAAGAAAATACATAAAATATAAATGACATGACATGTAACATCTGACATCTCACCTTGGTAATAAGTAACTGAGCAGTGTCAGAAATTAACCTCAGAATTAAAAAAAGCGAAATACTGAAATATTTATTTGAATAAAACAATAACTGGTGGTAATTAATTACTGGTGGTCGGCCACTGGTCGAAATTCGACCCCTCTACTTACAATCTATATAGGTAGTACTTACTAATTCCATGAGTACACTAATTCCATGAGTACACTAATTCCATAAAGTACTTAAAATTATGAGTACCAAACTCCATGCTAACTTCACAAAAACCCACAGAAAGCTAGAAGAAAGATGTTACACATCAAAATGCACCAAATACAACAAAAACACAAAAAAAATTTTTTTCTTTTTTTTATGTCTGACTTTTGGTTTAATAGCATCTAAAGTATTCATGAATCTGAACAACCTTTTGACCGCCACAGTCATGTATAGATGACAAACCAAAATGTGCCCAGCACGCCATGGTCACGAATGCATGACAGATTTTAAGGAAAAATTTGTAGCTTGGCGCCGAGAGCACTTTTTTGTTTTTTTGACGTGGCGGTCAAAGGGTTAACTATTGGACAAACTCTGAAACCACTCCTCACCACAACCCAGTTACTGGTTAACACGTTACCCCTTGGGTACAACTGACTGTCAGACTTTTGGACTTTTGACTACCTGTAAGAACTGTCAAAGGTCTACAAATGAAATTATATCAATAAGTTATATTTATTTACCAACTCATTTCACAGTAAGTGGAACCAAACAGTTATAATGACGGTTACCACTTATAAGTCCAGTTAACTTGTCAAGTTTACATGAGTCATCTAATTGTTAAGAGCTTACTACTCTAACTGTGTGGGGGTTATTCTGATAACATCCAAGTTATTAAAGTATTTCATCCTTTTGAGATTATTTTTAAGTTTTGTATATTTTGTGTCTTTGAGTAAGATTGTTGTCCCTTTAGTTATTGTGTGTTATCAATGTCATCTTTACATAATTATTATAAATTTAAGTCGCTTTACGTGTCTGTGTGTGACTGCGTTGTTTTTCCTAACTATGCAACGGATTTTGATTTGGATTTCACTATCATTTAGAGACTTTATTCCGGAAGGTTTATGTGTATAAAACATTAATATTTAACTTACATAATAATACAGTAATCTCTATGTTTTGTCAATTCGTAAACTCCGTGTGAAGCAGGGGCGGGTCGCTAGTTTCCAAAATGAACTGATACCTCAGACCCTCAGAAACGGTCAGAAACCCTCAGGTACGGATCGAGAGGGCATGGGCAGTATGCTCGCGAAGGAGGAGGCGGGACGGTTGAGTGAAAGGCAAATTTCGCGCCCTCTCGCCCCGAGCCGCCGCACAGTGGGCCCATACTGAATATTAGTGGACTTAGGCAAGAAAGTTACCATATCGATGCGATTTTTTTTTATATGACGTGTTATAATATTCCTGACAACTTTTATTCTTATAAAATTTCTTCAAAACTTGATAGTTTGTCTTGAAAAAAAATTATTAGATTTTTTTGTATGGAGCGAATCACGTTTAAATTTTTTTTCTTCAATTGTACTAATATGTTGGGTGTGTGGCGTGAGTATATGATAGCTAGGGTCATTCTCTATCCACGAAAAAAAAATCAGCGCCGGCCATCTGCGGCAGCGCGAGTAATCATTCGGTAAAAAAATAATAATTTGGAAGAATTTTTTTGTCATTTAAAATAAATTCAAAGCATATTTTTTGTCTCATTTGGCTGTTTTCACCTTCTTTTTAGTTAAATAAATAGTTTTAATAGCGCATACGTACTTAGAACTAGTAATTCTGGTAGAGATTTAGTTATTATTGCATGTTATCGGTACAAATGAGTCATCAATCACAATGCAGGTGCTCTGCATTGTGATTGATGACTCATTTGTTTGTGCGCGCATAACTAATGAGTCATCGAAAAATGCTCGTCTCTGATTGGCTGTGTTATTTTTTAACTGCACGTTATCTATTGTTGAATAAATATATCGTAATGTTTCAGGTTATACTAATTTTGTTAATGATAGGTGAAATAATTTAAATTTGTACGGGCAAGTCGTTGATAATTATCTACATAATCAACTGTATGTATATCATTATAGTATAAGTTATCGTACGTATGATCAATATGAAACTGTGAAGTAATTGTAGCCCTGAAAAGGGCTGTTTGTCATATTCCTAACCCTGATGGGCTTTTGTGGGAATAATTTAGAGCCGGATCACATTATTTCTTGTTCCAGAAGTGCTAGTGGGTCCGGCAAATTTTCGGACTCTGCTATGAGGCATTCTTCTTCCTCCATAATTTCACTGTCACAGGGAGGCTCAGTAGTCTGTAACAACTGAGTTGCTTCAGGCAACAACTCATTATGAACCTGTTTCATTATTTTAGGCCTTATGTAGGATATGTGGAGATCAGAGCTTATTAGAAGTCCATGGAGGATGTCTTCGTTTGTTGCTATTCTCCCCGTTTTCCGAGTGTGCCTCTCCCTGACGTTTCTGAAGTCCTTATTACGGGCTTCCGAAGCTTCTTCAGATAAGGTACCTAAAACGAATAAGTACATACATTTTAATTTCAAAACGCAATCGAGTCAAATAATACATCAAACTATATTTATTTTTTACTTACCGATTGGCAAAACACCAAAGTGGTTACAGATGTCTGCACCGTGCATTAGAAGTTTATGTACACTAACTGGCATGTAGTACCACGAATAGTGTTGCACGTACACATCAGCTGTTTCTCTACAGTATCTTCAAAATTTTTCACAGTCAATGTTTTTGCCTGATGATATGGCTTGTAGAATAACGGAAAATCTGAAAATCAGATTTTCGTCAATTCCCGTTATTCTGGAAGATCTTTTGTAATCTTGGAAAAAGCGCCTCGCTGTATTCCCGTCGTTTGTAGTTCCAAAACCCTAATTTGGGAAAACAATACTGTAATATACAATACATAGAGATATAATTCACAAACAACATAAAGAGAGCGAAAATTAAATACATATCTGCAGGCTTAGCACGAGCACTGTTTTGTCTACGGAAGAATAGACAAAAATGACGTTCCGTGTAGAAAGTACTACGACAGCAGAATCGAAAGAGTCAACTGCACTTTTTACGAAATTCACTGTTTTACATAATTCGACTCAGATTTCTTTGTTTTGTCTTACGATTTTTTTTCTGTTTGATTCTCAATTTTTACTGATATTAAGTCACGTATATAAAGACAACTACAATTTTTTTTTCTCAAAGTGTCGAACACCGTATTTTAGAACAAAAAAATATAATAGTAATATTGGCCTTCACCATTTCCTTGGTAATGCCCTATTAACAAAATTATGTAAAATAGGAGAAGATAGCCTTGTTCTTCTATTCATTACCATAGTTTTGCGTTCAAAACGCTCTCCTGTAAAATCATGATTTTGTAGATAACCATATATACCTTGTGGCCGTCGACAAGAAAAATGCAAATTGTCTTCACTACCATACACAACTGTCAGTTGTCAGTGTGATTTTGACAGTTGGGTATAGAAACTTTCTTCTGAAATAGTCTACATAAAAAAGGACCTAGACAAGGATCGTTAGAAACGAAAGACAAAGTGACAGATTGCAGAAGGATTTCTACGGTGAGATGTCAAAAACTGAGAAACGAAATGTCACTTTGTATAGAAAGAGCCGTGTCTATTCTTCGAAGAAATAGAGAGTGTCATGCTAAGCCTGCTGTTTGACTATATCAATCAGCATTCCAGTTTGCTCACGAAACTCTTGCTGTGTGGTATTTTTTTTAGCTTGTTTCAAAGCCTTATGTTCGCCGCAAGCAGTCCATCGTTGAAAATCCAGATTATAAGATATATGGAGAAGACATTCCATACACCGAATCTTCATATGCAGTGAAGAAATTCCTTGTTTGTAAATTTCTTCACGAAGTGGTTTAGAAGTCAAAGTGTCTAAGTTATTCATCTCACTCGGTTTTGCCAAGCAAATGGGACACGTTGCATATGATGGTACTCCAGCAATAATATTGGCCACTTTTCCATCAATCATGGTCATATGCAATTCATGTGATACAATAATATTTCCACACTGTGTAGATATTCGTTCATCAATTTGTTTTTTCATCTCAGACTCTTCAGACTTTATAAAGTCAGCCGTCTCCGAAGTGAAAGTGAACTTCACTGGTCGACAGTACAGAGTTGAGCAAGGTGTGGGGTTCTCCCAAACTAGATTTTCATTCCCAGATGATGGCCTAGTAGACATTAGCCGAAGAGGGACGATGCTTATCATGACTACTGATGAATCATCGAACTCTGTAGCTGTGTTTGACGTTTTCTTTTTATAGTTACTCTGCGACGAAGAACCATCAAGTCCCCATTTCCAGGTCAACTTGAGTTCTTCATTTTGAGACCTATCAACAGTATTTATATCAAGTAATATCCTCTCCACAGTGTGGTCCAATAGCGCTTGCAATTTAATGTGAGCTCCGTTTTCGGTAATCTCCATACTCTCTTGTGGTGGGTAACATCTTTTCTTGGCATTTACAAGCTTTGGATAAGATGGAAAGGCAGCACAGTTTTCTTCTTTCAGAAATTGTCGAAGAGCTAAGTACTTCCATTTCGAGAGCGCAACTGATGTATAAAGAGCTAAACACTTATCTTCAGAGACAGTACTTAAGCTCTGCTTTTTGAATAGTCTCTCTTCTACTTCGGATAGCGCATCTGGATTACTGGAAAGGTATTCGACCACTTTTGCCAGATTCGTTTTGCCGTTGTCTTTCAATTTTGTTATGTACCAGTGCTGCAACTCTTCCTCGGAATTTTCTTCTACTATGGAAGTAGAACGTCTTTTCTTTTGCTTATTACTTAACTCTTCGAACGGTTTTCTGTGCTCCTTTTCTGTAGATGTTTCCGCTTCCGCAGTACATACTGCAAGAGTAGGAACATGGCAATCTATATCCACAAGCTCAGATAAGGCTGCGTCCGAAAAGCCCATCACACTTCTCAGATCAACACTGTCACAAACAGGCCAGTTGATGGTTTTTTCCAACCACTTGCGATTAATTACACGATTCATAAAAGTTTTTTGATTTCTACTTGACTCTATCCACTTTTTATTTAAATTTACACAAAAAAGTCGACAGAACTCCTTGATTCGGTTCTTGTCTTCTTCAGAAACTTCGGTAGTCAAGACAGAAATTATACTTTCATACATAAGAAACATATGATTTTTCAGATCACCGCCACTTCTTAATTTCACAAAAAGATCTAGGTTGGTACAAAATCCAGCCATAGTTCTAATGTAAATATAAAAATACAAGTATTTCACTGTGTTCACAAACAAGCGACAAGAGCGAAACTAGATGGACTTAATGAATGTCTTAATATTTATAGTTAGTGTTAATTACTCAAGTAGTGGACATAACAGTGAGTGAAAATTATTCAGCCAATCAGAGACGAGCATTTTTCGATGACTCGTTAGTTATGCGCTTAGCCGAGTGCACAAACAAATGAGTCATCAATCACAATGCAGGCGCTACCGATAACATGCAATAATAACTAAATCTCTACCAGAATTACTAGTTATAAGTACGTATGCGCTATTAAAACTATTTATTTAACTAAAAAGAAGGTGAAAACAGTCAAATGAGACAAAAATATGCTTTGAATTTATTTTAAATGACAAAAAAATTCTTCCAAATCATTTTTTTTTTACCGAATGATTACACGCGCTGCCGCAGATGGCCGGCGCTGATTTTTTTTTCATGGATTGAGAATGACCCTAGCTATCATATACTCACGCCACACACTCAACATATTAGTACAATTGAAGAAAAAAAATTAAACGTGATTCGCTCCATACAAAAAAATCGAATTAATTTTTTTCAAGACAAACTATCAACTTTAGAAGAAATTTTATAAGAATTAAAGTTGTCAGGAATAACATAACACGTCATATAAAAAAAAAATCGCATCGATATAGGAACTTTGTTGCCTAAGTCCACTAATTTTCAGTATGGGCCCACTGTGCGCCGCTGGAGACGTCCTGGGCGTCGGGAATCTCGGGCGGATTTCCGGCCACCGTAGGCGCGGGCTTGCGGACGGTGAGCAATGGGTAGCTCACCGTCCGGTAAGGACCAGGCTCGGGTTGACGGCGCGTTGTATTCCACGCGCGACTCAAAGAGATGTCGTCAGCACAAATGTAGGGGTCCACTAGGGCCGATACCTGCCGGGGTCGCGGGAAGGTACTAATGGGTCACCGAGGCCCCCGCAACACAGGCAACGGAAGGAATACAGGTGGAGTTTAGTCAGTAAGAGTGACACACCCTCCCGCTCCGCCCAGAGCGAGAAGTTATTTGATGATTCCCCACCCAAACAAAAAAAAAAAGCCTCAGAAAAATCAGTAGAGATTTTTTTAAATGATTATCCTTGTACCTACTATTTTAGGCCTATATCTTACTTCTTTTAATGGCTTTTCTTCTTTTCTTCAGGCACCCGTTTAAGTTATTATTTTTATTTTTATGATTTTGTAAATTGGTTTTCCAAACACTTTTATACATAAAAATATTTTAAAAACTAGATAAGGTTGGTGTTTCCCATCGGACTACTTACTCTAAGAATAAACATCGAAACAAACTCGGAGGTCATCATCTCTTTTAAAGTCTAGACATGTTCGGTCAGATCATGTAAGGTCCATGCAGATTAGTGACTTTTTTTGGGTGGTTAATCATCAAATAACTTCTCCCGCTCTGGTCGGAGCGGGAGGGTGTGTCAGACTCTTACTGACTAAAACCCACCCGTATTCCTTCCGTTGCCTGTGGACCCCTACATTTGTGCTGACGACATCTCTTTGAGGCGCGCGTGGAATACAACGCGCCGTCGACCCGGGCCTGGTCCTTACCGGACGGTGAGCTACCCATTGCTCACCGGTGTCTTGAGACTTGCTCAGTGGCCATATTCTACGGCCTACGAGGACCTGACTCACCCAATTGTATTTGACTCTGGCCTTTTTCCCTACGTCGATTACTCCATTTTGGAGCGCAGCGTGGTGTTCCGGAATCTGGCTGTTTACGCCTAGAATACCATTCATGGCTGCGTCTAGATGTGCATCTATGCAAATTAAACTAGCCTTGTTCTCCTGAACTTGGTTCGTATAGGACCTTCAACCCCTCATTAGATCTGTTCTCCAGTGGCTAATAATACTTAATTGTATTCCAGCGCACCCTGGACAGTCAGGACCGCTACTATCTTACTGACGAAATATTAACCAGAAATAGAACTACTTAAATTAAATTATTGTTAAGCTTTTGCAGTTTGATTTCAACGATACGAGAGAAAAAGAACCTGTGGAGCTATGCATGACCTGATCCAAGAATCGAACTTACATCCATTTGCATAGGAGGCAAAAAGTCCATAAAAGCGTCAATTAAGTTGTCAACTTTACATTTAACTTTTTATCATTCCCGGCGGACGCGAAACGAGGGGATAATCTCGTTACAGCGATTGTTGTCACAAAGGGAACAGTTACGTAGGGTTTAACTTTATAATTAATTAATTATGCATTGTTTAATGTTTATCTTAGTGGACATGATGTAAATATTTCTTAAGGCACCTTAAAAAATCGTGTGGAAGTTATAATATTGAATTTTCCCACATTCCGCGTCTACGGCGATGATGAAAACCGTGGGCGAAAAGTTGCAATTGAATAAAAATACGCCTTAGTCTTATAAAGTTATCTTCATAAGTATCTGCTTTTATACTCAAAAGTTTGTAATAGGGAATATGCAAGTAATTCAAAACGTATCCAGTATTTAGATATACATTGTGTAGGAGTCAAGAAACAAATTCCTATTCTTTTTACATTTTGAGGGTTCCGTAGTAAACTAGGAACCCATAAAGTTCGCCATGTCCGTCTGTGTCTATCGGGCTGCCCCCCCCCGCTTTAGCTCAGACGCTTAGTAGCCTAGAAAGCTGTAATTTGGCATAGGTATACATATTAATCACGCCGACAAAGTGGTAAAAATTTTGAATTAATTTGTTTTTTTGCTTTATAATAGATATTTTTTTCTCGTCTATCCCATAGTGTGAGGTATGGTTGGATAGGCCGTTGAAAATTATTGCGGGTCTTTGAACACTATTTTTAGATTCAGGGATCTGTTTGCGTAATATTAAGATTTATAGTGCTAGTTTTTGTTAGAGTCAAGTGCCCCTACCAGCTAAATGGTTATTTATGGAGATGTGAAAAAAATCATGGCAGAACATATAATGAAATTAAAAGGAAATTAGCACGGCTAAGTAGGCTTTACAAGTTAACGAGTAATAGTCCACCAACTTAAATTTGCAGTTGGAGAATTGACCGTGACGTATATCGATGTATGGGAGGAGTCTGCAAGCGTTCTCCGACAGTCATTTCTCCTTTGGACTGATCACCGACAGGACGTTTCGTTTTTGAGAGATTCGTCGTTCATATGAGCGAAGGAAAAAGCGTATTTTTTAAAGTAGCTTTTCGAAAAACAGCAGCTGGTTTCATCTGACAGAAGACTCCTGATGTTGCAGGCCAAGTATCCTGCGGTCGCGGGATGATACACACGGACTATGCTGCCCCCTAAATCTCGCAATCTCGCGAGCCCATTATATGTTCAGAAAATCACTGTCCATTCAATGGTTGCCTGGAAGAGATCGCAATAAGCGATAAGGCCGTATATTTTGTAGTGTATAATTTATTTAATTTTTGTAATGTATAACCTGGTGTACAATAAAGTATATATAAATAAATAAATAAATAAATAAATAATAATAAAATTGTACGAGACTCGGTGTCGTAAAACATGGACAAGATCTCGCGAGATCGAGAGATTGCATGCCCTAATTGAGTTGGATAGCGAGTAGACGAGAATGTGGGAGAAGGCAATGCTTGCAGCAAGCAACTCTCGACTCAGTCTCTTAGTACAGCAATTTTTACAGGTCTTCCAAAGTGTGGAATAACCTGCCACACCTATTCAAACAATTAAAACGATCGACATATTATTATTTAGAAGACGCTCACGGCAGTATCTACTGGGTGCACAACGGAAGTCAGACGTGATCAATTTGGATGTTTCATTGATATGAATAAAGTTAGCTACTATTTATTGACGACAGTCTTTTGTTTCTCGTGCAACCATACCATTTTATTTCTTTACATACACACCATTGTATAATTATTATCTTTAATTATTTTTAAACAAACATCCAATTGATTTACTATTATTTGCATGTTACTTATTTTTATTTAAATATTTGCACACACTATAAAACTGATTTACATCCGTAAGACGTCCTCGTAACCATAAGGTCCAGTTGAAAACCAGAGTCAGGCACTAGTTGTCTGGCTTTTATGCTGAACTATTTGGCGCAGTCGTGAGGCATACAATACTGTTTTAAGTTTTCTTTCTGTTTTCGTGTGAATATTGTGTGCCTTAAACCTAGGTCAAATAATTTTTCACTTTTCTTTATTTTTTTCTGCTAATAAAATACATAAGTATATCGATACAGTTTCAAAAACCGCAAATCGATGCACCCGTAAATTCACCATACTGGTGGGCGATGCATCAATAATTCTACTGTACGCAATACCATTGCAGCAATTTTAAATGAACAAATAGAGCAAAAGCCACAATCCAATATTACCTCTATGCTTTGTTGTGATTTCCGCCCTTTACAGAGCGGTTTTCAGTGTAAAAATCGACAATAGAGATTTATTTTAGAGTTTCAATAGCGACTGAAAGGCTGTGGAAACCCTTGGTTTAACTGGTAAGTATTTCAAATTGGACTGGTACTGTCCAATTTGAAATACAACTTAGTCGACTTATTTTCCTGTGTACCCTTGGCTGCTCCCTTGAGGGTACAGTGGAAAATTAATTTTAACCACTGTACCCTTGGCCGTGAAACCCAACCAAATTAAAAATACTTCTTTAGATTTATGTGACGTGGTACCTACTTTAAATTTAAAATTATTATTTACAAATACACTTCAGTACATAATATACCTTATACAGTAAATGAGTAACTGAAAACAAAATCTACCACTACTTACTGAGTGGTAGATTTCTTGTGAGTCACGTCAGTTTGCTAAATTCCAGTTGGGCACTCGTTTTATAAAACGATCAATTATTAAGGCGCTGACAAGGCCCAATTGACCAAAATAGGCTACTCTTAAGAAAAAAAATTGCCAAAACTGTATAGTTTGTGGTAGTGGAAAAAATATATGTTAATTTTGAACATATATCCCAGAACTTGGTTGTTTCCAAAACACGTTTTGAAAAAAAAATCTCGATACAAACTAACGTTAAACTAACCTCTTACCTTGAGTTCTAATCCAAAATATCTGTATTAAATATCAACATACGTTACGTATTTAATTATTAACAAGAGCGTCTTATTTGAATGCAGAACTTGGTTGTTTTTTTATTTTCGATTACTTAACTCAATTTTGAGTATATAGATAATTGCTTCATATTTTGCAATAAATTACAAGCGTTGTGTGATCGCGCTTCTCTTTCTTTTCTATGCAATCTGACAGTGACCGCGGTTTAGGTGTTGTTAGCGTCTTAAAGATGAATACGGACATCACGCACCCAGATTTTTTTTCGTCCTTCTCGACTCTTTTTTTTTACAGTCTGTCACAAATTAATTCGCCCCTTTCGCTTTCCCCGTTCTAAATACAATGTGTCAAAAACAATAATTAAATACATTTCAACGGTATATTAAGTAGTAGCTACGTATACTATGGTCCATCGACGGTGCATGATTCCCGTGTACCAGTGACTCACCGGCTAATGGATTTGACCTTACTGTGTGGGTCCATGCTAAGGGGCCGTTGCAACTGGTAGCGAGAAACTGTTGAACAACTATGTATTCTATTTTTGAATAATTTTATTTTTCCTTATTCTCGTTGATATCGTTGGTTGCTTACTTATGGTTTTGTTGGTAATTTTGATAGTCTCGCTTACATCGCTGGTATACTTATTACTTATCTTTCGCTTCAAGGAAGTCTAGTAAAATATATGCCAGTGTTTTGCAATTAAACGTCTCATTAAATATGTACACTTTTTCCTTATTGTCAATTCTTATGATGACTAATACCATGACCTTAGAGTGTATACGGCCATCTAATTTCTAGCTAAAACCTGTCTTGTTTTAGCTCAGGTATTGTTTTCGTAATGGCGCTGTTGGAAATAATAGCCCATGTCCATCCACGATCTACGTTAGTAGTTGTACCTCGTGTTGTTGTTTTGGAGTTAACATTTTCTCTTACTTATCCTTTATTTTTATTAAGACAGAGTTCGTAAACTGATCTTAATGTCGTAGTCTAAACGAAGCTTTAGAAACGATTTTGAGGGACATCGAACTATGTTGTTGGATGTTTCCGCAATTAGTTTTTTAAGTGCATTGAAGGAATTTTATTAGGTATTTTTCGTGGTTAGGTTTTGTGGTTTGTATGCTTATTATATCCATCGCTCCCTCCATTGATCCAAGAGCTTACAAGTCTTGAACAAAAACAGCGCTGGATAGCATGCGTCGTTGCTCTAATATGTCGCAGCATGGTTTTAAGTACCTTCTATACAATATACATAGCATTTATGATTTCATGCGTAGGATTAACATTATGTACCATAGGCCCTCATATAAGCTCCATATTTGGTTCACATTATTATTTCGGTCATGGTTTTGTCCTCAAGAGGTACGCATTTACATTGTGTTTTACACGTCTTATATTTGAGAGTTACGTTTTTAAAGTCAATTAAAGAAGTCTGTTTACACGTCTTATATTTGAGAGTTACGTTTTTAAAGTCAATTAAAGAAGTCTGTTTACACGTCTTATATTTGAGAGTTACGTTTTTAAAGTCAATTAAAGAAGTCTGTTTACACGTCTTATATTTGAGAGTTACGTTTTTAAAGTCAATTAAAGAAGTCTGTTTATCGTATCGTTTCTACTATTTACCGACTTCTTTAATTGACTTTTGTTTTGTTGCCTAGCGACCCGCCTCCCCTGCTTCGTAAGGTTTTGGCGATTTGACAAAACATCGAGATGTCTTTGTTATATCAATCAATCAATCAATCAATCAACCAACTCAGCCTATAATAGTCCACTACTGGACATAGGCCTCCCAGGCTGCGCCACAACACCCTGTCCTCCGCCGTCCGCATCCAGTCTGTCCCAGCCACCTTTTTAAGGTCTTGGGTCCACCTTGCCTGGGGGTCGTCCCACACTACGCTTGCCGATACACAAGCGCAAGCTTTTTCGCAAGCATTGGTATATGCAAGTTTAATGTTAGCATTAAGTACCTACTTATATGCAGTGTATGGTACACCTCTGCCTAACTCTTCGGGAATAGAAGCGGGGTGTTATGTTATATTAGTACCACCTCCTGCCCGAAATTCTTGTATTAAGGCGCTGACAAGATCCAATTGACCAAAATAGGCTTCTCTTAAGAAAAAAAAAAATGCCAAATCTGTATAGTTTGTAGTAGCGGAAAAAATATATGTTAATTTTAAACATATTTCCCAGAACTTGGTTGTTACCAAAACACGTTTTAAAATAAAATCTCGATACTAACTAACGTTAAACTAACCTCTTACCTTGAGTTCTAATCAAAAATATCTCTATTAAATATCAACATACGTTACGTATTTAATTAATAACAAGAACGTCTTATTTGAATGCAGAACTTGGTTGTTTTTTGTTTTCGATTACTCAACTCAATTTTGAATAAATAGATAATTGCTTGATATTTTGCAATAAATTACAAGCGTTGTGCCATCGCGCTTCTGTTTCTTTCCTATGCAATCTGACAGTGACCGCGGCTTAGGTGTTGTCAGCGTCTTAACGCTCAGACCAAATAAAATACAAGACATATCGCTGTCCACAGTGACGTGAGGCCGGTTTCATAAAGATGTGTGCACTTAGTGAGGTGTAGTTTGGTTGAAATGGGTTGTAAATGTGTGCGTGTGAGCGTGTATGCACAGAGCGAGGTGTAGTTTTGGCATGGCTTCACTGTATTGTTCGCAGCACTGTCTTGGTTTTTTATTTGGTCTGAGTTTTATATAACATCACGCCTGTATTCCCCGAAGGGTTGGGCAGAGGTGTACCTGTAGAACACCCACATTTCGCCAGTTATGTTTAAGTCCCATGTAATAGGGGGCGAGCCTATAGCCATCAACCGGGCACAAATCTAGACTCCGGGCTGCTACTGAGAAATTACAGATGGAAAATCCAATAACACTTGCCCGACCCGGGAATTGAACCCAGGACCTCATGCTCAGCAGTAGCGCTTGCGATCACTAGACCAATGAGGCAGTTCGGAATCGTATCAGTAGTTCTAAAGATTACCTCTTACATAAATATAAACTGTTCTCTAAATTATGTTGAAAACCACATCAAAATCTGTTGCGTAGTTTATAAGAATAACGCGGTCACACAGACGGACACGAAAAGCGACTTAATACATAATATTACGTCATCATCATCTGCCTAGCCTTTTCCCAACTATGTTGGGGTCGGCTTCCAGTCTTACCTATCCGGTAAGATTGGAAGCAATTATATATTCACTGATCCATTTCATTATTTTTTATTACTCATTTTTGTTTACTTTACTGCTTAGTTTTAACTGCTGAACTAGTTATTAAACGTGCCATTTATAATTTTTAACCTACCAAAACCGCTATTTACAACTGCCTCTTTAAATCAGTGCCATTATAAACTAGTACATCCATCAATGTTATTAATTCTATATAAAAGAAATGATGGAAAATAATGACACTCATTTCTTAAAATATTTTTATTTATTATTCAAGGAACAAAAAAATAATTTCTAACGTTCAAATACACTGAATTCTAATTTTGAAGAATATTTTTAATCAACTAACCTCCGATCTTTACATTTCTGATTTCTTGATGTTCAAGTTATATTTCATACTTAACTACTTTTTTTTCAAATAAGTCGTCAGATAATTTGTGTGACCTAGGTTTATTTAGCATAGTTGCAAAAGAAAACATTCTTTCTACCGAGCCAGAGGACGGCATTGGTGTATTGTTCTTAATAAACACTTTGCCTATAACAGGATAACTTTGTAGAAGCTCTCGTTCTTGGCTTACCACGGCAAAAAAAATTGAAATGATCATATCCGTTCTCTTTTTAGCATCAACTGATTAAATTAAATAAATTAAACAAAATTAAATAAATGAATAAGTAGTTAAAAGTTAATCAAATAATCAAATTTACGATTAAAGATTATGATTAATAATCTTAATCATTTTAAATTTGATTATGATTAATTAATTTTAATCAAATTTTTTGATTATGATTTTTAATAATTCATTTTTAATCGTTAATCAGATTAACTTTGGGCCAGCACTCCTAGGAATCCAATCGATTTTATTTATTTGACTTGGCTTAGTTCAACTTGTCTTGTCTAATTAGATTTTCAGTGATTTGTCCGTCTATTTTCCCCTCGTCGTTTTTTTTTTTAGTTTTTAGGGTTCGTACCTCAAAAGGAATAAAACGGAATCCTTATCCTTAGTATCACTCGTTTCTGTCTGTCTGACAGTCCTTCTGTCACAGCCAATTTCAAATGTAAGGGCTTGTTGCGAGGGTTTTTAATAGTTAATTTTAAAATAAATAGTTTTGAAGTTATTTAAGAAAAGAGTTGAAATTTGACCATTCCCCCCCTTCCCTTGTCTCAGAATCTACTAAGCCATTTTTTTTTAATATATTAATTAGTTCGTTACTTATAGATTACAGAAAAACCTATAAGAAGTCTATGCTGCTAAAATAACATGGTAAATCTCTTTATATTGTGTGTACAAACTTACATTTGCAACTGGAATGTATGGGAGAAAGTGTTTTTCAAATACTCAAGTTAATTCAAGTTTGTTCTTGGGATAAACAACATGGTAGATAAAATATTCATTCTACGGAACCCTCGCCACGCGAGTTCAACTCGCACTTGTCCGGTTTTTCTTTTTACCTTGTGATAAGAAATCAAATTTATTGATCACCTAGTTTGAAAGAGATGTTCAGTCCCAAATATAACATAGTTAATATATAACATAGTTCTAATATTATAAATGGGAAAGTTTGTAAGAATGGATGGATAGATGTTTGTTACACTTTCACGCAAAAAGTACTGAACGGATTTGGATGAAATTTGGCACACATATAGTTTATAACCAGGAATAACACATAGGATACTTTTTATCCCGATATACATTCCCCGTGGTATACCACGGGGTCAAAACTTATGCGGGTGAAACCGCGGGGCGCATCTAGTATAGCATAATATCGCAGTCCATAGTTAAATACAGACTTCTCCCAAGTTGCAGGATACACAAAGAGACCCTAGATACAGACAAAGTGAAAAGTGCAAAAGTTCTGAAACCCATGTGTTTCCTAACCAGTCTTTGGCTTGTATGTAAGTAAGTACCGTATTCAGCACAGAGCACGGAATCGCTGCGTCCGCGCCGGCATCATCTACTACTATTGCAGTGACTTTTAAATTTGATAGTACGCTTTCAAATAATACAAGTAAGTTATACAAAAAATGTATGTTAAACTAGAACGCATACAAATCAATTCGATATGTGAATATTTAAGTATTGTTGTAAAATACTTTATGGAATAAATTCAGGAAGTAATGTCTACCCAAAGCATAAAAAACCGGCCAAGTGCGTGTCGGACCAGTTGGGAAGTTGGTATGAATTTATCCCAAAAACAAACTTAACATAGTTGAAAAATATTTTCTTCCATACATCGATATATGCCACAATCAATTCTCCAACTGCAAAGGAGAAGGGAAAGACTCCATAGTCTCCTGGGCCCAGGTGTTAACTAAATCAAACTAGCCTTATTAATAAGAGGACATAATAACAAGGCCTCACTGAAAGTTTGGTAAAATTTGGCTATCCAGGAGACAAGTTATATGAAGTATAGTAAAATTGAGGTTACATTAATTACATAGATTTTTGGTGTTATTTGCGAAATATTTTTGAATGGCTTCGCTTGTGCAATGGTTTTATGCATGGAGTTCAAGAAGAGAGTCTTCAAGTGTGACGTGTCGAAGATCTGACATGTTTGGCACGCCCTGGACAGTCGCTACAGTCGAAGACAAGTAAGAGGAAGTAAAATAAAACACCAATATATGTATAAAATATTCATTATTCATCTTCAATAATTAGGAGAATGTCACCTAAGTTTTGTGCAGGAGGTACAATATTTTCTTGGTAACTTGTCCAACATATTATGCACATTTCATGGGCACAGCAGCCTACAGTCCTTCTACCTTCAATACAATTACGATAAAAGCCTAACATTGAATGAATCACGAGCAGACTCATTGCGAAGAAGGTGGTTGCAGCAGCGGTCACAGACACTGGAATGGCCAACTTGGGTTGGTGCTTTAATCGGACGTCTTCCAAGAACCACATCTTGGGCCAAGTTCCAACATGCTGGGCATACATAGTTCTCACTGGTTACCTGAAATAAGTTAAATATTTAAATCATGTTCAACCATAAACAAGCTTCATTACATCCTAATGCATGTTCAACCAAATCGCTACGTCCCGGCCAAGACCGAAATGGTCCCAATAACTGTCAATACCTCAAAGCACCTAAGTCTGGGACCGAATCGGTCCCATCGGGACTTGATCGTTACCTACACCTTTTTTATGAGTAAATCGGTCAAACAGCACATTCCATAGATTCGTATGGCTAATTAATCAACTAATTAGCTATTAAGTATTGTTTTAATATATGCTATCCAACAAAGAGACAGCCGACAGACATGACACCGGTGACCGTAAACAGTAGGTACATAACTCTGGTTTTATTCGCTTGATAGGCTAAAATCTCGACTTGAATAGGTACTTACAGGCTGAGATGCACGCCACTGACGAATAACTGATAAATCGCCTCAACGTCCAAGACTCTTCTGCCTATAAGAGTTACTGCGACCATTCAATTCAATTCAATTTTATTCAAGAACAATTTACATTGTGTTTGAAATCATAAACAATATTAAAAAAAATACAAAAAAAATCACGATAATCAAAAATATAAAACCAACACATTCACAATACAATAATTATAGAAAATAAAACATTCAATACAATTTAAAAAAACCAATACCATTACAAGCTACTAATATTACCCAGTCTCACATTATCTAATAAAAACGAATAAAAAAAAATTAAAACGTGGATATGTCATCGTCAATCGAATAGAGACATTTCTCCAATAGGAACGCCTTGAGTCTTGACTTAAATGAGCTCTTGTATATTATAGTTTTTAAGTCTAATGGCAACCTGTTAAAAATCCGCACTGCTTGATATTGATTACTATGTTGAACAATCTTAAGTTGGGGTATTATTTTGCTTTTAAAATCTTTCCTGCGCGTACTTTCCCTCAACTGTCTCTCCTCATCTGTTTCATAGTGAAACAGATATTTTTTAAAATTCACCAACAATACTAAAACATAGAGGCTGGGCTCAGTAAGAATTTTTAAATTTATAAAGTGTGGCCGACAGCTCTCTATTTGGGATATTCGGACCATGGTTCATATGGCTCTCTTTTGGAGTACAAAGGCTCTCTGGCAGTTATATTTAACACTATTCCCCCAAAACTGAACACTATATCTCAACCTTGATTCTATTAGAGCATAGTATTAGTACCATTTTAACGTGTTTTATGTCTATTTCATCCCTAAGACTGCGTAAGGCATAACATGCTGAGGAAACATACGAATCAATGGCTTGCAATTCCCTTTTCCAATTTAAATATTTGTCAATGTATACCCCTAGAAACTTTACCTCATTAACTATGTCAATTTTAACTTCATTAAGTGCGATCGTCATTTTGTCTTTATTACGAGCTGTTGTACTAAATAACATTACTTTGGTTTTTTCCGTGTTAATTGTGAGCATGTTACTTTCAAACCAAGGATTAAAAACTGTCAGCACTGCATTAACCTTAGCGGAAAGCTCCTGTATGCCGTTAGCTTCAACTATTGCGTTGGTGTCATCTGCAAAGACTGTCAGCTGTGTGTCGGGAAATACGGAACAAATGTAATTAATTAAATCATTTGTAAATAATATAAATAAAATAGGCCCCAAAATCGATCCTTGGGGTACGCCCGCTACTATATCTCGCATAGAAGATTTATTGCAATTGCCGTTACTATTAGCTTGCAAATGACTAATATCAACATACATTTTCCTGTTTTTTAAATATGATGAGAAAAGTTGCAAAGTTTTGCCTCTCACACCATAATGCTCCAATTTTGCAATGAGTAATTTGTGGTCAATTGTATCAAAGGCTGAGCTTAAATCAAGGAAAATACCAGCTACCCTCTTTTTCTTATTCAATTTACTAATAATATCTTCCACTAATGTATACATAGCGTCCCCTGTTCCGACATTTTTTTGGTATCCAAATTGTCTCAAGTGCAAAACCTTGTTTAAATTTAGATGGACCACAAGTCTACTCTTAATAATATTTTCAAAAATTTTGGAAAGAATAGGGAGCAAAGAGATAGGTCTATAGTTTTTTGGATTTGTTTTAGACCCCTTTTTGTGGAGTGGGATAACTTTTGCTATTTTTAACTGTTCCGGAAAGATACCCTCTAAAATGCACTTATTGTAAAATATTGTCAAAGGTTCAGCTAATATGGTCTATAGTTTTTTGGATTTGTTTTAGACCCCTTTTTGTGGAGTGGGATAACTTTTGCTATTTTTAACTGTTCCGGAAAGATACCCTCTAAAATGCACTTATTGTAAAATATTGTCAAAGGTTCAGCTAATATATCTAAATTTTCTTTAATAACCGCTATTGGAATGTCGTCGTAGCCACATGATTTCTTATTTTCCATACCATTAACTATTTTTACTATCTCGTTTGGAGTAACAGGCGCAATAACCATGTCATTTTGAACTCGTTTAGTGCTTTGTTCAAGAAATATATGGGGATCTGGATTCTTAATATTACTCAAAAAACATTTATAGCTAAATTGATTTATTAATACGTTTGCAACATCCAAGGGATTTTCTAGAATTTTACCGTCACATTTAAGCAAGAGAATTTCAGAATGCGGTGCTTTTATTTTATTCGTGCTTTTATTTATAACTCTCCAAACCTCTTTACTTAAATTACGAGAATTGTTAATAGTTTCTGTTATTGTTATTTTTTTGGACTTAGATAGTACCCTTCTGTATATTCTTACATAATTATTTTTATAATTCTGAACACTGTCTTCCAGCTTATTAGTACTACCAGCACACAACAAACGTTTCATTTGGCTTGATGTTTTAATGCCTTTTGTAATCCACTTTAATTTGAAACCATTTTTGATTTCGCAATGAGTCGCAATGGTACAATTCAGACAGCGATCCATGTCGTCAATATCCGATCGATAGGCGTAATCAGTTGTCCAAAATAGAGAGTCAGGTAATTCAAAGTAGCAAGATCCGTCGAATAGTCCTTTAGAATATGCAAAGCCGAGGTCGTGGAGTTATACAGTAAAACATGGAAAATACGTGCGCACTCAGAATGAAAGAAAACAAACGCTTGCCGATTATTTCTGCCTGTCATCTGTCAGCACAGAACATATTTACTCAAGAGTCTGTCAGTCGGTGACTAGTATTGCCAACTGAAGAAAAATAAAAGGAGCTCGATTCACTATGAATCGATTCCACGAAAAGATTGACAAGCACTTGTCACTCAATTTTCATACATATTCTGAGATTTTGCCGATTATTGATATCGATTACTAAGAATTCAGGCATCTATCGATTATTTAGTTTCATAACTTAATTTAACTTTTCTCGCTTCCTAGATAGAAACATGGTAGGTACTGTATTTTGTGATTTCCTTTAGAAAAATATAACGGTTTTTTTAATACACATTTCAACTAGTTAACTGCCGGGCCCAAGAATTCCCTTCTTCTTTAAGTTGGTTGACTATTACTCGTTAACTTGTAAAGCCCACTTAGCTGGGATAGTTTTCCTTTTAATTTCGTTATATGTACTACTGCCATGAATTTTTTCACATCTCTATAAACAACCATTTAGCTGGCAGGGGGGGACCACCCCAGCATTTTTTATTTGTTGAACATAGGTAGGTTAGGTACAGATGTTGTAATTATTAAAGAACGCTGCTGCAAACATGCTGATTATAATAAATTATCAAACGATTATCACACAATGATCACACATTATTAAATAATTCTAATCCAAATTGTCGTTTGAATGGCCTATCCAACTATACCCCACATCAGTGGGTAGACGAGAAAAAGAAATATCATCCCCATATTACGTGTACCCGAAAAATATATATGATTTTATTTTAGCACTTTATCGGCGTGATTAATATGTATACCTATGCCAAATTACAGCTTTATAGTACTAAGCGTCGCTGAGGTACAGCGGGGACAGACAAACAGACGAACATGGCGAAATTATAAGGGTTCCTTGTTTACTACCAAACCCTAAAAACTATATTACTTTCAAACTACTTAAGATATTTTCATGATTTTTTTTGTATGCGAGGATCCTCCGACCAGACGGGTGTTGTGTCTGGTGGGCTACTGCCCGACGGTTGATGTTGGGATGTTGTATATATGCCAGTCGCGCGGTGAACTCTGCTATGCACGATGCAGGATTTGTGTGACGTCAGGTCTTTGATGCGTAGTTCGAGTGTGGAGTTGTAGATGCCGCCACAATACTATCTTTTTTTTTTCTTTGGTTGGGAAATCATCAAATAACTCTAGTGGACCCCTACACTTGTGCTGACGACATCTCTTTGAAGCGCGCGTGGAATACAACGCGCCGTCGACCCCGGCCTGGTCCTTACCGGACGGTGAGCTAACCGTCTCCGGCTCCGTAAGCTCCGTACCATGGCCTGAACCAGGGCCGGACGCGAGAGATCTCTGCCGGCGATCGGCTCCACGAGGACACGGCGGTGCTCTGCCAAGCCGGGCAGACCTCCACCGTGTCCTCCGGGCGATCCACACAGTGGTGACACCCGGGTGATTCCTCCCGCCTTATCCGACACAGGAACCTCCCGAAGCTGCCGTGTCAGGTGAGGACCTGTGTCAAGCGGAAGGTGAGGACGCCGTGGCGCCTCTCTCACAATACTATCTCAAACTGTATCTTAGTCTCAGCTTTTGTTCGGATTTTTTCCGCTATTTTCATATCATCCGTTATTCATGAATGGAAAACGAAAAGGTGGGTGTTGTAATGTAAACGGAGGAATCAAGTTAAGAGAAAAGACAATACCTTATTCCTGTGGGCTGGTAACATAATATTTCGGCTGCATTTCTCGAAGGTGTAGGCAGAGGTGTTTATACTACACCCACATTTCGCCACTTACGAATCCCTATTCGTTTTGAACCTGTTGACATTAAAATGGAAGTTGATAATAATGTTTTTTTGGCTAAAGATGAGTTCTTTCATTGTATGTGTTTTATTGTATGTATTTTACTACAATACTTAATATTCACTTAGAATTTATGTGTATGTGTTCTAGTTTAACATCCATTTTGCAGAATTTAATTGCATTATCTGAAGGCGTATTAACAGATTTAAAAATCACAAAAATCATATATCTGCGCCTTAAGCCGACAATTTCCCAATCTCCGAAGATATTTAATAACAAATCTAAATGAAACTGTTGCCGATCTGGTGATGCAAAGTTATTGCGTACGCGTAGGACCCTTTGCTCTTTACGTATTTTATTTGACTAGCACCAGATTACTGACTTGCGCGATCCCCTTTATTAATCCAACTTTAACCCTTTAGTTGAGTTGGGAATTTGGGAAGTCGTTGTCTTTCTGGTCATGTAGAAACTTTTTCAGAACATTTTTTGGGTAAGATTCGAGATAATTTTCTCCGAGAAATTTTTATGGGAGAAAATTTTAAGTTTGTTTTGGACACCTTATGGTAATTGGACGGTGGCAAAGTAGAAGCTGGACAGAGAGCGAAAAGCGTAAATTTACAAAAAAATATGCTGTGATAATTGTCTTCTATGTCTATTCTTACCTGTAACGCCCACTGCTGGGCATAGGCCCCTTTGCTTTACACACTGCAGGGTTTTGGGCTAATAATGTCCAGTCTTTAATCTATTCAGGTCGTCCCGCCATCTTTTCCGCAGTTTGCCTCGACTCTGCTTTATGTACATAGAAAATTCCTAAACACCAGACGTTACCAGTTCCATAGTAAGAACAGTCATTGATCTAATCTCCCAAGGAAAGTTATAGTCGGAAAGTGGTTGGTCATCAGTTCTTGCGTGAGACATAAAAGTAATTCAACGATGACAGTATGTTTAACGATACTTCGGTAACTGTCATTATCGCGATTTATGAGGCCGAGTGTAGATGCGGTTAACTTTCAACAGCGTTATGTGTCGCGTTCTTACTTAGAAGTTAGAGTAGCAGAAATTGCGGTGTTTAACAAGGGAAATCTTATTTTTGTGGTGAACATACAACTCATGGAAACGAGGACGTTTGCTTTCGGGTGCCTTTTTTTGCGCGAAAAGTCCGCTGTTGCAGATTATAAAGTTCTATGTTGTTCTAAGCGTGTTGATGACAATCAAAACTTGAATGAGCCCAAAATTTATGTTTGTTTCAATTTTATTCTTCTAAGACCCTCACTTGCACAAACAAAAATTCAACAAGATGCAATCTTGGAGCTTCTTTTGCTTGTAAATTATTTATAGTAATATAAAGTATTGTGGCTAAATAATAACAGTCGCACGGGTCAATCGATCGGGTTAAGCTACGCTTGCCACGGTTGGTCCGTGGATGGGTGACCACCTTTACATACCAAGACCCCTCCGTGCCTCGGAGAAGCCGTTGGTCCCGGCTGTCATTCGTGGATCTTTGACAGTCGTTACGGGTCGTCAGAAGCCCGAAAGTCTGACACCCAGTCTTACCAAGGGGTATCGTATTACCCAGTAACTGGGTGGTGGAGGTCAGATAGGCAGTCGCTCCATGTAAAATACTGGTATTCAGCTGCATCCGGTTAGACTGGACGCCGACCCCAACGTAGTTGGGAAAAGGCTAGGTAGATGATGATCAAGTATAGTACGCCTCAAAGTTAAGGCGCAGATATATGATAAGTTAAGGTGCAGATATGTAATTTTAGTGACTTTTAAATCAGGTATTACGCCTTCATATAATGCAAGTAAGTTATGGAAAAAAAAAATTTTAACTTGAACGTGTGTGCGTTCTAGTTAAACATATTTTTTTTGCTCGATCAATATGGTATATGTGAATATTTACGTATTTTAGTAAAATACTTTATGAAATAAATTCAGGAAGTAATCTTTATCCAAAGCATAAAAAAACGATAATAATATTACTTTCAAACTACATAAGATATTTTCGTTTTTTTTTTTTAAATATTCATATTTTCGTTACTAAAAATAAATATTCCCTATGAAAACGGCGCGGCGTAAGCGCGACGCACACTTGTATGGCCAAGGTCAACGGCGATTTCCCGACCCTTAACCTTACAAATGTATTGATGACAGACCAAAATGTGCCCAGCACGCCACGGTCACGATTACATGGCAGATTTTAGTGAATAATTCGTAGCTTGGCGCCGAGGGCACGTTTTTGCTTTTTTAACGTGGCGGTCAATAGGTTAATGGCGGCTCTAAAGTGCGCTACTCGCTGCGCAGTACCCAGCCCTAAACCCCGCTGGCACATGAATTTGTTTACTGCGCAGCGACTCGCCTCAAGTTCCGAGCCGCCATCAAGTTTGAATCGGGCTGTACTTTCATTGATATAACAACTGTAAAAGCAACTACTTTTTACTAGTTTTGTAACTCGTAAAGTCAAAGTCAAAGTCAAATTATTTATTTCAAATAGGCACATAAAAAGGCACTTTTGAACGTCAAAATTAACAAAAAAAAAATAGAATTGATTCTAGTTGCCCCTTCCAAAAGGTAGATTGTATTCGTATGGAGAAGAATGGGCAAGAAACTCCACCGTTACTCTTTTAAAATGTTTTACAAAATTTTGTATATGTACATTTTAAAATTATATGTGAAGACGATGCACCTAGAATAAAATTACTATACCAAAATAGGTAAAAAAAGAATGAAAAATAAAGCAATGACAGATAAATGAATTATGTGATAGGTACATGATGCTCACATATTTATAAACATTGTAAAAGTATACGTTTTCCTAAAAACAATGTTATTGTATTATACAATGGGACACTGACCTCCATACTATACTATTGTTTGAATAGCGACGTAACAGTTTAATTGTCACACCTAATCGCTAAGTTTTCATTCAATTTCCACTGCTATTTCGATGTTGTAGAAAAATGGATGTTATTTTTTGTGTGGTAAGCGTTAGAATAGGTTGAAGTTTTTGGAGTCCTCGATGGGCCTCGGCGATCGTTAACACAGTTACCGCGATGTTGAATGTTGTTTGCCTTTGTAATTAAGGACGGGGTTTCTTTGAGAGCGATTGTGTTTTAAGTCGGGAGATAATTTCTTTGAATTTGAACCATATTTTTGATGAAGTAAGGAGTATAGTCCATCTGTAGTTCAGCATTGGCGTAAATTCGTAGGAAAATATCAACATCAAGCAAGATTCTTTTATGCCGAAAACTTTTTGTCTTAAGTACAAAAGTAAAATGTAAAATTAGCGATTCAACCATACAGTGGTCATTGTACTTCAAAGGTACATCATTCAATAAAATTTTCATAATGAGCAATGTGTGAATGAAAATAATGCATAAATATGAATCCACTAGATGCGCCCCGCGGTTTCACCCGCATAAGTTGACCCCGTGGGTATATCGGGATAAAAAGTATCCTATGTGTTATTCCTGGTTATAAACTATCTGTGTGCCAAATTTCATCCAAATCCGTTCAGTACTTTTTGCGTGAAAGAGTAACAAACGTCCATCCATCCATCCATCCATCCATCCATCCTTTCGCATTTACGAGGGCGGGTCAATAAATCCGTGACTTTTGGAATAAAACACAGATTTTTTGATAAAAAAATAATTTTATTTTTCAACGTAGTCTCCCTTGAGCTCTATACACTTTGTCCAACGCTTCTCCAATTTTTTTATCCCTTCCAAAAAAAATGATTTGTCGAGGTCCTCAAAATAGGCCTTTGTTTGCGAGATGACTTCATCATTGGAGTCAAATCTTTTTCCACCAAGCCATTTCTTCAGGTTTGGGAACAAGAAGTAGTCGCTCGGAGCCAAATCTGGAGAATAGGGCGGATGAGGGAGCAATTCATAGCCCAATTCATGGATTTTTGCCATGGCAACTGCACATGTGTGCACCCTTGCATTGTCTTGGTGGAAAAGAACTTTTTTCTTGGCCAAATGAGGTCGGTTTTTTTTCAAATCGTCATTGAATCGGTCCAATAAATTGGCATAATATTCCCCATTGATTGTTCTTCCCTTTTGAAGGTAGTCAATGTGGATTATCCCGCGTGCATCCCAAAAAACAGTCGCCATAACTTTATTGGCTGACAAACCCACCTTGGCCTTCTTCGGCGCCGATTCACCCTTAGAAACCCACTGTTTTGACTGTTGTTTGGTCTCTGGTGTGTTGTGATGGATCCATGTTTCGTCCACGGTTACAAAACGGCGCAAAAACTCCTCCATATTGCGATTAAACAACGCCAAACCTTCCTGTGAAGTTGTTACACGATTGCGTTTGTGGTCGACTGTGAGCAAACGCGGCACCCATCTTGCGGAAAGCTTTCTCATGCCCAAGTGATCATTCAAAATTGAAACCACTGAGCCATGCGAGATCCCTACGGCTTCCACAATCTCTCGCACTTTCAATCTTCGGTCGGCCAACACCATATCGTGAATTTTTTCGATTGTTTCGGGTGTAGAGACCTCAACTGGGCGTCCAGGACGTTCGGCATCTTCAGTGCTTGTACGGCCACAACGAAATTCAGTAAACCACTTTTTTACCATTGAAATCGATGGTGCAGAGTCCCCATAGTATTTATCAAGCTTAGCCTTGGTCTCGGTAATGGTTTTTTTTCGCAAGAAATAATGCTTAATAAGCACACGAAATTCACTTTTTTCCATTTTCTCCTCAAATTAGTGAGTAGTCTGATAAAAATAGCTGTCAAACACAAACTAACTGACGCAGCAAGTTTAAATTTTGACAGGAGTCAACTGACAGATGCCTGTTGACAGGAGCAGTGTTGCTGTTTCAGTAAAGAGGTCAGAAATTCAAAAAGTCACGGACTTATTGACCCGCCCTCGTATAATATTAGTAGGATAATTACGTACGGATTTCGCCAACTTTGTTTTCTATTTATGTCGTAAGTTAAAGAGAAGTACCTATTTAACACTTGTTTATATTGTGATTAAATGATCCGTAACGAATCGGACTCTCCAATATTTGGTAGTTATTTCTAACACGTTTTGTATCCGTTGATAAAGACCCCTGGGTGAAAATACTTTCAGCATTCGGTACAAAAATGGGAGTTGAAATTTCTGGTACCCAGTTGCCAGAAAGTGGTTCGTTTTGGGCACAAATTGGCCTTGCAATCTGTCAACGCTTGCTCAGCTCTATGTATTAGCTGTCTAGTCAGCATTGGGTGTAGAAATCAACTGAATGAGTGTCAATCAATTATTAAGATGGAGTCACTGTCTAGCAGGATGCGGGATGCTCAAATAACAAGTGTTAAACTTGTTGTAGACTTTACGTCATTTTGTAGTTCAACCAATACAAATAGGTTATTTTTGTCACTCGGGATTAGCCCTTGAGGATCTAAGGAACGCCACTGACGGAGAAAGAAACAGAGAAAGAAAAATAGGTTTATTTGCCACAGTGCATAGAAAAAGCTAATTAGAAGCTATTAACGTAGTCACTAGCCACCTATCGGGCCCAACTAATCTAAAAAAGTACCATCGACACAAAAACAAAAAGCGTTAGGCTAAGTTCAGATCCGAAAAAAAATAAGAACGATGTTACCATATTTCTGACGTTATTAGATAGCGTTTTTCATCACTCTACTTTTTGTAGTCTTCTCAGTCGGATTTTTTATGAGGATTTATTGGTATTGTCACTGTAATGCGAATTAACATTGAAGCGTTGTAATTTAACGGTGAAAAGTGATTAGTTTCAGTATCATTGAGCCGTTAATGAGAGATCGTTGCAGATTTCTCGTATCGCACGTATTTAAAGCGCAGTCGATCGGTTTGGTTTGTCGCCTCCTCGGACAACTTAGCTTTTTTTTTTTGGTTGGGAAATCATCAAATAACTTCTCCCGCTCTGGGCGGAGCGGGAGGGTGTGTCAGACTCTTACTGACTAAAACCCACCCGTATTCCTTCCGTTGCCTGTGTTGCCAGGGGCCTCGGTAACCCTTTGGTACCTTCCCGCGACCCCGGCAGGTGGATAACTTAGCTACGGATGGTTCTTCTTCCTGCATTCTCTCGTTGAAATTGGGAATCTGGGCTGCGTAGGTATATTAATCTATTATTGGATCGTTTCAGTCTGCTAGTGCAGTTGCCTATTGGTAACGACTGCTTATCCCGAGTACACAGTCCTGTTTTAGGGGACTGCTGGTTATTTGAACCTTAGACCACAGTTGAATCTGTCCCCGACAATTTTTATGCTAGCATTATTGACTGAAATGAAGGCTTCTACTCAGTATGACGCTGTGCTATTGGGGGCTTTTGCTGATTTTCAGTGGTCACCCGAAAATAACTAAGGTGCTATTAACGTAGTTACTACCTTATACATATATCGACGACGAAGCGACAAGAACCTTTATCTACCAAAACATAATTTATCAGGAAACGAATAAAAATACGTTTTATTTTACAGTATACAGCTGCTTAATAGTTATTGTCAATTTATCAGTAACTCGTTATAAAAATAAGTTTTAAAGTTAGCTGCTTTTGCTAGCTCACGCAAACGATTATTTGAAGTATACATATCTACGTAAAAAAAAATTAAAATCGCCAGAATGCCAGTTAGGAGTTCTTGTCACTTTATCGTCGATACATGATCAGTTAGCAAACTATTGATGTATGACGTGCACCTCTGCCTAACTTTTCAATAAATGCCTAGCAGTTCTGCATACCCAAAACTCTATAGGAAACACTCGATTGTATTATTACATGAACTTTATAAGCGGAATATACCATCACGGTTGTATCCTTTGCAATGGAAGATATTTAATTGTTCCAAGCATCGGCGTGAGCAGTGGTGGCTCAGTGGTAACGGCCGCGACTTACCGAGTTGTAGGTCGTAGGTTCGAACCCACACAGGTGCTTTACTTTGTGTAAATTATTTCATCACCACTGCTCTCAAAACCGTGGAGGAAAACACCGTGAGGAAACTAGTTGTGTGTCCTAGAACCAAAAAATCGAAGACATGTGACATCTACCAACTCGCACTGGGCCCGCGTGGTGGATTACAGCCCACTCCCTCTGTCCCAGCAGTGGGAACATTATAGGCTGATTATGTATGTTATGTAAGCATCGGCAGTCGAGTACATTTTGTAAATAGAAATCTTGGTGAAAGCAGTGCTGTTTTTCGCTTGTTGGTCTAGTGTCGATTCCCGGGTCGGGCAGTGTTATTGGGTTTTCTATCTGGAATTTCTCAGTAGTAGTCCGGTGTTTGGATTTGTGCCGGGTTGATGACAATAGGCTCACCCCCTATTACATGAGACTTACATAATCGGCGAAATGTGGGTGTACTATAAGTACACCTCTGCTTAACCCTTCGGGGATTACAGGTGTTTTGATATCCATGTCCACTCATAGATGACCTCTTCAGAAACTAAACACGCCTCCTGCCACTACTAGCAACTCATAGGATCATTCAATACGTGTTACGAGGGCGGGTCAATAAGTCCGTGACTTTTGGAATAAAACACAGATTTTTTGATAAAAAAATAATTTTATTTTTCAACGTAGTCTCCCTTGAGCTCTATACACTTTGTCCAACGCTTCTCCAATTTTTTTATCCCATCCAAAAAAAATGATTTGTCGAGGTCCTCAAAATAGGCCTTTGTTTGCGAGATGACTTCATCATTGGAGTCAAATCTTTTTCCACCAAGCCATTTCTTCAGGTTTGGGAACAAGAAGTAGTCGCTCGGAGCCAAATCTGGAGAATAGGGCGGATGAGGGAGCAATTCATAGCCCAATTCATGGATTTTTGCCATGGCAACTGCACATGTGTGCACCCTTGCATTGTATTGGTGGAAAAGAACTTTTTTTTGGCCAAATGAGGTCGGTTTTTTTTCAAATCGTCATTGAATCGGTCCAATAAATTGGCATAATATTCCCCATTGATTGTTCTTCCCTTTTGAAGGTAGTCAATGTGGATTATCCCGCGTGCATCCCAAAAAACAGTCGCCATAACTTTATTGGCTGACAAACCAGCTTTGGCCTTCTTCGGCGCCGATTCACCCTTAGAAACCCACTGTTTTGACTGTTGTTTGGTCTCTGGTGTGTTGTGATGGATCCATGTTTCGTCCACGGTTACAAAACGGCGCAAAAACTCCTCCATATTGCGATTAAACAACGCCAAACCTTCCTGTGAAGTTGTTACACGATTGCGTTTGTGGTCGACTGTGAGCAAACGCGGCACCCATCTTGCGGAAAGCTTTCTCATGCCCAAGTGATCATTCAAAATTGAAACCACTGAGCCATGCAAGATCCCTACGGCTTCCACAATCTCTCGCACTTTCAATCTTCGATCGGCCAACACCATATCGTGAATTTTTTCGATTGTTTCGGGTGTAGAGACCTCAACTGGGCGTCCAGGACATTCGGCATCTTCAGTGCTTGTACGGCCACAACGAAATTCAGTAAACCACTTTTTTACCATTGAAATCGATGGTGCAGAGTCCCCATAGTATTTATCAAGCTTAGCCTTGGTCTCGGTAGTGGTTTTTTTTCGCAAGAAATAATGCTTAATAAGCACACGAAATTCACTTTTTTCCATTTTCTCCTCAAATTAGTGAGTAGTCTGATAAAAATAGCTGTCAAACACAAACTAACTGACGCAGCAAGTTTAAATTTTGACAGGAGTCAACTGACAGATGCCTGTTGACAGGAGCAGTGTTGCTGTTTCAGTAAAGAGGTCAGAAATTCAAAAAGTCACGGACTTATTGACCCGCCCTCGTACTTTTGTTTGCCTTCGTCCGGCAGTGAATGTCTTCCGGCTGATATAAATCCATTTTATGGGTGATAAACGTTATTGTATAATGTATAAAACTGCTTAAGCCATTAAACACCACTAACCGCGTAATCTCTCATTATCTAGAGGAAAGGCTTCCGTAACTACGATACGTAGAACACGTAGCAAAACGAACTGTTAGGTACTAGATTAGCCATGCCGACAAAAACGCCCATAAACATGGCCAACATGGATGTCTGGACATGGATATCAGTGCAGCGAAAATAAAATAGCCTCTCCTGTGGAGGAACGCGGGAATCCGCTGTATGCGGGAAGCAAAAGACCGGTCTATTTGGCACTGGGGGAGGCCTTTATCTAGCAGTGGACGTTTTTTGACGTTTTTCTTTTTAGGGTTTCGTACCTCAAAAGAGAAAAACGGAACCCTTAAGTGAGACTCACTCGTGTGTCTGTCTGTCTGTCTGGCACAGCCGATTTGTTAAAATTTGGTACACATATGAATTTATGTGACCCAAACACGAACGTGTAACGTAAACAGATGAATTTTGAATAGGGGTTCACTTTTGGGGGAAAAAAATAAAAAAAATAATGAAAAGACTTGATAAAAGGATTTAAATTTTTAAAATTAAATTTATATTCCATCGCCTGAGATGTTTTCGACCATCTATCGCATGTCGCATTGCAGTCGGCCGCGGAGTAGGGGTAAAGTGAAAGGCACTCGTCAGAGCAGCCAAGGCCAAAATGGCGGCGCCCATGGCTCGCATCAGCTTCATTAATGTTTCACTTGCATCGTAGTTTCATAAAACCACACAATGTAATTTTTTAATAATTTTAAAATAATCAGTTTTAAAGTTATTATAGAACATAGATGAAAATTTACCAACGTCTTATCTCCAAATCTGCTGAGTCAATAATTTTGAAAAAAAAATAAAGAGAGTACTTCTGAATTATACCTATAGATTACAGAAAAACCTATAAGAAGTCTATGGTTTTAAAATAACACAGTAAACCACTTAATATTGTGCGTATAAACTTGCATTAATTTGCAGTTGGATTGTATGAGGGGAACATGTTTTCTTACAATGTTAAGTTTGTTCTTGGGATAAATTCATCCCAACTACGAAACTCTTTTGTGTTAACATTGTGCGTGGCCGATACGCAATTGGCCAGTTTTTAAGGTTCCGTAGTAAACATGGAACCCTTACAGTTTCGCCATGTCCGTCCGTCTGTCTGTCTGTCTGTCTCCGCTGCACCTCAGAGACGCTTAGTACTAGAAAGCTGTATTTGGCACAGGTATACATATTAATCACGCCGACAAAGTGCTAAAATAAAATATTGAAAAAAAAGTTTTTTAGGGTACCTCCCTTGCACGTAATATAGGGATGATATTTTTTTTCTCGTCTACCCACTGGTGTGGGGTTGTGAGTCAAATGCCCACTGCCAGCTAAATGGTTATTTATGGAGATGTGAAAAAAATCATGGTAGTATTATATAATATAATTAAATTAAAAGGAAAACTATCACAGTTAAGTAGGCTTTACAAGTTAACGAAATTTGCTGTTGGTGCATTGACCGTGACGTAAATCGATGTATGGGACAACATGTTTTTCAACTACAACGTTAAGTTTGTTTTTAGGATAAATTCATCCCAACATTCCCAACTACAGAACCCTTCATTTTGCGTAGTCCGACACGCACTTGGCCGTTTTTTTTGGATTTTACTAACAGAAGAACAGATTCTGTACGTGTCCATTTTATTATTCACAAACTACGCATTTATACTCTGAACTGTCGTAAGAAGAGATGGTGACAAAGCTTATAATATACATTCTATGAAGTACGATAATGTGAGTGTTGCTCTAATAATAACTTTCTCTTGAGTCACAATCAACATTGTAAAGGTTGAAAGTTAGAATTAAACGATAAATTATGTCACACGGAGGATCCTGTCAGTTGTGTTTTTTTGTTAAATTGTTTGTGTGTTGTTATTATGTTTATGTGGCGGTAATGCAATCTCGATGTTTGTATATTTTAGGAAGTCTTAAACACTATCTTATCGGAAGAAGGATGTCGAGCCTCTTATCGTTGCTTCATCTTCCGCGATAGTGATAATTTATGAATGGATATCATGTTTGTTTTGATAAAGCTTATGCCAAATGATGCGATACAAAATTAATAATAGTCTGTTTTCTTCTATTCCAGTTCCGTCCGCGCCTCAAAACCTGACAGCTAACAACGTATCTACAGAGGAAGTCCACCTCTCATGGGCCCCGCCATTGACTTTCACACTGCGCACCATTCCCACCACAGACTTTGACCCTAAAAGTCAAACTTTAATACCAGATGACCCCGCCAGGACACATAAGAAACAAGAACCACAGGGCGACGAGCCAGTCAATGACGTCTTGAGCCAAGATTCGTCCCCAGACGCAATAAACCCAGAAAGACAGAAAGACTTTGAATACACCTCCTACAACTGGTACAAGAACGACAAACAGAAATACAACGACGACTATTCATCTCATCTCCTTATCGACGACAATAGGAGTAAAAGAGATGTACGATCACGCAGACATAGAAAGAGACGTCAGGACAACGGCACAGAACCAAAACTGCACGACGAGAAAAACTTGCAAGTTTTAGTTTATCCAATTGAGCAGAAAGAAGTAGTCAAGAAGTCCTATGGGCAAAGTAAACATAAGGATACAACAAAAGTCGCTTATGTATTGTATTATGAGCAGGGAGTTCCAAGGTATGACGTGAATATCGTCAACGGTACACAGACGTCAACCGACGTCAAGAGAAAGAATGTGTTTCCAAGCGATTTGGGCATGGAGGACTATTCGAGGGCGACGAAGAATTTGACGCTATTGAACACTTCCGGGAAGGTGACGAAAGTTGTCGGGTTCCGCTTGAAAAATCTAAGTAAGTATGGTTTTAGATTTTTATTTTTATGTAAGAGTTTGTGGTTGATAATGGGGATTGAGAAAGTCGGTGTCGTATTTTTAAGAGGTCATATGTTTCTTAATCTTTGTTACCTTCTAGTGAGTACCTACATCTCGATTTCATCCTCGATAGACAGAAATAGCTTAGGCGCACAATGATTGCACAGTGATATATCTTCCAACCAGTTTCATTGCATTTGACTTCCGTGACAGACTTGCAACCCGAAAACACCAGAATTGATCCAGAAGTTGACTTGTTATGTGTATTTCTTCGATGCAAGCTGCTTGCTCAGAGCGACAAATGATATAATAATATGATTTTTATTTTTGTAAGTAGGTTTGTACAAACACTTTTACACGTCAATCATATTTTTTAAATAAAGTTAGATGAGGTCGGCGTTTCCTATCTGACTACTCTGAGAAGAAACGCCGAAACAAACTCAGAGGTCACAGTCTCTTTTAAAGTACAAAAATAATCTTGGTCAGATCATGTGAAGGCCATGTAGATTGGTGTCTGAAATGGTCCTTTTGAGGAAAGAACCACACAGATTGAGTGGACCAGTCCAGTCAGTGCACGCATTTGTCAGTAATCGTGCTGCTCAACTCAGAACTTAAGGAGCTCAACGATTCGACGAACAATACCAAAGAAAGAACATTTGGGTAGGCCGCATAAATTACTCAACAAGCAACTTAACCTGTGAACGGATTGAACAACAATATTGTCTCTTTATTTGTTGGACTGTATTCTTTTATGAGCATTGAGGTGTTAATTTAAAAGTCGTAACGTTTATTTAATTACCAAGACGGTTCAATTGAGACCTCGACCTTCTACTGAGGAAGTAAGTTTGAAACACAGGCGCTCATCCAATTAGAATACCTTTAGTCTGTCTTAATTGTCTAGATTAGTTACCGCATCTTGATGTCTTCGGATAGTTCACGGTTACAAATGGTAGGATTAGAAAAAAAAAATAGTAGTTTAGTAGAAAATTCAATTTCGCAGAAAATATTACTTATTTTTAGAGTATAATAAATAATGGTACAATTGATATTATTATTTTGATCAAATTATAGGTTTTATAATAATATAGCATTATCTTTCTTGTGAGTCCCGTGACTTCCAGCGAGCGACACATGGCTATTCTTCCTACCTATCATAATGAGCCTATTACGGTCCCACTGCTGGGACTCAGACCTCTCTATGGGAGGGAGTGGGCCATAATCCACGGGCCCAGTGCGGTTTGGTACTTACCTTATACTTATGCATTTTGTAATTTTACCGTTATTCAGTATTAAACCTATGTGGTACGTTTGTAGTGATAATAGATTTACCAAAAAATGTATTGCGGCGTTTAGTATATGCTAAGTATTAAGTAACGGAAAAGCGCGCTTAAAATTAAATTTAATATATTAATTTGGTCATTCGTTTATTTCGGACCTTAGACTACACAGTTTTTTTTTGTCTCAATCCTGCGCTCCTGGGCAAGGGTCTCCTTCCATCTTACACGAGCCCGCGCGTCCTTCTTGTTTGAATATTTTACTAAATTCAATAATAAGAAAAAGATACAAATTAAAAAACAAAAAAGCTGACTGCAAAAACACATACATAATATTATAGATTTATAATGCTTGTTTTTCTCTTTTCAGTTAGATATGTGTTTTTGCAGTCGGCTTTTTTGTTTTTTAAATAATTTGTTTTATTTCAAGCTTTTTAGTTTTATTAATATATATGGAATTGACTCATTACTAGATTTTATTTAATATCAGTATTGTTGTAATTTATTTAAAAAAAAACCTTTTCTCACCTTTTTTGTATTTGCAGATGCAATATACAGGATGATTGGAAGATGGGTGCAAAGCTTTAAGATGAAGATAGTATAGACAATTTAGAACCATTTAAGCCATGGTTGTCTTAGACGAAGTCTTACTAATTTTTTTTAACCAAATTTTTAAGTAATTTTTTGGAAATTCTCAAAATTTAATGTAAACTGCAAAATTATGGCCAAACTGGATGATAAATGAATTAATTTTTTATTTATTTAATTAAAGTCATGTGTAAGCAACCAAGCAAAACATGTTTTAGGCTTCTGTGTCATTAGACTTTTTTTTTACAGATATTTAAAGCTCAGAGAAAATAAAAAAAATTGTACAATACGTCTTTTAAACCTTATTTAAAAAAAAAACGGAGGGTGCTTTTTTTGTTCAAACCTTTTTAAGACATGCTTGATAATCGCTCTTTCTTTTGAGGTATCATTTATGCGGATATCTTACAAATTATTGAAATTAGGACCTACAAACCAATTCGAGGGAGATAGATGTATAGAATAAATAGAATAGGATATATAGAATAAAAAATGAATTCATTTATCATTCAATTTGGCCATAATTATGCAGTTTACATTAAATTTTGAGAATTTCTGAAAAAAAACTTAAAAATTTGGTTAAAAATATTTGGTAAGACTTCGTCTAAGACAACCATAGCTTAAATGGTTCTAAATTGTCTGTACTATCTTCGCCTTAAAGCTTTGCACCCATCTTCCAATCACCCTGTATAAAAATGATATAGCCTATGTCACTCCCACAATTAAGACGAATCTAACATATGTTAAATTCCATCAAGCCGTTTAGGCTACAGAGCGTGCCAAAGAAATAGACATACATACATACATACATACATACATACATACATACATACATACATACATACTCTCGAAAAACATTCCTCCTTCTGGGGCAGTTGGGTAAAAAGTTTAAACTACACAAATAAAACGCATATAATGTTGTTATATATGACTGATTTAATAATATGCTATTTTTAAGTGGTGCACCATGTCGGGCTGTTTTCTATGAGCATGAAATATGATTTTGTAAAATATATAAAATGTTTCGTTTCTTTGTTCTTCCAGAGCCCTTCACTCCCTACAAGATCTGGGTGCGTGCTTTCTACAACTTCTCACTAGATGGCGTAAAGTCGTCCGATTTGTTGGACCGATTGGGGCCCAAGTCGGACCCCCTGTACGTGTTGACAGACGTCAGCCCGCCGTCCTCGCCAATTATACTGAACTTGACTTGTGATCAGGCTAAACGTAAGTGGTTAAAATAAATAAAAATACGTACATACACTCTTTTTCCCATGGGGGTAGGCAGAAACTATAGAACGCCACCTGCTACGGTCCTTACATACTCCTTTTGCTTCGTTTACGGTCATACATCTGGTCATACACCAGCCTATTATTGTCCCACTGCTGGGCAAAGGCCTCATCTCATACAGAGAAGGCACGAGCATTGGTCACCGCGCTTGCTGGAAGACGGGTTGGCGATATCAGACTTATTAAACAGTTAAGGTACCTGGCCTTACAGCTCCGTCTCAAAAATCCACCCTGTAACGGTAACTGGCCCTGATTCTACTAAAAAACTTCCCACTTACTAAAAACTGGAACCATCCTTTTTTTTTCAGCTGTAAGTTTTCTTAATAAAAAATAATATATAAAAGAAACAGACTTATAGCTAGTATGAACACAAGGCATATCGACTTTTAGTAAAGGTTCGGCTTTGTATAGCATTGTGTCTGTCATACCTTTGCAGTCTTTAAACCTCGAATGTGCCATATTAACGCCTGGGTAGTATGGGTAACAGTGTCATTGCAAATAATCAAAATTATTTATTTTTTTATACTTCTCACACACAATTAGGTACAAAGGCGGACTTAATGCCTTAGGCATTCTCTACCAGTCAACCAAGGGTGGTGAAGAGATAAGATGGCAGGTGCTCTGAGAGGAAATAAAAATAATGAAAAATATTAAAAGATAACATAATAGATTATAAATAGAATAGGTAGAGAAATACATAAATAGGTTACAAACTTATAATACAAATACATACGTATTTACTACAATATATACCTATATTGTACATATATATATATACATACAAATTCAAGGAAAAGAGATACATAATTGAGATGACTCTACGCTGTTTGTTTTGAAAATAACGCTAGAATTTCCGTTTAATTGCATACCGACTGATGGCCGTCCTGATATCAAGAGGAAGCGCAAGGAAAATTATCATAGTAAGATAGATATGTTACTATGATAATTTTGATTATTTGCAATGACACTGTTCCACAATCGATGGGGCGTCAGCTGCGCGTTACAAGAACTGATGGACGCTAGTGATGGCGTTAAACACGTAGCCGAATTCTGGACCGAGTCCACACGTTAAGAAGACGCGCTAAATGCTTATTTCGTAAATGTCGCATAAAAATAAAGAAAGAAAAATTATGATAGATAGGTTTATTTGTCACAGAAACACGTGTATACCTGCAAAAAGATCTGAGTTAAGGTGGATTCGCAGTGGTATCCCGCGAAATTCAAATTTTCTTATAAATCTAACTTAGATTTACCGCTAAAATAGGCCCTTTAGCGTAGTGATGGGTTAATAATAATAATAATAATTTTATTCATAAGTTCACATACATAGAAATGTCCAAGAATTTACATCATTACAAAGTTACATATTAATATTAGTAAGAAAATGTTAACTGTGTCTAAAATAAATCTAGTGTTAAGATCAAGAATCATCATCTTAATAATCCGTGCTACTTACTAGCATGTGCATTCGTGGCACGGCACAAGGCATACATTTAAACCAATAGCCAAGTTATACGGCTTCGACGATGAAGCAGCCCTGGATAAGGCTGATGTGGATGCGGCCGACGAACTGACAAGATGTCGATTGCAAAAAATCGCGATGGATAAATGAGCTTGTTTTATTAGTTAATTAATTAATAATTCGACAGTACTGTAGTTATAGATTATTTTGTATTGTATTTCATTAAGTAAACATTTAAATTTGTATTCATATTTTGAAATCTAACTTAGAGAGATGTATTAATGATAAAAAATCTGTAAATACATATTTGTTATGGTCGTGAATAATATTTTGATCAAGATACAACTTGACACACACAACATAATCAGCCTATTATGATCCCACTGCTGGGACACAGGCCTCCTCTCTGTGAGAGGGAGTAGGCCGTAATCCACCACGCGGGCCCAGTGCGGGTTGGTAGATGTCACATGTCTTCGAATTTTTGGTTCTAGGACATGCCGGTTTCCTCACGATGTTTTCCTTCACCGTTTTGAGAGCAGTGGTGATGAAATAATTTACACAAAGTAAAGCGCCTGTCTGGGTTCGAACCTACGACCTACAACTCGTAAGTCGCGGCCGTTACCACTGGGCCACCACTGCTCACACACCAGTCACTCACGTGACACTGACCTTGAAGGTCAGTGTCAAGTGACACGTGAGTGAGTGAGTGGTGTATTGTAAAAAAGTAAAAAAAAAATTGAATTTCGCGGCCTACCACTGCGGATCCACCATCACAAAATCGAATTTCAAAAATATTTATTTATTCGTATCGATTTAGCGTTGAATTTTATTTTATTCCCATACTTGTTTAGTACCAAATTTGTTCACGTGACGCTGTTACAGTTTCTGCACCAAATATGTAGATGGCGACACTTTAACGGTGACTATTATATTGCTTGGAACTAGAGGTACCATTCCGTAAAGTTACAGTGAACTTGACATATATGTCAAGTTAAAATATTTTGTATACATTAATAAATTATATCAATATATTATATTTATATAATTTATTAATGTATACAAAATATTTTAAAAGAGTAACGGTGGAGTTTCTTGCCCATTCTTCTCAAAATTAAAAAGAATATTTTGCATAAACCTATATGGGCACTTATTGAAACATCAGAAGCTAGGTGCACGGTTCCAATTTGTTGTTTCTTCAAGGTCAATGCTCCTAGAAAAACCTTTTGGAAGGGGCAACTAGAATCAATATTATTTTCTTGTAAATTTTGACGTTCAAAAGTGCCTTTTATGTGCCTATTTGAAATAAATGATTTGGCTGACTGACAATTTAAACAGGCAAATAATCAATGTTGTATCATACGCAGGTACTCTTTACCTCCAATGGCGCCAGCCTCTGGAGTACAACAACTCTTTAGACCAGTATGTGGTGACCCTGAGGAAGATTCCTGAGCAGCAGCCGCGAACGAGACTCACACTGCCCACCAAAAAGGATGAGATTGAAACTACCATACGAATTGTAAGTGGCCAATTTTATTTTGAACCGAATCTGAACCAGTGAACCTGTTTCAACACAATGTATTTTGTTAAGAAATAAATGACTTATGACTTATGACCAGAGATCGGATATTCGGATGCATATTTACCTAAAGTTAATTTTTAGCTGTGAAAATATGGAAGCGGCTTCTTAAATTTTTTTTTTTAAAGATCGCGTGATGCCAGGAACAACAGGAATGCATAACTAGTCCGGTGGATAGTATGGAAGCGACTTCTAAAAAATATTTATTAAAAAAAACCCCGGTTTTAGTGGATTGCATATTTATTTAAAATTATTGCTTCTACGTACTTTACATCACAATATTGGGTAGATACGTATGAGTCCAATTACATATGTAGTCCGAAAAAAACATTAAATTTGTAGATTCCGGAATGGCGGGCGGGATTTTTACGATCGATACAAAAGTGCATTCCATATAAGCTAACATTTGAAAGTAAGTTAATATACATTCGATTCTATAATCAGAAACCTAAATTTGTATTCCCAGAGCCGCGGGATTTTGCGATACAAAAGCGCATTCCATATTAGCCAACATCTCAACTTTAGGTGAATATGCATCCGAATATCCGATCTCTACTTATGACCTAATGCTGAAAGCCTGATATTTGGTTTCTGATCAACTATCTGTCAAAGCTCTTGTTAGCTGTTGTGATTGGCAGTCACTATATATAATACTGGTATTCAGCTACCCCCGCCCCACGGGCCTGGCGCTAGCCGGGGATCGTGGAAGGCGCACAAGTTCCCATGATTCCCGGTCCAAGTGTGGGAAGGGGTGAGATCCAACCCCAAAATGGTTGGGAAAAGGCTAGACGGATGATGTTGTTGTGATTGGTTGTTTAAATGATTACCAACATATCATTTGATTTCACAGCAAATCTTATTGGATATGCGTTTTTTTTTTCGGGGTTTAGTCTTTCCGTGCTTGTTCATATTGACTCGCGATCGCAGTAGTAGGCACGAAATAACCAACCCATAGTGCAATACTCGTGCGTGTATACACGAACGAAACGCAGAAGCGTTGTAATCACTAAACTGCGTCCGCCATTTAGTTTCCAAATGTGAACAAATATGTGTTTTTGGAAAAGCAACTTTATTACTCACACATAAGTTGAGTTTGCGCTTCAACTTCAAAAGTTTTTATGACTTTTTCTCAATAGTATTAGTAAATCGGAAATCCACTTAATTAACTCTAAGTTGACATTCCAATATAATAACCAACCAAATAACATAACCAAAATAAATTGGTGGCTTTTTCGTAACCATTTATATTACAGCATGTATGGATTTAATTTTTGCATATATATTTATTAAGTATTTGAGTAATACTCTGACTGTAGGAAAACGTAGTTGGGTTTTCGTCGTTAGAATTTAATTCCGAAAATATCTCAACTTTTCTATATTTTTTTTTCTGTAATTCTAAAATCCTAAGTAATTTCATTGGAAAATTGCATTCAAAACGTGCGTATTAGGTAATTGAAAATTGGCGGAAAATATTTTTGATACACAGCTTAATTTATGACTTTTATTCAACATCGTGAGAAAACCGGATGTCCAAGAACCAAAAATTCGAAGAAATGTGACATCTACCAACCCGCACTGGGCCCGCGTGGTAGATTACGGCCCACTCCCTCTCACTGAAAGGAGGCCTGTGTCCCAGCAGTGGGAACATTATAGGCTGATTATGTATGTTATTATGTAACTTTTATTTGGTTTGGCGCTCTTACGTTGTTTTATTTTGGTTCCAGCGCTTTGTTGCGCTCTCTTTTGCGCGCATGTGGAAGTAATTGACTCTGTCATTGTTTTATTTATGTTTTACGTATTTCCTTAAGTGGAAATTATATCAATTGGGAACAAGATAAATAAGAATAAGATTCGAATATACAAATAAACAAGTTTGTGAGCGACGCGCTTTAATAACATAAATCACCTTTAATACTGAAAAAAATCGAAGCATACGATAAAACATTATTATATAATGTCGCTAATTTAAAAAAATGTAACGTTTAATTTATATAAATAAATACATACATAAATACAACGCAGTTACAAGTAGGCGTACATAATGTTAGCAAATAAGGAAACTATAAAATAAATGTAGGACAGATATGAATATAAGGAAACTTGAATAACGTACAGAAATATAACTATTAAAGCGTACAAAAACGTTCAGTTGTGATTTAATAAATCACGGGCGGTGGGTCAACGCACTTATTGGAGGTAATTTATTATATATAATCATACTTAAAAATGCTTTTTAAATTGATATCATTTAATAAGCGTACATTAATGTGGAAGTCTACAGAATTATAATCATTAGGAACATCGATTTTTTAATGAAATTGAATGAAGATTTGTTCTATTGAATTACTTTGTCATGAAATTATGACATTCGACAACAAATCTAACTTAGAGAGGTGTATTAATAATTCGAATGATCATAATTTTGTAAATACATATTTGTTATGGTCGAATATCATATTTTGATCAAGATACAACCTGACACCTGACAACCTGCAAATTGCAAAAATCGTAAGAAAATTTGAATTTAGCGGGCTACCTTTGCGGATGGATCCACGGCCATTAAGTCTGAGCGTTGTCTGACAGTGAATTAATCAAGATTTTTATGTAGTAGATAGTTACAATCTATGTTTAATTTCAGGAAGTGGATTTGTGGAACATGACAAGATACGAAGTAAAAGTGTACGCAGTAACTCAGTCTGTGGCCAGGGAAAAATCGTTCATTAACGGTGACGAATCCAAACCAGAGGTAAGTATTTATTTGTCTTCATCTATCTGCCCTTGTCGTACGTTATTAAGGATCGGCGCAAAATGTTGTCCGCTTTATTTGTGGTTTCAAATAATAATTGTGGTGTAAGTCTCGATTTTTAGGCATTGTGTTATTTCTTCTTCATGTCAATGGTACGTGTTTTAAACCAAGCCCAAAACTTTACCAAGTTTTATTGTCATTTAAATGACTTAGGTCAAACATCTACTGTTTGACCTAAGTCATATAAATGCAACATGTGATAGAAGTGCGAGTCTGTAACTCGCTCATCACTGATAGTCGGCGCTTTACGCTGACGATCAGCGATGCGTAAGTAATAAGTTACGTCTACGCCTAAACTACGCGACGTTCAGACCTGCAAAAACCTCGATCGATCGATGCTCGGTATTGATTGTTTCAAGAGTGTTTCAATGACGTAGAGAAGCGTGGATTTTACATTACCGTGCTGTTTGTAACGTCTTGCAATGTATTTCTACCGCTTTTGGGTTCCGACACAAATATTAACGCCTATATTTCTTTCAGGAGGTATCGAGTGAATTGTGTGTCGCCCACTCGGAAGCGATGTCTCCCGGCGACGCGCCGGAACCGCGCGGCGTCAGCAACGCCGCGCTGCTCGCCGTCTGTCCGCTGCTGATCTTCGCTGTGACAATAGCTGTGTTGTACTGGAGGTGAGTTAGTACCATCTGTCTGTCTTTCGGCTGAGCTGAGAGATACATATCCGCCTGGATTTGCAATGGTCTCGCCCTTTCTAACGCTCATAAAAATCTAAGGAAAGAAGCGAACACGAAATTGGCCTGTGGTGCCGAAGAGCGTAGGTGTTTGCAAGCAATCCGTTCTTGCTTAGGCAATATACTTAAAAAAAAATGTGCTTGGAAATTATTGAGAAAAATTTCCATAGATCACACCATATTTCAGGGTGTCCCGTAAATAATGGATATCCTTCAAATAGCATATAATAGACCTAATGGAAGTTCTAAAAAAATACAAAAAAAAATATATCCCAAGTAGTACCTAAGATTATTAACTAACTTTTATACCTTACTAGATGCGCCCCGCGGTTTCACCCGCATAAGTTTTGACCCCGTGGGTATATCGGGATGAAAAGTATCCTATGTGTTATTCCTGGTTATAAACTATCTGTGTGCCAAATTTCATCTGTTCTGTACTTTTTGCGTGAAAGAGTAACAAACATCCATCCATCCATTCTTACAAACTTCCGCATTTATAATATTAGTAGGATTTTACATCTTCACCACGACCACAAATGAATGAATTCCATTGGTCATTTGTTGTTTTAACCTTTTGACCGCCACAGTCATGTATAGATGACAGACCAATGTGCCCAGCACGCCATGGTCACGACTACATGACTTATTATTTTAAGGAATAATTCGTAGCTTGGCGCCGAGGGCACGTCTTTGCTTTTTTGACGTGGCGGTCAATAGGTTAATATTGTATGTTGACTATTATACGCTATTTCAAGGTTATCCGTTATTTACGGGGCACCTGTTTATGGATTGTGCAAAATTTTTTACTTCTCTCTACTAAAATTCATTCACAGACAGAATAGCCTAAACGCCTGGATTTACAGGCGTTTAGGCTATGCTGTCTGTGAATGAATTTTAGATTTTTATTCAATAGAAGATAACCACTGCGAATGAAGGGATGACCAGGGAAGTTATGCTGATATCTTTATTTTTTCACAGGTGCAGAGCTCGTTTGAGTAAATGCATCAGTGCTGCGTACAACTATTTGGAGGAAGGTGGCGAAAGAGCGGCGAGGGCCCCTCTCAATTCTTATAAAAAGCCGGGTGAGTAACTTGCTATCGTTAATGAGTTTACTATGAAACTTTTAAACATGAATGTAGAGTTGGTGTATTAGTATATAGTTTGACCGATATCGCTGTACCGCGCCTTAGGAATGCGCGGCTCATGGGGGCGGGACGCCGTGAGCGTGGCGAGTGAGCGACGCACTGGTCCCCGGGAGCCGCGCACTGCTCCCCGGGAGCCGCGCACTGCTCTCCGGGAGCCGCGCACTGCTCCCCGCGAGCCGCGCGCGGTCCTAATGATAGCGGATAAGCAGTATCGGTCAAATTATAGCAGTAACCTAGGTGTTCAGCTGTGGTCATGATATGCTTTTTTGTTAACAAATTGAGTACTAAGCAAATACCTATACATTGAGACTGAGAAACACCTGGTGGTCGCAGTATGAGCTCAAACAGATCCTGTTACCGAAATTCTCCACGTATCAAAAAAAAAAAAAAAACTAAAATCAAAGCATTTATTTCAAATAAACCAAATACAGGCACTTTTGAATTATCAAAGGGTTGTTCAATCATAAAGATGAATCTAGTTATCCATTCCAAAACGTAGTAGGTTCTTATGAAGAAGAACGGGCAAGAAACTCTATGGACACTCTTTTAAATCAAAATATTGTTACAAAAATATTGGTTACATCATTCATGTTGAAATTATACATGTTAGAACAACGTAGAAAGACGTGCACGTTAAAAGTGTCCGTAATAAAAAGATAAAATCAATTGAAAAAATAAAATAAGCCGTGGCAGCTAAGAAACGACCAGTCCCTACTGACGGCGATGACATGCAGAACATGACGCATGGATCAGCACCATTCAGCTCAACCATTTTGAAGGGATCAAGGGAACTCAATGATCCAACACATGCGCCACCATCAGCGAGGCATTTGAGTAACCATGACATACTCTCAGCCGCCTGGGCACATTCAAGTCAATTAAAGACGTACCCAGTAAATGGTAGCTTTATAGTAGGTACCAAGTGCTCACACATGTGTCAAGCAATTATACAATACTAAGATAATGAACAATGCAACGATAGTTTTTATGATATTCAGCAGCCCCACCAAATATTTTCGAATGCTAATCAATTAGTTTATGCGCCCTTGTGGGGCAGGACCAGCGTTGAGCCAAGTATTTTTGTCAGCGATGTAATCCCCCAACTTATAATATGCTTGGCTGCATAGTGTGCGTTTAATACAAGATTTATATTTCGTTTCATTTAGTTGGAGTATGTGGGGAGGTATTTTATTGTAACATTTTAGACAATGTAGGATACTACTTTAGCCAGTCTGAAACCTAGTTGAACTAATTGGTCCCTATTTCTGGTCCTATAATTGTGTCTTTCACCTCTTTTACTGAAAAGACTTAGATTTTTCCTTACGTACTCGTACATGATGTTTTCATAGATATATTGACAAGGTACCGTCATGGTGTTAATATCTTTAAACAGTTCCCTTAGAGAATCGCGCCTGCGGAGGCCATATATTGCTCTGATGGCTCTTTTCTGCAGAATAATAATAGGCTAGATATCTACAGCCCGTCCCCATAGTAAAATACCGTAAGACATGATACTATGAAAATAACTGAAATAGACTAGCCTCGCAGTATCTACATTAGTAAATTGACGGATTTTTCTCACAGCATATGCTGCTGAACTTAGCCGTCCTGCAAGAGATGTTAAATGAGGACCTCATTGCAGCCTTGAATCGAGCGTTATCCCCAGGAAAACAGTTTTATCGACGAATTCAAGTTTCTCCCTATTCAATAACACGTCACAGTCACTACTTTTTACATTCGGTAAAGCAAATCTTATGCATTTCGTTTTTGTTTTTTTCATTTAATACTAAATGATTAGCTGTGAATCAATTTTGGACCTGCAGTAGGGCGTTATTTACGTCGTCAAGATTTGATGCACATCTATTTATCTTAAAGATTAAGGAAGTGTCCTCAGCAAAAAAATAACACCATTTGTGGTTGTTTTTTTAATAATTGGGGTAGATCATTAATATACTAAAAAGAGGAAAGGACCCAATATCGAGTCTTGTGGAACACCGATTTTTAATTTTAAACCGAGTGAATTGACACCATTTACTTAAACTTGCTGCTGTCTGTAATTTAAATAAGACCTAACTAAACTAAGCGCAAGTTTACCCAGTCCGTAATGTTCAAGTTTCAAGAGCAAGGTTTCGTGATTTACGCAGTCAAATGCCTTGGAGAGGTCACAAAAGATTCCTAAGGCATCTTGGGCCTCCTCCCACGCTGTAAATATGTGTTTTAATAAAGTGACACCGTCATCGTACAACGTCCTTCGGTGAAACCATATTGCTGATCGTGTAAGATTTGGTTGGTGTTAAAATGATTAAGCATTTGATTGAGCATTACTTTTTCGAACACCTTGCTTAATACCGGCAACACGGATACCGGTCTGTAATTGTTGGTGTCTTTACTGTCCCCAGATTTTATAAGTGGTATAACCTTGCTGTATTTCATTAAATCCGGGAAGACTCCTTGATCCACACACAAATTAAATATTAAAGCTAAGTATGGTGCTATAGTCTCGATTATGGATGTAGAAACTTTGATAGACATTCCCCATAGATCTTCGGTCAGTTTGATTTTGATTTTCCGAAAAGCTTTATTTACTATCATAGGGTATAATCCTTTTGTCGCCTTTTCCTGTAATTATGGACAAATAGGGGATAGTATTGTTTTCTGAAATAATGCAGTTCGAAAACGTGAAAGCAATATGATTATTTGTTGTAATGGTCATGAGTCATGGTTACTAGGGAAAATATATATGTAAGTAACATTATGTGGTTTTCGTTTTAAAGCTGTATAATATTATCTTTTTTTGTTGTAGTTGTAAACTGTTCTCCACTCGTCTCCTGCGCATCGGGCGCGGTAGACGGCGTGGATGGAGTAGCGGGCGGTGCGGGTGACGCATGCGGGCCCTCTCGCCCTCCCCGCATGGCGGGCCGCCAGCAGCCAGCTGTGGCTGCGACCAGTTTTCCTTCACATGTAGCGGCTTTACATGCTGATGGGGATATTGGATTTAGGTAATACAAGCCGTGTGCCCGATGGGAAAAATTACGAACTTCCATACAAACTTTCATTCCCTTTAGAAGAAGAATTTCCAACAATCCGTCCTTATCACTTTCGTTGTACAGGGTCAAATTAAAATTAAAAATGTTTTTTTTTTTTTAGGTCAACGACCTCTGGTAATTATGTTACTTAAAGTAAAGTTGATAAAATCTGTTTTTTTTTTTCGTATCGTGTTTAGATATCTATACCCATCACGTCTGTGAAGTTTACACAAAAAAACTGATATTTTCGTCAAATTAATTGCTTTTTTGTTTAATCATGTTTAGATATTATGTCTGCGGAGTTTCGCTAGCTAATTTAATTTGACCTTGTATAAGGATCTTTTGTGAAAAAAATAATGCCCAGCGGTTTAGGCTGTGCGCTGTCTGTCAGTGAATTAATGAATTGAATGATTTTTTGTCCTATTTTTTTTTTTTTTCAATTTTTTTATTACCTCTTACATTTGTTTTTACAGGTGGGAACCCAATACAACAATGTAGTCCCTATTTAATTTAATTTAAAATAGACTTTGAGTACAGACAAGTCATACAGAGGACAAAATTTGTCCTCTGACAACTTTATGACTTTTCTGTACTCAATGTCCAGTGCCACCCTCTGGAATTCTGCCAAAGAGCAAGTAAAGATATCCAATCGCAGAGAGACGCTGTTCAGTATTATACTTTTATTGCCCGCCCCACCGCGCACCGGTGCACACTTAACACAACTAAAAAACAACACTAAGTTTGTATGGGCCACCGGTTATTAAGTAGATGTGTTAGATAAATTACTGATACAATACGTAATCAGCCTATAATGTTCCCACTGCTAGGACACAGGCCTCCTCTCTGTGAGAGGGAGTGGGCCGTAATTCACCACGCGGGCCCAGTGCGGGTTGGTAGATGTCACATGTCTGCGAATTTTTGGTTCTAGGACATGCCGGTTTCCTAACGATGTTTTCCTGCACCGTTTTGAGAGCAGTGGTGATGAAATAATTTACACAAAGTAAAGCGCCTGCCTGGGTTCGAACCTACGACATACAACAAGTCGCGGTCGTTACCACTGGGCCACCACTGCTCACTGATACAATCCTTTAGCATAATTGTGGTCTTTGCACTAGCTCATCTTCTTTTATTGTATCAGCATGAGCAACTCAATAATAGACTAGCGGATTAGTAGCGAGGCTGTCTGCTTTTTTTTTTTTTTTGCGTGGGAAATTATCAAATAACTTCTCCCGCTCTTGGCGGAGTGGGAGGGTGTGTCAAATTCTTACTGACTAAAACCAACCCGTGTCCCTTCCGTTGCCTGTGTTGCCAGGGGCCTCGGTAACCCTTTTGTACCTTCCCGCGATAAGTTGCCAGCCTAGGATGAGCCAGGTGATACTGAATAGAAAGTGTAGCTTTCGTAAGCCAAACTTTTATTATGCTGTGAATCTCTGTTATATCGGAGACTTGGAGACTTGAGTGTTGAAAATAATATTGATTGTTTTCCCCCTTTTTAGCAAAGAGTACGAGATCGTCGTGGCGAAATCTGCCGCGTTGGGTCACACCAGTCACCATAGTCATAGGCCTGAAAATAGACTGAAAAACCGGTACCTGAATATTACTGCATGTAAGTAATTGATACTTTACATGTTCTTGATCTCGTAATACTATGTCAAAACTAAGAGCTTCGCAATTTCAACCAAGGCTTCAATTCATTTGGAACAAACAGACAGACAGAGAGGCAAACATTTTAAAAATTGTTTTTTTTTTTTTTTGTTATAATTACCGTATATACTTTCATACGCCTTTAGTAAAAAGCTGTTATTTTAACATTACAAACAGACACTTCAGTTTTATGTATTTGTATTGATTAAATACTTATAGGGTTTGTGGCCTCTTTTTAGTAAGTAATTTTACAATATAAAAATATTATGAATCCAAAACATACTGTGCGGAAGCAATAGGGAATATGCAAGTAATTCAGAACTTTCAAGAAACAAATTCTTATCTTTTTACATTTTTTAATGCATTACTTATTTTACAATTCATTAATTTATGTTGCGTTTTTTTGGTAGAACGGAACGCAAACTTGCGAACGCTAAAAACGCGTCGTCTTCGACAATGTCGGAAGTGACGAAAGAAACTATGTTACTAAAATCTATTCTTAGCAATGTGCTTGAAATCTCACTAAGGTATAATCTCAATAAGGTAAGGCCCGTATTACAGAAGGAAACTCAAGCATTGATCTCTGTTTAAAACTAGTTTTAAGTCAAGTTTTAATTTTAGAATGTTCCTCAAGCATAGATTCATTGATCATAGTTCAGCTGAGTATCGCTTTATTTTAGAACGTTACTCAATTCGTAAAGCGAACCCAAGCAGTGATTTGATCTGTAATCGCCCAAGTGTGGTCGAGACCGCGCTTGAGCATAGAATTGTCATGCCAATTTTTGTTTCAAGCGTAAGTTGTCGAGTTTTAATATCAAAATGGATATATTTGAAGAAGTAGATCATTACAATACTTTATTCAATGATGATGCAAATAGAAGGTTGAACTTTAGCGTTCCTCTTAGATATTTAAGAGATACACAGGACCCATATAATTGTGAAAACTTCAAAAGGTTTACACAAGTACAAAAATTTTTCTTTCGTCCTGCCATTTAAAAAGTTATAAGAATAAATAATAATCAGCAAAACAAATAACAAAACTAATCAAAATATCTACGATGTTTTCATTTGCATAAATTGTTTGACATACTGACATTTTTATTAAATAACGTACCTATTTATGGCCATAGATACAAGTCTTTTAAGCCTTACAATAATTATGCTTATAAGATTACTAAACTTTATTTAAATAAATGAGGAATTGTACTACGAGTATTCGGGACCGAACTAGACCGAACTAATAACGCAGATTTCCTAAATAATTGGGCGCTTATGATATATTTTAATATTTTTAATCCAGTGAAGATTAAAACAAAGTTAGTAAATAAAATAAAACGTAAACGAAAACAGGCTGATACATAGACCATACACATCTCTGCTTGAGGTTCGATTTGAGTCTCGATTCAGCTGAATAGAGATTGATTACCGTTCTGGAATATGACCGATGCTCGAGTACTGATTCTATACTTAAACAGTGATCGACTGATTGACGCTCAAACTAGACTTGAGGAACCTTCTGTAATACGGACCTAAGTGTGATTTCCGCTTGAATAAAGCACACAAATAATTTAATTTATATGATTTGGGGCTACAAACAGATGCAAAAGAAGATTCGTGGTAAATGACGTCACATCATGCCCGCGACAGAAACGGTTGTTTGAACTGTAGTAGAAAATTGTTGCACTTTCATAATTTTTTTGAGCAACAACCAGTAGTTGGATTTAACTTTTCATACTTTTCTTGGGTTTATATTACTGTCTATTATTGATATAGTGAAAAAAATACATGAATATTCCCTATTGATTTACATACAATCATAATTGATGTGAAATTTATACTAGAGCCAAAGGCCCAAAGTAACCGGAAAATTAGCTCAGTACCACAAAAAAGAATATAACAGTATTAAAGTCTTAGTCATTAATTCGCTATTAGAAAAGCTATAATAATAACAGCTTTTTACTATTCGCTATTAAAAGCAATATGACGATGTTACAAATTTATACATATAATAAAATAGTAACGAAGAATGTTTGTCCGTTTGTCTGGACGTATGTTCCGGATTTGCGCAAAAACTCCGGATTCCGGATTTGCATTCCTTAAACGGTTTAGTATGTATATCTATTTGTTTATTTATTTTATTATATAGGAAAGACAAACGTTTATCCTACTGAATATTTGCATATTCTGTTTTTACAAAAGGGGTGGAAGCAATATTGTGTTTCCTTCTTCTAGCTAATACTTTTGGATCTAAGGGTAGGGTTTTATATTTTTTTAATACTATGTGTATTAGATATAATTTTCTGACTGATAATAAATTACTTATTTGGTATAGTTCATAGGTGGGAAAAGTCCTTTTTTTTGAAGTACATTACTTTTATGAATGTCCGTTGCGCTCTTTCAACATCAAGGAAACGTGTTTTACGCGCACCCCCCCAAATGGAAATGCAATATATTATTACAGATTGAACTAGCGAGATATACACTTCATTTATAAGATTTTTTTCTGCTAAGGTGGTCCTTGGCAAATTATGACGTAATGTTTTAAAAATCTAAATAAATTTTCGTATTCTCGCAGTAATTTGTTCAATCTGAAAATACCAGGTCAGGCTTTGGTCTAACATTATACCTAAGTAAGTACTTGACGTGGTTAACTTTATTGATGGTTGGACAATTGCAAATTTGGTTCTGGTTGGACGTTTTTATATATTGAGAAGCAGATATAATTAGTTTTGCTCGTGTTTAACGTAAGAAGATTTGTTTTTAGCCATGACGCCACCTTTAACATACCTTTTTCTGTGCTGGCTTTGGTTTCAGCCCAGGTTGAGCCAGTGAAGACGATTGCGGTGTCGTCGGCATACGAAAATATCTTTGCTTTATTGATTTTCATTTTACATAAGTCGTTTAAATATATTAAAAATAACGTGGTACCCAAGACGCTACCCTGGGGTACGCCGCATGTTACGTCAACATCCTCGCTGACAAAACTATCTAGCTTAACCTTCTGTTTTCTATTTGTCAAGTAATCAGCAAAAATAGATAGTTATGTATCTCTAATACCAATTCTATCTAATTTTTGAATAAGGATGGGAATAGAGACCGTGTCGAAGGCCTTTTTTAGGTCTATGAAAACAGATAAGCACCTATTACCTTTATCAAGTTCTTTTGTTAGTACTATAGTTAAAGATGTGATAGCGTCTTCCGTAGAAATACCGCGTCTAAAGCCAAATTGAGATGGGGATAAAATGTTGTTGATTTGAAGATAGCTTATTAATCTAGAATTTAAAGTTTTTCTAATACTTTCGCTATGACAGGAATAACAGAAATTGGTCTATAGTTATTCACGTCACCCACCTGCCCACTCTTGTATATGGGGGTTATTATTGATTTCTTTAAAAAGTTAGGGAAGGTGCCTTGCACCTTCCCTAACTCAACCCAACTTTGAAACAAAGGTAAGCTAGATGCGTTATAATTGGAATTATTTCATGTTTAACATGTTTGAGGTACCTTGTGGAGATATTATCCCATCCTGGGGCACTGTCTGATTTTAGAGAGTTTATTATACCATTTATTTCAGTGTCATCTGTATCCAGTAAAACAAAAGATTTAGAGAGACTAGGTAATGAACGTAGATATAGATTCAGATCATTCTGGGTTACGGTTTGTTGAATTTCATATGCCAGTTGATTACCAATATTTGCGAAATATTTATTAATGAAATTTGCTGATTCAGTAGGTGATGCTTTTAGATTAGTTAATTCAGAATTAGTTCTGGTAGATTTATTTGTATACGTGATGGTTTTCAGGTTTTTCCAGAGAAGTTTATTGTTGTTTAACGATTTATTAATAAGGTTTCTTTCATATTTTCTTTTTAGTTTTTTTTTATAAGGTTGTTGCAATGGAATGGATGGATGTAACGAGTATATGTAATTTTTTTTTATTTCATTGTAGGGATCGTCTCGGGATTATTTAATCATAACTTAACTTTAAGCAACGTTTATGAATAAACCCCATATAATATATAACCTGGATTAACACTTTTCATCCCGGTAGTACGTTCCCGTGGGACATTTTCCGACATCCACGCGGGCGACGTCGCGGGCAAAAGCTAGCTATTTAAATAATTATCTGTGTGAATGCGGTCCTGTTCCACAAACAATGTGGCACTTAATATCGTGGCTAGCGTGTTCTGTTGTCAGCAAGTTACAGGAACTGATGAGCGTTACTAAACGTGCCAAACACGTAGCCAAAGACCCGCGAAGAAGAAGAATATTTAAATGTCTGAAATGATTTAATGAATGTTGTTGTCCCAGACGACCACTCGCGCGTGTGCGTGTCGGCGGGCGCGCGCTGCGGCGCGGCGGGCTGCGTGGGCGCGGGGCGCGGCGCGGCCTGCGACTACGTCAACGCCAACTTCATCGACGGCATGCTGCCGCAGCTGCAGCCGCAGCACATCGCCAGGATACGCAGGAAGCTGGAGAGGAGGAACAGACCTCATCGGTAAAGCTCTTAAAGTCTTAAATTATTAAAAAAAAAATTGACATTAAAAAAACACGTATAGAGGCGAAAATCCCGCTCTGAACGAGTATTTGGGTCTAAAATACGACCCACGTACTGAGAGTAATATCGCAATTTTAAACCCCAATTATATACGTTTTTTTTTTAATTCCTGATTTATTTTGTACTTCTAATTTTTCTTTGATCTGAGCTTAGTGACTTGTAAAAGTGTCTTTAAAACCTGTACTGCAAAAATAAATATAATTTCAAAATTGTAATAATGATTGTACCCTACAAAGGTCGATACAAACTCTTGTAGATAACCAGGAAGGTACAAATTTCAGCACAACTGTATGTTTATTAAACCAAGGACTTACTTGCTTAAACATATGGCATTTGTGATTTGCTAGCTGTGATTACCAAATCCCTTCATGCATCCCCCTTGAGTTTTTCTTGATTATCGGCAAACCGACTCCGGTCAAACCAGTTAACTTTTAAAATAAAATCAGTAATATTTTTGCTCTTTTCTCCACAGACAATCATCAGTAAAACCAACAAAGCCGCCTCCCAACCTAGCCGAAGGCATAGAGTCAGCATTCCTCAACATAGAGTTCTCTGGTATCGTGGAGTCGGACGAGCAGAACTCCGACTCGGACAGTGACAGGAGCGACTCTGACTCGGAACTGGACGACGTGTATGTTGATATTGGTGAGTGATACCCAAGAAATTGATGTGGTTTAGACACAAAGAATAATATCTACCGAAAAACATATGCAATAAGGAATATGCAAGTAATTCAAAACTTATCCATTATTTAAATATACATTGTGTAGGAGTCAAGAAACAAATTCCTATTCTTTTTACATTTTTTAATGCATTACTTATTTTACAATTCATTCATGTATGTTGCGTTTTTTTGGTGGAACGGAACGCAAACTCAAAACGCGTCGTCTTCGACAATGCCGGAAGTGACGAAAGAATCTATGTTAATAAAAATCAATTTTTAGCTAAGTGCTTGAAATCTCACCAAGGTAAGTAAGTAAGTGCGATCTGTGTTTGAATAAAGCACAACAAAAAATTATTTATTTTATATGATTTGGGGCTACAAACATATCGATGCTTCCGACAACAAAGGTCGTAAACACCAAAATAGCACTTTTGGTAATCAACGAAAAACAAAAAATAATTTCGTTTTTGGCTTATATCTTTTTAACTTTAAAAGTTGTAAAATTGTGTTCTATACAAGAAATACGTAAAATACGATGGTGTTTCATAATATATTATTGCTATTTATGTCAAAGCCTTATTTTAAAAGTTAGCTTGGACATACACCCCAGAAAATTCAAGAAGTTGGTATTTACGACCACTAACCAATCAATGGAGAACGATTTGTCTAACGGAAGTTAGAAGTATGCACCAGTTTTTAAATACAATAGTTCTGGGTTTGGTTTTAAAAACCATATACTGAAATAAAAATGAGTGTAAACACCACGATCTGATGCGATGGTATGTAACAAACATGGAAATATCTGAAGCAAATCAATGAATTTAAGACTAAGTTGAGTTTTCATTACTTGTAATAAAAACAATAAAATAAAACACAAATTGACATAATTAAAAAAGGTTTTTTATTCATTGACCGTCATCGTTTAATCAAAATAATGGTTAATTTGTATTAGTGCCTTCTAATACAAATTCAAAGTAAAAAAATGTCTAAACCAATCACTTAAATTTCCATTAGAGGATCTTGTACATCAATCATCATTCATCATCATTGTTTGTGTCGCGGCTCGAAATTTTTATACCTTTAGGACCTGGCAGGTCCTAAAGGTATAAAAATACACTTAAGTAAGTATATTATAAGCATCGTCCCGTATAATTTAATCAAGCGTTTGTTACAAGATGCCTATAGTGTTCTACCTCTAACGGCGTACCTAACCAGCCAGACATAATTCAAAATGTTAAGTAATCATTTTGTTTCATTGATTTCAAGAAGATTTTATAATCACGACATTTTTTTAAAACGTATTGATAATGAATTACAAAAAAAATATAAGTAAACATTCTACCAAGCTTACTGCTCTAATAATTTTAATAAACAATGCCCATTTTCACCAACGCCCTTAAAAATTTAGGTAGTTCATCTTTCTAGATCTTGTTTGTTCGGAAAGCTTCTGTACTATGGTCTACCTAACTTTTAGTGTCGTTGGTGAAAATGGGAAAGTGTTGTCGACAAGATAATAAAAAAGTAGATGCAAAACATAATACGACGACGAGTTATAGAAAATCAGGTCTTCAAATTTCTGATTAATAATCTTCTGTCATTGGATAGAAGATTATCAGAAATTTGAAGACCTGATTTTCTGATAGAAGATAATTAATCAGAAATTTCATCTTCCTCGTCAGTCTCAGGAAGAGTATCAATGACATTATGAGACTGACAAGGAAGCTGTTTGTATTCGGCATGAAACCGTTTGTGTATTGTCCCCTGATCACACAATCGTTGCAGATCTTTGTATTTAGCTGCGGTAATTGGTAGTTTATCCGTATATAGCTGTTTTGGAGTCAACTGCTTTACTCGATTATATTGTAATTCTAACATTTCTTCTGTATTTTCTTTTGATTTATTCTTCCCTTTTCCCTTTCTTTTACGCTTGACATCTTCGAACAACTTGATTCGATGTGTAATTGCATCTTCTTTCATTGAATACTTGAGTTCTATTTGGTTTAAATTGGTCTTTCTGAAAGTTGCTACTCTAATGTTTCTCCAATTAATATTCTTTAAGGTTTCTTTTGTAAAAGTGTTTGATGCTATTTCACTCCAGTTCAAAAAATCTGAGTAGTCCATCACATTGACTATATAAGGCCTTGGCCGCTTTCTAGCTGATTGAAAAAATGAAGGCCACTGAGATGGACTCCAAACTATGATTCTTTTAACTTCCCTCTCTATTGTAGCGTGCATTGAATCTGCTGGCATATAAGTATGTCCCGGCAGTAAAAAGTTTATTTGGATAACTTGTAAGTTTTTAGAAAACATTAAATAATAATTTAATGTGGCTAGAACGGTTTTATTTTTGTTTTGTCCCCCACACGAGTCGCAATAGAACAGTAAATTCCGAATGCCTTTTTCATCAGCAATTTTTAAATATTGATACAAACAAGTTGCGATTTCATCGCTGCCCTTTTTTCCATCACTTTCTCCCCATGTGAAGCAATATCCATCTTGAGTACTACTTTCGTAAATAGTAAAATTATAGACTGCATATTTTCGTGAATAATAGAGTAACATACTTTCCCCATGAGGGGTGTTTAAGACTTTTTGCAAGTCGAAACTAGAAGTGACAGTATCATTGTTAAGAGTATGTAGTTTTTGATGAGCAGCAAACCTTCTATAGCTTGCTTTCTTTTCTAGAATGTGATCTTTTAACTTTTCTTGTTCCTCTTCAGTTATATCTTTTTGATTTTCTGCTTTAACACACACGATGCAATGTGGAAGCCTACGTGACTATAATCCTGACAAAATATATTCCTAAAAACCCCTTCACGTACTTTTTCTATTTCTTCATTTGTGCAGTCAAATAAATAGATTTGGCATAGGTTTGAAATATTTTTTACATCTTGAGATAAATAGACACGACTACTATCTTTTCGAGCGTAATGCGATGGCGTTACTGGCAACTTATTTATAAATTCTCTTACATAATTTTTTGCTGCTTCCGAATATTTTCATGCGTAATGTCTTGTTCTCTTTTCAGTTTCTGCCATACCCTCTTTGGAGTTTGTAAGTGTATATATTAAAAACTTTTGTGTTACGTCTAATGTGTTTAATATGAATTTCTGGCAGACTTGTCTGCGGCCTTCTCCTTCGTTGATATAATATTCGTAAGTAATGTTTCTTCTACTATTAGGAGACTCAGTCCTTTTTCTGTTTACGGGTACTGGTCGTGCACATCGTACAATCCAATCTTTTCTGCGCTGATTATCGAGAGACCAGTAAAATTCGTGAATAGTCTTTCGTTTCTCTTCATTTATTTCAAAGCATTTCCTGTTGCATTTGTCGGGCACACAAGGATTTTGTTTTAAAGACTTACTTTCTATTAATTCCCCCTTTCTATTTTCGAAAGCTTTTCCCTCATCTCTTAATTTTTTATTCTTTTTATATTTATTTACAGGTTTACTTTTCTTTTCAGTCATATTATCGTTTACTGTGTTGCTGCTATTTCCTATAACCATCTTTTTGTTACGTCGTCTTTTTTCTTTTTATCATCATTGTCGCTAGAATATTCGCTTTCATTCATACTCCATTCATCTGAGCTGCCAGCTGAAAACGGACACTCTTCTTCACTTGGTAGAAAATCTGTATACGATTTTATTAAGACTGCGTCTTTTTTTCCGTTATTGCCTTACATCTTGCTTTACATCAGTTGTTGGTTTTGACTGAGGAGATTCTGTTATAAATAACAAATCGTCAGGCATCGTCGAATGAGCACTTTCAGCCGTAATTTCACGCTGTAAAATACCAGTAATTGGACACAGCTGTAAACCGCTGGTAGGCGAACACGATTGGAGAGCGGTTGCATCTAGAACCAGTAAATCAGTATTTTCAGCAATACCTTCACGCTTTACAGTGTTAGTAGATGGGCCTGGCAGAAGAGGTGTTTCCATTATGAGAGCCGACGCTGTGGGCATCATCGGGTGAGTATCTTCATCGAGACTTTCACGCTGTACGGCGTCAGAAGATGGGCCTGGCAGTAGAGGTGTTGCGATTATGAGAGACGAATCAGTGGGCATCATCGGGTGAGTATCTTCATCGAGACTTTCACGCTGTACGGCGTCAGAAGATGGGCCTGGCAGTAGAGGTGTTGCGATTATGAGAGATGAATCAGTGGGCATCATCGGGTGAGTATCATCAGCGAGACCTTCACGCTGTACGGCGTCAGTAGCTGGGCCTGGCAGCAGAGGTGTTGCGTTTATGAGAGACGAATCAGTGGGCATCATCGGGTGAGTATCTTCATCGAGATTTTCACGCTGTACGGCGTCAGAAGATGGGCCTGGCAGTAGAGGTGTTGCGATTGTTAGAGACGAATCATTGGGCATCATCGGGTGAGTATCTTCATCGAGATTTTCACGCTGTACGGCGTCAGAAGATGGGCCTGGCAGTAGAGGTGTTGCGATTGTGAGAGACGAATCAGTGGGCATCATCGGGTGAGTATCATCAGCGAGACCTTCACGCTGTACGGCGTCAGTAGCTGGGCCTGGCAGCAGAGGTGTTGCGATTGTGAGAGACGAATTTGTCGGCGTCATCGGGTGAGTATTTTCAGCTAGACCTTCACGCTGTACAGCGTTAGTACATGGGCCCTGTTGCAGCAGAGGTGTTGCGGTTATTAAAGACGAATCAGTGGGCATCATCGGGTGAGTATCTTCATCGAGATTATCACGCTGTACGGCGTCAGAAGATGGGCCTGGCAGTAGAGGTGTTGCGATTGTGAGAGACGAATCAGTGGGCATCATCGGGTGAGTATCATCAGCGAGACCTTCACGCTGTACGGCGTCAGTAGCTGGGCCTGGCAGCAGAGGAGTTGCGATTGTGAGAGACGAATTTGTCGGCGTCATCGGGTGAGTATTTTCAGCGAGACCTTCACGCTGTACAGCGTTAGTACATGGGCCCTGTTGCAGCAGAGGTGTTGCGGTTATTAAAGACGAATCTGCTAGCATCATCGGATGAGTATATTTGGCGCTACTTTATGCTCTACAAGTAAAAATGTACCCGAATCTTTAGGTTTTGAATATACAGATAAAATGTTAATTTTTTTCTTGGAAAACCCAGCTTTTATTATTTTTTTATCTTTTGTTTCCTCTTCTCCAGCGATTCTATAACCGGTACTCGTATTTTTACCCTCAGACCTGCAAATTTAATAACAATACTTTAATATTAAGTAGCGTATTTGAATTCAATAAATTAAAAATGTTATGTTGTTTGGATAGGTTTTTAGTCTAAGTACTTTTAGGAACTCAGAATGATTTAATTTTTTGTTTATTACGACCTTTGGTGATGGAATTATCAGTATTTTACACCCCCAGGAATAAATCTACCATTAAACTAGTGTTAGAAAATTGTTAGCGTAAAACACAAATCACATCGATGCATCCAACAACAAAGGTCGTAAACACCGAGATACCTAGTACTTTACTACAGCCCGGGCACTATCGAATTATAATGTATGGAATAAACTTGCCGTAATTACCTACTACGTGCACAAGTTTAAGTGGATATAATTTGTGACTTTATATTGTAAACAGCTTTTAGAATTGAATTAGGGCCCTCTGAGCTGAAGAACAAGCGCAACTAGGTAGGTACTACAAGGTAGGTAAGTATACCTATTTGTTCAATTGATTGCTGCTGTTCACGTCACGGCATGAATACGGGTAAGGATAATAATATAGGTACTAGGTATACGTCCGTCCGTTTCACCCGCATGCATGCCGTGACGTGAACCGGCGTGCTAAGTACTTAAACCGCGAAGTGAACAAAAGCTTGTAAATAAATAAGAAAATCAGATTTGATACAAGTAAAAAGTTATCTAAACTAGTAAGTAGGCAGGCACATACCTTTCCATCATTGAGTTACGCACGTTCCTTATTGATTCTAGGTACTTTTTTCTTTTCAATAAAGACTCGACGATTTCTTCTTTTTCGTAATGATGTTTTCCGTCCATTTTTGCACTCACATTAATAACAAACAAAAGTTCCACTCAACACACTTCAATGGTTTCTGCTACAATCGACCGTAACCTTCACGAAGACAGTTTTCTTTTAAACTAAATCAAAACATAGACACGTGCGTGCGGCCAATAACATCGACAAAATTAATTTGAGACGCCCCGCATACCTGCTTTCACCCTTAAAAGTATTGTTGTCCCCCTCTTACAGGTCTCAAGTTTGGTTGGTCAGGAATGAGTGAGCGATGCGGTGCGGAAACGGCAACACACACAAAGGATTACTCTGTATAATTATACTCGGCGAAAGACAAGTGCAGCAATACTATCAAAGATTTACACCACAGATATTTACTAGAAATGTGCTTTACATCATCGGATGGTTTTTGTACCTCAATAATAGTCATGACCAAAGCAGGCCGTAATAATTATCGATGGATGTTTTTTCTGAATTATTAGATACGAACGTAAAACACAATTACTTGAAATCCAGTGAGTAGCGCCATTTATTTCTCAGAAAAATTAAACATTTGAATTTCTTAACGGGGTGTAATTGCGACATATTTATACTTTTTGTGTTACGACCCCTTTTTAGTATGAAAATATTAACAAAATTAGGAGTACGACCTACATAATTCAATTTTCAAACCAATTCTCCAAGACCAAGTGACATTACGACAATTGTTTCTCAGCAGAGCTTACGTTTTAAAAATGATTGTGGGGTGTAATTACAATTAATTATGTATTCATGTTTTTACGACCGACAGCTGTTTGTACGTTATATTAAACGACCTGCACGGTTATTCGGTTCTAAGCAATATGAGTTATACATACCCTCTTTTCTAAAAAATCTTGATCATACTAGTAAAAATTTTGGGTGTAAAAGTATTTTTTTAGGCGAATATTTTTTTTTACATTTTTAGATCGACGCAGCGCCAAAAATTAAGTAGGGCTGCATTCTTAACTCATTTTCGCCAAAATGGCGTTTACGACATTTGTTGCCGGAAGCATCGATATAATGTAAACAAGGAAGTTTTGTGGCAAATGACGTCACATCATGCCCGCGACAGAAACGGTCGTTTGAACTGTAGCTGATAATTTTTTTGAGCAACAAGCAGTAGTTGAATTTAACTTTTAATACTTTTCTTGTGTTTATATTCCCGTCTATTATTGATGTAGTGAAAAAAAAATACATGCATATTCCCTATTACCAATAAACTAGGCAGGAAAACCATTAAATTGCATGAGTATCTTATCATTCGTCGGATAAAGGGCAATAGTTTCAAGTATATTACCATACTATAAAAAACGTTGAAGGAAAATGTAAAGAGGAAACCAGCATGTCTTAGAAACTTGACCATAAATTCCAAGAGATGCGACACCTACCAACCTACTCTGGGCCCTAGTGGTGAATCTATGACCAACTCCCTCTCACAGACAGAACGCTTGTATCTCAGCAGTGGGAACTTTATGGGCTAATTAAGTTAGATATAAAACTCTTTTACATTAGAAATGTGTCGTTCGTTCAATCTTAAAAATTCAAATCAATACTGACCTGCCAAGACAACGACCTGGTTTTTTCGACCCTTTCAATGGATTGCTTGGTTCACATTTCACACCACTTCCGCAAACTTCGTTCACGAATTAAAAGCGCGCCAAACGGTACATATGGTCGCACCGATCGTAGGTCACCGGGTTACTGATTGATTGATTGTCTTGAAATTCTTTATTTTGGTCCAATGCGTCAAACAATTTTTTGTAGTACATATGCCATAGCATATGTACTACAAAAATTTGTTAGGACCCATAGGTCCTATAGAGTATAGAGTAGAGAGCATATTAGTATCGTTAGTTTCGTATCTCCTTAGGTCTTGTTGTCTCTGTCACACACACAATGCATCGGCCAAAGTGGCGACGCGCCACGTGGCCTCCCGACTCTTTCTAGCTCGCTCTCGCTCGGCTACTCGATTGAACGATGGAATCATTTCCGTCATAGTAACCCAATCATTCGCGCGGATCTTGAGAACCGGTTCATTAGATTCGTTCAATCGCGAACGATACATTTCTATTTTACATAATGAGAAAACGCATGTGCTTGCCAATGCTGGCTAATGCTAATTAACCAGCATTTTTAGCCTGAAGTATTTTATTAACGTTTTTTTTATTTGTCGCAGATGGCGTTCCAACTAGAGTGAAACTAGAATGGCTAGTTTGGCGTCGTCGGTACATCGCGACACAGGGGCCCACGCCGGCCACGCTGGACGCGTTCTGGCGCATGATCTGGCAACACCGAGTGCACACCGTCGTTATGATCACCAACCTTGTGGAGAGGGGTCGGGTATGTATTTAGCCATCGTTACTAATATTATAAATGCGAAAGCGAGTTTGTTTGGTACATATTCACGCACATGGGTAGACCATGGTCTACCCATGTGCCAAAAAAAAATATCTTATGTCCTAACCCAGCTCTTGACCTGGGTTAGGACATAGGATAATTTTTATCCCGATATTCCCACGGGATCGAGACTTATGCGGGTGAAACCGCGGGAAGCAGCTAGTATAATTATAATATGAAACATCGATGATGACGGATGCTTCACAAAGCAGTTTAACCGCCACTATCATGTATAGATGACAAAACAAAATGTGCCCAGCACGCCACGGTCACGATTACATGACAGATTTTAAGGAATAATTGGTAGCTTGGCGCCGAGAGCACGTTTTTGTTTTTTTGACGTGGCGGTCAATAGGTTAAACAACTAAACTCGTGGCATATTAGAAACTTACTACTAAAAACCGGGTTTACAAAAACTCTAATCATAAATGTCGTGTTTGATGCTTAAGCTTTGAAAAAAGATAAACACGGTTTTGTGGTAGTATGGTAACAGTGCAGAAGGTAAGAGAAACAAACTCAAAATCAAAGTCATTTATTCAAACTAGGCTGAGAATCAGCACTTTTCGAACGTCAAAATTACATAAGACAGTCCCCCAAAACGCCCACCCTTCACCACTTCCTAGTGCTTTAGCTGGGAAGAAGAAGTGGTCAACAAACTCCCCAGCAGCACAGCTGTCTGTTCAGTTAGAGTTAGAGTTAAACTTACTAGGACCTCGGCATGACAGATACAAAAGTTACGGTCAGTTGCCCAGCGTAATCGCTATGGGCAAATTTTTAAGTCTTGTATCAACTTCAGCACGAGAATTGTAGAGAAGCGTTTTGCCGACGGGAGAGTAGACAAAAATGTCGTTTCCGTGTAGATAGTTGACAGTTTTCTACCGAGAAATTTCTGAGTAGAAATAGAAAGTGTCATGCTAAGCCTGCTGGATCAAAGACATTAAATTCTTATTTTTTATTTGCCTTGTCTTTTTATCGATGGACCGATGCTATAACGACCATCTTGGTTGCAGCGCAAATGCGACATGTACTGGCCCGCGGGCGGCGCCGGCAGCTCCGCGGAGTTCGGCGGCGTGCGCGTCACGCTGCTGCACGAGGACGTGCGCGCCGCCTACACCGTGCGCCACATGCGTGTGCACAACCTGCGCACTGACTGTAGTGAAGTAAGTAAAAGTGAAAATGGCGGAACAGTTCACAAACTTCTCCCCCATTTTCACGCCTTAATTTACTACCAAATGATGTTCACGCCTTAATTTACTACCAAATGATGTTCACGCCTTAATACACTACCAAATGATTTTCACGCCTTAATTAACTACCAAATTATTTTCACGCCTTAATTAACTACCAAACGATTTTCACGCCTTAATTTACTACCAGAAGACCAATATTACAGAGGTATGAGGAACAAGATGGAAAGTTCTTCATCCCCATAGAAAAGGGAGGATCGTCTGTGCACACGGATGTTGTGTCTGGTGGGCTACTGCCTGACGGTTGATGTCGGGATGTTGTAATCGCGCGGATAAGGTGCAGCTCAGATGATAGACTTTTTGTGCGAAGGAGTCTGCGGCACACACCAATGTGATTACATTTTATTAGCTCACAAGCTTTCGTTAATCACTTCATCGCACAAAAAGTCTGTTGTCTACGATGCGTCTGAGTCTAATTACACGATGCAGAATGACGTCACGTGAGGTCACTGTGACGCGTGGACCTAATGTGGCGTTATAGCCGTACACACATTCAAAAATACATTACCGTCCTTTTGGGCTACGCCGCAGTCGGGTAACAAGCAGCAGAACAGTTGTAGCCTAGAGGTAACCGATGCGACTTGGGTTCGTACAAGAAAGGCACTTTATTTTTGCAATTTATTTTATCACCACTTGCACTGCTCTGAAGGAGATACACAAGGAAAAGATCAACCTGCACCGGGCTCGGTGGTTTAATCCTTCATATGCCGAACGTAGATTCACGCGACATACAATGGGTTTTTAATTGTTTCTGTAATTATGACGTTCAACCCGTTAAGGACATACTCTCCGCAGTGGGAAGATTATATGCTGATTATGTAAAGCATTAAAGCGTACTAGGAGATGGTCACAGTTTAGCAAAAACCATGTTTTTTTTTTTTTCGTAACAGTGAAATTGTACGTGGTGTAACAAGACCCATCACATGCCGCACAACTACGTATTCTGTACGTCAAACTAAGTAACATTGCACAATAATAATTGCTGGGAAACGACTTTTATTTTTGGTGTGAAAAATCGCAGTTTTACGGTAGCGCTCAATCTAACGCACGCAAAGCATTGTGTTCATAGGTGCATGTAACGTTACAGAGGTCATGAGGATATACAGGGTGAAATTTAATTCATGGGCATCCTCTTAAGGGGTCATTATACTCTTTATTATGAAGAACTTTTACTACGGGACCCATCCCGAAGTCGCGAAATATACAGGGTGAAATTTAATTCATGGGAATCCTCATAAGGGGTCATTGTACTCTTTATTATGAATAAGTTTTACTACGGGACCCATCCCGAAGTCGCGAAAAAAAAATCAGCTGTTCCCTACATTTGTGTTCGCTTAACTCGTCAAAATGTAAGGAACTGCAGATTTTTTTTGGGATTTCAAGGTTAAGTCCAAGTAAATTTTAACCATACATACATACATACATACATACATACATACATAAACCCACGCCTTCTACCCATGGAGGTAGGCAGAAACTATAGAACGCCACCTGCTACGCTCCTTACATACTCCTTTTGCTTAAAATTTTAAACTTGCTTTCAAATCAAATCAAATCGTTAATTGCAATCCATAATGTACAGTTACGGGTAAAACATAGGGGATCGTAAAAATACGTCAGAAAATTTTGAAACTTTGATCTTCAATATCTCCATAACCAGAACCAGGTTCCCAAGTATGGTACAGATCCTCGTGGAGGCGATCGGCGGTAGAGACCTCTCGCGTCCGGCCCTGGTTCAGGCCATGGTACGGAGCGAGAGGGCATGGGCAGCCGTCACCTCCTTCTGCGAAGCAGTAATGCTCGCGAAGGAGGAGGCGGGACGGTTGAGGGAAAGGCACGTTTCGCGCCCTCTCGCCCCTAGCCGCCGCAGGAGACGCCCTGGGCGTCGGGAATCTCGGGCGGATTTCCAGCCACCGTAGGCGCGGGCTTGCGGACGGTGAGCAATGGGTAGCTCACCGTCCGGTAAGGACCAGGCCCGGGTCGACGGCGCGTCGTATTCCACGCGCGCCTCAAATAGATGTCGTCAGCACAAAAGTAGGGGTCCACTAGGGCCGATGCCTGCCGGGGTCGCGGGAAGGTACTTATGGGTCACCGAGGCCCCTGGCAACACAGGCAACAGGAAGGAATACGGGTGGGTTTTAGTCAGTAAGAGTCTGACACACCCTCCCGCTCCACCTAGAGCGGGAGAAGTTATTTGATGATTTCCCACCCCCAAAAAAAAAAAAAAAAGTATGGTACAGTACAAAAATAAAAAAAACACGATGGCGGGGAAGAAGAGGTGGGTCTCGGCGTCGTTAAGCGTCTTTTTACACACGTTATTATATTTTTTTTCTTCAGGGAGGTTCACCAAGCAGTGGTGACAGTTCGGGCACCGGCAGTGAAGGTCGTAGCGTGGTGCAGTACCATTACACAGTGTGGCCTGACCACGGCACGCCGAGACACCCGCTTGCCGTGCTGCCGTTTGTAAAGGCTGCTGGGAAACATCCGTCGACAGTATTAGTGCATTGCAGGTACTTAATATACCTTAACACTTAAGGTGGGACCGCAGTGGTAGCACGCGAAGTTTAAATTTTCTTACGTTTTTAGGGTTCCTTAGTAAGAGAGAACCCTTATAGTTTCGCCATGTCCGTCTGTCTGTCCGTCTGTCCCCGCTGTAGCTCAGCGACGCTTAGTACTAGAAAGCTGTATTTTGGCATAGGTATACATATTAATCACGCCGACAAAGTGCTAAAATAGAATTGCGAAAAAAAAATTTTTTTTAGCACGCATTGTGGCACGCCCTGGCACGTAATGTGGGGATGATATTTTTTTTTTTCTCTTCTACCCCATGGTATCGTTGGATAGGCCGTTCAAAAATATTGTAGGTCTGTAAACACCACTTTTCGATTCAAGGATACACTTGCGTAATATTAAGCATTAAAGTGCTAATTTTTGTTAGGGTTGAGTGTGTCCCCCCTGCCAGCTAAATGGTTGTTTATGGATATGTGAAAAAATTCATGGCAATAGTACATATAATGATATTAAAAGGAAAACTATCACTGCTAAGTAGGCTTTACGAGTTAACGAGTTACAGACGACCAACTTAAATTTGCAGTTGGAGAATTGACCGTGGCATATATCGATGTATGGGAGAGGTTTTTCAACTACAATGTTAAGTTTGTTTTTGGAATAAATTCGTCCCAGTAATCCCAACTACGGAACCCTTCATTGTGCGTGGTCCGACACGCACTTGGCCGGTTTTTTGCAATAGGATTTGTTCCATAAGAACTTTTCCTTATGAGATTTGTTCTTATGGAACAAATCTAACTAAGTGAGATGTATAAATGAGGCGTTTATAATTAAAGACAGCTAAATCCGCTTAAGACGCTGACAACACCTAAACCGCGGTCACTGTCAGATTGCATAGAAAAGAAAGAGAAGCGCGATGACACAACGCTTGTAAATTATTGCAAAATATGAAGCAATTATCAATTTACTCAAAATTGAGCTGAGTTATCAAAAATTAAAAACAACTAAGTTCTGCATTCAAATAAGACGTTTTTGTTATTAATTAAATACGTAACGTATGTTGATATTTAATGCAGATATTTTGGATTAAAACTCAAGGTAAGAGGTTAGTTTAACGTTAGTTTGTATCGAGATTTTTTTTTCTAAACGTGTTTTGGTAACAACCAAGTTCTGGGAAATATGTTCAAACTTAACATATATTTTTTTCGCTACCACAAACGATACAGATTTGGCAATTTTTTTTCATAAGGGAAGCCTATTTTGGTCAATTGGGTCTTGTCAGCGCCTTAAGGTTATTTTTCACACGAGAAAAAAAAGCTTTAGTTTTGTTTTAAGCTGGCCACATTTTGTAAAGGTAACTCAAGAATACGAAGGGTAGGAATCAAGAGCTTTAGATTTAGCTCACTGACATACCATAGTTGGGGTTGATTTTTTATTGATTTTTTTAAATTGTTTTTAGCTGTATTACTTACCAACTAAACGGATTTAGCTGTGTTTGATTATGGTTGAAATGTATATAGCTGTATTCGATTCTAACAAGAAATCGATCACGTGATAGTTAGTGATGTACCCACTATGCGTAATGGATAAAGTTCGAGACGGGTGTTAGAGACAATAATAAATAATGATAATACAGGGTTCTACATTAAAGTTTGCAAAATAAAATAATAATAAGATTGAAAGAAGGACAACGGAGCTCTCTGATTGGTCAGTTGCATTTTAGCTGTTTTTGATTCTCACAAAACGGGATATAGCTAACTTTGTTACTAACCTGACTTTTTGAACGGGATTTGTAAACGATTGAGCTGCTTCTGATGCCAAATATTTTCCGAAACTGGTAGGAATTTCTTTGATGCATTGAATAGCATTCTCAACCCATAAATGACCAATAGTGGATTTAGCTGCCTTTGATTTTATACGCCTCAAATGATTCTAATGATTGTAATTCTGTAAATACTTATTTGTTATGGCCGCTAATCATATTTTGATCAAGATTCAACCAGACACACCTGAAAATTTAAAAAAACGTAAGAAAATATGAATTTCGCGGGCTACCACTGCAGATCCAATTTAACACTTACTACTCGTTTTAGGAAGATTACTGTAGCTCAGCCAATAATGGAGATACTGTGATTGTAGAATAAGCGGTGAATTACTCGCCATCTTCACGGACGAGAGAATCGCGGCGATAGTCACGCTGTGCCTTCAAATTATCGCCGTGATGATATCCCCGTGTGGAGATTGATTCATAGAGTTTCTATTGAATTTGGTGGCACGACGAGACTATCGCCGCGATTTTCTCGCCCGTGGAGATGTCGCCTTAAGTGGGCTGGTTTTAGAGATTTGTTGCTTGTGTTTATAATCAGAACAAGGCCGGAACAAGATGTTTTGTATGTATAATTTTACAGACTTGAGATCTCTTCAGTTCACTCGCGACTCACAGTGAGTTGTTAGTCTGAACTGTAGAGATCATTTGTCAGTTGTTTTTTTTTAAAAAAAAAAGGTTGCTTTCAATATTTTTTCTTATAACATAAGAAAAAATATTGAAAGCAACCTTTTTTTTACAACTGTCAAAACCACAATCTACAACAAACTCTTCCTTTGCAGCGCCGGCGTCGGCCGCACAGGCACATACATAGTCCTGGACGCACAACTCAACCAACTCAAACTAACCGGCACACTATCCCCACTCGGCTTCCTTTGCCGCGCCCGAACTCAACGCAATCACCTCGTCCAAACCGAAGAACAGTACGTCTTCGTACACGACGCCTTACTCGAACACGTACGATCTGGAGACACCGAAGTAGAATTCCCTAAAGCCCGACAATACCTCGCCAAACTCCTAGAACCAATCTCCGATGAAGAACTAGCAGTTTTAGACCTTAATCCTTTCAAAAATAAGAGCACTAATGATTTGTCAAACGGCGTAGAAAACGGTGAAACATCAAGTATTAAGTCCAGTCAAAATCCCAGTGAAAAGGAAGTTCTAGAGAATGGTAGTCAAATGTCGATAAAGACCGATGATTTGAACAGTGAGCAGTCGAAGTCGGTTAAAGATTCGGAAGGGACTGATGAACCTAAGGAGGGATTGGTGAATGGTGAAGAGAGTGAAGGAGTGTACGATTTAGCGCCACGGTCTACTGATACGTACACTAAGAAGATGCAGGCCTATAATAATATGAGTGAAATAGAGAAGGAGGAGATGAGGAGGTGAGTTCTGTTTTGACAATTTTTAATTAAAGTGATATAAAGTACAGCCGTCCGATTCTGTAAAAATCTCACCGTGATAACTTAGGTGAAGTGAGGTTAAAGTGAGCTGTCACTTCACGTGATGCTAAGAATTGACACTTGACAGCTCACTTCACCTTAGTTTTCACGGAGAGATTTTTACATATATTCTGTAAAAATCTCGCCGCAGTTTAAAAGGGTACATCGAGCCATAGAAAGAAACTATCACAGGCATGAAAGCTGAACTTTTTCAAAACTATTCGTTGCGTGCCGTGCGCACCAGTGGACGTTCACCTGTAACGACCACGTACCGTGTCTTTTGCTGTCCGTACTATCACTGTATCGTAGTTCATTCTCCTGCCCTTATCTCAGTTATTTCATACTTCTCTATTACATACATACATATTTAAACTCAACGTCTTCTTCCCATGGGGGTAGGCAGAAACTACAGAACGCCACCTGCTACGATCCTTACATACTCCTCTATCTCTATTTACTTCTCCTTTACTTTTCATTAATTTGCATTTATTAAGTTTTTAGAGAAAACTTGGAACAAGGCTTTCAATTGTAATATTTTTTTTTCTGCTCTTTTACCTAGTAAACTTTTAATTCACGCCTTTAAAAGTGTTTGATTGATAATATGCTTGTTTTCCAGAGCGAATCGTGCAGAAAACTATGCGTTGTTGGAACGCATGAGATCGTTAGCGAACAGACATCACACGTATCAAGGTCCGCCGCCCGTCAACTTGCTAGAGAAACAGTTTCTGGTGAGTGAAAACAAAGCATACCTGTATAATTAATTAAAACTATGAGTTAAGAAACAGATTTTTTGGGGATTCCGCTCATAGCACGGCGCAAAATATATATTGCATTTGATTTCAAATAAAACTGTTTACATAAGTCGTGACGTAAAACGCAAATTACACTGGTTTTGTCTCATCTTAACACTCCGATGACGATGAAATGGAATCTGTACATGTCAAAATAACAGCTTTTTACTAAATGCGTATGAAGGTATATATGGCACTTCTAACAAAAGAAAACATGTTTTTAATTTTTTTTTTCTGTCTGCTTGTTTGTTCTGGCTAATCTCCAAAACCGCAGGACCGATTTTGACGGGACTTTCACTAGCAGATAGCTGATAATATAAAGAGTAGTTACTCTTTAGTTTTCTAAGTAAGTTTACTTAGTTTTATTTTAGAAAAAGTCACGCGGGCAAAGTCGTGAGCAGCAGCTAGTTTGGAATAATAATAATAATTTTCTGTTTATCGTTTTCTACCGTCGAAGTGCATGGCAGTCTACTACTGCGATGCACTTCAGGCCCTACCGCCCCCAACCAGCACTAATGTCCTAAACGTCAATATAAACCTGATTGTACTCTTGTCACAGCTGATAACCCGATCGTGCGTGGAAGCGAGCGTGTGCGCGCGCGCGCCTCACAACGCAGACAAGAACAGGCCTGGTGGTATTCTACCTTCAGACTCCGCAAGAGTCATGCTAGTACCGAAACCTGGTGTTGAAGGTTAGTAATTCAATACTTACTGTACATTTTTCCACTGTATTAACATATTTTTTCTTTCACAAAATCGTGCTGCCTTTGCGTGAAACCAAAGAAAATATACATTAAAAAAAAAGAACGAGCGTGCCTTGCAGTAGTCGCATATGACGTGTAACATCGAACATCTCAGCTTGGTAATAAGCTTATTGCTGAAATATTTATTGGAATAATTATTAATTACTAGTGGTCGCCCACTGGTCGCCCACTGGTCGAAATTTGACCCCCTCTATTTACAATCTATATAGTACTTACCCAATTCCATGCTATTAGAAAGTACTTACTTATTCCATGCTGAAGATGACAATCTAATTTTCAAATTTTAATCTAACATTCCATATTTAAATTACTTCTTACACGCAGCTACGAGTATGTCGCAAAGGAGTATGCATTACAAAAGATGGATGTTAGTTAAAGAGCTTTAACTTGACTCATTGAATTTGTAACTTCAGATTTCCTGGTTTTCCTTTCATTTAATTTATCATGTTTGTTAGAGAGATTTTATCCTTATAATTGACCCTAACGATCGATGCAATAAAAGTACAGGGTATATTTTTTTCAGATTTTAGCCGGTTCGATTCCCGGGTGTGGGAGAAGAGAATTTTCGAAAATCTTTGAATGCAAACTGCATTCAAAGATTTTTCTATTCAAAAATAAAGGAATGTTTCCTTTGAGTAAAACTTTCTATCTGCAGTATTAAGAGTACTTTCCCTCTAGGTGGCATTACAAAATTCCACCCTGTATATGGCTGTCCCAAAATTTACGCGAGATTTGAATCAATTAGAAAACACTTTTTTTTCTTAACTATTCTAATTTCTTTATTGATTCATGAAGTTAGACATAGGCTAGGGTTGTGTATGGAATAGTACATCAAGCAAATAGCCTTCACGGTTTAGCTGATAAACCTGCATGAGACATTTCCTGGTTCTGTACTTTCTTGTTTTGGTGATCAGAACTGGCCCCCCCTAGATCATGTGATTTAACACCACTGGATTTCTTTTTACGGTGTTATTTGAAGTCAAAGGTCTATGCCAACAAGCCCACAACCACCCGTGCATTGAAGAAGGTGATTCAACGATGCATCAACGAAATTCAGCCACATTTATGCAAAAATGTCATGGAAAATTTCGACAAAATAGTGCATATGTGTCAGCTAAGCCGCGGCCATTTGCCTGATGTGCTTTTCCATACATAACCCTAGCCTAAGTAATTTATGATTCAATAAAGAAATTATAATAAAAGAAAGAAAAAACGGTGTTTTCTAATTAATTCAAATCTTGCGTAAATTTGACAGAAAACTTGACTTGCGTAAATTTTGACACCCTTTATTAGAATAGGGTTGATAATCCGTAGTAAATTAATATTACGTTTATAACGCAAACTCTCTTTGTGTATCCAGGCAGTGAATACGTAAACGCATCCTGGGTTTGCGGCAGACGACGAGTCCGCGAGTACGCGGTCGCACAACATCCTGCCGACTCCGCAGCTGATTTATGGCGACTGCTGTGGGACCATACTGCCCAGCTTGTGTTGTTGCTGTCTGATACTAATGATCCGGTAAAAGACATGATTGAAAGTATTCGTCAGGGATTATCCTGAAGATAATGTCAATACTAACGTATGTAGATAAGACAACTGAAGAACTCACTTCAAAGCGTATAATCGTATATGTACCGTAGCGTACATATATTTTATTTTGCCACGTAGTTAAAAAATTGTAAAAATACGACCTCCTTGTTAGTAAAATTCTCTAACTTTTAAACTATTAAGAATATTCCAGTGATTCATACCTCCAAAGAATCTCTATGACTTGGACCAGTTTTTGTAATACGTCGTCAACTTTCGCTAGTGTAACTTTTTCCCATGAAAATCGCTAGAAAATTGAGTAATGTTTTTGCCAGACCGAAGCCTTTGCTGAAAATGTTTTTTCTTATTGAACACATGTTTTCTGGCTGTGTATAAGTATTACCAAAAGAAAGGTCCACTCTTCTACAAAGATCTGAAAAAAAAATAGCCCTGATAGTTTATTTTTATGATTTTTTTCATTGAGCACTATGCGAAGTGATTGACAAAAACAAAAATTGGTCATAACTTTTGAACCGTAAAAAAATGTAGCAACATTCTCGGGGTTAAAAGTTTGGAAATGACATTGCCCACGCCCCTATTCGATTTGATCCATACTTCCAGGGACACCCTGTATACCGTATGTAGAACATAACATACATAATCAGATTATCATGTTGGAACTGCTGACTCAGGGCTCGTTTCTGTCAGAGGGAGCGTACCATAATCATTAATAATTGTCTTTGATATTTGTGATTCAAAATATTTTATTGTAAATCAATCATAATTATTGTCTTAGAAAAATCTCAAAAACAATAATTTATGATTGATATGAGGAAACCAGGATCGGTCTCCTCGCTATTACTATGTTTTCCTTCGCCATTTTATAGTCAATATAACCAAGTCTTCATTCGCATAAACTATGCCAATAATGGATTCTATAATGGGTAATGGATATCTTATGCAGCCAGATTCGTTTCATTCATGACTGTTTGTCACAAAAATGAATTCATCCCAAACATTTTCATACTCACAATCAACTCAATTTATCCTTAATTTATTTTACAGGAATGTGAAATCTTTTGGCCTACAGAAGAAGAGAAAGAGCTATTCGTTGCCAACTTCAGAGCGAGTTTCGTATCAAAAGACACGTACGTAGCTCACCGGAAAGCCGACAGAAAATCGCCCGCAGAATCCCCGGTCGAACCAGAAACAAACGGGTATAGACGGCAAGAGAGCAGCGATTGTGCAGACGACGAACGGCTAATACCAGAAAATAGTTCCCCTATCACCGATTCAGAACCAGCATACCGCTTCGACAGAACAGAACTAAGATTAGAACGACTCAGCGCCGGTAACAGAGACTTATCAGCAAGAAAATCAATAGCTAACGGCGATTTATTCTCCTCCTTATCAGAAAAGAAACACGGGCCCAAATCGCCCCGATCTCCCTCAAAAATGTCTTTGAAAAACTTCAAATTAAGTTCTCCAACTAAGTTCAAATTTCCCGATTGGGGGAATAGAACCGCAGGGTCACCGCCCGATACGGCCCCGCCTCCCCCGCCCGTCGCCCCGGCGTTAACAGTCGAAGAAGAAGCGGAACTACGACGTCCATGCTACTTTTTTGAAAAAGTAGACAAAATACCAGATGATGTACCTTCAGACAGAGTTATTGAAGTCACAAATGTCAGCGTGCATTCTCTACAAGACGATTACCAACTTAGTGTAAAGTTTATCAAGTGCAGTAGGTGGTTGGATGGTGATACCACTGATTACCTACAAGGAAGGCCGGATGATAATGAATATGTGAAGGCTGTCAGACAGGCAGCCAGTGAAACTGAGAAGGAGAAGGCGATAGATAGGCTGGTAGAGCCGTATAAGGATTCGTTTGCGTTGGTCGAATATGTTGCCGGCTGCCAGATGGAGTACAAGAATGGGCCGGTCGTTGTTGTTGATAAGTGAGTATTAAGATTTTTTTTTGTATTATACTTACAGTGCTTCTATTTTCTTAATGTCATCACATTTCCGAATACAAACAAATGCTAATTGCCATGTCCATCAATTATTAGATGTATCGTGTATAATTTGAATTCAGAACTAAGTACTGAATTTCCTATCAGTTGCTAAGGGCAACTGATAGAAATCCGACGATTGTCGAAACACGAAGTTTGACTACAGACATTATATCAGTTTTTGGCAGTAAAATGCACAGAAAAGTAAAGTTTTAAATGAAGTCCAGCAGGAAGTCTATCCACTGAATGATTTTAATATAGGTAATGAGCTGTGAATTAGTCGTTTTTAGTAAGATTTTAGTCCGATTTTTTGTGGGGAAATTATCAAGTTATTTACTTAATAAAAATCCTAAATTCATTCATTCACTCACCGACAGACAACGCCCAGCTTAAACCGATGGGTCTAGATGCATTTAATTTTGCGCAGGGGTTCCTTATGTAACGAAAGTGAGCACTAAGAAAGGATTTAAAGGTTGTATGGAAATTCGTCATTATTGTCAATAGAAAATTCATATATTTGACGAGAAGGGAGCGGTCGAAGTCAGGAGTTGTGGGTCTTCTGGGTCATCAGACATCTTCAAATGAAAACCTTTTTTACTTTGCACTTGTTTATTTTATTTCGTTATAGTATCTCACTTTACTTCACTTGAACAACACAGGCAAAGGAAACAAACGAGTTTCTTGGCAGGAGCTCTCCCATTAGAACATTACTTTTTCATGACGGCCTCCGACCCCATCATGTTCTTTTGTTTTTCTAGAATTCCTCGCCAGGAGTCGTGTCCAAGCGCGAAGCTTGCGTTTCCCTCGACCCTCACTGGTTTACGATCAAAATTAAGTTTCATTGGCTAATAGAAATTATTTCGAATATGATTTGCTCACAATTTAAGGTCTATCAAAATCACAAATAAAAATTATCTTAATTCTGATTAGCCGGTTACAATTTACTTATATTAACACAACATGGAAAATATTCTAAAGTGTGATTGGTTGTCGGTTCGTGTTGTGCCAACCTAACAAAACAATTTATCTGAAGTATGATTGGCTGACATAGACTGTCCTTTGACCATCATAACAAAAATAAATCTCTTAATCACGATTGGCTGACGATTGGATAAGAAACCAACATACAAATATAACAGAGAAAAGCCATCCTTTTGATTGGCTCGCTTTATACATTGTGCCAACATAGAAATTATGGAATCCATACAATTTGATTGACTAACCAATGTGACAGCGCAATTTCATCAACATAAGGGAATGACAATAAACCACAGACTAAAAGAAAATTATAAGTTCGTCCAAAAGTTCACGTTGTCAGCTCCGTCCGGATTCTACATATTTATTTATTAAAACTATATTCATAAGTAAAAAAAGAAATACTGTACAAAGGCGGACTTAATGCCTGAAGCATTTTCTATGTCCAATGAAAAGTTAAAATTACGGAAACTGGGACCCGAATGCTGCAGGTCCCCGGTGCGGCCAATGGCCCGGCCGCTAACGCTCTGGCCGAAAGGCTTAGGGCGTCCCTAAAAGCGGACGAGGTTCGAGTGTCCAGGCTCACCAAGTACGCTAGCATGCGCATCATGGGCTTGGACGACTCCGTGACGGAGGGACAGGTGGTCGCCGCTGTAGTTAGGACTGGGGGGTGCTCTGCCGAGCAATTGAGGGCAGGCACCATCCGTCCTGACTCCACGGCGATGCAAACCGTTACGGTGAACTGCCCCGTGTCATTTTATTTTTATTTTATTTTATTTTATTGGGACATAAAACAGTTACACGTTACAAATTTTGTAAAGAACAAACTAGGGTAATAGAGGTAAACATGAAACCCACACCAATGTCAGCGGAATAATCTATAATGTAGAAATAAAACAAAACCACGCATCTGGAGGCGATTTAGGTTAGAAAAAAATCATAATTATTGTGCAAGCAATTGAATAGCCATTCTTTTAAATTTTGTTTGAGATAGCGAAAATATATCAAGATCGAAAAAGTGTGTGTTATATATTTTTAAGAGACGACGGAGGGACGCCCTTGCGCCAGCATTGGTTCTGCACTTTACAGTGTGGAACAGCCGGGGCACGCGCGCCTCTCGCCGTAATACAGTTCTGGGTACAATATAACAAAGTTTATTGGTGATTTCAGAGCAGTCAAAGTTGTTATTACATATGCCATGCAGCATCACAGCCATAAGTAGGGTACGCCTGGACTCCAAGCCTAGGAGTGTGTATTGTTTTAGAAGTTGTGCGTACGATAGTTTTGAACGGTAGCATTTATAGTGAATGGACATGGAGTCATGGAGTCATGGTCATGGTCAAAAAAATTTCCGAAGAGGGCCAAAGATTATTGGTGGGCTGGGTGTCCGCGCAGGTCAAACTGCTGGAATCCAGATCTCTGAGGTGCTTCCGCTGCCAGGGGAGCAACCACGTGGAAGCTAATTGCACCTCGCAGGTGCAGCGGCCCAGCGGTCTCTGCTACCGCTGTGGTCAACCCGGGCACAAGGCCGGCTCCTGCAATGCCACGCCACCCATAGGACGGAGCTATGGGTGGCGTGGCATTGCAGTGCCTGATATGGACCACACCGCCGACGACGACGAACGATGACGATGCTCCAGAGGTGACCGACGTAGAGATGAGAGTGGCGGTACACAGGCTGATTATCAAAAAATACCGCCCCAGGACCCGACGGCTTACCTAGGAAACCCTGGGTCCTGGCCTTGGAGACTCTCGGGCCTTGATTAAGAAGGCTCCTAAGCGCATGCTTGGAGAGGGGCCAGTTCCCGCTTCGTTGGAAGATGGGGAAACTGGTCCTCATAAAGAAGCCGGGGCGCCCTGCGGATTCTCCGTCCGCTTATCGGCCCATCGTGCTGCTCGACGAGCTGGGCAAGCTCTTTGAAAGAGTCATTGCAAACCGCCTCGTTGGGCAGCTGGTGCGGGTGGGGCCGGATTTGGCGGAGAGCCAGTTTACCTACCTCTGTCGTGTGGTGGAAGTCTATCTGATGGACAGGGCCGTCATCTACTCCGGTCACCAGGGATTATGGAACCGGCAAGAGATGTCGTGTCGTGTCCCACAGGGATCGGTCCTGGGGCCGCATCTGTGGGACATCGGATACGACTGGGTGCTGCGCGCCGACCTCCCTAGCAGCGTCAGCGTAGTGTGCTACGCTGACGCCCTGGGCGTCGGGAATCCCGGGCGGATTTCCCGCCACCGTAGGCGCGGGCTTGCGGATGGTGAGCAATGGGTAGCTCGCCGTCCTATAACGATCAGGCCCGGGTCAAAGGCGCGTTGTGTTCCACGCGGGCCTCAAAGCGATGTCAGCACAGGTGTAGGTCCACTAGGGTCGATGCCTGCCGGGGTCGTGGGAAAGTCCGGAAGGGATACCGAGGCCTCTGGCAACACAGGCAACAGAAAGAACATGGGTGGGTTTTAGTCAGTAAGAGTCTGACTGTCTGACACACCCTCTCGCTCCGCCCAGAGCGGGAGTAGTTATTTGATAATTTCCCATTTAAAAAAAAAGATGATGCAGAGACAAAACATGGCAGGTGCAACGTAAGAGATAGATAACTCGAAAAAGAATAAATACTAATACATAGATCCATACATATAAACAGAATAAACTTGGTCAGGTGAAATAACAGAAAAATACTATCAGGCACATGGCTTGTTACACTAAAGCTCATCAGTCTAGCTTCTTATAACATAGATGTAATTCATAATGTCGATTTCATAAAAATAGTTAAAAAAAACGATTGTAAGACAGTTTTCGCCATGGTTTTCTAGCTATATTTCCCTTTAGCTTAGCTAAGATTACTACAGCTAAAATGTCCAAGTTCTGACTGACTTATCACCACACCATTCCCCCAGATACGGCGGCTGGAAAGCCATGAACTTCTGCACGATGTCGGCGGCGTGCGGGGGCGCGCGCGCGCACGACGCGGGCGCGGGGGGCGCGGGGGGCGCGCCGCACGACGCGCGCGCCAGCCTGTACTGCTGGGCCGCGCTGGGCGCGCACGCGCGGACGGCGCCCAACCACGCGCGCGCGCACCACCATGCGGCGCTGCTGGCTGCCTACTGCGCGCTAGCGGCCTATGGACATCTGCTTACGAATACTAGTAGTAACAGGTATGTGATCTCATAATAAACTAGTTTTCTACCACGCATATATCTACCGCTGCGCCGCATTAGGTCGCGAAAGGTCCTAATTACTATTATGCTCATTAACTGTGTAATATTTAAGGCAATATCCGCTAATTGCACGTCCATTAAATTTACTTCCCGATTAAAAGTAATGCTGTCTCTCTCTCTAACGGAACGTTTCAGAAAGTGGGATAATTGGGAATTAAATGTAATGCACTTACGTGCAACTAGCAGTAAGAATGTTAAATATGTTAGTGGTCGATTGCTCCCCGTTTTCCGTTGGTATTCATCAACAACTTTGCTAAAGAGACCAACGAGAAACTCAGCATGACGCCTGTATTCCCTGAAGTTTGGGGAGAGATATACCTTTAGTACCTACATTTCACCAGTAATTTTATGTACCATGTAACATGTAATCCTATCAATTCGGAAATTTCGAAAATAAAACCCAGCTTTATCAACGTTGATCCATTTTTATGCTATGCCCCAGAAAGCAAATTTAATGGCTCTCAAGTGATTAAACCTCTATTATATATTAAAAAAAAAACTAATTATAACACTCTCAAAACGGTGAACTCTCAAACGTTTTGACATCGTGAGGAAACTGGCATGTCCTAGAACTGAAAATTCTCAAGACATGTGACATCTACCAACCCGCACAGGACACGCGTGAGGGATGTGGCCTCTGTCCCAGAAGTGGGAAAATTATGGGCTAATTATGGTTATGGAAATTATAACAACAAATAAAACTCACTTATTTGAACCTGTTTTGGTTATCTCTTAAATACTTCAGACTAATCAGACTTTCAAAAAGTACTTTAAACAAACTAAAACCCTTAAATACACAAAAAACATCCATTCCTCAGGTTCCCCGACACACCTGAACAAGAGTCTCGGTAATACACCACAGCACATCACATGTAAGTAATACTCAGCGCGTTGTGTGTACGTCCGTGCCTACCCCGCTGCTATACGTCGTGAAAGTCTGCTCCACAAGCCATGCACGACCAATGTATACCAGGATAGGCCAGTGAACAGTTAAGTCTCCTATGGTCATATAAGTCTTTTTAGACCTGCCAATAAGGATAAAACTGTCTTATATAGCAAATATCTCTGTTATATCATTGATAAGGCTTTTTGAGAGTTACAGGAATGTCGGTACAGGCCCAGAGAATAGTTTGAGGGCCTTTGGTTTATATGAGACCTGTGTGGCACTGTAATACTGCCTAATATGTAAAAATCTATGTTTTACCATTGATAAGGCTGTTCAAGAGTTGATAGTTGCAATCAAGCCAGCTTATTACGAACAAAACATTAGTTTTTGAAGGGAATTTGGTGGTTTAAGCTCGATTGGAACGTCGCATGTTCATTTAAGCCGATCTTGATCAGAAAATCTCGCACTAAATTGTAGAAGTGAACAATTTGAGGCCACTCAGACGTTTCTATATACATCTATCAAAACATCAGTTTTTCTGATGCCTGGTAAATCTGATCAAAGTTTAATTAGATATTTCTAGAGCAATGTGAACGTTTATATGTTACTCAAACAATAATAAGTGTATTTTTTATGTGAATGTCTCGTAAATTGTTAATCTAACTTATAGTACACATGTTTTCATGTAATGAACAAACAGACGACTTGCATAAGTCTATTGTTTTAGTAAAAGAGTTTTAAGTGACGGCGGGTAGTGATTTTTATACTGTTCAAATTAAATCAAAAATGAGATCGAATGATGTTGATTTTGTGTTTATCTGACTCATATACCATTTAATATAAAAACACACAACACAATAGAGAGTATATTGTGTTACAACTGTGTGTCTGTTGTGTAGACTTACAACATAACTGAAACCATGCATTTCTGCTTACCCCTTTAAAGTATACAGGCGTCATGTTCTGTTATGTTATGATTGAAATAACGTACACGAACAAACCCTGAACAAATATTATTAAACCATATTAGGGGGATAAAATGGTAAGGTACGGCTGTTGAATCATAGCCGGTCCGAACTTTGCGCAGAAGGCTGTGCAATAACATTTTTTAGGAACCAAATGGTGACATGACACGAGGGTGAGAAAGATGCGCGAAGTTCCGAGAGCCTATGTTCAGACCGGCCAAGACTCATCGGCAGTATTGTATTGTAATAAAATTGTCTTATAAATGTAGTTGTGATTTCGTTGTTATTTAACTTAAGTTTAATAGGCTTGTTTATAATCATGTTAAGAGATTATTGGGTTTTACTAATATTTTCTTAAAACACAGTTAAATAATGCATGTTTTTTTCTTTAATATGCACAAGAAAAATAAAATATCTTCTACCCGCCCGCCGTTGCTTAGCCTCGCCTTTTTATACACAGTAACACTATAACAGTAATTCAATTCTATACAAAAAATTAAAATATACACTTACATAAAAATTAAGCAGAAATAAAGAATAACTAGAGTAGATAACTTATAATCGTATTTTAATATGTACTCAACATTGGTGCGTCGAAATTCCTATACATTAAAGATGTTTTTGTATTGAATTGATTAACGGTTTACTTAGTTGACGGTATCCAATAGTTTAGTTCATAGTGGGTTGTTTCAGATTGTATGCTCAAATAACAACAATAAAGTAGCGAATGTCGAAGGAAATTATTACAAATTAAATGCTTTTTCTTATGAAATAAGATGTGGTTGTGTACTGAGATATTAACGAAGGATTCAGTGGATTTTTCAAGCATTTTTTATTTTGCCGGCCATGTTTTTCAAACCTTTTTTTGCTTTTAGTCAGTTTTTTTTAACGAGTTGAAACTTTCCATGTCATATGGTTAACATAAATTATCACATTGTCAAATATACAGGCAAAAACATAACCCTTCTTTGCCGTCGGGTAAAAAGTACCCTTAACACAAGTTTTAATTCGATAAAATTATACTACTTGTCAAAAGTCGGAGCAAAAATGTTTAGGTCAGAAATTATTACTAACGGCCCAATTCTCAAAGGCAACTTAACTTTAAGTCGCACATAAGTTTCATGTTGTTTCTGTCACTTTTAGGTGTATTTGTAGCGATGAAAGAAAGAAAAGAACGAAAGAAAAGTATTATATTTGGGACACGCACATACAAACGTAAAAAAGGAGCATTTAAAGACACAAAATTAAAATTAAAAAAAGACCCGTGCGAGGCCAAAAGGTTCCTACCTCAGCATAATGCTGCAATATTTAAAAAACAAATACCGCAGCGCTGGTATTCTGATAGGTCTCGGTGACGGTAATACTACTAAAATCGACTTAAAGTTAATTGTCAATAGAGCAAGACACATGTTGAATGGCTAATGGTTTACACGGGTCGATTTTCGCCGTGCAGCTGGCTAGCTACCCCCATAGCTACCCCATTTAGAAAGTCAACTGAAATCGCAAGCTTATTCGGTAATTTTATCGACAATTTTGAGCAGAATCTTTACGGCCCACTTGCACCACAGTTCAGTAAATTAGTATAGCGTGAAACTTATTTAAAACACCATTCTATCTCTGTAATTTTCAAACGATTGACTGAAACAGAAGCATGTATCGTTTAGCGTTGAATTTATTTAATGATAAGTGGTCGCTTTCGAATACGAATTTAAGGGTCGATTTTAGTCACCCGCCGCAATCGGCCTGTTATAGCAACATAGCATTATGCTGAGCGATGGTTGTTTTGCTTGGATGTGACGCATATTTCCCCATAACTTGTTCCTTTTGTGTTTGCGTGCTTTCTTTGCGTCATGTTCACTGCAAATAAATGTATTTTCTTTCTTTTCTTTACTACGTTTATCAGTCCGTTTCCAAGTTGGTTGATTAGTCAGACTTTCCTTGCCTCATCGATCCAGGGTCTATAAAAAAACATATTCTATAAAAATTCAAGAGAAAACTACACAGAACTAAACCAGATGATTAAACTTTGCACGTCGAGTGCTTCCGGCAAAAGTCGATATCAACTCGAAAGTAAATAATTGGCGTTTTCGATTATAGTCACCTACTGTCCAGTCGATTTGCTATTTACATGCTTAATTTTTGCCGTAATCGACCCGTGGAAATATTCCAATGTTATTATGAAAATCAGTGTCTTAAAAAGATTCGTAATTTCTGGCCTCAGCATTAAAAATGACCCGGAAAAACTCTCAATAACCATTATTTATAAAATTTAGACGCAGTGCAATAGATGTTTTACGCATTTAAAATATATATTTATATTTATTTTATTTTTTCTAGTAATGTTTAATCGTCTATGGAGATATTTTGACAACGTCAGTGTTTTATTTTCTAATTAAATTATATAGGAATGTATTGTGTATAGTTGTATTCGTCGGGACGACGAGTGACATCGGCATATATTTTTTTAGCTGACTGTACTTGCATGGGTAAAGTAGTACAATTCGGTTGTAAGTGAATGTTAAATTAGCAAAAATATTATTTAAAATTTTGCTCAAACTATGAATGTTTGTAGATTGTTTCCAACTACTTTAGTTCAATTATAAAATTGAATTTATGAATAAATTATCCGTTGTGACTAATCAAAGTAAAATAACACTTATATTAATGAAAATAAAGTACATATTAGAAATACTATGCCCACTCGTCCCTCCGACACGTGTAATTCCTATTAAATGAAGTTATGGTCCAGTATTTTTTATTATAATAATTGTAATCTAGTTATTATCGATATAATTGTGAAGACTGCTTATTAGTGGTTCGTCAATTAAGATGTAATCGATTCCGTTTGGGTTCTGTGGTGGTATTACCAAGTTATGAGGATCTCTAGTATCGTGGTCGCAAGTTTCTGCGACCAACGGTCGTGGTCGTATATTTCTGCGACCAGAAGTGGCGGTCTGATGTCTGCGAGGTCCTTAGTGTCCCTTTACACGGTCCAACATGAATATTATTATGTTGTGTGTTGGCTCATTGGGTTCGGAACCGTCTTGAATGTTGTGAAGTGATCGAGATAGAACAAAGTAAAAATTGTACATTTCCCTATTAAGTGTTCAACACTTATCCATAGAAATAATGTAATTTAGTTCTCCCATAGTCATAGTCGCTATTGTCATAGCTCAAAAAATTATGAAGATTTTTTTTTTCAACATTTTTGATCACTTCACAGGGCAACGAAGAGAAAGTTAGAGAAAAGTAAAAGTAAATGTATTTAGAATGTGAATATGGCGGGTTTTGTTTGTGCGCTAAGGTCCCGTGCGTGCCATTTTAGGCTTAGATAAATATACGCATAGATAGTTTCAATTATATTGCCCTATAGACTTAGGTAGGTATGCTGGATTTTATTAGATACGTTTCCCTCTTTCATTTTAGCCTTTTAGAGCAAGTGTGACATATTTTTTTACTTTACTTCTCTGCCGGCTCTTTCTTTAAAAATCCCACCCTGAAAACTTTATTGAAGTGAGTTGTCCTTCCGTCTGAAGTAAGTGCCGATGCACACGATGCATAGCGGCGGCGGCGCGACGCCGGAACGGTTTCGCTACGGCGTCCTACATACAAATATCCATGGTATGCCACACGGTGTGTTCCGGTGTCGCACCGCACGTATACCGGACTTGCAACCCGCGAGACGAGCCGAGGAGGGGACAGGGGCGTACGCGTTGTTACGCCGGAGCGGACCCGCTCAGTTGTTTGTGCGACAGAAGGGCACACGCTTGTTTCGGATTTTTTGTAAATATTTTGACGGGTGATGACATAACGTTCATTTGCGAGAAGCTTGACATAATTCAGAAAGAGTAGTTTTTGGGTATGATGAAAAGTTTTAAAGCAGCGGTAAGAATGCGACGAAATATAAAGTCACACCTCTCTAGCTCCCTCATTTTTAGTTCATCTCATATACACCAACGGTAGAGGCTACTGCAGCCAACTCAAAATTGCTGATTTTTTTGTTGTCGCGCTTTTTGCCAAGCCGCCGCAACTCATCGTGTGAACAGGCTATTAGGGATTGACACTATTTACACTTCATACTCACTTCACCTAAGTTCTCAGGGTGAGATTTTAACAAAATAGATCGGTTGGTCATATTGTACTGATCCCCATGCATTTTGATGCTAATCATGAACAATTTAATTATTTGCGGTTATTATTATTATTACATTTTCATAGCAAGTACAGTTTGAAGTATTTGTAAGCGCATTTATTTTGCATAGAAAACAGATTGGATAAATTGTTTTTCGCGCAAACATCCCCGCCTGTCGGTTAACCAAAGATGCGCGTATGTATAGTATTTAACGATGGTAGGTCAACGTAGGCAACTGAGTGTCGCAGCTACTTAGAATAACTAGATTAAGGTTATCCTACTCTGTAATTAACTGTTATATATATGTGTGAGGGCTGTGGTCGGGGTATAGTAAAAAAATAAGTTCATTTCATAAAACATTATAAAGTGTTGATAAGATTTTATAGACTGATTTAACCGATCGCGGACGCGAGACTTTATGACGTCAACTGGTTCCCCCTGCCCGCGCGCCGACAATTTACGACAACACGAACAAAAAACGATCCCATGCTAAGTGGGCAGACTGTAGGCACTATAAGTAAACTTATTTTCGTTCGTAAATAAACATACCGCCTTATAATAATTATTATAATTATGGTCTGAAAAGATAAACATAGTCTGAATCTTCTTTTTAGTGACGATATTCTTCAATAGTTAACCTATTGAACGGCCCAGTCGGATTATTACGATAAGTTTTCCTGCCCGTGCCGCCTTAGACGTATTTATACGACTATAAATTTAATGACAAATGATTTTTATTTCTGTAAGTAGGTTTGTACAAAAACTTACACGTCAATCATATCGTCGTAGTTATTTATTTGTCGATTTAAGAGCTGGGCGCTGGTGGCACGGCAATTGATATAAAGCCGAGGGGTCAATAGGTACATAGTAACGCAGAAATAAAATCGAATTAGATTACACGTGTGATACGTTTGCAAGGTTCGGTTTTTCAATTTAATTAATCTTCAGCCCAATCCGAATAGACTTTGATGATTATATTTTTTACTATATCCTGTTAAATGCAACAGCTAAACTCACGTTAACATTTGACATAATATCGTTTAGATTTAATCTTCGGCTCAATTTCATAATCTTTTAGATGCAACACATTATTTTAAAAATTAAACTCAGTCATACACTTGCACATTATGTAATGTTTATTTCAACATTAAACATTTAATATTTACGACAAAATGTTGCAGGGTATTGTCATGCAATCATGGACTGTCATTTACGATATTTTCTAACGTGTCTGGTTTGTGCAAGTTTTGAAAATTAACTGTTTTTTTTTAGTATAAACAAGCTAGGGTTAAATGGTTCTGAATCCCGCTCACACCAACATAAACTTTTATGTTGATGGCTTATGTTGGTGTGGGTTCGTGAGTTCTGGGCCTAACTACATTACGACTATGTGTACTGTGTGAATGTAGTAAGTAAATTTTTGTCACTCATATTGTGTAGAATAAGCCCTATTACACTTTATATCGATATTACAAGTATTAGTTGACTAGATAACTCAACCGTTTAGTCAAATAGTGTGACTTGATGTGTAAAATCTTTCCTCTCGCTTTCCGTGGGAGAGATTTCGTGAAAAGGGACGAAAGCGTATAGACAGGAAGTGACAGCTTGAGCATTTTAATAGCATGGAATTAGTAAGTACTTTATGGAATAAGTAAGTACTATACAAGGTGTCGTTTTGCATTCTCGTCAAATTCAAGGAGATAACTATGCTAATGATTCTCGACACGAATCAGTAATAAAATAGGCAGGACTTTTTTTTCTTCAAATTTTCGGAAATCGGCACGCATGTTAAAACGCGACCCGTGTGATACCGCACTGTAACTGCCCTTTTACACACACACTACCGCATACGCAACGGGGTGATCTGTTCTGTGAAAGTGGTGTATTCTAAAATACTGTCAAACTGAAATACCTAAAAAAAAACAAGTATATATTAATTATTGAGCAGGTATCGTAATTTGATTTGATTATACATGTCTTTCATAGCAGCCTCCTGAAATTTGAGGATGTAAAACGACACCTTGTATAGATTGTAAATGGTCTATTACTAGTGGTCGCCCACTGGTCGAATTTCGACCATTTGGCGACCAGTAGTAATGAATAATTATTCAGTATTTAGTTTGTTTTTAATTCTGAGGTTAATTTCTGTCGCTGCTCAGTTGCTTATTACCAAGGTGAGATGTCAGATGTTACACATCTCACATATGCGACTACTGTAAGGCTCGCTCGTTTTTTGTTCTGTATTCTTGAAGCTTGAAACAAACTCAATAGTTGTTTAGTCAACTAATAGTTAGAAATCACATATTTATATAATTCAAGAAGAATGCTAGAGTAAAAACTAAATGTTCCATGTTGTACGTACGCCCGAGACAAGTGTTGCTGTAGCTTTTAAGATGTAAAAATGTTGCAAGGTTTTTAATAATGACGATATTAAAAAAAAGTAATTATTATCCGTAATGCCGCCTTCTTAAGAACTGTATTGTGCCAATTTTTAATACTTCCCTGTCCAATTGACGCATTCCATAATTTTGTTTTTTTTCGTTTTCCATGTGTGTTGTCCTCATTAAATTAATATTTTGGCCGCAAGCATTACTTTTTACGTTTTGCTTGCAACATTAGTTGACACGTTCAAAATTCGTGGTTAGTTGTACGTAAACCGACGAAATATTGCTAATTTTTTTTCTATATTTTTGTTTTTTGGATTGTTGCGATAAAGAAGGATAGTTTGTTTTCATGACATCGACAAGAAATCTATGATTCACTCTACTAACACAAATAGTCCTTAATTTTGTATTTAGTTTGTAAGCAAAGTGATTGTACTGTTTAATTTTTGTATAGAAAGTGCATGATGACTTGTTTTTGAACAAAATGTTAATCGATATTTCCATATTGTTATAGTACTCTTCCTACTACTCTGTAACCATGCCAAGCCAGCCCTGCAGTCTCGATATATGTAGATAGCAATCGCTTTAGGGCCGAATTCGGTCGCAAAGTCCTAATGTGATTTTATCGTGCTTGTCAAGCAATTTTGACTGTCTAAGGACCCCATTAGGACTTTGTGACCGAATGTGATCGTAAAGCGATCGCTATTTCTGTCGAGACTGCAGCCACTGACTGGAACGACACAAAAAAGCATTCTTTACAGAAATAAGTTACTACTTATTTCATGCAAAGATTGCTCTTTTCGGGTGTCTCTTAAGACAACGCTCACTAGACTGATTTGTGAAAGTATCCTCTAGTTTTTGCAGCATTCTCGCGTGTCGGATCCGGCCATATGGTACGGAATAGTGGGAAGATGCCTTTATAATAAAAACTATGTGAACTGGTCGTACTCATTGATACAGCACTAATAGTTACTAAAAAGCACAAAATATGTTTTTATTGTAAACTTTGAGTACTATTTTATCCATAACACTTAATATTATGTACAATCGGGTGCGCTGGATCGCATTTTTTTGTACAGTCAGCCGCAAAAATTATGCAAAGTAAAATAAAAATTGTGAAAATAATGATGCGTGCAGTACTTTTATAATTTTATTATACTTTGTCTTTATTTTTCGAGTTGACTGTACCCAGTTTTAGTTTTATTTATTGGGAACTATCATGTACAGTTTTTTTTTTTAATCGAAAATTGTTTAATTGTGTACACTTTTGTTTAAGACATCACACTGTAATGTAAATCTTACGAAGACTTATTTATTTTTTATGTAACCGCCTGTATTATTTCAATTGTAAAAATATATAAGAAATTATCTATATTTCTGTTTTATTTATTGCTTTTACAAGATTTTTAATCCTTTAGGTTACACATCGTTCCTGAGGTCACAATTATTTACCGAACCGTTAATATTCAGGGTACAACGGCGGTGTTTTCTCTAATAGCGATTCCACCAAAAACATTTCATTTAAAGTAGGTTGCCAAGACTCTACTCACTTATGGGTTTCACTGTTAAAAAGTTATCAGCATGTCGATTCTGTAAAAACCTCACCGTGAAAACTCGTGTGGAGTGAGCTGTCAGTGTCATCCCACTGGTGCTAGGGAGTGACCAAGCATTACATTTATAATCATAATCGAGATTTTAATAATATTTTTATGCTAATTCTATTGATCATTTTATATTATTTCAAAACTAGTATTTAAGTGTTGAAACGTTACTATTTAGGTTTTTTTAAAATAAAATAGTAAAACAGAAATTCAGTCAGAAACTCAATTTTGTTTTTTTTATTCCAAAAGGTTTGGTAATTTTCGCAGCCGCCATCTTGCTTTTTAGATCTGACCTCACTATCGGCTTTAACACCCCCGAAAACCATGAAAACGACACCCATGATGTAAAATCTGTACATTCTCGCAGCCGCCATCTTGCTTTTTAATTTTGACCTCACTATCGGCTTTAACACCCCCGAAAACCATGAAAACACACCCATGATGAAAAATCTGAACATTTTCGCAGCCGCCATCTTGCTTTTTAATATTGACCACATTATCGGCTTTAGCACCCCCAAAAACCATGAAAACGACACCCAGGATGAAAAATCTGAACATTTTCGCAGCCGCCATCTTGCTTTTTAATTTTGACCTCACTTTCGGATTTAACACCCCCGAAAACCATGAAAACGATACCCATGATGAAAAATCTGAATATTTTGACAGTCGCTATCTTGCTTTTAGATTTGACCTCAGAATCGGCTGTAACACCCCCGAAAACCATGAAAACGACACCCATGATGAAAAATGTTTGTAGCCGCCATTTTGGATTTTGGTGGTAAAGTCAAATTTTTGTTTGTCGCGCATTTAAAAATAATAAACGGAATTTAAAAAAATACTCAACTTAGCCTCACGCGCAAGCGCGGCGTGATCTTATCACTTCACCCGATTCTCGTAACCGTAGTAACCACCCGCGCCGAAGTGAATCGGCTAGGTGAAGTGAGTCGGTAAGCGCGACGCGCGGGTGTCGTGATCTTATCACTTCACTCGATTCTCGTTGCCATAGCAACACCACTTGGTCTGAGTGAAGTGAGCCTAGCCGTCCGCCGGCCGGTGCGCGCGCTGCGCGACTGTCAGTTGAACTGTTGAATTTTGTTATAGTATTGATGACGGTGATTTTATGGATATTATTTTATTATTGGCAACGCGAAAATAAAATATTAGAAATGTACTTATTAAATAACCCGCACGTTTTTTATTCAAATGGCTTATGTACACAGACTCACACATCGTTTAGTTAGGTTTCCACATAGTTTGTGAGGGGATAATTTCTATGGACCGTCAGCCAGGCACACTTTTAGCACTCGATCACTTGACACACTCGGTTATTTCTTCTTATTGAATAGATTTGGTTAATAACAACGCTGAATAATGTCGCACAGTCTTTACTCGACTCAATGCACTATCGCTTCTTCAAAACACATCGCGCTTGGGTCATGAGATTGCGTTTATTTATTCAGTTAACTGATTATGATCAATAGAATTATCATAAATATATAAAAAAATCTCGATTATGATTGTAAACGTAATCCTTGGTGCATCCCTAGTATTAGGTGGGATGACACTGACAGTTCACTCCACGGCCACTTCACTTAAGTTTTCACGCCTAGCTATCTACCTATCTCTACAAATCTTACATCTTGGTCAAAATGTATGCTTGGCCGTTCCGCGGCCATCGCACACACACTCCGATGGGCTTATGGTAAAAAATTAAGTCACTGGTCTTGTTGTGTTACGAAATAGTTCAATGGGACAACCAAGTGTTATCCGTAAGAAATACAGACTGGCACCGCCTTTTATGCGGTCCAACCCGCATAAAGGGCGGTGCCAGTCTGTATGGGGGTGAATTGTACAAATTTCTTATTTTTTTTTTGTTGTCAGTGTGCAAATCCTAGCCTGCGTACCAAATTTCAGCTTTCTAGGACTTCGGGGAGTGAGGTTTTTTTAAGTCAGTGAGTCAGTGAAGAAATCGACGTATTTTAGATAATATTAATAAAATCTGCTTAGTGTCGAGAGTAAAATCCAACAGTGTTTTTGCAACGCGCTGGGAGGCACTCTATTGGATTCTCTCAACACCGAGAGTTGAAAATCCAGTGTGTGGTAAAATCCCGACGAGATATGTTTACGTGCGTGCGAACGTGGGCTAAGAGAGGCCAGCTTATACTGGTTTAGTTATCACTGATGTACTCTACGGCTTACTGTACCTACCTATTGTGACCTTACGATAAGGCGGTCAGAAACTAGAAAAAAACTGACCAAGTGCGACAGACCACACACAATGAAGGGTTTCGTAGTTGGGATGAATTTATCCCAAGAACAAACTTAACATTGAGGTTGAAAAACATTTTCTCCCACACATTCTAACTGCAAATGTAAGTTGGTCGACTATTACTCGTTAACTTGAAAGCCTTCTTAGCTGTGATACCTATATAGTTTTCCTTTTAACTTCGTTATATATGCTAGTACCACTTTGTCCGCGACTTCATTTGCGTGGATTTCGTATCTTCGCCTACAAAGTTCTACTTTCCACTCCTTTTAAAGATAGTTTTCGATGATGATTGCGATCTTTTTATTCACTGACTTCAATAAAAGGAGGTTATCATTTCGATACGTATGTATGTAATATTATTGGAACTGCAATATATTCACATATGATAATTAGGGCTTCCAAACAAATATACATTTTTTTTCAATTTTCGCAAAACTTTTTGAGTATCCCACGTACATTCGTACGTACGTGGGATACTCAAAAAGTTTTGCGAAAATTTAAACAAATGTTCTATAGGTAAATATTTTTTTATTAAATCTTTTCAAAGTACACTCCACTAGCCTCTATACAAAGTTTCATGCGTCTGAATAAGTTTTCGAAACACTTTTTCCAGTCCGCCGCAGACACCTCGTTTACAGCCTGCTCGAACGCTCATAGCGCATCTTCCGGCGACGAAAATTGTATCCCTTTGAGCTGTATTTTTACCCGACTGCCCCAGAAGAAGGGTAATGTTTTTCGAGAGTATGTATGTCTATTTCTTTGGCACGCTCTGTAGCCTAAACGGCTTGATGGATTTAAACATGTAATACGAGGTGTCGTTAGATTTGTCTAAATTGTGAAAGTCACATAGGTATATTTATGTATTGCATCTTCAAATACAAGACTGGAAGCCGACCCCAACATAGTTGGGAAAAGGCTAGGCAGATGATGATGATCTGCCAATACAAAAAAAGGGAGGGGAAGGTTTTTTTTAAATAAATTACAACAATATTGATATCAAGTAACAGCTGGTAATGAATCAATTCTGTAAAATACTAAAAAGCTAAAAATAAAACAAATTATTTAAAAAACAAAAAAACCCTACTGCAAAAACACAACTGAAAAGAGGAAAAAACAAGCATTATAAATTTATAGTCTATAGAATTTTAGTATCGCCGCGGGGGACAAACAAAAGTTACACCTAATTTCAGTGGTTTGTGCCTGCGATACTAAAATTCTAAATTATTTTCAGGATTAAAATGAAGTCACACGGTGCTAGGTAAGGGCTGTAAGGAGGGTGACCCAGGAGTTTGACCAGCGTGCTGTCCAGGAAGTCCCTCATTTTAAGCGCGGTGTGCGAAGGCGCGTTGTCATGGTGGAACAGTAGCCCGCGGAGCCCTGTGTTTGGCCGATGTTTTTCTGCCAAGCATTTAGTAGTATACCATTCAGCGCTGACACTTTGGTTCCGTAAAGGAATTGACACTAAGTAGCCTATCAAATTGAAAAAGCTCGCGCTTAAAATCTTCTCCCCGTTTCTAGATCGCTTCACTTTGGTAGGCGTTGATTCGTTTTGAAACACCCAAACCGTCGACTGGTGCTTCGTTTCTGGAGAGTATTGATAAATCCAAGACTCATCACCCGTAATGACGTCGTAAACATGCCGAGACGAGCCTGCTTCAAATTTGTTTATCATATCATGGCACCATTCCACCAGGGCCTGCTTCTGAGTATCGGTGAGGTTGTGCGGCACCCAGCGTAAAACTATCCTCCTCACGCGAAGAAGCACGTGTAGGTGTGTGTGTGTGTGTGTGTGTGTGTGTGTGTGTGTGTGTGTCTTGATACGTTACTGGCCCATTGTCATGAATTAATTTTTTCACTGCTACCACGTTTTGTTCCGTAACAGCCGTCAAAGGCCGACCACTTCTTTCTTCATCCCCCAATGTTAGTCGACCGCACTTGAATTCGTTATACCAACGATATATTTTTACTTACAAAAAATCATATTTTCAAAATAGATTATAACTGTACAGTCTCTCATACATAAAAACTTTTTTTCGTAATACTTTCTAAGTGGCCTGGGTATGTACTAAAACGAAACTATAAATCGAATTGTGACAATTTCTTTTATTGGCTTACATTTTTTCAACTTAGGGCACAGTTTAAGTTTCATCAAAATCGGTTCACTAGTTTTCAAAATAAGGACTAATACGTGTAAGTGTGACGGCCTGGCTTATTGAAATGAGCAACTGATGTGGTGTCAAAGGGAAAAATCTCAAAATCTTGTTCAAATTCTAGTGCATGTAAGAAAAATCAACATAATAGGTTGGGGAAAAAGTATCTTCGCATTTTTTAAGAAAATTCAAAACATTTTTTAATGTAGTTTATTTACATTTAACTAAAGTATGTAGGTACCATTTTGTTCGATAACTTTTTGCCATCTTGTAGGTAGGGACATGATCCCATTGCTATAGAAATTTTGGGACTACTGATCAAAATACCGCGACAAGTGGTTTTGGCAGTCCTCTCGTACACTGCCTAAAGAATTCTGAAGAGACCGAAACAGGTGGAAATCTGAAGGGGCAAGGTCAGGACTATACGGCGGATGCATTACCTAACACCTCCCAGCCAATCTCTTAATTTTTGCTGAGTGGCTAAAGATGTGTGAGGTCTAGCGTTATCATGATGAAAAACCACACCCCTTCTGTTGATTAATTCCGGCCGCTTTCTCTCAACTTCTTGCTTTAATCTCATCAGCCCTTCCAATTCCACCACACACACAGCATCACCTTGTTGCGAGTTAACCGGCCGGCCTTTGACCACGACCTTTTTCGCACGTTCTGTTCTTGTCGTACGTGATCCACTTTTCATCACCAGTTATCAGGTTCTTCAAAAATGGTCCGGTTTCATTACGTCGTAATAAAGAATCACAAATGAGTACACGGTTCATTAGGTTTCTTTCAGTGAGCTCGTGTGGTACCCAAATATCGAGCATTTTTGTGTACCCAGTTTTTTTCAAATGCGCCAAAACTGTTTTGTGGTCAATTCCCAGTTCTTCAGCTACGTCGTAACTACTGATATGCCGATCTTGCTCCACTTTTTCAAAAATGGCATCCATTTTATCCGTAATAGGGCGACCAGAGCGACGTGCATCTTTGACATCAAAATTTCCGGATTGAAAACGCTTAAACCAAATTTGTGCTACTCTCACAGACACTGCACTAAGTCCATAAACATCGCAAATTATAATAATTATGATAATCCACAAAAAATAAAATGTGTAGGTTAATATTCGATTAAGCGTAGGGCTGTTCGCTCACACTGCGGTATTTTTCGTACTTTTAGCAATTTTATACCCGTCGTAACTTCTAAACCAGCCTTTCCCAAAGTGGACGATAACGCCCCCTTGTGGGCGCTGCAGGCCTAAAGGGGGACGGTAAGCGACCCAGACAAAAAATGGGGGCGTTATGGCTTGGGGGGCGATTTGTAATTTCATCTAGGAGGACTCTTAGGCACCGACTGAGCTCTCGACTCACGAGTACAACTTGTGAACATCAAGTAATATTAATTAAGAGAACTCGGTTCGATATTTCTCTCCGCGTAGTTCATATATAGCTGTCCTGTTTTATTGAATGAATAAAATAAAAATCATGTCAATCGGTCGCTCCGTTTCGAAATGTAAGTAGACACAAACAAACAAATAAAAAGGCAACAGACACACTTTCGCATTTTAATAGTTATTAGTGTTCCTAGATAGGTAATTTTCGTAGATAATAGACCGTGGGCAATCATGTTTTAACAAGTTTAAAGTTAAGTTAAGTTTAACAACCCGATTTGTGCATTCCTGTAACAATCGGCAGGTTCATAGAATACTTGTTCTTACTTGTGGATTACGATTGAGCGTCGAATGAGATAAACGAGTTTATGCATATTTGTCTTATTCCTGTCGGTGCGTACTGCTTATGCAATCCTATATTTATTTTATTTCCATTTGCGGTTTCGCGCGTAATAGATAAGCAGTACTTAAGTTCAACACTTACGTATTTCACAAAACAAAACAATGTCAGAAAAAAAAAAATGTGTAAAAAAGAAGAGACGGCAATACTGTACAGAATATATTGAATTCGGATTCATTAAAAATCCCTCAAATCTATCGTCGCCTTTTTGCCTTCTATGTCTAAAAACATTTTCGAATGAGGCAATGAAGCCTTCAAGACTGCAAGATTATTTGAATAAAATGCATCCAGATAAGAAGGACAAGAATGTAGCATATTTTCAAGACCTAGAGAAGAAGCATAATACTCAGCCAAGTGTAGCAAAACTTATCGGCGGCTGCTAATCAAGATGACGACGGACTTCGAGCTTCGTACAATATCTCTTTGTTAATTGCTCAAAAAGGCAAACCACACAACATCGGAGAAGAGTTAATTTTGCCAGCAATAAAGGAAGTAATAACTACTGTGCTTCATAAACCGGCCGCAGATATTATCCGAAAAAATCCTTTGAGTAATAATTCTGTGCAAAGACGAATTGATGAAATGGCTGAAAAAATTGAAGAATCATTGCGCAATCATCTGAGGACTAGTGAATTCTGAATTCAGCTCGATGAGTCCACTTTACCTACTAATCAAGCATTGTTGCTGTCTTACGTGAGGTTTATTAAAGATGAAAAATATGTGAAGAACTATTGTTTGCTATGAATTTAGAGACAAAAGGCGAAACCATATTCAATACATTGGAAAAGTTTTGTGATGAGAAAGAGATTCCCTTGAAAAATTTTATATAAGTTGCTACGGATGGCGCTCGGCGACTTCATAGCGTACTTAAAAAAATAAAATTTCAGATGTCCTTGTTGTACATTGCGTTATTCATAGACAACATTCGGTTGTTAGTGAACGACTATTTCAGTCACTGCAATATGTCTTCAACGGAGTCATGAAATCCGTAACAGCTCTGTGAATGATAAATTATTTCATCAGCTTTGTGTTACTAATGACGACAATTTCAACCGTTTGGTGTTTCATTCTGAAGTTCGTTGGCTATCAAGAGGCAATTGTCGGACTCGATTTTACAACCTGTTTGACTCTGTGATAGAGTTTTTGGAAACTAAAGGTACAGAATTGCGCAACAAGCTCATTACACCAAAGAATGATAATAATATAGCTTTCATGACTGACCTGTATAAATTGTTCAACGACATGAATCTCCAAGTTGCAAGGCGATGAACTAAATTTAATTAAAACAAAAAATGTCGTTGCTGCTTTCGCAGCCAAACTGCTTCTACATAAAAAGAATATGGGCAGACGTGAGTTTCACATTTTTCCGAATTTATCAGTATCCTGCAGTAACGATGACTTTGTTTGCCTACTACAAACATTTGGAAAACCTCCACATTGACTTCACCGAACGATACCAGGACATTTTGAACTTGGAAATACCAGACTGGATGTTGGATCCCTTTTCAAATGTCAACACAGCAATATCACCTCACCTGGAAGAAGAACTTATACAATTGACAACGAACGAGGAAATAAAAATCAAGTAAAAAAAATGGCTACCAAGAATTTTGGCTACAAAGACCGATCCTGCAATTGTACCCTGGATTGTGGTCAATCGTTCAACGATTCTTGATAGCATTCCCATCGTCATATTTGTGTGAACGTGGATTTAGTGCTGTGGCAACGCTGCTTACTAAAAAGAGAAATCGTTTGCATGTTACCGAACGTGGCGTCTTGCGGCTGTTCTTGAGTAAATTGGAACCTGATATCAACGATGTAAACTTACTATGTAAACTTTACAGCATCAGATTCATCCTTCACATTAGTTTTTATATTAGAATCGATTATGTTTGTTTTATTTTGAATAAAAGGTACTCTGTCTGAATACTATAAAGTTGCGTTTAGAATGAATGTTTAATCTCCGCTAATATAGCTCACAATAATTAATTTAATTTAAAGATAAAGTAGTTTTTACGTAGGTGACAAAATGGGGGCGCTAAAAAGTAATTTATTCTCAAAGTGGGCAGTAGTTAAAATTTTGGGAACCCCTGTTCTAAACGAAAGGTCCGATTCGAATAATATAAAGAATTTCATTTACATGCACTTATACAAACAAATTTGTGTTGTTGATTTTTCAGATTCAGCATTTTCATATTTAATTATCTATGGATTGGCGCGCAATTCAAAAAAAAATTATTCGAAAGCCGTGTTAATTTAATTTCAAATTCAGTCATTTGTTTTTAGATAGTTTTTTGTTTTTGTGAAATTGTGGTAGTTTTAGGCGCCATGGATAAACTGAGCGCGCCTCAAAGAGATGTCATCAGCACAAGTGTAGGGGTGCACTAGGGCCGATGCCTGCCGGGGTCGCGGGAAATTTCGAAAGAGTTACCGAAGCCCCTGGCAACACAGGCAACGGAAGGAACACGGGTGGGTTTTAGTCAGTAAGAGTCTGACACCCTCCCGCTCCACCTAGAGCGGGAGAAGTTATTTGATCATTTCCCACCAAAAAAAAGGCGTTCGTCTCAGTGGGTGGACTCGGGTACAGCACCTAATCAGTGCGCTAAAAAAAGATCACTCGTAGGAAGATGATGGTGACTGTCTGGTGGACCAGTACCAGACCAGACTTGTACATCATAGCTTCGTACCGAATGGCACAACAGTGACGGCAGATGTCTATTGCCAAGAATTGCAAACAATGATGGAGAAGCTCACAATTCAACAACTAAATCTGGTTAATCGCTCTTCCCCATTGCTTCTCCACGACAACGTGCGAGCTCACACTTCACGACAGACCATCGCAAAGCTACAAGAGTTACAGCTGGAAGCTCTCCGTCACCCACCTTACTCACCGGAACTTGCCCCAACAGATTTATACTTTTTTCAAAATTTAGACAATTTTTGAAGTGGGAAAAAATTTAACACCCGGGAGGCAGTACAAAACGCTTTCGCTGACTTCATCACCTCCCGTCCGGCAGATTTCTACAGTAAAGGGATAAACAAACTGCCATCAAAATGGCAAAATTGTATAGATAATTTGGGCCAGTACTTTGCTGAAATAAAAAAATACCAAAATATTTATATTTTAAAATTTTCATACATATCTCCAATTTCATAGGGAAAGACCTAATATTATTATTAGTTATTATTATTATAGTATAGAAGTATAGATTGCCGTGATTTTTTGCATATCTCCATAACTTAACATAACATCACGCCGTGTTTCCCCGAAGGGTTGGGCAGAGGTGTACCTAAAGTACACCCACATTTCGCCAGTTATGTTTAACCCTTAAATGCCTGAATTTTCGATTTTAAATTAAAAAAATATGAAGATGTTCTTCTTAGAAGCTAGTAAATGGGAAAAATAATAAAAAAAATCTCAATAATATTTTAATTTATTTATTTTGAAAAAAAAAATTGGTATCGAGTTTGATACTTTAGGAATTACGTCAATAAAATTGTCACAATCTATTAGGTATGAAACATTGCAAAACATTGTTTTTTTTTTGTTGTCACGCAAGGAAACCTTACATTTTTTACACAACCACGATGTGAGTTTCCTACAACTTTCATATTTACACTTATTTCTAGAGTCTTGAAATATTGTTTCATGTCCGATACCATCAGAGCGAATGTCAGTCGACGGTACAACTTGTACCCCAGCCCGTGGTCTTTTGGGGGTTGTTACTGTTCGTATAGTCTGATCTAGGTGACTTGGTCTTCCTCGTTTATTATCTGCTCGACTTTGGTACCGGCACAAAGTGTCAGCTAGTTCCGTTCTGAAGTCGACTAACTTCATTATGTCTTTCTGGGCTTTTCCTTTTTTGATGCTAACCTTTTTGTAAACTACCCAAGAATTTATTATTGTCATATCAAATAGGTGATAGAACAGCATTACCAAACCAAGCACAAAAAGAAAAATATATCTCTAGGAGAAATATGTATGTAAGACGCTTTCAAACAGTCCGGAATACCTGAAGTATCAGAATCGATACCACGCAAACCACATTATTTTCTTCAAGCAAAATAGGCCATTGGTAAAAATACTTATATCATAGTATAAACGAGATACTCACCTATCGAAAATGTATTTTTATTTTACGGAAAACAAAACAGAAGCGAAGATTTATCAAGATATTTTTTTGCCTAAATAAACGGTCTTGATGAACGCGGCGGGAAAACAAAATGTCATATTTTTATTTCTACTTTTGACAGCTGACGTTCATTTTTTTATTTCAAACTTGAAGAATAATAGCCAATAGTAACAAACATACAGTATAATTTAAAAAAAGAACCGCTTGATAGCGTGAAATGAAATTTAAATGTCCGGTGTCAAAGAACAATGGGCAGAATGGGCCCAGTGTTGTAGCATTTTCTTACCTATCTTAAAATGAAGATATGAATAATCTCAACATTTTGTTCTATGGCAGCATTACTCTAAATATTCAAATAAAAAAGTTACAGCGGTTCCAAAAGTCCAATAATTTACCGTTACAAATGCTAATATTATGACCTAATGATGTCCGTATATAATTATTATACATTTACGCTGTGTTATTTAATTATGTATAGCATAAATGCAAATAAAAGAGACAAAGTACTCAGGGAGCAGGACAGAACATGCACTCGTGTTGTTAAAAACCGGTTAGCGCAAGTGCAGGTAGCGATCTTTATCGATAGTACAGGAGCGAGCGGGACATACTCATTATCGGAGCGTGAGAGAGTGAGTGAGATAGCACATAACCATCGCGCTTCCTTGATCGCACTTGCGCCCTTGTCAGTCGTAACGGAGCCATTTTGCAGTGCGCGTGTTTTCTTTCTTTCTCCACCATTCTTGCTACCTACGACTAACTACTTTGGACTTAATAACGGATTCTTGTGTTTGCCTTACGATTGGACAAGTTGAATAGTTTCATCAAAATGGAACATCGTGAAAGGTGTATAACGTGTTCTCGGTCGGTATTTCAAGACAGGAATCGACGTACTTTAACTCGCGAACATATGGAAGCGCATCCAGGCTTCACTAATTATGTTTTGGAGCGGATCAACATAGAAGAGGTCAGTAAAACAGGTTCATTAAATAAATAATTGTCATAATAATTATAGGTACCTTTGTTGTAAATATCAGCTTATTTATTCCCAAATCGGGTTGCTTTGTAAGTAATTGTATGTATGTACAACTGTACAGGTACGACATAAAACCAACCAGCAGGGTTTAATCAACATAATTTAGATAACAACTGGATAAAACAGATTATTCGTTAGTATTTTTCATACTTAGAATGTCATCGATGTCATTTTCCCGTCTAACGGGCGCTGTCAAAAAGCCGTTGTATGTCATGCGATCGTGACACGGGCGCTCTTCCCGCACGTCATATTTGAGTCATAAGCAGAATAGCTTTCGATTTACTGGCACGTCGAGCCAATAGACATTCGATGGATCAGGACTATCGTTGAAATGGCTTTTCGGCACAACGGACGCTTGATCTAATGACTATTTTAAATTGTGATAAGTACATCGATGCTATGGATTTTCGGCAATTAGGACGTTCGATCTGATGACTTCGGGGAATTAGCCATCGGGCATAATTATGACATTCGAAATCAAGCAGTAAAATCAAATCTGATAGTTGCCAAATGACACGTTTTTCTGCATATAAACTATCATTCACTTATATGGGAATATGCACTGTATTTGATCAAAGGACTTTGTATTGGCTTATTCAGGTTCAACAACTATTTTATTTTATTTTTTTCAGGGCACCCTGAATGGAAATCAATACATGTGCTATCGTTGTTGGGTGGCAGCAAATCGCCAAGAAGCCAGGCACGTAGAACAAGAACGGAGACAAAACGAAGAACAGCAAGACGAGCAAGTAAATGATGAACAATCGCGTCCTACTACAGTACCAACTTATAAACGGTTAGCAAATACCTCTCGTCGATGCTTATTTCATGGATGCCTTAATGAAGATCGTCACAGAGTGCCCCATTTCATTAAAATATATTTATTGACAGAACATAACGTATATGTTCCTCAGGATGCACGAATATGTCAAGACCACATACGTTCAAATGAATGGAGCGAATTATATGACCATGCTGAGACGGTATTTACGCCAGATCAATTGAAAGATATCATTGATACTTTAAAAGACGCATACAACAAAAAATCCGGCATAGATTTTGATAACATTGAGTCAATTTCTCCCGATGAACTATATTATCGAACGGGATTGACGCAAGATCAATTCGATATTGTTCTCCAAGAGACTCCATCTCTAACTGAGCAAACAAAACGTCCAAAAACTGTGTTGGGATCTTACTTGATGAAAATAAGATCGGGTGAGCCAGATGACAGAATTGCGTGCCATTTAAATGTTAGTAGGAGAACACTGGAGCGTTATTTTAAAATAACACGTGACTGTTTGACCAGAGAGTTTGTTTTGCGGCATCTGGGTTACGACCACATAAGCCGCGATGAGATTATTGCACACAATCTAACAGTACCAACAGCATTATTTGGACAAACCGTAGACCCAAAAGCCATAATACTGTGTGACGGAACTTACATCTACATACAGAAAAGTAAAAACTTCTTGTTCCAAAAAAGAACGTATAGCCTACATAAGTATACAAACTTACTAAAACCATTCCTTTTGGTCTGTTCAGATGGTTACATTATTGACATCCTTGGACCCTATGCCGCAACTACCTCAGATAGTCAAATAATGACTCAAATAATGGACAATGAAATATCCCCCGTTCATTACCTTCTACATGAAAGAGACACATTTATATTGGGTAGAGGCTTTCGAGACTCAACACCCAATATTGAAACCTGTGGTTATGAGCCACATATGGGTTAAGTCCCATGTAATAGGGGGCGAGCCTATTGCCATTCACCGGGCACAAATCCAGACTCCGGGCTGCTACTGAGAAATTCCAGATAGAAAAACCCAATAACACTTTTCCCGACCCGGGAATCGAACCCAGCACCTCATGCTCAGCAGTAGCGCTTGCGACCACTAGACCAACGAGGCAATACAACCTGACACTGACCTGAAAATTGCAAAAACGTAAGAAAAATTTTAATTTCGCGGGCTACCACTGCGGGTCTGTGCATCCATCTTAAGACGCTGACAACACCTAAACCGCGGTCATTGTCAGATTGCATAGAAAAGAAAGAGAAGCGCGATGACAACGCTTGTAATTTATTGCAAAATATGAAGCAATATTATGTATTTACTCAAAATTGAGTTGAGTAATCGAAAATAAAAAACAACCAAGTTCTGCATTCAAATAAGACGTTCTTGTTATTAATTAAATACGTAACGTATGTTGATATTTAATGCAGATATTTTGGATTAGAACTCAAGGTAAGAGGTTAGTTTAACGTTAGTTTGTATTGAGATGTTTTTTCAAAACGAGTTTTGGTAACATTCAAGTTCTGGGAAATATGTTCAAAATTAACGTATATTTTCCCGCTACCACAAACTATACAGATTTAACATTGTTTTTTCTCAAGAGAAGCCCATTTTGGTCAATTGGGTCTTGGCCTTAAAAGCAAATGTTTAGAATTTAGCTGTTACAGGACCTTCGAAAATCTTAACAAGGCAAATGTTAAGTTCGTATTCATATCCGGCTAGGCAGGTTCTTTACAACGGAACCCTTTTCCGATTACAACACATAGTGCGCCTTAATTCCTATCTAACTCCAGTGCCTCCGGCTTCGTCCGTGCTGCATGTCGATTCTGTAAAAAATTCACCGTGATAACTCGCGTAGTGTGAGCTGTCACTGTCATCCCACTGATCCTAGGGAGTGACCAAGCATTAGGTACATTAATAATCATAATCGAGATTTTAATAATATTTTTATGCTAATTCTATTCATCATTTTATATTATTTCAAAACTAGTATTTAAGTGTTGGAACGTTACTATTTAGGGGTTTTTTTTAATAAAATGCAAAACAGAAATTCAGTCAGAAACTCAATTTTGTTTTTTTCATTCCAAAAGGTTTGGTAATTTTCGCAGCCGCCATCTTGCTTTTTAGATTAGACCTCTCTATCAGCTTTAACACCCCCGAAAACCATGAAAACGACAAAAATTTGAACATTTTCGCAGCCGCCATTTTGCTTTTTAGATTTTACCTCACTATCGGCTTTAACACCCCCGAAAACCATGAAAACGACACCTATGATGACAAATCTGAACATTTTCGCAGCCGCCATCTTAATTTTTAATTTTGATCTCACTATCGTATTTAACACCCCCGAAAACCACGAAAACGATACCCATGATGAAAAATCTGAATATTTTGGCAGCCGCCATCTTGCTTTTTAGATTTGACCTCACTATCGGCTTTAAAACCCCCGAAAATCATGAAAACGACACCCATGATGAAAAATCTGAGCATTTTCGCAGCCGCCATCTTGCTTTTTAATTTTGACCACACTATCGGCAATAACACCCCCGAAAACCATAAAAAAGACACCCATGATGAAAAATCTGAACATTTTCGCAGCCGCCATCTTGCTTTTTAGATTTGACCTCAGTATCGGCTGTAACACCCCCGAAAACCATGAACCTTATTGAAACATGTTTGTAGCCGCCATTTTGGATTTTGATATAAAGGTGGTAAAAGCAAATTTTTGTCGCGCATTTAAAAATAAAAAACGGCAAATTAGAAAAAAAAAATCAACTTGATATTAATAACAGCACCTCACGCGCAAGCGCGGCGTGATCTTATCACTTCACCCGATTCTCGTAAACATAGTAACCACCCGCGCCGAAGTGAATCGGCAAGGTGAAGTGAGTTGGTAAGCGCAACGCGCGAGTGTTGTGATCTTATCAATTCACTCAATTCTCGTTGCCATAGCAACACCACTTTACTTTGGCTGGATGAAATGAGCCTAGCCGCCGCCGCCGCCGGCCTGAGCGCGCTGCGCGAGTGTCAATTGAACTGTTGAATTTTGTTAAAGATTACGGTGATTTTATTAATATTATTTAATTATTGGCAATGCGTAGGTCGGTATAAATTTACCTACCTAAAATAAAATATTAGAAAGGTACTTATTAAATAATCCGCACGTTTTTTATTCAAATGGCTTATGTACACAGACACACACATCGTTTAGTTAGGTTTCCACATAGTTTTTGAGGAGATAAATTCTATGGTCCGTTAGCCAGGCACAGTTTTAGCACTCGATCACTTGACACACTCGGTTATTTCTTCTTATGTAATAGATTTAGGTGAAAGACTGTGCGACGTTATTCAGCGTTTATAACAACGCTGTTAATAACAACGCTGAATAACGTCGCACAGTCTTTACTCGACTCAATCCACTATCGCTTCTTCAAAACACATGCGGTTGGGTCATGGGATTGCGTTTATTTAATCAGTTAAAACACATCGCGATTGGGTCATGGGATTGCATTTATTTAATCAGTTAACTGATTATGATTAATAGAATTAGCATAAAAATATTATTAAAATCTCGATTATGATTGTAAATGTAATCCTTGGTCCATCCCTAGTATCAGGTGGGATGACACTGAGTTCACTCCACGTTCACTTCACTTAAGTTTTCACGGTGAGAAGGTTACAGAATAGCACTGCTTAAGTCGGAAATTATCACCTACTCTATAAGTTATTAGGGGGTATATCTACTCGTACCTATGAACTTGGTATTTGACCCACTTTCCGTAGGTACTAGCTATATTATTTTAAGAGTTCATAGTACCTTAGCGCCACCTCACTCTATCTCGCGTGCAAACTATTGCTCGTGCTCACACGAGCAAGCGAGACAGGGCGGCAGGGAGAAGCCTCTAAGGCACCGATGGTTTTGGTAATTTGTTTTTACGGTGAAAATCATGGTAATTAAAAATAAAACATAGTATCCTCTTTATATTTAGTTCAGTTATGATGCAATTTGAAGTATTTTTTAATAATAGCGCTTTATTGTTTGGTTTGGAGATAAATAAAACTTGTTTTCTTTCCGTCGTGTTTTCGTCAAACATAGTATGAATGACGAACATGAATCCTCAACTTTACCACATTTATTTCAAAATTAACTTTCCAGTATTATCGATATAACGGAGGATCATGCTAAGCAATTTGAGGTGTAGTAGACTCTTGAGTCCTAGTAGAATAAAGCCAAGCGCACATTACAGCCGCAGCGGGCGGCAGCGCAACGCATACGAATAAGAGCGGTGCGGCCCGCCTCGTGTGCGTTGTTTCATAGAAAATGTACCAAAGTGATGAAGGAGATCTTTTGCGTTGCGTTGTGTTGCGGCCCGCCCCAACATGCCATGCTTTAAGGTCCACAGCCGTAACACATTTTGAATTGTGGTGAGAAGTCACGTATATTGTTCATCATCGTGTCACGTATGTTGTACATCAGCATGTCACGTATTGTCCAGGGTTAAGTTAAGGTAGATATACTGTTTTCCGTAAGCTTAGTGTTAGCACGTAGTCACGTACTATCTATGTATATTTAAACCACCTATTAAAGGAGTTGAGGACTGTAGTTGAGTATAGTTGAGTCTCAGTTCACAATTGACTCTCAAAATAATACACGTCATGTCGTTTACTTAACCCCTCCTCATCCCCACATCGCATGGCGACCCTGCCAGTCGGCTGGACGGCGTTATAATTCTCTGTTCGAGGGATTCGCAGCAGCAGAAGACGACTAGGGTTCGGTGAGCTTCGCGTCACATCGGGTCACGGGCCATGGGGAGTCACATCGGGTCACAATCCGGGAGTTTTGAAGCATATTATATTGCTAATCCATTGCTTCATAGGTTTAAAAACGTAAAAAACGCAATGGACGTGGTTGAACTGTCAAAATGAAACCCATTGCTATCAATTGTAATGTCATGAGTGTTACGCAATCGCCCCTCTGTTTACCTACCTATACACCATGTTTCTCTAAGGGACGAACATCGTTTGTAAAGACAAATCCGAGTCGTTCTAGATGTCTATCAGATGTAGTACCCCGCAATAGACGCGATAATAGTGTGCTATGTCTGGAGTCAGCCAAGACAGCACTTATGCGCAAAAGTGTCTACTGCATGGCTCCAGTCATTTATAACAAATTGCCAAAGACATGGAAAGAACTTTCATTATTTAAAAAGAGACTCCGAAGCTTTTTAGTGGCGAAAGCATCTTATAATATTAAGGAGTTCCTAATTGAAAAAGTATTTTTAAGCCAGTTTATATAAATATATTATTTTCTGTACTTAGTTTGAGGTGTAATATTATAAAATTGTATTTAATTATTTAGTTATAAGTTGAATGTTTTAAATTTTTGCACGCCTACGTGGTAAAATATGGCTGAACTCTTATTTTTTTTGTCATCATGTCGTGTTACCCATATTTGCAAAATAAAATTATCTTTATCTTTATAGTAATCGCGAAAAATAATTCAAGTGTCCCAAAAAAAACTTCAATACCTACTCGACTCAATTATATGACGACATGAAGGACGACAGTTTTTTTTTCATTTTGTATAGTGCAAAAACTAAACACTTTTATGCTTCTACCCACCAAAAAACGCAGACCTCCATTTCATTCCACACGTTACACGATACAAACTTACATCAGAACTCAAAGCACGTATTAAAACTTTTAACTGTCTGTTATCTGGGCAATCGGTCTAACGTTATTGAGGCATCAATCAACTACAATAGACCCGGGAAACTAATCAAACTCGGGGGAACAGGAAAAGTCTATGGACTTTTTAGGCCTTTTTAAATATTTTTTTCACATTTCTTGCTTGTTTTCCCTTTTTGGAAGTTTTTGGTCCTCTGATGTCACTTAATGAACAATCATATATTTTTAATTTTTAGGTAAATGTCTTCCTATTTGTCAGATCCGTTTTGCTTGGGTCCGTTTTGTCTATTGGCATAAACTACATCAAAATCAAAATCAAAATCAAAATCAAAAGTCATTTATTCAAACTAGGCTGAAAATCAGCACTTTTCGAACGTCAAAGTTACATAAGACAGTCCCCCAAAAATGCCCGCCCGTCACCACTTCCTAGTGCTTTAGCTGGGAAGAAGAAGTGGTGGAACAAACTCCCCAGCAGCACGTCTGTCTGTTTAGTTATATAAACTTGATTCTATACAAATCGTATGCAAAGTAATTAACATTACGATACACAAAACATTGGATTAAATTACACACTTGCCATACGTTAGCTAGCACGCGCCAGTATACCAACAAAACAATGAACAAACTGTACTCAAGCAGATAAAAATTTCAACATAAAAAAAACGTAAATAGAACTTAATTTCTAAATAAAAGCCTCCAGGCATAAAGGGCGTGCCCGCTTACATAAGGCAATTGCTGTAGCTCGAAGTGAGAAATGATAAACTAGTAACCCCATCGAAGTAAAATAAGTAAACAATTACTAATAACAATTAAAACCATGATCAGCAAGACGACCAGTCACCACAAGCAGCACCCGTTCACGAGCATAACGCAAAGATCAGCCATCACCCCCCTCGCCATATTGGAGGGAAGGAGGCAACCCGACCCCCGACGCTACCGCAGGCAGTGACATCTAAGGGAGCATGACGAGCTTGCTGCCGGTTGCTCAGGCAAGAATAGTATAATCAATAGTCGAGGACGCTAGCTAACCACTTATTGCAATACAACTCATAAAACACACATTGTAATGAGTAGATTATGTCACTAATAAATTAAAATTTAACTAAATTAAATTACATTGACTTATACAGTCGAATAAAAAAAATAATCAATTATATGAACTCATATAACCTGTCAGTAGGAAAGCTAATTCTGGAGAAAGAACATAAACATTGTCTTGAGTTAATCACAGCGACCAACTATTCTTATCGTTTAAGTAGTCATTGATACAATAGTATGCGTTTGAACAAAGGGTGGATTTTACTTTAGTCATCAACACTTAAGTTCCGGTTAATGCGTATTGCTATCGTCCACATATTTATTTATTAGTTCAATCACAACTCATTTTGCATACAGAGACCGCCAAGAACATAATGACCTGAAAATCGCCAACCCGATTATCAAAACATGGGACACTTTCCTTGCTAAAACAGTCCTCACGTGGGCGGCGGCGTTGAGAACGCTGACCAAGAGATGGAGCATGAAGAGATTCCTTATGACACCACTCATTCATAGATGGCGTTATTCCTTTCAACATTATTTAGGTGGACGTTTGTACCCGCAAGGGCCGTCTTACCTTCATTTCCCTTAAATAAAATTTAAAATTCAAACATGATTCAAATTGTATGCACAGTTAGTAATAGGGATACTTATCCTAGTACGCTCTTGCAAGAACTACAGCATTCTGCAATACTCGTACCAACAGCCGTTTGCACTTCCCTAAAGGGTCCCCGAAAGGATCAATGGCAACTGTCAATTTTTACGTGATTGATACAGATTGATGAAATCGGAGTGAAACCAAGATTGATTTGATGATTGAGTGATTGGACCGTAGCAAAAACAACTTGCCAGACGTGATACAGATTGCAAACTGCGACATAGTTCAGTCATTGTCCTCCCATACCTATTAACACTGTAATTTGAAAACATTGTAAAAGCCAATTATTTTTAAAAGAGTAACCGTGGAGTTTCTTGCCGGCTCTTCTCCATAGGAAACGACCCATTGGAACCGTGCACCTAGCTTCTGACGTTTCATAAGTGCCCATGTAGGTTTATGTGAAATACAAATATTTTGATTTGATTTGATTTGACATACATTTATCTTGGTGCTGTGATCGCGAACAATGGCGCTTACGTGGATGAGGTGAAACGGCGCATGGCTATGTCTAGAGGGGCAATGGGTAAGCTAAAAAAAATATGGAGGAATCGCAACATCACTAAGGCCACTAAGATAAGGTTCACTCCGTACACTCGTCATCATCTGCCCGCCTTTTTCCAACCACGTTGGGGTCGGCTTCCAGTCTTACCGGATACCTACAGCTGAATACCAGTATTTTACTTGGAGCGGGTGCCTATCTGACCTCCACAACCCAGTTACTGGGTATCACGATACCCCTTGGTAACACTGGTTGCCAGACTTTTGGGCTTCTGAGGACCCGTAACGACTGTCAAAGATCCACGAATGGCAGCCGGGACCAACGGCTTAACGTGCTTTCCGAGGCACGGGGGGGTCTAGGTATGTAAAGATGGTCACCCACCCACAGACCAACCGCGGCAAGCGTAGCTTAACCTGATCGATTCACCCGTGCGGCTGTTAGTATTTAGCCACAAGCCCCACTCCGTACACTCGTATTCCCCATATTTGTGTACGCAGCTGAGACGTGGACACAATGAGAACTGGAAAAGAAAAAAGTCGACGCTCTAGAAATGTGGTGCTGGAGAAGAATGCTTGGGATCTTATAGACATAATTCCGTACAAACGTTTCCATACTCCAAGAACTCGGCATCAAACAGCGGATATCAGCAGTCTCAAAGGCTAAAGTTCTTTCTCTAGATGGAATAATGACTCCATAGCACGTCGGGTGATGCAGGGCAGAGTAGAGGGTAATAGGCCACAATCCCGGAGGTCACTTCATCATGACGACTATCGCTCTGTTAAGATCGAAGCGAAGAAGAAGAAGAAGACACATATGTAGATGCGCAAATTGATCGTCTACCAAATGCTAATTGCATTAATGGTAGATGATCGACGAAGCGATTGACAATAGGTATATTACTACAATTACAATTGATCTTTTCGTCCTTTTAGATACGAGTAAGTATGCTTCGCGGTTACAACAATTAAGATGCACAAAACCAATTTATTATTGATGATGCTTGTGTTGAACCGTAAACTAAAGTCCCGTACACATGGACGATTTTTAAAATAAAATAAATAAATAAATTCCATAACATAATCACAAGTTACGAATCACAATATAAAAATAAATACATGAAATCACAAATACATTTTAACGCGACGATTTTTAGTCGCGCACTAGTATTTCAACTCTCGGTGTTGAGCCAAGCATTGAAACCTAACAGAGTGCATCCCAGCGCGTCAAAAAATACACTGTTGGATTTTCAACCCTAGGCACTGAGCAGCGCGTTGAAAATCCAGTGCGCGACCAAAAATTGCCGCGTTAAAAAATCGCTCGTGGGGCGAGGGCTTACGTCTTAGGGTGGTGACAACGAACTTCATCAAGCGAGCGATTTTTTCACCTTGGTTCTGATGATTACTGATATTAATTAATGACTTCGGTTAAACCGGTTATACGAAAACCGATGTTATTAGTCTGTCTATGATGTCTTGTTTATACGTTTTTAGTTGGCGTTTTTGTCGCAGTTGGTTTTTAGTTTTAACTTTAACTAGTAATTAGGTAGGCACTCCTAAAGATCTTTCATTAGATACCAAACAATCCTGTTTAGTAATCAAAAACATTTCTTTTCCGCCTACATCTTGGATTTCATGAGTTGTCATTTATGACGGTACCATTTCCAACGATACCTCGTTTGTCAAAATACGACAAGTAGTTCAGGAGTTATGAGAGAACAGATGAACATGCATACATAACAGGTAGGTATGTAAATACCTGTTCTGCTACCTACATACATACTCGTACATATCCTTTTAAAATTATAACCCTCTGGCTTTGCCGTAATCGACTAGAATTAGATGTTGAGCGACGAAATGGTTAGTTCCAAGACCAAGATGTTTTCATGTATGGCTGACTTAAGTCATGGTTCGAGTAATCTATGCTCTTATTAGGCAGAAGTACCTAGTTCAGGAATTATGAGAGAACAGATGAACATGCATACATAACAGGTAGGTATGTAAATACCTGTTCTGCTACCTACATACATACATATCCTATTAAAATTATAACCCTCTGGCTTTGCCGTAATCGACTAGAATTAGATGTTGAGCGACGAAATGGTTAGTTCCAAGACCAAGATATTTTCATGTATGGCTGACTTAAGTCATGGTTCGAGTAATCTATGCTCTTATTAGGCAGAAGTATACCTATATATTAGTACACATTTTTCGCCAGTTATGTTTAAGTCCCAATAAGGGGCGAGCCTATTGCTATCAACCGGGCTCAAATTCAGGCTTCGGGCTGCGTGAGAAATTCTCGATGGGAAAATCCAATAACACTGCCTGACCTGGGAATCGAACCCAGGACCGCATGCTCAGCAGTAGCGCTTGCGACCACTAGACCAACGATGGAGTCGGTAAATCTCGGTACGTGATAAAAAAAACGAGAACATTGTCTGACGTGCGGGTTAGTCTTAACCCCCGACGTAAAAGAGGTGTGTTATAAGTTTGTTGTGTGTATCTGTGTCAGTCTGTGGCCTCATAGCTCCTGAACGGATGAACCGATTTTGATTATTATTTTATTTGTGTGAAAGTTGTTTTTGTTTGAGAGTGTTCTTAGCGATGTTTCAAGAAAATCTGCTTAACCGATTGAAAAAAAAAAAATAACCTCTTTTCTAGTTGATGAAGAGATATAAATAACTTCCACAGCTGATCGATTCGACAGTGAGCAATTGGTAGCTCGCTGTCCGATAAGGACCCTGCCTGGGTCGACGGCGCGTTGTATTTCACGCGCGCCTCAAAGAGATGTCAGCACAGTCCATGATGTAGAGGTCCACTAGGGCCGATGTCTGCCGGGGTCGCTTGGAAGTTCAAAAGGGTTACCTAGGCTCCTGCCAACACAGGCAACTGAAGGAATACGGATGGGTTTAAGTTATTAAGAGTCTGACTCATACTCCCGCTCCGCCCTGAGTGGGAGAAGTTCTTTGATAATTTCCCACTAAAAAAAAAAAAGCTGATCGATTCGAAATTTGAAATCCTGTCAATGGCAGAGGTTGACAATGATATTACAAAAGTATGATAACTTTGAGCTGATGCGTAGGCATCACCAGGATCCTGCAGGATACCCAACCCGCCAGAGGAACTCCTCAGCGGTGTACGGCATCTACCTTGTGTTTCAGCTCATACGATGCGTTTTGACGAGCACGTGCTAATACAAGCTAAGCGGTTAGGGTCAATAATCTACAGGTTAATCTAAATGTAAACATTTCTATTAAATATCGAAGATCAACAATCGATAAAGTTCAGCCGCATTTTCGGTTGTCTACTAGTAATATATAAAGTTTAAAAATCAGGAAATAAAAGGTAAAGTAAAATTTTAAAAAGCTACCGACATGACCAACAACATCTTAAAAGTAAAAAAATAATATGTATTCCCCGCCCCGACGACACTTGGATCAAAATATTTACCTACATCTTTTAATAATATTAAACTAAAAGGCCCAATACTTATATTTTTTCACTTTTTATGGGTTTTTAGGTTGTGTCGGAAGTTTTTTTAAATATAACTTTTTATTAAAATTAAGTCAAGTGAATACAGCAATTATTTAAATCGTTAGATTTGTCCTCACTGTATTAAGTTGCGTGAAAAAGTGTCCATATTGAGAAGAGTAAGCTTACAAAATAATAATGGCGTTTCCATGACAAATAAGTCAAGTCGCTGCGACATTGTGTGTGTCAGAGGTGCCAAAACGAAATAGAAACGGGACCATCTTTTGACGCCGCAGGGCGAATCTACTATTGAAATCTTTGGAAGAGTGTCTTTGGTAAGTTATGAGTAACGTTTTTTCAAATGCGTAATATGTTTTATGGCAATAGGCTCGCCCCCTATTCCATGGGAATTAAACATAACTGGCGAAATGTGGATGTATTGAAGTGTACCTACTTTATGTACACGTAGCTCTGCCTTACCCTTCGGGGATTACCGGCGTGATGTTATGTATATATCGGCATAATTTCAAAACCCTCTAAAGCATCCCGAAGAAATTTTTCACAGGAAGATTATTTTGAATATGTTGTGAAAAACTTAATGCAAATGACAATATTTGATATTAATTTGTTTGTCATATCATGGCAATCCTAAAAAACGTGGAAAATCTAAAATATCTATGTGCATATTCAAACAAATTAAAGATTAAAATTTACTTTATAGGAGTTTGCAAGCAACTTGCCATTTTAGCGGATTTTGAAAATCAGCTGTCATATCATAGAGGGTTTTGCATCTAACCATATAAAACTTTCTAAATCGCACTACTGTTTTAAAGATCACGTGACTCAAATGCGGCGCTGTCATTGGTCGATTTTATTTTAGAGGATTTTGATTGTAACATAGGACATTTTAGCGGAATTTGCAACTAACATTACTTTTTGGATAGATTTTACTGTGTATTTAAGTGGGTTATGAAACTTAACGTATAGACTTACCTATTGAAAGTAAAATTTAAAACTTTATTTTGGTGCATAAATATGTAAATGTGTATGAAGTCATTTTAGGGGGTTTTGAAATTATACCCCTCATATGTGTTTGTGAATTTGATCCTTAATTCAACTATAAATTGCCCAATTGACAGGGACGCATTCTCTCGACGACCGGACTGTAGAGTTTTATTATTAAAGTAATAGTTGCCTACCTACCTATAGTAGGTATATAGTTGGTACCTCAACTACATTCTACCACCTATTTAGGTAACTATGAGAGATTGGAGCCGAGAACGGATTTGGTAAAAGATTAAATGATTAAAAAAGTCCAATTTATTGTGTTGTTTCTTTTATTTTTGTTTTATAGATATCTTTTACTTTAATTTATCTTAACAAACGTGTTTGGAATAGGTATTAGAATTAATTGTTTTAGTCTATAATGTTAAAAATCACCAATAGGTACGTATAGGTACCTACAATATGAAAATAATTCGCTAATGTTTGTAGTACAAGCATGCACAGTTGTAGGATCACGAACTCATGGCATGTAAAATTATGGTTGCTCATGTTAAAATAACCGGAGACAATAGTAAGAAGTTGCGCTCCATCCATTTATGTAACGTCTCAGCTGCTTCCCTGAGCACCCGCGGGACTTGATGTCCTTGTTCTATTTTTAGGAATCCCGAGCACATCGTAAATGTTACTCGAGGGAAATGATCCGACTGCCTTACCATGTTCGCGTAAGACTTGATTAGCTTCAAAGTTGTCGGTATATTTCATCACAAGTCAATACAATTTTAGTGATTAGTTGGAATAGAAAGGACTAGTCTATAAATGAAGCCAAAATAAACAGATATTTGTTAATAATTCACTTTTTAACAGTGCCGTGAGCAAACACGCAACGGTTTGCAATGATAACAGCGTTTTTTGTCCACCACAAAAACACTGCTATCAACCACAAACTGAATTTTTCTTAGAAAAAGTTATAAGATTAATTAAAGTTTATAGTTATAAAGTAAGTAGGTTGATGCCTATTTCGCGATATTGATAAAAGTTAATAAGAAAACTATCATTCGTGCTATGAAATGAAATGAAATTGTTTATTCTGTAAATAGGATATCAGAATCAGTTTTACACGTACTATTAAAAAAAATACATAAAAAATAAGCTAGATGGATTCGACATTTCTTATCTGACTACCCCTGGGAAGAAATGGCGTAACAAAGTCAAGGGTCAGTCTCTTTTAAAGATGATCTGACCAAGATTATGTCTGGAACATAATCTTGGTCAGATCATGCGAGGATCATATAGATCCATGTCTGAAATGGTCACTCGATGCTCGTGACGACATGCAATACTTATTTTAATTTCCTATTTTGGATACTTACTCGTAGGGATGATATACCACATTAGGGAGCGAGGCCACATTTCATCCAGCACGTAGTAAGCATGGGGGCTGACAGGATTATTTACAGGGGGTGCCCCTGTAAATAATCCTGCATCTTCAGCTCCATGAAGCAAACTGGAACTTTGGATGTGTTAGGTTTCCGTTTGGCCATTCATACAGAAATAGGACTTACTATTACGATTTATGCAGAAAAGCTTAATAATGAAGATAATATCGAATGCAAGAGAGAAGCGAGCTCGTAAATTTTAGCACCCCGCCTCGAATAGGATAGGTTTTCTTTTGTCCATTAGCATCGTCCCAGGCTGCCCTTGTCCCATGTTACTTGGGGTCGGCGTAACACGTTCTATTCTTCGATTATCACTCACATTCACTCCCTTTTGTTTCACATCACTCCTCACACGATCCATCCATCTTTTCTTTGGCCTTCCTTTCCTTCTCTATCTATTAACATTTATATTCATCACTCTTTTAGTCACATGCGTTTCCTGCCTCCTCATCACATGCCAAGCCAAACGATTTTCTTCCAACTTTTCTGTCACTGGCGCCACTTTCAAACTTATCCTTATATACTAATTTCTTACTTTATCCATTTTTGTCACTCCAAAGATACATCTCAACATTATCATCTCAGCTGCATGTAATATTTTTTCATCGTCCTTGTCCTTTTCTTCTTCACGGCCCTTATAGAAATCATGAAGCGGAGTGCTCCTAGGAAGGTTCTCGATAGGTCAAGTTAAAAGAGCGGTACAGTACGATTCAAACTTTCTGGCGGCTCGAGACACGAGGCGAGTCGGCCGCCATCAAGTTTGAATCGAGCTGTAGATGGGTAGCAGAGTTTAAAGGGTTTGCGAAAGAATTAAAAATAATCAGACGATTATGCTCAGGAGTATGTAACTATCTTTATTTTTCAAAAAAACCACCAATTAATATACATTTTAAAACATTAATTTATCAATGGATAGGTTAAATTGTATACCTACTTACGGACAGGCGCGGTCATATTATAATATTAATTTATTAACTTTATAGTCCATGCAACGCGAATTTATTGTCCAAATTACATATTTATTGTCTGTACAAGACCGCGCTGCGAACTATAAGTGATTACTATGTTAAATATTGTCTTATTTCTGAAATATCGAATGCATATCTAAAATCTGTAAAATTGACAAGATAATTGAAGAATATAGCTCATTGACATTTTTTTCACTCTAGTGCGAGTATCCGAAAATAGCGCGCGACGGTATTGCAAGTGTTGCAACAATAAAAAGTTTTCCCTAATTTTGGGGTATTCAATCTTGACACATGTGTTGGCTGTATGCATTCGATAATTCACTAGAATTACTTTTATATACTGATATGGCTAAGTTAGTTCATATGTATTAGTTACGTCTGCGATGCAATCGCAAGGATATGTAACTGTGAAGAACTACAATTAGGTTCTGAAATGTTTCCAAATATTTTCCTTTAGTTAAACACCTATTTTAATTAATACGCATCCAATAAACACTACTCAATGTATTATCGACTGACTAACTATTAATGACTTTAAAAGACAATAAAATAATTTGTAAAATTCTACAGAATATTGTTAGAAAATTATATATAAATAAAAATATGTATAGATATCTCGCTAAATCGTAACATGTAGGATACGGGACGTCGTAAGACAGTCCGCGTTAATAAATAGAAGATTAATGAATTCATTGACTTCTTAAAGCCACAATATATGACGTGTAATATAATTTTAAAGCCAAATTTTATAGTCTGTGAGTTTATGTCGACTTATCGTCGATACTTATATGTCGATAGTTGATTAGATATAATAATATATATATATATAGTACACAAATAGGTAACAACTTCCTTAGAATTACAGCCTTCACATTCAGTGCGATTCCGATTAATTTATACAGTTTAGCAGATCTGTAAATGCCGGTTGAGATCACGTTAGTAGCAAACGAAGTAAAGAAGTTACGTTGTTCTTTATATAAGATAAACATGAGATCATAAAAAAAATAAAGTAGAACATCAATGCCTGTTGGTGTTACTCCTTAACCGACCGGTACTCGTCGCTCCGAGGCTGCGTCATTCCTATATTAGGATCCATTAGTACACAAATATTAAATAAGCCGCGAGCGGCGCATTACTAATTTACAATTAACTATGTATTACAATACACATGAAACATTTAAATGTAGTTAAAGCATTTTTCTGTCGGGACTCGGTTGCGCATTCGTATCACTCGAAGTTTGACGGAGTACCGTCTACCGCAGCCGAAGCCCACCTAGCCGTCCTGAAGGCTTTTGATTTATAATACATGGTAACGATATACTTAGCGACTTATCACAACAGTTATCAACTATTTCGGGATATAACTGAATACACAGACCATACGTATAATAAGTTTTAATAAAGTCAACGCTAAGATATTTTTATTGTTACTACGCATGAATACTGTTATATTACATAAATTGGAACGCAATTATTGTCATATAACAGAAAATGTCCATTATATGGCAGTCAACTACTTAAATTAAGGTATAGAAAACAACATTCAAATGATTTTCATAAAGATAAAACCACTGAAATAAAAATACCAACACTGATTACAAGTAAATATATCGTACAGAGTATGAGCAAGTGAAGGATACTAAAACTATTTCTTTGAAGGGCGAAGGTAGAAGAAATAATTTTCGCTTCGATTCTTTAGAGGTCGTCGGGCTCGGACTGTACCTCGTACTATTAATAAAAAGTTTTGGATTAAGAAAGGAATACGGCGAATGTTTTTATTGTTTCATAATACTGCGCACACAATCTCAGTAAACGAATAGAATCGAAGCGAAAAGCAGATAATAACTTCCAACTGGCTAGCCACCGACATTATATTCATATACTCCTTTATTAAACTCCTAATTTATAACTGGATATTTCCTCCTCACGCTTATAATTCTACTAAACATCAAATTGTAAACATCCATACAGTTTATTGTCAGAATACATTTTTTTAACATTTTTATTGTCACGATTAACTTAGTTGGAATTGACGGCAATTTAAGATAATTGCTCGAGTCGTATATATAATGTATTATTATTGTCATAATCGGAAGTACCGTATAACATTAATTATGTCCGTTCGATTCGACCTAGGGACTCGAACATTCCAAGAAGAAATCCTCCTAAATCCTTAAACCTATCGAAAAATACAATGCGATTATTCAAAAGGGGGTATATTTAAAATTCAGAGATCGCATATCTACATCGAAAAAATCTCGGTTTTATAAATATAAAAATATTGAAAGTTAATGCAGAGAAAGCTCGCATTTAAGTGACGAGTGTCGTCTAAGCGAAAGCGTTAAAGATATGCTTTCGATATGACATTTTAATACTGATATTTGGAATTAAAGCACATAACGTGTTTTGTACAGTAAGGGAGATAGTCCCCGCAGTAGAATTTTTTAGAACGTGTGTTCGTTCTGTGGGTCCGAGTGCCCGGAGAGGGTTCAGTAGTAGGGGACGAATTCGGGGGCTGCATACTCGAAGTAGGGGTGGTACATGGCGCGGCGGGAGGGGGGGAGCATCACATCGGAGTAACGTGAGAACTGCGAGATCTGGCGACTTCCCGCTGGTGGTTTCCTAGAACAGAGGTAATAGAAATAAGCAAACATTTCTAAATATAACAGAATAAACATGACCTTTACAAAATATTTTTATTCTTAAAGCATTTTCATAATTAGAACATTATTTATTCGTTTTGATACAGAATTTAGTTAAAGAAACAAATTCCTTTATGTTACAGAAACCTACAATTTAAATGTCAAGCATTAATTACTCATTACGCTCTACTTTATTTATAAGTATTAAACTGTACTACGTGGGTTTCCCATTTATTTGATATATTAGGGAAAACAAGGGAACCATTTGGTGTGTCAAAAAAAGGTGCCAGAGTTGAGAAACTTTCAGTAAAGTGAGTTTTGACGAGACCCGCCAAAAGTCACCACATGAGCCATATGACTCAATGGAATTGATACCAAACATGTCTTCAGAAACTATTCTTCTTGTCGTCATTTTGTAACTGACAAGCTGAAATGTGTTAGTTAGGACTGACACATTTCAGCCTAGTCTTTCAACACACCTGCGCCGCTTTTGATATTGCAGATGCGCCCATCAGCTTGTTTTCAACCCAACAGCATACATGCATACTACCAGAAACTTAAAATAAAACAGTTTGGAACTCACTTGGAATGCCTGGTAGTGGGGTCATCAGCGGGATACTCCATCTGCAGTGGCTGGAGTCCCCGGGGCTCCTGTTCTCCATATGTGCCATAGACATAGTCGTCACCACTGCAAAAACATAAAAAAAAATACCAAAGTTACTTCCAAAAGTACGGATATATGATATGCTAATTAGTTTATCAGACGACGGTCCCTTAGTTATGTAATATCACGTGAGTTGGTAATACCAAGGGTAAAATGGCACTCCTTTTTAAGCTCTCAGCATTGTTTTAAATACTAACGGTATATGTATTAAGATGTACTCATTGGTTTTTTAATAAATTTAAGATAAATTCTGAGTACTTCCTATCTATCTAGGTCACCGGTTTTCGTTTACATTACAGTAACATTTAAATCAATCGTTCGAAAAGCACCCGTTCCCTCAATAGGATCCAATAAAACGGATATTTCAACTCCAATAAAGATATAAAATAAAAGGGAAAACAAAGACTTTAAACGAAAGCAATCTCCCCGAAATAATGACACATCGTTCAAATACGAATGCCTTGACAGATTTAATAATTAACGGAACATGAAGACGAGAGGAAATCCCAACGTTTAGATACTCAGGATTACATTTCCCTTTGCGAGCACTTTTCATTTTGACAAAAAATCTCGCAATAATTCCTCGGTAGGGTCGGATTAACATGAACACGCCCAGACGTTTTAAAAGATTTCTTTACGCTCAACAGTTTGCAATTCGTGTTTTGTTATGTTAAAATGTAAGGCTTCGGTCGCGCGACCGCGGTGAAAATTTTTGGAATCACGTTTTAGGTGTGTGGTAATTTTTTGAAGTAGTTGGGCAACACTGTTTGTTTACGGTTAGGTGGTCGTTAACAGATTATATTTACTCGTAGACAAGTATTCCCTGTCTACGTATTTACTTGAAAAGTTTTTACTGTTTGTTTTTCGAAATTCTTGTAACTTTGTGGTGAAATGTTTTAGATTTCTTGGGTTTGATTAATTTATAAGGTTGCCGACTTTTAACCCAATAATATTTTGATGAAATTGTAAGAAAATATTTTTTAATTTCATAGATTAAGAGGTAGATGTGAAAGGTTTAAGGGCTATTTTGTAGAATTAAAAGCATATTAAAATTGAAACATACCCGCGTCCAGAGGTCAAGTCCTTGAGCTCCTGCTTTTGCTCAGCTTCGTATTTCCTCTGCAGTTCACGCACGTGTTCCTGACGGATCAACTTCTTCAGAGCTTCGAACCTGGTAAAACAATATTTATTTTAGTAAAAAAAAAAAACATTTTACACGTCGCAACAAAGCGAATCATTTTTCGAAATAACGCAGAAATATGACAAAACACATTTCGCGCCTCGCCGTGCCCGTGTAAAAACAAGTACAACAGATATAAACTACGCTTAAAAAAAGAACGTTCTTTTTTTTCTCTAAACATCTTTCTAAAAATGTTTCCAGTTACATAAAAGTCGTTCTTATATTTTATTGTCGATATATTTTGAAGAATACTGGAAAATATAAACTTTCTTAAAGTCTTCGTACTAAGACCTAGAAATATTTTTTAACGAGCTTACTTTGAAAAGTCCCAATGTGTTCGATATTACTCGATTTAATTAATAAGGGACAGCCTGTCATCTTGATTTTCTTACTTTTACCTTTAATTAAAGAGGATATTTTAGGGTCCATTCCATAGGAACCTATGTAAATATAGGTAAGACGCCCACGTACCTATTGATAGGTATTGGCAGGTAGGTAAGTTTTGGGAGACTGGCTAGGTTTTGATAAGCCCCGGGTTTTTATTTTATTTGAATTCAAATCTGCTTGGGCTTTTCGTCAGTGGCAAATCTAAAGTTTGGGTACAGACCACTGGACCAATTATTCTGAGGTGACCCAAATGAAATTAAGTATTTAGTAGTCTTGTAGTCAAATGAGGATGATCAAGAGTTCAAGACGCGTCACCACAAAATATTTGTTTCATTCCCATACCTACCGAAAGTTTTATTAACGCAGTTACTGTTATCTGTTCCACCGTGCCTCACCCGGCTTTCATTTGTACATGTTTGACCAGTCGTTTGACAGTCAGAAGCCCGAAATTCTGACAACCAATCTTACCAAGTGTTATCGTGTTACCAAGCTTCTGGGTTGTGGAAATGTGGAAGTCAGATAAGCAGTCGCTTCGTGTAAAATGCTGGTATTCACCGGCATCCGGTTAGACTGGAAGCTGACCCGAACATAAATGGAAAAGGTTCTATGATTCTAATCAAAACTGATTAGAAACAAAAGTGAATAAACAACAGAAAACGCATTTGAAAAGATATGTCAGAAAGAAAAATCTTATATTTTTCGGAGTGAAAGACACAGAGCGTGAATAAGTAGAACTTCAAGAATTATTATTAGTACAGTAGCCGGCACGTAACTTGGCAAGGATTTGGCATAGTGGGGGTAGTTCGCGCATCGTACACTTAGTGGCATTCGGGAGCGAACGGGACGTAGATACAATGCGAGGCGCAAGGGTCTACTGATGCACCTATCGCGCGCTCGGCTCGGCGCTGCCTCACACCCCGCGTCCCGCGCGCGTACCAAAGGGACCTAAAATATGACTTGCGCATCCAACGACTCTTGCCAACTTACGTGCCGGGGACTGTATCTACTATAAATAATAAAATTAAGATTTAGTATGCGCTTCAAATAAAAGTTATCTGACAGTCCTAAATAATAAATAATTATATATTTTTTTATTATAAGTATTAAATAAAAAATATTTTTAAGGAAAGCATAAAAAAATATTGTCTAATATGGTATTTTTATTATTTCTAATACTGGCTCCGTTATTTTTAGGCAAATGATTTTTTTATCGTGTTCACTGTTTTTTTTAAAGAACAATTTTCTCAAGAGGTTTTGATAAAGCCCAAAAAGAAGTAGAAAAAGAGTGCCAAGAAGGAAGAAACTCTGTATTATTATGTTACAAGTGTATTAAAATGAAACTGGGTGGGCCATATATTATTATGTCGGATGGTTACCTAATGATAGATGGACCAAGAAAATTACAGAATGGATCCCAAGAGAAGGAACAAGGTCTAGGGTACGCCAAAGGAAAAGATGGGCAGACCTATTTATACAGAGACTAGGGATGAATTTTCTTTCCAGTAGTGTCTGTGTCTGGCTTTGGTCATCCCAAAGCCAGACACAGACACTACTGGATAGAAATGGGGGAAGCCTACGCCAAGGAGGCGACTACTACTAATTTAATTACTTAAATATTTATTATAAATTAATTAATTATTGTAACATGTAATGAATACAATTAAAATTAAATTTAGCACTATCATACAATTAAAATATTAAATCTCAACTAATAAAAAATGCACCAAATCAAAAATTAAATTTTGCATGTTAAAAAACGTATTATGATATATTTTATTTAAGTATACGCATGCTACAAATATTTTGTAAAACAAATGCAATTTGGGTTTGAGTAGTATAAATGGCTTTTATATTTTATTTATGATTCTAATGTGTTCGACTAAAAAGGGCGAGATATCACAATATAGAAATAGGTGGTAGGTTGATAAATTATCTTAAGTATTCTCACCTGTCTCGCTGCGGAGGCACCATGTAGGTGGGTCCACCTCGTGGTCGCGATGGTCCAGGGTACCGCAGGATCTTGCCCGATGTGTGTGGCACGTTCAGCATGCCGAACATCTACGACAAAAATAAAATCGTTTTTTTTTTTTTTTTATATTAAGTACTAATATTTATTTACATATCCAAATTACAAGATAATTATTAACATTTTAAATCGTTTTAGATAATAATTATATTTGCTTGCTACTTCAATATTCCAGAATTTTGAAAATGATTCGGATTTTCTTTTATGTAAGTTTGTTACTGGTATATTTTCGTAGCAAAAAAATAGGTTAAATGGTTTAAGCAAAAAATTAATTGAGATTAATAATTAAAACACCCATAGAGTTGAAGTGAAGCGAAACAATAAAGTTAACTTAATACATACTTCTTATTTTTTTTTGTTAATTGTAATTAAAACTATTTATTTACAAAACTTTCCAACAGATGGCGCTGTTACCAAAACCAAAATTTCCGCAAAAACCCGCATTCCGCATTCTTATTACAGCATACCGAAATAAAGCAGTGTCTAAGATAAATGCCTGTATTAAACGTGGGCAGCCACTGTTCATAATGACCGGCCATTTCGCAAAGGTCACAGGGACGATTCCCAATGAGGCACTAAAGTTATTCTGTGGAAATAGGGTTAGGTACTGTGCACAATAGCTGTGCGTTGAGGCAAAGGCAGAATGTTTTCTGCCTAGTTTACCTTTTTTATGTAATTTGCTTTGGACTTGGAATTAAGTGTTATATTTTTAGGTGTTACCTAGCAGTTTATTTCGGGTTACTGCAATTTGTAGGATAACCTAATTAACGTTCAAGAGAACGAAATAAGTTTTAAAAATTTAATAGTTTCTGTAAGAATATTTTTAACTCTTTAAGGTACCTATAGTGAGAAAAAAAAAAACAACTAAACGAAAATACTTTGCGCAAGGACTATAACTATCCTATACAAACAAAAAACTATTTATATTAATTAAATAAGCCTTTTTTAAAGGACGAATTACGCCAAGATCGTTCCTAAGAAAATTGAATTAATCACCATTTAATTAATCAATTACCTTTCATAATACATAAGGAAATAAGATTTCTTGAGAAGCTTTTATCGTTAATTCGATTTATTTTTACGTAATATTAAATTATAAGTTTAATACATCAAAAAAACCAAAACTAATATCGCGACCCTGCCAGGATTCGAACCTGGAATCTTCTGATCCGTAGTCAGACGCGTTATCCGTTGCGCCACAGGGCCAGATACGGGATCAGTTGAAAATACTCATTGCTGCGTATTGCGATGACGTCACACAAGAGGGAAGAACTTTTAGTCTAGGTTTTTTTATACATGGAACGCACGTGGTAGGTATCGGTTGAATTACGTTACGAATGTCAAGGCCGTGCGACAAACAGATACATTACATTACATGGTTAGAGCTTACGGAGGTAGCTTAGGTATAGTTAATTATGAATGATAATAATCAATTAGTACATTATTGTTATAAAATTAAGTTTATCAACGAAAACGGTTAGTCAGGGTGATCTTTAAAAGATCGCTCTTAGCGATAAGACCGCCCATTGTGTCACCCTATGTAAAATTTCTCAATTTAGATATACCTATATATTTATGTAATTTGATGATGTACATAATTAAGAGTATTCTGTATAGTATCTATCTACAGTGAGTAAGTAACCGTCCAATTTGTACCTAACTAAATTCCACTATGCAGAAGTTGACAAGTCCCATTTAAGAAATTAACTTTATCCGGAACATCTGCAAACAAATATTTTTTGACGGCAAGAAACGACACTAATTGGCGAACAAAATGAATGAAAAAGAAACGTTATTCAATTATTGAAGCTCTTTGAACCATTCCTTTGTTTCAAGCTTTCCCTATTGTATGCTTTTGAATTAATTCGTCGCCCGTATTCGGCATTGTGTGAAAAATAGCCAGTATATAATGACATACGGCGAAACTGGGAATTAAATAAAACTTTCGTACTGATTTTGACAGATTAGTGACACTTTCTTTGACTAGCAGCGCCAACCCATAGTGTCAAGTTATTCTGGCCAGCCCACATTCTTTTTTTAAATGAACGTTGTTATTGGCTGTATTACAAGGTGTCTTGTTCGATAAAAAAGGTATTTCTAAAAGTAATCAACGTTCTTTCAAATTATTTTCTTTATTTTTAGATACAAAAGTTGTGGCTTTGTTTCAAGTTTAGGTACTGTTCTTGCTGAATAAATTAATGGATCTGAGAAATAAATGTTTTTTCGAAGTGTATTTTTAGATGAGAACAATAGTAATTACCTATGTCAAGGGACAACTATAATGTTTAGCAGTTTTGAAGGAATCCGTAGATGTGTTTTAATTTTGGGTTATTTCAGGAGCCTGTCGCAGACGGTTTTTCATAAAATAACTTTACGGTTAAAAGCCGGCCAAGTGCGTGTCGGATCACGCACAATGAAGGGTTCCGGAGTTGGGAAGTTGGTATGAATTTACCCCAAAAACAAACTTAACATTGTAGAGGAAAAACATGTTCTCCCATACAGCGGATCCTCAAATCGATACCCCACACCATGGGGTAGACGAGAAAAAATCATCCCTACATTACGTGCAAGGGAGGTATATCATAAAAAAACAAGTTTTTATTTTAGCACTTTGTCGCCGTGGTTAATATGTATACCTATGCCAAATTACAGCTTTCTAGTACTAAGCGTCTCTGAGCTACAGTGGGGACAGACAGACAGACAGACACAGACGGACATGGCGAAACTATAAGGGTTCCTTGTTAACTACGGAACGCTAAAAACGAACTTTACCTACTTTAATGTAATGTATCTCCTTCGAACTATAAGCCCCCCATTCGCACGGGAGCTTTTTTTAACGCGAAGTTTTTGACGGTGCTCTGGATTTTGCAATTCCTAGCACGTTAATAAAGTGCACAGTTAGAATTTTAACTCATGCCGCTAATTTGAGCGTTGAAAACCAGAGTGCGGTAAGAAATGTCGCGTTAAAAAGAGCACCCGTACAAACGTAGGCTTCATAAACACCTCTACCAATATTCCACTCATCTCATCTCGTAATTTTCAATCTATCCAAGATAATCCTTAATAATTATTCGTCTATGTACCTAATCTTGTTACTAAGGACCAAAGAGATCTATCAAAGGCTGCGTAGGCCGCGAAAGGTGAACCGATTAGCCTTTAATAAATCCCTGTATATTATATTATCTAAGGGATTCATTATGGATTTATACCTACGCTTTGAAAGGAGAAACCTGTTTTATATTATGCTTTCTCATGACAAGGACCCGTGACAGGCGGTTGTCAATTGAAGGGAAGCAAAAAGGCCGACTGCCCATGTAAAGTGACTTTATGGGCACAGCAACTCAGTCGATTTCAGTTAAAATCGACTGAGTTGTTGTAAAGTTAGTTGACCGCACTTGAATTCGTTATACCAACGATACACGGTTGCCTTAGAAGGGCCTTCATCCATGAATGCCATTTGAAGTCTATCGTACGATTCATCCGGTTTCAGGCGACACTTGAAATCGTAAAAAATCATAACGCGAAAATGTTCCCGGCGCGGATCCATGATCGCGACGCACATTTTTTGTATTGCAAGGTCAACGGCGATTACTCGACCCTTAAGCTCATGAAAAAAGTGTCGTATATAATAAGCAGTCTACTTTTCCTGTAAGGTGTGTTGTGTTTATAATAAATCCATCCAGATGCGGATGAAAATCATGATGTTTTTACTTCCACGCAAGATTGTGTAGTAGACTACATTATGTATGTATATAGGCTTTACTTAATTATCTAGCACAATGTAAACTTTCTTGATCAAGAAAGTGTCTGTTTGTAATAATTATCTAATCTAATTTTTTTTTGTTGGTTCAGTGCCAGTAATAGAGCACATTTCCATTATTTTTTTTAATATTTTTTTTTCCGACTTCAAATCCTAATAAAGTACTTAAGACGCTGACAACACCTAAACCGCGGTCACTGTCAGATTGCATAGAAAAGAAAGAGAAGCGCGACGACAAAACGCTTGTAATTTATTGCAAAATATGAAGTAATTATCTATTTACTCAGAATTGAGTTGAGTAATCGAAAATAAAAAACAACCAAGTTCTGCATTATAATAAGACGTACTTGTTATTAATTAAATACGTAATGTATGTTGATATTTAATACAGATATTTTGGATTAGAACTCAAGGTAAGAGGTTAGTTTAACGTTAGTTTGTATCGAGATTTTTTTTTCAAAACGTGTTTTGGTGACAACCAAGTTCTGGGAAATATGTTCAAAATTAACATATATTTTTTCCGCTACCACAAACTATACAGATTTGGCAATTTTTTTTGTTAAGAGAAGCCTATTTTTGTCAATTGGGTCTTGTCAGCGCCTTAAATAAATCCACAACTCGCAAATCGAGCGAGCGCACAGCTGTTTAGGTACCTTCACGCGCTCCGCTGCACCGCGCGCTAGCGACAGTCGGCAAGTCACCATACAACCAGTTCCAAAGTAAACATCTTTCGTTAACGATAACTTGATTTTTTGTACTAAGACATATCAACACACACACACATACACACAAACACACACACACACACACACACACACACACACTTACACTACACACACCCACACTTGTACTTATTTCATGATTATTATTGAATATATTATATAGATAATTTTAATATGTTTTATATATGTATGTATTTATTGTATATATGTATTTACATACACAATACTGCAGGTAGTCTGTGGTATACCATTTGGTATACCACAGACTACCTGCAGTATTGTCTCTCCTTTCCCCCCTAATCCATCCAATGGTTGTCTTTAAAAGATCGCTTTTAGCGATAAGACCGCTCGTTGTGTCACCCTATGTAAAATTTCAACATTCATATCTGTAATTTTTAAGGTGTACATAATATAGAGTATTCTATTCTTCAATTCTGTTTTATCAAAATAAAAAAAATATACGTTTAGGAAAATTTGTCAAAATTTTCGCACTAGATATTTATTTTTTTATATAAAAACAATTTAAAAACTATTTGTCTGTCTGTTTGTTCGGACCGATTTTGACGGGACTTTCACTGGCAGATGGCTGATATTATAAGAAATTAGCAGGCAAAGCCGCGTATCGACAAGCGTAGTGTGGGACGAGCCCCCGTCAAATGGACCGACGCGACGGCCTTAAAAAGGTGGCTGGGACAGACTGGATGCGGAAGGCGGAGGACTGGGTGTTGTGGCGCAGCCTGGGAGAGGCCTACGTCCAGCAGTGGACTGTTGTGGACTGACGAGCAGCAGCTAGTGCTACCTATATATGTAGTAGAAGGTCAAGGTCAAGTAAAGGGCAGTTGGGTAATCATTCAGGCTGGTTTTTACGTACCTAACTGAAAAAACGTGACCCTCAAAATCAAAACCTCTTAAATATTTCAGAATGAAATTAAAGTCACGTGTATTTTATTTTTCCAAGAAAACTTGATTCCTGTAAAATTTCTTATTTACTCGGTGCCAAATTTTTTAACAATTGAGCAGCTGACACGATTGGAAGTTTTACTCGAAATGTTGAAACTTCGACTTTAAGGGAACCGGTATAATACAAATTATCTAAAAGTTTATAAAATTAGGAAATAGGAAAGCAGTTTTTCGTTACTGCGAGTTTCAAATTTGTTGTGTATTGAAAGAAGGGCGTCGGCGTCGTCTTAATTGTAGTTAGTTGTGGAAACGCTTTAAAGAAACAAATTTAAAGTTTTCATAAAATGTTTTTGCGACGTACAATTTTGCTGAAATCGTCAGAAATGTTAAATTTCTTGACATATGGTTTGTGCGGAAACTTTGGACAAACTAGTTTAGTTTAGTTCAGGAAAACTAGATTGCCATAAGCTTAGCCTGGGGCAAACCTAAATTCTAATGGGAACTTAGAAGTCTTAGCTTGAGCTAAATCTTTTTTTTTACATTATAATCGCATATGAACTGGCTCTAAAGTAAACTGATCAGATCAATGTCTGAAATCAAAACTAGATTCTAGCAATCAGAAACTCATCTGGAGAAAATAGGCATTCCTAGATAATAACGGAATTTTCTCTTAAGACGCTGACAACACCTAAACCGCGGTCATTGTCAGATTGCATAGAAAAGAAAGAGAAGCGCGATGACACAACGCTTGTAATTTATTGCAAAATATGAAGCAATTCTCTATTCACTCAAAACTGAGTTGAGTAATCGAAAATAAAAAACAACCAAGTTCTGCATTCAAATAAGACGTTCTTGTTATTAATTAAATACGTAACGTATGTTGGTATTTAATGCAGATATTTTGGATTAGAACTCAAGGTAAGAGGTTAGTTTAACGTTAGTTTGTATCGAGATTTTCTTTTCAAAACGTGTTTCGGTAACAACCAAGTTCTGGGAAATATGTTCAAAATTAACATATATTTTTTCCACTACCACAAGCTATACAGATTTTGCAAATTTGTTTCTTAAGAGGAGCCTATTTTAGTCAATTTGGTCTTGTCAGCGCCTTAATCTAAGCAAACATTTTAAATTTTAGGCCTGACGACGGCGGTTTGTAACTGTTACGGAACTGGCAACACTGATGCTCCATCATTCACGCGAAGGACGTCCACCGATGGACATAGGCCTCCCCACAATGACTGGTCCTGCGCTCAGAGACACTTGGTACTAGAAAACTGTAATTTGGCAATGTGGTAAAATAAATAAAATCATGAAAAATCTTTTTTTGTAGGGTTTTAGAAAAAAATATCATCCCCACATTACGTGCAAAGGAGGTATCTTGCACGTAAGGTGGAGATGATATTTTTTTCTCGTCTATACCATAATGTGGGGTATTGTTGGATAGGCCGTTCAAAAATATTGTGGGTCTGTGAATTCCATTTTTCGATTCAAGGATCTGTTTGCGTAATATTACGCTTTAAAGTGCAAATTTTTGTTAGAGTCAAGTGTCCCCCGCCCCCTGCCAGCTAAATGGTTGTTTATGGACATGTGAAAAACATCATGGCAGTAGTACATATATAATAAAATTAAAAGGAAAACTATTTATAGTTGGAAAAGTGACCGTGACATATCTCGATGTATGGGAGAAAATGTTTTTCATCGACAATGTTAAGTTTGTTTTTGGGATAAAGTCATCCCAACGAAACCCTTCGTTTGCGTGGTCGGATACGCACTTGGCCGGTTTTTATTTTTTATTTCTACTTGAGTATGACTATACTCAACATAATTATACTGCATATGTGCTGTAAGTACTATTATTTGCCATATGTCAGCTAAAGCACTAGGAAGTGGTGAAGAGCGGGCGTTTTTGGGGAGTGTCGAATAGTGCTGATTTTCAGTCTAGTTTAAATAAATGACTTTTGATTGATTTGATTGCATCCAGCAATTTTGTGGTGTTCTGTGATTCACACAGTCAAATCGGTTAACAAAACCGGTCAAGTGCGTGTCGGACTACGCACAATGAAGGGTTCCGCAGTTGGGATGAATTTATCCCAAGAACAAACTTAATATTGTAGTTGAAAAACATGTTCTCCCATACATTCCAACCGCAAATTTAAGTTTTCCCGCACAATGTTGAGAAATTTACCACGTTATTTTAAGACCATAGACTTCTTATAGATTTTCCTGTAATCTATAAGTAGGTATAAAACTATTTTCTCTATTTTTTTAAATATGTAGGCTCAGTAGTTTCGGATATATAGGGGGGAATGGTCAATTTTCATCTGTTTTCTTTTTTAAGTTTTAAACTATTCATTTTAAAATTATTTAAAAATCTATTTAGGCCCTCAAACAAGTTCTATCAAAATATGTCACACGTTTACAGTTTATAAAACTTATTATTATTATTTTCTAATTTTCCCCCAAAAGTGATCCTCATATTCAAAATTCATTTATTTACGTTACACGTGCGTGTTTGGGTCACAGAAATTCATATAATTATGTACCAAATTTCAACTTAATCAATCTAGTAGGTATGAAACAAATCGGCTGAGACAGTCAGACAGACAGAGAGACACACGAGTGATCCTTTAAGGGTTCCGTTTATTCCTTTTGAGGTACGGAACCCTAAAAGTCACAAATATCGATCCTATATGGCGCGGATGTGGTGAGTGCTGATTGTGATATGGTGGCGGTGAACTTACCTCATCATAGTCAGGAGTTCGGACCACGTTAGGGGGTGCCTTGGTCACCACTCTGCCATAAGCCTCGCGAGCAATTGCGGGGTATTGGTATCTGAACCTGGTGGAAAAAGAAAACATTTTTATTGTATTCATTGTTATCAGAAAACTGAAACGTATAAAGGCTAATGCAGACTGGGGCGACGCGACGCCGGTAGAACAATTTCGATGAAGTTTACAAGCCTTTTTCAGTTCCTTTACAATTATTGGCATTGTGTTCGAGTGGTTAACACCTAAGTCTTTAATTCTTTGCAAAGGGAATATTTGAAAGGAGGGTAGAGGGTTGTTTGTTTACGTTTATCCTCTAATTCATTGACGTAAGAATGAGGATTTTGTATTTTGTATTATTTCTGGCTTCGTCCGCATGAAAGTGAACTAAACTATAAAACATATCTTATGGCACTCGGCAACAGTTGCTAGTAGCAATGTAGCTTTCTATCGCCAGTATAGTAATCGGATGAGTAGTTTCGAGTAGCAATGTAGCTTTCTATCGCCAGTATCGAAATCGGATGAGTAGTTTCGAGTAGCAATGTAGCTTTCTATCGCCAGTATAGTAATCGGATGAGTAGTTTCGAGTAGCAATGTAGCTTTCTATCGCCAGTATAGTAATCGGATGAGTAGTTTCGAGTAGCAATGTAGCTTTCTATCGCCAGTATAGTAATCGGATGAGTAGTTTCGAGTAGCAATGTAGCTTTCTATCGCCAGTATAGTAATCGGATGAGTAGTTTCGAGTAGCAATGTAGCTTTCTATGGCCAGTATCGAAATCGGATGAGTAGTTTCGAGTAGCAATGTAGCTTTCTATCGCCAGTATAGTAATCGGATCAGTAGTTTCGAGTAGCAATGTAGCTGTCTATCGCCAGTATCGAAATCCGATGAGTAGTTTCGGAGATTACCTCCTACGTCCAAACTTTTCCTCTTTATAATATTAGTGAAGATTATGAAATATTATGCTTTAAAAATGAATTTGCATTTTTCTTACTTAGAAGTTGGTAATACCTATTCTTTTATAAATTTTGTAATTTTATCTTACTTCAAAGAGTCAAAACTTATTGATTTTCGTAAACAAAAGAGAGGGTGAAAGCACGTATTGTTATCCAAGCTTCACATAAACAAACGATGTCACGGAAATATTTATTTTCCATTTTCAAAGTCAACATTTATTTAATAGGGTGGCGGCACATGTTATCTTACCTTGGTGCGGCTCGCGGTATCGCGGTATAGACAGGCCACTCGTTGTACATCAGGGGGTCGCGGTAGGTGCTCACTTCATTCATTATCTCGGGTGCCCGCGCTTGTCGCTTGGAGAATCTGTGGGCAATTATGTATATCAAAATAACTGAGTAAAACGGGAGAGATAGGGAGGAATTTTCTCTAGTAATTGAGTTAAGTTTCGAGTCCTGGAGGAGAGAAAAATGTGAGTAATAATGTTATCGGGAAAATGTTGTTAGTGTAACTGTAAAAAATTGTGAGTGACACGATTTAAGGCTCGTGATTTAAGACTGGCGCGACACTTTCCACTTTTTGAAGTATTCATAGAAATTGTGAAAATAGTGTCGCGTCGCGCCTTTCTGCGGGAACCTTTTATTTTAGACTTTGTAACAAAAAATAAGTTAGGTAGGTACCTGATGATAGACCTGCTTATGATAGATTATGCGACAATTTTAGATATACATATAATAGGATTTTATCGTACTAAGTAAGGGACCGGTTTAAGGACATTAACATCATGACGGTACCTTGTCAATATATCTACGAAAAAATCATGTACGTAAGAAAAAAATTACATCTTTTTAGTAAAAGAGGTGAAAGACATAATTATAGTACTAGAAATAGGGACCTATTATATCAGCCAGGTTTCAGACTGGCTAAAGTAGATTCATCTATCATGGGGTACTGTTTAAAATGCTACAATAAAATTCCACCCCACATACTTAAACTGAATGAGATGAAATTCAAATCTTGTATCAAACGCACACTATGCAGGCGCCTGCATATTATAAGTTGGGTGATTACATCGCTGATAAAAATGTTTGGCTCAATGCTGGTCCTGCTCCACAACCACAACCAATTGAATAATTAACATATGAAAATACTGTTGGAGCAGCTGAACATTGTAAGACTATAACATAGCATTGTATAAATTCAATCTACTTTGTATTGTATAATTGCATTGCACAGGTGTGAGTACTATGTATGATGGAGCTACCATTTACCGGTTATGTAATTGACTTGAATGGGCCCTGGCGGCTGAGAGTGTGTCATGCTCACTCAGATGTCTCGCTGATGGTGGTGCGTGTGTTGGATCATTTAGCTCCCTTGAAAATGGTTGAGCTGAATGGTGCTGATCCATGCGTCATGCTCGTGAACGGGCGCCGTTAGTTGGGACTGGTCACTTCTTAGCTTCCTCGGCTTATTTGTAATTATTTTATTTAGAAATTGTTTTTGTTTCTTTTGCTACTATGGATGTGTTTTTTATTTTACATCGTCCTCACATTTAGTTATAATTTCAACATTATTTTTGTACTAATCTTTATGTATCAATTTAATTTAAAAGAGTGTCCATGGAGTTTCTTGCCCGTTTTTCTCCATAGGTACCTACTACGCTTTGGAATGGGCAACTAGCTTCATATTTCTAACTGACCGACTCCTTGACAATTCAAAAGTGCCTGTAAATGGTTTAATTGAAATAAATGCTTTGAGTTTGAGTTTATTATTTAATTACTAAATTATTTTCGTATGGGTAAAATTAACGACGTATTTCGTCAAAACAGAATGGGTTTGTTTCTATAGCTACTCAAACATTATATAATTACTTCGATGAAGAGCACTTTCAGCGAAAACTAACAAGAGTTTGGTACTTATGTTATGTAACCCGATAATATTGTATAAAACTCACCGACCTAAATTTTCTTCGTATATTATACTGAAATATTGTTACTCTGATTGCTTTTCATTAATTAATTTCCAAAATAAAGCCTTAAATAAGCTCTATAAAGAGATTAGCCAACGATAGCCCTCTAAGTGCCACTGACAGCTTTACATTTTGTCTGGCTTACCAACCGTGCACGCTCAACTGAAGCTTAAAATCCTATTATTCAAGACCACTGGACATTTTTTTGTACATTCAACCTAAATGCCAATGTGTTTGGATATTTGGTTTGATTTTTACATATTGACCGCTTGTGTTTGTTTTTTGCGAAGTTTTCAGCCTTAGAATTTTTTAATCAACTCATTGGTAGGTACTCATTTTTCAGTATATTTCAGTTATTATGTTGTAAAGCGCACTTGCATTCAGAAACTTAATAAAAACAGCGAAATATTTGGCAGCTATTTGAGAATTTACCAACTTTCTGAATGCATATTATGTACCTAATCATAATCACCATCACAATCGGTCTATAATGTTCCCACTGCTGGGACACAGGCCTCCTCTCTGAGAGGGAGTGGGCCGTAATCCACCACGCGGGCCCAGTGCGGGTTGGTGGATGTCACATGTCTTCGAATTTTTGGTTCTAGGACATGCCGGTTTCCTCACGATGTTGTTTTTCACCGTTTTGAGAGCAGCGGTGATGAAATGATGAAATAATTTACACAAAGTAGGGAGCCTGCCTGGGTTCGAACCTACGATCTACAAATCGTAAGTCGCGGCCGTTACCACTGTCCACCACTGCTCTCACTTACCGAACTGATAGCTGGTGCTGCTAGTACCTAGTAATTGGGAAAATTTAATTGATCCTCTAAAAACTTATTAACCTTCTAATGATAGATACTTTTTAAGGTAAGCTAGGGTACCCCGACCAAATGTGTTGGGTTAGAAAAAAAGGTTAGAACTGCGACCAACCGCGCGAGAACCGAGCGAGCGAAGCGAGCGGTGCCGTGGCAGCGGCGCACAGTGGAACGAATGTATGGGAGCGGTTGGACGTAGACATGTCCGAAAAATAAGAGTAAAATTATGCCAAACTAATGATGCCATCTTATTCGATTACTTAATGCCTTCATAAATTGTGGTAATGAATTTCTTCATAACTCCCATATTTCGGGAGTAATTTGAGAAAATGTGAAATTTTACTATGAAAATGAGTGTATCGAGCTCTCTCCCTCCTGATTCCGGGCTTGTTTCAAGTAGCGGTCTCTAATATCGTAATGCTATTACTAAGAGCTATATTTAATACTAAGACACATAGTGCGCCAAATGTGCACTTTCTGGGATAAAAGGAAATGAAAATTTAAAAAAAAAACGTTTTTTCCCCATTTGTATTTACTTTAAACCGCAGACAGACTTATTAAGAGGTCTATAAATATATTATATATATACATAAATATATATTAACAAAAATATTCACAAGAACTGATGAGAGTATGACTTTTAAGTAAGTTGATAATAAATTACCTAGTTTCATTAAAAGTACAATAAATAATTAAGATGTAAGCTCTAATTTACTAAGTTACACATTTTAAAACAATAACATCATTTAATTATCTTCGTCATCATCATCATCATCAATTAATTCAAATTCAGAATCGATGTCCGCTAAATCATTTATGTTAACAAATTCGATATCACTTTTCTCAGAATCCGTAAGCTCATAAAATTCCTTAAAAGAAGATTTTTTTACAAACTTATTTCCTTTTGGACGGATACTTGTAACAAGTGGATCAGAAGACAGTAAAAGATTGTGCATAATATCTTCATTGCATGAGATACTGCTATGCTTTCGAGAATGCCCCTCTCTATATTTTCTAAAATCTTTATTTCTAGCCTCAGATGCCTCTTCGGATAGAAAACCAATGGGCACAATTGACATGTTCTGAACTATGTCTGGCCCATGCATTAAAATTTTATGAAGTGAAGAAGGCATATAATACCATGGGTATAACTCCACGTAAAGCTTAGCAGTATCAAAGCAGAACTCTCGGAATTTAGTTACGTTGATCTTCTCTCCTGATGAAATACACTGCAAGATCACACAGATTTTTCTTAAAAGCATAGCATCTATTCCGGTCAGTTCAGCAGATTTAGTGTAGTTTTCAAAAAATCTCCTTGCCGAGTTGCCATTGTTGGTGGATCCACTGCCTTGTTTCACAACATCGAGAAGTAAGACCGTTTCTCTTCTTACAGCCTCTTGAACTCTTTTCTTCCTGTCATCAACTTGCCTTTTTGCTATATCACCCCTTACTTGCCATGATTTTATGTCTAATTTGTAGGAAATGTGTAATAAGCATTCCATTGAGCGAATCCAAGCGTGAAGGGTGCTTAAGCTATATTTATACATGTCCTCGTTTGCGTGTTTATCTTTGATTAACTCTAAATTATTCATTTCTTTAGGACAAGCCTTGCATATGTCACACACTGAAGCTGCTGTATTGGATATAATGGAATGAATTTTACCATCAATCATTGTCAACAGCAGTTGGTGTTTGACACTAATTCCATCAGTGATGGTGGATGGAGTTAAGGCTTCAATCTCTGCTTCGATTTCAGCCATCTCTCTCTGCACATTTTCTTTGGTTTCCTTTATAAACTTAAACAATATTGGCCGGCAAAATGAAGTGGAAGATGGTCGCTCGTTTTCCCAAATTGTTACACCTTTTGAGACGAGCCGCAGTGGTACAAGACTAATCATAAAATTACTAGCAAGATCGATTTGCTCATCTTCACTCGTCCTTTGATGATAAATGCTTTGGCTAGATGATCCGTCAAAACCCCATTTGCTGGTCAATACGAGCTGTTGATTGGGATCAACAGGGGTTTCTAACGACCTAATAAGTCTTCTTGAGGTTAAATCCATCAAGGCTTGTAATTTGATTTTTGCAGAGCTCTCTGTAACTGTGAGATCTTCTTTGGCCGGATAGCACTTAATTTTTTCTTTAACCAACATGTAGTAACTCGGGTATTGAAGAGCTCCTTCTTGAGTGTTGAAATCCCGAAGAGTGTTATAGCGCCATTTCGATAAGTTCATCGATACATAAAGAGCCAATGCCTTCAAAGGGGATATTTCCCGTACCTGAATTGATTTACCTTCAATGAAGGCTTTGATTTTTGAGGCCTCTTCTGGATTCTCCGTCAAGTATTTCATAACATAAGCTGTATCGCTTTGTCCTGCCTTTTGAAGCGCCCTTTCGGCCGAAAACATAATTTCAGCGCTGCTACTGCTGCATGAAAGACTATCTTCAGTGCGTCTTCTTTTTTGCCGGTTACTAAGGTCCTCAAAAGATTTACGAGGACTAGGATGTGTACAAGTTGAAGCATCAGATTTAGCAGGAGAAATTATGGGCTCGATGACGTCACTTATATTTTCTGTAGAAGGTTCCATATTTTCATTCTGTAATTCCGGCCATTGAATTGCAGCCTGTAGCCAAATCTCATGTTTCTTCCGAAACTTATCTGTGCTTCTTCCAGACTGTGTCCATTTTGCATAAATGCGGTAGCAAAATCGACGACACCAGTCTTTTAAACTTGTTTCAGCACTTTCACATAACTGAACACAACTGTTATCTTTTAAAACACTGAACAAATAGTTAAAGTCGCGTAAATCTTTATGTGCGCGTGCGCATAAAGCAGCGTGAATATCAAGATTTGTATTAAAATTTGGAAAATACATTGCGAGATTAGCTTGGATACAACGAGGTGTAAATCAACACTGATTTTAAAGTTACTAATAGTGACCTATTTATATAAAATCCAGGTATCCCAGGTATCCTTTGTTAAATATTGCAAGGTAATTAGTTATTGTGATAATTAGTAAATGATGCATGCTAAATTAGTGTATTAAGAGCCATTTAGTAATTAAATAATAGCAATGTTCTTATCAGTAATCATTAGTGCATCAGTTTTATATGTAAACCTTAAGTCCCTAATTATATATCCTAATTAGCTTATATCTTCTCTAATTGGCTGCTCAGAAATGTTATTGTAATAAGGTAAACCTTTAGAAAAACGGTTTTAATCAACAAAATAAACAAAAAATAAAAAAATTGTGTTATAAAATAAACATCACTCTTTATCCCAGAAAGTGCACATTTGGCGCACTATGTGTCTTAGTATTAAATATAGCTCTTAGTATTAGCATTATGATATTAGAGACCGCTACTTGAAACAAGCCCGGAATCAGGAGGGAGAGAGCTCGATACACTCATTTTCATAGTAAAATTTCACATTTTCTCAAATTACTCCCGAAATATGGGAGTTATGAAGAAATTCATTACCACAAGTTATGAAGGCATTAAGTAATCGAATAAGATGGCATCATTAGTTTGGCATAATTTTACTCTTTTTTTTCGGACATGTCTACGTCCAACCGCTCCCATACATTCGTTCCACTGTGCGGCGTGCGAGCTACATCCGAATTAAGTTGCTCGCAGTTACTTGACAATTTTGTATTTTTAGGACCCCAAAAATAGGAATTATTTGAAGTTCACAAAAAGAGGGGATCATTATTTTTAGTAGTGCAAATTGGAATGATTATAGAGTTTCGATATTTAATGAAAAATCATAAGAACTTAGGTATCCGGAGTCTGGCGTTCAAAGGTTCCCTAATAATTTAAGGATGACGATAGCAAACACATAATCATCATGTAAGCGGAAAGACGTCCACTGCTGTAAATAGGCCTCCCCCAAGTACAGCCACTTCGACCGGTTCTGCGCTTCCCGCATCCAGCGGATTCCTGCGGCCTTCACAAGGTCATCAAATACGTAATACCTACACGAAAGATACTTTTTAATTAATAGCCGTCAGTGACCACTGACGGCTATTAATTAAAAAGTATCTTCGGTCAGTTGGTAGCCGAAGTTGTTCTAATTTTAGAATAGGTAACAACATGTTAGGTATCTATTACAAACGGGGGTTGATAGGGACAAGGTCAAATCTAAATTGGTCTGGATTATTTGTAGAACAATAGAATTGCTAAATCTAGCCTTTATACCAGCTGTTTGACGTAAATAATTTATTTTAGTGTATATTGTTTAGTATTTGGATGCAAAGTATATATGGGTTAGTTTCGATAAAATGTTTGTTTTGTTCGTTTCGGTTTTATTATTGTTTGCCGTTTGTAGTTTCTTCGGGTGTTGTTCAATATATTGATACTGTTATTAGGATTCTGTTCCAAAGGGGCGCTAACGGGACCCTATTACTAAGGCTCCATTATCCGTCCGTTTGTCACAGGGCTGTTTCTTTTGAACCGCAATAGTTAGACACTTGAAATTTTCACAGAGTGGCCGCTATAACAACAAATAATAAAAATGAAATAAATGTACGGTGGTACGGAACCTCGCTGTATGAGTCCGACTCGCATTTGGCCGCTTTTTATCTTTGTTTTGTGGCAATATTGCCTGTACTTCGTACACAGAGAAATTACTGATTCTAGATCCAATATTTCACAGTTACCAACGATTGAAATCGAGAGAGAACGGACCTCTTCATTTATCTACTATAAAGGGCTAACTTATTACAGTCCGGCCGTTGAGAGAATGTGTTCCTGACAACTGACAGGCAGTTGAACAATTTCTAGTAACTTTAAGGATCAAATTCGCAAAACACATATTCGTTAGTATGAAACTGACAGGAGTCCAGAACGCATTCTCTTGGCGGCCGTATTGTAGAAAATGCATCTAAGTTCTTGACGTTGAAATCTTCTGTATTTCAAATATTCCGAAGAGCAAATTGGTGAGCTGAGACTAAACAAAAAACTGTTTGTTTTTTTATTAATATTTGAGTAAGTCACTTTATTCCTAAAACTATTCTTACAATCATGCCTTTTATCAAAAAACGTAACCCACTTGATAATCCATTATCAACAGCTTCTCATTAATTATATTAAACCAAAAGACAAGGGTTAAACCCTTCTGTCTCCATTAATTTGATTAATATTACAATGCAAGACGCGTGTCATGGCGACACGGGTGAAGCGTGAGACGATCAACGTGAATCTGACAGACGGTGGCCATGACAGACAGCGGATATTTTTGTAACTACCCGCAAAGGTTGGCATAATAGTTAGGAAAAATGGTTATTAAAAAAATAAATCTTCGGTATTTTAGTTAAACAAAATGGCTGCATATGTGTAGGTTGGAAACATGTTTTGTTTGCTTAGTAAGCTTACGCAAAACATGTTTCCAAGCCAATTTTTTTTCAATGGCTCCTGTCAGTGTGACCTAGTCTAACCCTAATTATGGATAATGAATATTCCCCAATTAGTTATATGGGTCTTGAACATACTGGCGAAATGTGGCCGTCATAAAACTAAAACCACTATCACCAGCTTCTAATTAATTAAATTAAACCAAAAACCGAAGGTTTAAAGCCACAGGTACCCTTTTGTCTCCATGAATGTGATTGATACCCGTGTCGCCGTGAGACACGCGTCTTGCATTGTACTCGTATGCAAGACGCGTATCTTGCCGGTGACACGGGTGAAGCATGGTACGACCAACGCCCAATGTGAATCTGACAGACGGCGGCCATGACAGACAGCTGAATTTTTATAACTACCCGCTATATTAATATGTTTAGGACAAATGGATATATACAATAAAAACATGTATTCGATATTTACGTTTTAAACAAAATAGCTAAGTATGTAGGCTGATTAGTTTTGTTGAGAAAAAAGATATTTTCTAAGGGAAATATTTAATTGATCCTCTACAAACTTATTGACCTTCTAATGATGAACACTTTTTGTACCTGTGTCGACACCCTTGCGCCATCTCATCTCCCAAGCACAGCTGGCTGTGCTGGCGTCGCTGTTGCAGCTTGGGGTCGAAACGCTCGGGTCATGGGGCCCGAGTGCGCGTCTCCTTTTTAAGGAAATTTCTCGCAGATTGATCAATATTTCACGTGACCAGAGGGCTGGCTCGTTCTTTGGCAAAAGAATTAGCATTGCCATCCAATGTGGCAATACTGCCAGTCTTCTGGGCACGTTTCCGGATGACAGCGATGCGGACGAATACTTTGAAGCCTAAGTGTCCTTTTGTTTTTGTATAATTACATAGTTAGTAATTTAATTTAGTACCTATATTAGTGTAAATAGTTAGTAGCGTCAATATTGTATATTATCAAAGTTATATTCGTTTTAAACACAAATAAAAGTATACTTTTTGTACTAAATGAGCCTTTTCTTAATTGTATGGGCTTTTCTCATAGTTAGTCGCAGTAACTAGTAGGGTGCCCCGACTTAACGGGTTAGTTTAGGTTAGAACTATGATCAACCACGTGTGAGCCGATCGCAGTAACTAAACTAAATTAATGAAATGATCAATGATGTGATGTGAGGGCGTGGGGCGAGCGGCGGATACAAATGGAGTTGCGTTAGTCGCAGCTTCGCGCAGCCCTGGTGGCAGAATGGCGGGACAGGCTTTCACGCCCTACCTCGTCACCATTGAGGCGGTCCGACCAGTGCTCGAGCACTGGCTCAGGAGGAGGCACGGCTCCCTATCGTTTCACGTGACGAAGGTCCTCTCGGGTCATGGTTGCTTCGGGAAGTACCTGTGTCGCATAAACAGGGAGCCGGACGACCGGTGTCACCACTGCGTTGACTGCCGGGAGTACATGGCGCGGCATACGCTGGCAGAGTGTGCCGCTTGGGAGGAGCCGCGCCGTGCCCTCATCTCAGGAGTAGGCAGTGACCTATCGCTGCCAGCCGTGGTCGAATCCATGATCGGCAGCGAGGAGTCCTGGGACGCGGTGGTATCCTTCTGCAAAACAGTCATATCGCAGAAGGAGACTGTGGGAAGGGACCGGGAGATCTCTTCCACTCACCCTGCCCGCAGAAGCCGCACCGGGCGTCGGTGCAGGGCGGACAACGCCCTCTTCCAACCTGCTAAATGGGTCTACGGTCCCATATAGCAGGACCCGAGGTGGCGGCGCGTAGTGTTCCACGCGCGCCCCTATTGGACGTCGCGGGGGGACTTTTACACCTCATTCCACCAGCCGGGGATCGCGGAAGTCGCACCAGATCCCATGATCCCCGGTGCATGTGTGGGAGGGGAACACCGGGGTGGTTTTTAGTCAGTAGGAGTCTGACAGGCCTCTCGCCTGCCCCAAGGCGGAGGACATCCATGACGATTTTCCACTCCGGAACAAAAAACAAAAAGAAAAGGTTAGAACTATGATCAACCATGAATGAAATGATCAATGAATGTGAGCCGAATTGGTCGCAGTAACTAAACTGGGACACCCCGACGACGTGGGGAGGGTTAGGTAAGAACTATGGTCAACCATGAATGAAATGATCAATGATGTGAGCAGAATTGGTCGCAGTAACTAAACTGGGACACCCCGAGCACATGTTTTAGGTTAGGTTAGAACTATGATCAACCAAGCATAAAATGATCAATGAAGTGAGCCGAGTTGGTCGCAGTAACTAAATTGGGACACCCCGAGCACATGGGTTAAGTTAGGTTAGAACTATGATCAACCATGCATGAAATGATCAATGAAGTGAGCCGAATTGGTCGCATTAACTAAACTGGGACACCCCGAGCACATGGGTTAGGTTAGGTTAGAACTATGATCAACCATGCATAAAATGAACAATGAAGTGAGCCGAATTGGTCGCAGTAACTAAACTGGGACACCCCGAGCACATGGGTTAGGTTAGGTTAGAACTATGATGCAAAAAAAGATCAATGAAGTGAGCGGAATTGGTCGCAGTAACTAAACTGGGACACCCTGAGCACATGGGTTAGGTTAGGTTAGAACTATGATCAACCATGCATAAAATGATCAATGAAGTGAGCCGAATTGGTCGCAGTAACTAAACTGGGACACCCCGAGCACATGGGTTAGGTTAGGTTAGAACTATGATCAACCATGCATAAAATGATCAATGAAGTGAGCGGAATTGGTCGCAGTAACTAAACTGGGACACCCTGAGCACATGGGTTAGGTTAGGTTAGAACTACTCGTATGATGCATAAAATGATCAATAAAGTGAGCGGAATTGGTCGCAGTAACTAAACTGGGACACCCCGAGCACATGGGTTAGGTTAGAACTATGATCAACCATGCATAAAATGATCAATGAAATCAGCGGAATTGGTCGCAGAAACTAAGCGGGGACACCTCGACCACATGGGTTAGGTTAGGTTAGAACTGTGACTATATCTAAGTTTGTCACTGTTACTTGGCTATTTAGTATTTTCGGTCCCCAAAATAGGAATTAATAAAGGTTCACAAAAAGAGGCGCAATCATTATATTTTGAGGAGTGCAAAATGGTAATTATTATCAACATTTGTTTAAATACAGGATTTTTTAATTTAGTTTTTGTTATTCAAGTAAATAAATGGATAAGCTGTTATTCATCCTTCTGCATACCTACATAGTGGGTAGCGCTTTATTAAAATCCTCAAACTAAGCTATTAAACAAGCTAATAAACAAGTTTAGTCATTATTAGCCTACTAGCTTTTTCAGAGAATTTATGAACACCGTATATTAAAGTTGCCTCAAGCTCCTGAATAACAAGCTAAAATATAAATTGTTTACTTCAGCGGCGAAAACAAGATGATTGCAATATTTTTAATTTACGACTCTGATTGAAAATAAATATTTTTATGTGTGTTTTTGTACACTTCAACACAGTCCCGGTTTCTGGAAGCCAATTTTTTTATCAATTTTATTTCATTATTATTTGCAGAACGTGGCTTCGACTACGTCCCTTTTTTGAATTAAAGTACTAAGTTACTCCTTATAACATCAGCGATCTGTCAGTTAAAGTCCCGTCAAAATCGGTCCAGCCATTTCGGAGATTAGCCGGAACAGACAGAAGACGGACAAAAATGTTAATAATTGTTTTTTTGTTAAAAGTACCGTATATACTTTCATATGCATTTAGTTAAAAGCTGTTATTTTGATATTACAAACATGCACTTCAATTTTTTTATTTGTTTAGGTAGATAATTAAGTAAATAAAATTGACTTTGATTGTTATTTTTACTTTGGTCATATAGTCACAAGAGCAAAAGTGAGGTTTGACAACAGATTTGCTGAAAGCTTTCGGAAACCTACGTTCGATTTAGGTCCAGTAAGTATTGAAGTTTTGTATGGGACTGTTCACGCGATTACGATGTTGGATTATTTTTGTTTCTAGTTTTAGAAGAACGGGGTCTCCTAGCACAGGTATTTATTATACTTAAAAGGAGGCCTCTATGTAAGATTATATATTGTAGAAATTTGTAAAGTTAAATTCTGAAATAAATTTATTTATTATTATTTATGTTTAATTTTGTTGTTCCACACCCTTAAATATCACCACACATTTCTGAAACATGCTGTATATTAATATTGTTGCCTGTAAAATGAGACATCATTACGAAATTGAATATTACACCATTTTGTGGACTGAAGTGCACTTTCATACACTCCCTGACCGTATACCGACAGCATAATGCGCTTCTATGACTAAGTGCCATTTTTTGGGCACTATTCCAAGCTTTAGCCTGTCGAAAATCGAGAATGTAGAACCATAAAATGGACTGCATTCACGGTTTTATTTGAAAACAATAGATGCAGTAATAAGCTGATTCAAGCATTAGCCCGATAGCTAAGAAAATAAATAAAAAATAATGAAGAAGAGGCAAATTTACGAGTACACGAGGTAAACTTTGCAGTCATCAGGAACTTTTAAACCAGAAATTAACTTTTACTTACGAAAGAAAGAGAAGTGAATTTTAAGAGAGATGAGATACAGGAGAAAGTAGTGTCTGATATGGCTGGCGAGGGAGAGTTGAAGAGAAAAACATTTTGCGCACTCAGGACTAAGCTAAATGAAAAATTAAGTTGGAGGGCTTTTTTTTCTTCTTTTATCGGCTAAAGACATAACTTTAATTTTAATTGGGGCTCTAGAAGCATGAAACTTGTACAAGAGCTCCTTATGTAATGAGGGTGAGCAGTAATTAAGTATTTTAAAAATTCATTAATTCAAAATTCAATAAGGGATGAAGGTTTGTATAAAGTTCATAAGTTTTGTATAATCAGCCTATAATGTTTCAATGGGCCCACCCCCTGTCGATGAGAGGGAGTGGGCCATAATCCACCACGACGGCCCAGTGCGGGTTGGCAGATATCACACGTCTTCGAAGTTTTAGTTCTAGGACATTAGTTTTGAGAGCAGTGGAGATGAAATAATTTACACAAAGCGCCTGTCTGTGTTCGAAGCTACGACCAACAATTAAAATTTTACACCGTCATTTTTGCCGATGAGAAATTCCATCGGACACATGGCTTGTTCCTAAGGAAAAGTCTGCTTCTCATCAAAATGTTAACTAGTAAATTACTATCAAATAATAAAAAAAATCAGCTCAAAATGTTTCAGATTTACACAAATGATCCTAAATATTGTTATACAAATATTATTCCTTCAAAGCGACATTTAATATCGACCAATAACATACCAAATTGTATCAAGTTCGCAGGTCTATACGAAACAATTACTATCAAAGTACCAATTTATCTGTAGATCTACCTTGAGGGAGAAGCGCCCGATATTGGCCATTTGAATTCCGGTCGGGGGTGGAAATGGCAATTATGTAAATAGGAACGCAGATGATATTTTATCGGCATACCAGTGGCCTATTGTTGAGACTTGGGACTTTGGGCCTTTCGTGAAACTTGGTGAAAAATTCACAAATAACCTTTGGTATCCAAGTACATAGGGTTGTTTCGTACAATACTCTTAGTTTTGTTTGTCTGTTTCATCTTGTGTGTGTGTGTGAGTTTCAGGTTGTTAGAAAAATATCTGTGAACAATATTTGTGTCCAATTGAAGTTATGGGTTTTGTTGCTTATTAGAAATTGACGATTTCCGGGAGCAGCAATTTTTAACTCAAGCTATAGCGTGCGGCAGAGCGTAATTATTGTTCTATGGCAACCCAGAGTGGTTACTCGGCCGCCCATAAGAGGGCGCCCGCGCATTATTCTAGAAACATCGGACAGTTGTCGAGTAGTGGAGTCGGGGCTACCCGCGAATGTATGCGCGCAAATTAGTTTTTGTTAAGTTGTACGTTTGTGACTTGTCTAATTGGACATTAAACTACCAGTTCATTGCACCTGCATTTTACTACACCCGTTCCCCGGCTATAATGGCTCCTACATACTGGCGCAGTATGTAGGAGCCTTTAAGCATATTTTGGTCACTTTGGGACTCATATAGTCACAAAGTCAAGCGCTTAGCCTGTCATCAATCAATTAAATTAGGAAAAGTAGCTGAACAAATATCGCAGACACCGAGTTACTATTAATAAGCGTACCTAATTTGGATACATGTTTAACTAACACTAAACGCACCGGTCCGCAATGGTCGGTCTCGCACACGTACTTTGATTTGACGGTTGAACTATTAATTTTCATACAAACTAGCGCCCGTCCACGTGTTGTCATTATGGTTTCATTGTGGTTGTGGTTGTGGTGTGGTAAGTGTGATCGGGCCATTAATTTGTGTAATAAAATGGTCATATTTATTGTATACTAGACTTTTACACTTATATAATATATATTTATTTTACGCTGATTTATATTGATTAAACTAAACGATCACCATTACAATAAATATGACCATTTTATTATACAAAGTGACAGCTAGCACATGTCAGATTACTACCGTGAATGAATAATTCGACTAGTCGATAAGTGCAGCGCAGGACATGGCGTTGCGAGTGTTGCGACTAATAGGTACAAGAAGAGTCAACAGCAACATCTTGTCTTCTTTGCTACTTCTAAAGGAGCAAAAACTGTCTTTCTCGTCACCTATTTCAATAACGTACCTCCACATTGCTTTCAGCTGATCGCATGTCGGCTCATCCGTCTTGGCAAGCTCGCGGTCCCGCACCCGGGCCGGCCGCGGCGACAAGATAGCGTCCTGGTCCAGACGCTGCGCCGCCACTGCGCACGCGCAGGCTAGCACGCTCCACGCGCGCCACAGGGACCACATGCTGTGGAAGAAGGGTTGTGTTAATATGCTGGGATGATTGTACATTTATTAACAAATACATAAAAAAAGTATCACACTGTTTCCAGGTCGGATTTGCATAAGCATAATCAGACTATAGGTAACGTTTCCACTGCTGGACACAAACCTCTCTGTGAGAGGGAGCGGGCTGTAATCCACCACACACCCAGTAATGGTTAGTGCTTGGTTCTAGGTTCATGCCGGTTTTCTCAAGATGATTTCTTTCACCGTTTTGAGAGCAGTGGTGATGAAATAAATTGCACAAATTAAATGCATTGCTTGACTGGGATCGAACAAGTCAGGGCTATGATCACTGGGCTACCGCTGCTAGATCAGTATGCTGAGTCTGTTATAAATTGATGATTAGAGTCCGATCACACGTACCACAACCACACCACATCGCAGCGACAAAATATGGGCAAGCAGTGGTTACGTGTGAATAGTGTCGCTGCAGCTTCTTGCAGTTGCGATGTGATAACACACAATTTCATTGTGGTTGCGGTGTCGCTAGTAGTGGCGATGTATTTATATTGTGGCTACCACAACACAGAATGGAAGGCGCAGGGGAAGGGCGCAGGCGGGACTAGTGCGCACAGTGTCGTCACGTCGACGCAACGTTGTGTATGTAACGTGGCCAGTCGCTAGCGGTCTCGCTCACGGAGCGAATACAAAGATCTCGCTGGTGGTTGCGTTGTGGCTGCGACGTGGTCTTGATGTGGTCGGTATCGCACACGTACCTTGATTTGACGGCGAAATATGGTCCGTGTGAATAAACTGTTAATATTCATACAAATTAGCGCCCGTCCACGTGCTGTCATTATGGTTTCATTGTGGTTGTGGTGTGGTACGTGTGATCGGGCCATTAATTAAGATAATAGGGAGTGGAGTATTCTTGAATTCAAAGTTAATGTCACCGCAAGGAGCACTGGCGGGCATAAAGATTGGAAACCGACTTAATTTTTAACTAAACTGTCTCTCAATTGCAGATGAAACAAGACACATACTTAACCTGGACGCTGACAACACCTAAACCGCGGTCACTGTCAGATTGCATAGAAAAGAAAGAGAAGCGCGATAGCACAACGCTTGTAATTTGTTGCAAAATATCAAGCAATTATTTATTTACTCAAAATTGAGTTGAGTAATCGAAAATAAAAACCAACCAAGTTCTGCATTCAAATAAGACCTTCTTGTTTTTAATTAAATACGTAACGTATGTTGATATTTAATACAGATATTTTGGATTAGAACTCAGGGTAAGAGGTTAGTTTAACGTTAGTTTGTATCGAGATTATTTTTCAAAACGTGTTCTGGTAACAACGAAGTTCTGGGAAATATCTTCAAAATTAACATGTATTTTTCCCGCTACCACAAACTATACGGATTTGGCATATTTTTTTCTAAAGAGAAGCCTATTTTGGTCAATTGGGTCTCGTCAGCGTCTTAAGCCCCATGCGACACCGATTCGGAGTCAAACAATAGAAATCAATTGTGTCTCATTAACTGTCCTTGACCAATTAATTTAATATTATTTAAACTTAAATGATTTCGATATTTCATGATTAAAGTTAACCATGACTGTCCAATAAATCTCGTTACAAATTAGTTTTTATTTCGTGTGTACTTTATTCGAGTATACCCACCTTTTTTTCCGTGGGAAATCCTCATGCATCACCCTTCGTCTGGGGAATAGGGCGGATTATGTCGGACTCCTACTGACTAAAACCTGGGAAATACTTGTACATTAGTCGCACCTTCAACTGTCCTTCTATATACCTACTGCCAAGCCAGAGATGAGGACCAAGAGTTCTCCCGGGAGATAGGGTTCGTGGAGTCGCTACTGCCCAACAGCTCGCCACATGCTGTCCTGCGGGTTTCTGTATCTCTCTTGGTTTGGCTCCTTACCCCATATCTGTTCCGGCAAAGTAAACTCTACCGGCACAGACCTAGAGTTCAGAGCGAGCAAGCCCCACCACGATGTGAACGTGGAGATACGGTGGTGGGGTTATTATTATTATTATTATTATTATTATATTTAGCAATCTGGTATTATGATCTTATTTAAGCAATATCAGTTTCCAATAAGCACCTTTAAAATCCTGTTTGCCCTTTCTGAACACATTATTCATTGGCGAACTCCTTCGCCAACTCACAGGGCAAGTTTAAATTAAGTTAGCACAGAAGTTTCCAAGCATATTCAACGAAAACTGGCCAAGAGGCTACAAAGTTTCACCAGAACATGATATAAAATACAGGTTGTACCAGAAAAATTGATATTTAAAAACTATAACGGCTTTTCGTGACTTCGCAAACATGTACCCCCGAGTTTCGAAAACCATTATTTCTTTGTGCAGCCTTACACACTGTCCTTCAAGAAAATGGGTCTATTCTGAAAGATACAATAAAAAAACAAATATACGCATCGACTTCAGATTCTCTTAATTTTTTTCGTCGGCTCTATCCAATCAAACCAATGGTATGAGATTTATCGACAGATTAAATTCAATAGGCTTACGGAAAAAAATATTTTAGGTGACCGCGACGTAATGTGGGGATGACATTTATTTTTGTGTATCGTTGGATAGGTCCCCACATGATGTGGGGTATCGTTGGATAGGTCGTGCAAATATTGCGTGTCTGTGAACACTACTTTTCGATTCAAGGATGCACATGCGTAATATTAAGCAAATTTTTGTTAGAGTCGAGTGTCGCCCCCCCTCCCATGCAAGCTACAAGTTAACGAGTAATAGTCAACCAACTTAAATTTGCGATTGGAGAATTGATTGTGGCATATAACTCAACTACAAGGTTAAGTTTGTTTTGGGATGAATTCATACCAACTTCCCAACATTGTGCGTGGTCCGGCAAGCACTTTGACGGTATTTTTTCTGTTCTTTTCTTCTTCTCTGCTAAATGTGTCGAAGAATAGAAGTCGCACTAATTTGTCCATTTATTTATTTAACCATTCATGTACCATTTTTTTTTAAATTTATATACATATTTATTTTTTATTATTGAATTGTGTATTGAATTAACTAATCGTTAAAATAATATGTAAATAAATATAAAAAAACAAATATGCCTAATTAATTTATAAAAATAACAAAATTATATCATAAGTTAACTAAAACTATACACAAACTAAAATATCGATAAGTTCAAAAATTCATGTACAATGATTTACAAACTAGATGCCTAATTATTTTAACTGGTGACCGAAAAGCTGGCGGCTTTCTCGCGCAACGCATCAGCATTGCAATTCTGCGAGAAAATGCCGCCAGCATCCTCGGTACAATGCCTCCAGGGCGTTTTTTAGGCTTAACTTAATTTTAATTTAATTTAGTTAATGTTAATAATCATCTTGTAATTTGGTTATGTAAATAAATAAATATTTATACCAGTTCACATTTCCCCTGGCATTTATGCACGCGGCAACGATATCCGAAATCGAAGCGGTTATCGTAGCCGGGCGCGCTCCGATTTCTGTTTGTTACTGTGAGTTAGGTACCTAAATTCATCTATAAAGTCGAATTATTAATTTACTGGGGTAATTTGACATGTGCTAGCTATTCCACAAAGTGACAGATAGCACATGCCAGATTACTTCAGTTAAATAATAATTCGACTTTAGATGTCGTGCCCAAATTATTTTGTCGCGTGCCATTGATTCGCCATTCCATAGGCTTCTCTTAAGAAAAAAAAATTGCCAAATCTGTATAGTTTGTGGTAGCGGAAAAAAAATATGTTAATTTGGAACATATTTCCCCTATCTTGGTTGTTACCAAAACACGTTTTGAAAAATAGTCTCGATACAAACTAACGTTAAACTAACCTCTTACCTTGGGTTCTAATCCAAAATATCTGCATTAAATATCAACATACGTTACGTATTTAATTAATAAAAAGAACGTCTTATTTGAATGCAGAACTTGGTTGTTTTTATTTTCGATTACTCAATTCAATTTTGAGTAAATAGATAATTGCTTCATATTTTGCTAAATAATTACAAGCGTTGTGTCATCGCGCTTCTCTTTTTTTCTATGCAATCTGACAGTGACCGCGGTTTAGGTGTTGTCAGCGTCTTAAAGCCTCAATTGGTACCGTCATACCAGCGCAAAATATCTTGCAATGTATTTACATGCATCAGTAATAAATAGGTATTTAGAACTCAAAATCATGTTTGTACAGTATTTTTATCTCAGGAAGTTACGCGCGGTTTACTTGTGGTTACTGAGTTTACAAAAACGCTGTCAATGTGCGTGTAAGCGCAGCTCTTAGTACCGTCGGAGACAATGGCACAGTAGGATGTGTGTGTGTGTTATGTGCTGACGCTACTCGTCTTCACGCACACATTCACAGCATGTTTGTACACTTGATCACCACAAGTAAAGCGCGCGTCGCTTCGTGAGATAAAAATATTGTACTCGTATCTAACACAGAAGAATATCGTTGGTATGTGATACAGTGAAGCCTTGAATAAAGACGTGTTAATCGAAACATGTTCTTTATTTACTTGTCACAGTTGTTCCAAGCGCGACTAGTTGGACTTAGCTGACGGAAATACCTGTTACGATAAATACTAGTTCTATCGAACAGGTATGAATAATAATGATATCTTGTATAGTGATGTGGTATTGAACGTTTTTGACAGTTGTGAAGGTGAAATAAAACGCGTGTTGATTTATTTTTTATAGAAATTGGCTGGCAATTTTTATGTTTTGAAAACATTCTTACATTTAATACGGTTGCTGTTTTTAATGAGACTGCCTAAAACTTACCTGCTGCCCAGTATTTAGTATGCGAAAAACCAGCCGTTTTTGAAGTGAAAATTTCTTTATGCGCGTTGAGCGATTTTTGGTAGGGAAAAACTTATGGGTCTGCGTCACCGACTTGCCCGTACCGACATGCTGTAGCAGCAAGTGAAGTTAAATTGACCACGTGAAAAGTTTAATTAGTGTATACTGAGCATTTTTAAAATTGTGTTTTAGATAATCATTATTTTTGTTGAAGTGTAAACTTCGTAAAAGATTTCATTTGTGACGGCAGTCCCCATGACTGTTTTCTGTTAGAAATTTTGAATTTAGATTCATTTCTGAAAAACTCCCGTTTTGAATACAACATTGCACTTATGCTTACCCCCCCCAACTATTTAATGCTTGTTACGTTAACACAAATCAACAACTGACACCCACATAATATCACCACTAACATTAACGTAAACCTCCTCGACCCTTTTCCACCGTACCTACGTCCAAATATTTTCCTGCCATTTCGCTCAAGTGACAGTATGATCGAAATCGCCTACGCCCACTACGCTCCACTGTGTACATAGGTATCCAACCTAGTTGGGGACTAGGGTTACCAACGTGCAAAATTATATTTAATTATTTTGATGGTGATTAATTATTCACCTGTATCACTGCCGCCGCGCCGGCGATTAACGAGAAGCGAGTAGAGCTTTTTTGTAATTTTTATTTTGGGTGGGAAATTATCAAGTAACGTCTCCCGCTCTGGGCGGGTGAGGGTGTGTCAGACTCTTACTGACTAAAACCCACCCGTATTCCTTCCGTTGCCTGTGTTGCCAGGGTCCTCGGTAACCCTTTCGGACTTTCTCGCGACTCCGGAACGAATAGAGCTAGCAACTGAAAACGTGTTGGCGAGCAATGAGCAGCGAGTGTGTAATTCTGATAGTTTTGTCGCTGGGCTTTCAGCGACTGTCCGAGTGCGACGGGCGATTACTCGCACCACTCGCTCGACCACTGGTTGGTCTCTCGGCGTAAGTGCTGATAGCCAAGCGAGCAAGTATCGCTGCGCGAGTATTATCTTTGATAGCTCTTGTCGCTCAACGACAAACTAGTGGAGCGAGTACTTGCTGACGGAGTGAACAGTGAGCGATCATTAATATATGCATATCTTTTGTCACCGCCATATAATATGTATACCACTTTCTCGCCGGCGGTGGAACAACTGCTCTCAGTAAGTGTTCTGCCCGCCAAGCGAGCGTCGCTGAGTGAGTACTCTCTGATACCTCTTGTCGCTGCGACAAACGAGTACTTGCCGGCGGTGTGAACAGTCAGCGATCAACTATTAATATATCATGTATCTCTTTTTCTTATACGGGACCTGCACTATTTTGTACATGTCTTGAGCGAGAAAATCGTTGATAGCTAGGCTCTTCTACATTCAAAAAAATTTCAACACACATACACATTTTTTTTTTAAACTTCTACATTTATAGCTGTAATTTTTATGGTGTACATAATAAAGAGCATTCTATCTCTTCCTCGTCGGTTTGAGTAGATAATGTTTGGAGATTTTTATAGTGGGTATGATTTGAAAGAGATAAGGCAAACAGCTCGACTGGTAGAAAGTATTTTCCGTCACGAAGCAGTTTTCCGATCCGTCACTAGATAGAAATAGAAAACCCTACACAAAAAAAGCTTTATTGTTATTCTCACTAGATTAATTAAATAAGTACCTTTTTAAGTTTTCATTGCAACACTAAAAATTACTTTTGCCTAAAAAACAAAGCACATCCCTTTGTTTACATGTGAGTGGGCCGACAACCGGTGCGCTCACCCTATTTGCTCGACAGAATGTTCACGGTGAAGCGACCAAACGTTTATATTAGATTCGCTGATGTGTTACAAAGTCACGGCAGAGGGCGCTGATGGCAGTTTTTAGGGTTGTCAGTTCCAAATAAAGGGTCAATTTGGTATGTTTTAGTGAGACAATTGGCTAATTTAAAGATTTTATGAAACTAGTAATTTAATAAAGCAATACGAATTTTATTTAAAACACTTACGGACTTAAGGAACTTACGGACTAATACAATACGTACAAAGTGTCTTTCAAATTGTAGAAATATCATTTTAACAATATCGTTTTACATACTTATTGTGGGCTAAGGTCATAGACATTTCAGTATTAAACGTTTCATCAGATTAGCCGCTTTTCTCTCAATCCTTACCGATCACACAAAAGTTTCACTTTTCACGATAATAACCTCTCAAAAAGTCCATGGAATTAGTTTGTACTATCTTACGTAAGTCCTTTATTTTAATCTAGAGATATTTATTGTTAAAATGCTCGTGCCTCATTTTGTGTTGAGTCTGGCACAAGTAGTAAGTTAAAAATCGAATGGAACATAATTTTGTGCACTCACTTCTAGAGACAGAATTTTTGCCTTATCGTTTTACGACGAAAACGGTGAATCGATAGATTTGCATATTCTGAATCTAAAAGTTCTAATTTCAGAAATTTTCCGCGTCACGTCTGACCTGACCGACCGAAATGTCTGAGAACAAACTTTTTCGTAATAAAATTACGAAACCGATGTACATTTTTAATCAGACATACGAGTATTGTGATGCGTCTGTCTGCCTATTTTTTATTGACATATCAGAAATGGGCTCCCATAAAACTGTGACGTTTCTGACTGGTATTAGAAACGGGCTCCCATAAAACTCTGACGTTTCTGACCGGTATTGCCCCCAGAGTCGGATTCAGAATTTTCTAAAGTTTAGATGATTCTGATTCGAGTTTAGATTCTAAACTAACGATGATAAACGGTTATGGCCGTAAAACGATAAGGCAAAAATGTTGGTCATGGGCTCTCGTACAAATAGATTTGCCATGGTTGAGACATGGTTTTGGTCGTGGGCTCTCATACTATATGCGAAAAAATGCGACGAACTTTCGCTGTATCTTGGCAACGTTGCAGTTGTTTTTTCACCTCAGGTATAAGTTTAGGAACATTTTAATTGCTAAAGCTTCGGTTTCCTGGAAGAGCGTTTGACGCCACATAGCGTCTGTAATTTACCGACGAATGACGTCACTGAAATGCTATTTATGAAAGTAACTAATTTGGTGTGGTTTCCTACAGTGTTTTTTGACATCGTGAAGTCAAACCCCGCTGCTATCATATTCATGACAGCAGTCTGCGGCCGTTACGTGGCGGCAACCGTTCTTCTATGAACCCGTAAGCCCGTAACTTTAGTGCGATTTCGTTGGAGCGAAATTTCACGAGTTTTGCACACATTTTTCGCATAGATTCATCCGCCAACTTAGCGGCGTAAATTAATAATAATAATTATTATTATTTATTTCACCAAAAATAATACAACGGATTACACATACTTATAGGCTAGTAATAGTGAGTTTATAATATGGGAGCATCTGTAGCCGAACTAGGACGACTAATGTTTCTCGGCATACAGCGTCACTCCTCAAAACTGACAATAATACATGTTAGCCCCATAGAGACATGCAAAAATGAAAGAATACAAAAATGAGTGTATGTGTATGTACATATATGCTTGTGATTTTGTGTAAGTGTTGAGTAGTGAAAGGTGTTAAATTAGGCTGGATTATACGCTCGTGTTACTCGTGTCTAACAGACACACCTGCTACATGATTAAAAGTTTCTCAAACATTAATTCTCCACAGTTACGTCTACAACTAGTTGGTACGAAATTAATTGGATGCCTCTTATTGTATAAATTCTAATTTAATTAGCAGCTGAGATGGCTAGCTTAAACCATTAATTATGAAGATATACCCTTAATGGTAATTTTAACTTGTTGCCCATTTTTTGGTGACAAATGAGTTTCTCTGACCTTGGCGTGTTTTTATGAATTCTCAATTAGGATTCGGACTGTTTTTGTTAAATTATATTTAGGTGTCGTTTTCCTCGAAAATACTTACTTTCAAGGCAGATGTGAGTAAAACGCCAGAAGGGGAAGCCCTAGAAGTACATATTTAGTGATCCGATTGGTGATGTTCTTCAGAAAGGTCAGGTGCGTAGTTCTGATAACCGGTGTGCGTGTTTGACCAGATGCATGAACGTAAACGAAGCCAAAAGAGTATGTAAGGATCGTAGCAGGTGGAGTTCTATAGTTTCTGCCTACCCCCATGGGAAGAAGGCGTGAGGTTATGTATGTAAATATGTACTAACTTTCAGTCTTAAGTGAATAATAATGTGACCTTTTTAAGAACATTTTGGTTACAGATGTGTCTGTGGGGTTCGTGGCCGACGGCCCCGATCCCGCAGGTACACGTCCCGGAGGGCCTCGACTTCTATTAAGCTCGATAAAGTCGATTAAGTCAATCTTGCTTAAAAGTACCATGAGCAGGAAAAGTCTGAAACCATTTTTTTATACATTGATAAGTATAAAAAATGGTTTCAGACTTTTCATTTATTCCTGATAATTTCTAATCCCTAACGATTTAGGGATCAGGAATAAATGATAAGTTCTAGCTGGATCATGGTTAAAATAATCGTAATCGTCTGCTGGAGTAATGACAGATTTTAATTATCACAATAATTAGTTGTCAATAATAATTATGGTCAATTGAGCATATAATGCTAATTGAGCAAACATTATAATCAACTTTTAAAATATGTAGGTAATCCTGAAAACATGCAAAGTTTAGTTTTTCCAGGATTTGAAATAATGATTGTTTTCTCTTTAATTATACAATTAATGCAGTTTTTTAAAATATTATTCTGTAATATTGTTAAATTAAATTTTATAGCTACTCATACATTTTGTTTAAATTATGATTATTGAAATTATTATTCTAAATTTCACAAATTTTTGAAATCAAGTTACTTTCGTAGTAAGTCCACGTATTTTCCATATTTGGTACCACTTTATGCCGGCAGAAAGCAAACAAACACATTCATAGTCATGGCGGTAAACATATTTATCTCAGTGGCGGCTGACGAAAGTGACTAAAGTGACAGCTAAAGTGACTGAAGTGACACTGTTGGGACAGCTGACAGTTCACTTTCTATGATCAATGGCTTACTGTCATTGTTTTTAAGCACACAGTAACTAAATCGGTGAGACGCCATGTTGAAAGTCGATAAAAATAATTTAAATCAATTCACTACCACAACAGAATACATTTAAATGGATTATCTGTAGTTTTTCTGAATTTTACGGATTTTTCTCTTTTTTTGTACAAAATTGTGCTGATCACAGAAATTTAAACCCAAACGCTATAGAATATTTTCGATACAGAAATCGTCTGAACTAATGCCAAGTGCTACATAATGACACAGACAGACATTTCTGCCTAAAAGTAGCATGAATTTAAGAGGCTGACAACACCTAAACTGCGGTCACTGTCAGATTGCATAGAAAAGAAAGAGAAGCGCGATGGCACAACGCTTGTAATTAAAAATATTGATGTTTATTGCAAAATATGAAGCAATTATTTATTTACTCAAAATTGAGTTGAGTAATCGAAAATAAAAAACAACCAAGTTCTGCATGCAAATAAGACGTTCTTGTTGTTAATTAAATACGTAACGTATGTTGATATTTAATGTAGATCTTTTAGATTACTCGCGTTCCGTACAATGAATATGCTAACTACCATGTTTTTTATCCCAAGAACAAACTTAACATTGTAGTTAAAAAACATGTCCTTCCATACATTCCAACTGCAAATGTAAGTTTGTACGCACAATATGAGAGAAGATTTACCATGTTATTTTAACACCATAGACTTCTAATAAGTTTTCCTGTAATCTATAAGTACAGAACTATTTTCTTTTTTTTTTCAGATCAGATAGACAGAGACACATGGGTAATCCTATAAGGGTTCCGTTGTTTCCTTTTGAGTTATGGAACCCTAAGAGGTTCATTAATTTAAAAATTGTCCATCATTACAATGTTAATAAGTTTTTAGACGCTCAAGTAAATATATCCCCTTAAAAAACTTCTCAAACAATATTTCTTCCATACATTTTAAATAGCTCTGATAAAAGTGCAAGCATCATTACCCAGCTCGTGTTTCGAGAAGCACACTCCATTGGTTTCCGAGTCATCTACAAAGAGCTGATACTACCCACATTGTTTGCTTTATCTGGGTTCTTTGTCCGAAATATTGATATTTTGGTACGAGTATAAATTTACAATATTATGAAGAGATTTAAGTTAAAATACTGTGAGGTTGATGTGAAATCACAGGTAGGTAGTAATTTATTTTTTCTTCTGTTCAATTGATGCCTTGATTACAATCTTTTCACAGTTACCACTAGTCGTTTTTGCGTTTGAATTACTTACATTTATAGGTGGTCGTTGTGGGACCCACAAATTAGTGAAATGTTATAGAAAAACCGGACAAGTGCGAGTCGGACTCTCCCACCGAAGTTTCCGTACAAATTTGTACGTAATTAAATCATAAAAATATAGTCTTTATATAAAAGAATTTTGGTCAGTGGGTCGTCTTAGGGGCGGAGTATATTGTATGATTTAATAACAAATGTATAGTTTTCAGATTTTTTCCTGTACTTGTAGTATTAGACAATATTACTTGCCGGTCATATATTTCTAGGTCAATGGAACCCTATAAATTTTGTTTCCCTTGAGAGTGTCGAAATATACGTTTTTTGCGGCATAAACGGCCGTATCTTTTTTTTACGTTAACTTAGAAGTTTGATTTTTTCACAGCTTCAAATACTGTAGACCTGAGTATATGGTTTTAATTTCAACTCGTTACCACCACGCGTTCCCGAGATAGAGGGTCTTGACAGACAGATGGACAACAAAGTGTTCCTATAAGGGTTCCGTCTTTTCCTTTTGAGGTCCGGAACCTTAAAAACAACATGCGGCGTTATTCCGATTTTGGTTACGCGTCAAAACATCTTTGTACAACTATACCTCTGAAATACAAATATAAATAATATTTATTTGCATACCACTTCATACTATATGCATTTATTTGCATAGGGGCTTGTGGCTAAGTAATAACAGCCGCACGGATCGATCGATCAGGTTAAGCTACGCTTGCCGCGGTTGGTCCGTGGATGGGTGACCATCTTTACATACCAAGACCCCTCCGTGCCTCGGAAAGTACGTTAAGCCGTTGGTCCCGGCTGTTATTTGAAGATCTTTACAGTCGTTGCGGGTAGTCAGAAGCCCGAAAGTCTGACAACCTGAGTAACTGGGTTGTGAAGGTCAGATAGGCAGTCGCTCCATGTAAAATACTGGTATTTTGCTGCATCCGGGTAGACTGGAAGCTGACCCCACCATAGTTGGGAATAGGCTAGGCAGATGATGAGCACATAAAGTTGCATCTATCAACCCGCACTGGGCTCGCGTGGTGGATTACAGCCCACTTCCTCTCGAGGGGAGGAGGCCTGTGTCCCAGCAGTGTACATAAAACATTGTAAAAGGATTCTGCTAGATTAAACAAGTTTTCCGTCAATAAATTCTCTAAAGTTGTACTGATTTTGCATGTACTTTCAAAATTGTAGTGATCTTTATTCGCGTTGCAATAAGTCTGTTTTTGTGTTGCTACTGTCAGAGGTATAACTGTTAAGGACTGTATGGCAATCTTCACTACTTCTATCTTATTCCCTATGCTTAATCTGTATCTATAGAAATAAATAGATTTTAAGTTTCTGTTTGTCTGTATGGATCGCCCGGAGGACACGGTGGAGCTTACGGTGGAGGTCTGCCCGGCTTGGGCAGAGCACCGCCGTGTCCTCGTGGAGGCGATCGGCGGCAGAGATCTCACGCGTCTGGCCGTGGTTCAGGCCATGGTACCGAGCGAGAGGGCATGGGCAGCCGTCACCTCCTTCTGGGAAGCAGTAATGCTCGCGAAGGAAGAGGCGGGATGGTTGAGGGAAAGGCAAATTTCGCGCCCTCTCGCCCCACCGCCCTGCCGCCGCAGGGTTCCCGACACCCTGGGCGTCGGGAACCCTGGGCGGATTTCCAGCCACTGTAGGCGAGGGCTTGCGGACGGTGAGCAATGGGTAGCTCGCCGTTCGATAACGACCAGGCCCGGGTCGACGGCGCGTTGTGTTCCACGCGCGATTCAAAGAGATGTTAGCACAACTCTAGGGGTCCACTAGGGCCAATGCCTGCCGGGGTCGCGTGGAAGTCCAAGAGGGTTACCCCTCAGTAACCAGGGCCTCCCTTGGCAACACAGGCAACGGAAGGAATACGGGTGGGTTTTAGTCAGTAAGAGTCTGACACACCCTCCCGCTCCGTCCAGAGCGGGAGAAGTTATTTGATAATTTCACAACCAAAAAAAAAGTGTCTGTTTGTAATGTCAAAATAACAGCTGTATACTAAATGTATATGAAAGTATATACGGTACTTGTAACAAAAAAAAGCATTTTTTTGTTTGTCTGTCTGTTTGTACTGGCTAATCTCCGAAACGGCTGCCCCGATTTCGACGGGACTTTCACTGGCAGATAACTGGTATTATAAGGAGTTATAAAAGCTACTTAATCATAATATCTAATCGGAGTGTCTACAGTAATACCGTCGGAGCCTGTTTGATATTCAACCTCCACTATCCCAGTGTTGGCCTCTTTTATAGATTGTCATCTTTCTCTTATGCTAGTTGCATTCAGGTGTCTGTGTGAGCCTTAGGCAAGTATCTACGAGTACTAAAGTCGAATTATCAATTCACTGGAATCGTGACATGTGCTAGCTATGTGTAATAAAATGGTTATATTTATTGTATTTTAGACTTTTACAGTAGTAACTGTAAAAGTAAGTTTTATAAGTGTATTATAAATATATGACGAAGTAAGGTACGTCTCGCTCGTTATCATCAGCCATAGTTTAACTACTGTGGGCGTACAATGGGAAGTGTTGGATATTGCACAATAGAAAAACCGATTGCAGTTTAAATCAAATAATCACACTGGCAATTCACACACTTTAGGTACACGACACAACTATACGGAACGCGCGACAGTTTCTAAACGTGTTCACTGCTTGACCGCCTCCGACAGACTGCTTCGGTAAACTGCACTTAACCCCGGTCAAGCGTTATGTTGTAGACTCTGTCGAGCGCCGCTTGGTGGCGCTGGCGTCCCGATTAGTCAAACGAGTGACTAACTTATTTCCGACATATATAACAATAGTTATATATTTATTTTACACTTATAAAAATCGATTAAACTAAACGATCGCCATTACCTATAGAACATATTGTATACCATTTTATTACACAAAGTGACAGCTAGCACATGTCAGATTACTCCAGTGAATTCGACTTTAGTTTCCGATTGGTAACTTTTGTGACGATCAATGTTAGTCCTTTTGCTAAAATACCAAAATTCGCTTTTATATATCGACACACAAGAGTCAGTTTTAAATTTCATCGAATTGCTTCGATAACGCAATAAATGCACCTATAAAATATTTGAACAGAGAATAGACAACCGATTGTAGGCCGAAAGCAAACAATATTTTTCGCTTTCAGCCAAGGAAATACCTATAAAATCGAACAGCAAAAGCCGATTGGAAGGCGTCTTTCCTGTCTCACTCAATATCCGGCGACGGATTGGTAGCCGACTACATCCGATTTCCCACGATAAACACCGAATGCTTTTGAATATGGAACTTGAGAATCGATCGGATTTGAATTATTCTTTTTGAAAAGGCATTTCAGATTTGAATGGAGAATTTTCTTTTATTTGTATGGAAATATCTTTATGGAAATATTTAAAATCAATCTTTGTAGTGGATTCATGAATGACAAGCAGATCCTTTTGATGTCTTGAGCTTGGAAAACTGTTTGAACTTTTACAAATAAAAAAATATATTATTTCTCTTTTATTTTAGTAGGTACGAGATACCAACTGCTAGATTTTTCGGCAAATTATGTACCGAATAAATTTCATTGCTAGAAGTTGTTAATTACTAAACGCACCCAAGAGAGAATCCAAGGTTACAGCAAGTCAAAGTTGTAAAAAAAACTGGAGAGGTGTCAAGGGACACCCGGATGGAACGAAGTTCCTTTCGATTAATTAGTGAAGGAATTGTAATAATTTTTTTTTTTTTAAGTTATATCAATATTTTTTTACTATTAACAAATATAATGTAATATAAACTTAATCAGTAGGCTCAATTTTAGTAATAATTGGCTTGTGGAGAGAGAGAGAGAGAGAGACAGACAGGGAAATGCGCACGCCGCACGGCTTACAACTATAGCAACTATAGCAAAAAGTGTCGTTACAACTTTTGGTCTTAACTTTTTCCGTGTAGCCCCCTTTAGCAACGCGCGATAAGGAACTTCGTTCCAAAAACAAAAAAAAAAAGTATTTGTATCGACTTTTGATAATGACTTTTTGCTGTAACGTTTTCATGATCTTCTGTAGAAAATCCACAGACTGACCGCGGCAGGAGCAGCAACCTTGTCGCGGTAGACGCACTTTACTTATACCTCCAAGAAACACATATTCAGCCTATAATGTTCCCACTGCTCTGCACTGCACTGGAAATCCACCACGCAGCTCCAATGCGGCTTGGTAGATGTCACATGCCTTCGAATTTTTGGTTCTAAGACATTCCGGTTTCCTCACAATGTTTTCCTTCACCGTTTTGAGAGCAGTGGTGTTGAAATAAGTTACACAAAGGAAAGCGCCTGCTTGGGTTCAAACTCACGACCTCGACTCGTAAGTCGCGGTCGTTACCACTGCTCTTACCCACAAGAAAGATACTTATTAAATGTCAACCTAACAACATGGACTGATGGCTTTCCTCTCTATTACCTGAGAAGTAATTAACCCTAGTAGGTAGGATTAATAATCCTCCCAATCCACATTCTAACCTGACATGTACTGGTAGGTTTACCCGGGTTGAATGGCACCCCTAGCATAATGAATTGCTCTAAGATCTCTTGAGTTCCTGTTCAAATTAATTCAATGAATAAAGGTACTCAATTATATTCAAATGATTTGTCAGAGTTCAGGAGTCAATTTGGTCGTAGATAATAATTATTTTGATGGCATTGCTGATGGTGTGTGCATTCCCGGAAAGGGCACGTTTTTCCTACAAGTGGTATGATGATGTTAACACGTTCGCTGAGAGTAAGCACTTACCCTGACACCACATTACGGCAGTAGAATTTTCCATACCAAATGACAAGCGTTTCACAAGGTAGTGTCATTTTGGGCATACGAGTATGTTTGCCTGCCGAAATTTGGTACTACGTCGATGGACGTGAACGTTTCTCGACGTTGTGCTATATTAGGCATGTGTTTGCTTGCCCAAATGCGACACTACGTCGACAGACCTGGACGTCCCTCGACGTACTGTCATAACGCACTATTTTAAGCGTACTGTCAGCAAACGTGTTAAAGGGATTTGGTCACCGAATCGTCGTCAAAGCGATGGCAATTTCTTCTTTGGGCACCTGTCCGTCCGCCAGAACCGATTTTTTAACATCATCATCACGCCTGTTATCCCCGACGTGTTAGGCAGAGGTATCCCTATAGTACACCCACATTTCGCCAGTTATGTTTAAGTCCCATGTAATAGGGGGCGAGCGTATTGCCATCAACCGGACACAAATCCAGACTTCGGGCTGCTACTGAAAAATTCCAGATAGGAAAACCCAATAACACTTTGCTCGACCTGGGAATCGAAACCTCATGCTCACCACTAGACCAACGAGTTACCAAGTTTGCCATTTGTAAATACAATATTGAATTACACGACTCACTCTTGACGAGATTTATTTTGGGAAGAAATGTTGTCAAACTCAGCAACAAATTGCCTTCGATACGGGAAAGTTAGGAGTATGTAGGGTTGCCAGCCCTATTAATGATGAAGTATCCAGCTATATCAGAGGCCTAAATACTATATGTTTAAAGAAAATACAAACAGTGACGGGATGATCGCAATAGGGTTAGTATTATTCTCATAAAAGCTAAATTAATAGTATTTTGTAACCTAAATTTATTAATTTAGAGTATAAAAATAGTTGACACATTTAAAAAAACCTGTTAATTCATAGTAGCAAAACATATGCCTTTCAGGAATAAAAATGTTTTTGAAAAACCTACCATATTTTTTAGCCATCTACTATTTTTTTACAGGCAATGGTTTCGAAACTACTATATTTGATATAAAATAAGTTGGCAACCCTTGGAATATCGCACCCAGTAAGGGTTATTAGTATTCTTTCGACATAGTTTCGACCGCCCCCAAAATGTTTGGGTGCATAGTATGTGTAGGCTTATACTTATTATTATAAAGAAGTTGGAGGAAAATTAATTAATTTTGAATGGAAGGTTGGGGTTGGGGTTGGGGTCGATAATGTACGGTAGAAAACATAACTTTCATTACATAATCAGCCTATAATGTTCCCACTGCTAGGCCGTAATCAACGACACGGGCCCAGTGCGGGTTGGTAGATGTCACATGTCTTCGAATTTTTGCTTCTAGGACGTGCCGGTTTCCTCACGATGTTTTTCTTCACTGTTTTAAGAGCAGTGGTGATGAAATTATTTACACAGAGTAAAGCACCTGCCTGGGTTCGAACCCACGACCTACGCCTCGTAAGTCGGGGCCGTTACCACTGGGCCACCTCTGCTCCATCATGTCATATGTATTATTATGTATGTTTAATTATGAATGTATATGTCGCAGCCATCTGGTTAAATTAGCCAGCTAATTGGACGCATAGGCCGTACATTAAACGCCGGCACTGACGTCGCAGCCAACTAGCTTAATTAGCCGTTTAGTTAACACCTTAACCGTTAAAAGTAGCGCTCGCCGGTCGCTGCCGCGGCACCGCTCGCTTCACTCGCTCGAGATTGATCACAGTTCTACCCTAACCTAACCCATTTGATCGGAGTGCCCTGGCTTAGTTACTGCTACCACTTCGGCGCGCGTGATTGGTCAAAGTTCTAGTTGTTCTTCAGCTATTCAATTGGGAGCCGGCGTTTAATGACCGGCCTAGGCGTCCAATTAGCTGGCTAATTTCACCAGATGGCTGCAACAGAGTTAGGGTGTTAACTAAACGGCTGATTAAGCTAGTTGGCTGCGACATATACACTCGTAAACCTTTCGGAATATATACTCTGATTGATGGTGAAACTACATCAAAATCCGTTGCGTAGTTTAGAAGAAAAACGTGGTCACACAGACACACGAAAAGCGACTTTCATATAAAATAGGTATGTGTCTATACAGTCCTTAGAATCAATCACTTGCTGGTACTCGCATCTAATCGATCACTGACCCATCTATTTGTTTGTTTGTTGCTCAATCACGCTTCAGTAAAGATCGTAATCCTCCAGGAGGCAATAATTAGGTCAAGGATAGGACAGGTGATTGAAGTTTTGTGGACAGGATGTTAATTCAGATTTGTTACAGTGGTAATCAATCTGTCACTGTACACCTAATTCTTATTTTGTAAGATTTGCTTTATAAGTGATACAGAATATTATTTATTTTTTATTCCCCCGGGGGATTTGGAAAACTTCGTCAAGTCTTCACGTCGCCAATCCCGCAGTGTTTGAAGACTAAGACCAGTGCGTTATGACATACGGTGGCTAGTCCACCAATTCAAGGTCGCTCAGCGCGCCATGGTGCGGGCTATGCTCGGAGTTTCTTTGAAGGATAAGATTAGAAAAGAAGTTATCCAGAAGAGAACCGGAGTTACCGACATAGCTTGCAGAGTTAGCAAGCTGAAGTGGCAGTGGGCTGGCCACATTTATCGAAGGACCGATGGCCGGTGGAGCAGACGAGTCCTGGAGTGGAGACCGCGTATCGGCAAGCGTAATGTGGGACGCCCCCCAGCTAGATGGACCGACGACCTTAAAAAGGTGGCTGGGACAGACTGGATGCGGAAGGTGGAGGACAGGGTGTTGTGGCGCAGCCTGGGAGAGGCCAATGTCCACAGTGGACTGTTATAGGCTGAGTTGATTGATTGATTTCTATGTGTCCATAGATGTGTCCGTGGCATCACAGCGGGCCCTATCAGAATACCAGCGCTGCGGTATTTCTTTTTTAAATATCGCAGCATTATGCTGAGATAGGAGCCTTTTTGGCGTCGCACAAGCCGTTTTTATTTATTTTCTTTGTTGTTTTTTGTTTATTTAAGCAAATATGTAAAAATTGTTAGTTTTAAATGCTCCTTTTTTACTTTTTGGATTCTTATGCGTGTCCCAAATACAATATTTTTTTTTTAGTTTTTTTTTAATTGCATGTTCACGTAATTTATTATTGTATGTCTACTAGGCAGGACAATAGAATCTGTAATTTACCTAACATTTGACTGTATAACCTATGCCTACAGTAAAAAGATTTGATTTGATTTGATTTAATGGCAATCATGTCATTTGGTTTAAATAAGTTTTTATTTTAATTATTTTGTTTATCTTTTATATAGATTATTTTGTATTTTGTGAATGTGAGAACGTTGTAGGCTTAATAGACTATAGATTTGTAGGCCATTTTATATTTAATAAAGTACCTGGTACTTGTTGACAGGCCTACACTGTCCTTCCATACCTATTAATACTGTAACTTGAAAACATAGTAAAAGCCAACTATTTTTAAAAGAGTAACCGTGGAGTTTCTTGCCGGCTCTTCTCCATAGGAAACGACCAATTGGAACGGTGCACCTAGCTTCTGACGTTTTATAGGTGTCCTTGTAGATTTATGTGAAATACTTAAAATATGTGATTTTGACTTTGAAGACGGATTTTGTAAGAAAACAGATGGGTTGGAAACCTGGCAAGGCAATTTATTTTAATTAAACAAATTGCAGGCACCTTTGTCTACGGAGTTGGTCATTCAGTAAGATGAAGCTAGTTGCCCATTCCAAAGCGTAGTAGGTACCTATGGAGAGGGAGGGGCAAGAAACTCTATGGAGACTCTTTCAAAACAAAGTTACAAAATAATTGATACATCATTAATGTTGAATTTATAATTAAATGTGAGAACGATGCAAAAACACGTACACGTTAAATGCGTCCAGAATAAAAGCAAAAAGAAACAAAAAAAAAATGGTTAAAATAAGCCGTGGCAGCTAAGAGATGCCCAGTCCCAACTGACGGCGCCCGTTCACGAACATGACGCATGGATCCGCACCATTCAGCTTAACCATTTTGAAGGGAACTAAATGATCCAACACATTACAACTTATGACTGGGCAGACTATGCGCTTACTAAAATAGTCGTAAGCTTTACTAACTATTTTTGAGTCGTAGATACTCGAATTAAGAGATTATATATTTTTTCGTTGCTGACATTTCTTGGGACTCCGCGGTCCCAGACCTTAAGAGGGCATACGAGGCTAAAGCCTACCTACTTTTAATTAAATGAGTCATTATTGTTATATTTTATGTGAACATTTCTAAGTAAGAAATATTTTATTTAACTTTATCTTGGACACTACACCACTGACATTAAAGTTGACCGTCCACTGCTATACAGGATGTGCACGGAGAGGTTTGCTACATTATGCTGCCGTCCCACGGCCCGCTTTCTCACAGGCCAAATCACGACAGGCCAGGCCGACAGGCCGTAACCGGCGGAACCGTCGATCCGATGAGGCCTGTGGTGGGAATGCTTGGCATTGGCCGCGACAAGCCCCGACAGGCATGGCCGCGCGCCAGGCCACTACAGGCCTAGACAGGCCATGGGACCGCGCCTTAAAGCTGCACGGTTCATTTGTTTGTCAGCATTTTTGTTTGGTGCGTAGCGTAGGCGTAGGTCGCAGTGGAGGATCCCGTCCACATTTTCACACAAAGTGTAGCTAAATTCACGTGGGTAGCTAAGCCGTGAGTCTATGTGGAGCGACGCCTTTATGGTAAAGAAAAACATATACTTGGGAAAACCTGTATTATCATCCGTCTTCTGCCCTTACAGGTCGGGAAATCGCCGACTAATTGACCATACAAATGTGCATCGCGCTCATCGTGCCGCCGCGCCGCCGCCGCGGGTCTTTCGGTTTCATAGGGAATATTTATTTTTAGTAACGTAAATATGAATATTTTGGAAAAAAATACAGATAACATTAAAGATAATAAAATAGTCTGTTCATACAAAAAAAAAAAAACATGAAAGTGTGAATGAAATGGTAGTTTAAAAGTAATATAATTTTTTTTTAATGCTTTGGGTAGACATTACTTCCTGAATTAATTTCGTAATGTATTTTACTACAATACTTAAATATTAATAATATATCGGATTGATGTGTATTATTGGTTCTAGTTTAATATACATTTTTGCATAACTTTATAAAATCTATTTTTACGCCTTCATATATTGCAAGTAACATTATATGAAGGCGTAAAAATAGATTTAAAAGTCACTAAAATCATATATCTGCGCCTTAACTTAACTATATTTATTCGGGGCTTGCCACTCTTTTTCACAAAACATTTCTATTAATCGTCATCAGTGTTTACTTCCCTTCCTTCCCATGTCATTTTTGACACAATCCATCCATTTTGTTTGAGGTCTACTTCTGTTTCTTCAAATATCTTTTTCGGGTTCGTTGCACAGACAACGCGTTTGTTTGCATTCCCGGTAAAAAGAAATGGGAAATGTTTAACTGATGAATGATCCTCTAAAAACTTTTATAGTTTCTAATGGTGCATACCTTTTTAAATAATTGAGGCTCTTTTTTACTTTCTGGCTTTTTCTTATAGTTGGTTCCAGTTACTTGGCTATTTAGTATTTTTAGGACCCAAAATAGGAATTATTTTGAGGTTCACAAATAGAGTGTTCAATCATATTTTTAGGAGTGCAAAATGGGAAATATTAAATACATGCCAGAATAAATTCTTATGTGTGTGAGAGAACTTTGAAACTTTTGATTGACCGATCGTGTTCCTTTGTAAAAGTTTGTATTCCATTACACACTAACACGATATAAAAAGGTCATTATTCAGACAACAAAGAAGCATTTTATTAATGGGCCCAAACTCCGACACCAAAATAAACAGTCTTTTGTTAATAATACTCGGAATATCAATGGAAATTGTACTTTTACGTGGCAATGCCAATGAAATGTTTTCATTCACAATAAAATGGCTAAAGCTACGGGTTCCTAGAAGAGACAGTGACGATGACGGCAGCAAGGTAAGATTTTACGGTGTCTAAAAACGCTCTCAATAAATAGTGAAACACCAACTTACTTGCATAAATAACGTTTCCGTGTCATTCGACGCTAAATTGCGGACGCTATGTGGCGTTAACCGCAGTTTTAGGAAACCCTACCTTCAGACACATCTACGGACAGACAGATGGACATTGCGAAACTTTAAGTCCCTTAAAATTCTTGTTTGACTACGAAACCTTAAAAAATAGATGGAAGGTTTTGAGTCTTTACTAGGAGTTCAGTAGTGTCGGACTGTCGTAAGTATCGTCGAAATGAAGACGTATCGGAGTTCCATATTGTCGAAATAAAATCTTGTCGTATTATGGTTTGTCGAAATTCACTTCGGTAGTCACTGCGCGTGCGCCGACCTTAAATAAATTGGAATTTGGGCTGATAATGACTATCATAATAATGAAATGAAATGAAATTAATTATTTTGCAAATAGGGTATCGGAATCACTTCAACACGTCATATTAAAAAATATATAAAAAAATAAGCTAGATGGAGTTTTCTCCAAGTGAATCTCTTGGATCTAGGTTCTAAATGGATCGAACAGCCCTTTTCTGTAAAACATTATTAATGTCCGCACAGGTACCCCAGAGAAGAATCCCATATGACATACGACTATGAAAATAACTAAAATAAACAATTCTGGCTGTACTCGTATCTACATCACTTATCTGTTGAATTTTTTTAACAGCATAGGCAGCCGAACTAAGCCTTCTTGCCAATTTTTCTATGTGTGGGCGCCATTGTAGTTTACCGACAATAGTTATTCCAAGAAAAACTGTCGACTCAACAGGGTCCAACTCTATTCCATTAAGTTGAACATTGGTAGTAAGCTGCCTGACATTTGGCGTTGAAATACTGTTGAAATACCCCAGTACCTAAGGTGATACGTAAAAAATAAATCATAGCGAACTGGGCTGGGTATAAGAAATTGACATGGTCAATTACTTCCACTTGCGAAAAAAGAGAGCGCAACAACGCGCTGGAACCAAAATAAAACAACGTAAGAGCGCCAAACCAATTTTTTTTTTAATAAATTAAGCTATGTATCAAAAATATTTTCAGCCAGAATTTTCAATTACCTAATACGCACATTTTGAATGCAATGGATGGATTTTAGAAGTTCAGAAAAAAATATAAAGAGTAGAAGTATTTTCGGAATTAAATTCTATCGAGGAAATTTAACCCAATTACGTTTTCCTTCAGTCAGTGTATTAAGGCGCTGACAAGACCCAATTTACCAAAATAGGCTTCTTTTAAGAAAATAAATTGCCTAATCTGTATAGTTTGTGGTAGCGGAAAAAATATATGTTAATTTTGAACATATTTCCCAGAACTTGGTTGTTACCAAAACACGTTTTGAAAAATAATCTCGATACAAATTAATGTTAAACTAACCTCATATCTGGAGTTACAATCCAAAATATCTGTATTAAATATCAACATACGTTACGTATTTAATTAATAACAAGAACGTCTTATTAGAATGCAGAACTTGGTTGTTTTTTTATTTTCGATTACTCAAATCAATTTTGAGTAAATAGATAATTGCTTCATATTTTGCAATAAATTACAAGCGTTGTGTCATCGCGCTTCTCTTTCTTTTCTATGCAATTTGACAGTGACCGCGGTTTAGGTGTTGTCAGCGTCTTAATCAAATAGTCAATAGACATATCCAAAAATGAGATCCATATACATGGCAGTAGTAATAGTGAAATCAATAGTTTCGAAAAAGCCCCCAAGTTATTTTGGTATCGCCTTAATAATAGGTAAGGGTCAATAATACCCTTGTGGGTCAAAATACCTATAACAATAAACAAAAGCATGATGAAAGCCATAGCAGTGAGTTCTAAATATAGAAGTTTCGATAGTTTACGAGGTATTGATCTAATTTTAGACCAAAGTTGAAGGGAACGTAGCTCGGAGAATTAAAGTTGAAAGTGACTGGAAACGGCCCTTTATATGACTTTCAAGTATTTACCAGATAACGTAAATGGGAACAATTGTTTGGAGTTTCTACAAAATGATTTACCCGATCTAGTGGAAGAAGTTTTTCAAGTAAACAGGCCCATTTTGTTCCAACATGACGATTGCCCAGCACATTGGAGCTTAATTGTTAGGGAAGACTTGGATAACACTTATCCTAACCTTTCCAAGACCAGAAATGAAGTTATCCGGAAGAGAACCGGAGTTACCGACATAGTCTGCAGATTAAGCAAGCTGAAGTGGCAGTGGGCTGACCATGTTTGTCGACGGATCGATGGCCGGTGGAGCAGACGAGTCCTGGAGTGGAGACCGCGTATCGGCAAGCGTAGTGTGGGACGCCCCCCAGCTAGATGGACCGACGACCTTAAAAAGGTGGCTGGGACAGAGTGGATGCAGAAGGCGGAGGACAGGGTGTTGTGGCGCAGCCAGCTACGTCCAGCAGTGGACTGTAGGCTGAGTTGATTGCTTATTCCAACTCCTGGATTGGTCGGGGTGGTCCGATTCCCTGGCCTCCGCGGTCACCAGACCTCACCCCAATTGACTTCTACGTGTGGGGTGAGCCTAAGACCTGGTATACACAGACCGTGGTTTCTAGTCGAGAAGAGTTGATAAATCGAATAAATGCAGCATTCGTAACAATGAAAGCGGAGATGCTGCTACGTACTACAACGGTTGAAATACGTCGAAACCGGCGCCGAGCATTCATAACAAATGAAAGGCAACACTTTGAAAATATTTTGTAAATAAATAATGAAAATTGATTATCATCTTGATTTTTTTTTAGTGTATATCGTCACACCTCACACTCCTTAAACCATTTTGACAATTTTGCATGTAATTAATTTCACTTTTCGCAAATGTAGAGTTCCGTGAAAAAAGGCCCGGGCAGTTATAGTTGACGAATTACTCTAGTTTAAAAAAAATAATTGTGCATGTTTCATATCGTTAGAATGGGCATGAACAAAAGATGTGCTCCTAAAATTAGAACTGCTCTTAATTTTTTTTTAACGCAGTTCGAAGTCGGGCTTGCGGGTGCTATATTATTTAAATTTGTTCGTAGCTTAAGGGCTTGTATTTAACTTTCTAGTAACCACCTGCGTCAGATACGAATTTTATAAGTTTCTACAATTATTCTAAATGAAAAAAAATAATGTGGCCAGTTTTGTTACCTACTTTTAAAAGAAATTATGGACGTTTGAAGATTGAGCAACGACGAATTTCGTGATATTTTTTACATATCCTAAAATAACCATTTACCTGGCGCCGGGGACACTTGACTCTAATAAAAATGAGCACTGCTTATTATTACGCAAACGGATCCCTGAATAGTAAAATGGTTTCCATAGACCCACAATATTTTTAAACGGCCTATCCAACGATATACCACACCATGAGATAGACGAGAAAAAAAAAACAAAATAAAATCATGTTTTGTTCAAGATTTTATTTTACCACTTTGTCGGCGTGACCATGATAGCTGGGACGGGCCAGTGGCCGTCCCAGTGGCCGTCCCAGCTACCATGGTACCCCAGAAAAACAGACCCCCGACGCTTCACTCCGTTCAAATCGTTTTTGTACCGCAGTCGCACTGTGTAGCTTCCAAAAAACTAAACCAGAGGGCTCTGCATTTAACGCCGCGTCTTTCGGTGTACAACACTCCGAGTTAGTATGTATACCAAATTACAGCTTTCTAGTACTCAGAGTCTCCTTGCCGGGGTTGCGGGAAGGTACAAAAGGGTTACCGAGGCGCCTGGTAACACAGGCAACGGAAGGAATACGGGTGGGTTTTAGTCAGTAAGAGTTTGACACACCCTCCCGCTCCGCCCAGAGCGGGAAAAGTTATTTGACGAATTCTCACCCAAAAAATAAAAAAAGTAATCAGAGTCTCAGAGCTAAGCCGGGGACCGACAGACAGAAGGACATGGTGAAACTATAAGGGTTTCTTGTTGACCGCGGAACCCTAAAAATGAGAGCAATGTCAGCATTTAAAAGTATTTCACTTTGAAAAAGCTGGCATTTATTTTCAGCTTTGCACGTAAGGTTAACGGAGGATTATTGTGCTAAGTCGTTTTTTATGACACAATTTTCTGCCGAAAAACATTAACGACTGTTCATAAGACTTGGTATTCAATTTGCAACTAAAAATGTTGATTAAATATTTTAAAGAAAATATTTATTGAATTTTCAAGTTACTTTGAATGTTACAAGTTTTACCTATAGCTTTTCACGAAACTTCTTCGACAACGATAAACAACAAAGGTGCACGGTTGGCAAGCGTGGGTCGATGTATTGATGTGAACGAGAAAAGCTTCGGTAAAGACGTTAACAGAAATACTTTTTTAAAACCTGCATTGCCAGTAGAAATATGTTTTCGTATCGATCCTTTTGGTCTCGTACAGGACTGTTTGTTTTTATTTGCATTTTACTTTGTTTTAGTTTTTAAGTTTAATCTGTGATCTCCTGTGCGAGCCCCAATACTTTTTCTTTAGATTTCTTATTACTTTTTAGGGTTCCGCAGTCAACAAGGAACTTTTATAGTTTCGCCACGTCCCACAGTGGAACGAATGTATGGGAGCGGTTGGACGTAGACATGTCCGAAAAAAAAGAGTAAAATTATGCCAAACTAATGATGCCATCTTATTCGATTACTTAATGCCTTCATAACTTGTGGTGATGAATTTCTTCATAACTCCCATATTTCGGGAGTAATTTGAGAAAATGTGAAATTTTACTATGAAAATGAGTGTATCGAGCTCTCTCCCTCCTGATTCCGGGCTTGTTTCAAGTAGCGGTCTCTAATATCATAATGCTAATACTAAGAGCTATATTTAATACTAAGACACATAGTGCGCCAAATGTGCACTTTCTGGGATAAAGAGTGATGTTTATTTTATAACACAATTTTTTTATTTTTTGTTTATTTTGTTGATTAAAACCGTTTTTCTAAAGGTTTACCTTATTACAATAACATTTCTGAGCAGCCAATTAGAGAAGATATAAGCTAATTAGGATATATAATTAGGGACTTAAGGTTTACATATAAAACTGATGCACTAATGATTACTGATAAGAACATTGCTATTATTTAATTACTAAATGGCTCTTAATACACTAATTTAGCATGCATCATTTACTAATTATCACAATAACTAATTACCTTGCAATATTTAACAAAGGATACCTGGGATACCTGGATTTTATATAAATAGGTCACTATTAGTAACTTTAAAATCAGTGTTGATTTACACCTCGTTGTATCCAAGCTAATCTCGCAATGTATTTTCCAAATTTTAATACAAATCTTGATATTCACGTTGCTTTATGCGCACGCGCACATAAAGATTTACGCGACTTTAACTATTTGTTCAGTGTTTTAAAAGATAACAGTTGTGTTCAGTTATGTGAAAGTGCTGAAACAAGTTTAAAAGACTGGTGTCGTCGATTTTGCTACCGCATTTATGCAAAATGGACACAGTCTGGAAGAAGCACAGATAAGTTTCGGAAGAAACATGAGATTTGGCTACAGGCTGCAATTCAATGGCCGGAATTACAGAATGAAAATATGGAACCTTCTACAGAAAATATAAGTGACGTCATCGAGCCCATAATTTCTCCTGCTAAATCTGATGCTTCAACTTGTACACATCCTAGTCCTCGTAAATCTTTTGAGGACCTTAGTAACCGGCAAAAAAGAAGACGCACTGAAGATAGTCTTTCATGCAGCAGTAGCAGCGCTGAAATTATGTTTTCGGCCGAAAGGGCGCTTCAAAAGGCAGGACAAAGCGATACAGCTTATGTTATGAAATACTTGACGGAGAATCCAGAAGAGGCCTCAAAAATCAAAGCCTTCATTGAAGGTAAATCAATTCAGGTACGGGAAATATCCCCTTTGAAGGCATTGGCTCTTTATGTATCGATGAACTTATCGAAATGGCGCTATAACACTCTTCGGGATTTCAACACTCAAGAAGGAGCTCTTCAATACCCGAGTTACTACATGTTGGTTAAAGAAAAAAATAAGTGCTATCCGGCCAAAGAAGATCTCACAGTTACAGAGAGCTCTGCAAAAATCAAATTACAAGCCTTGATGGATTTAACCTCAAGAAGACTTATTAGGTCGTTAGAAACCCCTGTTGATCCCAATCAACAGCTCGTATTGACCAGCAAATGGGGTTTTGACGGATCATCTAGCCAAAGCATTTATCATCAAAGGACGAGTGAAGATGAGCAAATCGATCTTGCTAGTAATTTTATGATTAGTCTTGTACCACTGCGGCTCGTCTCAAAAGGTGTAACAATTTGGGAAAACGAGCGACCATCTTCCACTTCATTTTGCCGGCCAATATTGTTTAAGTTTATAAAGGAAACCAAAGAAAATGTGCAGAGAGAGATGGCTGAAATCGAAGCAGAGATTGAAGCCTTAACTCCATTCACCATCACTGATGGAATTAGTGTCAAACACCAACTGCTGTTGACAATGATTGATGGTAAAATTCATTCCATTATATCCAATACAGCAGCTTCAGTGTGTGACATATGCAAGGCTTGTCCTAAAGAAATGAATAATTTAGAGTTAATCAAAGATAAACACGCAAACGAGGACATGTATAAATATAGCTTAAGCACCCTTCACGCTTGGATTCGCTCAATGGAATGCTTATTACACATTTCCTACAAATTAGACATAAAATCATGGCAAGTAAGGGGTGATATAGCAAAAAGGCAAGTTGATGACAGGAAGAAAAGAGTTCAAGAGGCTGTAAGAAGAGAAACGGGCTTACTTCTCGATGTTGTGAAACAAGGCAGTGGATCCACCAACAATGGCAACTCGGCAAGGAGATTTTTTGAAAACTACACTAAATCTGCTGAACTGACCGGAATAGATGCTATGCTTTTAAGAAAAATCTGTGTGATCTTGCAGTGTATTTCATCAGGAGAGAAGATCAACGTAACTAAATTCCGAGAGTTCTGCTTTGATACTGCTAAGCTTTACGTGGAGTTATACCCATGGTATTATATGCCTTCTTCACTTCATAAAATTTTAATGCATGGGCCAGACATAGTTCAGAACATGTCAATTGTGCCCATTGGTTTTCTATCCGAAGAGGCATCTGAGGCTAGAAATAAAGATTTTAGAAAATATAGAGAGGGGCATTCTCGAAAGCATAGCAGTATCTCATGCAATGAAGATATTATGCACAATCTTTTACTGTCTTCTGATCCACTTGTTACAAGTATCCGTCCAAAAGGAAATAAGTTTGTAAAAAAATCTTCTTTTAAGGAATTTTATGAGCTTACGGATTCTGAGAAAAGTGATATCGAATTTGTTAACATAAATGATTTAGCGGACATCGATTCTGAATTTGAATTAATTGATGATGATGATGATGACGATGTTAAAATGTGTAACTTAGTAAATTAGAGCTTACATCTTAATTATTTATTGTACTTTTAATGAAACTAGGTAATTTATTATCAACTTACTTAAAAGTCATACTCTCATCAGTTCTTGTGAATATTTTTGTTAATATATATTTCTGTATATATATAATATATTTATAGACCTCTTAATAAGTCTGTCTGCGGTTTAAAGTAAATACAAATGGGGAAAAAACGTTTTTTTTTTTAAATTTTCATTTCCTTTTATCCCAGAAAGTGCACATTTGGCGCACTATGTGTCTTAGTATTAAATATAGCTCTTAGTAATAGCATTACGATATTAGAGACCGCTACTTGAAACAAGCCCGGAATCAGGAGGGAGAGAGCTCGATACACTCATTTTCATAGTAAAATTTCACATTTTCTCAAATTACTCCCGAAATATGGGAGTTATGAAGAAATTCATCACCACAATTTATGAAGGCATTAAGTAATCGAATAAGATGGCATCATTAGTTTGTCATAATTTTACTCTTATTTTTCGGACATGTCTACGTCCAACCGCTCCCATACATTCGTTCCACTGTGCGTCCGTCTGTCTGTTTGTCTGTCCACGGCTTAGCTCAGAAGCTGGAAGCTAAATGGTTATTTTCGGATATGTGGAAAAAATCACGGTAGTAGCATATACAACGAATTTAAAAGGAAAACTATCACAGCTAAGTAGGCTTTACAAGTTAATGAGTAATAGTCGACGAACTTAAATTTGCTGTTGGAGGGTTGACGGTGACGTATATCGATGTATGGGGGAACATGTTTTTCAACTACAATATTGAGTTTGTTTTTGGGATAAATTCATTCCAACTACGCACATTCCACACGCACGTGACCGATTTTTACATCAGTTATCTCACCATATAACTGGATTTGAATGACTTGAATTTTAATAAAAAATATTTTAATAATTTCTCTTTCAGTCACTTAAGTTTGACTTAAGCCAATTTTTCCAGCGACTAAGTATTCCATTTTTCCTAACTCTGTGCACCAGCAATATAAAACTGATTTATGACCGAGCGCGGGCCGCGTATAATGTTTTGTGACCACGGTAAAATGGCTGCTTGAGTTGGAATTATGTTCGAAGTCTGCACTGACTTCAATGTTGAAGACTTAAATGTTACCTAGAGCTTTAATTATGTTATTTATTTTTCATTTTTAAGTTGTTTTGAGCTCTCTGTTGGCGGGTTGTGTTTTTTTAGTTATTTAATTAAGCTTTAAAAGCTTTGTGAATAGTAAAGGTGTTAACTTTGTCAACACCCTATACTATTTATAGAATAATCAGCTTATAATGTTCCCACTGCTGGGACAATGGCCTCCTCTCTGTGAGAGCGAGTGGGCCGTAATCCACCACGCGGGCCCAGTGTGGGTTGGTAGATGTCACGTGTTCGATTTTTTGTTCTAGGACATGCCGGTTTCCTCACGATGTTTTTTTCCTTCACCGCTGTGAGAGCAGTGGTGATGAAATTATTTACACACAAAGTAAAGCTCTTGCCTGGGTTCGAACCCACGACTCGACTGGGTTCGAATATGTCAGAAAGAACGCTAAGCAAAAATTAAGTAATAGCGCGGGTCCACTAGGGCCGATGCCTGCCGGGGTCGCGAGAAGGTACTAAAGGATTACCGAGGCCCCTGGCAACATAGGCAACGGAAGGAATACGGGTGGGTTTTAGTCAGTAAGAGTCTGACACACCCTCGCGCTCCGCCCAGAGCGAGAGAAGTTATTTAATAATTTCCCACCGAAAAAAAAAACCTGCTTATAAAGTCTCTGTATGAACCTAAACAGCTAAGCTGGGTATTATGAGTCTTAACTTTAAAAACTAAACTGCAAAGAACGAACTCATAAAAGCAGCCAACAATGTAGTAAAACACACAGAGCTGTATTGGATGTTAACAGTCCGTTTACGTCCACATACGTCCAGCGTAGCCGAAGCAATACAAACAGTATATTTATCAACGTCGACACTACGCTGGCAGGAAATATTAACCTTAAGGCGCTGACAAGACCCAATTGACCAAAATAGGCCTCTCTTAAGAAAAAAAATTGGCAAATCTGTATAGTTTGTGGTAGCGGAAAAAATATATGTTAATTTTGAACATATTTCCCAGAACTTGGTTGTTACCAAAATACGTTTTTAAAGAAAAATCTCGATACAAACTAACGTTAAACTAACCTCTTACCTTGAGTTCTAATCCAAAATATCTGTATTAAATATCAACATACGTTACGTATTTAATTAATAACAGGAGCGTCTTATTTGAATGCAGAACTTGGTTGTTTTTTATTTTCGATTACTCAACTCAATTTTGAGTAAATAGATAATTGCTTCATATTTTGCAGTAAATTGCATCATAGCGTTGTGTCATCGCGCTTCTCTTTCTTTTCTATGCAAACTGACAGTGACCGCGGTTTAGGTGTTGTCAGCGGCTTAAGTACGAAAGTAATGAACAATTGCTACGAACTTCGGCTTTGCTCGGGAGTGTCCGGAAAATCGGGAGTATTCACGCTTTTTTGGGAGTACAGAACATAATTAAGCATAAATATTCCCACTACTGGGACACAAGCCTCCTCCTTTCGAGAGGAAGTGGGCTTTAATTACTCAATACTTTATTTGCATTCCACAATGTGTACTTAGGTGGTAACTTACACAAAAATAAAAATATATATATGTGATCATTATGTACCCTGTCAGGCACAGAAAAATGGTAGGAGAGAGGAAGCTTTGAAAAACTTACATTGGTGCCGATTCCCTTGTTCACAAACTAAACTAAATTTAAGTTCAGTGCATCTTTTTCTTTCTATTTCATTAAGAAAAGGACAGACGATACATTTTAGTTTACTCCTGTTAAATTAATAAGCGCTTGACGTAAATTGACGTAATTTTAGTAGGCAAGTTTCAAATCACGTCTAAACTTGTATGGAGTAGTGACAGGCGCTGATCAATTTGACAGGATATCTTCTGTCCTCTTCTTAATGAAATAGAAAGACAAAGATGCACTGAACTTAAATTTAGTTTAGTTTGTGAACAAGGGAATCAGCACCATTATCAGTCTTCTGAACTAAATCTAATATTATTATATTAGGGTTTTTTTATAACGACAAAATATAAGTGCTAACATGTCTGTGTGAGCACTTATATTTTGTCGTTTATTACTTAGATGTCACATGTCTTCGAATTTTCGCACATATCAAAGTAAGGAGAAATCATCGGAAATCGCTTGCTAGCATTATAACATATGTAACTTAATGTTACTTAAGTAACCTATGTTACGGGGATGTATGACAATGTGACGTACAGTTTTCGGTAGAGAGCTTGAGGATCAAAGCAAAAGAGGGTGAGCTTATCGGAAGCTGAGTTGATCGAAAAAAAAAACAATTCTAGGTACGAGTACAACATTTTTTCTCGCCTTGCGTGTGGATCATCCGGTAACGAAATTATACGTCTATCCACAGATTTCATTGCCGGGCAGGTACACATACGGCAACGAAATCTGTGGATAGACGTATAATTTCGTTTATTCATTTCAACTCATATTATTTAATTGTTTTAAATATTTCTTAAAAAACAAAAATATTCATATATATAAAAAAAATATATCCTCCAATGTCAGGAGTCTGCGGTCCAAGCTATGGATGGATAGGGCTCCAGAAACCGGAGCCTCACAATGCGGTTTTGATCGTCTGCTGGTTAAAGGCGTGACGAAGGAATGTGACGTCACATTAAATTGAATATGACGCCCACTAGAGGACATAAAGTCATGAATAAAAAAAAATATGACCACGCTATCCTCTGAACATTACTATGAATTTAAATTAAATACATAAAAAATATTACGTGTAAGTTAAGTTGTTTATTTAATAGACGATAAATATTGAATAGTTTGTATACATAAAAATTTTAGATGGGAAAATTTTCTCGTTTTCATACTTTAAGAGCGTGATTTTTCAGTAGTCGGGTTTTAGTTTTTTTTTAAACGTATAGAAGAACAAAGACTGCAGGCTCAGAAGGAAGTCAAAAGTTCGATCTCTGGGAATCAAATAACTGTCCCTAGAAGGACAATTCCCAAAAAATCCTAACATTTTTCTAACGCACAATGTTAAAGCCAGTTTGATTTTACTCGTTATGTTATTTAGTTGTTCAAAATTTAAATATTATGTACATAAATAACAACTTCTACCTAATTAGTTAATAAAAATAATTAAATTATAAAACTATTCACAACTAAAATATGGCGTCGAAAAATTCATCCACATCGCTCTCGATTGGTAATGTACCCAAGAGACTGGCGGTATTGCCACGTTGTATGGCAATGCTTAGCCTCTGGCCAAGGTTTAATGCCATAAATGTTTAATGCCTTAGGAGATTTCATTAAAGATCCGGTTTGCTTGTTGACTTTTTTAATGTTTTATTTAGTAAAACTTAATGTCTCCAGTTTCCACAGTCCAAGTTGGTCCTGGTTCAATTTCCGCAATGAAATCTTCACTTACTATAATGATTATTTATTATGAGTATATAATTTCTCAAGAGCAGTGGTGGCACAACTTGTAAATCGCGGCCGTTACCAAAACTGCTCTCAAAACGGTGAAAGGAAACATCGTGTATATGTCCTAGAACCAAAAATTCGAAGACGTTTGGCATTTACCAACCCGCACTGGGCCCGCGTGGTGGATTACGGCCCACTCCCTTTCACCGAGAGGTCAGAGGAGGCCTGTGTCCCAGCAGTGGGAACATTATAGGCTGATTATTCTATATAATTTTTCAATACTAGGCAAAATGGCAAGCAGGTACGCAGGTAGATCAATAATAGTACACTGCACGTAATACCATGTTCCCAAATTGCGAATAAGTCGATAAATAGACTTAGTTACCAATGATTAATACACATATCCCAAATCTGTCCCAAGAAACCTGCCATCTTCATAAAAACGTTTCATCTCGCAAGATTTCGGCCGCAATGACGTATCTAGCTCAATTTATCACGCAGGACGAATAAAAGTATTGTTTTGAACCTAATCCTATATTCGTGACACGTATCCAATAGGGTTCCGTGGAAGAGAGTAGGAAAAACTCTTTTGTTTTATTTTTCGCCCCGGGCTCGCGCTTGATATGTACCGTGAATTTCTTTACGAATCTGTATTTCGTGTAAATATTTGTATTTGGGTAGGAAATGGTATGGAATCGTTTTATCTTCGAAGGGGTTGGTAGGTCATATTTGGCTGATATTAGGTTTTTCATAAAATGAGTCTGAGAACTAGGTATTCAACCTTTTTTTTGTGTGGGAAATTATCAAATAACTTCTCCCGCTCTGGGCGGAGCGGGAGGGCGTGTCAGACTCTTACTGACTAAAACCCACCAGTGTTCGTGCCGTTGTCTATGTGTTGTCAGTGGCCACGGTATCCCTTTCGGAATTTCCCGCGACCCCGGCAGGCATCGGCCCTAGGTGACCCGTCGGTTGTGCTGACATCTCTTTCAGGTGCGCGTGGAACACAACGCGCCGTTGACCCGGGCCTGGTCCTTATCGGACGGCGAGCTTACCGGCCGCAAGCCCGCGCCTACGGTGGCTGGGAATAGGCCAGGGATTCCCGACGCCCAGGGCGTCTCCTGCGTAGGTATTTAGCCTAGCTGTAAGTTAGATATATAATACTGCAGCAAGTATTATGTATCTAACTTACAGCTGAAACGTTCATAAAAACAGGGTAGGGTGGAAAACGATTTCCAATCAAGCAATATTTAAAGTTAAATGCATCATTCTGCCATATGCAAAAGCTATGATATTCATATACTTACTTAGTAAGTTTTGTAACAAAAATAATATAACGACAATTAGAATATGACTTGCCAAGCTTTGACCCCATAAAAGATTCGGCCAACCATGATATTAATGTTACAATCACTCTTCCCACCGTATTAAATGAGAAAATATATTTTTTATCCCCGGCTTTAACGGACGAACCCCGACATGGCAACTTGTTGCGTGATTTACATAATGCTTTACTTAACGCTGACCAGCAACATTGACCTTCTACACCCTGGATCACTTAGCATTAATTATAAAGGTTCATTTACACGAGGAGAGTTCCTCGCCTTTAATATAGGCGGTTACCGAAAGGAGATAAAAAAATTACACGTGTAAACAGTACGACGGCCGAGAAGCGTGAACTGTCTCGCTTTTGAATTTGGAAGCATCCGTGTAACACAAAACCATATTTCGAATTTTGGAATCTCAGTTCGGAAATATCACCTAACGAAACTAGTTAAAAAAAATTAAGGTGAGTTTTTGTTCCTCGCTTGAGTATACGTTAACACATAAGTACGATAATCTCTTGGCGAGTTCCTACCTACGAGACTCGTACCTATGGAAATGATTTACATTATAAAGTAGCCAAGTAGATAATGCTTCTGAGGTAGGATGAATATTGCCAAGACCAAGATTATGGCAAACGTTTTCATCAATTCAAATCCTTCTGTTAAATTCGGAAATAAAATGTTGGAGATGGTGGACCAGTATGTCTATCTTGATCATATTCTTTCATTTGGCAAAGAACATCAACACACAGAGATGGGCCGCATTTCGCAAATTGGACGACATTCTGAAATCAGCCAAAATTCCACAATGTCTGACGTCCCGCGTCTATAACCAGTGTGTTCGGCTCACCATGACGTACGGTGCTGAGACGTGGAAGCTCACGCAGGAGGTTGTGTACAGGCTAAGAGTTGCACAGAGAGCCATGGAGAGTTCCATGCTTGACATAAAGCTTATACAAGGTATTTTTTTTATATCCTATAACTCTAGGTATGAATGAGACCATATCAAAGAATCAACTGGCATACGAATTATTTTTCATTTATCTTTTTTGTTTTAATTTTTATACAAAATAATTCGACAAAGTCACGATTATTAATAATAATATACAAATAATAATAAATAATATTAATAAATAAATTTATTTTATTTACACTCGTGAAATATGATTACGTCACATTTTCTTAGCTTTAAATATGAATGATTGCTTCGAATGAAAATTAATTGCTCTTATTTATCAATGAAACTTAGATACCGACACACATCGAGAGACTAGTTTTAGAAGGTTTTAGGAAAACGTATACTTTTACAAAGTTTGTAAATATGTGAGCATCATGTACCTATCACATAATTAATTTATCTGTCATTGCTTTATTTTTCATTCTTTTTTTACCTATTTTGGTATAGTAATTTTATTCTAGGTGCATCGTCTTCACATATAATTTTAAAATGTACCTATACAAAATTTTTATAAAACATTGTAACGGTGGAGTTTCTTGACCATTCTTCTCCATACGAAACTACCTTTTGGAAGGGGCAACTAGAATCAATTTATTTTTTTTTTGTTAGTTTTGACGTTCAAAAGTGCCTTTTATGTGCCTATTTGAAATAAATAATTTGACTTGACTTGCCTTGACTTAGTGTTAGTATTATGATATCTTCTACTAAACTATGCATTTTTGGACCACATATTCTAGGACATTTTGTATTATTATTACTTATAGAATATAACCGCAAAGTTATGGGATATCAAAAAAAACAAGTTGTATAGACCGAATCCCAAACGTCGAGATCCGCAGAGGTAGGAAGGTTTTCGACATCAGAAAAACGAGTTATGGAACTCAAATGGAGTTGGGCCGGACACCTGGCAAGGGGCAGTGATGACAGATGAATAAAGACAGTGACTGAGTGTCTAAGGATTAAAAGATAAAGTGTCGATCGTCTGGCGGCGAGAATGGCGGATGACATTGCTATCATTACGGGTAAAACCTGGATGAGGCTGGCAAAGGAACGTAGGGATTGGTACATGGAAAGATGGGCCTATGCCCAGCAGTGCGTGAAGTCGGGCTGTGGACGACTTTCGAAGTCGCAAGAGCTACTGCGGAACATGCGATCCTGGGTCTGATTCCCCGTCGGACAAAGTGTTATTGGGTTTTTCCATCTGAAATTTCTCAGTAGCCTTTCTATTAGCCCAGGGTCTGGATTTGTCCCCGTTGGTGGCAATAGGCTCGCCCCTGTTACATGTGACTTAAGACGCTGACAACACCTAAACCGCGGTCACTGTCAGATTGCATAGAAAAGAAAGAGAAGCGCGATGACACAACGCTTGTAATTTATTGCAAAATATGAAGCAATTATCTATTTACTCAAAATTGAGTTGAGTGTTCGAAAATAAAAACAACCAAGTTCTGCATTCGAATAGGACGTTCTTGTTATACGTAACGTATGTTGATATTTAATACAGATATTTTGGATTAGAACTCAAGGTAAGAGGTTAGTTTAACGTTAGTTTGTATCGAGATTTTTTTTTCAAAACGTGCTTTGGTAACAACCAAGTTCTGGGAAATATGTTCAAAATTAACATATATTTTTTCCACTACCACAAACTATACAGATTTAGCAATTTTTTTTTTCTTAAGAGAAGCCTATTTTGGTCAATTGGGCCTTGTTAGCGCCTTAAATATAACTGGCGAAATGTGGGTGTACTATAATAGGTGTACTACTGCCTACCCCTTCGAAGAATACAGGTGTGATGTTATATTATGTGTGTTATCAATAAACACAACAAATTGGAAGTAATAAGTTAGTTTATTTTTCCTCTCGGCAGGCGAGAGATTTTACGCGTGTAAATGACAGAGACTGTTCTGTAGCGAAGTAAGGACCACGTTATACTGGATGTGGCACTAAAGTTTTGGTTAATTTATACTAATAGCATGTCTAGCTTAATTTGATGTTGATGTATTAATTAATTATGATTGCCTCTTGTGATATGGCGTGTTTTAATTATTGTTGAAGTGTTGCGAAGGAAACGAATGGTGATTCTTGCTTAATTTCGGCTTTTTTAAGAAACAACATTTGAGCAATATTGATTTAGTAACATGAATTTGGATTATTTCACGCATAATCAGTCTGCCTAGCCTACGGAGCGAGAGGGCACGGGCAGCCGTCACCTCCTTCTGCGAAGCAGTAATGCTCGCGAAGGAGGAGGCAGGACGGTTGAGGGAAAGGCAAGTTTCGCGCCCTCTCGCCCCTAGCCGCCGCAGGAGACGCCCAGGGCGTCGGGAATCCCGGGCGGATTTCCGGCCACCGTAGGCGCGGGCTTGCGGACGGTGAGCAATGGGTAGCTCACCGTCCGGTAAGGACCAGGCCCGGGTCGACGGCGCGTCGTATTCCACGCGCGCCTCAAAGAGATGTCGTCAGCACATATAGTAGAGGTCCACTAGGGCCGATGCCTACCGGGGTCGCGGGAAGGTACTTATGGGTCACCGAGGCCCCCGCAACACAGGCAACAGGAAGGAATACGGGTGGGTTCTAGTCAGTAAGAGTCTGACACACCCTCCCGCTCCGCTCAGAGCGGGAGAAGTTATTTGATGATTTCCCACCCTCAAAAAAAGAAAAAAAGTCTGCCTAGCCTTTTCCCAACTAGGTATGTTGGGTCGGCTTCCAGCCTAACTTCATGCAGCTGAATACCAGTATTTTACTTGAAGCGACTGCCTACCTGACCTCCACCATCTAGTAACTGGGTAATACGACACCCCTTGGTAAGACTGGTTGTCAGAGTTTTGGGCTTCTGACGACCCCTAACGACTGTCAAAGATCTACGAATGACGGCCGGGACCAACGGCTTAACGTGCTTTTCGAGGCACGGAGGATTCTCGGTATGTAAAGATGGTCACCCATCCACGGACCAACCCCGGCAAACGTAGTTTAACCCGATGGATCGACCCGTGCGGCTGTTATTACTTAGCCACGAGTTCCTCCTCCAGTATTATATAACGCACATGAATACATAAAATGCCAATTTTGCCAACAGCTAGTATCTATCTATATATATATGTATTATGAATTAAAGTCGCTTTTCGTGTCTGTCTATGTGACCACGTTTTTCTTCTAAATCCGTTGCGTAGTTTACGCAACGGATTTTGATGTGGTTTTCACCACCATTTGAACAGTTTATTCCGGAAGGTATATAATACCATTATTCATATTAAAAAACACAATCACATATACACACACTTCTTAAGCTTGCATAATTATAATATAGAAATCTCGATGTTTTATGAAGTCTCAGTTTTTCCCCACAACGGCGAACTTAACTCAAACTTGAGTTTCCTACCAGCTAACCTTTAGTTAACGAGTTTTTCTCAATAACTTAGTACCTAACTGCTAATAAAAAACTGCACTAATGACTTCTCGACGTAATGTCTGCGACTAATTACACTTTTTAAATGAAAAACGTCCTGAAACGACTGGAATTTCAATAGCTTTCTAATAACTTAGAAGAACTTGATTACTTAGCTAATTAAAATGGACCGAATAACCGCATTTTTTTAGTTTGAAGTTAATCTGTCGAAAAATTTTACGTTGTCAGTTTTCGTGCACCAAACCGTTAGTCTTTGTACTTTTTCGCAGTTTCCAGGCAGTTGTCACACCGCCGGCGATTAACGAGTAGCGAGTAGAGCTGGTAACTGAAAACGAGTTGGCGAGCAGCGAGCAGCGAGAGTGTAGTAGTCAGCGAGTATCCGAGTGCGACGGGCGATTACTCGCACCACTCGCTCGACCGCTGGTAGGTCTCTCGGCGCGAATTCTGATCGCCAAGCGAGCATTGCTGAGCAAGTATCGCTAAGCGAGTGTTATCTTTGGTAGCACTTGTCGCTCAACGACAAACTCCTGGAGCGAGTACTCGCTGGCAGTGTGAACAGTCAGCGATCAACTATTAATATATGCATCTCTTTTGTTTGCACGGAATATATAATTATCTATTGTACGTTTCTTGAGCGAGAAAATAGCCGATAGTTAGTCGCTTCCTCGCCAGCGCGGTGGTTGGACAACTGCCCCAGGTAATAGGTTGAGGACCTGGTAAGTGCCAAAGTTACTTTTTCAAATTTCACATGTCAGGTTCGTCTTTTAGAGAGTACTAATACGGGTTCAAAACCTGATTTCTAAGTGACTTTTGAGTGCTTTCGACTTTTCTTACGTCACATGCTCTTCCTCTGCCCTAAGCTAAATTAATCTTCAACTCTATTGACTGAAGCTTAAAGATGAAGCCAAAATAAATGTCTTTTCTTGCTTCTTTATTGTATGCCAGAGACACAACTTGCATTGTATAAATAGGACTTTATGGTGGACTAAACACCGTAAAGAAACATGCCTCACCTTGCCAATACGCTTAAACACAAGCGTAGTGATTAGTGGCTGGTATTTAAAGTCAAATAATTCCCATTTTGTTTTCCCAGAAATATTATTGAATACTCTAATGTAATGAATGCACTTCTTTTTGTAAACATCTAATAATTCCTATCTTAAAAATAATACTATTCCACGCGCGCCTCAAAGAGATGTCGTCAGCACATATAGTAGAGGTCCACTAGGGCCGATGCCTACCGGGGTCGCGGGAAGGTACTTATGGGTCACCGAGGCCCCCGCAACACAGGCAACAGGAAGGAATACGGGTGGGTTTTAGTCAGTAAGAGTCTGACACACCCTCCCGCTCCGCTCAGAGCGGGAGAAGTTATTTGATGATTTCCGACCCTCAAAAAAAAAAAAAGTCTGCCTAGCCTTTTCCCAACTAGGTATGTGCGTGCAGAAAACCTCCTCGTGTGCCTGATTGCTGCTGGTTCCCTTCGAATACGTTCGGGGGAAAGAGCAGTCGTCGGGCCGGTGCATCCTGGGCACGGCCAATAGTCTCTCCATGTTTCGGAGAGGGTATTGACCGTGGCGAATTTCTGCGTGGCGGGGAGCTTCATGCTCCATCGTCGGTCGTCCACTCCCCCCTCTGCTTACAGAGGGCAGGTCGAGTGGGCGCAGAGTGGCGAGGCGGAAGGGAAGATCCGCGAAGGAGGGGCCAATATGGGCCGACGTTTTTCCTCGTGTCTCTCTGATCCAAACAGAGGACATAGGGGAGAAGCAAGGGCGGTGCTCGTTGTGCACTCACCCTGCCAGCGAGCTAGCAGCGGGAGAACTGATTCTCCTGACTGCAACCGTCGAAATCGTAATCCGTAAAGAGATCACAGTCATGTTTTGTGACTTGGAACGGGACGAGGATCTTGGCTTGGTCGCCCGGATCGCGAGGAAGATAACCTCTATAAACAATTCCTCTAATATCAAGTTTTGGTGCGTGGCGAGGATATGAATGGCTGAGGAGTAGTGTCATCTGCAACTTCGTAGTTGTAGGTGGCGCATCAGTCGTTAGCGCACCCCCAGCCAGGGTACCAGTGGACCCCCTGGTTGGGTTATAAATTTACACTTACCTAGGGACAGGGGGTGAACCTAGGTGGACTGAATAGATCCCCCACACTCGTGGGAACAATATGGACACATTTTTAAAACAAAAAAAACAACCGGACGTAAAGAGGAGGAGAGCGATGCGGGGTCGGAATCCGACGCTGCATCCGGCGCAAAGAGCTCTGGGAGCTCAAAGCGCGAACAGACCAGGGACAGGAAGAGAGGGTCTTTAAGAGCCCCGAAGCGCCCCAACTCGGGGTCGTCCTCCGACGAAGGGGTCGGGCGGAGGACGAAGAAGATACACTCCAGCCGGCGGGGTGGAGCCCGAGGAATTAAAGGGGTGGGCAGAGGGCCCTCTACTAGGGACCCCAGCAAGCCGAGCCGAGCCAGTCCAGCCGAGGCAACCAGCCCAGCTCGGCCAGCTCAGCGAGCTGAGAAGTTCGCCATGGAGGGGCCCCTCTCTGAGGTTTCCGGCGGGGGGCCGGACGCCGATGGCTCCAATTCGGAGCGTGTGGATGGGTTTGCGGAGGTGGTGGCCGCGGCGATCAAGGCTGTATCCGTTAAGAGGCTCAGGTCCTCTAAGGATCAGGCCATAGCCGCGGCCACGGCCTCTATTGTGGCGGCAGCGGAGGCCCTCCACGTCAGGCCTCCTCCGGACGGCATGTCAGAGATGCGGGCGGAGGTCGCCCGCTTGACAGCCGCCATGGAGCTTCTCCGAAAGGAAAATGAGAAGCTCCGAGCGGACCTGGCTGGGCTCCGAGGATCCGGCCCTCAGATGGAGCCGCAAGGGGGGCAGCAGCAGGGACAGGGACGGCCCGTGTCTGTGGAGGACCGGGTTCTGACCTTGGTGCGGCAAGAAATGGCTTCCTTGCGGAGTCGTTTCTCCGCCTTGGAGGCCATCGTCCTGCGCCCCCCGTTAGCGGCGAGCCAGCCGGCCTCGGGCAAGCAGAAGCCCGCCTCATACTCGGCTGCCGCGGGTGGCACGGCCAAACCGGGGTCGTCGGGGCAGAGCAATGGCACGGCAAAAGCGCAGGTGGCGAGGGCTCCAGCCCCAGCAGCGAGAGCTCCAGTACAGGTGAAGAGGGCTCCGGCCTTGGCGGCGAAGGCATCGACCCTGGTGGTGAGACGGCCGCCGCCGCCTCCTGAATCTCTTCCGGCCGATGCCGAATGGCAAGTGGCCGGGGAGAAGAAGAAGGCGGGTAAGGCAGCAAGAGCGGCCAAAAAGAGAGAGAGGCGGCAGCAGCGCAAGAAGCGCACCGCCGCGGCTAGGCTCCGCGCCCCGAATTCCGCAGCCGTAGTGATTACACTACAGCCGGATGCGGAAAAGAAGGGCGTGTCCTACAAGACTGCTATGGCGAAGGTGGGTGAGGTGGTGCGCCTCGAGGAGCTCGGCGCTGCCACTGGCCTAAAAATGAAGGTAACGGCGACTGGGGCCCGAATGGTGGAGGTCCCCGGTGCGGCCAGTGGCCCGGCCGCTGACGCTCTGGCCGAAAGGCTCAGGGCGTCCCTAAATGCGGACGAGGTCCGAGTGTCCAGGCCCACCAAGTGCGCTAGCATGCGCATCATGGGCCTGGACGACTCCGTGACGGAGGAAAAGGTGGTCGCCGCAGTAGTTAGGACTGGGGGGTGCTCTGCCGAGCAGGTGAGGGTGGGCACCATCCATCCTGACTCCGCGGGGCTGCAAACCGCTATGGTGAGCTGCCCCGTGTCGGCGGCCAAAAATATTGCCAAAGAGGGCCAAAGGTTATTGGTGGGCTGGGTGTCAGCACAGGTTAAACTGCTGGAACCCAGACCTCTGAGGTGCTTCCGCTGCCAGGTGGGCAACCACGTGCAAGCGAATTGCACCTCGGAGGTGGACCGCAGCGGTCTTTGCTACCGCTGCGGTCTGCCCGGGCACAAGGCTGGCTCGTGCAATGCCACGCCGCACTGTGCCGTATGTGCGGCGGCTGGCAAGCCGGCCGAGCACCGGATGGGGGGCAAGGCCTGCGCCCCACCCACCAAAGCCAGGGCCAGAGGCAAGCCCTCCACCACCGCCGTCACCGCCGCAGCCGTCACCACTGCCACCGCCGCTGCCGCCTCCAACACCGCCGTCGTCGCCGTCGCCACCGTGGCCGCTGCGGCAGGCCCCTCTCAGGGGGCTGGGAAGGAGGCCCAAGAGGGGGCTGACATGGAGTGCCATTAATGGCCCCATTACGCCTCCTCCAGGCGAACATCAACCACTGCGCCGCCGCTCAGGATCTGTTGCTCCAGAGCATGGCGCAGTGGTCGATTAACATCGCCGTGGTCGCTAAGCCGTACTTTGTCCCGCCCAGGGATGACTGGGTGGAGGACCTGAGCGGCTCAGTGACCCTAATTTCGTCGGCCGCCGCCGGTACTCCGTCCCTCGAGGCCGTCAAGAGAGGACGGGGTTGCGTAGCAGCACGGTTCGGGGAGATTGTCGTGGTAGGGGTCTACTTCTCTCCGAACCGAACTCTTGCCGAGCTCCACAACTCCCTTGCGGAGTTGAGAGACGTCGTCGTCGGGTTTGGTTCCCTCCCCGTGTTCGTCCTCGGGGACTTCAATGCCAAGAATTTGGCTTGGGGTTCCCGGTTAACGGACACACGGGGCAGGATGGTGGAGGACTGGGCTCTGGAGACAGGCCTGGTCGTCCTAAACCGGGGTTCTGTCCCCACGTGTGTGCGGATGCGGGGTGAATCAGTGGTGGACATCTCGTTCGCCAGCCCCGCTCTGTCGCCGCGTGTAGTTGACTGGCGTGTCATAGAGGGGGTGGAGACCTATTCCGATCACCGGTATATCCGGTTCGACGTCTCCGCCCAGACCTCGGACGCGCTGGTCCGACGGGCCCCGAGTGGTCCGCGGTGGGCGCTGAAGCAGCTGGACCGGGAGCTCCTCCTGGAAGCCTCGATCGTGCAGGCCTGGGTGTCACCACCGGACAGGCCTGCCGACATCAACGACGAGGCGGAGTGGTTCCGGGAGGCCATGTCCGACATATGTGACGTGGCAATGCCCCGGGTCCAGCCTGGACGTGCCTCGCGCCAGGTGTACTGGTCGCAGGAGCTGACGGCTCTGCGCACTGCGTGCGTGGCTGCGCGACGCCGGTACACCAGGCACCGCAGGCTCCGTATCAAACCTCCGGATACGGAAGCCATTCAGGCGGAGCTGTACGAGGGGTACAGAGCGGCGAAGACCGCCCTCCAAGCGGAGATCCTGCGGGCCAGGGGGTTGGCCCGCGAGGAGTCGCTGGGGACTCTGGACAGGGACCCGTGGGGACGCCCGTACAAAGTGGTGCGGGATAAACTCCGCCCATGGGCTCCCCCGCTGACGCAGAGTCTCCGGCCCCAGCTTGTGGAGGACGTGGTGAGCGCTCTGTTCCCTTCCCGAGGGGAACACACCTCCCCGCCTATGGCTCCGCCTACTGCGGTGCCCGATGCGGACCACACCGCCGACGACGACGACGATGCTCCGGAGGTGACTGAGGTAGAAATGAGAGCGGCGGTACGCAGGCTTAATGCCAAAAATACCGCCCCAGGACCCGACGGCTTACCTGGGAAGGCCTGGGTCCTGGCCGTGGAGGCTCTCGGGCCTCGACTTAGGGGGCTCCTAAGCGCATGCATGGAGAGGGGCCAGTTCCCGCTTCGCTGGAAGACGGGGAAACTGGTCCTCATAAAGAAGGCAGGGCGCCCTGCGGACTCTCCGTCCGCTTATCGGCCCATCGTGCTGCTCGACGAGGTGGGCAAGCTCTTTGAAAGAGTCATTGCAGACCGCCTCGTTGGCCAGCTGGTGCGGGTGGGGCCGGATTTGGCGGAGAGCCAGTTTGGTTTCCGCAGAGGGCGCTCTACGGTGGACGCCATCATGCGTGTGCGAGCCCTGACGACGGGGAATGCTGTTGCCCAGGGTGGGGTCGTCTTGGCGGTGTCCCTAGACATCGCCAATGCCTTCAATACCCTGCCCTGGAGTTGCATCAGGGAGGCACTCCGGTATCACCGGATGCCGACCTACCTCTGTCGTGTGGTCGAGGCCTATTTGACGGACAGGGCCGTCATCTACCCCGGTCACCAGGGAGTGTGGAACCGGCAAGAGATGTCGTGCGGTGTCCCACAGGGATCGGTCCTGGGGCCGCATCTGTGGGACATCGGATACGACTGGGTGCTGTGCGCCGACCTCCCTAGCGGCGTCAGCGTAGTGTGCTACGCTGACGACACGTTGGTCCTGGCGCAGGGGAGGTCGCACCAGGCGGCGGCCGAATTAGCGGCACGCGGGGTTGCGACAATCGTCGAAAGGATCCGGCAATTGGGACTCGAGGTGGCCCTGCACAAGTCCGAGGCCATGTGTTTTCATGGTCCTCGGAACGCGCCACCGTTGGGGTCCCAAATAACGGTAGGAGGGGTTTCTATCGGCGTCGAGTCGACGATGAAGTACCTGGGACTCGTCCTCGACAGCCGGTGGAACTTCGTGGAGCATTTCCGACGTTTGGCTCCCAAACTGGAGCGGGCGGGCGCTGCATTGAAGCGGCTCCTGCCCAATCTAGGGGGTCCAAACGCCTCCTGCCGGAGGCTCTACGCGGGGGTCGTGCGGTCCATGGCCCTCTACGGGGCTCCTGTATGGGCGCGCTCTCTGGCGCTGCGGCCAGCCCGCCGGTTGAGCGCGGCCCAAAGGGTCATGGCCATCCGGATGGTTCGGGGATACCGCACGGTCTCCTGTGAGGCAGCGAGCCTCCTTGCCGGATTGCCGCCATGGGATCTGGAGGCAAAAGCCCTCGCGCACGTATGGGAGTGGCGCGAGGAGGCGAAACGCCGGGGCGTAAGTCCGCTGCCACGAGAAATCGCGGCACAGCGGACGGAGCTCCGGCGGGATCTCATGGCGTCATGGAAAGTACGGTTGTCGCAACCTAGTGCTGGGCACGCCACGATTGCGGCGATAAGTCCCCTCTTTGAGGAGTGGCTGGAGAGGCGCCACGGCGTCCTCACCTTCCGCCTGACGCAGGTCCTCACCGGGCACGGCAGCTTCGGGAGGTTCCTGTGTCGGATAAGGCGGGAGGAAACGTCCGGGTGTCACCACTGTGTGGATCGCCCGGAGGACACGGTGGAGCATACGGTGGAGGTCTGCCCGGCTTGGGCAGAGCACCGTCGTGTCCTCGTGGAGGCGATCGGCGGCAGAGACCTCTCGCGTCCGGCCCTGGTTCAGGCCATGGTACGGAGCGAGAGGGCATGGGCAGCCGTCACCTCCTTCTGCGAAGCAGTAATGCTCGCGAAGGAGGAGGCGGGACGGTTGAGGGAAAGGCAAGTTTCGCGCCCTCTCGCCCCTAGCCGCCGCAGGAGACGCCCAGGGCGTCGGGAATCCCGGGCGGATTTCCGGCCACCGTAGGCGCGGGCTTGCGGACGGTGAGCGATGGGTAGCTCACCGTCCGGTGCGGACGGTGAGCAATGGGTAGCTCACCGTCCGGTAAGGACCAGGCCCGGGTCGACGGCGCGTTGTATTCCACGCGCGCCTCAAAGAGATGTCGTCAGCACATAGTAGGGGTCCACTAGGGCCGATGCCTGCTGGGGTCGCGGGAAGGTACTTATGGGTCACCGAGGCCCCCGCAACACAGGCAACAAGAAGGAATACGGGTGGGTTTTAGTCAGTAAGAGTCTGACACACCCTCCCGCTCCGCCCAGAGCGGGAGAAGTTATTTGATGATTTCCCACCCAAAAAAAAAAAAAAAAAAAAAAAAAAAAAAAAAAAAAAAAAAAAAAAAAAAAAAAAAAAAAAAAAACCAGGTATGTCGGGGTCGGCTTCCAGCCTAACTTCATGCAGCTGAATACCAGTATTTTACTTGAAGTGACTGCCTACCTGACCTCCACAACCCATTTACGGAGGTAACACGATACCCCTTGGTAAGACTGGATGTCAGACTTTCGGGCTTCTGACGACCCGTAACGACTGTCAATGATCTAAAAATGACAGCCGGGACCAACGGCTTAACGTGCTTTCCGAGGCACGGAGGGGTCTTGGTTTGTAAAGATGGTCACCCATACACGGACCAACCGCGGCAAGCGTAGCTTAACCTGATCGATCGACTCGTGCGGCTGTTATTACTTGGCCACAAGCCCCTCATAACTCAAATCATATGTCTGAGTCTTAAAAAGAGGTTCCATTATTTTTAAAAACATTACCCTCCTGAGGCAGTCGGGTAAAAAGTGTGCCCATTAGAAACCCAAAAAGTTTTTAGAGATTTATTAATTTAAAAAAGTGTATATCATTAGAAGGAAGTGATACATTACAGGTACTGTGTGTATTCTTATTCAATCCGATTAACGATAGTCCCATAGTTTAACTACAATTCTAATGAGTTTGGGCCATCTTGAAAATATCTTCAGTTTTAGCGCTGCTCTAACTCTTTAATACGACATTTTTGTGATCCGCAGGCACTAACTATGAGCTATAATTTGGGGTAGGGAACAATTAAGGTATTTCTAAAACTTTACGGATACCCTAAAGTACTTAATTTTGCTACGTTATGTGGTGAGCATAACTCGTGGGGCTGATAAAATGCAGTTTACTTTAAGTTTTCTCTTACGACTTCGTATGCCCGATGGCTTGGCTATTTTTAAAAAAGTTATGCCCGTATTCAATGACACTTAGTATATCTAAATGATTGCCTAAATAAAAGCGGGCTGTTGGATTTTCTACTTTCAGCGCTGAGCCGTGCGGTTAAAATCCAATAGCGCGCTTGGTTTTGGCATCGAATCGTGTGAAGTGGGTATTAAATCAGTCACTGACGGCCAAAGCACAGCTTAAACCAAGGTCTAGAAGCATGAAATTTTGCACAAGTTCTTTATGTTTATAACACAGATTAGCCCTGCGTTTTTTTCTTTTCCTTTTATAAATTATCACATTAACTGATGATACTTTATTCACAAACATTAACTTAAACTGCTAAGTCACTATAAAATTAAGAAATCGTCCAATAAAGACTTTATTTTTCAATTTATGTTAAGGGGAACCCCCTTAATTCATGTGTTCTTCATAATAGTGAGCACACTTGTACTGCAGTTTCACTCACACTGCACTGGTTTTACCTTTTTTAGTCTTCGTACTAATTCAGTGATGTCTAGGAGTTGGATCACCTAGACATTCACGTGATGATGAACTTTGTGTTGTGACTTGATTTCATTGAGTTGGATACGCCATGTTACAGTCCACTCATAGATACGATTTACGGACACTTGAACCTTATCTACGGCTTCCTCGGGTCTATTTCCAACAGCCATGATAGCTGTGTCGTCAGCAAAGGTTGCAATGAGATTATTTTCTAGCTCAGGAACACCACAGGTGTATAGTATTTAGATACTCCTTGTGGTACTCCAGCTTTTACTACTAAGGAGACGAATGGTAGTTGGTTTTTTTTACCGATTGGAATTTCCATCGGGCACTCGGCTTGTATCTTCAGAAAATAAGGACAATTTTTTCATGGAATTAAGCATACTCTCCCTTTCTTGAAAAAAGCCAGAAGGTCTGCCATACTTGAAAAAAAATGAAAAATGAAAATGAATTTAAAATGTTTTATTAATTATACAAGTAAAATACTTAGTGTGCTTTCCGTGCTTCAGAAATCACACTAAGCCGTTGGTCGCTGGCATTCGTGTATCTTTAACAGTTTGTTACTAGTAGCACGAAGCCCGAAAGACTGACAACCATAGGACCCACGACCATACGAATACCTTTTGGTAAGACCAAGGGGTATCCGTATGCCGCAGGAGACGTCCTGGGTGTCGGGAATCCCGGGCGGATCCAGCCACCGTAGGCGCGGGCTTGCGGACGGTGAGCAAGGGTAGCTTGCCGTCCGATAAGGACCAGGCCCGGGTCGACGGCGCGTTGTTCCACGCGCGCCTCAAAGAGATGTCAGCACAAGTGTAGGGGTCCACTAGGGCCGACGCCTGCCGGATCGCGAGAAAGTCCGAAAGGGTTACCGAGGCCCCTGGCAAAACAGGCAATGGAAGGAACACGGGTAGGTTTTAGTCAGTCAGAGTCTGCCACACCCTCCCGCTCCGCCCAAAGCGGGAGAAGTTATTTGATAATTTCCCACCCAAAAAAAGGGGTATCCGTATTACCCAGTAACTGGATTGTGGAGGTCGTCGCTCCATGTAAAATACTGGTCTTCAGTTGCATCCAGTCCGACTGGAAGCCCAACATAGTTAGGAAAAGGTTGGGTAGATCATGTTGAAGCATTACTCACCCTCATAACAAAATTAATATAAGTTCTCTATTTCTCCCTATTTCCCGCGACCACACAGACTAACAAATGGCACGGACTGTTGCAGTGATATAATTTATTATACCAGACTCGGTTTCCTTGTTATATTTTCCTCATATAGTTTCGTATTCGTGCTAAAAATAGACTAGGAGTCTGTATTTCTTAAGAGCGATTTGAAGATTTGTGGAATTTGTAGTTTTTTCGGTTAAAAAGCTGGATATATTATGTAGAATGTTGGGGATAGTTATAGCGAATACAGGGACAAATTAACCAATTCGCACTGGGCCCGCGTGGTGGATTACGGCCCACTCCCTCTCGAAGAGGGAGGCTTGTGTCCCAGCAGTGGAAACATTATAGGCTGATTATTTGTGTATGTGTGAGTTTTTTTTGTGGTCATCAACCGCATGTAGTATAGTCACTTGAAATATCAGTTTAAAAAAAAATAAACTGTTTTTCATTGTGTAAACTTAATTTTACCCTCTGTATTCATCAACATCATCATTTCAGCCGAAAGACTTCCGTTGCTGGACATAGGCCTCCCCCAAGCACCGCCTCTTCGACCGCATCCAGCGGATTCCTACAGCCTTTACAAGGTCATCGGTCCATCTTGTCCAACGCTACGTTTTCCGGTACGCGGTGGCCTCTCCAGAGCCTATCGGCCCCATTGGCCGTTTGTTCTGCGAGCAATATCCATTTCTAATTAAGTTTGGCGAATATATTCACTCGAATGAATTTATATGGTTTGCGAATTATGATCTGGAATACAAGACTTTTGGTGTAGGAAATATTTTGTTAACCAAATATTTCTTGAGAATAGTAGCCCACCGGCAGCTAGAATAGAAATTAAGCTACCGCTATTATATTATTTTTTTCGATTTAGTTTATTCAAACTAAATCAAATGAAATGAAATCTCATTTCATTTGATTTATTTTGATTTAATTTGATTAAAGTTGATTAAATATGATTAAATTAACCTGTTAAGCCCCGTGCGACACCGATTCGGAGTCAAACAATAGAAAACTGCTGGCCTTGACCAATTATATTAAATTTGATTACAACATGTATTTATTTACATAACCAAATTACAAGATGATTATTAACATTAACTAAATTAAATTAAAACTAAGTTAAAGGTCCTCGGGCATTGTACTGAGGATGCTGGCGGCATTTCCTTGCTGACTTGCAATGCTGATGCGTTGCACGAGGAAGCCGCCAGCTTTTCGGTCTCCAGTTACATCAACTAGACGTTTCGCGATTTCCGCAAATAACTTATGTGCACTAGGACCCCGCGGACCGAGGGTCTCGCGACGCCAAAGGGCACAAAGTTGTACTCCCTGCCAAGGCCTCCATATTTAATAACTTTCAGATTTTTTGCATTTGCTGCCGATGCACCCGCTTTAGAAGTAGTCCGTTGGAGGTGGGACGGTGCCAGTGTGTCCGTCTCAAACTCTCGGAACCAAAGAAATTGATTTGATTTAATTTAATTTATTTAGAACTTATCTGGTGATTTCTATTAGTTTATGTTTGGCAATGGATGTTATTTACCTGAAATAAATGAGAATGAATGAATGAATCTACCAACCCGCACTGGGCCCGCGTGGTGGATTACATACAGCCCACTCCCTCTCACTGAGCGGAGGCCTGTGTCGCAGCAGTGGGAACATTATAGGCTGATTATGTAAATGAGAATGTATTGTTCCACTTTAAGGCAAAGCCTATCTCTTTTCTCATATATAAAAATATGGATATAGAAAAACTCCTCCATTTCAATATTCCGATATTATAATGGAGGATTTACAAAACCTGCGACATCACAAAAACCTTTTCCTCGACAAGACAGTAATAGGGTAGGTACCCATAAAACCGTCAAGGCGTAGCACTCAGAATAACGAAGGCGCTAAAAATACACGTCTCCGGTACTTTTGGTACCGCAGCGGGGACGAGTATTGTTTTAGTACCACAAAGCAAGATTATCTTCTTAGAAACTCGTATATGGAGACATTTGCTGATTGAAAGGGATGATGTAGAATTGTAGATGGGCGTATTGAAAGGAGCTATTTTTGGCTTTTTATTATTTCTCTTTTATTAACGTGGATCCGCAACGGTAGCACGCGAAATACAAATATTCTTACGTTTTTTTGCAATTTGCAGGTCAGTGGTGCCGATTCGCTTGTTCACAAACTAAACTAAATTTAAGTTCAGTGCATCTTTTTCTTTCTTTTTCATTAAGAAAAGGACAGAAGATAAATTTTAGTTTAGTCCTGTCAAATTAATCAGCGCCTGTCACTACTCCATACAAGTTTAGACGTGATTAAAAACTTGCCTACTAAAATTACGTCAATTTGCGTCAAGCGCTGATTAATTTGACAGGACTAAACTAAAATTTATCTTCTGTCCTTTTCTTAATGAAATAGAAAGAAAAAGATGCACTGAACTTAAATTTAGTTTAGTTTGGTTTGTGAACAAGGGAATCGGCACCATAGTCAGGTTGTATCTTGATCAAAATGTGATTCGCGACCATAACACATATGTATTTATAGAACTATAATCATAAGAATCATTAATACATCTCTCTAAAGTCGAATTATTAATTCACTGGTCGGAGTAATCTGACATGTGCTCGCTGTCACTTTGTGTAATAAAATGATAATATTTATCGTAATGCTGATCGTTTAGTTTAATTGTTTTTTTATAAGTGTAAAAAATAATGTATAAGTGTAAAAGTCTAGAATAAATATGACGATTTTATTACACAAAGTGTCAGCTAGCACACGTCAGATTACTCCAGCCAATTAATAATTCGACTTTAAGTTAGCATTGGTCTCAAATGTCATGATTTTATGAAAAAGTCATTAAATAGACCAAATCTAACTTGAATTTCTCGGGGTACCACATTAAGCTCCACATTAAGAGTTGCGGATCCACATTAAGAAGCCTACAGAGGCTAAACGCAAGTTTTAACGCCTAAAACTCTATGATCCACTGCAGTAAACAAAATCAGAAAAATATATGATATCCTTCAGGATATATCCTAGGTGTGTGTTGTGTGTTATAGTGTGTTGAAAACATAATATAACTAATTTGATCCGATAGAAAAAAAATCACTTAATTTTTCAAGTAACACATAAAACAAATAAAAATAATTTCATTGTCCTATCTTTTCTTTTGTTACATCTATATCTTACTTATTCGTCGTTGCTGCGCCATCTATTAGAATAGTCGGGCGTAACCTCGCTATGCCGTTAGTTATATGGGCGTCGTCGTTAGACGCCGTTCACGTCGATTGTGTAAATGTGTGCGTGCGTTTTTCAAGGACACTTAGGTCTTGTAGTCCTCTTAAGACGCTGACAACACCTAAACTGCGATCACTGTCTGATTGCATAGAAAAGAAAGAGAAGCGCGATGACACAACACTTGTAATTTATTGTAAAATATGAAGCAATTATCTATTTACTCAAAATTGAGTGAAGTAATCGAAAATAAAAAACAACCAAGTTCTGCATTAAAATAAGACGCTCTTCTTATTAACTAAATACGTAACGTATGTTGATATTTAATACAGATATTTTGGATTAGAACTCAAGGTAAGAGGTTAGTTTAACGTTAGTTTGTAACGAGTTTTTTTTTTCAAAACGTGTTTTGGTAACAATCAAGTTCTGGGAAATATGTTCAAAATTAACATATATTTTTTGCGCTACCACAAACTATACAGATTTTGCAATTTTTTTTCTTAATAGAAGCCTATTTTGGTCAATTGGGTCTTGTCAGCGCCTTAAGGGCGCTTTCTGTTGGCTTCAGTCAAGGATGTAGCAAAATGGGAAAATATTTGAAAAGTGGACGGTGTTATATGGTCCGTGATCCGATCTATGGTCCCAACTCTGTTAAGTAGGTACTTATTGTAAGTTTAAAGTCCCATTTACAAGATGCACGGTTCTTGCATATGATACAATACAATTGAAGCAACAAATTACTTGCTTTGTCTAACTAACCACTGTTCAGACGGTGCAACTTTTATTGTAGCTTTAACTTAGATATAGTATGCCACAAGCAATTAAATTGCACCGTGTAAATAAGGCTTTGCTTATTAAAATATTGCGAGGTTATGCTTAGCCACTGTTTATCTTACCAGTGCTTTTTTTTTTTTTTTGAGGGTGGGAAATCATCAAATAACTTCTCCCGCTCTGGGCGGAGCGGGAGGGTGTGTCAGACTCTTACTGACTAAAACCCACCCGTATTCCTTCCTGTTGCCTGTGTTGCGGGGGCCTCGGTGACCCATAAGTACCTTCCCGCGACCCCGGCAGGCATCGGCCCTAGTGGACCCCTACCTATGTGCTGACGACATCTCTTTGAAGCGCGCGTGGAATACAACGCGCCGTCGACCCGGGCTTGGTCCTTACCGGACGGTGAGCTACCCGTTGCTCACCGTCCGCAAGCCCGCGCCTACGGTGGCCGGAAATCCGGTCTTACTAGTGCTGAAGCAGCAGTTAGCTCTTAAAGCGCAGATATATGTATGCTATATGATTTTAGTGACTTTTACATCTGTCACTACGCCTTCATATAATGTAAGTATGTTATGCAAAAAATGTATGTTAAACTAGAACGCATACACATCAATTGTATATGTGAATATATAAGTATTGTAGTAAAATAGTTTATGAAAATAATGTCTACCCAAAGCCCAAAAACGTTACTTACAAACTACTTGAGATATTTTCATGTTTTTTTTTGTGTGATTAAACTATTTTAGTATCTATAATCCTATCTGTGATTTTTCACAAATACTATAATAATATTTTCGTTACTAAAAATAAATATTCCCCATGAAACCGAACAGCGGCGCGGCGTGAGCGCGACTCGCATTTATATGGCCAAGGTCAATAGCGATTCCCCGGCCTTTAATCACTGCTACACGTTTTTTTTAATTTAGAGTTTACTCATGTCAAAGTCCGTTTCGGTTTCGTTTAAAACTTGAACAAATGTGACTGTGTGAACAGAACATACCTGCCAAAGGGTTGTTCTGTTCCAAAACTATCATATAAAAATGTAAACAAATGTACCCGTGGAATTGTAGTGTCACTTGCTAATTGAGTGCTTTGATTGGAGTTTTTGAATACTTTTGAGCAAAATTCTAATTTTAAATCACCCTAAAGATGATTTTCTTTTGACAATAAATTTGAGGTTAATTTTGTAACCTCAATTTTCATCGGTGATGGAAATTACAATTTTAAAATGTTATTCAAACAATAATTGTTGGAAAAAGTGGTGAGAGATAAAGCTGAAACGTTCTAAATAAAGATGAATGTGTTACTAATTCCTTTTAGTGAGTGACTCCGTAAGAATGTAAACTGAACAGGGTTTGTTTACACATTTATTAGATACTTTTGGAACAGCCAATAAGTACGATTTCCACAACCATCTTTAAATTAAAATCCCAAAGACACACTAACTCAATTCCAACCGGCACAAAAATACCATAATCCAAAAAGACGTCCAATGAAATCCAAGCTAACAAGCGACACGGGCTGTATCGTCATTTGCGCGGATAGACGGAGCGAGCCAAGCGGAGCTGTAATCTGCTTGTTTCGCTCAGGATTAGAAGGCAAACTGTTGCATTGTCTATTTGCAAGATTGTTAGTGCAATGCACTGGATTTAGAGTAGGTTTTAGAGGAAAATGAAATCGGATTATGAAAGAGACTTTGTTGGCCCTGCTGGCTATTTTTAGAATTGTTACAGGGTGTTATTTTAGGTGTCACACAGGGGCTCATTTGACGCATCTTAGTACCTGCATAACTAAAACCTCTTCAGGGTTGCATTTGTAAGTAGGACCTAACTCATATCACAGCTACCTACGGAGCACGAAATTGCTGCGGGTCGATCGAAGGTTAAGCTGCGGTTGCCGCGGTCGGTTTGTGGATGGGTGACCATCCATATCGAAACCCCTCCGTGCCTCGGAAAGCACGTAAAGCCGTTGGTCCCAGTCGTTACGGGTTCCAAAAGCCCAAATGACTGACAGCCAGTAAGGGTTGTGGAGGTCAGATTGGCAGTCGCTCCATGTAAAATACTGGTAGTAATCTGCATCCGGTTAGACTAGACGCTGACCCAAACATAGTTGGGAAAAGGCTAGGCAGATTAATTCGTGTTTGACTTTGGTGCAACTGAGTGACAGACATTTCGTTTCTCAAGACAAAATGACAGATTGTAGAAGGATTTATACGGTGCGATGTCATAAATGGAGAAACGAAATGTCACTTTGTATAGAAATCAAGATTCTCATTGTGAACATAATGAACAACCACGCAAACAAATGAACGCAAATCTGTGCAGCAGGACTTTAAAAACAAAAGAATGGATAAAGTTTACAATACGTTCCGAATTCACTGTCGCCAAACTTATCCGACTCGAAAAAGTTATTTCATCACAGAGCTCTGAGTATCAAGAACAGTCACACAGCGTATCAAAGCTGTATTGTTTCAAATTGCGGATCCGGACCGCCGACCTATTTTGTGCGGACCTTAAGTAAACAGTAAAATGTATTTCTAAAACTTTTTATAAAAAAATAAAAATAAAAAACTGTGTATTGAGCTTCCACCAACGTTCAAAGTAAAAAAAATATTTTTTTCACATAAATATTAATTACATACTTTGTTATTTTTGTTCATTATACTCGTATGTATAATATTTGTTTATTACTTAATAAAAAATGTTTATTTTCGTTTTATTTTTTAATTGATATTTTTAATATTGGTCAAACTCAAACTCAAAGCATTTATTTCAAATAAACCAAATACAGGCACTTATGAACTGTCAAGGGGTCGGTCAGTCAGGCAGATGAAGCTAGTTGCCCATTCCAAAGCATAGTTGGTTCCTATGGCGAAGAACTGGTAAGAAATTCCACGGACACTCTTTCAAATTAAAATATTGTTACAAAAATATTGGTTACATCATTAACGTTGAAATTATAGGTACATGTGAGAACAATGTAGAAAGACGTGCACGTTGAAAGTGTCCGTAATAATAAAATAAAAACAATTGAAAAATTAAAATAAGCCGTGGCAGCTAAGAAATGACCAGTCCCTACTGATGGCGCCCATTCACGAATATGACACATGGATCAGCACCATTCAGCACAACCATTTTGAAAGGATGATCCAACACTCATATGTCTCGCTGGTGGTGGCACACGCCACCATCAGCGAGACATTTGAGTAAGCATGACATACTCTCAGCCGCCAGGGCACATTCAAGTCAATTAAAGGCGTACCCAGTAAATGGTAGCTTTATAGTAGCAATACTTAAGTGGTTGATAAGCGTCCACCTGTCCACCAAACGGACCGCGATATTCGAATTATTTAAAAAACGGACCCCCAATAAAATTAATTGGTGATCCCTGCTTTAATGTATCCGATAATAGCATTGTTACGTTCTCAGTAGCAACTCGGGGTCTGGATCTGTGCCAGGTTGACGCCTGTCGAGGCGAGGGTAGTTGGTAAAAGCCTAAGTAGATTGTAGGGACCCGACCTTCTATACCAATCTATTCGGTGTTGCTATGATGATCCTGTAAACATTAGTAATTTAACCTAGTGGACAGACTCGGACTACACACACATTCACACATCTGCACACACATACGCCTACCCCTATTTAGAATGATTAATAATTTAATTTAATTTATTTTTGTTCATTAATTTTTGTAATTTTGTTGTAAGTGTTTTGTAATTTTTTGTAAGTTTTTTTTTATTTTCTTGTCATTATTGTCATTTAAAAAAAATTTAGTTATTGTATAAATTCAGTGTAAATAGTATATAGTATGTTCGACGATGTGGACGTGGAGAGGGAACGCAGAGCATTGGCAGTTCGATGTAACATGCTGGCTCGTAGGTTTGCACGTTGTACTAGGGAGGTGAAAATAACACTATTTAGAGCGTATTGCCAATCTATGTACACGTGTGCCCTATGGGTCAGCTATACAAAAAGCTCGTACAATGCTCTGTGAGTCCAATACAATAACGCCTTCAGAGTTATGTTGGGGCTGCCACGCTTTTGCAGTGCATCAGGGATGTTCGAGGAGAATGGCGTGCCAGATTTTTACGCACTGATGCGGACACGGATAGCATCCCTGATGCGGCGAGTGCGTGACAGCTCCAACAGCTTGGTGGCTATAGTAGCCGACAGGATGGATGGCCCAATGATGTGGCAATGGATGACCAGTCATCGTGCGTCATTCCAATATTTAAAATAAATTGTTTAGTGTGTTTTTTTGTGTAGTATGTGTTTTCATGTATGTATGTATGTATGTATGTTTTGTGTAAAAAATTGTAATGTGTGTTTGTTTATGGACTTATGGTCTGAAATAAATTTATTATTATTATGTCGTTTATTAAATTATTATTATTATTATATAGTGTAAGCCTAAGCTTTATCATGCTGATCCATGTAACTAGAGAAACCTCGACCCCTGTCATACAAGATGTCTTAGGTCAGGGGTCGAGACCTCATCGATGTACGGTGTACTGAAGTTTGTAATAAAATAACGATTACTACTATCTACTATTGTCAAACAAATAATTAATTTGTGTAGGTTGGAATGAATACTCTAATTTGGACTTGTAAATTAAGTGAGTGTGCAGATCCACTCATCTGCGGTTTAATAACAACTGGTTAAATTGCTTCCGGGAACTGTTAACAGCTGTTATCGGATAAAGTGTGCTTTGGTTTGGAGTTTAGGTTGTAGGATGGAAAAAGTCATGGACACTTTACTTTCCGGATTTCGTTTATTGCAATGGGTCTAAAATTGTCTCGTCCTTACTTAAATCCACGTCTAACGCACGCTGGGCAGACAGCCTCGCTATAAGGGATTGTATTTTTTTTAAATTGGGTTGTATATCAGGAATTTCTACGTAGCAGCTTGGAGTCTGGAAGTGTGCCCAGTCGATGGCAATTAGCTCACCCCTTTTTTTTGCGTGTGAAATTTTCAAATATCTTCTCCCGCTCTGGGCGTAGCGGGAGGGTGTGTCAGACTCTTACTGACTAAAACCCATCCGTGTTCCTTCCGTTGCCTGTATTGCCAGAGGCCACGGTATCCTTTTCGGACTTCCCCGCGACCCCAGCAGGCATCGGCTATAGCGGACCCCTTCACTTTCCCCCCTTTTAACATGGGACTTAAACATAACTGGCGAAATGTGGGTGTACTATAGGTACACCTCTGTCTAACCCCTCGCGAAGTACAGGCGTGATGTTGTTATGTTTTTTTTACTTTGCCATGCAAATATTTTTATCTCAACAATTATTATAGTTTGCGCAAATACTAGAGATAAAGTGACTCCCACCTCACTATACAAGATGATATTTGATTCACTGTTAACCTTTCTAGGGGTGAAAGTACTCATGATTATGAGCAACTTTCACTATAAGACCAACTCGGAATTATCGAAAAAAATATCAGCTGTTTCATACAAAAATGAAATATTTACCCGTTGAAAATGTATGAAAGATGTATTTTTTTTGCGAGACGCGCATTTGTATGGGCAAGGTTAACGGCGTTTATCGGGGCCCTTAATTAGTTCAGATAGCCCTTTGTGCATTGCACACGCAAACTACATGGCTCCTGTAAACTGAGGATTTAGGTAATTTGACGGATCGTATGGCTTTCACACTGTCCAATATTTCGATGCGATACGCTTGCGACAAAGCTGTGGGAGTATTAGATATATTATCTGTGGCTGTGATGACTAAAGGCTGGACCACACGATGCCGTATAAATCAAGTTCTACTAACTGAACAGACACCTATGCTGCTGGGGAGTTTGTTGCGCAACTTCTTCTTCTAAAGCTAAAGCACTAGGAGGTGGTGAAAGGCGGGCGTTTTGGGGGACTGTCTTATGTAATTTTGACGTTAAGACGCTGATAACACCTAAACCGCGGTCATTGTCAGATTGCATAGAAAAGAAGGAGAAGCGCGATGACACAACGCTTGTAATGTATTGCAAAATATGAAGCAATTATCTATTTACTCAAAATTGAGTTGAGTAATCGAAATTAAAAAAACAACCAAGTTCTGCATTCAATTAAGACGTTCTTGTTATTAATTAAATACGTAACGTATGTCTATATTTAATACAGATATTTTGGATTAGAACTCAAAGTAAGAGGTTAGTTTGTATCGAGATTTTTTTTCAAAACGTGTTTTGGTAACAACCAAGTTCTGGGAAATATGTTTAATTTTTTTTTTTTTTTTTTTATTTGTGATGGGTTTGCTCTTGACCTTAGTCTATGTCAGAGGCGACAGAAACAAAGTCGACGATGGAGCGAGCTTACCCAGAAGAAGCCTGTTCACTCTCACTTTGAAGAGATAACATATAAATATAATATATTTTTTCCGCTACCACAAACTAAACAGATTTGGCAATTTTGTTTCTTAAGAGAAGCCTACTTTAATCAATTGGGTCTTGTCAGCGCCTTAATAAAGTGATGATTAGCAACCAAATTAGAATAAATGACTTTTGATTTGGATTTTTGACACAGGTACGATGCGTCTTTGGGAATCGACAACTGTGTGGGGCAGCCTTAATGCCATCTCGTGATTTTATGTCTATTAAAATAGGTAGAGAATACAAACAAATCCAATAAATCGTACAATTATTTTAGTCTTATTTTCTTTCATACGTTTTAAAGTATTTCTTATTACAAATTAAGGTATTTGTAATAAGAAATAATATAATTGAAGAGCACTTAATTGAAAACATGATTATAACTTTAGAAAATCGCAAAATAACTCAAAGAAGTTTAATTCATAAAAATATATTTTAAATGTGGGTAGTAAATTCCAATAAGTATTTATCGTTAGAACTCAATCAGAATGAAAGGCTATAAATGGCTTTAAATACCTTTCTATACGCAAGTAAATTAATTTCATCACACCCACGCAAATTATCCTTTGAGAATTCATTTCAGTGCATTCAGAAGTTTGAAGTCCACAGACTGCCGAGATTAGGCAACCAGTCGCATCGTTTAGCAGACCGTAACAAGGATTTGCGGAATGCCCGGATAGAGAATTGAATGTGCTCGTTTCGGATCGACTGTGTGACATTCAAACGTCGAATGCCGTTTGCTAAATCTGACAAATCTTTTGTAATCCTGTTCGGTTGTCACATTTCGTTTGTGCAGTTGGTGTACCTTTTGTTTTATGGGTTGGTACTAACGAAAAGGTACCAACCTTTTCGTTTTAGAAGACCGCCAATTGTGCCCACCGCCATCACAATTTTACATAGGGTGACGACCTATGTAAAATTTTCTATATTTATATCTGTGATTCGGATGGTGTACTTAACGTTTAGACCGCCACAGTCATGTATAGATGACAAACCAAAATGTGCCCAGCACGCCACGGTCACGACTACACGACAGATTTTAAGGAATAATTCGTAGCTTGGCGCCGTGGGCACATTTTTGCCTTTTTTGACGTGGCGGTCAAAGGGTAAATAAAGTTTAGATATTCTATTAAATAGAATAGAATATCTAATATTTAAATATCTTTAATCTTTAAGTACTATTCTATTGAATAGAATATCTAATCTTTATTAAGTACACCATCTGAATTACAGATACCTATAATTAATGTAGAAAATTCAAACCAGATTCAAAAATCTGAAAGGTATTTAGTAAATGATTTTTGTCCTTCATTTTAAGTAGGATTAGGTTTATAGAATTTTTTTAGGTACTCATAAAGAAAAGAGTTCACTTAAAATGATTCGATTCAGAGAGATATTATATAAGTCCATTACGCTTCTTGCAATAAGTTTCGAAAGGATGCAAAATCTTTTTTACAGATTAAAAAAAACAGTTTTAAAAAAGCGTTCCACCGTAATTTTGACGCTGAAAAAATACCTATTGAAACTAAAAAGCAACGAACAAGAAAAAACAGCGTGTCGGGGGAATTTATTTAGCTGGCTCGAAAACAGCACCAACATCCACTGTACGTATATAACAAGCAAAAAATCGACCCGGGAAAAACATGCTAGCTTATTAGCTTTAGAATAGAATAGAATGGAATATAATACTCTTTATTATGTACACCATAAAAATTACAGATATAAATGTAGAAATTTTACATAGAGTGCCACAATGGGCGGTCTTATCGCTAAAAGCGTGTCTTTTACAGACAACCTTTGGATGGATTAAAGGGAGAAGTAGATACTGAAGGACTGCAGGTGCTGTGGTGCACCATTTATATACGGGTCTTTTTTTTTTTTTTGAGTGTGGGAAATCTTCAAATAACTTCTCCCGCTCTGGGCGGAGCGGGAGGGTGTGTCAGACTCTTACTGACTAAAACCCACCCGTATTCCTTCCTGTTGCCTGTGTTGCCAGGGGACTCGGTGACCCATAAGTACCTTCCCGCGACCCCGGCTGGCATCGGCCCTAGTGGACCCCTACATTTGTGCTGACATCTCTTTGAGGCGCGCGTGGAATACGACGCGCCATCGACCCGGGCCTGGTCCTTACCGGACGGTGAGCTACCCATTGCTCACCGTCCGCAAGCCCGCGCCTACGGTGGCTGGAAATCCGCCCCAGATTTACATACGGGTCTAATGGTCCTTTATGGCAGAACTTTTTTTGTCATAGTATTATTTTGCATAACAGCGGACAACATAAACATCAATTCGCAGAAAATCGTTTGACAGACACTCATTTATCATACATTCAAAACTCATAAGTTTGTAAGTCAGAATCATCTTTAGGCATAAATTTTATACCCATTATAATTAAAAAGTAGAACCGCAGAAAGTTCACAGTCAGAATCGTCTTTTGGTATACCTATATTTCATATCGACAGTCTTTAAATCAAAACGTCCGTTAAACGGTCAGGGGATATATTTTGAAACAAGCATACACCATGCATGCAACAAGCATGCAGCATGCAAGCAAGCATGCAGCATGCAAGCGAGCATGCACCATGCAGCAAACATGGTTTCTGTCACGGCTCCGGCGCTGCGGGGCTCCAGCGGTCCCATGCGAGCTTATCGTCGCAGATGGTTTTAGCGCTCACCACCTGCTACTCAGCTCGCGGGCCGCCTCGCGTAAATTACACTCTAGGGGTAGGACAGACAAGACTACGTGGAGTTGGTTTTGCAGCGATTCTTTTCTGTCACTAGCATATTAACTATTTTTCATAGTATGCCAAGTGAAATTGTACCAAATAATCGTCGCTTTAAATAAAAGTTATGCTAAATGAAATTATGCGCAATTTTAACTTTGCCAAAGGTAATTATGCCAAATAAAATTCTGCCATCTTAAAGGTTTGCCATTGTAAATTCGGACATATAAACATTCGGTCAAACAATAATTATATTAAATAATTTTAATGCCTTAATAATATTCGTTTAAAGAAAATTATGCCAAGTGTGTTATGCCAAATAAAGGTGAACGGCAGATTTCGTACAGCTTACTTTTTTTGTTGTTTTGTTATAGAATTTGTACCACATATTAAGGCAACTAAGCCATTTATTTTCATGTAAGTGTACTATTTTTAGAAGTTCGGATTAATTAATAATATTTAAAAACAGATTTTAATAACTATACGTAATTTAGTCCTAAACTAAACGCAGTTATGTTGGTATTTAAGCTATTCTCGCCATGAGGGTATTACCCGACCTGCCCCCTTCTTAGATGAAGTAATTTACGAATTAATTAATTATAAATAAAATAAATTTACTTAAAAAAAACTATTAATTGTATTGTTTTATTTACCTACACTCAAAACCCCATCAGGACTTCATCATTATCAAACTGTTGCAGTCAGCTGCTGGACATAGGTGTCTCCTAATGCACTCCGCTGAGTAGGTACGATCCTCATCTCAATTTACCTACTTGATAGTAAGTAAAACACTACAAAAATAGCGACAAGCAATCTAGAACATATACTTTATTACCAAAACAATGTTTATGTGCCTCTAAGTAACAATCTACATTGGTAAACTAGTACTTAACCTAAAAAAATAAAACTGGTTATAACTTTTACGTCCCAAGTTCTAAAAATCCAAGAATTTAAAAAAACCTTGTCTATCGTATTAACTACCAATTAAAACAAAAAATATCCCAAAACACGAAATTTTATTAACTGTACGAAAGTCCCATACAAGCCTGCCGTTCGCCTTTCGGAGCATCAAGATATCAAGATTCTGCCAGATAGAGGGAACCCTTTACATACCTTATACAATAAATACATACATAAAGCATAAACTTATCTATTAAATCATCATCATCTGCCTTTTCCCAACTATGTTGGGGTTGCCTTCCAGTCTAACCGCTGAATACCAGTATTTTACATGGGGCGACTGCCTATCTGACCTCCACAACCCAGTTACTGGGTAATACGATACCCCTTGGTAAGACTGGTTGTCAGACTTTCTGACTTCTGACGACCCGTAACGACTGTCAAAGTTCCACGACGGACAGCGGGGTAACGGCTTAACGTGCTTTCCGAGGCACGGAGGGGTCTTGGTATGTAAAGATGGTCACCCATCCACAGACCAACCGCGGCAAGCGTAGCTTAGCCTAATCGATTGACCCGTGCGGCTGTTATTACTTAGCCACAGCGGTCAATTATCTATATACATATATATACTGCCTTGTTGGTCTAGTGTTTGCAAGCGCTACTGCTGAACATGAGGTCCTGGTTTTGATTCCCGGGTTAGGCAAAGTGTTATTGGGTTTTTCTATCTGGAATTTCTCAGTAGCAGCCCGGAGTCTGGATTTGAGCCCAGTTGATGGCAATTGGCTCGCCCCCTATTACATGGGACTTTAAAACATAACTGGTGAAATGTGGGTGTACTACAGGTACACCTCTGCCCAACCCTTCGGGGAAACAAGGCGTGATTTTATGATGTTTATGTTAAATTTATATAAAATAATAAACATGAAACAAGAGCAAGGAACTAAATTATGCAATGATGATGTTGTGTTTTGAGCTTTATTACTCAAACTCATACTCAAAGCATACCAACATTTTTAATTGTCAAGGGGTCGGTCAGTCAGAATAATGAAGCTAGTTTTCAAAGCGTAGAAGGTTCCTGTGGAGAAGATAGGCAAGCAACTCTCTCTCGGACACGTCATAGGTCATCATCTGCAATAGGCATTGTATTCACCAGAGGTTAAATGGTATACCAAAGACTCAAAATCAAAATATTTTATTTCACATAAACCTACATGGCCACTTATGAAACGTCAGAAGCTAGGTGCACGGTTCCAATTGGTCGTTTCCTATGGAGAAGAGCCGGCAAGAAACTCCACGGTTACTCTTTTAAAAATAATTGGCTTTTATAATCAAATTACAGTGTTAATAGGTATGGGAGGACAGTGTAGGCCTGTAGAGATGCACCAGGTATTTAAAAAGAAATAAATGGTCTACAAATCTAGTCTATTAAGCCTACAACGTTCTCATATTCACAAAATATAAAAGAATCTATGTAAAATATTAATAAAATAATAAAAACCTATTTAAATTAAATTAAATGTTTGCCATTACAATTGTAACAAGTCTTATATCCTGTCCACAAAAGTCACTAATACATAGTTTGATATCAAAATTGTAGGTATATAATGACAATTAATTAAAATATTATATAATGTCAAGGAAGTATGTATAAACTATACTACCTGCAGTATTATCTCTTCTCTCTCCCTTAATCCATTCATAGGTGGTCTTTAAAAGATCGCTTTTAGCGATAAGACCGCGCCCGTTGTATCACCTGATGTAAAATTTCTACATTTAATTTTTTCTATCAGAGTCTTATCTCTATCCAAAAAAGTCACAAACAAACACAAAATATTTCATTCTATCATCCGTCCTATTGGACCTAACAACGCCTGCAATTCTGTCGGCTCCCAAATGCGTCGGCTTGATGAAGCTATTCAGAATCGACCCGCCCACACCGACGGCAAACACATTACGTATGCAAATGGGGACCGGCATGTGTACACCCCCTAAGCGGGCCGACCGCTGGTCTGTCCACCGTCTAATTTTGTGATGGCATAACGTTTGTACTTAATGTGCTTAAGGTTGGTTTGTGATTTTTTTTTTTCATTTTTAGGGTTTCGTAGTAAACAAAACCCCACAAAAAACCTTGTAGTTTCGCCATGTCCATCTGTCTGTCTGTCCCCGCTGTAGCTCAGAGACGCTTAGTTCTAGAAAGCTGTAATTTGGCATAGGTATACATATTAATCACGCTGACAAAATAAAATCTTTAATGTTTTTGTTTAGGGGAAGTAAGGGATACCTCCCTTACTTCCCTTGCACGTAATGTGGGGATGATATTTTTTTTCTCATCTATCCCATGGTGTGGGATATCGTTGGATAGGCCGTTTAAAATATTGCGGGTCTGTGAACACCATTTTTCGATTCAAGAATCCGTTTGCGTAATATTAAGCTTTAAAGTGCTAATTTTTGTTAGAGTCAAGTGTCCCTGCCAACTAAATAGTTGTTTATGGAGAAGTGAAAAAATTCATGGCAGTAGTACATATAACGAAAAAAAAAGGAAAACTGTTACGGCTAAGTAGGCTTTACAAGTTAACGAGTAATAGTCGACCAACTTAACTTAACTTAACTAATATGTTAAGTTTGTTTTTGGGATAAATTCATCCCAAGTAATCCGAACTACAGAACTCTTCATTACGCGTGGTCCGACACGCACTTGGCCGGTTTTTTGATCTTGGAATTATTTGGTAATGATAGGTACTGATTTGACAATTTAGTGTATTTTTTTGTATTTATTGTATACGGAAATGTTACACAACGTACTATCTAACTAAAAAATCGAGAGGGAGCGAAATAATAAAAAGAGTGCGACGATGTATTCAACAGGAAGGGACTCATTTTGACCATTTGATAAATTGATTAAATTTGTATTAAAAATGTTAAAATTCATGGTATTCCTTTTATTTGTGACACTATGTTACATAGCAAAAAATAATTCTTATGATGAAGCCTTTCGATCGGTATGATAAAGCTACGGAGTGACTATTTTTCTCATGTAACGGGTTCGATTTCCGGTTCAACCATGTAATTATTTAAATATCTATGAATGCCGTTTAAATTGTTTTTTTTTTTAATTCAAATAATGTCTTCTTTCAGTAAAAAGTTCCATCTACAATATTCAAGGTATTTTCCCTCCATGTGGCATATCCGTGGGACGCCCTGTATACTAGAAATAGCCATTTTTGTTAAAACATATGATCGTCTATTCCCGATTATGTGGTATTTTGCTACACAAAGCCACATCTTTATGTTATATTTATAAATTTACCTTTGTTATAATCCCCAATCAAGAAAACAGTATTACCTTTGTAATACTGTTTTCTTGCTTCAAACATGAAATCATATTTTTAACGTGACTTACGACTGGCGCTCCGGCTAACCGTAACGTTACAACTATGAAAAACTACCACTACAATCCACCACCACCACCAGGACCAGGACCACCAGGAACTAGGACTACAAGATTAAGAACTAAATACGAAGACAAGTTATGCATAGGTGGATATAAAACTGCATTACTGAGAAAGAGTGTTATGTGCCTCTTATTTATTCATGGCTCCTCTTATTTATAACAAGAGATTAAAAAGAGTACCTTATTAAATTCCTAATTCTAAAATGCTATTATTCTGTATCAGATTTTTTATATGACATGACTGTTTAATTTACCTACAATGTTCGTAATTAAACAGCTTTAAGTAAATAGAATAATTGTAGAATAATTTAATAAATGTTTTGTCTGCCATGAGGCAGAATGTATAAGGATTCAAATATATTGTAACACCTAATAGTATTATTTGCCAACATACATATACATAGATAAACTCACGCCTTCTTCCAATGGGGGTAGACAGAAACTATAGAACGCTACCAGCTACGCTCCTTACATACTCCTTTTGCTTCGTATACGTTCATAAATCTGGTCATACATGCACGCCGGTTGCGAGTACTACGCACCTGACCTTTTTGAAGAACATTACTAATGAGGTCACTATATGTCTTTCTGGGCCGTCCCTTCTCGGCATTTCCACTCACATCTACCTTGTTAGTCGCCTTTCAGTCATCCTCTCAACATGACCAAACCATCTAAACTTACTCTTTTCAATTTACAATATAGCCGTTAAAATCCCGATAATTACAATATTTTATGATGCGATTTCGTGCAATTATTATCTAAAACGATGTAATAACAACTTATGAATGGAAATATACCCACTTACCGATGAATAACAAACAAAAAATACACAAAACTGAGCAAAACCAAAACAAATACACAGCACACACTCGCGATGACAACAAACTAAAATATCAATTTTAAACTTTTTTTTTTAAGTTTTTGTCTTATATTATTGGTTGGAAATGATTTAATCTACGAGAAATATCCTTCAGATCCTCGAGTAGAATCACCCCCAGACGATAGTAGCACTTATTAACAAGTGATAATAGATGTGCAAATGGCGCACCGTCGGGACTTGACATTTCGGGATAAGTAGCATATACGCGCACCTTCGGCGTTCAACCGGTAACCGAGTAGTGCATTCAAATGCACTATTCGGTTTTAACTCCACAATATTATACTTAACTCATCTACTCCTTCGCAGGATTTATTTAAAATTTAAGAACGAAATATTTAAAATTAAAAACGAAAGAATTTCTTTGAATTTTTAAGTCGTGGTTTTGATCCTCGCCCGTTGCATTATTGAAGTGATCCCACTTTTAGAACAAGGAGTTTTTGCTTAAGTTTTAAGGTTTACCCACAAGAAAAGAATTTTTGTAAAGTGGGTTACACTTTTCAAACAATCTTTCTTGTGGGTTGGCTGGTGGACATTGCAAATTTTTGTATTTATAACCCTCTAAAAATACTTGGGACTCATTTAAATTAATTACGTTACAGTGGTGGCCCAGAGGTAACGACCGTAACTTACGAGTTGTAGGTCGTAGGTTCGTTTTTTGTTAGAATTTGTAAAGGTCCCAAAGAATTTCAAAGCATTCCGACACAGAAAAATAAGTCATACTAACAAACATCAATTATTTGATGTCGATGTGCTTTTCTGCATATATTATATCAAAGTTTTTCTCTCCATGTACTCACACATTTAAGTTCGAAAATGGAAAAATATGCTCTTTCCCTCCGCGTCAAAATCGGCCAAAGGTATTGATGCGCTCTGCCTATTACTGTCTTGTGACGTCATATATATGTATGTAAATTATGAAAATCACATTAATTACATTACGGTGGTGGCCCAGTGGAAACAACCGCGATTTACGAGTCGTAAGGTCGTAAGGTTTGAACTCAGGCAGGCACTCTACTTTGAGAAAATTATTTCATTACCAGTGTTCTCAAAACGGTGAAGGAAAACATCCTGAGGAAACCGGCACCGGCATGTCCTAGAATAAAAAAAACGAAGACATGACAAGACCAACCCGCACTGGGCGTGGTGGATTACGGCCCACGGAGAGGAGGCCAGTGTCCCAGCAGTGGTAACATCATACGCTGATTATGCTTATGCTTACACATTGTCATTGTCCTATTTGATGATGTGAATGAAAAGGGAGTGAATGATAGCGTGGCGCTTGAGAGGGGAGAATGGAAGAAGGAAACGCGTTGCACCGACCACATGGGAGAAAGGGCGGGTGATGATGTCGATGATGGATGGGCGATTTGTACAGTCTTTGAAAATACCTGTTATAATATGAATGAATAAACGAATGAAATGTACCGATCCAAGCGTGGTTAAACCAGACTCGATTACTCGAATGTACCACTTCTTCAGGATTCACACTAGTCCCTGGAGTCTCATGTTTCATGGAACTACAGAGACCATGGCATATCAAAGAGTAGACCAGGGGGCGCGGTAATGGTCAGGAAGACGTGCCCTTAGGATATGGAAGGATTATTAGAGCCGTGTCAATGGAATAGTAGAGAGACGGGTGATTTATCTGTCGGAGGGCATCTTTAAACAGCGTCCAGTTGCTTTCTGAGAAGGCCCACGGTGGCGGGCGTGCACCAGCCGGGGATCGCGGAAGTCGTTCGAGATGCCATGATCCCCGGTGCAAGTTAGGGAGGGGGACACCCCGGGGTGGTTTTTAGTCAGTAAGAGTGAGACAGAACCCTCCAACCTGGGGTGGGCGGAGGGGCCTGTCCATCTGACATCCGTGAGGATTTTCCACCCAGTAACAAAAAAAAGGTCCAATTGCTTTGTGGTGGGTATCCTTCTGCGAAACGGTCATGTCGCAGAAGGAGGCTACGAAAACGGAGCGGGAGATCTCTTACACTCATCCTGTCCGCAGCAGGCGCACCGGGCGTTGGCAGAGGGCGGACAACGCTCTCTTCCAGCACCCCTAAATGGGTCCAGGGCCGACGAACTCGGGGAGATCCGTCGCCTCCCAAACCGCAGGACCCGAGTTGGCGGCGCATAGTGTTTCACTCACGCCCCTATTGGACGTCGCGGGTTGAGTTTTATACCTCATTCCCCCCGCGGGCCTGAGGTGGCCCGCAAAGGCGGACCGCACCAGCCGGGGATCGCGGAAGTCGCAATAAGATCCCATGATTCCCGGTGCAAGTGTAGGAGAGGAACACCGGGGTGGTTTTTATTCAGTAAGAGTCTGACAGACCCCTCCGCCCGCCCCAGGGTGGAGGACATCCATGAGGATTTTCCATCACGGTACTAAAAAGGTCTAGTTACTTTCTCGACACTTTGAAAATACCTGTTATACTCGTAATAGTAAAAACATAATAATACCAGCTTATTATTGTAGTATACTTTACTATATACGAGAAAAAATCTATAAATAGATTATTGAGATAGTTTAGGCAAAAAGGAGTCGGAAAATGTTACCTTTAGTTCATAAAATAGCAATATAAATTTTAAAATTCAATTCAACGTTTCCAGTTTTTCTAATCTGTTAAAAAACACCATGAAATAGTAGCCGCCATGTTATTACGTCATACCGCTAGTAAACTAAAACATTTCAACTGTCAACTGATAGTTAAATAATAGATCAGCGCGTAGTCAAGTGACGTCATAACCACAGAGCAACATGGCGTCCACTGCGTCCAGCGTTTTCGTCAAACTACGCGCGAAATTTGAAAATGTAAAATTTAAATGCATTTTTATGACACTTATCGATTGAATAAAATTTGTGATTTTTTGGGGCATATTAGCACTATAGAATTGAATTAAGACGCTTTTCAAGAATGGGTGTAAGACCATATTGATCAGTATGCTTGCATCGTGTTGGCGATTTCGGACTTTTTAAAATTCATTTTTCCGCCAGATGGTTTTCCACGTTATGACGGTAATGTTCGACATAAACTTGAAAAGTAAGATTAGAGAAACGTAAATAGGTAGGTTTTATGAATTTGTAACGGAATCTGCCTAACAATCAATATGCCTAGCCTTTTACAATCTAACTGGATGAAGCTGAATACCAGTGTTTTACATGGAGTACAGTTACAGTTACATGGTAACACGATACCTCTCGGTAAGACTGGTTGTCAGGCTTCTGACTACCCGTAACGACTGCCAAAGATCTATGATTTGTAAGTAGGATAGCTGGAACTACCGGCGTGCTTTGCGAAGCAGAGACGCCTGTCTATGTGTGCGTGCATTTTAGCTCGTTTATCAAGCCAGCCTTCTGTAGATAATATATGGTGGTAAAATTGTTCTGAATAAATGCGTGACGGAGGTTTTGTGCCATTAATTACATCTGCTAGTAGCCGGTTTTAACTGTCCACTCTAATAAAACACAAGCTTGAATTGCCTCCAGAACCCAGTTACTGAGTAACACTGGTAAGACTGGTTGTCAGACTTTTTTGTTAGAATTTGTAAAGGTCACAAAGAGTTAGGATTCCGGCACAGAAAAATAAGTCATACTTTTACAAACATCAATTTATTATTTGATGTCGATGTGCTTCTGCATAAATGATTCATATCAAAGTTATCAAACCTTTTCCCTCCATTTCGATATAAAAGATCAAAACTTCAAAAGGAACTCACACATTCAAATTCGAAAATGGAAAAATATGACTTTTCAATCCGCGTCGTAATCGGGCTAAGGTATTGATGCGCTCTGCCTATTACGTGTTTTGTGACGTTACATAATAAGCGGCGGGGTGGAGATGACTTTTAGGGGACATTATACCCCTATGACAGAGATAGAGATCCATTGGCACGACAGAGGCATTGAAGAGATTATGATTATGTTTTACTACTTAATTATTCTTAATTTTTAATTGTATATTTTCATGACATGAATACAAATAAATAAAAAGTGTCTGTTTGAAATGTCAAAATAAAAGCTTTTTACTAAATGCATATGAATGTACGAGTATATTATACGATACTTATAACAAAAAAAACATTTTTTATTTGTCTCTCTGTTTATCTGTTTGGCCCGGCTAATCTCTGAAACGACTGGACCGATTTTGACTTTCACAGGCAAATACCTAATGTTATTAAGAGTAGCTTGGGCTACTTTTATTTTAGAAAAAGCCACGCGGACGAAGCCGCAGGCAGCAGTTGGTTTTTAAATAAATTGGATTCGGAGTGACATTAAAATTATTTTATTAATAAATTCACGCCATTGTCTAAGGAAAACGTGATGATCTTGATGATCTGTTTTTATCTTTACTTTTGACATCTCTTGCATGCTCACTACATGTGTTGTACGTATTTTATTGATGTTTGAGCTACTAAATTGTTATCATATCTTATCAATAAATTGATATCAAGTCAATAACATCACACCTGAAATTCCCAGAACGACAGGAGGTATTCGGTGTTTGGTGTTATACCCATTTACAAGTTGTGATACTAGTTTTTTTCGTGTATAAAACATGTATCGTACATAAATATATTGACGTTGTTTCAGACATGGTATTGCTTTGTGTTCCACACGCGCCTTAAAGAGATGTTGTCAGCACAAGAGTAGGGGTCCACTAGGGCCGATGCCTGCCGTGGTCGTGGAAAAGTCCGAAAGGGATACCGACTCCACTGGCAACATAGGCAATGGAAGGAACACGGGTAGGATTTAGTCAGTAAGAGTCTGACACACCCTCTCGCTCCGCCCAGAGCGGGAGAAGTTATTTGATAATTTCCCACCCAAAAAAAAAAAGACATGTATTGCTATTTATTTTGTTCACCTTTATAACAAAATTGACAAGGTTTCTACAAGTTTTGTGTACAACTAGTTTTTATAACTTGTTTTAGGTGTAAACGATAAATGAAACTAGTAGACACAACTTGTAGAAAAAGTCTTTGTACACTTTCCAGGCTTTTAATGTACTGCCGGGGTCGCGGGAAGGTACTAAAGGGTTACCAAGGCCCCCGCAACACAGGCAACGGAAGGAATACGGGTGCGTTTTAGTCAGTAAGAGTCTGACACACCCTCCCGCTCCGCCCAGAGCGAGAGAAGTTATTTGATGATTTCCCACTCAAAAAAAAAAGCTTTTAATGTAAATGTCATAGTGAGGATTGAAACAGAGGGTGAAATAATGTGTTTTTTTTTGTCATAAGTCCACTTTATTCTAACCTATTGTAATCACTTGTAGAATACTCGTACATATTTTGTAACTTGGTGTAAGGTAACAATAAAAAATATTATTTCTATAGTGATAATTCTGTAAAAACTGTAGAAATAATACTATTTTTTGTCAAGTAAATTCGAGAACAAAGTTTATCAAAAATGTTTCAAGGGTGCTGAAATGTATACCTTGAAGAAAAACATTTTAACATTGTTCGTCGAAAACGTTCATCCCTGCTCAATGGCGTAAGAATGTAAAGCTTTGACAGCATTTGTGACAACTTGGCGACGATTTATTGATTATATTTTTCGGGATTTTAGATTGTACAATATTCGTGTTGCGTTATGAATGAAATATTTTGGTTTTTGTTCTCGGATAATTTTAAGACAGACCTGTTTTATTCTCTAGGAGACAGAAAAAAGAGCTTTATGTACCTATTCATTAATTTAAAATTTTATTCATTGTACAGTCAGCGTCAATAATATCGGGACGAACAGACCGTTCAAAATTCAAACAACTATAAAAATTTAATATTAACTCAATGACACAAGAACTATTTCAAAATGAAGAAAGTACACGACAACTGTCATTCTGACAAGAATTTTATCAAATAGAGATAAAGTTTAATTTTCTTAGTTGTTGAGATCATTTTGGATAGTCGGTTCGTCCCGATATTTTTGACACTGACTGTAATACCGGATCTATTCTCGCCGTGACAACTTAAGTGAAGCGAGCTTGAAGTGAGGAGTTAATCCCGCAACTTACTCACTTCACCAAACTTTTCATGGTGACATTTATACAGAATTGACCTTCAGAATTTATGGAGTTGATAGTTACAGGTGTCAACACGTCAAAAAAAGATTTATTCTATTATATATTTACTATGCGACTGTACTTACTTATTAGTATTTTGTATTTTATAATGTTAGTCAGCTAAAAATCATCAATGTGGAGCTAATGTGCTTACCTGGAACAATAAAAGAAATACATGATAATAATTACCAAAATATCATCTACGATTTTAAAAGAAGCAGTCTCTAATCAGAGATCGTAGAACGTGAAAAAATAACTGCATGGTAAGAATGAAAAGAAGGAATAACGTTATATTTATTTACGGCTGGAAAAAACTCGACGTAAACTATACATATCGACGTATTGGCAAGTGCTAGGCTGACACAATAACAAATAATAAGTATACTATTTTATAGAATCAAGTTCTTCTAACTTCACAGACAGCTGTGCTGCTGGGGAGTTTGTTGGCCACTTCTTCTTCCCAGCTAAAGCACTATGAAGTTATGAAGGGTGTGGGTTTTGGGGGGACTGTATTTTATGTAATATTGACGTTCAAAAAGTGCTGATTCTCAGCCTAGTTTGAATAAAACTTTTCATTTAGATTTTTCATTTTAACCTCCTGCTTTGTCGAAGTCGGTAAAAATTTTGATAATTGTATGGTATTAGGTACTGCAAAAAAAATAACACGTCAGAAAACAACACCCGCGAAGTCAATTACGTACATTCCACCACGAAACGTTGACGTCACACACATAGCCGGTTTACGGGGGTTATTGTTAAACCGGAGACAAGTGGAGATAACCGGATTATGCCGGTTTAATCTGGTATGTATCCACGCAAGTCGCAATGTGTGTATGTCGTATTTATTTTTAGATTGATGAGTCACGACATGTTGATAGAATATCCAGGGAATTGAGTTTCAAAATAAGTTAAGGGGATTGAAAAGGGAATGTAAGGAAATGTGTGAGTAAATCGGATTGTTCAGCGTCTAAGGGTTTATTAGCTACGGAATTGTTTTAAATTCAAATAATTTATTTCAAGTAAATATATAAAAGGCACTTTTAGGCAAAGTTTGGAGTTTAATTATCGTTATATATTATAAAACAAAGTCCCCCGCCGCGTTTGTATGTGTGTCTGAACGCGATGTACTCAAAAACTACAGAACGGATTTTCAAACAGATTTCGCCCATGGTTCATGAGGAAGGTTCAAGTATAATTGGCTGAAATATGACGATTATTGTTGAAGATGTTGGAAAAAATCATACCGACTGGGAGCTTTAATAGCATGGGTCGCGTAAACCGTAAGAGATACATAAAATTGATGCTTACTGTATTGTACATCATAAAAAGTTCGACAAAAATGTCCGCCATAGTATAAGTCTATCTTCAAAGGATGATCCACAGTAACCATTTTTATCTTTCAGAATTTAATAAAAAAATAATTGTTATTTCCGAAGCTATTTTGACCGGTATATTATTAAACCTTATCCAATAAAATATATTTTTTAAATTGGGCATTTAATTTATATTAAAATATGCCGAGATATCATATCATTTAAATGAATACTTTAAAAGATATCATAGATTCAAAATTACGCGTAACAAAATAGTTATAGTTGACGGCGGCGGGCGCAATGCGATTGCTTCGTTTACTTTTAATCCCGGTAGTACGTTCCCGTGGGATAGCTTCCGCGCACGTCCATGCGGGTGAAGCTACGGGCAAAAGCTAGTGTACCTATATAACTATATACTGTTTTGTGCAACGAGAACCATACCAACAAACAGCCAACCAAGTATAACCAAGTATAAACATTTATCAGGTAATTTAAAATGAGTTCAAGGAGTTGATACTCAACACGAAACGTATAAAAGTTAGCAAAATCACGTTTTGGGGCTTATTCTAAACTCACTGCCCGCGTAGTGTACACTAGCCACAATTCCGAATAAAATCACTATGCTACGCGCCGAGCTACGCCGTAGCGCGTGCTACGAATATTAAAATCCCAAAAATATATAATTATTTGATGGATGCAAAATAAACACCTTCAACTTTGTACGTATTTTTCTGTTCCTTTCTTCTTGTCTGTTTATATGTGTGTACATAAACTGTTAAATAAAATAAATAAATAAATAAACACAGGCACTTCAAATCCACTCAATGTGTAGCAGTTAATTTTGTCCTCATAAACAGGGTGGATTTGTGCGAAAAGTGTTGTGTAGTAGTACTTCAATTGGTCCGGAATCCTTTTAATCCTTATACGAAACTGCATGGAGTGTCATCATAAAGATTAAAATGTATCTTGTCATATTTCTAGCTGACTATCTTATTTTGCCAAAATATCCGAATGCAGTTAGCAATAACTTAAAAAGTTAGGGACAGTCTCTTAAGAACGTTTTTCTGAAGCTACATCGGTTAAGGTAAATCACCCTGTTTTTTGGGTGGGAAATTATCAAATAACTTCTTCCGCTCTGGGCGGAGCGGGAGGGTGTGTCAGACTCTTACTGACTAAAACCCACCCGTGTTCCTTCCGTTGCCTGTGTTGCCAGGGGCCTCGGTATCCCTTTCGGACTTTCCCACGACCCCGGCAGGCATCGGCCCTAGTGGACCCCTACTCTTGTACTGACGACATCTCTATAAGGCGCACGTGGCACACAACGCGCCGTCGTCCCGAACCTGGTCCTTATCGGACGGCGAGCTACCCATTGCTCACCGTCCGCAAGCCTGCGCCTACGATGGCCGGAAATCCGCCTGGGATTCCCGACGCCTAGAGCCTCTCCTGCGGCGGCTAGGGGCGAGAGGGCGCGAAATTTGCCTTTTCCTCAACCGTCCTGCCTCCTCCTACGCGAGCATTACTGTTACCCAGAAGGAGGTGACAGCTGCCATGTCCTCTCGCTCCGTACCATGGCCTGGACCAGTCCCGGAAGCGAGAGAAAAAAAAAATAGTGCCCTTAAGGTAAGGTTTCCTAGAAGAGCGGTGGCCGCCTCATATCATCAACAATTTACCGGCGAATGACGTCACTGAAACGTTATCTATAACTACATAAAAACTTTATTGCAGACCACGTGATCCATAAAAAAACACAATAAAATGGCATACACACATAAACACACGCCTTTTTTTAACACTTACGCGGCTATCTCCAACCACCATTTGTAGGTCTTGGTAACATCCTATCAGCAAGGTCCTTAAGTATACTGTTTCTACACGTACCAACCCGAGACATGAATGATGCAATTCTTCTTCTCTGAATGGCATTGAACGCGTTCAGCCTCGCTTCCGCGAGCATTCCAGATGCACTACAGTAGCGCTTCAACCCCACCATGTGCCTGTAGATGTTATTGAACTGAACACGTTTGCCATCCCAAGACATCTTTGTTTACTTACTCAAGAGCTGGCACGTTTAGAAACTTTGACAGTTCGTTTTGAATTGGTCTGAGTCTACTTCAGTGAGTGTACTTCAACCTTAAAAAAGTAAGTTAGTTTGTTTTCCTAGAGAGCGTTTTTTGACACGTAAAGATTAACCAGCCATCATTTTCATGACAGTCGTCACTGCGGCCGTTATCTGGCGGCAACCGCTCTTTTATGAAACCGTAGCTTTAGGGCCAATTCACGTCGGGAAAGCAGCGGCCGGCAGCGGCGCGGCGAGCTCTTTCAGTGTGAAATAATTTTAAACTTTATCTATATGATTAAAAGACCAGTATCGCTTGAAAAGCTCGAAAAGGTCGTGTGGTCGCCCGCGGTGCCGCGAGTCTTGTCAGCGGTACTGCCCGCGTCGCGTCGCTGCCGGCTGCTGCCATTCCGGTGTGAATCGGTGGAAATCGTTTAAAAATCCACCCTGTATACCTAATTGACATGGATAATCCATTAACTTTATTTTTGTTTATTATTTTATCAACAAAAGCGTATAAGCCTTTTACTTTATTATCAGAGCTTAAAAGCTTTTGTAGTTTATTTACGGATGACCGACGTGGAGAGAGACAGTTTTTAGTAGCTTAAAAATTACGCTCGTGTTTTGAGCACATAGCTTAAGGCACCTGTCCCATTGAAAGGCTTGGAGAGCAGACAGAGCACTTCATGATGTAAAAAGAATATAGACTCAGTTTGGAGAGCTGACAGAGCGCGTCATGGTGTAAAAAAGAATAGAGACTCAACTTGGAGAGCTGACAAAGCGCGTCATGATGTAAAAAATAATAGAGACTCAGCTTGGAGAGCTGACAAAGTGCGTCATTATGTAAAAATAATAGAGACTCAACTTGGAGAGCTGACAAAGCGCGTCATGATGTAAAAAATAATAGAGACTCAGCTTGGAGAGCTGACAAAGCGCGTCATTATGTAAAAATAATAGAGACTCAGCTTGGAGAGCTGACAGAGCGCGTCATGGTGTAAAAAAGAATAGAGACTCAACTTGGAGAGCTGACAAAGCGCGTCATGATGTAAAAAATAATAGAGACTCAGCTTGGAGAGCTGACAAAGCGCGTCATTATGTAAAAATAATAGAGACTCAGCTTGGAGAGCTGACAGAGCGCGTCATGGTGTAAAAAAGAATAGAGACTCAACTTGGAGAGCTGACAAAGCGCGTCATGATGTAAAAAATAATAGAGACTCAGCTTGGAGAGCTGACAAAGCGCGTCATTATGTAAAAATAATAGAGACTCAGCTTGGAGAGCTGACAAAGCGCGTCATTATGTAAAAATAATAGAGACTCAGCTTGGAGAGCTGACAAAGCGCGTCATGATGTAAAAAATAATAGAGACTCAGCTTGGAGAGCTGACAAAGCGCGTCATTATGTAAAAATAATAGAGACTCAGCTTGGAGAGCTAGCAGAGTTCAACATGATGTAAAATAAGTAGCATTGTTTTTTAGGAATCATTAATATATGAATATAAAATATGTCTTTTATTAACCCCGGTTATATAATGGGTGCTATAAGGTGCTATAACATTTCACCAGTCCCATGTAGTAGAGGGAACGAAAATAAAGATAGTAATCGTTTTTTTCTGTCTGCCTCGTTGGCCTAGTGATCGCAAGCGCTACTGCTGAGCATACGGTGCTGGGTTTGATTCCCGGGGTGGGCAAAGTGTTATTGGTTTTTCTATCTGGAATTTGTCATCAGCAGCCTGGAGTCTGGATTTCTGCCCGGTTGATGGCAATAGGCTCACCCCTTATTACATGGGACTTAAACATAACTGGTGAAACGTGGGTGTACTACAGGTACACCTCTGCCCAACCCTTCGGGGAAACAAGGCATTATGCTATGTTTTCTGATTTTACCTCGATGATTTTTACTCGCGTCAAAATACTTACCCGATTTTTGATTACTAATAAAACACTGAATTCTAGAAAAATCAGTTTTTAGTTTACCAAAATAATCATCATCAGCATTAATCATTTCAGCCGAAACACGTCCACTGCTGGACATAGGCCTCTCCCCAAGCCCGCAGTGAAGGCCGCATCCAGCACATTCCTGCGGCCTTCACAAGGTCATCGGTCCACCTTGTAAGAGGCCTTCCAACGCTACGTCTTCCGGTACGCGGTCGCCACTCCAGAACCTTTCGGCCCCATCGACCATCTGTTCTGTGAGCAATGTCCAAATGCCCACTGCCACTTAAGTTACTAAAATAATAATAATAACAAAAAACTTAAATATTAAAAGGCGGTAGACGTAAAAATCTCAGAAATATGAATGCTTGAATACCGACCGGGGACTGTTAGACACCGCGCGAGTAATTAAGGGATAAAATGAAGAAACAAAGCTCTCGTAAGTCAAAGTTAAGCTTGTACCAAAGTCCTTTTAAAGTCCTTTTAAAAGTGGTAAAGTGTACCCAGTCAGGTCCGACGACCTGACTGTGGTACAAACTTTAAACAAACAGAACTGTGGTTAATCTTACCGGAACTTGAAACGAAAATATTGGTTTTGAAAACATATTTTTAAGGAAATTGGTGAGTATTTTGGAACAGTAAAAAAAAATATATGAAAAAATATTTGATATACATTGAATTGTATGTGGAGCCTCCTTTTAGGCAAACAATGCCTGTGTTAGGAGACTCCGCTCTTCCATGTCTTAGAAGTAGTGTTACAATTAAACATCTTGGTATTCTTATCATTAATATTCTAACATCTAAAGTATGTATCATGTGTGCTTTAGTTTGGTGTGGAGTGTGTGGGGTGCGTGTAAGATTAGTGTGGTTTGATGTGAATCTGATGTGATGTAATGTAATGTGGTGTGGTGTGGTGTAGCGAGTTGTGGTGTACTGTAGTGAAGTGTATAGAGTGAGGTATGTATCGTTATGGTGTGTGATTACAGTGCATTGAACTTTAGGTTCTGGATTCCAAAAAGCGTAAAGTTACTATGCCCATCGTCTGCGACGTTGCTCAAAATTACTCAAAATTGACGTATTACGAACTGAAATTACCAATGAGTAGCCAGAATGTCACAATAGTGGTATCACTGGTGATTTAACTTACTTTATAACACGTTCCTTTTTGAGTAGCGTCGTGGACGATGGGCCTAAGTGTACTTTTGTCGTACTAACTTGCTTATTATTTTACAAGACTGTATTTCTACGGTTCCGTCGTAAACAAGGAACCCCTATAGTTTCGCCATGTCCGTCTGTCTGTCTGTCTGTCTGCGGCTTAGCTCAGAGACTCTTAGTACCTACTAGAAAACTGTTATTTGGCGTGGGTATACATATCAATCACGCCGATAAACTGGTAAAATAAATGGTTATTATTTTTTTCGTCTATCCCTTTGTGTGAGGTGTCATTAGAAAGGTCTTTCAAAATTATTCCGGGTCTGTGAAAACCATTTTTCGATTCAGGGATCCGTTAGTGGAAATATTAAGCTTTATATTTTTCTAATTTTTTTTCCAGTCGAGTGTCCCGCCCCCTTGCTAGCTAAATCGTTGTTTTTGGATATAGTGAAAAAAGTTACGGCAATAGCATATATAACAAAGTTAAAAGGAAAACTGTCACAGCTAAGTGGGCTTTAAAAGTTATGGCGCTGACAAGACCCAATTGACCAAAATAGGCTTCTTTTAAGGAAAAAAATTGCCAAATCTGTACAGTTTGTGGTAGTGGAAAAAATATTTTTTTTATTTTGAACATATTTCTCAGAACTTGGTTGTTACCAAAATAAGTTTTGAAAAAAAATCTCGATACAAACTAATGTTAAACTAACGTCTTACAGTGAGGTCTAATCCAAAATATCTACATTAAATATCAACATACGTTACGGTTTTAATTAATAACAAGAACGTCTTATTTGAATGCAGAACTTGGTTGTTTTTTATTTTCGATTACTCAACTCAATTTTGAGTAAATAGATAATTGCTTCATGTTTTGCAATAAATTACAAGCGTTGTGTCATCGCGCTTCTCTTTCTTTTCTATGCCATCTGACAGTGACCGCGGTTTAGGTGTTGTCAGCGTCTTAACGAGAATAGTCGACTAACTTAAATTTGCAGTTAGAATGTATGGGAGAAAATGTTTTTCAACAACAATGTTAAGTTTGTTATTGGGATAAATTCATCCTAACTACTGAACCCTTCATTGTGAGTGGACCGACACGCACTTGACCGGTTTTTTTACAGCAACGAATCTCCATTAGAACGCTGAAAAATAGATCATTTTCTCTGAAATGGAGCAAATTGTTAGATTCTAACTAAACGTATTCATTCAATTATTTGGGACCTGCTACACCACCACAACCTTAATTTAACATTGTGAATAATTAAACTAAATACTGTAATTTAGTTTAATTATTCATTCAACCACTGTTTTAATACATAAATATGTTTTGATTAAAAGATTCATCAAAAACTGGAGGCCACAGACTTAAACCACAGACTACCTGAAGTATTGTATCTCCTTCTCCCCTTAAATCCATCCAAAGGTTGTATTTAATACATCGCTTTTTGCGATACGTCCATTATCTTACCTTAAGTAAATTAAAATTATAAGATGTCTACATATAAATCTGTAATTCGTTTGATGTCAATATTAAAGAGTATTCCATTCTATTCTATTGCCCCCGACTTCGTCTGCGATTCAGGTTAGCCCAGGTCATGGTCTGTCTGTGTGCCAAATTTCATCTAAATCTGTTCAGTCGTTTTAGCGTGAAAGCGTAACAAACAAACAAACTCACTTTCGCATTTATAATAATAGTTAGGATTGTTTTACAGAAGAACCTTTTACTGAAATATTTTCATCTATGCGTATGATAAAATTTAACTATCGTCGTAAACGAACCTTGTATAACACATTTCCGACCGGATCTCGGATGGTGACCAATGTTACACGTACACTTTAGTTTAAGTATACCTTTTTTTTTTTTTTTTTTGGGTGGGAAATCATCAAATAACTTTTCCCGCTCTGGGCGGAGCGGGAGGGTGTGTCAAACTCTTACTGACTAAAACCCACCCGTCATCCTTCCTGTTGCCTGTGTTGCCAGGGGACTCGGTGACCCATAAGTACCTTCCCGCGACCCCGGCAGGCATCGGCCCTAGTGGACCCCTACATTTGTGCTGACATCTCTTTGAGGCGCGCGTGGAATACGACGCGCCGTCAGTTTAAGTATACCTACCAAATACTCCCAGTTTTACCATTATTACCAAACATTAAATTATTAGGCATACGTATGTTAGCTAGTACACCAGTATACCAGCAAATAAAAAGCAGTAGCAGTAGGAGTCTGGATCTGTGCCCGGTAAGGCAATGTGTCCCTACCCTGTTACATAGTATCTCCTCTAACTTTAATTTAGATCCACTATCAATTATGACACGAATTCGAGAAGCTGATTGCAAGGTATGCTCGCGCAAGTTTTAGAAATAAGTTAAATTATAATATTTCCGACCGCAGTTTTGAGCTATATTTCCGTCCCTCCCAATTCCCATACAACAGAACGAGAGGCACGCTCGTCGCACGCCGAATCAGAGGCACTTCCTCTGCGGCGAAAGCCAATCACCGCATATAATTATATCCACTGTGGTTTGAAAAAAACATTCTCGCGTCAGTGTGTTGTTCTACTGCAACCGCTCACGTTCCGCGCCCCGCTCCGCAAATAATCCGCTACTATATCAAAACTCTAAACTCTCGCTATGTATAATTGTTGGCCGACACAAGTGTAACATTTAAAACTCAAGTGATAGTGCATCACAGTGAAAGGAAGAAAGTCGTGAACACGTGGGACGTCTGCTAAGGCTGCCCCTTGAGTCAACGTGCTTCGTCCAGAAGGTTCTCAAGTAAGTCCATCCATCCCTCTTTCTTACTCATAATCTCATATTCCCTTTTGCTCAACTCTGTGTGTCGTCCAATCTTCCAACCCGCAAAAAACAAAAAGAAATAAATTACATCCCCGCGTATTGGTCCTTCGAAGTCGAAAAAACCGCTTCAACTTACACACCAAGGTACCTCCCTTGCACGTAATGATATTTTTTTCTCGTCTACCCCATGGTGTGGGGTATCGCTGGATAGGCCGTTCAAAAATATTGCGGGTCTGTGAACACCCCTTTTGGAGTCAAGGACCCACTTGCGTAATATTAAGTGTTAAAATGCTAATTTTTGTTAGAGTCAAGTGTCCCCCCACCCCTGCCAGCAAAGTGGTTGTTTATGGAGATTTGAAAAAAATCATGGCAGTAGTACATATAATGAAATTAAAAGGAGAACTATCACAGCTAAGTATGCTTTACAAGTTAACGAGTAATAGCCGACCAACTTAAATTTGCAGTTGGAGAATTGACTGTGAAGTATATCAATGTATGGGACAACATGTTTTTCAACTACAATGTTAAATTTGTTTTTGGGATAAATTCATCCCAAGTAATCCCAACTTAGCTCACCGTCCAGTAAGGACCAGGCCCGGGTCGACGGCGCGTTTTATTCCACGCGCTCCTCAAAGAGATGTCGTCAGCACACAGGTAGGGGTCCACTAGGGCCGATGCCGCCGGGGTCGCGGGAATGTACTTATGGGTCACCGAGGCTCCCGCAACACAGGCAACGGAAGGAATACGGGTGGGTTTTAGTCAGTAAGAGTCTGACACACCCTCCCGCTCCGCCCAGAGCGGGAGAAGTTATCTGATGATTTCCCACCCAAAAAAAAAAGTAATCCCAGCTACGGAACCCTTCATTGTGCGTGGTCCGACACGTACTTGGCCGGTTTTTTGTTCTTGGAATTATTTGGTAACGATAGGTAAAGATTTGACAATTTAGTGTATTTTTTTTGTATTTATTGTATACGGAAATGTTACACAACGTACTCGTACTAACTGCAGTAATGTCACTCCTTCTCCCTATCAATCCATCCAAAGGTTGTCTTTTGTCAAACTTAAATTTGCACGGGACACAATCTATGGGAGAACATATTTTTAACTACAATGTAAAGTTTGTTTTTGGGATACATTCATCCCAACTTCCCAACCTTTGATTGTGCGTGGCACGCACTTTGCCAGTTTTTAAGTTTCATATTCCTCCAAACTATAGAAATAAACCCATATATTTTAATAACACTTCCGAAAAGCAAAACTCCTATTTCGGCGATAACTTTTTAGTGAAGTAAGTCCCAGTTTTTGGAAGCCCTATCAATACTTTCATACGTTTTTGTGACTATTCGACCATATCTCTAAAAGCTTTCAACAGAATGGCTTCTAGCAACCGATGAAGGAACTGGCATTTATAATATCTTGTAGGCCATATCGAACTAAGATGTACATTACGCGTCATTGGATTGACTTTTACTTTTAAGACTTTCCTTACTTACTTCAATACAACTTTTCACGATTTCATTTCACTTTATCTCCTACGTCTTCAATTGAAAGTCTCCGAAACATATTTCACGCATTCACAAAACGCGTAGGCGTCTCGGAAGGTCTGGCTGACCTTATACTTGGAAATAATCGAACTAGGTTCCATTTCAAATGTCACTGAATTATTTAATAAATGAAATGGAAGGATCTGTTTCAAATCAGGCTTGTTTATAAGAGGATTATCTGCGTAAGGACGACGAAATATCAAGCTTTACACATCTAGTATAAACTGACCTCTCAATCAATAAATCTGCCTAGCCTTTTGCCAACAATGTTGGGGTCGACTTCCAGTTTAAACAGAAATCCTTTTACAATCTGTAATTTTGTCTTTCGTTTCTAACGATCTTTGTCTAGGTCCATTTTTATGTGAAAGGATTTACGGTGCGATGTCAAAAATGGAGAAACGAAATGTCACTCAGTATAGAAAGAGCTGTTTCTATTGTTCGAAGAAATAGAAAGCTGTATAGAATTGCTTGTATAGTATTCTCAAATGAAATTTGAATTTTGATTAGAATTTAAATTTTCACTATGTAATTTTGAATTAAATTTCGACATTGTAATTATAATTTTATTAAATGTTGACATTGTAATTCCTTTCTTTGTTTTTATGGTTTGTCTAGTGCGACTAATTTTGTATGTAGCTACCTCATATTAAGACGCTGACAACACCTTAACCGCGGTCACTGTCAGACTGCATACAGAAGAAAGAGACACGCGATGACACAACGCTTGTAATTTATTGCAAAATATGAAGCAATTATCTATTTACTAAACATTGAGTTAAGTAATCGAAAATAAAAAACAACCAAGTTCTGCATTCAAATAAGACGTTCTTGTTATTAATTAAATACAGCCCGTAAATTGATATTTAATACAGATATTTTTGTTTGGAACTCAAGGTAAAGGGTTAGTTTACCGTTAATTTGTATCGAGATTTTGTTTTTAAAACGTGTTATGGTAACAACCAAGTTCTGAGAAATATGTTCAAAATTAACATATATTTTTTCCACTACCACAAACTATACAGATTCGGCAAAAAATTTTCTTAAGACAGGCCTACTTTGGTCATCTGCCTCTTGTCAGTGCCTTAATATAAGACCTGTTTACTGTACTCATGTTTTACAAAATAAATATATCTTGTATCTTAAACTATTAGTACCTCACCATATTTTCTTATTTTTGCGGGTAATTGCGTACCAGACTATCAGTAGCAATGGGCATCACTTAACAGTTCAACAACATTAATTGCGTTATTTTTGTTGATCAGACAAATTTTTCGAACATCTGAGGCACTGGATTAGCAACATACTTCAAAATCGTTCAGACTGTGATTTATGGAGTGTTACGTAATTGTAGTGCTGGTCTAACTATCTCCAGATAACTATTTACTTAATAAAATCTGTTACTTCAACACTTCAAAATCGTAACGTAATTTAAACTTCAGCTTACATTGGCGCCGATTCCCTTGTTCACAAACTAAACTAAATTTAAGTTCAGTCCATCTTTTTCTTTCTATTTCATTAAGAAGAGGACGGAAGATTAATTTTAGTTTAGTCCTGTCAAATGAATCAGTGCCTGTCACTACTCCATACAAGTTTAGACGTGATTAAAAACTTGCCTACTAAAATTACGTCAATTTACGTCAAGCGCTGATTAATTTGACAGGACTAAACTAAAATTGATCTTCTGTCCTTTTCTTAATGAAATAGAAAGAAAAAGATGTACTGAACTTAAATTTAGTTTAGTTTGTGAACAAGGGAATCGGCGCCATTACCTTCCAAATCTATTCCAAACCAAGTAGCGATCGATTACGTCGTTCATTCGGATCGGGCGTCCCTTTCGAGAAGAAGGTCATGGATTTGGCATCAACAAGTAAGGGTTGCTCGCTAAGCCTTCACAACGATGTAGGTTTTATCTCATGGACCGCCTCGCGCTTTGCTTGTGGTAATCAAGTGTACAAACACGCTGTGAATGTGTGTTTGAAGACGAGTACCTACATAATACACACACATACGCATACACATATATACACTTCCGACTTCGCCCGTGTCACGGCCGGTACCGAGACTACTGAGAGCTCTTGCGCTTACGTGTGTAAGCGCTTACATTCACAGCGTGTTTGTACACTTGTTTACCGCAAGTTAAGCGCGCGTAACTATATTTTAACATGGTTATTGATAGTTTTGTATAGATACTTTTCGGATTATTTTAGCATAGAGCTAAGTTTTTGCTGAGTATCTGTGTTTGGATTTATAACAATTGAATCTGAAATTGGGTAGCTGAGAGCTTCATTAGGGTATAATCAGGTTTCACAATATTTTTTACTGATGGTACCTACATTGCAAGCAGGATGAAAAGAAATAAATTATCAAAATATTAATCGTCGACTGAATGTCGTGCAGTCAGAATGCAACCTTTACTTAGAAAGAAAAAGAAAGAAAATACTTTTATTTGCGGTAAACATGACGCAAAGAAGGAACACAAATACAAAAAGAAACAATTTGGGGGAGAATATGCGTCACATCCACGCAAAACGGCCAACGCTCAGCGTAATGCTGCGACCCTATTCGAGACAGAGCCCCAGCGCTGGTTTTCAGCGATAGCCGGCGTTGATGTGATGACGTCAACCGGTGCAGCACACAGTGAGATTGTTATATGAAAAAAAAAAATAACATAAATACAAATATTTAAAATGACAACATTCCGTACCGACGGGAACGACGTACGCGCCGCCGGCCTAAAGTAATCTGTACGCGCAGCTGTCAGAAAACTATTTGTTTGAAGTATTGACATGCAGGTGTTACATAATTGCCACATAATTCTTATTATCTAACATGGATGGCGCATTATGTAAAACTGATATGATGGAAAATCGAAAGATGTATTGGGCGATTGTGTAGGTATAGTTTTTGTAAACCGAGTAAGATGGTGTAGATGACAAACTCTGTGACTTATAGAAGATCAACTAACAGATCAATGAACAAACTGGTAAGTGTGAAACAATTATATTAGATACAAGCACTTCACTTTCATAATCAAGGCTTCCATTTAAACTGAAGTTTAATATTATCTAAAGAGCTCTTCCACTGTTTTTCTTCATGTATTTCAAATTAAACGTCATTTCCAATTCAAATTTACAGAAAAATCAACAAAAATAAAACACGCTGCATCTACAATGAAAATTTTAAAATGCCCTCATATTTTCTCCCCTCCAATATTTAAAATTGTAACTTTACTTTTATAAGTACTTTAAGAGGAAAAAGTAATAAAAATAAGGGTTTACAAAGTAGCTTGGGCAGTTTAAAGGCTTACCGAAGCCTGCCAAGGGTGGCTTGTGTCAAAATAAAAACGTTGAGAGAAAATGGCGGCTGGGTTCAAAACATCATGTTGTTTTACGTTTATTGGCGATGTAAATTTCAATTTTTATCCGAGTTTTTGGCTTATGCAACCTTTTACTGTCGCTCGTGGCAAAGGATGAGCGGCCATCTGTCCAGAATTTAAAGGTAGCTTAGATTATGACTATTTATGTAAAAACATAATGGGTATAGCGTCCCACTCTGTCTGCAAATACAGTTTTAAGTATGCCAAGCGTGGTTGTGATGGCAACATCTGTACCCATCCGAGGGGCGTTTTCCGTATTTTTAAGAACGTTCGCATTCTAATTTGAATGTTTAAATTTGTCAAAAACCCTGTAACTTTCCTACATTTTTGACATGTTTTTGACATTGCCGAGATGTGATTGCGATTAGATTTTGAACGTTTTTAATTATGTGAATTTGCCCTTCTGTTTAGCTCATCACGGTTATTTAAATAACCCCAGGGGGTGCGACATGGACAAGATCACGATCGAAAACTGAGGAAGGGTCTGGGGTCCTAAGCTGGAGAGCAAAATGAACGCATTACCGATGTCTAATATAATATGTAGAAGAATTTACTGTAAATTAGTAAATAGTTTGTTAATAGAGGCTATTTGAATTTTTAACAGATTGCAGACTCATTCGCGTTTGTAATATTAGTGTAATCCCCTAGTGTCCACTTCAATCTACTATTTTACCTCTTATCCAAGAATAGCTTCCTCTAGCCTTCGCATAAACTTGTTGATTAATACTAGAAGCTGTATTCAGTGAATATTAACTAAGAGCTAAGCTTATATTAAAACTAACCACATAATATATACTGAGTATACTGCGAGGAATTATTTAAATTTTGCTCGTATGTTAAATTAAATTGTGCGTTTCTACTCCAACAATTTCGCAGCAAATACTGGCAAACACTAAGGTAATGTAGAAATAGAGTGATTAAAAGTTTGTATAAGAAATGAATTGCTTCTTTGAAAGGCTTTTAATATTTATAATAGTTATTCTCAGTGGTTCTTAAAAATATACTTATCTTGAATGCTATAAAATCAACTATTTTCTGAGCTTAAGAGACGCATATCGTAGAAATTCCTTTTTCATTTCAATTAGTACTTTGTATAGATAGTAAGTAGGTATGTTAGTGGCGAAATGTCGGCGTACTACAGGTACACCTCTGCCCAACCCTTCGGGGAAACAAGGCGTGATGTTATGTTTGTTGTTATGTATGTATAGATGTTTAAAAATATATAATATAGTTATTTATTTGGGATCAAGATCTTTCTGTCATGTGCCCTTTTTCTTAACGTACCAAAAACTTAGGTAACACATTGTAAGTATACAGATTACAATCTACCTTCGATTACGAGAGGATTCTATCTGTCGTGACCGTAGATTGTTAGAGCCTTTTTAGCGGCCTATTAGAGGCCTATTTTACCACCCAACACTTACATAATCAGCCTATAATGTTCCCACTGTAGGGACACAGGACACACACCTAGTTTCTGTGAGAGGGAGTGGCGTGAGTTAATTACGGCCCACCTTACACTTACTCCATCTAGAAAGATTTAAAGGCACGCGCAGACTGGGGCGATATCACGGGCGCGACAGGCATTTGCTGCCAGTCGCGCCCGCGATATCGCCCCAGTCTGCACGAGATTTAACAAATATCCCAGTTACCTAGGATCCATCCTTCCTTTCCACCTCATTTTCCTCTCCCAGCTTGGACTCATGTGTCATTGTTCTGTGCTGCATCTCCAGCGTGAAGTTAAATGTATTCTCATACAAGCGCGTAAACGAAAATATTGGCGCTTTAGCTGTTAACGTCTTTTACTCGGAAAATAGTTAATTTTGTTTTTTTCTTGTTTTTCCGTATTAACTTTAGTTTATGTCAATAATTAGAGTAAGTATAGCTTATAGTTTTAAACCGAATTCCCTAATGGCGCCCAACCTGGGACTTGAAGCTTCAACCAAAAGTATATTACTAGCTAATTTAATTTCATGTTCTATTACTAGAATAGTTCATTCAGATGTTATTTGCTTTCAGAACTAGTGATTCAGCCCCAAAACTTTGTTTCGTAGTTGGCGCCCAAGTGGGACCACGGACCGCCATCAAATTTATTGTCTTTATTTAGTTTATTCATACAATTACGTCGAGCTGCGCAACACTTGGCTTAATGAATAAAGTTTAAACGAGTTTAGTGTTTATTGATACACATTGTGATGTCGCCATTTGTTGAGGCGTGTAATAAAATATTGAATTACGCTCAATTTTGAGAAGTATGTAGATTCAGAAATTATTGAGAGAGATAATATTACTAGAGGTTTGTTTTCAAAAATAATTGTTGGAAATAGCAACAGTGATTTACCTAAAGTAAAAGCTAAGATTGAAAGTTTTGCCTGAAGATTTTACTGGAAATAACAAATCTTAAATATTGCACAAAGTTCTCGATTCGTAACACTAAAGCTTAAAGTTCGTACGCAGATTTTAACATAATAATCACCTGTTTACGTAGAAAGTTACTAAAATATTCAAAATGTGATTTTATCGCCTATATTTTTACACCTATTTTGATATATCAGCATAAACCACCTTACGTTCCACGAAACGTGGGTATTTTATGCTCTAAATACGGCTATCCTGTAGGCTTATTTTCCAATTTACTATAAAACGCGACCCTCAAAACCATCTCCACAAACATTGCATACATCACATACCCATAAAACCTTTCCAATCTCCTACTATGCCCAGTCAAAGTTCACGTGTTCTCATCTCATTCTCAACGTCAATCACGCGCTATCTCCAGCAAGGCCTGACACGTTATTCTCTCAGAAAAAACAAATTACCCGCAACTTACGTAGCGCACCAATAAGCAATAAAAACATCTCGAGAGCGCTGAGAATAGGCGGGAACGGCACTGAATAGTTAGTTACAGAAGGCGTGCAAACATAGACGCATAAGTACGACGATTTCCGTCGAATTCCAGACACGAGTGCGCTTGCACTTGCTTTACAAACTTAGCACAGCGGATTAGAACTTGCGTGTCTTTTGCTGGGGTACCTACTTGGTGAAGCTGTGTGTACGTGACGCGTGTCTATATGTGCGTGGATTTTCGTTCGTTGAATGGAGCCGACCTTCTGCACCTATTTATTTGGTGGAAAGGGGGTGGCAGGATAACAGGGGACGAAGGCCAGGAGAGGGGAACCACCCCTTATTTCATGCACCTTTAAAAATGTGGGCGCGTATCGTTTCATTCATTTCGAAGTCAGTTACGGGAAAATTCGTTATTTTGAATTAGAAGTTGTTGTTGATTAATATTCATTTGATTTGAATGGAGCGTTTTCATAACTGTTACCTTAGAAACATTTCCTGGCAAAATAATTAAATTGCGTTTCTAGGAATCACGTTCATTTTGATGTAATTGGTTTTTTTACTGAATGGTGATAATGATGTTATGACTTACGGATTCGAAACATGGACGGTACGGCTGACCATAAATTCAAGGTCGTTCAGCGAGCTATGGAACGGGCTATGTTTGGAGTCTCTCTGAGGGATCGATTCCGGAACGAGGTGATCCGGCAGAGAATCAAAGTTGTCGACATAGCTCACATAATAAGCAAGCTGAAGTGGTAATGGGCAGGTCATATTAGCCGTAGAACCAATGACCGTTGGGGTAGACGTGTTCTTGAGTAGAGAACGCGAATCGGCAACCGTAAGGTGGGACGTCCTCGGGCTAGGTGCAGCGACGATCTTCGCTGGGTGGCTGGATGAGAGTTGCCGAGAATCGAGCAATTGGTGAGACCTTTGTCCAGCAGTGGACTGCTATGGGTTGATGATGATGATGATAATGAATGTAGGTAATGAAAACAAAAATGAAAAACAATTTAAAATGACTGCGAATTAGAAAGTTCCAAGAAATGGTTCCATGTTATATTCATTTACTTTAACAATTTAAAGCGTCTGAATTTCTTATTCTACCGATATTAATAACATCATACAGACTTCTGTATTTACCTACCTTAGCAAAAATAGAGCAGACAATTTCCAAGTTTATTCAAAGTTAGAGCTTCTCTGACCTTTAAAAAATACCTAAACCGATATTTTTCGTCTGAAAACTTCCTAAACTATTCTATTTGCGCAGTCTACTAAGTGCTACAATATATTATGGCAACACTGTACTCGAACCCTCGTTTGGGCCTTTATTTAAATATTTTGCCGTCGCAACACAGATTCTATTGGATGTAACGGTACGGTGTATTATTAAGCGTCCATTTTTATCTTGTTACGGAATATTGCAAATATGGTTTCCTTTTTTTGTTCCGTGTATTATTGGGTAGCAAAATACTTTTAGTATTACTGTATACAGAATAGCTAAAAGTAAGTCTTATAGCATTGCCTTGCCTAAAGAAGTTTTATTAGATAGGTTTTAAGGTTGAAAATGCAGATGGTTATATGAAGACTTCATCACTGGAGGCTGTTTCTGCATTGTTATTTAGCTTCAATGTAGAATGATCTGCCAACGTTTAAGTCATCACTGGTGAAATTTCAGCAGAAGTCGGTATTTTTAATAAGATAAGCTTCGAGTGGTATTGGAAAGCGGAATGAAAATAAGCTAGCGATATTAATAACGATTTAGATTTAAAAAGGACTTTCATTTCTATAAAACCGCCTGGATGCAAAATTCATATTTCTTTTGCGGCATTTTAAGCACTCAATTGAATACTAAAGCAGAGGTGATTGGCTGAGAGTCAATATTAGTCGTGGATTCTTATTATGTACTTTATTTTGAAGCTGAATAATTTACATTTCAATGAGTCGATGAATAAAATGATGATGCTCTAAATAAATCATTTTATCGTATCGTCAACAGCCTTATGTAATATCGTTTGGAAAGCGTTTTATGGCTGCTGATTCCTTTCATGTCGTTGCTAACAGACTAAAACCATGTATTAGTCATGCCTGTTGGACATAAGCTACACTACCTATCACTCAGATGGCAATACTATAGTTAACTACCTACAGAATGCAACGGTTCAAGGTTAAATTTAAGTCCCAAATTAACATTATACAAAAAATAGTTTGACCCTATTTGGAATTTGGGCCTTCATCTCTGCAATTTCTCATTTAAATTTAACCTTAGTATTGCAGAAAATTTGACCGCATTACGCCAAAAATGTATACCTACCCTTTCTAATCTTTCTAGGGCCTCGTTTTACACAAAAACCATTGTGGCACCTAGTGATTAATAGAAGGTGTGTATGCAAAGAATCTGAGGCCGCGTGGGACATAGTATGTGACAGGTGTTGACTACATTCCGCTTATAATTGTTCGAAATACAAATGAGAAAACTTTCTCCAGTTTGCCCTGAAAAGAAAGTAGAGTTACATAGTTGCGAAAAAATTTAATTTTTATTCTGAATAAACAGATAACTTAATCAGTTTGTTCAGAAGAAATTTACATAAATAACAATTATTAACTAATTAATAAAATAAAATTATGATATCCTAACATAACTAAAACTAATAACAAACTAAAATATGGTGTCGAAAAAGTCTCAAGTTCACAACAGGAATAAAAATGACTGCCAAATTCTTGTCTGTCACCAATTTAAGTTCTTTATAAGAACTTCGGGTGGATATCGCCAATGAAACAGAACGTGCTAGGCACATTTAAACCAGTTTCTTTTGGGAAATTAGCTCTCAGAATATTCGTGGTGTTGGCACAGATAAATAGCAGTTTTAAGACACACACTTGCATCTATATAAAATTTGCGTTTTTGGGTTTTTGTTCCTTTTATCTTGTATGGGCATGAGTCTTATTTTATGGCAAATATTTAATCGAACCTCTAATAATTACAATTTTTCGTTCCTAAAAATATGATTGAACACTGTTAACATTATAATGATTGCGCCTCTATTTGTGAACCTCAATTAATTCCTATTTTGGGGTCCTAAAAATACTAAACGGCTAAGTAACTGCGACTAACTTGGTTGTAGTGCTCGCCGGCCACTGCCGCGACACCGCTCGCTTCGCTCGCTCGACTCGCGCGTATGTGGTCACAGATCTAATCTAACTAAACACATTTGGTCGGGGTGCCCTTGTTTGGTTACTGCGGCGAATTCAGCTCGCGTGTGGTTGGTCACAGTTCCAAGCTAACTTAACCCGTCTGGTCGGGCCCTAGGTTGGTTACTGCGGCCAACTGTGAGGGAAGGCCAGAAAGTTACAAAAGAGACTCTATTATTAAAAAAAGTGTGCATCATTAGAAGCACAAATAGTTTTTAGAGTTCCATTAATTTCAAGGTCAAGGACAGCTAATGAGACACAATTGATTTTCTATTGCTTGACTCCGAATCGGTGTCGCGTGGGGCTTAACAGGTTAAAAATGTGTCCACCATTAGAAGGGCAATAATTTTTTAGAGGATCAGTTAAATATTTCCCCTATTTTATTAGCCCCGGATTCTTCCACACGTACGAATATGAAGACAAACTATAGATATATTAGTTCTCAAATCATTAGTTTTCAATTTGAAATGAAGTGAAACTCCAAAGCTCAACTACCCACATTAGTGCCAACATAATATAAGTTGTTCGCTTGTATCCAAACCGCCAAAGTCCGGTATTACATTGCAGGGGGGGGGGGGGCAAACTTTGTCTGAATGAGGAGTTAAATTAAACAGGAGCTAAGCTATATGAGCTTAGATGGCTCAGTCTTATCGAACCTTTTAGAAATCTTTTAAAGGAGTAGTCATCTGTTTCTTTTATTGTTTTGTTTTGGATTAGAAGCCGTTTCTGAACTACATAATGAATGTGTATAGTTGGAGGATTACTATAGCTATAAGTACATATTTATGGGGCTGAGATCATGAACAGTGTAATCCTACTAATGTTATAAATGCGAAAGTTTGTAAGAATGGATGGATGGATGCATGTTACTCTTTCACGCAAAAAGTACTGAACGGATTTGAATGAAATTTGGCACACAGATAGTTTATAACTAGGAATAATACGTAGGATACTTTTTACCCCGATATACCCACGGGGTCAAAACTTATGCGGGTGAAACCGCGGGGCGCATCTAGTATAGTATAATATCACGCCTGTAATCCCCGAAGAGCAGAGCAGAGGTGTACCGATAGTACACCCACATTCCACCAGTTATGTGGGTGTACTCCAGATCAGGAATAATTGTAAAACTAAAAGAAAAACATTACTACATGTAATCCGTCTATGCATAACTCTTGTCTATGAAACAAAACTTTTCTCAATTAGCCTTAAAAACTTCCGCATACTGTCAGTTCCACATTTAACTTTTAATGTCCAGGATTTTCTTCACATTTAACTTTTAATTTCTATACATACCCACAAAATGAGAATTCTCAACTAAATGTGAAATAACTTGTGTTGTGTCTCATCTGTTAAGATGGCAGACGCTTAAGTTGCGCAGTTAACTTAAAATGCAAGCTGTAGCGAAAAGACAAAGCAATTACTTCGACAATTGTTAAATTGCAATTAGTATTTCAAAGTTTGCAACTTCTGGAAATGTTCAAGTTGTTTTAAATACATAAAGCAGCTGTTTTATGTAAATTGGACTTTGAAAATGGTAATTGTAGTGTATCTATTTAATAGATATGAAACAACTATCTCATGCACATCAGTAGTGAAGTAGCTGTCATTAATGTCAACTGTCAGTTAACCAAGAATGGCGGGAAAGAGTTGAAAGTGAAGCGTGCCTACACGAGAGGCTTGGTGTGGTGATGAACTCACTAGTTCATCATAGAAACAACATAACATTGATTATATTACTACAATGCACTCAGTGTAGTAATATAATCAATGTTATGTTGTTTCTTCGAAGAAAACTGCAATTAAAATGTGATTTTACCTAGGCGAAATTCTGTGCTTCTAGAAAATAAATGTTATTTTTAACGTTTGAAAAACACTATCGATATTGCTCTAAACTCTCCACCTGAAATTTTCTAAGAAGGTACGTACTTTTATGACGTTATTTTCTTAGCACGGCTTGGTCTGAATGTGTTAGGAATAGGAAAGAAAGAAATAAAAATCGAAATACTGCTTCATCTGGCCTTTTGATTGGTTCGTGTAGTCGTTTTCATTGAGACAAAACTAGTCTAGTTAAAAAAATAGTGCTTACAATACCTACACAGTATTTTTAAGCAAATACCTACGCAACATTATGGTCTTAAATCACCAAATGATAACTTAAATAAATGTATTTTTTTAAGAAAGTGTATCATTTTAGTGTACAACGGAGTTACGTAACGCAATTTTTATCGGCAATGGCGCCCAATTGGGACGCGCGTGCCTAGCGATGTTAACATAATACCCTCATGTTACTTCATTAAATTCCCTTTATAACGTAACTCATATCGAGTGAAACATCACTTTGAAACAAAATATTCTAAGCATGCACCGCTTTTTTAATTGGCGCCCAGCATGGGACTCCATGTTTCGCGTTTTCTAAAGCATTAAAAACACTCTCTTTTGTAACATTATCAAAAAGCACTTTATAACCTTTTACCTGATAGGATTATACGTCTGTATAATCTGTGGCGGAAATAATGACTCGGAATTTTATTTTTAAGGTTCATTCAAGCTTTTGTTAAGTAGTTTTTAAAACACTTGAACTAACAACCTTAAAAGGTTTGAAGATGATGCAATTGAAAAACGTTTGGTTTTACTTACTTCAATATTATCGAATATATTAATTATTTATTTCTACAGGATTGACACAGTAATATTAATTATGAGGTTCTATTCTTAGAATCTAAAAAGGTATATTGGCTAAGTTAGCGGCTCGTTGGGTTAATAACTAAACCGACCCTATGCTTGGAAACACAAGTAAAAACGAGCCAAGTGTGGGTCGAACCACGCACAATGAATGGATCCGTAGTTGCGATGAATTTATCTCAAGAACAAACTGAACATTGTAGTTGAAAAACATGTTGTCCCATACATTTCAACTCCAAATTAATGTAAGTTTGTACGCACAATAATGAGAGATTTATCATGTTATTTTAAGACCATAGACTTCTTATAGGTTTTCCTGTAATCTATAATTAGTATAGAACTGTTTTCTGTAATAAAACAAATTATTTAAAAAACAAAAACCCTACTGCTAAAACACCTAACTGAAAAGAGAAAAACGAGCATTGTAATCTATAGAAATTTGGTATCGCAGGTTTGGGTATCGCAGGTAAACAAAAGTTCCTAAAATATGGTGTAACTTTTGTTTGTCCACGCCTGCGATATCAACATTTTATAGATTAAGTATAATGCTTGTTTTTCTCTTTTCAGATATGCGTTTTAGCAGTCGCTTTGGTTTTATTTCACACTTTTCGTTTTATTGATTATATATGTATATACATGGAGTTGACTCATTACTAGTTATTATTTGATATCAATATTGTTGTAATTTGATTTAAAAAATCCTTCCCCTCCCGATTTTTTGGATTTGCAGATGCAATTTATAAATATTATATAGCCTATGTCACTCCCACAATTAAGACTCTAACGACACCTCTTATGTTTAGGCTACAGAGCATGCCAAAGAAATAAACATACCCCGGGGCAGTCGGGTAAAAATTTAGGCTCAGTAGTTTCGGAGATAAGGGGGAATTTTCATCTATTTTGTTAAATAACTTTAAAACCGTTTATTTTAAAATTATAAAAAAATATATTGGAAGCCCTCACAGTAAGCCCTTTCATTTAATGTATTGCATAGTACAGTTTGTGAAACATTAAAAAAAAAATCTTTTTGTTCCACAAAAGTGACCTTCATATTCAAAATTCATATATTTACGTTACACGTCCATGTTTGGGTCACAGAAATTCATATGTACACCAAATTTAAATTTAATCAGTACAGTAGATTCGGAGGAAATCGTCTGTGACAGACGGACAGACAGTCACACGAGTGATCCTACAAAAGTTCCGTTTTTATCTTTTGAGGTAAGTACGGAACCCTAAAAATAAATAGAATCATTAGATATCTAAAAGAGACGTTCTGTATTATAGAATTGATGATTTTAATAACTTACATACAATGTATATAAAAACCTTGTGACTAAAAATAATTACATTGTTTCGTCACCTCTTCTAACCTCCTGCCGGGGTCGCGGGAAGTTACTAAAGAGTCACCGAGGCCCCAGGCAACACGGGCAACGGAAGGAATACGGGTGGGTTTTAGTCAGTAAGAGTCTGACACACCCTCCCGCTCCGCCCAGAGCGGAAGAAGTTATTTGATGATTTCCCAACCAAAAAAAAAACCCCTTTTAACCTAATAAAAAGAGGGTACACGAATGAAATTGTATCTAAATCAAATTATCCTTCTTTTCATCTGATACATGTATAAAACAGATTGAATAAATCAATCACTGAAATGAAATGAAATTGTTTATTCCGTAAATAGGATATTAGAATCACATAAACACGTCATATTAAAAACATATGGCACTCAGCAAACTCTCCGAAAAGACTCCATCCAGCAAAAATAAGCTGGATGGAGTCGACATTTCCTATCTGACTACCCCTGAGAAGAAATGGCGAAACAAACTCAAGGGTCAAAGTCTCTTTTAAAGTCCAGACATAATCTTGGTCAGATCATGTGAAGACCATGTAGATCCATGTCTGACATGTTCTTTTGAGGAAAGAACCACACAAATATGAGTGGACCTGTCCAGTCAGTGCAAGCATTTATCAGTAATCGTGTAGCTCAACTCAGAACTTAAGGAGCTCAACGACTTGTACTGGCGTCTAGCTGATTCAAATTTGATTAAAAACTGTAAAGATGCGACCGTCTCGTGCAATTTGTAATGAGATACACGAATGGAAGATGTGGTTGTTGTTTTTCGAGTGCAGATGTACGAAACTCACTAGGTGTTTCAGTTTCAGATCAGCTTAAGTGCTGAGATGGATAAAACCTTAATCTTACGTTAAGTTTTATTGTTGTATAGTTAAGATATTTATTAAATGAATGATGCGGAAGAAGTGTTGAAAGTGTGCATCAAGATTGAATTATATCAATTTATCGATGAGAAGTTTATTTAGAGTCGAATTAGTCAGATAAAAATATATAGAATCAGGATAATACATAAATAATATCCAAGATTTTATTTCCCCGAAAACTTTGAATTAACAGTACTTACCTTTTCATATTTAAATTGGGAATTTAATGAATTACCTACTTTTATCAGAAAAACAAGGTACCTAGCTGCTTATAGATAAACTTTCGACCCCATGCACTTATGAGTGATTTTGTGGGTCAGTTAAGGTGCTGACAAGACCCAATTGACCAAAATTGGCTTCTCTGAAGTAAAAAAATTGCCAAATCTGTATAGTTTATGGTAGTGGAAAAAATAAATATTAATTTTGAACATATTTCCCAGAACTTGGTTGTTACCAAAACACGTTTTGAAAAAATCTCGATACAAACTAACGTTAAACTAACTCTTGCCTTGAGCTCTCCATCTCAGTTCTCAATCCAAAATATCTGTATTAAATATCAACATACGTTACATATTTAATTAATATCAAGAACGTCTTATTTGAATGCAGAACTGAATGAATGGTTGTTTTTTATTTTCGATTACTCAACTCAATTTTGAGTAATTAGATAATTGCTTCATATTTTGCAATAAATTATAAGCGTTGTGTCATCGCGCTTCTCTTTCTTTTCTATGCAATCTGACAGTGACCGCAGTTTAGGTTTTGTCAGCGTCTTAAATGAAAAAGTTGTATTAAAATCTATTAAAATAGTTATGTAGAAGCTACATTGAAGCTTGGCACATAATATGCTCGGTTATTAAAACTAAGCATTTCTAACGTTGGTCTCAATTATATTTGAAACTAGCGCGACTTCTCCGAGTGTTTTAATATAAAACATATGGCACTCAGCAATAGTGTAGTTTTCTATTAGTAAAATAATTTATGAAATCGGATGAGTAGTTTCGGAGATTACCTCCTACATCCAAAGATACAAACTTTACCTTTTTATAATATTAGTGTAGGTTAAATTTATCTTGTTTAGCAACGATCATGTTCAGAGAATTTTGCCAATATTCCCTTTTATTTTTTGGGTGGGAAATCATCAAATAACTTCTCCCACTCGTCGTCGTCGTCGTGATACACGCATCGCATTGCATCGCCCGCCTGCGCTATTACTTGGTTTTCGCTGAGCGATCAAATAACTTCTCCCGCTCTGGGCGGAGCGGGAGGGTGTGTCGGACTCTTACTGACTAAAACCCACCCGTATTCCTTCCGTTGCCTGTGTTGCTAGGTCTCGGTAACCACATGCCTTGATAATATTTATACAGATATTATACCAAGCCATAAAGAAATTATAAATTTACTAGACTCAGATCATTTTGGGCAAAATATTACTATTCAAAACCAAAACAATAAAGTGGCTAAAAAAGATATCATTGTTAACCCTAAAACTGCAAGTCGCTTGGAAGCTTTTAAAGTTAAACTCATTAATAAATTACCAGTTTTGTCTATTCCTGCTGATCCTAATCATCTATATGATGATTTCATTAATATATACTGTAAACAATTTCATTCCATTTTTATTCCCAAGACTATCTCGATTAATAATAACGCATCTTTCAGTGATTGGGCTACCATTGGTATTCATAAAAGTAGAACACGGCTTTATGAGCTGTACAATGAAAGGGCATACATAAACACTGCTGAATTTAATTTATATGTTAGAAACTATTCAAAATTATTTAAAAAAGTTTGTTGTATGGCCAAGTCGCGTCATTTGAGTTCGAAGATTAAAAATAGTAGTAATGTAATCAAAACGACTTGGAATATTATTAATAGTAAAACGGGAAGGTCTAGTAACCGAAATACTGACTATAGCCTGTCAATTAATGACAACATAATAAAAACAGACTCGCAAGTCGCCGCGGCCTTTGAAAATTTATTTTCAGATATTCCCGTTTCAACTACTAAATCCCTAAACTCATCACCTTCTGTTGCTGAGTCTTTGCTCAAGGAAAATGTTAATGTTTGCGATTCGGAATTTCATTTTGAACATATTACCTGTAGAGATATAATTAAAACCTTTCACACTTCAAATGTAAAAAAGACTGCAGATCTGTGGGGTAATTCTGTAGAAGTGCTAAGTCAATTATTGACATTGTAGCTCCTACTTTATCTCTTATCTTTAATAATTGCATTGACTGTGGGGAGTTTCCTGACCTTATGAAAAATAGTAAAATAATACCTTTGTTTAAATCAGGTAGTACATCAGACCCCACCAATTATAGACCTATTTCAGTACTACCTACCTTTAGTGAAATTTTTGAAAAAATAATTTTAGTCCAATTACAAAGATTTTTAATAAACATAAATGATTGCACAATAAACAGTTCGGTTTTACAAGGGGTCGTTCGACTACTGATGCCTAGTGATAGTGCTAGTAGATAGTGTGGAACTTTTAGGACATATTTATAATGCATGGGAAGATAAACGCGATGCATTGGGCATCTTTTGTGATTTGTCCAAGGCATTCCATTGCGTTCTTCACGAAACGTTAATCAGGAAACTCCGCCACTACGGGATCCGGAACACCGCTCTGGATCTTCTTACTTCATACTTGAGTAATATGATTCAGATCGTTGATGTTAATGGGAAAAGATCTCCCGGATCTATAGTAACAATGGGAACCCCACAGGGCTCAATTCTTGGTCCTTTCTTGTTTCTTATTTACATTAATGATTTGCCATACCTCATAAAGGATAATCATGATATAGTGTTGTTTACGGATGACACTTCACTTTTGTTTAAACTTAAACGTCAGCAGCTGGTTACTGACGATGTTAATAGTGCGATCTAAAAAGTAGTTCAATGTTAATAATTTACTTGTTAATGAAAAAAAAACCAAATGCATTAAGTTTACGCTACCTCACGTTAGGCAGGTGAAAACTAATGTGTTGATAAAGGGCGAAGAATTGAACCCTGAAGATAGCACAGTATTCTTGGGCTTAACTTTGGATGCTAAGCTTCAGTGGGGTCCACATATAGATAAATTGTCGAAAAAGCTAAGCTCCGCAGCATACGCTGTTAGAAAAATTCGTAATTTAACTGATATAGAGACAGCCCGTTTAGTGTACTTTAGCTATTTCCATAGTGTAATGTCGTACGGTATTCTGTTGTGGGGAAATGCCGCTGGCATTCAGACTATCTTTGTTTTGCAGAAAAGAGCTGTTCGGTCAATTTATAGATTAAGTCCGAGACACTCTCTCAGAGAGAAATTTAAGGAGATTAATGTAATGACTGTGCCCTCCCAGTATATTTTTGAAAATCTTTTATATGCCCATAAAAATATAAAATTGTTTAAAAAATACAGTGATATCCATAATATAAATACTAGGAACAAACACAAATTTGTTGTACCTACAACAAGGCTCAAGAAAATAGGTGGTTCATTCAGATGTCAATGTATACGTTTTTATAATAAACTTCCAAGCCACATTCAAGATCTAAGTCTTAATAAATACAAATTATTTATTAAAAGTAAGTTGTGCCAGAAAGCCTTTTATACTATTAAAGATTATGTTGAGGACGAAAAGGCTTGAGATTAAGCTGCTCCAATTATTGCATACTGAAACTTTTATTTTATTCATATACCATTTTGACATATTTACTTTGTGGAGTTCAATAAACTGTTTGGAACTTAATATTTACTTGTAAAGTATTATATTGTTTTCAATTATTGTGAATGTGAAGCCCATGTGGGTCATTAGTGTTTTTTTTTTTCTCATTAAGTATTAATCATGGTCTGGCAGTTTGAGTAATTTATGCGGCCTACCCAAATGTTCTTTCTTTGGTATTGTTCGTCGAATCGTTGAGCTCCTTAAGTTCTGAGTTGAGCTGCACGATTACTGACAAATGCGTGCACTGACTGGACAGGTCCACTCAATCTGTGTGGTTCTTTCCTCAAAAGGACCATTTCAGACACCAATCTACAAGGCCTTGACATGATCTGACCAAGATTATGTCTGGACTTTAAAAGAGACTGTGACCTCTGAGTTTGTTTCGGCCTTTCTTCTCAGAGTAGTCAGATAGGAAACGCCGACCTCATCTAGCTTTATTTTAAAAATATGATTGACGTGTAAAAGTGTTTGTACAAACCTACTTACAGAAAATAAATCATTTATCATTTATCCCTTTAGTACCCCTCCCTAAGCTCTGCCGTACCATTATCCACTGAACGTCATGTGTAACAACCCACATAATACAATTTCAAAGTTGTATAGCTTCATTAGTCGGTACAGAGCACTTATGGTAAACTGAAATGTGGTCAAGTTTTGGTTGTTTCGGTCAGAGGTAATATTCGATACTGTGTGTAGGGTTGCCAGTCTGTAGATGTTTGAATTTACAATCCATACTTCTATCTATATATTATCGGCAATCTGTATAATCCGGTATTCTTTAGAATACCGAGGTATTCTATAGAACGTTCAGGCATAATATGAAATATAATTTATTCTATACTTTGCCTAGGCATTCTATTGGTGTTTGTGTGTGTGTGATTGTTGTTTTTTTAATATGAATGGCGGTTTTACAGATATAAACAGAAATAAACTGTCCCAATGGTGGTGAAAATCACATCAAAATCCGTTGCGTAGTTTAGAAGAACAACGTGGTCATACAGACAGACACGAAAAGCGACTTTAATTTATAATATGTATTGTAATATTTATTTATTTAAATTTCTCGCACACAATTAGGTACAAATGCGGACTTAATGCCTTTGGCATTCTCTACCAGTCAACCAAGGGTGGTGAAAAGATAAGACAGCAGGTGCTCTGAGAGGAAATAAAAATAATGAAAAATATTAAAAGATAACATAATAGATTATAAATAAAATAGCTATAGAAATACATAAATAGGTTACAAACTTATAATACTACAATATATACCTACATTATACATATATATAATAATATATATACATACAAATTCAAGGAAAAGTGATATATAATTGAGAGGACTCTACGCTATTTGTTTTGAAAATAACTCTGCAATTTCCGCTTAAATGCATACCGACTGGTGGCCGTCCTGATATCAAGAGGAAGCGCATTCCAAAGAAGAATGGTCTGAATATGAAAGGAAGAATGAACAAAGTCAGAACTATGAGACGGACAGAGTAGAAGAAGATTGTTGGAAGAACGCAGACTTTTAGCGTGCGAAGAACATAGATGTTGGAAGTGAGACATAAGATAAGAAGGAGGGATGGGAGAGTTGAGAAGGGAGAAAAGAGTGGTCAAAGCGCGGAAGCTTCTTCTTTGGCAAATGGACATCCATTGATATTAAATTAAAGTCACTTTTCGTGTCTGTCAGTGTTCATGCGTCATGTTCGCGAACGGGCGCCGTCAGTAGGGATTGGTCATCTCATAGCTGCCACGGCTTCTTTTAAATTATTTTAATTTTTGTTTTTTTTTTTTATATTTTTATTACGGACGCTTTTGACGTTTTGCATCGTTCTCACATGTATAATTTCAACATGAATGAGATAACCAATATTTTGTAACCATATTATATTGATTTAAAAGAGTGTCCGTGGAGTTTCCTGCCCGTTCTTCTCCATAGGTACTAACTATGCTTTGGAATGGCTAGCTTGACTAGCGTCATCTTCCTGACTGACCGACCCCTCGTCAATTCAAAAGTTCCTGTAATTAGTTTATTTGAAATAATTGCGTTTGAGTTTGAGCTAGAGCTTAACCAGCGAAATTTTACTCGAAATTCTGCGTTTCTTGTCATTTAAGGTCTCTTAAACTAATTTGACGTAGGTACCTTTAATACCGTCTACCCGCCACTCTTGTTAATATGATCGGGCTAATATGATTTCACAGACAAATTGAAATTGTAAAGCTCATTTATGATGTAAATGTCTCGAATAGGGCACTCGCTGAAGTATTAGTAATCTGATTAGTGAAATGGAAGATAATGTATGTAACTCTCAACCTTGATTTCATGTCCTAAATATATTTTTTTTACTTTTCCTTAATATATTTATTTACATAACCAAATTACAAGATGATTATTAACGTTAACTAAATTAAATTAAAACTAAGTTAAGCCTAAAAAAGGCCCTCGGGGCATTGTACCGAGGATGCTGGCGGCATTTCCTCGCTAAATTGCAATTCTGATGAGTTGCGCGAAAAACCCGCCAGCTTTTCGGTCACCAGTTTATCAACTAGATGTTTCGCGATTTCCGCAAATAACTTATGCGCACTGGGACCCCACGGTCTCGACGCCAAAGGGCACAAAGTTGCCACTCTGAAAGAGTAAAACTTTGAATATCTTTCAGATTTTAGGCATTTTCTGCCGCTGCACCCGCTTTAGAAGTAGTCCGTTGGAGGTGGGATGGTGGCAGTGTGTCTACACAGGTAGCGTCCCACACAAGCATCCGTCCCAAACTCCATGGGACCAAAGGCACACCATCAGGTCTTTTGCCATCATCTGTGACAATGACTGGCATTGTCAAGAAGAGCAGGCACATTGATGCTGGCAAGAGACCGGCGGATTATGTCATTAAGTGTCGCATGTCTTGAAAAGCGGCCTGCACTTTTTTGACAACCAAGTCCGTGATGACCCAGTCGGTCCACGTCCGTGTCACAAGAGCATGTGTGTGGAGTGCATACCGTGACTCCAAGCCGCAGGCCAGTCGCCAGAGGAAGCGAGGTCGGATCCAGGAAGGTACCGGTATATGGAGAAGGATGGGCAAGTAGCCAATGACCGGCCTCTCTGGCTCCGACCACCAAAGTCTTGCGCAATTCGGACCTGAACTGCGGCTCAGAATCGATATATAAATAAATATTTATTTAAACTTCTCGCACACAATAAGGTACAAAGGCGGACTTTAATGCCTTAGGCATTTTGTACCAGTCACCAGTATAATCGTTCACCAATGAAAGCAAACACTGCTTTTGTTCTTTATTACTTGTAATCAATTTATTATATTCCTAAATAAACGCAAAAACAATTAGTGTGACACTTATTTAAGGGTCGGGTAATCGCCCTGGACCTTGGCCATACAAAATATACGCCGCGGTCATGCCGTTCGGTTTCACAAAAATATGAATAATCGAAAAAAATCACAGATAAAATTATAGCTGTAAATAGTATATTCATACAAAAGATCATGAACATATCTTAAGCAGAAAGTAGTATTGTTTTTTACGCTTTGGGTAGACGTTACTTACTGAATTTATTTCATAAAGTAATTTGCTAAAATATTTAAATATTCACATACAGAATTGACGTGTTTGCGTTCGTTCTAGTTTAACATATAATTTTTGCATAACTTACATGCATTATATGAAGGTTTAATAACAGATTTAAAAGTCACTAAAATCATATATCTCCTTAAGCGGCCATATAATGCTATTTGTTAAAGTTGGATGAACCAGTCATCAAACTTTAAATCGTGACCTTAATAGCGACACAAAAGAAAAACACCTGTTTCATATTTAGATGTATATAATCGAATGACAAAGTGCGTCAATGATGATTAAAAAGTCGAAAAATAAGGACCCTAATAGATACAGATATATCTATACAATATTGATCTATCTATATATATCATCACTCATTTTAATACCTACTTAAACATAATACAAGAAAGGAAGATTCAAAAACCTTAAATTCCCATTGACTACGCGATCGCAGCTCGTAGCAAAGTGCTACGCACCGTAGCATTGCGTAGCGAGAGCAAATCTATCTCTTCTCTTATTACATAATATAATGTTAACTTTCGTGAGACTACATATCTGTTAATGTATATAATATGGTTCTAGGTCCTTATTCTAGTATTTTTCGACAAGTTTTGAATACAAACTGAGCTTAGTCTGGACTTCATGACGAGGAAGGCATTGTAGACTCACAGATGTTTCGGTTTGTTGGCCATTTTGTGAAGTAACTGGTGCTTGTTGACAAGCCTACAATGTCCTCCCATAACTATTATCACTGTAATTTGAAAACAGTGTAAAAGTCAATTATTTTTAAAAGAGTAACCGTGGAGTTTCTTGCTCTTTTCCATAGGAAACGATCAATTAGAAGCGTGCAGCTAGCTTCTGACGTTGCATAAGTGCCCATGTAGGTTTATGCGTTTTTTTGGAACGAAGTTCCTTAACGCGGCTTGCGGTAGGAGTTGACTGGTAGAAATCGTCACGTAAAGAAAAAGCGTTATGCCCCCTCCATGTAACTTTCTCTCTCTCTTTCTCTCTGTCCCTTGCTATTATATATAAATACGAATATGTGTGTGTGCGTGCGAGTATTGCATAGGGAACTTTATTCCTGACCGGGTCCCCTAACCGCACAATTTTTTTTTAACTTTCTTGATACTTAATGTCTATGAACGTTAATGATTCTAAACCCTTGCATATTCCGGTTTTTTTAACTGATTTTGATTCGAAAACGACGAGGTAAAGTCGATAGTTTAAAACCTCCGTTTGACTTTGAAATTAGAATAGAATAGAATACTATATATTATGTACACCATAAAAATTACAGATATAAATGTAGAAATCAGTCAAATTCAAAATAAAAGACACATTAGTAAAGCCAATTAAGAATCCCTTCTATTCCGTTCAACCCTATAATACGCGTAAGTTCAAAGGTCAATTCAAGCGTGTGTTTGATTAGAGTGGGCAGTTAAAACCGGCCACTAGCAGATGTAATTAATGGCACAAAGCCTCCGTCACGCATTTATTCAGAACAATTTTACCACCATATAATATCTACAGAAGGCTAGCTTGATAAACGAGCTGAAATGCACGCATACATAATATTAATAATAATTTATTGGTTCTAAAAAGTGTGGTACATACAGTCTATTACAAGAAATATGATTTAACTTTTTAGGGATAAATCGTAAATAGAGTAACAACATAATTGAATCTGGCGTCAAGCTAGGTTACAAGGTAACCTGTATTAAGGTTAAACCGTAACATAGACGGGCTTCTCTGCTTCGCAAAGCACGCCGGTAGTTTCTGCTATCCTACGTACAAATCATAGATCTTTGGCAGTCATTACGGGTAGTAAGAATCCTGACAACCAGTCTTACCAAGAGGTATCGTGTTACCATGTAACTGGGTTGTGGAGGTCAATTAGGCAGTCGCTCCAAAGTAAAATATTGGTAGCTGCATTCGGTTAGACTGGAAGCCGACTCCAACATTGTTGGCGAGGCCGATGATGACATAGTTCGATAAAGGCAAGGCTGATGATGTCATAGTTGGATAAAGGCGAGGCCGATGATGACATAGTTGGATAAAGGCGAGGCCGATGATGACATAGTTGGATAAAGGCGAGGCCGATGATGACATAGTTGGATAAAGGCAAGACCGATGATGACATAGTTGGATAAAGGCGAGTCCGATGATGACATAGTTGGATAAAGGCGAGGCCGATGATGACATAGTTGGATAAAGGCAAGGCCGATGATGACAAAGACACGGTTCTAAAGCGAGTACAGGCGCACTCGTGACTGGCATTTGTTTGAGATCGCCGTATGTACCCGTCTGCGCGTGCATACGCCTGATTTCACTTATTCTATGGAGCTGACCTTCTGTAGTATTCTGTATTAGTATTATTCTATGTATCTGTGCTTAAGCCTGTTCAAATTAATGGTCCTAGCTTGTAATTATAAGGTTTGACGATTTGCTTTGTGTCGATTAGGTATCTTGTGATATTAGTTAAAGATTAGCTGAATGATTCAGCGTAATGTTGGTAGGTGTTGAAGGTGAAGGATTTTTTTACCCTTTTGAGACTAGACGAAACGTTTGCTCACTGTGTTTAGGCAATTTAACATGAGATCTAACGTTGTTTATTAATTAATTTATTGCACAATGCACACAAAGGCCTGACTAAAAAGTGCTTGACCCTGTTCGGGTACAGAAAATTATGTTTATCTTAACTGTCTTTTAAATGGAATCCGTATTAATTGAGGTGGAAAAATAAATGCATTAGAAAGGTCACATGGTACTTGTAAGGATTTGAACACAATTTGCTACATCTCCAAGCAGAAACATAAAGTTTGACGGTTAATACCCAAAGTTTGACGGTTGTTACCCAAATGCAAATGCTAAGCACGAGAACTATAGAGAAAGAAGCGTTTTTCGACGGAAGAGTAGACAAAAATGACGTTTCTAGGTAGACAGTTTACAGTTACAGTTGAGAAGAAATAGAAAGCGCCATGCTAAGCCTATAGAATGAGGGTAATGTTTCTTTTATATAGGAAACTTTTACGAGAACCTAAAATGGGTACCTATTCAATCAAGCACACTCCAGATCCTATTTCTATCTGTCTATCAAATAGACTTTTACGTATAAATGTACGTACGTCTATCTATCTAGTAATTTACACTTCTAGTATAAACTAGAACTAGTGGACGGAATTCGAGGGTCCGCGTAAGTGAAGCAGTCTCATGGAAAATTCACGATCCGATCAAAATCTCGGGTCCCATTTCGTGCCCATTTAACTGGAGATTTCTGTCATTCGCAAGCTTTCCACATTTGTTAGATAGAACGAATTATACGTACTACGTGAAATCGGTGCTCAGTATTGTATTTAGCTTGGGTTTTCAAGGGCGGCATGGCCGTCATGAATGTTGGCAGCGGGGTTTTATATTACGATGTCAGAAAAACCTCTCAAGGGAAACAAACCAACTAACTTTCATAAATTACGCTTCAGTGACGTCATTTGACGGTAAACTACGGATGGTATGTGGCGGCCACCACAGTCTAAAAAGGACTGGACTTTGGACTGGATCTTGGGGGGGCTGGATCTTACAACTATGTGAGAATGGTATGATCCATACAATCAAGAGCGTGAATACAGCATAATCATGAATGGACGACACCCAGCCGGTTATCTTTTAAAGTGTCGGCACGTGAACATATGTATTCGTAACAAATTGCCACAATCATCCCAATGTTGACTTGCTGAATTCGTTTTCTTCTCTACCTTTCGTTATTGCTCCAGACAAAGTTTATTCTGTTTATATGTATGTATATTTATTCTTTTTCAAGTTATCTATCCCTTACGTTGCATCTGTCATGTTTTGTCTCTGCGTCCCCCTTTTTTTTTGGCTGGGTTATTAACAAATAACTTCTCCCGCTCTGGGAGGAGCGGGAGGGTGTGTCAGACTCTTACTGACTAAAACCCACCCGAGTTCCTTCCGTTGCCTGTATTGCAAGGGGCCTCGGTAACCCTTTTGGACTTTCCCGCGATCCCGGCCGGTGTCGGCCCTAGTGGACCCCCACACTTGTGCTGACATCTCTTTGAGGCGCGCGTCGAACACAACGCGCTGTCATTGCTCACCGTCCGCAAGCCCATCTACATGGTTGGTAGATGTCAAATGTCTTCGAATTTTTGGTTCTAGGACATGCCGGTTTCCTCACGATATTCCTTCATCGTTTTGAGAGCAGTGGTGATGAAATAATTTACACAAAGTAAATTGCCTGTCTGGGTCCGAACCTTATGACCTACAACTCGTAAGTCACGGCCGTTACCACTGGGCCACAACTGATCATGAATACAGCAGTTACGCAAAATTCGCAAGCTTTTTCTCGTGAAATACAAATTACATCTTTGAGGAAATATCGAATAGTATGGTTTCGATAACACTATGTTCGTATCACCATAAAATATACACTTTATATGATGTGCGAACGCGACGCAAACAAGAACTAACATGTTTTTTTGTCATTTCACGGAACCAGTTGTCTGGTATTGTTAAAATCCCTAGATTTGTTCAGCGAAATGATAAAATAGTGTTGTTATTTTAACATCCTCCGTGATTTGATCAAATTACTTAGGGCATTGACCAAATCTCTGTTTTTATCATATCCCTGCGACATATATATTAATCACGCCGACCGTAAAATTAAATCTTATATTTTTTTTTGTAAGAGACCTCTCTTACAAAAAAAAAACAAGTTTATACCCACCTCTCTTGCACGTAACGTGGGGATGATATTTTTTCTCGTCTATCTCATGGTGTGGGGTATCATTGGCTAGGCAGTTCAAAAATATTGCAGGTACAAACGGAAAAATTCAGAATAGCTAGACATAGGGGAAATGTTATCGCTGTAAATAATGGATTGATTCTTTGTTATTGCGACCGGAGTTTGGATTTGTGTCCGGTTGATGGCAATAGACTCAGTTAGTTACATTGGACTTAAACATAACTGAAGAAATGTGGGTGTACTATTGGTAGGTCCATACATCTCTGTGTAACGTTTCGGCCTTTTTTCTCAGAGTAGTCAGATAGGAAACGCCGACCTCATCTAGCTTTATTTTAAAAATATGATTGACGTGTAAAAGTGTTTGTAAAAACCTACTTACGGAAACGAAAATCATTTATCATTTAGCCCTCGGGGATAACAGGCACGATATTATGTTATGTTATGAAATAAACAAATTTTAATATATTACACCTAAAAATATTAAATGTAAACTTAAGTAATATTACTTAAGTAATGCGAGTATGTAGGAATGACTGCAACTACCTATTTAAACATCTGAAGATATCAATAATTGTATCTTCAATAACGCATACATATTAAATGTTTGTAACTATTAAATATGTAAAGATGTTATTTATTGTATCGACAATAACGTGTACATATAAAATAATAATAATTTGGCCGGCTGGAGTGAACACTGGCGAGGAACAGAACTCCCACCTCATTCTTGCCTTTATTGGCCGGCTTGAGTGTAGATTCGCAAGAGCAAACGTGCTCGAAGGAAGGAAGTATTCCAGTAAGTGCTCGTAGGGATCTTGACCATCTTCCGGGCTCTAGGATTGTTCTAAAAGCCGTGGAATACCTCTCCACTCCTCGAGCACCTCAGGAAGTGTTGCCCCCTTGTCGCTACGTCACTATGTGCTAGCGGCCGTTTTCGGGGGCCCATTATTGAGTGTGCAAGTCACCCCCTGCCATTTAATCGGTGTATTTTATATAAAACATTGGCCAGGTAGGCGCCATTGCCTTTCCATAGTCTTAGGAAACCGATCCACTATAGCCTCCCAAAGCCATAGCCCAATCTGCTTTGTTCCCATGCTCTGCAATAGTCCTGCATCAACCGGGGGTTGTCCTTGGGTGAATTTTCATAGTGCATACAGGGATAATCGTTGGTTGGTGCCTCAACACTTAAAATTGTCTAAGGGGCCTCTACGAGTTGGCTTGGGCCGCTCCTACGCAGGCTGCAAAGGTCTTGGACCCCAGGGTCCCGAGATATGTCAGTCATTTAAAATAATAGGTAGTTTATTTCCAAAAAAACTTAGTACTACTTTACAAGGGCAATGTGGCAACAATTGCTTCATTGTATTGTATGATATTGAGATAGACTCATGATAACACAAGTTTAAACCGTAGTGGTTTTTTCGTTGCTATCTAATTATGTAATCCTGTGTTCTTTTGTATAAATGATAAATAAAAAATGTAAGGATTGATCTTACGTTATCCATTTTACAATAGGCAACGCCCTACTAGCTCCCATTATTTGCTTCTCTCATTATTCACGAATTTTGTCTAACCCATGTCAGTTCCAATTTCAACTCGGTAATATTACAATAATACCTACACGTCTGACACGAAACCTGATCAAGAGACCAACCTTTATCTAAATCTTGAGATCAGATCTAACCTTACACAGAGTAAATAATGTCTTTTAGAAAAAAAAAATCTCGACGATATTTTCTCATTGTGAAAAGTAAATTGTATTGTGTTTTCATATTTTGTTTTCTTAAGTCGTTTTTAGGGTTCCTTATCCAAAGCGGACCCTATTAATAACTAAGGCAAGGCGCAAAGGTGGACACTTTCGTGTCTGTCAGATACAAGCTACCGATGAATATTTTGATTTCTATAGAAACAGTATGAAATCATCCACTCCCAAACATTTTTTGTGTCCAGTTGCTTCCACTTTACAACTACGGCCCCCCGTGATGGTGTGCCGTGTCGGCAACAAAAAGTATCTTTGTTTGCGCAGCGGCTAAGGCTCCGCTGAACCTCTGTCCATGACATACTGCTACTGTATCTTTTGAACCGTAAGGTGGACCCTTGAAATTTTTACATAGCGTGTTACTATGGCCGCTACAACAACAAATAATAAAAATAAAATGAAGTAAAAATTAAAGGGGTTTTATTTTTATTATTTACTTATATATTAATTTTATTATACATATTATACAAGAAACGTGGAGCGTGAGGAGCTCAGTAATAACAGCCGCACGGGTCGATCCATCAGGTAAAGCTACGTTTGCCGGGGTTGGCTTTACATACCGAGACTCCTCCGTGCCTCGGGAAGCGCGTCTCGTTAAGCCGTTGATCCCGGCTGTCATTCGTGGATCTTTGGCAGTCGTTACGGGTCGTCAGAAGCACGAAAATCTGACAACCAGTCTTACCAAGGGGTATCGTATTACCCAGTTACTGGGTTGTGTAATGATATACAAGAAACGTGAAGTCGTTACGTCTTTACTGAAGTATAAAAAAATATATAATGGTACGGAACCATTCGTGTGCGAGTCCCGCTTTTTACATGATTGTGGACTCGGAAATGTTAGGGAGTGGGCGTGGGCTTTGTTGAGAGCGTGGGTAGTATTGTGTGGACAGATTAGGACGTTTACCGACTGGGCAGATATATGTTTCACTCATATCGCAGATTTTTATACGAAGATATGTGGAACATAAGTATGTAATGTGTCGGTTTCTACTAAATTTATTAATTTATTATTATTATTACCACTTACATTTGTTTTTACACGTAGGAACCCAATACAACAATGTAGTCCCAACTTAAATTAATTTAAAATAGACACTGAGTAAAGACAAGTCATACAGTGGACAATATGTTAAGTGTCACTCTGGAATTCCGCTGCAGAGCAAGTAAAGATATCCAATCGCAGAGAGACGCTGTTCAGTATCTTTATCGCCCGCCGCACCGGTGCAAACTTTAATAAGTTTGTAAGGGCCACCGGGACTTTAAACAGCCTCTCTCTCGGCCCTTGCCGCAGCCTACTGTTTGGAACGAAATAAAGGGGATGGTGATGGTTGTTGAACAGGTCACTCATCCTCCATAGAACAGGGAGGATCTTCCGACCAGACGGGTATCGTCTCTGGTGGGCTACTGCCCGACGACTGATGTCGGGACGTTGTATATGCTAGTCGCACGGTAAACTCTGCTTGCGCGATGCAGGATTTTGCGTGACGTCAGTGTGTTGCGTAGTTCGAATAAGACGATGTAGATGTCGCCACATTAGAAATAAGGAAATAGTGTTTATTGCTTCTTATTCAAGTGAGAGGCAGAACTGACAATGATGTCATGTGAAGAAGGTACCTATATCGTGAATCTCGGTTTTCTAAGACGCCTTTTTTATCCCAAACGGTATCGAAAAGTTCTATTTTCTAGGGGCTTGTGGCTAAGTAATAACAGCCGCACGTGTCGATCAATCAAGTTAAGCTACGCTGCCGGTGTTAGTCCGTGGATGGGTGACCATCTTTTCATACTTAGACCCCTCCGTGCCGCGGAAAGCACGTTAAGCCGTTGGTCTCGGCTGGCATTCATGGATCTTTGATTGGGTCGTCAGAAGCCCCAAAGTCTGACAACCACTCTTACCAAGGGGTATCGTATGACCTGTTAACTGGGTAGTGGAGGTGAGATAGGCAGTCGCTCCATGTAAAATACTGGTATTTAGCTGCATCCGGTCAGACTGGAGGCTGACCCTAACATAGTTAGGAAAAGGCAGGCAGATGATGAACGGTATATTGCAGTTTACATTTCCAGTATAAGCTGATCTCGCATTGTATAGGATTTCCGTACAATGCGAGATAAGGCTAAACTGGAAATGTATAGCTTGATGTGTAGCTGTGTGTACTTACTCGTATTAAACGTGGACTGCAGCTATTTAGACTGCTTATTAACACAAAGGTACGAGTACATGGGTAGGTAAAGGTACAGGCTTTAAATTGTACTATGATTAAATACTTACTACGTTAAACAAATGAACGTGAATTTGCACACAACGAAATACTTGCACTCCTTAGTGCCTATAAATGTAAATAAACACGGTGTTACCGATACTGAATGAATAAAAGCCAGCTATTCGAGCGATACGTTTGTTTAAGTGCCGGAACGGGACCGGTAGCACTTGTAGCTACTAATGCTTACAGTATGTGCTGACGGCTTGGGATGGGAACATACGGGGAAGGGACGGACACGCAAGCAATCAACTCAGCCACGAGCAACTTCGAAGAACAAAGTAGCTCATGGCTATGTAATAACAGCCGCACGGGTCGATAGAAGATTAAGCTATGCTTGCCCGAGTTCAGTCCGTGGATGGGTGACTATACATTACAAATCGACACCCCTCCGTACCTTGGAAAGTACGTTAAGCTGTTGGTCTCCGGCTGGCTGCCATTTGTAGATTTTCGTAACGGGTAGTCCCGAAAATCTGACAGCCAGTTTTAACGAGGGGGATAGTGTTACCCAGTTCCTAGCTGGGTTTCTTATTTTATTTATCTTTTATATGGAATCTCATCTTCTTTGTGAATGTTACGAAGTCATTGGAAACAGCAACGTTTGACACAGCATAGAAGTGACGGAAAAGCGTCGAAAAAGCAAATAAACCGCGCCAAAAGATTCACCATTCAAGATTCGGTGAAGCCGGACCTTTTTTTTTTTTGTTCCGGGGTGGAAAATCCTCATGGATGTCCTCCGCCCTGGGGTAGGCGGAGGGATCTGTCAGACTCTTACTGACTAAAAACCACCCTGGTGTTCCCCTCCCACACTTGCACCGGGGATCATGGGATCTAATGCGACTTCCACGATTCCCGGCTAGTGCCGGCCCGCTTCTGCGGGCAACCTCAAGTCTGGGGGGGTGCGGTGTTTAAACCACCCCCCACGACGTCTGAAAGGGGCGCGCGTGGAACACTACGCGCCGCCACCTCGGGTCCAGTGTGATGGGGGGCGGCGGACGTCCCCAAGTCTGCCGTCCCTGGACCCATTTAGGGAGGCCGGAAGAGGGCGTTGTCTGCCCTCTGCCGACGCCCGGTGCGCCTGCTGCGGGCCGGGTCAGCGGAAGAGATCTCCCGCTCCCGTTCCGCAGCCTCCTTCTGCGACACGACTGTTTCGCAGAAGGATACCACCGCGTCCCAGGACTCCTCGCTGCCGACCATCGACTCGACCACGGCCGGCAGCGACAGGTCACTGCCCACTCTTGAGATGATGGCACAGTGTGGCTCCTCCCAAGTGGCACACTCTGCCAGCGTATGCCGAAACGACAGAGAGCCGTGCCTCCTCCCGAGCCAGGGCACGAGCACTGGCCGGACCGCCTCGATGGTGGCGAGGCCGGCGGTAGGGCGTGAAAGCCTGTCCCGCCATTCCTCCACCAGGGCTGCGCGGAGCTGTGACCGACGCAACTCCATATGTCGCTGCATAAGCCACTCGCCCCGCGCCCTCGCTTCCTCGCGCCACCGGTACAGCGACGCGAGTACTTTCGCCTCGAGGTCCCAGGGCGGGGATTCGGCATGTACGCAAGCCACCTCGAAGGAGATCGTGCGATATCCCCTGATGACTCTGACGGCCATCGCTCTCTGCGGCTTTCGCAGGACAGCGATGCTGCCGGCCGTCAGGTCAGCCGCCCAGATCGGGGCCCATACAGGGCCATCGATCGCTCGATCCCCACGTAGAGCCGCCTACAGGCGGCGCTCGGGCCCCCCAGATTGGGAAGCAGCGTTGACAACGCCCCAGCCGCGCCCAACAACTTGAGCGCCAGCCGCCGGAAGTGGGGGCCAAAATCCCACCGGCTGTCGAGCACCAATCCTAGGTACTTCATGGTGGACTCGACAGCGATTTGAGCCCCCCCGACCACGATGTGTGATCCCGGTGGCGGCGCCCGCCGGGGGCCATGAAAGATCATGGCCTCCGACTTGTTGAGGGCAACCTCCAGGCCCAGGCGCCGTATGCGGCTCACCACCTGTGAGACCGCAGCCGTCGCCAGCAACGCTGCCTCCCTGTACGAGCTCCCCCGGGCCGTGACCAGTGTGTCGTTTGCATAACAGGTCAGGTCCACGCCCTGCTGGAGCTCGCCCCGCAGCACCCAGTCGTAACCGATGTTCCACAGGAGCGGGCCCACGACCGAGCCCTGTGGAACACCGCACGACATGCGGCGCTGGCTTCCGCCATCACGTCCCGTGTAGGTGACACACCTCTTTGCTAAATAAGCCCCAACTATGCGGCAGAGGTAGGAAGGCACCCGATGATAACGCAGTGCCTCCCTAATACAGCTCCAGGGCAGGGTGTTGAAGGCGTTGGAGATGTCCAAGGACACCGCCAACATCACCCCGCCCCGGGACACAGCTTCCTCCGCCAGGACTCTCACCCGCGATATAGCGTGGGTGATGCCAGACCTGAGCCAACCTGGCGGCAACGGTGTTAAAAGATGCCCCTCCCATAAATAAATCACCCGTCTCTCCACTATTCCATTGCTTACTCTCGGATGCATATCCGCTAGGCTCTAATAATCCTTCCTATCCTAAGGGCACGTCTTCTTGAACATTACTCCGCCCCCCGGTCTACTCTTTGATATGTAATGGTCTCTGTAGTCCCATGAAACATGGGGTTCCAGGGACTAGTGCGAATCCTTGGGTTCATTCGAGCAATCTGAGTCTGGTTTAACCAGGCTGGAGTCAGTGCATTGCATTCATTCATTCATATGAAATAAATCTCTTCTACTTTGTAAATGTGTGAACGTTGTATACCCACAGATGAGTCGATTTATTGAACATTTTCTATTTTGATAAGTCTTGTATCTGGTACTTGTTGATAGGCCTACACTGTCCTCCCATACCTATTATCAATGTAATTTTGAAATATTGTAAAAGCCAATTATATTTAAAAGAGTGACAGTGGGGTTTCTTGCTGGCACTTCTCCATAGGAAACGACCAATTGGAACCGTGCTAGCTTCTGACGCTTTATAAATGCCTAAGTATGTGGGTTTATGTGAAATAAAATATTTCTATTTTGACATTAATATCCTACGACACAATTTTCATAGTCAGTCCTGTTATCACTCTATTGACAGGCTATTGATACCACGACATAAATTATTCTCATGTTCGTGTCAAAACGAAGGAAAAAGTGTAATGAGAAATATAAATATATGTAGGTTTCGACAAGACAATCTAAAGTCCAAAACTTTTATTGAATCAACTCTAGCCTCAAATTCAGAACAATTAAACTTAAAATTTAATATTTGCTCACTTAATCGCAAACACGTTCCAACATAGGGAGAAGTAGCAAAGCATAAAGGCCAAGAAATTTGATTAAGACAGATTTTATTCAGGACGAAGTTTCGTTTGATAACGTTCAATTTCTTCAAGCTGAACGAAGTTTCAAGTGTTGTACGTTTTTGGATGAATACAAGATTTATTATTAAATGTATGCTAGTTTATATTGTATGTTACTTTATTAGTTTCAAAGTGTCTACATGCAAGCCACATATTTAAGAACTTCATCATCAGCTATATCATATTTATGTATGGTTGTGGAGGTTAGGTAGGCAAGTGCTCCATGTACAATACTGGCATTTAGTTGGATCCGGTAAGACTAGAAGCCGACCCCAACATATGTAGTTGGGAAAAGGCTGGGCAGATAATTATCGGTTATTAACACTATATATATTAATGGTTTCTGTTCTTTTTATTTTCCGCAGTTTACGCATAAGTGTCAAGTGGTACAAACATTAAGACGCTGACAACACCTAAGCCGCGGTCACTGTCAGATTGCATAGAAAAGAAAGAGAAGCGCGATGACACAACGCTTGTAATTCATTGCAAAATATGAAGTAATTGTCTGTTTACTCAAAATTGAGTTGAGTAATCGAAAATAAAAAACAACCAAGTTCTGCATTCAAATAAGACGTTCTTGTTATTAATTAAATACGTAACGTATGATGATATTTAATGCAGATATTTTGGATTAGAACTCAAGGTAAGAGGTTAGTTTAACGTTAGTTTGTATCAATTTTTTATAAAAACGTGTTTTAGTAACAACCAAGTTCGGGGAATTATGTTCAAAATTAACATATATTTTTTCTACCACCACAAACTATACAGATTTGGCACTTTTTTTTCATAAAAGAAGCCTATTTTGGTCAATTGGGTCTTGTCAGCGCCTTAACTGGGTTAATCCGCTTAACTCCCGTACAGTTACATATGATAGTGAAATTTAACGACTGAATGATACATATTAGCAACAACCGTAGTCCATAGCTTTATATTCCTCCATTATAATTATACTGGAAGCGTAGTAATTTGGTCTGTGAAGATATTTTGCATGAAATTTGTCAGTTGTTGTGCTATTATCTAAGCATCATTTTGAAATTCGAACGCAGTCACGTGGTGAATCCGCGATGAATTACTTAATTTAAAATATAAGTAATACATTTTTTTTTAAATACAGCTTTTTAATGAACTTAAAAGTACTAAATAAAATTTACGAAAATGGCTTTATCTTTAATTGTAAGAAGGACGTTCACGCCTCATGCTTTTAAGAAAATATTAAAGTTCTTGGTTCGTAAGATTTATTTACTACTTTTTAGTTCATAAAAAGGTTGTTTTTAAAAATATTTTTTTTACTTATGTTTTATTTTGTACTTTTTAGCATTAGAATGTGTTTAAATATCTGTTCTGTCACCTTCACTTATAAGGTAGTTAATTCTTCTCAGCAAACCCTTTCATTTGATACCCATATCATAGGAGTGCATAAAAAATAACTAGTCCGCCAGCTTGGACCGTCCGCCATATTGAATTTAGAATGACGTCACTTACCTAACCATGTATTGTCATCCAAACTAAACGTGTATGCAAAATTTTCTCTCAATTGGTAGAGGTTAACTGCTTTAAAATTCAGTTTCAAGATTTGACCCGAACATACATACTTACATACAAACATTGTTAGTTAAATAAAAGCTTGTAAAAAACAAATGAGTTCGCTTTCGAACTGTGTGCGGTCACTTGAGTGAGGTTCTAAGTGAACATTAAGAGGCCGACAACACCTAAAGTGCGGTCACTGTTGGACTACATAGAAAAGAAAGAGAAGCGCGATGACACAACGCTGGTAATTTATTGCAAAATATGAAGCAATTATCGATTTACAAAAAAACTATAGATAGTATAAAAAAAAATAAAACACTATTATGCTAATATGTTGCTTGTAGAATAATCTGACAAAAAATCAGAATGATTGCATGTATATTAGTATGGTTTTTAATCATTAAAAGAAATTTTTAGAGGTATCTTCGTGATTTTTTTTCTATCGTATCAAATTAGTTATATTATGTTTTCAACACACTATCTACCTATCATATATCCTTAAGAATATCATATATTTTTCTGTTTTTGTTTACTGCACTGGATCATATACTTTAAGGCATTATAAAACTTATAAAAATTGCGTTTACGTCCTGTAGTCCCCTTAAAGAATAGCACTTTTGTACTACTTCTAGATTAATTAAAGACTTGATAAGGCTTTCCGTAAATGCAATTAGGTTTTTCCATCCATGGACTAGTGATTCATAAACAATGAACGCGTAACATTTACATGTTTTGTTTTTAGTCTCTTTGAATGAATGAGTGTTGTTTCTCTTTTTACTATGGGCGCGTTTTTTTATTTTACATCGTCCTCACATTTAGTTATAATTTCAACATTATTTTTGTACTAATCTTTATGTATCAATTTAATTTAAAAGAGTGTCCATGGAGTTTCTTGCCCGTTCTTCTCCATAGGTACCTACTACGCTTTGGAATGGGCAACTAGCTTCATATTTCTAACTGACCGACTCCTTGACAATTCAAAAGTGCTTGTAAATGGTTTAATTGAAATAAATGCTTTGAGTTTGAGTTTGAGTGAAGGTTACAAAAAGGTAACATTATGACGTGCACCTACGTCATCACATAATTAAGCTCTACTAAGCCACATATGTACTAAAGTTATTGCGGCGTACACGTTCGTAAAGTTTACCTGTGTGTTTCCAGTCTTTATAGCTAAGACTCCTCTAAGTATCTCCACGATATAGAAGGAAACAGAAGTGTCATCGGCTACAAATATTATCGTCGCTAGGTACCAGATAGAATGACAACAAGTAGAAATTTGTGTCTAGTACACCAAGAAATTCGTGGACTTTTTGTCCAAAATGTCTAGTGAAAAAATCGGCCAATTGCGAATTGGACTCGCACACGAAGGGTTCCGTACCACCTTAAAATATTTAACAAAACACGCTGCAAAAAACACGTTTCTTGTCAATATAAGAAATGTGTTTTTTTTGTGGCGTTTTTTTAAATAAAATTAAAGGTGGTCCCCCTTTCCATGAATGGGGATCCCTTTATGTTTTTACTTTTATATTATTTGTTGTTATAGCGGCAATAGAAATATACAATCTGTGAAAATTTCAGCTGTCAACTTATTACGGTTCATGAGATACAGCCCGTTGACAGACAGACGGATGCACTGATCCGGGATTCCGTTTGGCACCCTTCGGGTACGGAACCTTAAAAACACGATGAGATCCTAATTAATAAAGATCTAACGATGTGAAATTCTTGGAAAATACGAGTGGTGAAAAAATGAATTATAATATTTGATACGACAACATTTAATGGCTAATGGTAATAAAAAAGTGGACAACTTTAAGACAATATATTAATTTAGTATTTTTTAAGGGGTTAGCAGAGGTGACTGCCTTGTTGGTCTAGTAGTCGCAAGCGCTACTGCTGAGCATGAGGTCCTGGGTTCGATTCCCGTGTTGGGCAAAGTGTTATTTAGTTTTTCCATCTAGAATTTCTCAGTAGCAGCCCAGAGTCCAGAGAGATGGCCGATGGGGCCGAAAGATTCTGGAGTGGCGACCGCGATACGGGAAGCACAAAACCGGTCGTAGTGGCGGTGCTTGGGGGAGGCCTATGTCCAGCAGTGGACGTCTTTCGGCTGAAATGATGATGATGATGATGATGATGATGAGCCCAGAGTCTGGATTTGTGCCCGGTTAATGGCAGTAGGCTCGCCCCCTATAACATAGAACTTAAACATAACTGGCGAAATGTGGGTGTACTATAGGTACATCTCCCTTTGAGGAATACAGGCGTAATGTTATGTGTAGCAGAGGTGCAGATACAGGTAGGTAAAGATTACAGCCAATTAATACCGAAGAAACTAATAGGTGTAAGTGGTGTAAGCTGTTTACCCCTTTCAGAGTTGACCTTTTGTTCTTCTCTCTCATATGACAAGTATAATCCATTTAAATAATAGCTGCCGTTTGCTACGAGCTGCCTCCTTATCAAATTTGATGTTTGTTTTGAACAACATACTCTCTGAGTGGGGACTAACGTGGATTATGTGAACGTCGGTGTCAAGACGAGAACTTGTTGAGTGGGGAACGGAGGAAGAACAAAAAGAGGGGTGTGCTTAAGATACGATAAAATACGATAAAATTAATGACTGGAGCCGAGTATACCCGATTCAGCGTCACTGACCGACTGGAGTATATAGTATATACCTACAATTTTGATTTCAGACTTGTTGTAATGGCAAATATGTCATTTGGTTTAAATAGGTTTTTATTTTTATTATTTTATTAATATTTTACATAGATTCTTGTGTACCTTGTGAATGTGAGAACGTTGTAGGCTTAATAGACTTGATATTTTGTAGACGTTTTTCTTTTTTCTTTGTTGTTACGTACCTGGTACATCTCGACAGACCCACACCGTCCTCCCATACCTATTAACACTGTAATTTGAAAACATTGTAAAAGCCAATTATTTTTAAAAAAGTAACCGTGGAGTTTCTTGCCGGCTGTTCTCCATAGGAAACGACTAATTGGAACCGTGCACCTAGCTTCTGACGTTTCAAACGTGCCCATGTAGGTTTATGTCGAGTATACCAGATTCAGCGTCACTGACCGACTGGAGTCGAGTATACTTGATTCAGCGTCATCGCCCAAGTGTGACGGTTCAGGGGTCCACTCCCTAAGCATTAAATCCGTAGGTAGCCAAAGTCACGGGCGTTTCCTACTTTGTATCACCTACGGACATCAGGAGGTTTACTCCGAAAGCCCGTCGTCCGTAGTTTCGGCTGAAGTTACGGGGCTGTTCTACTCCGTATCACCTACGGACGTAACATTCGTTTTGGGCCCGAAGTAAAAATGAATCATAACATGATTTGACAGTTGTCCTGTATGTGTTGTCCTGTATATGTCCGATATGTTTGGCCTGTCCGAAAAAGTTAATTAATCGGAAGTAGGGTTCACTCCGGAGTTTTGAATTACTTTCGGAAGACGGGCTCGTATCTTCGTTGACGAACTTAGAGAGTAGGCCTCCTAAATAGTTCAGAGCCCGAACTAAGAATGAATGACAACCCGATTTGACAGTTGTCCCTACTCGCGATGTGTTTTTGCCCGTTTGAAAATTTGAATCAGTCACTTGTTTTGCGGAGCAATAACTTTCGGACGGGCCCGCATTTTCGTTTTTGGACTTAGAGAGTAGACCCCCAGTTCCGATAACTGTTCAGAAAGGGCACAAAGTGCGCCTAAAGAAGTTGTCACTTAGAAAATTACATTGGAAAATAGAAAACGAGATTTACATCACATCTGTTTTCCTCGAGGAGGAAGAAACAGCGGGGTAATAGGTAAATAAGTATTAAATCATGTATTTCATTGATACTAGTAAAATACTAAGGTATTTTACTATTATCAATGAAATACATGAATTAATACTTATTTTAAATATTTTACTAAAAAGAGACGTTTTGTGAAAAAACAAATAAAATCGGTGGAAAAATAGAGAAGTTATACGCTTTTGAAATTAATCTTCTATCCTTGTCACACGAAACGATCATTGAACTGAAAAGACTGAATGGCGTGAAGTTGCTACGGCTCTCCTGTGTTGTGACATCAGATGCTAGTAGTGCTGTTTGTGTCTAGCATAGACTTTAAAACGAAAACAATTCGCATTTTTTTTAGATATTTAAAAAATTGCGTAAAACACATAAAATGAAAATCGATCGCAATGGGTTTTTTCATTTCGACGGTTCAGCCACGTACATTGCGTTATTAAGGTTGTTGAGCAGACGAGTTTTTCAAACCTATGAAGCAATGGATTTGCAATATAATTCAAAACTCTCGGAATGTGATTCAAACTGTGTCGCAATTCGGGTGCTGCTATACCAGCACTCAAATGTATTGTTATTTTTTTATTTTGGTTTTTTCTAGAAAAATATGTGTCGGTTCGATTTCCAGTTCAAGTTAGCGACTTTTACAAGAATGTTTGAATGTTTGAGTTAAACTTGATTACTTCAATATTTAGGGTAGTTTCCAGCGCCCGCTTCAAATTTCCACGCGATATCTGTAGAGGTTTTGTCCAGTTGGCTTTAACAACCGACCTTCCCGAATATTGTATGAGTTGATAGCGTGAATAACAAGATTACATTTAAAATTTAGGAGAGTGGGAAATAATTGAGATTCATCTTGGAGAGCTGCGACTGGTCGTCTTGCTGACCATGGTTTTGTTATTGTTATTAGTAATTAACTATTTATTTACTTTACTTTGATGGTGTCAGTTTATCATTTGTGACTTCGAGTTACAGCTATAGCTTTATGTAAGCGGGCACGCCATGCCTAGAAGCTTTATTTAGTTATCAACTTCTGTTTACGTTTTTAGTTTTTATTTTTCATTTGTGCTAAAGTATAGTTTTCCATGTTTTTTTTTGTGTAGTGGCGTGTACTAGTTGACTTAATTATGGCAATTAATTTAAGTTAATGTTTTGTTTTGCGTAATGTCTTTGTCTGCGTCCAAATAAACGTTATTCTTTCTTTTTAATATTACTCGTAGTATAGATACACCTTTCAATAATTCGACCCGGAAATTTATGAGCGCGGAGCCCTTGTAGTACCTATAGACAGTTTTCAGTCTATAACACCCACGTTTCGCAAGTTATGCTTTAATCCCACGAAATAGGGGTGAATCAATTGCATCCAGACTCAGTACTGTTATTGAGAAATTCCTAATTTTACCACCCACATTATCGGCGGCATGTGGGTGTGCTAAACTACTACACACCTTTTTTATATACATATTGACATTGATGAATTTTATATACAATGACATGAATATTTCCACCATTCGGTATGCGTTTAAGCGGAAATTGCAGAGTTATTTTCAAAACAAATAGCGTAGAGTCATCTAAATCAAAATCAAAATCAAAAGTCATTTATTCAAACTAGGCTGAGAATCAGCACAGACAGACAGTCCCCCAAAACGCCCACCCTTCACCACTTCCTAGTGCTTTAGCTGGGAAGAAGAAGTGGTCAACAAACTCCCCAGCAGCACAGCTGTCTGTTCAGTTAGAGGGAAAAAAAATGGATTCTATACAACAATAAGCAAACAATGCAAACAATGTACATTACGTGCAACATAAAACATTAAATTATTAGCCATATGTCAGCTAGCACACCAACAAAAAAAAAAGAAAAGCAAAACACCGAAAACTATTAATTCTCAAGCAGAGATAAAAACGTAAACAGAACTTAATGCCCAAATAAAAGCCTCCAAGCATAAAAGGCGTGCCCGCTTACATATAGGTATAGCTGTAAGTCACAAATGATGAACTAGGACCATCAAAGTAAAATAAATAAACAATTAATTACTAATAACAAAACAAAACAATGGTCAGCAAGACGACCAGTCACCACAAGCAGCACCCGTTCACGAGCATAACGCAAAAATCAGCCATTACCCCCCTCGCCATATTAGAGGGAAGGAGGTAACCCGACCCCCAACGCTACCGCAAGCAGTGACAACTAAGGGAGCATGACGAACTTGCTGCCGGTTGTCAGAATAATACAATCAGTTATCGAGGTCGCTAGCTAACCACATATTGCAATACAACTCAACAAAAAACATTGTAATGAGAAGATTATGTCAATAATAAACGAAAATAAAATTTAAAATAAATTGACTTATACAGTCAAATAAAATAAACAATTATATGAACTCATATAACCTGTCACTAGGTAGGCTAATTCTGGAGAAAGAACATAAACATTGTCTTGAGTTAATCACAGCGATCAACAATTCTTATCATTTAAGTAGTCGTTGATAGAATAGTATGCCCTTGAACAAAGTTTGGATTTTACTTTAGTTTTAAACGCATTAAAAGGCAAATCTAGCAAAGAAGAGGGTAACTTGTTATAAAAAGTAATACCAAGCCCAACAAACGAGTTATGAACCTTGTGAAGCCGGTGAAATGGAGCACGTAATTTGTCCTTATTTCTGATGTTAATATTGTGAATATCACTGTTTTTAATGTATAAGTGTATATTTTGCCTAATGTATAAGATGTTGGCGAAGATGAATTGTGATGCCACCGTGAGAATACCAATATCTTTAAAAAAATCTCTCAGAGAAACTCTGGCACCTAGCTGGTAAATTGCTCGAACAGCTCGTTTTTGAAGAACAAATATATTTTGAATGTCAGCGGCTTTGCCCCACAGCAGAATACCGTAGGACATAACGCTATGAAAATAACTAAAATATACTAACCGAGCTGTATTAACGTCAGTGTATTGTCTTACTTTCCTGACGGCGTAAGCGGCCGAACTGAGCCTTCCCGCTAGGCTTGATATATGAGGGCCCCACTGAAGTTTGGCATCTACTGTTATGCCCAGAAAAACTGCCGAGTCTACAGTTCCAAGAACCTCTTTATCCAAGACGATGTTGGGTCCTAGATTTCTAACATTTGGTAAAGCGAACTTTATACATTTTGTTTTCTTAGCATTGAGAACTAAGTTATTTGGCGTAAACCAATCCGTCACAATTGAGAGTGCACTGTTTACGTCGTCAAAATCTTGTCTATTCCTTTCTACTTTAAAAATAAGAGAGGTATCATCTGCAAACAGTACAACGTCACAGATACCCTTTAAATAGAATGGTAAGTCATTAATATATACTAAGAATAAGAATGGACCCAGTATTGAGCCTTGTGGTACACCTAACTGTACTAGAAGCTCGGAAGATTTCACACCATTAACATTGCAACCTATTATGTAAATATGAACTTATTACTTTAAGAGCTTCATTTTGGACACCGTAATGATGTAGTTTACGCAAGAGCGTGTCATGTTGCACGCAATCAAAAGCTTTGGAGAGATCACAGAAAACTCCAATAGCATTTTGCGAGTTCTCCCATGCGTTAAATACGTGTTTCAGCAGTGCAACACCTGCATCTGTAGTCGAACGACCTTTTGTAAAGCCATATTGTTCATTATGAAGGAGGCTGTTTAAATTAAAATGTCTTAGCAACTGCTTGAGTATTAACTTTTCAAATATTTTGCTAAATGCAGGTAAAATAGAAATAGGCCTGAAATTGCCAACGTCTTTTTTATTACCTGATTTAAATAATGGTATGACTTTACTACTCTTCATGAGGTCAGGAAAAGTTCCTAAATCAACACATTTATTAAAAGTAATAGCTAGATAGGGGGCTACAATGTTTATTATATTGCTTAATAGTTTAATGGAGATACCCCAGTAATCACCAGTGTTTTTAGACTTAAGTGTGTTAAAAACGTTAACAACATCACCAGGTGTTACATGTTCGAAACTAAATAAGCGACTACATTTAGGCACACTACTATGCAAAAGGTTTTCAGCTTTAGACGGGGACGAATTTAAGGAGCGAGTCGTAGTTATAGGTATGTTGGCAAAAAACTCATTGAATGCCTCAGCTACGTCAGCTGCTTTATTAACTAATTTGCTGTCGACCATAAGCTCAAGAAGTTTTTCTTGTTGGTTAACCGACTTACCAGTTTCATTGTTAATAATTTTCCAAATGGTTTTTATTTTATTATTGGAATTTTTAATTGCGTCGCTTAAAAATTCTGATTTAGCAAAAACACAAATGTGTATATAATCTCAATTATGTATCTCTTTTCCTTGAATTTGTATGTTTATATATATGTATAATGTAGGTATATATTGTAGTAAATATGTATGTATTTGTATTTTATGCTTTCAACCTATTTATGTATTTCTGTACTTATTCTATTTATAATCTATTATGTTATCTTTAATATTTTTCGTTATTTTTATTTCCTCTCAGAGCACCTGCCATCTTATCTCTTCGCCACCCTTGGTGGACTGGTAGAGAATGCCTAAGGCATTAAGTCCGCCTTTGTACTTAATTGTGTGCGAGAAGTTTAAATAAATAAATATTTACTTTTTTCAAAGTTTAAATAAATTAATAATACTATACGTATTATTAATTTATTTAAACTTTTAACACACAAAAAAGGTACAAAGGCGGTCTTAATGCCTTAGACGTTCTCTACCAGTCAACCAAGTGTGGTGATTTTGATTCAAACTAGGCTGAGAATCAGCACTTTTCGAAGTGTAAAAGAAACTGTTTCCTCTAAGTTTGTTTCAGCCTTTTTTCTCAGAGTAGTCAGATAGGAAACGCCAACCTCATCTAGTTTTTAAAATATGATTGACGTGTAAAAGTGTTTGTACAAATCTACTTACAGAAATAAAATAATTTATCTACCTTACCCTTTGAGGAACACGGGCGTAATGTTATGTTATGTAAAAGATTCACCTTTACGTAACATAATATTACGCCCGTGTTCCGTACACTTTGACTGTAAGGCGTAATGTTATCTAATGTAAAAGTGAATACACTTTGACTGTAACGCGTAATGTTATGTTATGTAATAGTGAATGACTTTGACTGTAAGGCGTAATGGCATGTTATGTAATAGTGAATACACTTTGACTGTAAGGTGTAATGTTATCATTTAATGTAAAAGTCACTTAGTGACTGTAACGTTAGCTACACCCTTGTTCGTATCGGCATATTAGATCCGTAGCAATACTTATATGTTGAACAACACAGCTGACCCTAAGCAATTACTATTCATATCCAGCTTTCATTCGGCTCGTTGATCATGTTCGGGTCAGAAATAGTTTAACAAGTGTTTTCTAGTGCGTTTGTGTCTAATCACCGCGCAGTACAATACCATATGTATTTAACGTAAGTAATATGATACCATATATTACTTACGTTATATACTGTTATGTATATAACGTAAGTAATATATACTGTTCCGTGTGGTGTCGGACGCAAAGAATAGTACCATCCCATTTCTTCCCATGGGTGTCGTAAAAGGCGACTAAGGGACTTACTAGAGAATGGGCAGCAGCGTTCTCTATGCATTTTAACACCATACTGCGATCGCCAACCCGCCTGCCAAGCGTGGCGATTATGGCAAACCCCCCCCCAATATTGGGGGAGGCCTATGTCCAGTAGTGGACGTCTTTCGGCTGGAATGATGATGATGATGATGAATATGATACCTCTGATTCATAACAACTAAGAAGTTTTAGGCATCAGATATTTTATTTATATGTAAAGTGACCATACGTCCCGTTTTGAACGGGACTGTCACTTTTCTCGGTCACCTGCCCCGTTGTCCCCGGACAAAGCTCCGGGATGCAAAATAGTCCCGTTTTCCGATACCGCGCGAAAATTGGTTAGATAAATATAAATACAATTTATGAAAATATGTTGCATATAATTTAATAATTACTGTCAGAGGAACTTTGATGTATTAAGCTGGTGAACCGGTCATTGAATTGTTTTTCACAATTTGTTATAATAAAAATAATTATAAGTAATCTGAATATAATTATTGTGAACATTAATTGTATTAAGTTACACTTTTTATAAATAAAGAACATTAAAAAGTTGGGTTTATTTTCAATGTTAACCTGCTAGCTGAAGTATATAAACCCATGTCCCGTTTTGGGTTAAAAAATAAATGGTCAGTTTATGTATACGTATTTTTTTTATATAGGTGCCATAGTCTGCACAAAACACCCAATCATAATGTTTAATGCGATCTGAATGTCATTTATCTGTTTTGTTTATGTTAAGAATAAAGAAATTTCAAAATCAATCAAATCAATCATGTTCGGGTCACCTCGGCACAAATCGAATAAAGTCGAGCGGCTTTTTCCCGAACACATAAATCTACATAAATATTCAATTTTGACGCCCGGCTTTGCCGAATCAGGTTTACCCGAAAATGTGTATTCACAATTTGTAAAATCAGTCAAGCTATCGTAAAAAAGTATCTTAATGTTTTTACAGCGTAAAAACTAATCATAAACGAACCTCAAAGCTCAACCTACTACCCACACGCAAATCACAGGAAATAAGTGTCCACCCACATTGTATTATACATATTATCATACTTTTTCAACAAACCTTAAATTCTTCACAAAATATTCCCCGTTTGTTAACAATAAATTCCGATTAAATCGACCCGGGACCAATATGGCCAACCCCTGGACCATATTTTCAGATTTTCCTAACAAAATCCTCTAGGATAACCATTTTATATTTATAGAACGGGACGCATACTCGTAAAAATGTATATCAATGTTAACATTGTCAGTTTGGTCCTAAGAAAAGATGGTTTTAGGGTTCCGTCCCTCAAAAGGAAAAACGGAACCCTTATCGGATCACTTCGTTGTCCGTCTGTATGTCTGTCAAAATCCTTTTTCTCAGGAAGGAGTGATCAGGATAATAGACCTACGTATTTGAAAATAATTTCAACATGATATCAGTTGAAATTAATTTCAAATAGGTACGTAGGTCTACGTTACCTTGGAGCTCTCACAAAATCAAGTTTCTAAGTCATCGGAATAAGTCCTTACCGGACACGGCAATGGGAATACAAATTTAGTTTTCTGATTATAGAATCGAATGTATATTAACTTACATTCAAATGTTAGCTTATATGGAATGTACTTTTATATCGATCGTAAAAATCCCGCCCGCCATTCCCGAATCGACAAATTTTATGTTTTTTTCTGACTACATATGTAATTGGATGCATATGTACCTACTTAATATTATGATGTAAAGTAGGTAGAAACATTCATTTTAAATAAACATGCAATCCAATAATCCCGGGTTTTTTCTTTAATAAATATTTTTTTAGAAGTCGCTTCGATACTATACACCGGACTAGTTATGCATTCCCGTTGTTCGTGGGCTCTGTTAAAAAAAAAAGTTTTTTAAGAAGCCGCTTCCATACTTTCACAGTTAAAAATTAACTTTAGGTAAATATGCATAGGAATATCCGATCTCTGGTCATCCACCTGTGTAAACTTCACAGAAGTGATGGGTATCTCAACACTATACAACAGATTTTATCAACTCGCACTTCAAGTAAAAATACTAACAGCGGTCATTGACCCCGAAAAAACATATTTTTTTTTTAATTTTTTCATGTTGCGATATTGATATCCTATCACGTCTGTGTCTGTGTGTGTCTAATTTAATTTGACCCTGTATATCTATATATACATAATATTATAAATTGAAGTCGCTTACGATAAGCGACGTCTGTCTGTGTGACCGCTTTGTTGAACACATCATCATCTACCTTGCCTTTTCCCAACTACGTTGGGGTCAGAGTCTAACCGGATGCAGCTTAGTACCAGTATTTTACATGGAGCGACTGCCTATCTGACCTCCACAACCCATTTACTGGGTAACACTATACCTCTTGGTAAGACTGGTTGTCAGACTTTCGGGCTCCTGACGACCCGTAACAACTGTCAAAGATCTACAAATGACAGCCGGGACCAACGGGTTAACGTGCTTTCCGAGGCACGGAGAGGTCTTGGTATGTAAAGATGGTCACCCATCCACGGACCAACCGCGGCAAGCGTAGCTTAACCTGTTCGATCGACCCGAGCGGCTGTTCTTACTTGGCCACAAGCCCCTCGCTAGTACTTAATACGTGAATGTGAATATTTCTGTCACCGTCACTCATAAATTAACTATAAATGAAATGAAATGAAATGAAATGATTTTCTGTAAGTAGGTTTGTACAAACACTTTTGCACGTCAATCATATTTAGAAAAAAAAACTAGATGAGCTCGGCGTTTCCTATCCGACTACTCAGAGAAGAAAGGCCGAAACAAACTCAGAGGTCACAGTCTCTTTTAAAGTCTAGACATAATATTGGTCAAATCATGTGAAGACCATGTAGATTGGTGTCTGAAATGGTCTTTTGAGGAAAGAACCACACAGAATGAGTGGACCTATCCAGTCAATATCAGATTTGGATGACATTTGGCACACGGATAGACTATCACATAACACTCTTTTTAACCGGGACCCTGTAGGGTCCCTTATTCCTTATGTATCCGGTTAACAGTATCCTAAGTTTCCGTAGGATTCAAGTTACAACATAGCAACAGCCATTTACAAAAAAAAATTCCCAAAATAAAATACGTATTTATAGAAATACAGCTACCAACCAATTCAAATCACTAATAAGTACGCCCTTTATACATTTTATATACTTATGTTTTTATGTGGGTGTACTACAAGTACACCTCTGCCCAACCCTTCGGGGAAACAAGGCGTGATTTTATATTATGTATGTGTATTTTTTTATATATTTATATTTTATATGGTAAAAATAAGTATACCTTGAAAGCAGATTAATAAAAAACTGCCAATAGATATTCGTCTTATATCTTCGAAGTCTTCGTTGAGAACTGTCGGTTTTCCCGATAAAGTCATTAAGGTGGCTCGCAGTACCGGGAGGTACTGTAGTACCGGGACTGGGAAGCGTGTTCTTTTATTATGCTATTACCGGTTACCTGGCTTGCGTAGTATCGATCTTGGAGATACAGTAGTGCTGCCCTGCTTAGTAGGATCGGCTACGACAATGTAATAATATCCTGCCGACTGAATTTCAGTCACGGCGGCCAATCTTAACGGAGAATAGCCAAGTACGGTAGAGATATTACAGTGCACAAGTATGTACGCAAACGCAGATGCACTCTTTCTTCTCTGCATCTGGTGATGGAAGAAAGCTTTTGGCCACAGGATGTGGTATTCCGCAGCTTTCGCGGACAAGTGCCGCTGGAACGTACGAAGACTTAGTCTAACCAAGTGATACTAACATAGTTTTAAGTTTTATTTACTAATACACTTGTTATTATACATATGTATACCTACTTAGATTAAGGTATTCATCCATGGGTCTTTGTAACCTGAAAATCCGAAGGGACGGCAATCCAATACGACCGGAGAGAGATCAGGCGCAGCATCATCGGCTTTACATGCTTTCCGAGGCACGGGAAACTTCCCAACTCCGGGCTGCTACTGAGAAACTTCTAATAGAAAAACCCATTAACACTTTGCCTGACCAGGGAATTGAAACCAGGATGGATCCGCGATCAGCAAACCTGCTTTCGGCCACGAGACAGTCAGACTTACAATGTGATAAAAATCAAGCAGGAATAGACCAACGGTATGACGTACGCACGGGTGATTCCCGGTCGTGATTTTGGACCCAGGCTGTTGTATCAGCTACAACAGCGTAAATACAGACTTAAGTACCTATTGTAGCCTCAAAGAGATGTCGTCAGCACATAGGTAGGGGTCCACTAGGGCCGATGCCTGCCGGGGTCGCGGGAAGGTACTTATGGGTCACCGAGGCCCCCGCAACACAGGCGACAGGAAGGAATACGGGTGGGTTTTGGTCAGTAAGAGTCTGATACACTCTCCCGCTCCGCCCAGAGCGGGAGAAGTTAAATTATTTGATGATTTCCAACCCTAAAAAAAAAACAACATTTAAACTAGCAGCGATCCACCCGATGGATGATGGTCTTTGGTCACCGCTGTGTATGAATATCTGGAATATCAGAGGCAACACGGCGAAGTCCTAGATTATCATCATCTGCCTAGCCTTTTCCCAACTACGTTGGGGTCAGCTTCCAGTCTAACCGGATGCAGCTGAATACCAGTATTTTACATGGAGCGACTGCCTATCTGACCTCCACAACCCAGTTACTGGGTAATACTATAACCTTTGGTAGGACTGGTTGTCAGACTTTCGGGCTTCTGAAGACCCGTTACGACTCAAAGATCCACGAATGACAGCCGGGACCAACGGCTTAACGTGCTTTCCGAGGCACGGAGGGGTCTTGGTATGTAAAGATGGTCACCATCTATGAACCAACCGCGGTAACCTGAACCATTGACCCGTATGGCTGTTATTATTTATCTATAAGCCTCTCAGCGAAGTCCTAGAATGTCATAATTATATACTAGTAATTACAAAACAGCATTGCAGAGCAGTGATGGCCCAGTGATATCGGCCCCAACTTACGAGTTGTTTGAACTTGGTTGTGGGTTTGAACCCAGGCAGGCGCTTTCCTTTGTGTAATTTATTTCATCACCACTGTTTTCAAACGGTGAAGGAAAACATTGTGAGGAAACCGGCATGTCCTAGAACCAAAAATTCGAAGACATGTGACATCTACCAATCCGGAATGGGCTCGCGTAGTAGATTTCCCTCACACAGAGAGGAGGCCTATGTCCCAGCAGTGGGAACATTATAGGCCGATTATAAAACAGAACACAGCAAGGCTGGTAAGCGGTAGAAATACACAATGAGCTCGATTACTCCCAATTATTTCTCACTTAATTTTCTCCGGGCCCAAAAATAGCTCACTACTTCACAATATAGCGCCTTTTTAATGCTGAAACCTCAATTCTTGCTCGCTGCCGACATTTTACGGGATTAAATATAATGTGGCATAATAAAGAGTAAGGTTGGTTGCTTCCACAAAATGTCGACGGAAATAACGAAATAGGTGGTCTAAAATATTCTAAAGATAAGAAATGCTTACTGATATTATAAAATACTGGCCTTTGACCGTCTTTGGCGTAAAAAAAAGGAGTTTATGTGCGGCCTTGTGGCACTAAGTACTTATCTTCGTGCCTTTCACGACTGAGAAGAAAAAAATAGGTACTTTTTGACCGACTTCCAAAAGGAGGCGGACATCAATTCGACATGTTTATTTGTTTTTTTTTTTTTTTATGTATGCTCGCCGATTTCTCCATCAATTGTGGACCGATTAATTTTTTTTTTTTTGTTTGAAAGGGTTTGCTCCCGAGGTAGTCCCATTGTCATCAAGTCATAATCTGATGAGGGGATCCCATGAGAATCGAGGGAATTCCTTAAATTTTAAAGGCACACCTATAGCGATTTAGGTATTTTTTATGGTAAATTGTGCATTTGCTCTCGGAAAGTACCATTTTGCGGAGTGGAATTGATGATGAAGACCACAGATGGCCACCGGAACTACTTAATAAGAAGTATGTAATTAACGAGTTTCGATCCGATTAGGTACTTTAATATACCTAGTTGCTAAGCCATTTATGCTCTTCATAATTCATATGGTGAGTACATATATAATCAGCCTACTCGTATAATGTTCCCACTGCTGGGACACAGGCCTCCTCTCTGTGAGAGGGAGTGGGCCGTAATCCACCACGCGGGCCCAGTGCGGGTTGGTAGATGTCACATGTCTTCGAATTTTTGGTTCTAGGACATGCCGGTTTCCTCACGATGTTTTCCTTCACCGTTTTGAGACTTCCGATATTAAAGTTATTTTTACTGTGTAGTATTTTTTTGGAAGTCAATTGTTTTTTTTTTGTAAAAAGTTTTTTATTCACTTTATAAATTATCTTTATATTATTAATGCGAAAGTAACTCTGTCTGTCTGTATCTTACCTTTCCACGCCTTAACGGCTGAATGGATTTGGATGCAATTCGTACGATCACCTCGGTTAGGACATAGGATACTTTTTATCCGGAAAATATGCTCCAGTGGGATGATTTCCGACCACCACTACGGGCGAAGACGCGTACAAAATCTACTTGGAAATAAATATCTCTAGATGTCAAGCCTCTTTGGAAATCGAGATGTGTCCTTTCAATAGAATCGTATTCATATTTCCACTTTCTTATATTGGTTTTACGTGACTGCTAAACGTTAACGGGGCGACGTCCTCGGGATCTCTAGTAAAGATGGGCATGCCCCAAGGTTCAATTCTTGGCCCTTTCCTATTTCTAGTTTATATTAATGATCTTCCTTACATGATGGTAAACTTATCGGATAAAATTCTATTCGCTGACGACATTTCTCTTATTTTTAAAATAGATAGAAAAGATCCGGATGTATTACACGTCAACGATAGTCTGGATGTTCTTTCGAAATGGTTCGCAGCTAATAATCTCTTACTGAATGCTAACAAAACAAAATGGCAAAATTAATACTTGATGGCAAGAGACTAGATGCTATTACGGAAACTATATTTCTAGGAATTACTCTAGATTCAAAATTGCAATGGGGAGCCCACATTAGAGCTCTTTCAGGTAGATTAAGTTCAGCTGCATATGCAGTAAGAAAAATTAGACAGCTGACTGAGCCACAGCTAGGTTAGTATACTTTGCTTATTTCCACAGTATTATGTAGCAGATGATGTAGATTCAATTTTTATTTTACAAAAGAGGACAATCCGCGCAGTCTATAGAATGGGTCCTCCGGAGTCCCTTGGAAAGGAAAGAAATGAAAAAGAAATGAATGTACTAACTCAGCCTTCTCTTTATATCTTAGAAAGTATTTTGTATGTTCGCAAAAACTTATGTCTTTTCAAAACAAGAAGTGATTTCCATAAAATACACGTAGTAAACATGAAATTGTGGTACCCAAATTTAGATTAACAAAAACAAGCAAATCATTTGTTATCAAAAGTATCCGCTTTTGTAACAAGTTGCCAAAATCAGTAACAGAACTTAGCGATGGAAAGTTCAACACCCACATCAAACGTGTCCTTATCAAAAACGCATATTATAAGATTAAAGACTACGTTGAAGACAAGAAAGTTTGGCAATAATTCCTTCTGCACATGTGGCTTCCCTGGTACATGAGAAACGGCATAACTATGTAAATGTCTATTAACTGCTCCCAAATTACGATGTTTATTATTATTATTTTTTAGACATACTTTATTGACAATTTATTTTTATTATTTGACATTATATACCTACAATTTTGATTTCAGACTTGTTGTAATGGCAAACATGTCATTTGGTTTAAATAGGTTTTTATTTTTATTATTTTAATATTATTTTACATGGATTCGTGTGTGTACGTTGTGATTGTGAGAACGTTGTAGGCTTAATAGACTAGATCTTTTGTAGACCTTTTTCTTTTTTTTTTGTTAAGTACTTCTCGACAGGCCAACACTGTCCTCCCATACCTATTAACACTGTAATTTGAGAACATTGTAAAAGCCAATTATTTTTAAAAGAGTAACCGTGGAGTTTCTTGCCGGCTCTTCTCCATAGGAAACGACCAATTGGAACCGAGTACCTAGCTTCTGACGTTTCATAAGTGCCCATGTAGGTTTATGTGAAATAAAAATATTTTGATTTTATTGACTGCTGGAAACCGATCAGTACCATTTGTATTCGTGCAGTGCACTTGACAGGATAGTGACTGCACTAGGAAACCTACAGAAAAAGTGAAAATGAAATCCATAACATCACGCATGTATTTTCGGGCTTTGCTCGGAGTTTCTTTGAAGGATAAGATCAGAAATGAAGTTATGCGGAAGAGAACCGAAGTTACCGACTTAGCCTGCAGAGTAAGCAAGCTGCAGTAGCAGTGGGTTGGCCATGTTTGTCGAAGGACCGATGGCCGGTGGAGCAGACTAGTCCTGGAGTTGAGACCGCGTATAAGCGTAGTGTGAGACGACTAGATGCCCAGCTAGATGGACCGACGAACTTATAAAGATGGCTGGGACAGACTGCATGCGGATGGCGGAGGACAAGGTGTTGTAGCGCAGCCTGGGAGAGGCCTATGTCCAGTAGTGGACTGTTATAGGCTGAGTGGATTGATTGATGTATTCCCCGAAGATGTATCTCCATTTCACCAGTTATGTGTAAGTCCCATGTAATAGGGGGCAAGCCTGTGGGGCTGCCACTGAGAAATCCCAGAAGAAAAACCCAGGAACACTTTGCCCGACTTGGGAATTGAACCCAGGACATCATGCTCAGCAGTAGCGCTTGTGACCACTAGACGAATGAGGCAGCCAGAAAACAAAAGACATTTCGATAAAACCATTTACGAAATATGTTTCCAACGACAATTCTCCCAATCCTTCATCGACTGGATAAGCACTGATAGACAAGGAGATGGTGACGGATTGCACTAATTCATTTGTTATAGTATGGCAATCCTAGTGTGGTCGAACTATGTGATGAATGGAACGAAAAAAATGGTCATGAATTAGTACAATCTGTCACCATCTCCCGGTCTATGAGACAATAATATCTACAAGCTGCTTAGCATTCCTTTCCACTGTCTTTCACTGCCAAATATTTATATACCCTCAATGGGACTCAATCCTTCTTTTAACCGACTGTAAAAACAAAAGGTTCTGTATTCGACGGATTTTTATTTTCATCGATTATCTCTTGACGTCAATTCACAAGGTTTCTGCTGACAACGTATTAATCCTAGGCTTATCCGTAGCATACGATTATGAGTCTTATTGGTCAGGGATTAAAGATTAGAGTAGGCTGTATTTTTTTATCATAATTTAGTTTTAATTATCTTCAGGGAATGATGAAGACTAACCTGATTGGAGGTGGTATAAGGTTTCAATGATGGGATCTTTTAAATTATTTATTTTAGAGATATAGAAATAAGCTTTTTTTTTGGGTGGGAAATCATCAAATAACTTCTCCCGCTCTGGACGAAGCGGGAGGATGTGTCAGACTCTTACTGACTAAAACTCACCCGTATTCCTTCCTGTTGCCTGTGTTGCCAGGGGCCTCGGTGACCCTTTAGTACCTTCCCGTGACCCCGGCAGGCATCGACCCTAGTGGACCCCTACATTTGTGCTGACGTCATCTCTTTAAGGCGCGCCGTCGACCTGGGCCTGGTCCTTCCCAGACGGTGAGCTACCCATTGCTCACCGTCCGCAAGCCCGCGCCTACGGTGGCCGGAAATCCGCCCGGGATTCCCGACGCCCAGGGCGTCTTCTGCGGCGGCTAGGGGCGAGAGGGCGCGAAATTTGCCTTTCCCTCAACCGACCCGCCTCCTCCTTCGCGAGCATTACTGCTTCGCAGAAGGATAAGCTTATAGGATAGCCTTTATCAGAAGTGGTCATCGTATTAGTGGTAGCAGTAGCTGTAATGCCACCAGACGCCGGAACTGTCGTGAAATCTTCTGGAGATATCGCGGCCGTTTTTGTAAATCCATTCATAATCTGTTAGCTTATTTCATAAAAATTCCAACGACATAACTTGTATACAGCTTACGTACATAACTTTAGAGATATCGCAATTTTAATCCGTCGCGCCAATATCAAGCTAGACCACCCAATAGTAGCTTGAAAGATGCGGGCTTCGCCGCGCGAAAATAGCCGTGACAGCGGAGCAGAGAAGATCATCAGCAGACAGCCGCTACGCCACCATCGATGCGACGCTCTGCTAGTGACAGAGGAAGCTCGCGGAGTGGTCTCATATAAATTGTACTAACTTTGCTTTGACAGTTTTTGAGTTAGCTTCAATAATACGTACCTAATCCGCTTATTGTATGTTGATCATGTGTGAGAATTTTTAAAGATGTTTCTTACTTTTAAAGTTATTTTATTATAAATTATTCCTTTAAAAAAAACTCATATTTATGTGTGGTATGACTGTACCATTTCCGTTCTTTTATTTTTAGGACCATTTGCTCATAGGACGTTTTGCTATAGTCCGCGTGCAAGTGCTGGTCACCGCTTGCAGTCAGTTAGCTTGGCCCAAAGACATTAAATTATTTACTTAACAATAGACGGGACATAACGAAAAAAATCGTAGTCCAATACATTTGTCTTAGTGGGCAAAAGTCACTCAGTCTAGTTTGGTACGCCTGCATGTCAAGTCACCTTCGTGTCCACCAAAAGAGTATATGCTGAATTATGCAATGTGGTTTTGCAAATCTCGTAGTGATAAAATGACTAGATATAACCACAATTTCTTTTTGTTAGTATTTTGTCATTTACCCAATATTTAGATAAAATAAATAGTTTTCTTAGATGTTTCGAACTATCTGAAGGACGGTAATCAAAGGTTGGTGTCGGTAAAAGTCTATCGTGTTAAACTTAGCTGTTATGTAATTTTGTTATATTACACTAGATGGCGTCACTGAAATCATATGGGATTACAATTTTTCTATGACATTACTTCTGATAACCTCTCTATAATATCTATCTTAAACCTCTTTGGTTTGGCCTTTGTTTACCTCCCTCGTCTCACCGCTGACATACCTCAAGCGGTGACTAACACTTGCGCGCGGACTATAATATGACATTTTGCTAAAGTATCGTTTTGCTAATAAGACCATTTTGGGACCTTTTGATACGAAGGGGGTACCACAAACTAAAACTTAAAACTCTACAGTTTTGTTTTAACCAAATCTTACTCTTTAATTAAATCAAACATGGTAAAATTGGGAAAAAACAACAATCACTACCCAACTACCCAACAATATCAAACAACATTTAAAACTCTACTGCAACAAAAATTGCCAAGCTTACAGAAACCCTCGAGTAAGACCTCTAACGCCACGGCTCTCCAGCCGACCAGCAATCGCATTGCTGTCACACATCCAGCGCCTGGATCAATCTGTACCCATATCCATCCAGTGGATCGCCCGTATGCATCACACACACACACACACTACAGTCTCTCCAGACCCCGGCCTCCACCAGAGCCAAACGCGCACCGCGCACCCACGGACTACTTGAGTTTCCTCAAGAGACACCGATTTTTCCGGGCTACGACTACGTAATGGCTACTGGTACGATCGACTTTACTACGGCCGATAGAGAACCATACTCGCGTGTTTCCGATAACCATTGTGATCACTATCTACATACTTCGACTGGTACATGACCTACTGGCATCTTTCTTAACCTATCGTATTTGTAAGTACGGTTTGAATTTAAAGCTTTTAACGTATCGCTATACGTTAAAAGCTTTAAATCACCATCCAAAACATCGGCTACCCTAAACGGACCTCTGAACTTCTAACTTAGTCTGATTTCGCTCTTCGTTTTCTAATAACATGAAATCGCCAACCGAAAATTTTGTTACAGCTGCCTTTGTTCTATGAAATCGAGCCTTGTCATGTTAATATGTTTAATATTCTCTGCCGCAATTTCGCGGACTTCATCAATGTCGACTTCGGTATCTATATCACTACACATCAATGATAACGGTCTGGCAATTAAAAGCTCTAGCAACGCAGTTTATGGTAAAATTAATCGCAAGCTGTACTTCTCCTATTGCATCTTGCCATGATTTGTTATCACTAATCTCTACGGCAGTTAACATCGCTTTAAAGACACTCATTATACGCTCTACTGGCCCATTCGTACGAGATGAACCGGTAGCTATGTGGTACAAATTTACGTTTTTCCTATTACAGAAATCGCGAAACTTCTTACTCGCAAAACATTAGCTTAAGTCGGCTATAATACAAGTTGGGGCTCCAAAAAGCGCTACACTGATTGACTGCCCGAATATTGTTCTTAGAATCAATGTTGGTTGTGTGGAATATCAGGACAAACTTGGTAAAAGCGTCGTCGTAATGGAAAAGCCTAGGTTCAATATTTCAGGTCCTATCATAAGATTTCTTTGAAGGTAAGTGTTGAGAAGCACATGTAACCAAATCTCAAACTGGTGTTTGCTAATCGTTACGCTACATAAGATTTGTTCTAAGCTGAGTACACGTATTTGACCAATACCAGTCAACGCAACAACGTTATTACCTCGTTTGCCACTTAATTTAGCTGCACAACTTTCCTTTACTAACGAGCATTCAGCACCAGAATCGTAAACAAAACAATACAGCTCACCGTTGTATTCTAACGTTTCTGAGGGGGGTTGTACGACGCAAACATCCACTCGCCGTTAACTGCTTACAACACGTGCTCCACCATCCGATTGGCTGCCACTATTCGTGCACTGGGCCGCGATATGTCCTGGTTTCCCAGACTTGAAGCACACGAAGGGCTTCGCAGACGGTTGCGGGGCTGCTTGGCTCGATACTGAAGACGTCGTAGCTCTTCCTCTGCTGTCAATTGTCTTGCTTCTCCACTCAGATTGCTTGTGGCCGGTTTTTCCGCAGTTGTAACATTTCAGCGAGAATATCTTTGCTCCCTTGGCATCGGGAGCATTTGTCGAGTCACCATGGTTGCTACCTGCGTTTCAAGTGCAAAAAAGCATGAAATTCTCGCTATAATCTGTCCCTCAAGACGATACCAGTTGTAAATGCCTGCCGTTGCAGTCTAGTGTCAAATTATGAAATGTGGGCAAAAACGGATGCGACTGTAATTTGTTCCTTGTCAACGTCCTTCAAGTGGTTAGTGACCGACGTCTTCAGGCGATTTGCATAGGCAGCAAGGGTCTCCTTGTCAGGCTTGTCGGCATGTAGGTTGATGAGGGTACCCGCCAAGGTCTCCGTTGAAACAAATCTTGCCATGAACAGTACCTTAAAATCGCTCCACGTCATACCTTGGTATGCTATTTGCGATAGCCACGTTGATGCTGCTCCTACCGCTAACTCCCAATTGACACCGAATAGGGGTCGCACTCCTCCAACCGTCAGTCCCCACTGACTCCGAATAGGAGTCAGTGGGGCGCGCGGTTTGCAACTCTATTATAACGTACAATAAGTGCTCATTCGCGGAACGAGGTCGGGGCGGGGCGGGGATCGACGTCATCTGACAGCGGCGGGCAAGCGGTTAAGCACCTTACTGATTGCCACAACAAGTTGACCTCCTTGCAGTGAATTTTCAGCAAAACACAAATCAGCTGTCGTGCACCATGATCGCGCATCCGTATCTACCTTGTGTGGGTGGAACTCAGGCACACGATTGTTGGTTTTAGGCGCTTGCAGGGCTTCAATCAGCGCTCGCATGTTTGCATTTTCTAGTTCAAACATGGCACGCCAGCGGTCTCTTTCAGAGTTTCCATTTTGCACCTGAACCAACACGTATCCCACTTCTGATGACGGAGAAGGTGCGTCTCGCTCGTTATCATCAGCCATATTTTAACTACTGTGGGCGTACAATGGGAAGTGTTGGTTATTGCACAATAAAAAAACCGTTTGCAGTTTAAATCAAATTATAATTTACGATCAAATAATCACACTAGTTATTCACACACTGTAGGTACACGACACAACTATACGGAACGCGCGACAGTCCTTGACCGCCTCCAACAAACTGAACTTAATTCCGGTCGAGCGTTATGTTGTAGACCCTGTTGAGTGCCGCTTGGTGGCGCTGGCGTCCCGATTAGTCAAACGAGTGACTAACGTATTTCCAACATATATATTTTTTTCAATGTTTTATGATTGTGTTTAGTTTAGTTTGAACTTCTTGTGCACGTCTCATTAAATACTTTTTCTTTCTTGCTTTCCAAGCGATGTATTTCACAAGGAGTTCTACAGTCTATCGTTACCCTTCATACAATTTGACAACACAGAGCCTCTCCTCTTAGGCCGTTTGTCCACCGCACGCGACCACGGCACCACGGCACCAACGGAACGTTAACGAGAATGAGATGACGGCGCTGAAGTAGCGATACATACATTTACTATTGCCGTGTGTCCACTGCACACCACCGTGCTTCGCCGCATTCGGTTCGAATAATCTAGTTTCTCGTTGACATCCCGATAACGGTGGTGGTGGACAAACAGTGTCACACATACACGTGTACAATAGAAAGTACCTAATTAAAGTTATTTGCAGCCCTATTTTCCTACAGCGGCTGAAACCTTGCCCTAGATAACAATCCGCATTTATTTGCGAGATATTAAAGTTTGTTATACTCTGTCTCTGAGAACTTTACTAAAAAAAAATATGATAATATAATAATGATTCTGTTTATATTAATATATAAAGAAGGCCAGCTCCATACAAAGAGCGAAAACAGGCACACACACACATATAAGCGTAGGTACGGCGAGTTTAAACGAATGCCAGTCGCGAGTGCGCTTGCACTCGCTGTACGTGAAGCGTGTCTATGTGTGCGTGCGTTTTGCTCGTTGTATGGAGCTGACCTTCTGACTTTCTATTTTGTGTCTGTACTTCACTTAGACAGGGATTTGTATGTAGAGTGTCGGTGTGTGACATTGTGAAGGATTTTAACTTTTTAGTAGGCATAATGACTGCGTAGCCATTTCGCAACTGTGTTGGGGTTGGCTACCAGTCTAGCCGGATGTCAGCATAACCAGTATTTTATGTAATTTATTTATTTATTCACTCCAAACGTACAAATACCTTTACAGGCTAGATCCAATGCAATATTCTAGTGCACTTAACTAGACTTATGTATGTTAGTTTGTGTTTAAAGATTATGTGTTCACAACACTTCATAATTACAATCGACAGTTTCAGAGCAAACGCTGAGTATTCACTAAGAGCACACTTATTTTTGCTCCTTACTGTACAGTAACTTAACTCCGGTCGAGCGTTATGTTGTAGACACTGTCGAGCGCCGCTTGGTGGCGCTGGCGTCCCGATTAGTCAAACGAGTGACTAACGTATTTCCGACATATATATTTTTTCTTATGTTTTATGATTGTGTTTAGTGTACAATCGACAGTTTCAGAGCAAACGCTGAGTATTCACTAAGAGCACACTTATTTTTGCTCTTTACTGTACCCCGGTACAGAATAAATTAATTTACGGGATTTTCCCTTACGTTTTGTAGTGAATAATTTTGGATTCAGTGGGTGGAAACTTTAGGAAATTGAAGAGCAGAAAACTCCGATGCTTCAACGAAAAGTTCTTCAGGTTTAATGGTTAACAATTTATATATAATATTTGAAGCTACTGAGTCTCCCAATTTATATCTATTTTTACCTTTCGCCCTTTTAGATTCCCTACGCACCAGCTTTACATAGCATGTAATGTGCTAACCGTGCGGCAATTATTTATTCTGAGCCTATGCTCACTACACCAGCACACAGCACTTCCTTTTGACCCAGTACCTTTCGACAAGAGAAGGAAAGACTTGGTTTGCATAAAGCCTCAAACTAAACATGCGTTTGCAAATCGATTTTATGTATTTTTAGGACCTTTTCTATATAATAGACTCAACAAGGTACTAAGCCTCTATAGTGTAAGCTATAAAAAATGTAATACGATGTTATCAGAATATTTAGCGATGCTCAATTACACAGACACAGAAAAACTTCTAGAAATTTTGTCATGATGATAATTTATTCCCTCGTAAGTATATACTTTTGTATATTTATATAGGCTAGATTTAGGTATTAATGTAACAATATGCTTTTTCTCCTAGTTGTTAATAGATTATTTTTATATCAGTTTTACATAAAATTTTAATGTCCCAATATATGTGAAATATAAAGTGATGACCTGAAACACAGGTTTGAATAAACCTAGATCGGGCGGGTCGCTACCTAACATTCTAATTCCAAACCAGGATCATTTGCACCTGTAATTAAAAATAGTTTAGTTTTAGTTTATTATTAGGCACTATTATTGTATAGAATATTTACTACGGTTGGCTAAATGTACACTTTTTGTAAACGTTTTTATGAAATAAATTATTATTATTATTATTATCTAGTCAATTAAAAAAAACTAAAAAAAACTTTCGTTGGTCTAGTGGTCGCAAGCGCTACTGCTGAGCATGTTCCAAGGTTTGGTTCCTGGGTCGGGCAGTGTTATTGGGTTTTTCTATCGGAGTTTTCTCAATAGCAGCTCGGAGTTTAAATGTGTGCCCAGTTGACGGCAATAGGCTCGCCCCCTATTAAATGGGACTATAACATAACTGGCGAAATGATGGTAGATAGGAAAACCTCTGCCTAACTCTTTGGAGAATACAGTCGTGATACACGCATCGCATTGCATCGCCCGCCTGCGCTATTACTTGGTTTTCGCTGAGCGATCAAATAACTTCTCCCGCTCTGGGCGGAGCGGGAGGGTGTGTCCGACTCTTACTGACTAAAACCCACCCGTATTCCTTCCGTTGTCAGTGTTGCCAGGGGCCTCGGTAACCCTTTCGAACTTCCACGTCTGTCTGACTTTTGTTCTGACTGAGTGTGATGTTAAATAGCCTATATATAACCTTCCTCAAGAAAAGGGCTATCAAATGCAAAAAGGTTTTTTAAAATCCGAGTAGTACTTAGTTCCAGAGATTACCCCCTACGTACAAACGGACAAACAAACACATTTTACCTCTTTATTTTATTACTATAGACGAGCCATGGAAAAATAAATCTTTGAAGGGGCACTTAATTTCACTCTAAAGGCGCTGAATTAAATAATTTAGGCACATTTAAGTACTTACACATAAAATTATTTATGTGGTACTTACCTTTATTTAAATAATGGGGTGAATAAGGTATTATGTAAAGGTATAATACCTACCCAATGTATGTACCTATTTGTGAGAAATTGGATAAGTATAATATTAGGATCTCTGAATTAACCATTAACTTGTTATAAGCACTAATCTGGGGTGTAGTGGCGATTTCAGTTTGTTGCTTTTGTTTCAACGCGTATTTTGACGGTTTTAGGCAGTTGAAGAAGAAGCGACTAACTATCGGCTATTTTCTCGCTCAAGAAACGTACAATATTCCGTGTTAACAAAAGAGATGCTTATATTAATAGTGATCGCCGACTGTTCACATCGCAAGCGAGTACTCGCTTCACTAGTTTGTCGCTGAGCGACAAGAGCTATCAAAGATATTACTCACTCAGCGATACTTGCTCAGCGATGCTCGCCGAGAGACCAACCAGCGGTCGAGCGAGTAGTGCAAGTAATCGCCCGTCGCATTCTGACAGTCGCTGATAGAAGCGACAAAATTATCGGAAATACACACTCGCTGCTCTGCAGCTCGTTTACAGTTGCTAGCTTTACTCGCTACTCGTTAATCGCCGGCGATGGGACTGCCTTTATGAGAAATATGTAGTTGCCATTCATAATAATTATGCTGCTGTCCCGCTTAATTTATGTGAATTAATTTTATATAATAATAATTAAAATAATAATACCATTTATTTCAGGCGACACAGGCTCATAGAAAAATACTCTTACCTAAACATAGGTACCTAAAATATCATACATATAAAGGCTCGTGCAGACTAGCGCGATATCGCGGTCGCGACAAGCAGCAATATGCCTGTCGCGCCCGCGATATCGCCCCAGTCTGCACAAGCCTTAATAATATTAATTACGCTGTATACAATGTACCTATGCACTTATATATTAGAGTTGTTTTTTTTTTAAGATTTATAAGCAATAAGCCTCTAATTAAGACGCTGACAACACCTAAACCGCGGTCCCTGTCAGATTGCATAGAAAAGAAAGAGAAACGCGATGACACAACGCTTGTAATTTATTGCAAAATATGAAGAAATTATCTATTTACTCAAAATTGAGTTGAGTAATCGAAAATAAAAAGCAACCAAGTTCTGTATTCAAATAAGACGTTCTTGTTATTAATTAAATACGTAACGTATGTTCATATTTGATACAGATATTTTGGATTAGAACTCAAAGTAAGAGGTTAGTTTAACGTTAGTTTGTATCGAGATTTTGTTTTCAAAACGTGTTTTGGTAACAACCAAGTTCTGGGAAATATGTTCAAAATTAACATATATTTTTTCCGCTACCACAAACTATACAGATTTGGCATTTTTTTTTCATAAGAGAAGCCTATTTTTATCAATTGGGTCTTGTCAGCCCCTTAATAAGCTAATCTAAATAATCCCTTTAACAAGATTGTGATGACGTGAACAGTGCAACAGACTGTTCACGTCAACGTAGCGTACGTATTCCGTTATTGTTGGTCTATTGTTATTGTTATTAAAATTATGATTTTAAAATGTATATGAAAAACTATAAAAAGTATCCAAGAAGACAAGAAAAAGTTTAATATTCGTAGACAGAGAATAACAAAGGGCCTTATCACACCAGCGATTTGCGAGCGTATTTGAGGCGATTGTTTAACGAGCTCGCCACAAGTGCGCAACGTGATCGCCACGAGTGCGCAACGGGATCGCCACGAGTGCGCAACGTGTTGGCCACGTTTTCACAATATTTAACACCCGCTTGTCTGTCTCCCTCGCTCTTGTACACTCGCAACGTGTGCGCCACGAGTGGACAACTTGTTCGCCGCGTTTGCGGAACGAGAGCGGTTGACGAGAGTGTACAAGAGCGAGCGAGACAAGCGAGTGTAAAATATTGTGAAAACGTGGACAACACGTTGCGCCCTCTTGGCGCACACGTTGCACACTCGTGGTGACCTCGTTAAACAACCGCCTGGCTGGAAACACGCTCCCAAATGGCCGCTGCTTTGTTCTCAGATCTAAGAATACAGGAAAAACTAACAAGGCCATGGTTACTTTCTCAATAACTCGTAAAATGTGATTATGAGAAGTTATTGGTTTAAAAATAGTTTTATGTTCTTTGCTTTCGATTTCATAATCAGAAACACAAAGCTGACATTTGCTTTGAGTGATTTTATGTTTTTGTAAAGAAACTGCATTAGAAAGAAACAAAAAAAAGAGAAGAAAGAAAAGAAAGAAAACAAAGAAAAGAAAGAAAACAAAGAAAACAAAGAAAATAAAGAATAGAAAGAAAAGAAAGAAAGAAAAGAAAGAAAAATAAAAAAGAAAAATAGGTTTATTTGTCACAGAAACACGTGCACACAAAAATATCAAGAGTAGTTGCCTACTCTTGATCTTTTTGTATGCATTTGTTCATAGAAAAATAAAACAAAATAGATCTACATACAGTGTGAGTCTTTAAAATGCGCACCATAAAGCTTTGGTTTCCTAGGAAAGCAGTTCTTCATATTATAACTCAAAATCAATCTACATACCTAGCCTTCTCCCAACTATGTCGAGGTCAGCTTTCAGTCTAACCGGATGCAGCTGAATACCAGTACCATGGAGCGACTGCCTCTCTGACCTCCGCAACCCAATAACTGGGTAATACGATACCCCTTGGTAAAGCTGGATGTCAGAATTTCAGGCTTCTGGCATTTAAATGGTGCACAAAAGTCAAGCAAAATAAGTCATGCTTTGCATCTTTGTGTAAATTCAATCTTCTATATAATAATTTAAAAAAAAAAAACCGGGCAAGTGCGCGTCGGACTCGCACACGATGGACCCGTTTAGTGTATTTCCCATTTAATCTTAAACTTTTTTATTTTTATTATTTGATCTTATAGTGGCAATAGCTAAGCAAGCTTGTGTGCAAGCGTGTGGCTTGTGGCTAAGTAATAACAGCCTAACGGGTCGATCGATCAGGCTAAGCTACGCTTGCCGCGGTTGGTCCGTGAATGGGTGACCGTCTTTACGTACCAAGACCCCTCTATGCCTCGGAAAGCACGTTAAGCCGTTGGTCCCGGCTGTTATTTGTAGATCTTTACAGTAGTTACGGGTAGTCAGAAGCTCGAAAGTCTGACCACCAGTCTTACCAAGGGGTATCGTTTTACCCAGTAACTGGGTTGTGGAGGTCAGATAGGCAGTCGCTCCATGTAAAATACTGGTATTCAGCTGCGTCCGGTTAGATTAGAAGCCGATCTTGGTAGTCACCCTCTCTCTAGCCGTCTAGATAGATAGATGACGATTCAAAATTCAAGTTTTCAACACTTTAAATAAGCAAAGCATTTCAAGTCAATATTTTTGAGTTTTGTTGGGAAAAGGCTTGGCAGATGATGATCATGAGTGGCAATAGGATATATAATCTGAGAAAAAATCAACTATCCACCTATTGCGGTTCAAGAGATACAGCCCGCTGACAGACAGACGGATGGACGGACGGACAGCGGAGGCTTAGGAGGGTTCCGTTTGGTACCCTTTGGGTACGGAATCCTAAAAATGAAATGCTGTTCGTTGGCAACTGCATCACATCAGAACGGCTGGACCGATTTTGCAATTTTTTTTGTTTTAAAATGGTCGTAATAGTCCGAATTTTGTTTTTATGGAATTAAAAAGTTGAAAAGTTACCAGGAACATTTTCAAGTTCCGGAAAAACTGAACGTTCGTTTTATGGTTCTGTAGTAAACAAGGAACCCTTATAGTTTCACCATGTCCATCTGTCTGTCCCCGGCTTAGTTCAGAGACTCTTAGTATTAGAAAGCTGTAATTTGGCATAGATATATATTAATCACGCCGACAAAGTGGCATAATAAAATGTTTTAAAAAAATGCACGTATGGTGGGGATGATTTTTTTTTCTCGTCTGCCATGGTGTGGGTATCGTTCTAGAATAGGCCGTTCAAAAAACTTGCAGGTCTAAGAAAACCTTTTTTCGAATCAGGGATCTGTTTGCGTAATATTGAGCTATAACACAACTGGCTTTACAAGTTAATGAGTAATAGTCGACCAACTTACATTTGCAGTTGGAGAATTGACCGTGACATAAATCGATATTATGGACATAGGGCTCTCCCTATAGAGGGAGAACATGTTATTCAACTATTCCTTGTTAAGTTTGTTTTTGGGATAAATTCATCCCATCATTGTGCGTGGTCCGACACGCACTTGGCCGGTTTTTCTATGGGATTTTTGTATGAACTATTAAAATCTGGAAAGCGCGACGTGTCGGTCGGGTCAGCTAGTACTCGTAGAACAGACCAGCTCGTCTACGAATTATCACCACTAATTGTCAGCATAACAATTTTATCTAATCTCTTGATTTTTTTCTGATTAACTTGAAAATACTTAAAGGAAAGGGACGAAATCCCTAATTTGTTTATAATGTCCCACTTTCAATCAGCTAAACGACGCCATCTTATCTCAAATTGCAAATAAGAAAACTCCATTTGATCCAGACAAAGGCAAAGAAGGACAGATTTAATTTGTCAGCAGCCCATTCACTACGCAAGCACGCAGAACAATAGTATTGTTAATGAATAGCCTTCCTTAGGCCATACTCGAGACGCTTATGTTTTTTTTTTCTCAAAGGCTTTCTGAAGCCTACCTTTGCCACAAAGTGCCGTGTACGAATTTGTAAAATGTTTTGCAATTCTTTTTTTGAACTGTGTCTCCTTTTAAATGGTATTTGTTACAACTGTTTTTTTGTTACAGTTAGATCTCTTTTGTTTTTGGTTGGATTTAATTTTACTATTTTATTTATGTTTCGCATTACGGCCAACATATATACGGTATCCGCCACATAGCGTCCGCAATTTACCGTCAAGTGACGTCACTGAAGTTTTTTTTTAAAATTAAGTTGGTATTTTTGATTAGAGAACGTATAATGACATTGTAAAGTCAAACCTCGCTGCCATTATTTTCAATTTCATTTTTATCATTTTTGTGGCGGGCACCGGTGTTCTAGTACCTAAACCAATTTTTTTGGTGCCCCTTTGGGACGGTGACAGTAGCGGGTATTCTAATCTAGTAATATTATGTCAGATGTTAAGTGGACATACATGCGTTTTACAATACAAAACCAACTAGATTTTATTTACGTATCTCTAAACTAAAGATGTGCTAAAAAAAAATGTTTCATAGGGTACCTCCCTTGCACGTATTGGGGGATGATATATTTTTTTTTCGTCTATCCCATAGTGTGTTATAGGCCGTTCAAAAACATTAAGCATCCCCCCCCCTGCCAGGAAAAAAATAAATCATGGCAGTAGTACATAATAATGAAATTAAAAAGGAAAACTATCACAGCTAAGTGGGCTTTTAGAAGTTACGAGTAATAGTCGACCAACTTAAATTTGCCGATAGAGAATTTACCGTGGAATATATCGATGTATGGGAGAACATGTTTTTCAACTACAATGTTAAGTTTGTTTTTGGGATATATTCATCCCAACTTCTCAACTACGGAACTCTTCATTGTGCGTGGTCCGACACGCACTTAGCCGGTTTTTTCAGAAATATTTTTTCTCTTTTTTTCATATTTTCAATCAAAATAATGTTTTCACTAACAAGTGTTTGATATTTTAAAGTCAGTCCACCATTTTGAAAATACGGGTCTTTATAAGATTTTCACATTTATTTATAAATATAATATTTGTTGGAATTTCCATATTGTTCGTTCGAATTGAAAAGAAACCTTTTGACAGGTGATATAGTACATTAGTATTCGAAATATGTATTTGATTGTTGACAAAATGACAACAAGACCTATCCTAAGTTACGTGACATTGGTCTGATTATTTATTCAATTCGAAAATAATGTATTGTGGCAAAGGAAGTCCAAGGAAAAGATGAATGGATTGTGTGAGGAATGTATGAAAGAAATGGGAGTGAATAGCGTAAGGCCCTTTGAACACACACGTTTTTCTTGCCGTGAAAACTAAGTACGGTTAAGACGATACCAAAATAAATTAGGGGCTTTTTCGTAACAATTTATTTCAGTATTACAGCATGTACATAAGGATTTAATTTTTGGATATATGTTTATTGATTGTTTGATTAATACTCTAGCTGAAAGAAAACGCAATTGGGTTAAATTTCCTCGATAGAATTTAAATCCTAAAAGACCTTTTTTTATATTTTTCCTGTAATTCTAAAATCCTAAATAATTTCATTGCAAAATTGTATTCAAAATGTGCGTATTAGGTAATTGAAAACTCTGGATGAAAATATGTTTGATACATAGCTTATATTTTTATTTTTTTGGCTTGGCGCTCTTACGTTATTTTATTTTGGTTCCGGCGCATTGTTGCGCTCTCTTTTTTCGCATGTGGAAGTAATTGACTCTGTCACTTTCTTTCCCAGTTCGCTATGATTTATTTTTTACGTATCATCTGAATTCGCCGGGTTAATTGCTGGCCGCACGGCTATCAGTGTTGTATGGATTACTATGGAAGCTTTTTGACAAGCACGTTTTTTCTACGGCTCAGTTTATACGCCCCTACCGCAAAGAAACCTTGCCGTGTACAAAGTGCCTAACGGTTGACAGGGGAGAATGGTAGAGAAAAACGTGTTGCGCCAACCCCAAGTAAGTATTTTTATTCTAGTCATCAATTCCTCTGAAATGATTTTCACTTGTCATGGACTCGCAACGTGACTCCGTTCGAATTTTGAAGTGATGTTTAGAAATTAACACTATTTAAAAACCATAGTGTTAATTTCTAAAAAAATATTTAAAAATTCGAACAGTGTCTCGTTGTGAGTCTATGACGATTTATGTAAAAAACAAATGAGTTCGCCTTCGAATTGTGTGTGATCACTTGAGCGAGGTTCCAAGTGAACTTTAATTATAGCACAAATAGTTTAAACATGACCACAAAGGTAAGACCAGCACCCTAATTGCGAAACACAGTTTGAATCACAATCCGAGAGTTTTGAAGGATATTGCTAATCCATTGCTTCTTAGGTTTGAAAAACTCGTCTGCTCAACAACTTAAGTAACGCAATGGTTGTGGGTGAACTGTCAAAATGAAACCGATTACGATCAATTGTCAGTTTATGTGTGTTACGCAATTTCCTCGCGGTTTTCAGACTTTCAAGCTTCAGTCTGAACAGAGTATATTTCCTTTTTCAATATTCATGAGATGAAATGAATATCTTCTATATAATCTTAGGAAAGTCGGCGACATACACAAAACCGTACTTAGTTAAACATTTGAATTGAAACTTAGTCGTGTTCGCCACGGTAAATAATTGCTTCTGAACTCATTACTTAAGTTATATCTCTGACATATTTTGTACAATTGACAACTGACTGCCTCGTTGGTTTTGTGACTACAAGTATCACAGATAAGCATGGGGTTCTTGGTATGACGAGTGTTAATTGATTTGTCTATTAGAAAAACGCAGCAGCTGGAGTCTAGATCTGTGCCACATCTACTCTCTAAGTCCGTCATCGAACATACTGGCCCGTTCGAAAGTAATTGATACGTCAAAATAAGTAACAAATTAAATTTTTCGGAAGGGCCAAAACACATTGGGATAAGTCGCAGCACACCTCCGCCGCGTCATACTGACTCGTGTCATATTCCGCTAATCGCATCCAACTTGAGTAGCGGAACATTGCCAGTTGAATTGAACTACTACGGTTTCGCGGCGGAGGTGTGCTAACGGCTTTAGGGACAGCTGTCAAATCGCGTTGTCATTCATTCTTAGTTCGGGTCGCGAACTAATCTTACATTCGTAAGTGATATACCCGTAACTTCGGCCGAAACAACTGAGACTACTCCCAAAGAAAAAAACATTTAATTGAGCGATCCTATTATCGATAACGAAGGGTCTACCCTCTGGTTATCGATAATACGGTCGCTCAATTCAATGTTTTTTTTTTAACATAAACCTACATGGGCACTTATAAAAACGTCAGACGTTTCCTATAGACAAGAAGAAAGAAAGAAACTCCACATTTTTTTTTAATAATCCGTTTTTATAATGTTATTTAGGTATATATACTGTTTTAAAGCCGCCCCGCTTTAAAGCAAAGAAAAGTTATGGGACATAAGTGTAGGCCTGCCAACAAGTACCAGGTAGGCAGGTATATAGATAGAAAATGATCAACATTAGTATTATTATTATTAGTGCTGCTTGTGGTGACTGGTCATCTTGCTGACCATTGTTTTGTTTTGCTATTAGTAATTAACTGTTTATTTATTTTACTTTGATTGATGGTCTTAGTTCATCATTTGTGACTGTTACAGCTATACCTATATGTAAGCGGGCACGCCCTTTATGCTTGGAGGCTTTTATTTGGGTGTTAAGTTCGTTTTTATCTGTGTTTGAGAATAGTTTTCGGTCTTTTTCTTTTCTTTTTTTTTGTTGGTATAGTGGTGTGCTAGCTGACATATGGCTAATAATTTAATGTTTTGTGTTGCACGTAGTGTAAATTGTTTTGCATACTGTTGTATAGAATCCATTTTTTTTCTATATCTGAACAGACAGCTGTGTTGCTGGGGAGTTTGTTGGCCACTTCTTCCCAGCTAAAGAACTAGGAAGTAGTGAAGGGTGGGCGTTTTGAGGGACTGTCTTATGTAATTTTGACGTTCGAAATTGCTGATCCTCAGCCTAGTTTGAATAAATGACTTTTATTATGTTTTATTATTACATGACATTACAAGGGGAGGCCCGTTGGGAATTATAGCTTTCTAATACTTAGTAATAGGGTATTTTATTCTATATGAGAAAAATAAACTATAAATAAAAACAAATCAATAATATTAATATATATATATATATATATATATATATATATATATATATATATATATATATATATATATATATATATATATTAATAATATTATTATTTTTATTAATATTGTCTCAATAATATTACTGAGATAGTTTAGGCAAAACGCAGTCGGAAAATGTTAGTTTTAATTCATAAACAAACAAAATAAATTTTAAAATTTAATTCAAAGAATTCAGTATTCTAATCGGTTTTAAAACACCATCCATGCCTTCATGCCGCCATTTTATTACGTCATACGACTGTGTAAACTAAAAGTGTCAACTGTCAACTGATTGGCGTATATAGACTTTGTGATTTTATTATTTTCGTTAACAACGTAATTTAAATTTAATTAACAGCACATCAACGATAAGTGGAATAATAACTCATTTTAAATTATATACAATTATCATACAAAATATCAGTGCATTTGTTTACACAGCCAACTGACATCATGACCACAGAGCAATATGGCGTCCACTGCGTCCAGCGTTTTCGTCAAACTACGCGCGAAAGAAAATGTAAAATTTAAATGCATGTTTATGGCACTTATCAATTGAATATTTTTTTTTAGTGCTTAATAGCACTATACAATATAATAGAGACACTTTAAAAAAATATAATACCCTATTACCTATGTCCAGCAATGGACGTGCCAAAGACCTACCTACTGCTAACTATTCTGAAGTAGTTTAATGAAAATATTCGCAACCAAACTATGCAGTGAAGAGACCAAGGCACTAGTAGAAATACTTTCACCGACATTTGACGTAGTTGGTAAAGAATGTGAACTTTGTACTCTGTCTATCCCTTTGTAGGTTACATAATCAGCCTATAATGTTACCACTGCTGGGACGCAGGCCTCCTCTCGGTGAGAGGGAGTGGGCCGTAATCCACCACGCAGGCCCAATGCGGGTTGGTAGATGTCACATGTCTTCGAATGGTTGGTTCTAGGACATGCCGGTTTCCTCACGATGTTTTCCTTCACCGTTTTGAGAGCAGTGGTGATGAAATAATTTACACAAAGTAAAGCGCCTGTCTGGATTCGAACCTACGATCTACAACTTGTAAGTCGCGGCCGTTACCACTGGGCCACCACTGCTCACTAGGTTAACGGGATACAAACTCAAACTCAAAGCATTTATTTCAATGAAACCATTTACAGGCACTTTTGAATTGTCAAGGAGTCGGTCAGTTAGAAATATGAAGCTAGTTACCCATTCCAAAGCGTAATAGGTACCTATGGAGAAGAACGGGCAAGAAGCTCCATGGACACACTTTTAAATTATATTGTAACAAAAAGATTAGTATAAATAATGTTGATTTTATAACTAAATATGAGGACGATGTAAAAAAAATGCGTCCATAGTACAGAAAACAAAAAAATAAATAAAAATAATAATAAGCCGTGGCAGCTAAGCGATGAACAGTCCCAAATGACGGCGCCCGTTCACGATCATGATGCATGGATCAGCACCATTCAGCTCCACCATTTTGAAAGTCTTATTTGATAAGATAAAAAAAAATCTGCTAAAGCACCTATCCCACCGCCACCTGTCGCGATTTACGAGAAGCGAGTAGAGATAGCAATTAAAAACAAGTTTGAGAGCAACGAGCAGTGAGTGCGCGACCGCCACAAGCGATTATTAGCTGGTAAGCGTATGTACCAAGCGTGAGTGTCAGCGGTTGTTCTGCCCGCTAAGCAAGCGTCGCTGAGCGAGTACTCTCTTTAAAAGCTCTTGTTTCTGCAACAAACGAGTACTCGCCGGCGATATGAACAGTCAGCGATCCACTAACATTAACATAACATACCATTACGCCTCAATTCCTTGAAGGGTTGGGCAGAGGTGCACCTATAGTACACCCACAGTTCACCAGTTATGTTTAAGTCCCATTTAGTAGGGGGCGAGCCTATTGCCATCAACCGGACACAAATCCAGACTCCTTGCTGCTAGTCATTCGATATGAAAATTCCAATAACACTTTTGCCCGACCCGGGAACTGAACCCAGGACCTCATGCGATCCACTATTAATATAATATCTCATATACAGAATGTTTCAAAATTAATCCGACAAACTTTAAGGAGTGCTTTAGACCATAGTAAAAGTTATTCAGAACTTTTACCTATGGGACCAACTTTGAAATCCCGAATAAATACGAGTAATATACCTTAATATTATTTATATCTTATAAAATAATATCTCTTTTACTTACACGGGACCTACAATCTTTTATACTTTTATTGAGCTAGAAAATCGTTGATAGGTAGTTCTTTCCTCGTGGGACGGGTGCCTAAGAAAGCTATTGTAATGATTTGTTAACTCGAAGCATGGCACGTGAATTCCTCGAACCATTTCGAAGAATTTCCATCTCGGGGCTAAGTAATAACAGCAGCTCGGTTCGTTCGCTCAAGTTAAGCCTTGCTTGACGCGGTCGTTCCGTGGATGGGTGACTATCTTTACATACCGATATCTATTTCATATCGCATTGTTCTCACAAAAACGTTTATTATCAATTTATCACAGACAATTTAATTTATTAGACCAACGTATCATAATAAACAGAAACAGCAACCTCTTTTATGAAATTCAACGAAATGCTGGTTCTAGAAATCATAGTTGCGTTAAGTGTTTAAGAGCTCTTCAATGGAATTGGTATTTTTTTTCTATTTGCTGTAACTCTATAAGCCTACTTATTTAATCACGAAACACAGTTACGCAATAATTAAAGTCAACCCGCCCGATCTTGTTTCCCGAAAATGTTCTTTGACAAACATAAGTTGAAGAAACACTTAAAAGGACCTCGTCACCTCATGTACGATCATGAAAGGAGCTCTTAACCCCTCCGTGTCTCGAAAAGCATTTGTGGATCTTTGACCGTCGTTGCAGGTAGTCAGCAGCCCAAAGGTCTGACAAAAGTTCTTACCAAGAGGTATCCAGTAACTGGGTTGTGGAGGTCAGATAGGCTGTAGCTCCATGTAAAATACTGGTATTCAGCTACATCCAGTAAGACTGGAAGCCGACTCCAATATAGATTGGAAAAGGCTAAGCAGGTGATGAAGTAATGTTTCCAGCTTAAAATACCTCACGTTTTGATTCAAAACGAATTACATTAAAATACAACAAAACGAGTTTGCGAATAAAAGCTATTTAACGAGCAATTAATTAATGGTAATGTGTTAATTAATGGCTGTGTGTTACCATTACCGTCCATAAATTCGAGCAATTAAATTGAATTTACTATAAGCTTTGTTTTCAGTCGGAACATTTATGTTATTGTTGATTATTGTATTGTTTGTACACACATATTCCCAGATGGGTTAAGTAGAGATGTACCTGTAGTACACCCACATTTCGCCAGTTATGTTTAAGTCCCATGTAATGAGGGGAGAGAAATGGTCCAGATATCACGGCCTCGACTTACAAGTTGTAGGTTGTGAATTCGGAACCAAGTAGGCACTTTACTTTGTGTACATTATTTCATCACCATTGCTCTCAAAACGGTAAAGGAAAACCATCGTGAGAAAACCGGCATGTCCTAGAACCAAAAATGTTACGACATGTGACATCTACCAACCTGCACTGGGCCCGCGTGTTACATTACAGCTCATTCTCTTCCGCATCCTCTCCAAGAGAGGAGGCCTGTGTCCCAGCAGTGGGAACATTATAGGCTGATTATACTATGCTTTTGCATAATTTGGAGCGAGCCTATTACCATCAACTGACCACAAATCCAGACTCCGGGCTGCTACTGGGAGATTCCATGATCGATCACCATTTTATAATAATAATGGATTTTATTTTCTCTTCTACTCTTACACACGGTGTCTAATTCTCTTTTTATCTACTGTCCTATCGCAGGTATACTGCAAGAGATTTATTTAGAAATAACCATCACGTTTGTACGTATTTTTTTGTTCTTTTCAGACAAGAAGTGTTCATATGTGTGTGGTGAAGGGCGGACGTTTTTGGGGTACTGGCTTATGTAATTTTGACGTTCGAAAAGTGCTGATTTCAGCCTAGTTTGAATAAATGACTTTTGATTTGATTTGTACATGTGATAAAAAAGAATAATTTGTGCACACTACATGGAAAACGTGTCGTTTAAGCATTATTGTTATTGTCGTTATTAGGTGTGGCTATTTCAATTTGTATATAAAAATTACAACTTCCCGATATTTCACAAAGGGGTAAAAAATATGTTTCTCAGAACTCTTCAACAGCAGCATTTTTAAATTAAACCAGTTACGGGCACTTTTCAATTGTCAAGGGGTCGGTCAGTCACAAAGATGAAGCTAGTTGCCCATTCCGAAGCGTAGTAGGTTCCTATGGAGAAGAACGGGCAAGAAACTCCACGTACACATTTTAAAATCAAAATTTCTCTCAAATGCACATTTTAAAATATTTACCGAAGACTGTAGAAGAATATATGTCAAAAAGAGAAGCTGTTAACTAGCTATTTTAAAAATAATAGGTTATTTTGTTTATGTAAAAATTTGTTTTATTTATTTTACGCATGTAAAACATTCAGGAGAGCAGTGGTGGCCCAGTGGTAACGGCCGCGACTTACGAGTTGTAGTTCGTAGGTTCGAATCGAGACATGCGCTTTACTTTGTGTAAATTATTTCATCACCACTGCTCTTAAAACGGTGAAGGAAAACATCGTGAGGAAACTGGCATGTCCTAGAACCAAAAAATTTAAGACATGTGACATCTACCAACCCGCACTGGGCCCGCGTGCATAATGCAGGCTTTGAGCAGCCAGTAATGTCGATCGTAACTGAAATAAACGTTTATTGATATCTTTAGCAGATTATAATTACGACAGTATATTGACCATAAATGCTTGAAAAACAGATCAAGCGACTAACAAACGAGTTGCTCTATGTAAGAGCAATTTACCGTAAAATAGAGCTAGTGGCATCAGCAAAAGCACCGGAGCTCAGGGTCAGGCTAAGCCACCTACAATGTAGTTCTAACCTTCAATAACTCGCTATGTTTGCTGTTAACCTAGTACCTACCTAGTTAACTTAAACCGCATGTTTTGTAGTATTTGTTAGTGTTATCAATCTTACTTCAGTGTGTTCCAGAATTACTTAGGAAATGAAAGAATAACTTTAATAAGCACATATAATCTACTACAAATCATTTGAGGATATCTTTTATATAATATTGTCCGGAATGGACAGAATCACAGTCGTGCAGAACATGGTGGTTTTCTATATAATTCTAGTCACACGAAATTTAATAAAGCTTTGTTAAGTCAGGAAAATGAATTAATTGTTTATTAGCAACTTAAATGTTTGACAGTTACTGTCTTTGACAGTTTATAAAAAAAAACAATTTGATGACTTTAATTTCTGTGAATTCGTTTAAAAAAAAACATTTTTACACGTCAAACATAATCTCATTTCTGGTAGAGAATGCCTAAGGCATTAAGTCCGTCTTTGTACTTAATTGTGTGCGAGAAGTTTAAATAATATATACATAATATATGTTTTAAAACTAGATGAGTTCGGTGATCTTATTACTCTGAGAAGAAAGACCGAAACAAACTCAGAGGTCACAGTCTCTTTTAAAGTCCAAACATAATCTTGGTCAGGTACCTTAAGAGTACAATGCAGATAAATGTCTGAGATGGTATTTTGAGGAAAGAACCAAACAGATATGAGCGAACCGGTCCAGTTAGTGCACGTAGGTATTTGTCCGTAGGTAATCGTGTAGCTCAACTCAGAACTTAAGGAGCTCAACGGAGAACGGAACTTAAGGAGATAAACAATTAATTTAAATTATCTATAGTTATTTAGTTCACATTAAACCTAACTAAAGTGACGACATCTTTAAAGTAAATCATCCTCGTCAAACGCTGATTCAAATTTCGAAACAGTTCGAATTTCGAAGTGATGTACAGATTCACTTCAACTAGGCACTTACATTGTAGATTCACTTCAATAACAAGAGCTGCAGAGCACGTGAAACGTTTAAAACTCATTCTTTTAAGAATAACTGGCATGACCGCATTAACCTCCACCATGGTTGCCGTTATCATGGTAAAATATGGTAATGGAGTGAAGGAGTTAAAGCGAAACAAAATGGTGCTGCTTGTGCTATTCCGAATATGCTTGATGCCAAAACACAGTAGCTTCTTTATTTCCATACGTCTTCTTTCTTACGCTATACAATTCCTGGCTTATCGTACTACTAGATCACGATGGCTATTTATTCTCACCATCGTTCTCCTTTTCCTAATTATGTTAGTGTCAGCGCAGCATCTTCCTCTTCCATATCTACATCTCTATTATCAACAGTCATCTTAATATTTAACTCTTTTCCATTCTATCAGCCATCAGCCGTTTTTATGGTGTTCCCCTATTCGTAGATCTATATAAATTTTGTAGTATAATTTTCCCAAGTAAATTGGAGTGAGGGCAGGAGAATGATGACGATATAAATTTATAAATTAATGATGACGATATAATTTTGCAGTATGAATGTGCATTCATACTGCAAAATTTCCTCAGGAGGACAGGTCATGAGGAAGTGTACCACAAATTTATTTAGATCATATAAACCCATTCTTCTCCAATTTTCCGTACAAAGAAAGTGTCCGAAAATTCCCGACATTTTTTGATAAACCTTTTTCCAAACAGGAAACCTTATTACGCAGAAAACGCGATGTTTTTTCGTCCAGATCGATAAACCAACATATAAAAATACGACGTAATCCAATAACCTAGACCCTTAATGAAATCTATATTCAATTGTTTAAGTATTGAATTCAATAATCATAATCGTCGCTTGTTCATTGGAGAGTACAATGAATTCAATTGATCGAGTTTTCATTTGCAAATATTAACATTACTTTAACATTACTCATTGTCGCATATTACATTTTGTTTTTTTGAATGACAAAGTTTTGTTGGTTTTAGTTGATTTTGTATTCGGTTATTTGAATGGGATTTTTATTCAATTGGATTAATTGAATAAAATGAATCGTATTATATAAATCAAACAAATAAATCGTCTTACCGTTATAAAATGTTCTTTTTATATCTATCAATTGAACAAATTTTATTCAATAATTATAACCAATTTAAAATTACGTCTCGTGTAATGTACCTAAGCGTATTGTAACTCAAAATCAATAAAAAAAAACTAAAAAATAAGGCGCACCTGAGCTGCGTAAGATTTAGCAAAAACAAGATGTAATATCAGTCGTAGAACTTTACAAAAAACCAAGAAATATAATAAATCTTACCTATTTTATTTGGAACAGAGATAAACGTCTTTACTAAACTTAACACCAATAATCACGTGCAAGGTCCAGTCCACCGATTATAAAGGTAGATATATTTTTCGACAAAAATCCGATAAAATGTTGCGCGAAGTATGAAATAAAATATAAATCCATAATCTTAAAAGACTCACCTGTTGTCGGCTGACGGTCGCCCACCTGATGCCACAAACACTCTCCTTGTAATAAAAAAAAAATACGCGCGACGATTAATTAAATTTAAATCGGTCAAAAATTCCAAAAACTAAATTAAAAAGAATAATTTATTGTCTTCGTTCCAAAAATTTGAATCAACGTCAAAAGTTCATATCTGACGCGCGTTCGAAAATGGAAGTCAGTGTTCGGATTTGAAAATTATTGTCCGTTTTTATGGGTATTGTCGGAAGGAGACGTGCGCGAGCCAGGCCGCCGAGGGTTAGACTGAAATGTGGGCTGAAAACAGGGGCTGTAGCTACATGGGTCTATGAGTGGGTGTCTCTAGAGCGAGATGGGGAGATGTTGATTTTGTTCGAAAGAACGGGATGGGTAGAATGTCGTAGGGAGAGCACCGTCACGTACTAGCTCTGCTTGCAAGGAAGAATTTGGAGGCGTTCATAATTGTACCTTTGATTGAGGTTTCAAAATTTAATAAGTTGTCTTCAGTGACATTTTGTCATTTGGCATGACTGCTGCAAAATGATGAATAGTCCAGATCTTATTGGACAATAAAGATAAATAAGTCACGTTCTTTTGCTAGGCATCGCCACTAGTTTTTTAAAGTTTATTTTATCTTTTTGCGTTGCGTTTAAACGTTCTGTTATTTTTTTTTTTGCCTGCCATGTCGAAATTCTATTCTTCCATGAAAAGGTTTAGTTAGCTTCATTTCCTTAAACCAACTACGAATCTGATATTATCCTATTGTATCTACTGTTCTTTGTTACCGAGATTTTCAGTGTAATTAAGCTTTCTCAAAAATATTGTCTATTGGAGGAATTATTACGACACGAATATTATGTTACTTTAGTATTCTTGTTTCCGCGTAGTTAAAGGAATTTATAATGATGACAGACTGTTTGATCTACTTGTTATTATCAATTTTTAAGGTAGGTAAACCATTTTAATTAAGGTAAAAGAGAAAAAAAACTACGATGCTCAGTATTTGTAAAGGTCAAAAGATTTTAAAGTACTATCTCATTTGCAGTGTTAAAAATGTTTCCCTAAAAATCACTTCGGAATTCGAACGGTGTCTTGTTGTGGATCCGCGATAATTTAATTTTAAATTTTAATTAAAATGAAAATTTTTAATTTTCTAAAACAAATGTGTTCGCTTTCGAATTGTGTGACGTTCAAAGTTATATTTATAACTGTTTAACACTGTAGCGGATCTATTCTGTAAAAATCTCACCGTGTAAACTTATGTCAAATGTGCTTGAAGTGGGCTGTCAATAGTGTCAAACCCTAGGATCAAGTGGAATGGTATTTTGAGCAAAACATTCCGATTAAGCTATCTGTTTCACGAATATATTATATGTTCTAAGTATTTTTTGTTTTCTAATAAAAAAAGTTAGCCATCGTAAAGAATCCACCTAAATTCAAAAACCGAAATACACTTCGGGACACCTGAATCGAGCCACCTATCGTGTTATAGTCACAATAAGGTCTCTATCTTTTTAAATAATGATTGAATCACTCAATATCATTTCCGTTTGTCAATGTTCCAAATTTTAAATCGGAATACTAAAAAAAACAGCTTAATTGCAATAAGTTATCTTTTCGCGTTTCTCAGGGGCAAAATTAGCGTGGAACTTTTGAAGAAAACAATGCTTTACATAGAGAAAAAGTTTATCTTGTGTTACCCCCAATTGCATTTAATGGAATTAATTAATGCCACTGACTGTTGTTCAAATGTTCTTACATGCCTCCTAGGTGGCAGTTTTCAGCTCCTGAAAAGTTTCTGGAGCTGGTTGGTTACTTCGAAGATGCCTCTTCGGCTCATCTCATAAGTGCTGTATTGGATTCATATCAGGGCTTCTTGCTGGCCAATCCATAACTGTGATACTAACGTCATGCACGTATTCTCGAATAACTCTTGCAGGGTGATGCCGCTATATTGCATATGCATAAAAATGAAATCCTGGCCCACGAAATCAGTATATAGTATCACATGAGCCTCTACGCATTGGCAAATGTATCGTCACAAATGTGTGTTTGTGTTATGGTTGCTATTTAGTGGTGGCAACTGTGATACCGTCACAACCTCAAAGCCAGTTTTTCCTTCGGTGGAAATTCCGCCCCAGACTGTTCATGACCGACCGCCAAAACTCACCTTTTTTCAATGCAGCATTGTTGAAAATGTTCTCCCTGTATTCGGTAGACTTTCCTATGTACATCATTGCAATACAGTATAATCTTGGTTACATCTGTAAGAAAGAACCTGGTTCCATTGACGTAGAGTCCAATGCATGCAAGCTGTAGGTGTGCCATTTTGTGAGCTCATGTCGGTTTGGATCCATTGGCTGGCTTATAAAGTTTCAGGTCACGTTCTTTGAGTCTCTTTCTAACAGTTCAAATGCAATCAGTCAGTCCATGAAAGTCTCGAAGCTGTTCCTGGACCTGCACTAAGGTGTACGTCAGGTGACGATTACGCAGGCTGGTGGTAAAGATAAACCGATCCTGTCGTGCTGTAGTGACCCGGTTTTGTGGTCCTTCTGGACGGCACACGAAGCTGTCAGTCTTCAGACACCGAAAGTAAAGTCTTTGAACGGCAGAACGACTTATATGAAGTTATGCATAAGACTTACGTTTCGCTGACTATGCCCAGACTGAAAAAGTGCCACAGCTCGCATGGCTAGTTCCTGTCCATAATTTGACCATCAGAATAGATGAAAAAGGAAAAACAATTCTGATACTCTTTTTATTCAAAACAAAACAAATAACGAAATAACTATTGACCTATAGATGCTCTAATCAAAGCTTGTTGCTTCTTTAAGAGCGATCAAACTCCGTTTTACCTCTTTTTTCCAAATTTATGATTTCAAATTAGGAACAATGGTGATACTAAAATGATGGCCAGTACGTCATCTTCAAAACTGCATAAAACTTTTTCTCTGACGTATCATTATTTTGATGTTTTAGGCCTACACATAAAAACGCCCTGTGGCTCGATTTAGGAACCCGGGAGTGTATTTGCAAAGTTCTTTATTAGTTTTATGGTGATCGTTTAAACAATTTATTACTTACCGAAGTTATGAAAGTCGGTAATAATTACACGGATTTATAAAAGTCTTTCGATATTGCATTCTATCTAGCTGAAAATCTCACTTTTAACAAAATATATATTTTAAAATGAAATGAATGGGAGCAAAATAGGCACTGAACATAAGCGAGTTATCATCTCTTGTCCTGATCCCAATTTGTTTGGGGTCCATGAATGTCTCTTCTTCTATACGCTCTAATCATCTCAGTAGTCACCCCCTTTCTAGCCATATCATCATTCACACAGTCCATCCATCGTTTCTTCGGTCTTCCCCTACTCACAGCCATCCACATTTAGGTATACTCAAAACTTGCCTCACGACATTTCCGTCATTCCTCCGCATTACATCCCCATATCATGACAACCGATTTCTACACAACTTTTCAGTCACCGGTGTCACCTAATTTAAGCGCATGTTGAAAATATTATCAATCTTTTTATACGACTTTCTTTTTTGTTTTCTATTATTTTTATTTTTATAAATAAAGTATCATTTTTATTTCTTACTAAGTAAATAATGTAGGCGAGTAAGTCCCAATTCCTAAATCCAATTTCGAGAAAGACAACTACGCCTTAAGAAACGGCTGTCTCGAAATTCCACTGTTTCGAAGTCAAATTTATATGAAGTGAAGTTTGGAACTTATTTCATCAACTTGGAATAGAATTTCAACAATGAAAATTCTATTTGAATGTATATTACAGTCAAAACTCTCTCGACCGGTCAAAACTACTTTTGGCTGGAATCAATAAAAAAAAAAATATATATTTTATTCCGATTGGAAATAAGCCGTTTTATACTTCTTAACCTTTAAACGATAATGAAATTCCTTCGTCTACGTCAAAAATCATCTCATATCATAATTATATATGTCGGAAATACGTTAGTCACTCGTTTGACTAATCGGGACGCCAGCGCCACCAAGCGGCGCTCGACAGAGTCTACAATATAACATTTGACCGGAGATAAGCAGAGTTTGTTGGAGGCGGTCAAGGAGTGCATACGTTTAGAAACTGTCGCGCGTTCCGTATAGTTGTGTCGTGTACCTACAGTGTGTGAATAGCTAGTGTGATTATTTGATCGTAAATTATAATTTGATTTAAACTGCAAACGGTTTTTCTATTGTGCAATAACCAACACTTGCCATTGTACGCCCACAGTAGTTAAAATATGGCTGATGATAACGAGCGAGACGTACCTTATCCGTCATATATATTCAAACCTTGAAACTTCATACCTACCATATTACGAGTATATTAAATATGTGTGTACTTATCACAGTCTCAGGTATACGCGTACATATATATATATATATAATTTAGTATACAACTAATGATAAAAGCTGAAATTTGATATGGATAATATAGATTTTTATGTACTTTTTTATATAATAGTCGACCAACTTAATCTTCAGACCCAGAGTACTTGTCAAAGCGAATCAAACGAGCCCAAACTCGATAGGTTTGCGTCGTTTTATTACCGAGTTCCCATAGCCGCATTCTGGCTCCATCATCAGACCCTGAGTCTGGAGAGTCTGGTCCTAGATTATCATCTCCATCTTAAGATCAGCTCTATTTCATAACAATATTGCATTGTCAACCGATCTTGGGTCGTCAGAAGCTCGAAAGTCTGACAACCAGTCTTACCAAGGGGTATCGTGTTACCCAGTAACTGTGTTGTGGAGGTCATATAGGCAGTCGCTCCATGTAAATTCAGCTGTATCCAGTAAGACTAGAAGCCGACCCCAACATAGTTGGCAAAAGGCTAGGCAGATGATGATTACATTGTCAACCGATTTACTTAAGCATGCAACATTTCAGTTCAATCGGAAACCGGGAAGTGGGTCAAATTTAACCTGCAAGATTTGATTACAGACACCGGGACAGGTGAAACTAAATAAAAGCTTGTACAAACAAATGCAGTATGAAACTGTCAAGCGATATGCAGAAAATATCGTACTGATGATCGTCAGTTCATTTACATATCGCCGGTCTCAAACTATAGGGGTGTATGTGCAAAAATACGATTTTTCATTTTTGATGAATCAAAATCAAAAGTCATTAAAGTCTAGTTGATGTAACTGGTGACTGAAAATCTGGCGGCTTTCTCGCGCAACGCATCAGCATTGCAATTCAGTGAGGAAATGCGGCCAGCATCCTCGGTACAATGCCCCGAGGGCCTTTTTTAGGCTTAAGAGGCCGACAACACCTAAAGCGCGGTCACTGTCGGACTGCATAGAAAAGAAAGAGAAGCGCGATGACACAACGCTGGTAATTTATTGCAAAATATGAAGCAATTATCGATTTACAAAAAGCTATAGATTGTATAAAAAAATAAAACACTATTATGCGATAAAACACTATAATACGAGTATGTTGCTTGTAGAATAATCTGTCAAAAGATCAGAATGATTGCGTGTATATTAGTATGGTTTTTAATCGTTAAAAAAAGTTTTTAGAGGTATCTTCGTGATTATTTTCTATTGTATCAAATTAGTTATATTGTATAATATGTTTTCAACACACTATCTACCTAGCATATATCCTTAATAATATCATATATTTTTCTGATTTTGTTTACTGCAGTGGATCATATTGTACTTTAAGGCATTATAAAACTTATAAAATTTGCGTTTATTTTAATTTAATTTAGTTAATGTTAATAATCATCCTATTTTGGTTATGTAAATAAATATAAAGTCATTTATTCATACTGGGCGTTCATTCGAACGTCAAAATTATAATAATAATAATATATATTATCACAGCCTATAATGTTCCCACTGCTGGGATACAGGCCTCCTCTCTTCGAGAGGGAGTGGGCCGTAATCCACCACGCGGGCCCAGTGCGGGTTGATAGATGTCACATGTCCTCGAATTTTTGGTGCTAGAACATGCCGTTTCCTCACGATGTTTTCCTTCACCGTTTTGAGAGCAGTGTTGATGAAATAATTTACACAAAGTAAAACGCCTGTCTGGATTCGAACCTACGACCTACAACTCGTAAGTCGCAGCCGTTACCACCACTGCTCGTCGAAATTACATAAGACAAAAACGCCCGCCCTTAATTGCCATTGGATTCTATTATAAGCAATACGTTACCTCATTTTTTCTTATAATTTAATTAATAAAATTACTTTTTGAATGAATTGCAAAATATTATTTATCATAAGTTAGACAGTCTGCAATTAATTTTAGGCCATATAGCCGTGTAGTAAACGTAAGAGCATTAAGTAATAGTATTGCTTATTGGGGCAGTTTGACGTGGCACAAAGACGTACGCACGTACGACTTTAAATTTTATTATGATCTAAGGGAATGCGTCACACCAACACATCAAAATATGACTACAAAAACTACTACTACTGCATTTAATGCGCGTACTCGTAATAGTAATAATTGTTTTTGTTTCATCGAAATCGGGCCAGGATTTCCAAAGTTACACCGTTGTAAAGTTTCACTGCTTTTTAAACTTTTTTTTTTAGGTGGGAAATCATCAAAAACTTCTCCCGCTCTGGTCGGAGCGGGAAGGTGTGTCAGCCTCTTACTGACTAAAACCCACCCGTATTCCTTCCGTTGCCTGTGTTGCCAGGGGCCTTGGTAACCCTTTCGAACTTCCACGCGACCCCGGCAGGCATCGGCCCTAGTGGATCTAGGGGTCCACTAGGGCCGATGCCTGCCGGGGTCGCGTGCTGACATCTCTTTGAGGCGCGCGTGGAACACAACGCGCTGTCGACCCGGGCGTGGTCCCTATCGGACGGCGAGCTACAGCTACCCATTGAACAAAATAAATTAAAAAATTCAATTCAACGTTTTCAGTTTTTCTAATCTGTAAAAAAACACCATGAAATAGTAGCCGCCATGTTATTACGTCATACCGCTATGTAAACTAAAACGTGTCAACTGTCAACTGATAGTTAGTTAATAGATTAGCGCATTTGTTTATATAGCCAAGTGACACCATGACCACAGAGCAACATGGCGTCCACTGCGTTTTCGTCAAACTACGCGCGAAATTTGAAAATGTAAAATTTAAATGCATCTTTATGGCACTTATCGGTTGAATAAAAATTTTGTGATTTTTTTTGGGGCATATTAGCACTATAGGATTTAGTTAAGACACTTTTAAAAAATGGGTGTAAGACCCTATTTTGATATCAAACTATTTATTTAAAGATTTTTTTGTTAGCCGTGGTATAACGGTTATGCTGCAGTGAGCTGCCATACGGAGTAGACGTCAATTCTAATGCGGGGATTATCTTTCATGGGTTTTCATAATAATTACTACAGTGTGCTTTTTTTTTTTTAAGGGTGGGAAATCGTCAAATAGCTTCTCCTGCTCTGGGCGGAGCGGGAGGGTGTGTCTGACTCTTACTGACTAAAACCCACCCGTATTCCTTCCTGTTGCCTGTGTTGCCAGGGGGCTCGGTGACCCATACGTACCTTCCCGAGACACAGTGTGCTGCTGCCGTGTGGATTTACACAATAATGAAGTATAGAGATAATATGCTGCGTTTGGCACTGCATATTCCCACTGCTGGGACACAGGCCTCCTCTCATCTAGAGGGAGAATCTGCCACGCGGGCCCAGTGCGGGTTGATAGATGTCACATGTCTTCGAATTTTTGGTTCTAGGACATGCCGTTTTCCTCACAATGTTTCCCTTCACCGTTTTGAGAGCAGTGGTGATGAAACTTTTTACACTAAGAAATGTGCTTGCTTAGGTTCGAACCCACGACATACTCGTATGTCGGTGCCGTTACACTGGGCCGCTGCTCTTGTTTAGTACTAACAATGATAATGCTGCTGGACATAGACAAGCATCGCCGGTTCAACCAGTTTTGTGCTTCTCGCATCCAGCGGATTCTTGCGGCCATCATCAGGTCATCGGTCCACCTTGTGGGAGGCCTTCCGACGCTACATCGTCCAGTACGTGGTTGCCTTATCATATATATAACATGGGCACGCCGCAATTATGGCGTGCCCATGGACAGTTTGTCCTATACCTATAACTCAAAACCTAGGAATACAAATAGCCCTACCGTATCATGAAACTGCCTTTATCTCAGCTTATCAATCGCCTAAACGTTTTATTAACGTTCACTCAAAAACTCTAGTTATGGATGATCTTAACACCAAACATCCCTAGTGGCACTGTTGTCAGTCCAGCATCCATTTATTTATTTATTTATTATTTAACATTTTGTAGACTTAACAGGTCAACCCAAGGTGTCTACAAACAAGTTACATTTTCGTAATAATATAATATATACACGTTACAATTTGTTGTTAATATAATATGTTACTACGAGTGTTATTGGATACTAATGCTTAACTACTAACTTATATTGAATACAGCTTAGCCTAGTTACGTCGATATCATGAGCTAATTTGTATGACAGTTTGTGAGGTGGACATTTGCTGCAGATATAATTTTGTTCAGTCCGTCAGTGAACAAATCTATATCTTGAGATAGTATGATTGAGTTGAGGAACGCAAGAGTACGTCGAGTAGTTGCATTTCTTGTGGCACGGGTGCGGGAACCAGCAACAGCCAGCAGGGGCTGCCGCCGACGCAAACCACGCTCCCCCGCACTCCACATGGCTCCCATAGGGACGTTTAGGCTTATGATTTTGTAGGTGAGTAAATGGTAATAGTGCATGATTGCGAGGAACTTTTCGACTGCTTGATACATGAATATGAATTCCTAGCTAACTCTGTCTATCAACTTTCGGAGCCTCACCAGTCTTTAATCAAACCACCTGCCTGTCTTCTTTATCGTAGGTGGTAAAGAAGACAAGCAACAGATAAGCGCTTATCATCGTCAACTACAGAAAGACGGATTGGAAAGGTTATAGATCTCATTTGAATAAGTCTATAACTTTAAATCAAACAACTTTCAACTCACCGGAGACAATACAGACCATGCCGTTGAACACTTAACCCATTCAACGATAAATGCAAGAGATAAGGCTGTCCCTAAATTGCTTAGTGATGGTGGTCACAAACCCCAGCGACGGATCAGGTCACAAATCAAAATATAAAATCGTTTTCGAAAACTAGCTTTAGAAGTATCTAATCCGTATAACCGACGTCAGCTATTCTCCCAAGTCACAACACGCAAAAATGTATCAAGTCAAAGATCCAAGCCTTAAACGGCAATGTCTGAAACAATAAATTATCTAAAATATCCAACCCTACGTCAGACTTATGGAGGGTGAGTAAGTCAATATGTATATGTTAACAAAACGTGTCAACCACCACGTTAGTTCAAAATACTTCGTCTTCGTCATCAAATACGAGTATGCATAATCCGAATAAAAATTGGATTCAGGTATGCCCCTTACAAGGTGGCAAAAGTTTAGAAGAACAATCGCTTTGAATTGAAATTGGTGACCGAATCCTACGGCAAGGTGAACTATGCTGCGGTATGGTGCCCAGGGCCTCAAGTCTGCTATTACAATAGTGTCAGAATGGTCTATCATTGATTTCATAATTGTTGATTTTGACAAGTTTGGTAATCTACTAATATAATGGCGTCATTATGACTTTCCAATGGTCAACCACTGACACTCCATTGAAAGAAATGGCATAGAATGGTAATCTCGTACATAATGACGAATGAATGACTGACGTAAGCGGTAATCTGCTAAAATTTTGACAGTTCCTTTGATCAGTGACCTACCATTAAAACGTCATTGTGCAGTCATTGCTTTTAATAACTCGATTGTCAAAAAGTGTTTGCTATCTATCGTGTTTGTGGAATACTGAATGGAGAAATGTTCACTACGAGCAAATATTCTCGAGCTAGCCAACGCAGTGGATGCTAGAGAAAGAAGATGGGCGGAATGCAAAGGACGTCGTCGAGCCCGTCGCAAGTTATACAATTATTATTATAATTATGCTTCCCACAATAATTCTGCAAGGCTGCCAAAAGAAAAGTATTGCTTACCTGTTACACTTATTTCACTCTTCTGTGATTGAATTTTCTTTAAAGTTTTACTTTTATATTCAATAAAGAACTAAAAAAAGTGCAAAAATTACAATAATGATACATTTTATAATGCATACCTAAATAATCCTGTATTTAGGTACTTACTGTGCGCCATTCTGCCGTCGTTTTATTGGGGCAGTCCACCGATATCGAATTTAAAATTTGGTCGCACTCCATCCGATATCGTTTGGATAAACTTCGCCCTTCATTGGTGCGGCTGCAGTGGCCAAGCGCCAGGGTCTTGGTGGTTTTCCAGAAAATCAATTAAAGCCGAAATTTGCTCATTTAGCACCATTTTTATTCAATGTAATAAACAAATAAAAGATATTTTAAATATATATATGTACACACGGCTACACATCAAGCTATACATTTCAAGTTTACGCTGAGCTCGCATTGTACGGAAATCCTATACAATGCGAGATCAGCTTATACTGGAAATGTATAGCTTGATGTGTAGCCGTGTGTACAAACAAAAATATAATGAAAACACTCAAATGAAAATAAGTAACTAACAAAACACCGACCGCTAGAAATAAAAACCAGCCAAGTGCGAGTCAGACTCGCGCAGGAAGGGTTCCGTACCATTATCCATAAAAACGGCAAAAAAATCATGTCTGTTGTATGGGACCCACCCTCCTTAAATATTTATTTTATTCTGTTTTTTAGTATTTGTTGTTATAGCGGCAACAGAAATTTCAACAATTTCTGTGAAAAATTCAACTAACTATCAAGGTTCATGAGATACAGCCTAGTGACAGACGGAAAGCGGAGTCTTAGTAATAGGATCCCGTTTTACCATTTGGGTTCGGAACCTTATAACAGATTAACGTCAGTAAGCAGTAATGTCACATTTGACATTGACAGATAAACAGATAAAATATTATTGAGTTGTATAGTTTCACATAAATTTAATGTTTTTGCTATTTACGAACTTCTTACTACTTCAGATTGGTTATAACACTAATAAATAATACGTAAATATATATATAAATGAAATTTGGCATGACTAAATGTTCAAATTAAGTAGTAGTTTTTCGAAAATCGTTTCTACTAACGAGTTTTATAATAATGGCAATACGACAATGTCATTCTACCACGATTCTATCACGAGACCATTGACTGACCAATGATCGACCATTATGAATTTAGCAGATTACGAACTTTTAGCAAAATGACAATGGGGTCGTGTTGGAATGACGAATTTTTAAAAAATAGCAGACTAGGGCCCCTGGAAGGGCGAGTGGACTCCTGAAGAGTGTGCTGCCTTCTTCGCCTGTAAGTAGCTGTTGGATGTCTACGTGTGTTGCTCACGGGTCCAATATGTCTAGTTTTGTGAGCAATACTAGACCTTGTGTTATGTCCAGTCTTGTGTACTAGACCCTTGTATTATGTCTAGTCTTGTGAGTAATACTAGATCTCGTGTTATGTCTAGTCTTGTGAGTAATACTAGATCTCGTGTTTTGTCTAGTCTTGTGATTAATACTAGATCTCGTGTTATGTCTAGTCTTGTGAGTAATAATAGATCTCGTGTTATGTCTAGTCTTGTGAGTAATACTAGATCTCGTGTTATGTCTAGTCTTGTGAGTAATACTAGATCTCGTGTTATGTCTAGTCTTGTGAGTAATACTAGATCTCGTGTTATGTCTAGTCTTGTGAGTAATACTAGATCTCGTGTTATGTCTAGTCTTGTGAGTAATACTAGATCTCCTGTTATGTCTAGTCTTGTGAGTAATACTAGATCTCGTGTTATGTCTAGTCTTGTGAGTAATACTAGACCTTGTGTTATGGCCGGTCTTGTGAGTAATACTAGACCTCGTGTTATGTCCAATCTTGTGAGTAATACTAGACCTTGTGTTATGTCCAATCTTGTGAGTAATACTAGACCTTGTGTTATGTCTAGTCTTGTGAGTAATAATAGATCTCGTGTTTTGTCTAGTCTTGTGATTAATACTAGATCTCGTGTTATGTCTAGTCTTGTGAGTAATACTAGATCTCGTGTTATGTCTAGTCTTGTGAGTAGTACTAGATCTCGTGTTTTGTCTAGTCTTGTGATTAATACTAGATCTCGTGTTATGTCTAGTCTTGTGAGTAATACTAGACCTCGTGTTATGTCTAATCTTGTAAGTAATACTAGATCTTGTGTTATGTCTAGTCTTGTGAGTAATATTAGATCTCGTGTTATGTCTAGTCTTGTGAGTAATACTAGATCTCGTGTTATGTCTAGTCTTGTGAGTAATATTAGACCTTGTGTTATGGCCGGTCTTGTGAGTAATACTAGACTTCGTGTTATGTCCTATCTTGTGATTAATACTAGACCTTGTGTTATGTCTAGTCTTGTGAGTAATACTAGATCTCGTGTTATGTCTAGTCTTGTGAGTAATACTAGATCTCGTGTTATGTCTAGTCTTGTGAGTAATACTAGATCTCGTGTTATGTCTAGTCTTGTGAGTAATACTAGATCTCGTGTTATGTCTAGTCTTGTGAGTAATACTAGATCTCGTGTTATGTCTAGTCTTGTGAGTAATACTAGATCTCGTGTTATGTCTAGTCTTGTGAGTAATACTAGATCTCGTGTTATGTCTAGTCTTGTGAGTAATACTAGACCTTGTGTTATGGCCGGTCTTGTGAGTAATACTAGACCTCGTGTTATGTCCAATCTTGTGATTAATACTAGACCTTGTGTTATGTCCAATCTTGTGAGTAATACTAGACCTTGTGTTATGTCTAGTTTTGTGAGTAATAATAGATCTCGTGTTTTGTCTAGTCTTGTGATTAATACTAGATCTCGTGTTATGTCTAGTCTTGTGAGTAATACTAGATCTCGTGTTATGTCTAGTCTTGTGAGTAGTACTAGATCTCGTGTTTTGTCTAGTCTTGTGATTAATACTAGATCTCGTGTTATGTCTAGTCTTGTGAGTAATACTAGACCTCGTGTTATGTCTAATCTTGTAAGTAATACTAGATCTTGTGTTATGTCTAGTCTTGTGAGTAATACTAGATCTCGTGTTATGTCTAGTCTTGTGAGTAATACTAGATCTCGTGTTATGTCTAGTCTTGTGAGTAATATTAGACCTTGTGTTATGGCCGGTCTTGTGAGTAATACTAGACTTCGTGTTATGTCCTATCTTGTGAGTAATACTAGACCTTGTGTTATGTCCAATCTTGTAATACTAAATCTCGTGTTATGTCTAGTCTTGTGAGTATTACTAGATCTTGTGTTATGTCTAGTCTTGTGAGTAATACTAGATCTCGTGTTATGTCTAGTCTTGTGATTAATACTAGATCTCGTGTTATGTCTAGTCTTGTGAGTAATACTAGATCTCGTGTTATGTCTAGTCTTGTGAGTAGTTCTAGATCTCGTGTTATGTCTAGTCTTGTGAGTAATACTAGATCTCGTGTTACGTCTAGTCTTGTGAGTAATACTAGATCTCGTGTTATGTCTAGTCTTGTGAGTAATACTAGATCTCGTGTTATGTCTAGTCTTGTGAGTAATACTAGATCTCGTGTTATGTCTAGTCTTGTGAGTAATACTAGATCTCGTGTTATGTCTAGTCTTGTGAGTAATACTAGACCTCGTGTTATGTCTAATCTTGTAAGTAATACTAGATCTTGTGTTATGTCTAGTCTTGTGAGTAATACTAGATCTCGTGTTATGTCTAGTCTTGTAAGTAATACTAGATCTCGTGTTATGTCTAGTCTTGTGAGTAATATTAGACCTTGTGTTATGGCCGGTCTTGTGAGTAATACTAGACTTCGTGTTATGTCCTATCTTGTGAGTAATACTAGACCTTGTGTTATGTCCTATCTTGTGAGTAATACTAGACCTTGTGTTATGTCCAATCTTGTAATACTAGATCTCGTGTTATGTCTAGTCTTGTGAGTATTACTAGATCTTGTGTTATGTCTAGTCTTGTGAGTAATACTAGATCTCGTGTTATGTCTAGTCTTGTGAGTAATACTAGATCTCGTGTTATGTCCAGTCTTGTGAGTAATACTAGACCTTGTGTTATGTCCAATCTTGTGAGTAATACTAGACCTTTTTTTTTTGGGTGGGAAATCATCAAATAACTTCTCCCGCTATGGGCGGAGCGGGAGGGTGTGTCAGACTCTCCTCAGTCCTCCGGGCGATCCACACAGTGGTGACACCCGGACGTTTCCTCCCGCCTTATCCGACACAGGAAACTCCCGAAACTGCCGTGTCCGGTGAGGACCTGCGTCAGGCGGAAGGTGAGGACGCCGTGGCGCCTCTCTAGCCACTCCTCAAAGAGGGGACTTATCGCCGCAATCGTGGTGGTCCCAGCACTGGGTTGCGACAACCGTACTTTCCAGGACGCCATGAGATCCCGCCGGAGCTCCGTCCGCTGTACCGCGATTTCTCGGCAGCGCTCACAGGAGACCGTGCGGTATCCCCGGACCATCCGGATGGCCATGACCCTTTGGGCCGCGCTCAACCGGCGGGCTGGCCGCAGCGCCAGAGAGCGCGCCCATACAGGAGCCTCGTAGAGGGCCATGGACCGCTCGACCCCCGCGTAGAGCCTCCGGCAGGAGGCGTTTGGACCCCCTAGATTGGGCAGGAGCCGCTTCAATGCAGCGCCCGCCCGCTCCAGTTTGGTAGCCAAACGTCGGGAATGCTCAACGAAGTTCCACCGGCTGTCGAGGACGAGTCCCAGGTACTTCATCGTCGATTCGACGCCGATGGAAACCCCTCCTACCGATATTTGGGACCCCAACGGTGGCGCGTTCCGAGGACCATGAAAACACATGGCCTCGGACTTGTGCAGAGCCACCTCGAGTCCCAATTGCCGGATCCTTTCGACGATTGTCGCAACCCCGCGTGCCGCTTCTTTGGCCGCCGCCTGGTGTGACCTCCCCTGCGCCAGGACCAACGTGTCGTCAGCGTAGCACACTACGCTGACGCCGCAAGGAGGTTGACGCGCAGCACCCAGTCGTATCCGATGTCCCACAGATGCGGCCCCAGCGACCGATCCCTGTGGGACTCCGCACGACATCTCTTGCCGGTTCCACACTCCCTGGTGACCGGGGTAGATGACGGCCCTGTCCGTCAAATAGGCCTCGACCACACGACAGAGGTAGGTCGGCATCCGATGGTACCGGAGTGCCTCCCTGATGCAACTCCAGGGCATGGTATTGAAGGCATTGGCGATGTCTAGAGATACCGCCAAGACGACCCCACCCTGGGCAACAGCATTCCCCGTCGTCAGGGCTCGCACGCGCATGATGGCGTCCACCGTAGAGTGCCCTCTGCGGAAACCAAACTGGCTCTCCGCCAAATCCGGCCCCACCCGCACCAGCTGGCCGACGAGGCGGTCTGCAATGACTCTTTCAAAGAGCTTGCCCACCTCGTCGAGCAGCACGATGGGCCGATAAGCGGACGGAGAGTCCGCAGGGCGCCCTGCCTTCTTTATGAGGACCAGTTTCCCCGTCTTCCAACGAAGCGGGAACTGGCCCCACTCCAAGCATGCGCTTAGGAGCCCCCTAAGTCGAGGCCCGAGAGCCTCCAAGGCAGGACCCAGGCCTTCCCAGGTAAGCCGTTGGGTCCTGGGACGGTATTTTTGGCATTAAGCCTGCGTACCGCCGCTCTCATTTCTCCCTCGGTCACCTCCGGAGCATCGTCGTCATCGGCGGTGCGGTCCGCATCGGGCACCGCAGTAGGCGGAGCCATAGGCGGGTAGGAGAACAGAGCGTTCACCACGTCCTCCACAAGCTGGGGCCGGAGACTCTGCGTCAGCTGGGGAGCCCATTGGCGGAGTTTATCCCGCACCACCTTGTACGGGCGTCCCCACGGGTCCCTGTCCAGAGTCCCCAGCGACTCCTCGCGGGCCAAACCCCTGGCCCGCAAGATCTCCGCTTGGAGGGCGGTCTTCGCCGCTCTGTACCCCTCGTACAGCTCCGCCTGAATGGCTTCCGTATCCGGAGGTTTGATACGGAGCCTGCGGTGCCTGGTATACCGGCGACGCGCAGTACGCAGTGCGCAGAGCCGTCAGCTTCTGCGACCACCAGTACACCTGGCGCGAGGCACGTCCAGGCTGGACCCGGGGCATTGCCACGTCACATATGTCGGACATGGCCTCCCGGAACCACTCCATGATGTCGGCAGGCCTGTCCGGTGGTGACACCCAGGCCTGCACGATCGAGGCTTCCAGGAGGAGCTCCCGGTCCAGCTGCTTCAGCGCCCACCGTGGACCACTCGGGGCCCGTCGGACCGGTGCGTCCGAGGTCTACCGATGATCGGAATAGGTCTCCACCCCCTCCATGACGTGCCAGTCAACTACACGCAGCGACAGAGCGGGGCTGGCGAACGAGATGTCCACCACTGATTCACCCCGCATCCACACACACGTGGGGACAGAACCCCGGTTTAGGACGACCAGGCCTGTCTCCAGAGCCCAGTCCTCCACCATCCTGCCCCGTGTGTTCGTTAACCGGGAACCCCAAGCCAAATTCTTGGCATTGAAGTCCCCGAGGACGAACACGGGGAGGGAACCAAACCCGACGACGAAGTCTCTCAACTCCGCAAGACCTTGTGTTATGTCTAGTCTTGTGAGTAATACTAGATCTCGTGTTATGTCTAGTCTTGTGAGTAATACTAGATCTCGTGTTATGTCTAGTCTTGTGAGTAATACTAGATCTCGTGTTTTGTCTAGTCTTGTGATTAATACTAGATCTCGTGTTATGTCTAGTCTTGTGAGTAATACTAGATCGTGTGTTACTAGTCTTGTGAGTAATACTAGATCTCGTGTTTTGTCTAGTCTTGTGATTAATACTAGATCTCGTGTTATGTCTAGTCTTGTGTGATAGTGTCTGTTTCTTTGTAAACTGATACCGATTATAGATACACTTTTGCTCTTTTCTTGGGGTGTTATCCTTTCCTTACCCTTATACTTACTGACATTTTGTCCTTGAGCTGTGAAATTAACCATATCGAATCTTTCAGGTCCAGACCAATCAGAACTGTCTATGGCCCTAACACATGTCGATGTTGAGACGACTTCATGGAGGCAGTGCACCTAAAACTGCGATGATGAGGACTGTGCGACCATCCAGACCTGACGAGGACGCCAGGTCTGGATTCTGGTGGGCGGGTCTGGGGATTCTGGATCAGAAGAGGCCGTATAAGGAGACAACACTGATTTTGAAGTTTGGCACTGACATCTTTCACTCAACTTACGTCTTAAAGCTGTCAACCAAGGCTTTATGGACATCACGTCGCATATTGTGCGGACACTTTAGCTCGAGACAGCAGCGTTAACGGTCGCACTACTGCGGTGTCGTTATATTTAGTTATCACTTGTTCATATTTTTATATTATTGTGTGCTCTTAACAGAGAACAAAAAAAAGAAAAATCATAATATTTTATTTCAGATAAACCTACATGGACACTTATGAAACGTCAGAAGCTATGTGCACGGATCCAATTGGTCGGTTCCTATGGAGAAGAGCCGGCAAGAAACTCCATGGTTACTCTTTTAAAAAAAAAATAGCTTTTACAATGTGTAGAAGGTTGGAAGATAGTCAATGATACTGCTGTGTTTAAGGTAAAAATAAATGTATTTAACGGACGAAAGGTTATAATATAAAGGAGCGAGGGAGCACACGCGATGACCGCTAGTCATGTACTAATTGCTCAATTAATATTTATTAATTAAGTTACGTAAAAATGCTTAGTCGTCGGTAGTGTATGGTTTCACCGTACATGCTCCCGGGCCAAAAAGGTTACACATCTTCTAATCTAAAGCGACATGTTTTAGGCATAGGTGACGTAGATATGTCTCGTGTAGGGTTAGTGTCCTCACTAGTTGTAATCACTTCACTGGGCTGACGGTCAGCCGTGCTCTGCTTTCGCGAAAACACAACACTATTTGACACACTTTGTGATAGCTTCACTGATGAAAATGTACGGCACCTTCTCCACAAGAAGTATGACGCTAATAAAACGGCTACACTCAGCATGCCGTAACAGATTATATACTGGTGAATGTCATGTGTAGACAGAGAGTACTCTGGTAGGTTAGTATTGGCAGACTTCAATTGTTCTATTCGTTCTCCCAGATCCTCTAATGTGCTGTTCAGTGGATCTTCATATGCGGTGTAGTGAGATAATGATATATTAACTATATGATTTAATTCTGCTATCTGAGGGGTCGGAAATTCAGAGTTTGATTTAATTGAATTTGCTGATAGGGCATGAGAATACAAAGTAAAATCTTTACTTTTTATTACGCATTTCGAACCTAGGTCAATAATTCCGACTCCAGTCATCTGTTTAAAAGAAACTTGATCTTGACATATAATCCTCACTGAGTAGGTATTGCAGCAAAAATACATGTACCTCGACGGATCATTTAGTTCGAGGCAGCTGTCTTGGCAAGGGGATTTGATTACAACGCATTGTTTTAATTTGTTATCCAGTTTGCAGAATTTTTCATCGATACTTAAATGATTAATTGGTTTGTTAGCTTGGCACAAATATGAATGATCATTATGCCAGCATGATTGGAGCTCCATAAGCGACATTGTGAAAAAAGCATCCTTTTTCAAGCTAATAGCCACGAATTCCGCAATAGGTAGTACGCTAATCATATTATCATTTTGAACCTGTTGAGGAACTGGTATGGTTTTATAAATCTTATAGCTGTCTCTGCTGGTCAATGGAAAGGTAATCTCGAATATGAAGTATTCTTCCATCATTCTCGCTTTAACCTTCAGCATACTGTAAACATGTTTTAGGTCAGACTGTAGGTTGTCCACGGGCAGTGTAGTATCTTTTGTTAGTTGTCCAGAAATGAACTGTAACTCATTCTTTAACTGATCTGGAGTTAACAGGTGAGCGTTGAATTTCCCGTGGTAAATATCCGTGATGATATCTAACAGAGTATCCTGAATCCTTTTGAGGTTTTGAAGCAAGTTGATAGTTGTGACTGCTGACAGGGCAAAATCTTGCGTTTTAGCTAAACCTTCAACCTCTTGCTTAATAGCAAAGGCAGCATTATCCAATTGATTCAAGTGTTTGTTTATTGTTTTATGTTGTAATTGGATAGTTTGCTCGGTTCTTTTTAATACATTGTATTCAGCCTCAATGATGGAGGTCTGATTTCTTAACAAGTTATCAAGATGCCGCTCGTTTTGTTTTACAAGCTGTATATCTTTTTTGTACTGTTCAGCGAATCGTTCGTCTAATACTCCGAACAAGCTATTGGCCACGTAACCGATACCGTTAATGAGTCCGCGACGCTGTCTGGTGTGCACATCAAAGTGCTGCTTAATCATAAGTTGATTATAGTGCTGTATTTCTTTGAAGTCGTGATTTAATTGAAGCGTTATCATATTACAATGACTCTTATCGTTTAGTGATGCACAGAGCCTTTGTAAATAGTCCAAGAACTTTGTGGCGGCAGTATTCCCTTCCCAATAAGGACTCATATCATAGTAAACAATTAGGTTCCATTTGTCTCGAATAACTTGCATGTTGTCTAGTGACTCGAAATACAGCGAATTGTTGCTAGGCAACGCTGATATGTTAAAAGCTGCGTGAGACGATGTTATCAATGAAATAAAAAAGATTAATGACATTGCTAACGATACAAAGTTAGATTTGATTTTGCTGCTTCTAATCCGCACGTCAGGCTCTTTTGAGGTGACGTTATTTGCTTGACTAACATTTTTATCTACCGTATTACTTGAAGCAGTTGGTATGGGCAAGATTGACAGTTTCACAGCCGGCCTTTTAATTATTCCGCTTTTTGTTTTTAGAGTTACTACCCGAACTAATCCATCTTGACCTGGATGAGTTTCTATTACTCTGCCCAGCATCCATTTTCCAGGCGGCAGATTGTCGTCCTGGATCGTCACTAAATCATCTATGGTAATATTCTTTTCAATGCTTCGCCATTTGCTTCTTACGGATAACTGAGTTAGATACTCCGCTCTCCATTTCTTCCATAAGTCGTTTACTATTTTCGCTGATAAATACCATCTAGTTCGAGCATCTGTTTCAGTTTCAAATCGGAGTTCCGCACCTTCCTGTCAAGAAGTGTCCCGGAGTCAGGACATTCAAATCTTCGATATCTTCCGATAAGGCACATAAAGGCCTAGAGTTTAAACAAGCCTCCACCTGTGCTAAAATAGTGCTGAACTCTTCGAAGGTCAACTTTTGTTCTCCTATTACTCGCTTGAGGTGATGTTTTAAGCTTCTAATGGCTCGCTCCCATAGACCCCCGGCACTAGGCCAAGATGGGGCATTGAAGTGCCATTCTATATTTAAATCTGCTAGCTCCGCAAAAAATATACGATCATATACATTTTCGAAATCGTGATAGCTTTCCTGTAGCATTCTGTTAGCGCCCACAAAATTCGTCCCGTTATCGCTGTAAAGATGTCGAGGCGCTCCTCTTCTGGCTGCCATTCTTCGTAACGCTGCTAAGAACCCGGAACTGCTTAAGTCGGATACAAGCTCTAAATGGACAGCTTTGGTCGCTAGACAAATAAACAAGGCAATATAGTGGTCTTAATTCCACGTCCCTTGTTACTTTTAACATCTACAAACCCTGTATAATCGACTCCAGTGTGATAGAATGGTGGGGCGGGGTTGCTTCTGGCTACGGGTAACTCTCCCATCAATTGATGCTGTATTTTGGGCTCATGTTTTCTACAGGTAACGCAGTTTCTCACTTCTTTCCTTACAGCTTTATTACCAGCGATAATCCAGAATCTCTGTCTAAGATTAAATAAAGTTAATCGCGGTCCACCATGAAAGGTGAGCTGATGAGCTTGTTGAATTACTAGAGAAGTAAGCAGACTGTTATGAGGCAATATAGCAGGATGCTTCATTTCTATACTCATGTTTGCTTTGCTCAACCGGCCTTTAACTCGTAAAATCCCCTCGTTATCAATAAAAGGATTAAGCTTTAATAGATTACTTCTGCTACTTAGTTTACTATGTTTCCGTAATGACAATATTTCCGCTGGAAATTCAGTTCGTTGTACGTATTTTATAATGAGTAATTTTGATTTTCTCAATTCATTTAAGGTAAGAAATTCGGGTAAGTTACTATGCTTGCTTGAAACGGCTGCATTTTTGTTAAATTTTATGGTTTTGATTGCTCGCAAAAGCCATGCTACTATTTTAGTTATTTTGTTGAGTGAGCTGAACTTAAGTAACATATGCAATATGATGCTGTCCTTGCTATCATTTTGGACAGCATTTGCTTTGCTTGCTGCTGATTTTCCTTTGATTTCTTGATCAGTGGTAAAAATGATTTGCTTAGCTTCAAGTTTTTCGTCAAACGATTTCAAGAACTGCGGTCCTTGCCACCACAGCGTTTGATTCTTCAATTGTGAGGCTGAGATGCCTCTACTGGCTGCATCTGCTGGATTATCCTCAGACTTAACGTAGCGCCAGCAGTTTGGTTTCATTATTGTTGTTATGATTTTTGTCCTATTTGCAACAAAGGGTTTCCATCGGCTGGATTCTCCTTGCAGCCACCCTAGGACTACCATGGAATCCGTCCATCCGTAAATCCTAATATCTAACTCACTATAACAACTAATAATTTTCTTCATTAACTTCGCTAACAAATACGCACCACTTAATTCTAATCTCGGTAAAGATATGCTTTTAGAAACGGGCACTAATCGAGCCTTAGCAACAACTAGTACTACCGAAGTTTCATTTTCTTTCCGTAGTCGTGCGTAAATTACTGCTGCGTAGGCCTTAGTAGATGCGTCACAATAACCATGCAGTTCTATGACGTCATTAGGTTGATACCCTACCCAGCGCGGTATTTTGCATTGATTTAAGTGTTCCATGTCCGCTTTAATCGCTACCCATTCTTCTTTGATGTTTCCAGGAACTTCTTCATCCCAATGCATTTTATTTAACCATAGCTTTTGGAATATCAGCTTTAGCTTTGTTGTGAGTGGTGACAACCATCCCAACGGGTCGAATACTTTTGATATTTCCGATAAAAGTAGTCGTTTAGTTACTTTTGCATTTGGTTTAGCTATATTGTATTTGAAAGTAAACATGTCATCACAAGAATTCCAACGAAGACCTAATGTTTTAGATGTACTTTCTGATTTAAAATTAAAAATGATTTCGCCATTACTGCTGCTGCTTTTTTCTATATTTTGAAGGAGTTCTGAATGATTTGCGGACCATTTTCTTAGCGTAAAACCTCCTGTTTTCAATAATCTGTTGAGATCATCGATAAGCTGCTTTCCTTTTTCGATGGAGTGTGACCCATGGACCAGGTCATCCATATAAAATGACTCCTCTAGTATCTTGGCCGCTTCCGGAAAGTTTCTTCGTTCATCCGAGGCTAGACGTTTCAGAGTCATCATTGCTAGAAATGGTGCTGATTTAGTTCCGTAGGTGACAGTGGTAAGGTTGAACGTTTGTAAAGGTTGGTCTGATGCATACCTCCAAACGATTTGCTGATATTGCTGATCTTCTTCACTCACCAATATCTGCCTGTACATCTTCTCGATATCCGATGTATACGCAAAACGATATTGCCGCCACTTCAAAATCAGTTCTTGTAGATCCTGTTGTAAATTTGGGCCTTTATACATCAGGTCATTCACACTATATCCGCTTGACGTCCTTGCTGACGCGTTGAACACTACCCGTAGCTTCGTAGTTGCTGATTCTGCTCGTTGTACGGAATGGTGCGGTAAGTAACATGATAGCGCTACTTTGTTATTTTTGCTGTTACTAGGTACCATATGTCCTAAGGCAGTGTACTCACTAATGAATGCTTTGTATTGTTCTGCTAAAATGGGTTGTTTGCTAAATTTACGTTCCATATTTTGGAACTGAGCTATGGCCATCTCTTTTGATGAACCTAGTTTTTCATTTATATCTGCTTTTAGTGGCAATCTTACTTCGTACCGCCCGTCTTCACGACGTTTTGTTGTAGATGAATAGAAGTCGACACATTCTTGATCTTCCAAAGATAAGTTAGTATTTTCGCTTATATCCTCAATCTCCCAAAACTGCTGAATATCGTGAATATTATTCATGACGACGTTGCATTGAAGTGATGATATTTGGCCACCGCCGTATATAATCCACCCAAGCTGTGTTTCTTGTAACACAGGTTGCGATAAGCTATCTCCTTTGATCAATCCTCCTAATAATATCAAGCCATTAACTTGTGCGCTTAGTAATAAGTCCACTGGACGGCTATGATTAAAATATGGATCAGCTAATTTAAGATTTTCTATGTAGGACCACTTCGATGTATCAAAGGATGTACACGGGATGTTCTTTAGTAGGTTGCTCATGATTAGTACGTCGGTGGTAAACGAATACTCGTTATGTGTAGAGAAACAGTTTAGTTTGACCACACCATTACAGTTGTTTTCGACTTCCCCTACTCCGAATATCAATCCGTTGAATTTAGATCTTCGTAATCCTAACTTCTTCGCTGCACTTTCTCTTATCAGGGAAACTTGCGATCCAGGGTCAATTAGAGCCCTTAAGATATGATGAGATCCATCAATCGCTTCAACCTCAATCAAGGCTGTAGCTAACAAAACTTCATTCGTTCCTGGATCATTTTGTGACACATGTGCAGTTATTGCGACATTGTCTTGCGGATTTCGGTCAGCTGTTGTTGTTGCAACGCTATTCGATTGCGATATATTTTTTGAGCAGGCGTCATGTAAAACGGAGTGGTGATTTCCGTCACATATGCGACATCGCCTAACGGAAATGCATTGCTTGCCATTATGGTCAAATAAACAATTTTGGCATAATTTCAGTTTTGCGGCTGTTTTCAATTTCGCTTCATTAGGCAAATGTAAGAATTTTTCGCAATTGAACATGGCATGTTGTTGACCGCAAAATTGGCATTTGCTGGTTGACACGTGTAAGACTTTTGAATACGGCTTGCTAAATTTACTGGCAAAGTAGTGTCGTCGTGATTTTTGATTTTCAGGAAGATCGTTATTTGTTTGGTTGCTTGATTTCGATGATACTTGATCTAGCTTTCTCCGGGATGTTTCTAGACTCGTAAATTTACTTTCTAAGTAGTCCATAAAATCCTGCAAAACCGGTAGCTCTCTCGAATTTTTAAGGGAGTCTATGTAATCTCCGTAGGTTTCGCTATCAAGCTTCTGTGATAATAAATGCACGAGAAGCGGATCCCAAGTGCTGATATCAATCCCTAAGTTCCGTATGGCATGCAAGCTTTCTAGCGCTACGTCATGCAGTTTTTTAATATGACCTACCGTTTGGTGTTGGATACTAGATAAACCTAGCATAGTATTTATTATTGATGTAAAGATGAGTTTTTTATTGTTATACCGATGATTTAAGATTTCCCAACAGGTATCATAGTTACTGGAACTTATGGGAAGATGCTGAATGAGTCTTTCTGCTTCTCCCTTGACCTTACCTTTCAAAAATTGCATTTTTTGCGCTTGCGACAAGGTAGGGTTGTTGTGAATAGCTTCAGTAAAGAGGTCCTTGAATGAAGTCCATTGCTGATAATTTCCCGAAAATACAGGTATATCCATTTTCGGTGTGGAATGCTCTCTATGTGATACACTCCAAAGCTTTTTGTTGATCATTTTCTTCAAATGAATATATGATCGCTCATGCTGTGTATAAACTGCCTCGTAATCATCGTCCTCTCCACCTATTTCGCTATCAATCTCCCAATGAAGAGAGTCAATTTGTGACCAGCGAGCTTGTAGAGTTCTTAATGCATCCTCCATTTCCCATTTTTCTGACATAGAGTCTATGTCGATAAAACCCGCTGATCTCTTGAATGCTTTGAAATTCGCTGCTTGTTTACGAATCATGTCGTCTAATTTGCTAGTTGAGCCTCTTGATTCAATGCTACGTAAAATGCTGACTTTTCTTGGCTGTTCATAACCCGATGGCCCTGCTTCTTCTTCGGCTTCTTTTTGCTCCTCTTGTATCGCTTGAGTACTCCTAACGGTTCTCAAGGGCGTTAGCTTGCTGGACATCTGCAGGCGTTGTTCGCTGATTAGAGATTTGGCGGCTGTATAATGCTTGCTAACCTTTTCATGCTCAGAGTTTATGAAATACGTATGATCTTGGACCCCATATTCACATATAGCTAAGTGATTATTCTGATAATCTGACCAATACTTCTCTAACATCTCTAATCGCCTTTTGAAATAGTCATCAGATTTCCTATCGGCGCTATCCTTTTTTATATTTATCGGTATTTTCCGGATTAACTCGCTAAGTTCAAGTTGCTGATAGTAAAGATCCTCCATTTTGCTGCTAGCTAGATTTTGAAGTAAAAAAAGGAAAGATCTTACTTGAAAAATACTGGCTTTTCACTGCCGCTGATTTGCTGTTGTCGCACTCCGAATGCTGTTGCTGTTGCTCTGCTATAACTGGACACTGTTGTCCTGCTGCTGTAGATACCGAGCGCTGCTGTTGTAAATACCGATTTGCTGTTTGCTATTCCGGATGCTGATTGCTTCGTGCTTGAAGCGCTGATGTTCCGTTGCTCGGGATGCTCAGGAAAGTTGCTCGTGTTTACTAGTATTGCAACTTCACCCTTTGCTGCTATAGGGTTATGCTACAAATACTTTGCTTAAGTTCCGTGGTTGCGAAGCTATGTCCACAGTTTACACGTATCACTGTAATCCGATATGCTGATATACGACCGAGATCACTCACAAGATTTTAAATACACGTAACTCCCCAAAGAAAAACGAATACTAAAACTCGAGAGGTCCCGCCCGATAGCTCGAAGGACCATGTAGAAGGTTGGAAGATAGTCAATGATACTGCTGTGTTTAAGGTAAAAATAAATGTATTTAACGGACCAAAGGTTATAATATAAAGGAGCGAGGGAGCACACGCGATGACCGCTAGTCATGTACTAATTGCTCAATTAATATTTATTAATTAAGTTACGTAAAAATGCTTAGTCGTCGGTAGTGTATGGTTTCACCGTACACAATGTTTTCAAATTACAGTGTTAATAATAGGTATGGAAGTACAGAGAGTGGGACAGTGTAGGCCTGTCAAGAAGTACCAGGTACTTAACCAAATTACAAAAGAATCTATATAAAAGATAAACAAACTAATAAAAATAAAAAACTACTTAAACCAAATACATGTTTGCCATTACAACTGTAAAAGGTCTTAATTAATATCCTGTCCACAAAAGCCACTAAAAAATAATAAAAAAAAATCTTTAAATAAATAGTTTGATATCAAAATAGGGTCTTACACCCATTTTTAAAAGTGTCTTAACTAAATCCTATAGTGCTAATATGCCCCAAAAAAAAATCACAAAATTTTTATTCAACCGATAAGTGCCATTAACATGCATTTAAATTTTACATTTTCAAATTTCGCGCGTAGTTTGACGAAAACGCTGGACGCAGTGGACGCCATGTTGCTCTGTGGTCATGGTGTCACTTGGCTATGTAAACAAATGCGCTAATCTATTAACTAACTATCAGTTGACAGTTGACACGTTTTAGTTTACATAGCAGTATAACGTAATAACATGGCGGCTACTATTTCATGGTGTTTTTATCAGATTAGAAAAACTGAAAACGTTGAATTGAATTTTTTAATTTATTTTTTTATTTTATGAACTAAAAGTAACATTTTCCGACTCCTTTTTGCCTAAACTATCTCAATAATCTATTTATAGATTTTTTCTCGTATATAGTAAAATAGGTATTATCTATTTATATATATTTGTAGGTATATTCGACAATACAAAATAGTATACCGTTAAAAGGTAAGTAACTAGACTAAGTAAATATAAGGTAATAATCAGCTTTTTTTTCTTGACATGAAATTGAAAAATCAGAGGGTATTTTGCCGACCTACCTCAGTCGTGTGGTCAGGGCCTATCTGAAGGACAGGGCCGTCATCTATCTCGGTCACCAGGGGGTGTGGAACCGGCAAGAGACGTCGTGCAGTGTCCCACAGGGATCGGTCCTGGGGCCGCATCTGTGGGACATCGGATACGACTGGGTGCTGCACGCCGACCTCCCCTAGCGGCGTCAGCGTAGTGTGCTACGCTAACAATACGTTGGTCCTGGCGTAGGGGAGGTCACACCAGGCGGCGGCTGAAGTAGCGACACGCGGGGTTGCGACAGGTTCCTGTGTTCCAGGGAGGTTCCTGTGTCGGATAAGGCGGGAAAAAACGCCCGGGTGTCACCACTTTGTGGATCGCCTGGACACGATGTAGCATACGGTGGAGGTCTGCCCGGCTTGGGCAGAGCACCGCCGAGTGCGTCCTCGTGGAGGCGATCGGCTCTCGCGTCCGGCCCTGGTCCAGGCCATGGTACGGAGCGAGACGGCATGGGCAGCCATCACCTCCTTCTGCGAAGCAGTAATGCTCGCGAAGAAGGAGGCGGGACGGGTGAGGGAGAGGTAAATTTCGCGCCCTCATGCCCTTAGCTGCCGCAGAAGTTGCCCCACGCGTCGGGAATCTCAGGTGGGTTTCCAGCCACCGGGCGCGGGCTTGCGGTGAGCAATGGGTAGCTCGCCGTCCGATAAGAACCAGGCCCGGGTCAACGGCGCGTTGTGTTCGACGCACGCCTCAAAGCGATGTCGGCATAAGTGTAGGGGTCCACTAGGGCCGATGACTGCCGGGGTCGCGGGAAAGACCGAAAGGGTTACCAAGGCCCCTGGCAACACAGGCAACGGAAGGAACATGGATGGGTTTTAGTCAGTAAGAGTCGGACACACCCTCTAGCTCCGCCCAGTGCGAGAGAAATTATTTGATAATTTCTACCCAAAAAAAAATGAGGAAATTTTGAAAAATGTGTTTATTTTTTCATAAAACGGAGAATTTAAACTATTTAGAGACGCCGAGTAGAAGTTTGTGTTTTTAATTAAAAAAATATTACGCTGGAAAAAGGACGTACAGATATCGTGCATATAAACATCCCTGTTTATATGCACGATATCTGTACGTGAAGACATCCAGTCGCGCTATCTACTCAGACACCGATCTAGGCTAAACATACCAAGTTCTCGACTAAAAATGCACTCAAAAAGTCCCTATGTAATGTCCATTAAAGTATATAATAAACTACCCGGATCAATAAAAAACGAAGAAAAAACTCACACATTTCTAAAAAAACTAAGAGATTTTTTGTTAAAGAAAAGCTACTACTCATTAAATGAATATTTAAGTGATATGACATATAAAGTCATAATTTTAGTAGTCAAAATTAAATATTTATATTATATTTATTAATTATTACAAGATCTCCCAATAGATACCTATTTATATTCTATATTATAAATACCTACTATTAGTTTATCTTAGAAATTACCTACCTACTGTATAATAATTATAATTTACAAGTGCTTCCTCTCTCCTAACTCACTTATTTGCTGTGCCCGACAGGGTCCATGTGATCTAATTTTAAGTTTTACCACCTAAGTACTACACGTGGAATGCAATAAAGTATTGAGTATTGAAGATAAATCATAGGTTCCGTCATTTCTGGAACATTCCGGTTTTTCCTCGCTCAGCCCCAGGCAAGCTACATTAGTCGCTGCTCAGACGCCATATTGAAAGGTTGTGTCTATTTTGCCTCAGCATTTCATGTTATTTTATCCAGATCAAGGTATTATTGATCTCATGTTATTGTTACCAATTGCACACGAATCATCAATGTTACGATAAATCTCATTCAAACAGGTACTTGAGTTGAGCGTGTCCCAAAAAGTACCTGTCTCTTACAAATATACCTTGATCCCTACTCTACCCTAGACACTGTTGATGTGTGTAACTGCTGGAGTAAAGATAAGGAGAAATTCGTTTCTAAGTTGCTTGATTGTCGACAACACCTAAAGCGCAGTCACTGTCGGATTGCATAAAAAAGAAAGAGAAGCGCGATGACACAACACTGGTAAATTATTGCAAAATTTGAACCGATTATCGATTTACAAAAAAGATATAGATTGCATAAAAAAATAAAACACTAATAGTGTTTTATTTTTTTTTGCTAAATGTTGCGTGTAGAATAATCTGACAAAAAATCAGAATGATTGCATATACATATACTCGTAAGTATGGTTTTTAATCGTTAAAAGAAATTTTTAGAGGTATTTTTGTGTTTTTTTTTTCTATCGTATCAAATTAGTTATATTATGTTTTCAACACACTATCTACCTAGCATATATCCTTAAGAATATCATATATTTTTCTGATTTTGTTTATTGCAGTGGATCACATAGTTTAAGGCATTATAAAACTTATAACGTTTGCGTTTAGGTCCTGTAGTCCCCTTCAGATATAAGGTTTTCAATGTCTACCAACTTAATGTTTACCTACCTGTTGAAGTTCGTTTTTATCAAATTATAGTTATTGCCGAGTTAAGGCTCCTACATACTGGCGCGACTTGTCGCGCGACGCGTCGCGACACAAAGGCACCACTTGTAGCGCTACACGCGGTGTCTTTGTGTCGCATCGCGTCGCGCGACAAGTCGCTCCAGTATGTAGGAGCCTTTAAAGTAAGATTTTCGACAATTTCAAATAATTTACGTTCAGAAAAGCTTACGTCATTTTATTAAGATCATTGGATTTCTAGAGGTTTACATTACTACCAATTTTCTAGCTATTGTATTATAAACATGCTTACACCCCGTTCCGAACAGAAAATTAAAATAAAATTATTACAACCTTTTTGAGGTCAACAAATTTGATATCATTTTCGGATTCAGTATGTACAAACATCATGTCAAGTTATGACATTTTTGTGGTCTGTAATTTTTGTAGACAAAGGACGTAACTCGAAAATACCCTATTTCTAACAATAAGAATTTATTGGTTTGTAGAAAATTTAATACGGATTTATATTTTATAGCTATAGTTTAAAAATCACGTTCACAGGACATACCGTTAAAAAGATATGATCAAATTTCCCCTTTTTTTCTGTTTTTTGGCTCTGGTGTATAGTTAGGTTTGCCAGAGTTACGCTCTAATTTACATTATAATGTCAAAAAAATATATTATGTCAAGGAATTACTTAGGTATAAAAAAACATCGTAATTTGTGAGCAGTTAATAGAGATAATAATTAATAGTTAATACATTCGACGACGCGACGGAAAACAAAGCAAGGGCCTTACCTTACTTTTTACATTCATTAACATTTACATATTTATGCCATTTATGAGCTACCAGGAAAGCCACATGTGCAGAAGGAATTATTGCCAAACTTCCTTGTCTTCAACGTAGTCTTTAATCTTATAATATGCGTTTTTGAAAAGGATACGTTTGATGTGGGTTTTGAACTTTCCATCGCTAAGTTCTGTAACCGACTTTGGCAACTTGTTATAAAAGCGGATACTGTTGATAACAAATGATTTGCTTGTTTCTGTTAATCTAAATTTGGGCATCGCAATTTCATGTTTACTACGTGTATTTATATTATGGAAATCACTTCATTCTTTGAAACGATCTAAGTTTTTGAGAACATACAAAATAATTTCTAAGATAGAAGGCAGAGATAGTACATTAATTTCTTTGAATTTGTTTCTAAGGGACATCACGATTGAACTATATAATTAGCTATTAATAAACCGTACATTTTGTAACATAAACATAATATTATGTATATTATATATTTATATATACAGGTATTGTACTCGTATAATTTAAAATTGTTTAAATCTTATTGCATAATATCTGTGTAAAACTACTGGGAGAAGAAACTGATTCCTGTAAACAGGTTTCAACCTAGCGCAGGAGTTAGGGTTTCCATATATATGTATATACAACATACTTTTATGACAATAAAATATTATTATTAAATATTAACAATATTATGCGGGTCCATACTTAGACTTGCACATAGCTGCTTGCTAAACAATGTCAAGTCAACGCAAAATTAAATAACAAAAATATGTTTAAATGTTTGTAAAGGCGACACAGCTGTAACACATAATTCACGATTTGTATAGAATAAGATCATTTGTAAACATCATTGTAACAACGTATGTGCAAATAAAGACCTTGAAAAATCAAAATCAATTAATCAATCTATCTCTTAACCTTTGGTACAGTAGGCTGCCCGTTATTGCTAACAATAACAAAATCAGTAAAAGCTGGCCTCGTATTTTATTGAAACTCCTTACTTCCGACTTTAGTCCAATTTTTTATTCAGTGGAGTAATCTGTAACATGTGCTAGCTGTCACTTTGTGTTATACTTTGAACTAGGCCATCTCAAGGCCGAAGTGCTACTACAAACGTGTAGTCCACCAACACGTGTAATACCAATATTATACTGTGTAACAATACTATATGATACATTCTTAGAAAGCTATAATATTTATTTACATAACCAAATTACAAGATGATTATTAACATTAACTAAATTAAATTAAAACCAAGTTAAGCTTAAAAAAGGCCCTCGGGGCATTGTACTGAGGAGTGGCGGCATTTCCTCGCTGAATTGCAAAGCTGATGCGTTGCGCGAGAAAGCCGCCAGCTTTTCGGTCACCAGTTACATCAACTAGACGTTTCGCGATTTCCGCAAATAACTTATGCGCACTGGGACCCCACGGACCAAGGGTCTCGACGCCAAAGGGCACAAAACTTACTTATAAACCTTTACGGATGTATAATATTTCTTATCATTTTGTTTTTCTTTGTTGAGCAGCTACAAATTAATCTAAGATTCTCTCCAAGAATAGCTAGGTCTATTTTTAGACTGATTACAGAATTTGCGTGGGACGTAACTATCTGGCGATAGAAACCGTTTTATTTCTAACTAACTGCGCCCCGCGGTTCCACCCGCATAAGTCTCGACCCCGTGGGAAGATCGGGATAAAATTATCCTATGTCCTAACACAGGTCATGTGCCAAATTTCATCCTAATCCGTTCAGCCGTTTGAAACTCACTTTCGCATTTATAATATTAGTTAGGAGAAACGTATTTTCGAAATAATGTAATTATTTGTAAAGGTTAAAACTTTTAATTAGTTTTCCTACGAAATCAGATATTTTGATTTGCAGAGTTCGGTAATTTCTTTCGAGTGGAATTTGGTTAAATATGGACTAATAAATACACGGTATTTTTTTAAACACGTCAATAATGCAGAATATTTCCGTTATTAAAATATTTTTAATTGGAGAGAATTTACAAAAAAAAAAAAATATATAATAATAGGTCATAACTGGACGGAAATTATGCGAGTTTAAATAATATCAAAGTGCTACAAACAAGGCAAATGACACTCATACATACGTGAACATGGTACGGAACTCTAAACTGGCGATTCCAAGCCACACTTGACCACTTTTTCATTTCATGGCCAAACAAATAATTCTCGAATTCACTGCAGTTCAAAATTACCGAACTATATTTGGTGGCAACTTATTTTTTTTTTGCCGTTGGTCTATGTTCGCAAGCGCTACTGTTGAGCATGAGGTCCTGGGTTTGATTCCCAAGTCGGGCACAGTGTAATTGGGTTTTTCAATCAGAAATTTCTCAGTAGCAGCCCGTAGTCAGGATTTGTGCCCGGTTGATTTTATAGAGGCATGAGGAACAGGGTGTAAAGTTCACTCATCCTCCATAGAAAAGGGAGGATCCTCCGACCAGACGGGTGTCGTGTCTGGTGGGCAACTGCCCGAAGGTTGATGTTGGGATGTTGTATATATGCTAGTTGCGCGGTAAACTCTGCTTGCGCGATGCAGGATTTTGCGTGACGTCAGTGTGCTGCTTAGTTCGCATGTGACGCAGTAGATGCCGCCACAATTTCAATGGGACTTAAACATAACTGACGAAATATGGGTGAACTATAGGTACCTACACCTCTGCCTATCCCCTCGGGGATTACAGGTGTGATGTTATGTTAATATTTTCTATACATTTTTTTGTAAACACTTTCCACCAACTGTACTTCTAAAAATACACTTTACGAATGGTCGCTCGAATTGAATGAAGGCGTAACTGCATTTCATTAATTCTTTCTTTTATGAATGGGTGGCCGGCAGCGATTACTTTTTTACTTTTTTATTCGCGATTCTTTGTGAAGCGTTCTGTGCATGGGTTTGAAATGCAGTTCGAAATTTGAAATGTAACTTTTAGTGCTTTTAGTAAAATCGGTTTTTGGTGGTGCGTAGATTTATATTTAGATTTTAGTAAAGCCTTTCATGTTTGTTTATAGTATTAAAATGATTGAGGGTTAAGCCTTTCGTTTAGTTTTGAAAATACGAGTAGCTTTCACTTTCTAAGTTTATCTTGGACATTACTGACATCTATGCCTTCTTTGTATGAGAAAGGGCCTTTGCCCTGCCAGGCCGAAATTATTATTGGGAATGAATTTCGCGCCCTCTAGCCCCTAGCCGCCGCAGGAGACGCCCTTGGCGTCGGGAATCCCGGGCGGATTTCCGGTCACCGTAGGCGCGGGCTTCCGGACGGTGAGCAATGGGTAGCTCACCGTCCGGTAAGGACCAGGCCCGGGTCGACGGCGCGTCGTATTCCACGCGCGCCTCAAAGAGATGTCGTCAGCACAATGTAGGGGTCCACTAGGGCCGATGCCTGCCCGGGTCGCGGGAAGGTACTAATGGGTCATCGAGGCCACTGGCAACACAGGCAACAGGAAGGAATACGGGTGAGTTTTAGTCAGTAAGAGTCTGACACACCCTCCCGCTCCGCCCAGAGCGGGAGAAGTTATTTGATGATTTCCCATAAAAAAAAAAGGCCGGTATTATTATGCTCTCGGAAAAGCCAGTTTTCTTAGCTTGCCGAAATAAAGGTTATTAAGTATTGCTAAATGAAAATTTTGGTAAGCTCATCAAATATTTACTTTGTTCCTGGATAATACCTAAGTAAGTAAGTATGTATTCTAATATCTTCAAAACATTTCTTCTAAGGTAGCCCCCAAAAATTTTAAGGTACAATGAGTAAAACCTGAACAGGCACAAACAAAATACACACAGTCTAAAGTCTAAATCCCAAATTCGCACATCCGGAATATAACGCGATTCATGAAAAAAGTTGGATCTCGAAACTCGGATCCAGCCGTTTCAAAATAATCTGCCTGGATTACGTAGGCGGTAATCTGAGCTACACAGCCTCTACCTACGCTAATAAAATTATTTTTCGCCTAGTTAAAACTTCGAGTAATATTTATTCTTATTCCACTTCAGTGAATTTCTTCATTAAATTGTTTGTTTATGGTCTTATGCACTTTGAGCGTGGGTGAAGTTCGTTAGTTATTTTTTTGGGGTGAACAAAAATCTGACGTCGGTCGTCGATTGGTGGCACTGAATTTTGCAGTCATGTGATTGGTAGTTCTGTTCTGTCAGTCGCCATTTTGAACTCTATCAGTATTAGAACTAAAAGTGCAAAATTCATTGCTTGTCGCTTCACGCGTCAAGTTATAATGAACGCACAGTACTTTCCTCAGTAATCATTATCATCTGCCTAGCCTTTTTCCCAACTATGTTGGGGTCGGCTTCCAGTCTTACCGGATACAGCTGAATACCAGTATTTTACATGGAGCGACTGCCTATCTGACCTCCACAACTCAGTTACTGGGTAAGACGATACCCCTTGGTAAGACTGGTTATCAGACTTTCGAGCTTCTGACGACCCGTAACGACTGTCAAAGATCTACAAATGACAGCCGGACCAACGGCTTAACGTGCTTTCCGAGGCAGGGAGGGTCTTGGTATGTAAAGATGGTCACCCATCCACGGACCAACCGCGGCAAGCGTAGTTTAACCTGATCGATTGACTCATGCGGCTATTATTACTTGGCCACAACTCCTTAGTACTTTCCTCAGTCTAATCTTTAATTAAAAAAAGTCTGATGGCAATAATAATTATCTATTGTAAGATCACGTTTGATATCTTTCTGTACATTCACTAAGTAGATCACATAAAAGATACTTTAAAATTTGAACGCCGCGCCGCACCGTTTGAATTTTAAAGTGATTTAGTGAATTTTTGATTTTGTGCCGTGAATCCGCGATGATTTACTTAAAAAAAAATGTGTTCGCTTTCGAATTGTGTGCGGCCACTTGAATGAGGTTGTAAGTGAACTTTGCAGAATAGCACTACTGATTTTTGGCAAAAAAAAAATATACCCGGTGATCTTGTTTAATATTTGCGTGATGGGTTTATTGTAAGTATAGCTACACTAAACCCATCAAGATCACACTAAAAACATCACCCAGATATTATACAAGATTACTCACATTTAGTGTTATCCAGAGGGACTCGTGGCTAAGTATAACAGCCGCACGGGTCGATCGAAGGTTAAGCTACGCTTGCTGCGGTCGGTTCATCCATCCATTACATATTGTGACCACTCCGTGCCCCGGAAAGCACGTTAAACGAGTTTCAATAAATACCTATTATTTTGATAAGTCTTAGTTATAAAAAATAAAGTTATAGTTGACGAAAGATGTTTCCTTTGCAACTTATGTTATAGTAACTCGCTAGGTTACAGGCCTAGGTTACCGGCGTAGGTTACTGGCGTAGGTTACCGGCGTAGGTTACAGGCGTAGCTTACAGGCGTAGGTTAGCGGCGTAGGTTACAGGCGTAGCTTACAGGCGTAGGTTAGCGGCGTAGGTTACTGGCGTAGGTTACAGGCGTCTTAAGTAGTGATGATTCCCTCACTCATGAGGTCCCTCGTTTGAGGTACTCATGATCGCAATTTGAAAGACTTACTCGAATTTCCACATTGAACCACCTCACCCGTTCACGCGTCTTCAAAAATTGACATTGACAATATGAAATCGTGGCGAGGGGTGAGGCGAACGAGTTCGTGACTCTCCTCTCTCGTCTACTCTGGGGTGAGGGGTGCCTTTTACCTTACGAGGTAAAATGAGGTCCTCCTCAACCTCAAATAAAATTGATGAGTTACCCATCACTAGACTCTTAAGTTTATTCTGTCAAAATTTGCACTGGTTTTTCCTAAACGATCAATTATATTGCAGAATATCAGTATACACAGAATATACTACAATACCGTTTAGGGTTAATGTTGAAGATAGAGATTGATAGATTGATTGATTGATTGATAGAGATTGTTGATGATTGAACAAAACTTTGAGCGAGTTAATTTTTTATTGCACCATAATTTTTGATTGCACTTTGTAGGATCAGTATTGCGCAAAATTGTTTAGTCCATTAATTTTTACGCGCGTGTATCCTTGTAAAAGGTAAAAATAGACTCTATTTTTAGCTTTGACAAGGACTACACGCGCGTAAAAATGATATCGCAGGTTTATAATTATTAAGGAAAGACATTGTGGGGAAGTAACACTGTGAAATATTAAATCTTCGAGAGTATTTCCAGTCGCTTCCAGCAGGCTTAGCATGACGCTTTCTATTTCTTCGAAGAATGGACATGAGTCTTTCTATACAAAGTGACATTTCGTTTCTCCATTTGTGACATCTCACCCTAGAAATCCTTCTACTATCTGTCATTTTGTCTTTCGTTTCTAACGATCTTTGTCTAGGTCCTTTTTTATGTAGAAGGACTTCTACGGTGAGATGTCAAAAATGGAGAAACGAAATGTCACTTTGTATAGAAAGAGATGTGTCTATTCTTCGAAGAAATAGAAAGCGTCATGCTAAGCCTGCTGGTGTCTCTACACTAATAACTCTTGAAACTTAGGCAAATCCAATCAGAAAATGTATAAAATCCTTTTCTTCAGATATCGCCACGTCATTTAAAAGATGTTCATGAGTATATTTCAGCCTTTTCTTATACCACTCTTTCGACCATTGACGTTTTGTTTTTTTACGTTTTGCAACAAGTAGCAACACAAATATTGGTCTGACATGCTCACGGAACACTAGGCAAGTCTTGTTCACGCGAAAACAATGACGCTTATGAGCCGTCAACCAATGTAATGCGTCAATATAATTGATCGTTTGAGTGCAAGGCTTGATTCAATATTGCACAGAGTTATTGTCTGGGTGTAGAGCCTGGCTTAAAGAGAGACAATTGGAACGAAGTGCCTTATGACACGTTATACTCTGCACACTTGGTGAATGAGAGCTAGACCGAAAAAGTGTAACGTTTTGTCCGTCACGACACTTGTTTTTAAGTGAAAACTGGTGCTTTGGGCGATTTTTGGTAGGGGAAAAACTTATGGATTCACGTCACCGACATGCTGTAGTATCAGTAAGTGTAGTTAAATTGATCACGTGAAAAGTTTAATTTTTGTATACTGTGCATTGTTTAAATTCTGTTTTAGATAGTTATTATTTTATTGAAATTCACCAATTTACATAACCAACTGCATGATCAACAGTAATACTTAACAAACAAATATTCTCAATTATACTTATCTATGTAGGTATGTAGGTATACAATTGTAAAACTACAAATTCTACAATAAATTGTTGTCTTTTTTTGTCATCGTCTATTCTACCTTAGTTTGAGGATCCGTACCATATTGCTGTCTTGTTTTTGAATACTAGTTTGACGGAAATGTTACACGTCAGTTTATTTTTCTCTCGGAGCATAAGACGCTGACAACACCTAAACCGCGGTCACTGTCAGATTGCATAGAAAAGAAAGAGAAGCGCGATGACACAACGCTTGTAATTTATTATAAAATATGAAGCAATTATCTATTTACTCAAAATTGAGTTGAGTAATCGAAAATAAAAAACAACCAAGTTCTGCATTCAAATTTTAATAAGACGTTCTTGTTATTAATTAAATACGTAACGTATGTTAATATTTAATACATATATTTTGGATTAGAACTCAAGTTAAGAGGTTAGTTTAACGTTAGTTTGTATCGAGATTTTTTTTCAAAACGTGTTTTGGTAACAACCAAATTCTGGGAAATATGTTCAAAATTAACATATACTTTTTCCGCTACCACAAACTGTACGGATTTAGCAATTTTTTTTCTTAAGAGAAGCCTATTTCGGTCAATTGGGTCTTGTCAGCGCCTTAATGGATGGCGATGGAAGATTTTTCGATCTAATACACCTAAACTACATTTTTTTTTTGTTATAATATTATGATCATCTAATAGGATCTTTACTAGAATTTAATTCCTGGATTGTGGTCTGTGGTATGTATCCTCTCTTACTCATTTTCAAAAATCGAAATTACATAACATAACATCACGCCTTGTTACCCCGAAGGGTTGGGCAGAGGTGTACCTGTAGTAAACCCACATTTCGCCAATTATGTTTAAGTCCCATGTAATAGGGGGCGAGCCTATTGCCATCAACCGGGCACAAATTCAGACTCCGGGCTGCTACTGAGAAATTCCAGATAGAAAAACCCAATAACACTTTGCCCGAGCCGGGAATCGAACCTAGGACCTCGTGCTTAGCAGTAGCGCTTGCGAGCACTAGACCAACGAGGCAGTCGAACAGTCGAAATTTCTACCTATTATTTGTTCTCATCATACTCGTCTTCTCTTTATAGGAAGTTCACATTTGAGACTTATCAAGCACGAGCTCCCTAGGGAAAAAAATCAATATTTTCGGGAACGGGTATTTAAATTTGCTCATTTATTTTCCTCTCATTCTATTTAAAAGATCTGGTTTATGTGTCGATGACTTATCCTCGATTTTCATAACAGGAAAGTTCGCCAATTTAGCCAGTCTTTTTGGCTCCTACGTTGGCGGCAGGATTTCCTAGGTCCGCCGCATGCAGAGACCACTAACCTACCTCAACGTGCAGTTCAACACCTGACTGCGAAAGGCCGCGATAGGACTACAACCAGGTAACCCATTTTGCTCAATACCTCTAATTTTTAGACGTCGAATCTTACAAGATTTGACGTCTAAGTTTGCAACAAAATGTAACGCACCAGGACTTACAACTTAGTAAGGCCGTTATTCCAATTGCGTACAGTGTGACTATGTTTGAGACAATTGAGCCTGGTGCCTATTAGTTACCTAAGACCCTAATGACTATATACATAACATAATCAGCCTATAATGTACCCACTGCTGGGACACAGTCCTCCTCTCTGTGAGAGGTAGTGGGCCGTAATCCACCACGTGGGCCCAGTGCGGGTTGGTAGATGTCACATGTCTTCGAATTTGGACAAGCCAGTTTTGTCACGATGTTTTCCTTCACCGTTTTGAGAGCAGTGGTGATGAAATAATTTACACAAAGTAAAGCACCTGTCTGGGTTCAAACCTACGATCTACAACTCGTAAGTCACGGCCGTTACCACTAGGCCACCACTGCTGTCAGCAATGACTATATACCTAGCCCTGTAATTACCTAGCACCCTAGTTATCCTACCGCCCTAACCTATCATACACACCATACCAAATTTGTGGGGATCGCCCAGAGGACACGGCGGAACATACGGTGGAGGTTTGCCTGGCTTGGGCAGAGCACCGCCGTGTCCTCGTGGAGGCGATCGGCGGCAGAGATCTCTCGCGTCCGGCCCGGGTTCAGGCCATGGTGCGGAGCGAGAGGGCATGGGCAGCTGTCACCTCCTTCTGCGATGCAGTAATGCTTGCGAAGGGGGAGGCGGGACGGTTGAGGGAAAGGCAAATTTCGCGCCCTCTCGCCCTAGCCGCCGCAGGAGACGCCCTGGGCGTCAGGAATCCCGAGCGGATTTCCGGCCACCGTAGGCGCGGGCTTGCGGACGGTGAGCAATGGGTAGCTCACCGTCCGGTAAGGACCAGGCCCGGGTCGACGGCGCGTTTTATTCCACGCGCGCCTCAAAGAGATTTGGTCAGCACATAGGTAGGGGTCCACTAGAGCCGATGCCTGCCGGGGTCGCGGGAAGGTACTAAAGGGTCACCGAGGGCCCTGTCAATACAGGCCACAGGAAGGGATACGGGTGGGTTTTAGTCAGTAAGAGTCTGACACACCCTCCGCCCAGAGCGGGACAAGTTATGATTTCCCATCCAAAAAAATAAAAATAAAATACCAAATGTAAGTTACGTTAGATTGACGTGCGGGAAGTCTGTTACAAGGAGACTACGGTAACGGACGGAATTTGGATAGGAATAAGGGTTTGTGTAAGTCGTGCAATGTACATAGGAAATGGTTTTCTCACTGCCGGTCCCACAGACTCATAGGACCGATGATAGCTAAAGTGTCTTGGCCACAGTGAGAGGAGTTACAGGAGATGAATCAAACTTGAATCCGGCTTGATGAGAGAAAAGTTTGGTTGGACCAAGCTGGATTACCCAATCCAGCTTGGCTCCAACCGAACTCTTAGGGTTAGGGCGTAAACCGACGTTAAAATCTCAACCAAAATTTTATTCAACCACGTGCTTGATCTTTTTATTTTCGATCGTCTTTTTTACCTTTTTTTCCAACATTTTTTTACTTAGAATTCATATAATTTAACCCAAGATACATAAATAATCTTGGTTTGAATTATATGAACTCTAAGTGACGTGATCGATTTTTATTTAATTACGCTACATTATATATTATATATATTAAAAATTAAAGTCGTTTTTCGTGTCTGTTGGTGTGACTGCATTGTTCTTCTAAACTATGCAACTGGTTTTTGATGCAGTTTTCACCATAATTTAGGGATTTTATTCCGGATGGTTTACGAAAATTCGGTATCGAACTCGGTTTCGGTATTCAATTTGGTATTTCAGTATCGCAAATTTTAGAATTACATATAATAATGAAATCTCGGTGTTATGTCAAGTGAAAACCGTGCGAAGCAGGGGCAGTTTAAGAATAATTTCCACTTCTCTCCATAAAATGAAACAGAAAACACTGCGGATAATAAATAAATATTTACCTAATAAGTTAATATATGAGTTATTTGGTACCTTAAGATCAAAGATATAAAGTACCTACATATTTTAATATCGGCTTTGTGTAACTTTAATTTATTGGCGGCTCCTTCAGCTTTAATAAATATCCTGTCTAAATTAATATTATCCATTTAATTTATTGCTAGGGGGTGAAATGCCTTTTTTAATATAGGTTTTACAGCGAAGAATGTGTTATTTCGGTAGAGGGGTCATCACTACTGAAGGTCAATAAACGTAGACCGGCGAATACCTATAGACAAGACAAAAATGACAAAAATAATGCATTTATTCGATCCATTAGTGAGAGTAAACGAGATAGAAATATACATACTCGTATTGTCTCGATGTTCTTCGCGTAACTTTTTGTATGACCACAGTTGTTAGCCGTAAAGTGTCGTAGACGCCAATAAACGTTCCAAATCTTGCCGCAATCTCATTTTAGCCATAATCAATGTAGACATTTTTTTTTAATGTAGGCAATATATTTTGACAGCTTGAGACTAAGATAACGATAGAGACGCGAGGGTTATAAGGAAAAAAAAAGAAAGAAATAAAATAGAAAGAAAGAAAGAAAAATATATTTATTGGTCACAGAAACACGTGCACATAAAAGCTATGGTAATTCTTATAAATAATAAAACAAAGCAGATTTATGCTTATGAACACAGAACATATAACTATGGTCGGCAACTGCACGCCGTAACTGTGACGAAAACGCTTCCACTCAGCATGATGCTGTGCTATGGGGGACCCACAGCAAAGCGCTAATACGTACGGAAACCAAGTCAGATTTGCAGTAAACATGACGCAAAGAAAGAACACAAAAACGAAAGAGAACAAGTTGGGGGAAATATGCGTCACATCTACGCAAAACGGCCATCATCATCATCTGCCTAGCCTTTTCCCAACTATGTTGAGGTCGGCTTCCAGTCTTACCGGATACAGCTGAATACTAGTATTTTACATGGAGCGACTGCCTATCTGACCTCCACAACCCAGTTACTGGGCAACACGATACCCCTTGGTAAGACTGGTTGTCAGACTTTCGAGCTTCTGACGACCCGTAACGACTACCAAACACCTACAAATGACAGCCGGGACCAACGGCTTAACGTGCTTTCCGAGGCCTCGCTCAGCATAATGCTGCAACCCTATGTGAGACAGAACAGAACAGAGCCCCAGCGCTGATTTTCAGCGACAGTCGGCGGTGGCGTTCCTAAAAGTACAAGAATTGCCCCTGGTTTAGGAATATTTACAGCCAATATTCCCTATTCTGTCAGTGTTCCTCCTAAATAAAGAACGGTACTGCCTTATTTTTCAAGAAAATATTACCAAATAGTATCTGTAGAGAGCAGTGGTGGCCCAGTGGAGAGAGCAGTGGTGGCCCAGTGGTAACGGCCGCGACTTACGAGTTGTAGGTCGTAGGTTCGAACCCGGACAGGCACTTTACTTTGTGTAAATTATTTCATCACCATTGCTCTCAAAAACGGTGAAGGAAAACATCGTGAGGAAACCGGCATGTCCTAGAACAAAAATTCGAAGACATGTGACATCTACCAACGTTCACTGGGCCCGCGTGGTGGATTACGGCCCACTCCCTCTCATAGAGAGGAAGGCTGTGTCCCAGCAGTGGGAACATTATAGGCTGATTATGTATCTGTACAAAAAGTGACCTACACTTTTTGTATAGATACTATTTGGTAATATTTTCTAAAAACATTCATATTACATACTCATTGTTATCGACAAATGCCTTTTTATAAATACTCCTAACCCAATACCAAAAAGCCAAAAATTTAATTACGAAATTTCTCTTTTTTTTTTAATGTTTACTCTCGTGCAATAATAACCCCTGAATGTTTTTGTGTTTAATCAAAAATACGTACGTATTTGATAACTCAAACACTTTTGATTAAACATAAAAACCTACAAAACGATATACAAGTATTGAATCTACTACTATTGCTTTCATCGATAAACATTAGTATATAATATTAAAGTCGGTAAGCGTTCTCCAAACACACTGTATACGCATAATGTATGCCACATTAGGAGCTAAAATAAAAAATAAATAAAAATCAACTTTTATTAATTATTTTTATAATTAAACTCAGGTAGCGGTTTTAATAAAAAAATTGACTTACGCACGTCCAACTTCGGGAGCGTGCTCCGGACTGAGGTAATAATAATAATAAAATTACTAAGGGTGTATCCTTACTATAAACATTAGTAAATTATAATAACTTATTTATCAAAAATTATTTGAAATAACAAGTTAAAAATCCGGGTCTGAAAGACCCACCACTGCACCAGGCATACCTACCCACATATATTTTTATTTAATTTAATTTTATCCTTAAATATGACCATGTCTTTCCGATACACGCTGTATAGGCAGCCTTGCAATAATAACCTACGTAGAAAATATTTATTTCTGTCACAAATCAAAATATTCATATTTTATCCTGCCATTTTAAAGATCTACCACGCATTTCCATTAACCGAAAAGCAATACAAAAATATACACGAAATCTATAAATAAACTTTTTACTATATATACTTACCGGGAAATGTATCCAGATATAATATTTTGTATGGTTTCACACACAATATGAATGGTCGGAATCCGTTCTGATAATATGAATTGGTTTACAAAAGGTGTGTTACAAAAGATGGCTGTAAAATTGATTCTGAATATGTGTAGGCAACTTCTGCCCAATCAAAATCAATCAACTCAGCCTTTTGCAGTCCATAGGCTGCTGGACCTATGTCCAGCAGCCTATGGACTGCAATAGGCCTGTGCCTTTCCCAGGCGGGCGCCACAACACCCTGTCCTCCGCCTTCCGCTCCCAGTCTGTCCTAGCCACCTTTTTAAGGTCGTCGATCCATCTAGCTGGCGTCCTACACTACGCTTGCCGATACGCGGTATCCACTTCTACTGTTTTATTATTATACAACAATAAAAGTGCAATGGAGACCGCATACCATCTTTTTTTTAGGGTAATGTTTTTCTAGAGTATGTATGTGTATGTCTATTTCTTTGGCACGCTCTGTAGCCTAAACGGCTTGATGTATTTGAACATAAGAGATGTCGTTAGATTTGTCTTAATTGTAGGAGTGAGATAGGCTATATCAGATTTATATATTGCCTCTGCAAACACAAAAAAGGGAGGGGAAGGTTTTTTTAAAATAAATTACAACAATATTGATATCAAGTAAAAGCTAGTAATGAGTCAATTCCATATATATACAGAGTGTTCCACGACTTTGCCACTTGGAGGGAAAGTACCTTAAATACTGTAGATAGAAAAATTTACTGAATGAAGATCAATAGAATTTTGGTATCGCAGAAGGGGACAAACCAATAACCTGAAACATGGCGTAACTTTTGTTTGTGGTCTGCGAAACCAAAATTCTTTAGATTATAATGCTTGTTTTTCTCTTTTCAGTTACGTGTTTTTGGAAGTCGGGATTTTGTTTTTTAAATAATTAGTTTTTTTGTCAATAAGTACACACGGCTACACATCAAGCTATGCATTTCCAGTATAAGCTGATCTCGCATTGTGTAGAATTTTCGTACAATGCGAGGTCAGCGTAAACTGGAAATGTGTGTAGTGTACAATTATACGCCATTAAAATTCAGCTTCAGAACTTCACAAACTGAATAATATTTCCGCCATCTTCATTTTCAGTTACAACATAACATAGCATCATCCTTATAATCCCCGAAGGGTTAGGCAGCGGTGTACCAGTGGTTTACCCACATTTCGCCAGTTATGTTTAAGTCCCATGTAACAGGGGCGAGCCTATTGCCATCAACCGGACACAAATCCAGACTCCGGGCTGCTACTGAGAAATTCCTGATGGAAAACCCAATAACACTTTGCCCGACCTGGGAATCGAACTCAGGACCTCTTGCTTAGCGTACTTGCTACCACTAGACCAACGAGGCATCTTCAATTCTTCCAGTAAATCGATGATGTACCTAATTCAACCTTCATTTTGTACCCGAATACCAATTATCAATAACCGAATCTATTATCAAATCAGACAAGACAATGGCATGCACAAACTGAATTCTAAACCGTACGCCTATATCTCAGTAAATGTAGGCGTACTTTAAGTGTAAGTAAGTAAGCTTTTGTTGTTCACAAGTAATGTGAAGAACAAAAGCTCCATTTTGTTTGAGTTGAATGGTGCTGGTCCATTTGTCACGTTCGTGAATGGCCGCCGTCGGTAGGGACTGGTCATCTCTTAGCTGCCATTGCACGGTTTATTACACGACTACCCAAAAAAAGGAGTGTTATGTTTTCAGGGTTCATGTATGTTTGTGAGTTTCTTTATTCTACCATAACTTCTTAACGGATTAACCGATATCTATGAATGTGGTATCGCTAGAAGAATTGCGTGAAAATTTCAACAATATAATGGGGAGCCATTTTATGCTTCTTTATTCCTTTCTATGACATGATTGAGGTATCCTACACCTGCGTTTGGTTCTAGGAACTTGGAAAAAGCCTTCCATTGGTGTGACACTTACCAAGACACTGTAAACGACTACTCTACCAACATAACCATAACCAAGACTTGATACTTATGGCAGTCACACCGCTTAGGGAAGGCTGAACCGAATTAATACTCATAACTCGTTAGGGCTAATTTTACCTATAATACTACTTTGTAGTTGTTTACGAACACAGACCAACCAAACTTTAGTGATGATTACCTTCGCCCTATGAATTGACTAACTGTAGGATATTTTGCACACTTCCTGGGAAGCGGGTAGGTTTCACCAAGTTCTCCTGAACTGGGTTGATAATTCGTTCTAAGGAACGCTAGGACTTGTGTCTCGTTAAACCACATCCGGCTTTCGGTCCTCTCATAAATTATTAGTGAGACACGTAATTTGGATTCCCATATAGAAACGCCTCATTGCTAGACAAAGACAGTCGCATGGCTGCCGATTATATTGCAAGCATCTTCTAAATGGGATAGATTAAGGATATAAGAAGTGACGACTTGAAATAACTTCTGACTGACTGACGATGCGGTACGCTGGTCATTCATCATTTTAGCCGATAGACGTCTACTGCTAGACATAGGCCTCTCTCAAGCACTTCCACTTCGACCGGTTTTGTGCTTCCTGCATCCAGCGGATTGCTGCGGCTTTCAGAAGGTCATCGGTCCACCTTGTAGGATGTTCGCGGTTGCCAATCCAGAACCTTTTGGCCCCATCGGCCATCTGTTCTGCGAGCAATGTGCCCTGCCCACTGCCACTTAAGTTTGGCAATTCTTTGGGCTATGTCGGTAACCTTGGTTCGCCTGCGGATCTATTTATTTCTGATTCGATCACGTAGGGAAACTCCAAGCATAGCCCTCTCTATTGCACTTTGAACGACTTTTAGCCTTTTAATAAGACCCATACGCTGGTGCTAGTTTGGTTTTTTCTTAGTAAAGGGTGAGTAGGACATTATAAGTGGTTCATTACATTAGTATTCACCCAGTAATTACTGGAACGTTTCTCGCTCAATGGCAGTTGAACTTCGCAGTACTCTGTCTTAGGATTGAGCAAGACATGACTGTAGAACTTAGGGAACGTGGCTTGTAAGAATCGTAGCAGAGTCCTTAGTGGTTCTATGCGTTCAGGTCTAACACATACACGCACGACGATGTAATCTGCTGTAAAGCAGTCCCACGTCGCTTAAAAAACTACAAACCCACTCCGGTTTGTAGTTTTTTGTAAGGAAATACATTAACGTAACTTAAAATAATGTATTCCACAACGCAAGCGTTTCGTATCAATTACCCTTTTGTATTTCTCGTATGTCTTCTAACTTTCATAATCAAAAGAAAGTAGATGAACTAGATTTCCTTTCGTTAATCTTCTTACCTATGAATTACGAACCTTATTTTACACTGATATTGTTTTCTTGTATCCCGTTCCTTGTCCCCTAGCTTTCTAAGTTGGGACAAGGCAAAATACTTCATTCCCAATTCGTCAACGTCAATAGAAAAACAATAAAGATCTAATAAAGTACTAAGTGTGTGTGCCGGGGTCGCGACAGGCCACGTAGGAGATGGCGAGACGAATTGGATAGGTTCCGTCCAAACTGGAAGGAGAACGCGCCAGCTTTGCCCAAATGTGAAACATCACAGGATAGAAAAAAAAAGTACTACAGTTTACCCCGAATGGATTTTTTTCATCCACCGCCGGATAAGGCACATCCAATAATTTGGCGTACCCATCTCCAAACTGCAGCCCTGTAATCAGGCCTGCTTAAGTAGACACAAGAGAGTCTATTATCAATAGTCCTTGCACTGTAGCACGTCAACACTATTAGACCACGACATGTATAAATTGCCCAAGCCTAGTTTCATTACTGTTGGAATTTTTCAACTACCCATATATGACGTTCGAAAAGTGATGATTCTCAGCCTAGTTTGAATAAATTACTTTTGATTATGATTTTTGGCGAAAAGTGGGTGTACTACAGGTACACCTCTGCCCAACCCTTCTGGGAACGAGGCGTGATGTTATGTATGTATTTTGATTTTTAAGATAGAACTTTCATGCTTGCCTATGCCGCAGTGTCCTTCTTTTGAGCTAAGTCCTGTAAGTAAAAGTAAGGTCAAAAAATCTATTTGTGCTATCTCCTCCTCTGCAGTTGGTAATGACAATCTTTGCTCAAGAATGATTTCTCCTATCCTCCCCACATTGCTTCCTATCTTGACCCACATTTTTAATTTCTCCTTGTTTTCTTGTACAGTTCCTGAGGCCTGGAAACAAGCTCATATCATCCCTTGCCCAAATTTCCTAATCCGGTCTCTCCGACTGACTTCCGATCCATTTCTATCCTCCCATTTCTCTCTAAAGTTCTTGAGCACATTGTTCATCAGCAACTTTCTGCCTTTCTATCTTCAAATTGCCTTCTTAGTCCTTTTCAATCTGGTTTTCGACCCGGTCATAGCACAGTAACGGCTTTTCTGAGGGTTACTGATGAAATCCGCTGGGCTATGGACAACAAATCTCTCACCTTGCTTGTACTTCTGGACTTTAGCAGTGCCTTTAACTCTGTCGATTTCGACATCCTTCTAGGGATCCTTAAATGTTTCAATTTCTCTTCTTCTACTGTAGATTGGTTCAACTCCTATCTTAATGGCCGGTCGCAGCGGGTTCATCTCGTAGAGACTTCTTCTGACTGGTGTTCTCTTACCTCGAGTGTGCCTCATGGTGGCGTTCTCTCTCCTCTTCTCTTTTCTATTTTCATTAACTCCGTCACCAGAGTCATCTCTTCCCACTTCCATCTCTATGACGACGATCTGCAGCTTTACCATCACTTCTTAAGGCAAGATGCGGAAGCAGCCGTGTCTGCCATGAACATTGACTTGGATTTGATTAGCGAGTGGTCACGGTCCTTTGGACTGCAAATCAACCCTAAGAAATCCCAGGCCATAATTATCGGTGGAAGGTATATGCGGAATAGGCTCGATATTTCGTCGCTGTCTCCACTCTGTCTGAATGGAGTTCAGATTGCATACGCAAAACAGTTAAAAACCTTGGACTCATACCTATCGTGGACTACCCATATTGTTCAAGTCAGTCGCAAAGTGCACTACACGTTCCATTCGGTGAAATGCCTCCAGAGCTTCTTGCCCTTGAATACCAAAATCTCCCTTACTCAAACTCTCATACAGCCCATCATAGACTACGCTGATGCCTGTTATTTGGATGCCATCGCGGAGCTTTTAAATAAACTTGAGCGGTTGCAAAATATATGCATTCGTTTTGTTTTTAACCTCAAAAAGTATGATCATGTTTGTAACTTTCGGAAGATTCTCAAGTGGCTCCCCATTCATCTTCGCAGGAACTCTCGGATATTGTGTCTGCTATTTAACATCCTTCATAATCCTAGAACGCCATCCTATCTGCGGGAACGTTTTTCCTTCGCCCGTCCTTCTGATGTACCTTGCAGGTCACATCTTAGAAATCTCCTTAAATCCCCTCCCCATTCTACCGACTTCTACTCCTACTAAGGAGTAGGAGCACAGTGAAGGCACTGTGCATGCGGTTCGACTGTGGAATTCACTTCCGCCTGACATTAGGGACTACCAAACTGTTGCTGTTTTTAAAAGAAGAGTGAAAGAACACTATCTTGCCACTTTGCCATAGTTGCATATTATGTATTTATTATTTTATACTATTAATTATATATAAGTGTTTTAGTGATATTTATTTTAGAAGTATTTATGTAGGTATATTCTCTTATTGTATAGTTAAATTAGTGAATAGTTTTTTTTTTTTTTTTTTTTTTGTGTATTTTGTTTTCTCTTCTACTCTTACACACGGTGTCTACATCTCTTTGTCTACTGTCCTATCGCAGGTATGCTGGAAGAGATTTCTTTAGAAATAAGCATCACCTTTGAACGTATTTTTCTGTTCCTTTCTTCTTGTCTGTGTTTATGTGTGTACATAAACTGTTAAATAATAAATAAAAAATAAAATAAATAGAAAATAAAACAGCATCTTGAAGATTAATATAATTTTGATAAGTTATGTAGTAATCTTTATTTGACTGATATCTATGATTTTCTGTTGGAAGTCGGGTAAAAAAGTTTTTTTTTACTTTTACAGCATTTGAATGTGTCTAAGGCCGGATCCAATAAAAGCGATTGCCGCGTTAATTTTGCTTGGCGAACCCGAACAATTCTTTTTACACCACTTGCAAACAAACACAAACAAGATACACTTTTCGACCAACAATAATCAAATAAACATACCTCAATCCCGACTCAAATTGCACTTAACCTGCCCTTTAGTCCATAAAAATCTATAATAAATTGCCAAATGACATTAGAGAAGTCAATAAAACAAATATATATTCATAAATTAAAACAATTTCTGGAATCAAGTGGTACTATTCAGTAAAGGAGTTTTTAGATGATAAATCGATTGCAAAAGAAAATTATTCTTTCTCATAAACAGAAAATATTATGAAATATATATATGGAAAATCAAATATAAATATGAAAATATGAATACATAAATAACAACTTAATGTAATAATAATGAAAATACTTCTAAGAATTTCATAATTTCACATTATTGTTATGCAATATATAAAATTAAAATAACTAATATATACTTTTACACACTGACCTAATAATATATACATAACTATACACCCAATTAAACACATCTAATAATTTATAATAATATTGAATTGCTTGAATTGCTATTTAGCGCTCTTCCTCTCTCCTAATGATGCTGTGCCCGACAGGATCCCAAATGATCTTTTACTTTTTATACTATCTATGTAATACATATGGAATGCAACAAAGAATTGAGTATAGAGTATTGAGTACTGAGTCGTCGCGCCGACATGGGAGCGTCTTTCCGAATAAATCAGTAATATAATAATATGATCTCGACGATCGCGTATTCGCGTGATCATCACGCGCGCTTTTCATTAGAACACGGGGTAAAGGTACACGGTCATTTATGGTATGTACTTAGATATTCAAATGCGTGGAAATGCGTTCCTTGAGAAGCATGTGTGGTGTGACTATAAATGATAGGCTGAAAGTGATTTGATAAGGCAACGGTGCGGTTTAAAGAAAGATGTAGTGACAAAAATTGAAAAGAGTATGCTTAGATGGTTTGGTCATGTTTTGAGGATGAATGAAAGGTTACTAACAAAAGGTAACAAGGCTGATGTGAGTAGAAATGCCGGGAGGGGACGCTCCAGAAAGTCATAAATAGTGACCTCATTGGTGATGTTCTTTAAAAAAGGTCAGGTGCTTAGTACTCGCAACCGGCGTGCGTGTATGACCATATGTATGAACGTAAACGAAGCAAAAGGAGTATGTAAGGAGCGCAGCAGGTGGCGTTCTATAGTTTCTGCCGAACCCCATGGGAAGAAGGCGTGAGTTTATGTATGTATGTATGTATGTATGTATGTGTATTTATTATAAGTATCACCTAAAGTGGACCTTCTCTTTATTTATTTTTCTGTACTATTCCTATCTGCGTAACCAATATCTTTCAACTATTGCCACTGAACAGATTCTGATCTGATTTGCTACAAAGCTCTCACGTATCAGATATAGCCTTACGTAATAATATATTTTATTCATATTCAATACCACCCAATCTGTGTGGTTCATTCATCGAAAGACCATTTCAGACACCAATCGACATGGTCTTCACATGGTCTGACCAAGATTATGTCTGGACTTTAAAAGATGTGATCTCTGAGTTTGTTTCGGCCTTTCTTTTCAGAGTAGTCAGATAGGAAACGCCGACCTCATCTAGTTTAAAAAAATATGATTGACGTGTAAAAGTGTTTGTACAAACCTACTTACAGGAATAAAATCATTTATCTTTTATCAATATTTTACTGAGGCGCTTTTGGAAAAGTAATACCTGCAGCACGGGTCAATCGATCAGGTTAAGCTACGCTTGTCGCGGTTAGTCCGTGGATGGGTGACCATCTTTACATACTAAGACTCATCCGTGCCTCGGAAAGCACGTTAAGCCGTTGGTCCCGGCTGTCATTTATAGATTTTTGACAGTCGTTACGGTCAGTCAGAAGCTCAAAAGTCTCACAACCAGTCTTACCAAGGGGTATTGTGTTACCCAGTAATTGGGTTGTAGAGGTCAGATAAGCAGTCGCTCCATGTAAAATGCTGGTATTTAGCTACATCCAGTTAGACTGGAAGCCGAACCCAGCATAGTTGGAAAAAGGCTAGGCAGGTGATGATGATAATGTTTCAATATTTTACTGACGAAATATTATGAGTTGCGTGCCTTTTCAAGTACTCTTAGAAATTCTTTTTAAGACTCTTACAAACAAGCGCGACACGCGACGCGACACAAAGGCACCGCTTATAGTGCTACACGCGGTGCCTTTGTGTCGCGTCGCGTGTCGCGCCTGTTTGAAGGAGCCTTTAAGAGGCCGACAACACCTAAAGCGCGGTCACTGTCGGACTGCATAGACAAGAAAGAGAAGCGCGATGACACAACGCTGGTAATTTATTGCAAAATATGAAGCAATTATCGATTTACAAAAAAGCTATAGATTGTATAAAAAAATTAATAAAACACTATTATGCTAATATGATGCTTGTAGAATAATCTGACAAAAAATCAGAATGATTGCATGTATGTATATTAGTATGGTTTTTAATCGTTAAAAGAATTTTTTAGAGGTATCTTTGTGATTTTTTTTCTATCGTATCGAATTAGTTATATTATGTTTTCAACACACTATCTACCTAGCATATATCCTGAAGAATATCATATATTTTACTGATTTTGTTTACTGCAGTGGATATACTTTAAGGCATTATAAAACTTAAGTTGCGTTTAGGTCCAGTAGTCCCCTTAAATTCATATCTTAGAAAATGTCAATCCTTCTCATATTTTTTGTGACAATACAGTCTCTGGCTTTTAACGTGAGATAACGAAATATGAAAAAAGGTTGGGTTGAGTATAGCTTTGTTTCTGCCACTCATCCATGTTTGACAGTTTTTTTCTGAAGCTTATTGATGTGTCGTATTAACGACGGTACTGTAGACTGCTACACAGATCTGTAGGCACTCGAATGACGTTGACATGAGGACGCTGATAATAATCATTTGTCATAGACATTTGGGCAAGGTTTAAAAGTACCAAAGTACCCACATTTTTTTTTAAATAATCTATAGATGGCGATACAAGTACTTAACCCTTATTTTTGGTTTTTCATTACCTGTAATGCTGTTAAAGGGTTACTACTCTAGGTACTGATGCTTTAGTTCGAATTTGTAATATTTTAAATTATAATTTGATTATGAATACAATTATCAATCCCCAATTTGCCTTTTCATTACTTGTAGCACTGTAAAAGAGTTAATGTAGAAAAAAGGTACGTTTTGCGAAAGGTGCGTTATGAGAAAGGTGCATTTTGAGAATGGTAGGTACGTTTTGCGTATGGGGTGCATTTTGCGAAAGATACATTCTACGACTAAACCTTGGGCAATTGAATTTGTTAAATGTATTGAAAAAACCGGCCAAGTGCAAGTAGGACTTGCGCACGAAGGGTTCCGTACCGTTATCTATAAATACGGTAAAAAAATCATGTCTGTTGTATGGGAGCCCCCCTTAAATATTTATTTTATTCTGTTTTTTAGTATTTGTTGTTATAGCGGCTACAGAAATACATTATCTGTGAAAAGTTCAACTGTCTAACTATCATGGTTCATGAGATACAGCCTGGTGACAGACAGACAGAAGGACAGCAGAGTCTTAGTAATAGGGGCCCGTTTTATCCTTTGGGTACGGAACCCTAAAAACAAGATGGCGGCGTGGGTTCCGATTTTGACCACGAGCCAAAATAACTTTGTTATGTAGCGCTATGTGACATTGAGTATACCTACACAAATGTCACATAAAGCGCTACACGTCGACCTTGTAATTAATTTACCACTTTTGACAATCATTCCAACTTCAATAAGGTTGAAACTGTGTATCACATAAAAATATAAACTTTGTCGTTTTATGACGCACAAGAGACATTCAACCTTACAGCGTTTGTCCAGCGCCGCCGTCAAAGGGATTTCAACGAGAAACGAGATTATACGAACCGAACGTGACGTCCCGTTGATGGACGTGCGGTGGACACGCGGCTATAGTAAATGTATATTTTGTTGACCTCCCGTTGACGTGGAGATGGACAAACGTCATTAGGGTGTAAAAAGCAATTATCAGGTTGACTGTATGTGGCTTTTGGCTATTTCTTGTAAATCTTGAGCAGTCAATCTCTCCTTAATTCTTCAAAGAGCTTTGTGTCTTAGATTTCCTCTAAAAAAATAATTTATCAGCTAATTTCCAACAAGGTATCTTACCTAAGCTCTAATAGGAACTACAAAATTCCTGAGTTGTTTGCACAAATACCTACTAATATTCTGGTACGCCGGGAATTAACGGAATCTTGGCGGAATTTATTAACTTGGCACGCTACGCACGTATTAGGCGTATACCTTACCTACGCACCTATAACTTAATGTAATAGATATAGCCGCTCGGGTAGATAGAAGGCTAAGCAATCACTGACTCCTAACACACAGGCAAATACACCTAGTTTAGGAGTCCGAGTATTAAAATTATTGTGATCTAGTTATAAGCCTAATGTGCGCTTAGCCTTAAAATATTGCAATTTGAAGAAATTTTTGGTGAAATAAAGAATTTATTTATTTATTTATTTATTTTAAGCTACGCTTGCCGCGGTCTGCTCGGGGACACCCATCCATTACATATCGAGACCCCCTCCGTGCCTCGGAAAGCACGTCAAGCTGTTGGTCTCGGCTGTCATTCGTAGATCTTTGACAGTCGTTACGGGTAGTCAGAAGCTCAAAAGTCTGACAGCCAGTATTACCAAGGGGTATCGTGTTACCCAGTAACTGGGTTCTGGAGGTCAGATAGGCAGTCGCTCCATGTAAAATACAGGTATTCAGCTGCAACCGGTTATACTAGAAGCTGACTCTAGCTAAAGAGCTAGGCAGATTGATTGAGGTGGTGCTGTTAAAAGACCTAAGTTTGTGAGTTACAAAATATTACGACCTAACGTTTCCCAATGAGAGAAGGCAGAGTGACACCCACATTATAATAATAAGATATATTTATTTACATAAACAAATAACAAGATGATTATTAACATTAACTAAATTAAATTAAAACTAAGTTAAGCTTAAAAAAGGCCCTCGGGGCATTGTACCGAGGATTCTGGCGGCATTTCCTCGCTGAATTGCAATGCAGATGCGTTGCGCGAGAAAGCCGCCAGCTTTTCGGTCACCAGTTACATCAACTAGACGTTTCGCGATTTCCGCAAATAACTTATGCGCACTAGGACCCCACGGACCGAGGGTCTCGACGCCAAAGGGCACAAAGTTGTACTCTCTGCCAAGGCCTCCATATTTAATAACTTTCAGATTTTCGGCATTTTCTGCCGCTGCACCCGCTTTAGAAGTAGTCTTTGTAGTTTGTAGTTGGAGGTGGGACGGTGCCAGTGTGTCTACACAGGTAGCGTCCCACACAAGCATCCGTCCCAAACTCTACAGGACCAAAGACACACCATCAGGTCTTTTGCCATCATCTCTGACAATGCCAGTCGGCTCAAGAAGAGCAGGCACATTGATGCTGGCAAGAGACCGGCGGATTATGTCATTAAGTGTCGCATGTCTTGAAAAGCGGCCTGCACTTTTTTGACAACAAAGTCCGTGGTGACCCAGTCGGTTCACGTCCGTGCCACAAGCGCATGTGTGTGGAGTGCATACCGTGACCCCAAGCCGCAGACCAGTCGCCAGACGAAGCGAGGTCGGATCCAGGAAGGTACCGGTATATGGAGAAGGATGGGCATGTAGCCAATGACCGGCCTCTCTGGTTCCGACCGCCAAAAGTCTTGCGCAATCCGGACCTGAACTGCGGCTCAGAATCGATTTGTATGTTAAATCGCAATAAATATCGTCCCAGCTCCTTTGAGATTTTAGGTTGTCTGGAAATTCTTTACCCGGGCAAGCAATTTGAAAAGCATTCTTGGCATCCTCCAAGCCCGCAGTCTCATAGTTTGTGGGCATCGCCCTTAGGACATTACCTATGAGACGTGACGTGCTATGGGTGGACGACAAAAAGGCTGGGGAAGCAGAACTCGAAATTTTGCGGATTCCTAAACCGCCAAACCGAATAGGGAGGGATGCTTGTAACCAAGATGGTTCATTGAGCTGAATATTTAAAATCATTTCTAAACTAGTTTTGACTAAATCGTCTATTGGTGAAAGCAAATTTGGATGTTTCCAAAAAGGGCTACAGCGAAGCACATAAGTAAATTTAGGGACAAAAAGGCAAAACTTTAGAATTATAAGAGCATAATGAGGACTGATTTCGAGTAAACAATTTGCGTGACTTTGGAATTTAGAAATAGTGTTATTAATATCAGGAAAAGATTCTTCAAAGATGGGAGAACCCAGGAGGCAAAGTGACTTTCTGTCTACTATTTTGATATTGGGTGCCAGAAAATTTAATTTGGATTTAAAATTATCCAAACCGTAAGAAGTTTTTTGAATAAAGAGTTCACATTTGCTAAAATTTCATTCTAAACCAATATTTTCGAAATTTGTTTTAATATCTGATAAGTCAGATAACACAGTGTCCACATCGCCTCCCAGGGTTCCGTCATCCAAATACCTCCTGTTTCCGTCATCCAAATACATTCTACCCCATCAGGGTAGAATTTGGACTGTCGGAAACAGGTGCCGGTAAAGACACTGGGTCTAAATTTAGAGCAGGGCCGTTCTGGCTAATACAAAGACGATGTTTTTTTGAAATATGAATGTTAAGACCCCTTTTTGATTGAAAAGATCTATCGCAATGTAAACAAATGTAATTTTGATTTAACGTGCCATCACCGGATTGGGTTGCGGTATGCATCCACTTACCAGAAATAACACTTGAATAGAGAAAAACACTCAACTAAACACAAAATAGAAATTATCACTAAAATATAACTATTTTAAAGTCTTTCAGAAGCGTTGACGTTGGACGTCAGGACGACACGACATAACGTTGCCAAGGAGGACCGCAACGTCTGAAACAAAAAGATATGTTATTATTTGTTCGAAATTGGGAGCTGCCTACACTTTTGCACAGCAGTTAAGCCTTGATTAACAAGAAAACGGTCAAATTTGGACATCTAGAGCCACGTAAAATATGTAAATTTAAATAAATATGAGCTGTGAAAAAGTGACAGACAGTGACGTGACAGATATATAATAATAAATTTATTTATTTCAGGTAATTATCACCCGTTGCCAAATAAAAATTAATAAAAGATAAAAACATCATTACAATAAAAAAAAAATCTGACTCAATCTACTAAAATTAAATTAAATAGAATCAAGACGTAACAAATTAAATCAAATTAACTCCAAAATCTATGTCAACCAATTACAATCAGAATAAATTAAATAAATCAAATTACATTAAATAAAATCAAAAATAAATCGTAAAATGTAAAATAAAAATTAAATTAAATGAAACGCAGTCAGCAAAAATAAATACATGATTGAAAAAATAATAAAATTAATACCTTGTCTCCGACACTGGTACAGCAACATCTGCTGGAACAATGCCGGATGAAGGGACAGTCCAGTCTTCCAGCAATCATCGCCAGCACGATGTTGGGGCCATCCCAACAGTACTTCGGTTATGTAGGTAAGTAACATAAAACATAACATAACATCACGCTATATTTCCCCGAAGGGTTGGGCAGAGATGTACCTGTAGACCTGTTGTTCACCCACATGTCGCCAGTTATGTTTTTTTTTAATCCCATGTATTAGGGGGCGAGCCTATTGCCATCAATCGGGCACAAAGCCAAACTCCGGACGGTTACTGAGAAATTCCAGATAAAAAAACCCAATAACACTTTGTATAGTTTGTGGTAGCGGAAAAAAAATATATGTTAATTTGGAACATATTTCCCAGAACTTGGTTGTTACCAAAACACGTTATGAAAAATAATCTCGATACAAAGTAACGTTAAACTAGCCTCTTTGTTTTTTGGTGGGAAATCATCAAATAATTTCTCCGGAGGGTGTGTCAGACTCTTACTGACTAAAACCCACACGTATTCCTTCCTGTTGCCTGTGTTGCGGGGGCCTCGGTGACCCATTAGCACCTTCCCGCGACCCCGGCAGGCATCGGCCCTAGTGGACCCCTACCTTTGTGCTGACGACATCTCTTTGAGGCGCGCGTGGAATACAACGCGCCGTCGACCCGGGCCTGGTCCTTACCGGACAGTGAGCTACCCATTGCTCACCGTCCGCAAGCCCGCGCCTACGGTGGCTGGAAATCCGCGAGAGGGCGCGAAACGTGCCTTTCCCTCAACCGTCCCGCCTCCTCCTTCGCGAGCATTACTGCTCGCTCCGTACCATGGCCAGAACCAGGGCCGGACGCGAGAGATCTCTGCCGCCGATCGCCTCAACGAGGACACGGTGGTGCTCTGCCCAAGCCGGGCAGACCTCCACCGTATGCTCCACCGTGTCCTCTGGGCAATCCACACAGTGGTGACACCCGGGCGTTTCCTCCCGCCTTAACCGACACTGGAACCTCCCGAAGCTGCCGTGTCCGGTGAGGACCTGCGTCAGGCGGAAGGTGAGGACGCCGTGGCGCCTCTCAAGCCACTCCTCAAAGAGGGGACTTATCGCCGCAAATGTGGCGTGCCCAGCACTGGGTTGCGACAACCGTACTCTCCATGACGCCATGAGATTCCGCCGGAGCTCCGTCCGCTGTGCCGCGATTTCTCGCGGCAGCGGGCTTACGCCCCGGCGTTTCGCTTCCTTGCGCCACTCCCATAAAACTAACCTTGAGTTCTAATCCAAAATATCTGTATTAATTAATATCAACATACATGACGTATTTAATTAATAACAAGAACGTTTCTGAACTCAATTTTGAGTGAATAGATAATTAATTTATATTTTGCAATAAATTACAAGCGTTGTGTCATTGCGCTTCCCTTTCTTTGCTATGCAATCTGACAGTGACCGCGGATTAGGTGTTGTCAGCGTCTTAAGTATAAGTAAGTCCGATATACAGAGTGAAAAGACACATCACAAAGTCGTCATCTATGTATTCTATACACACAGCTAACTAAGTAAGATTGTACAGACATTATTGCTGGGAAACGATATTTCTTTTTGGTGTAAAAATCGCTGTTTACGGTAGTGATTAATTTAACGGACACAAAACATTTTAAACGGCACAGTTAGCGCAAAAATATCGGGACGAACCGACCGTTCAAAAGATCTCAACAACTAAGAAAATTAAACTTTATCTGGATTTGATAAATCTCTTGTCAGAATGACAGTTGTCGTGTACTTTCTTCATTTAGAAATAGTTCTTGTGTCATTGAGTTAATATTTAATTTTCATAGTTGTTTAGATCATTTTGAACAGTCTGTTCGTCCCGATATTATTGACGCTGACTGTACATGGGTCATGGGGATATAAAGTTAATTTATAACATTTTAAACTTGGTTTCGTGAAAAGAACGACGAAAATATTTGCATCTTTGACCTTCAATATATCCGTTACCAGAAGGGCCCCATCTTATATCTGTAGTTTCCACGCATGGTTCAGTACAAAAAAAAAAACGAGCGAGCCTTAAGGGTCCCACAGACAGGCGCGACGCGACACTAGTAACACAATTTCTATGAAAACTTCATGGAAAGTGTCGCGCCGCCTGTCGCACCCGCGATATCGCGCCAGTCTGTACGAGCCTTTATAGTAGTCGCATATGATGTGTAACATCTGACATCTCACCCTGGTAATAAGCAACTGAGCAGCGACAGAAATTAACTTCAGAATTTAAAAAACTAAGTTCTGAAATATTTATTCGAATAATTATTCATTACTAGTGGTCACCCACTGGTCGAATTTCGAAATTTAATGGAAAAACTACCGGGTTTGCCTTATCACACTGACCCGGATCAAGCATATACTTTACTATTTAACCTCATCAATTGTGTATTTAGGAAGGTATTCACCTCAAAAACATTGCCTGTTTATGATCGCGTTATATTTAGTGACTGGGCATCACCAGGTGTTTACAAAAGTAGGTTGAGGTTACGATATATGAATTGTATCATGAAAAAACATATAACCATGACGAAACGTTTAAAGAATTTGTTGAGAATTATTCTAAAACTTTTAAAAGAGCCTGTTCCTCAGCAAAAGCCATACACATTAAAAATAAAATAAAATCTTCTGGAAATAAAATTAAAACAACTTGTAATATTATTAGTTCTGAAACGGGAAGAACGACAGTACGGAATCGTGACTTCCATCTAAAAATCGATGATGCAGATATTAGGGCAGACGTGGAGGTGGCAACAGAGTTTGAAAACTTCTTCACTAATATGCCCTTTTTAACAACCAAAACTCTGTCATCGTCGTCCTCCACTTCTGCTTACTCAATACTAAAATAATGTGTACCAGAATGTGATAAACACTTTAAATTCACAGTTGTTAGGCCTAAATACATTTTGGAATCTTTTAAAGAATTTGATGTAAAAAAAAACTGCTGATCTTTGGGGATTATCAGTACATACAATGTCTTCAATAATTGATGTTATTTCACCCTTTTTAGCAATTGTTTTTAACTCTTGTATTGCATCTGGTATATTTCCTGATCTGATGAAACTTAGCAAAGTGATTCCACTGTTCAAATCTGGCAGCACAACTGATCCCTGAATTTTCGGCCTATTTCGATATTACCTACATTGAGCAAAATTTTCGAAAAAAATATTTTTAAACAAATGTTAGGACATTTCAATTCATATAATTTACTTCATCTGAAACAGTTTGGTTTTACGAAGGGTCGTTCAACTACAGACGCGGGCGTGGAATTGCTGAAGAGCATTTTCGAGGCTTGGGAGGAGTCGCAGGATGCTCTTGGCATTTTCTGCGACTTGTCTAAGGAGGGTTGATATAAATGGTAAGAGATCTGCAGGATCTGCGGTCACTATGGGCGTTCCGCAGGGTTCAATTGTAGGTCCATTCTTGTTTCTAATTTATATAAATGACTTACCTTATCACATAAGGAATAATCACAAGATTGTATTGTTCGCAGATGACACTTCCCTGATTTTTAAAATCAAACGACTGCTGGTCAACTTTGAACATGTTAACGATACACTCTCTAAAGTTGTCCATTGGTTTAATGTAAATAATCTTCTTCGGAACGAAAAAAAGACTAAACTCATTAAATTTTAACGCCAAATGTCGGGCAGCTAACTACCAATGTTCAACTTAATGGAATAGAGTTGGACCCTGTTGAGTCGACAGGTTTCTTGGAATAACTATTGACGCTAAATTACAATGGCGCCCACACATAGAAAAATGGTCAGGAAAGCTAAGTTCGGCCGCCTATGCTGTTAAAAAAATTCGACAGATAACCGATGTAGATACGGCCAGAATTGTTTATTTTAGTTATTTTCATAGTCTTATATCATATGGGATTCTTCTCTGGGGAACCTGTGCGGACATTAATACCGTCTTTGTGTTACAAAAAAGGGCTGTTCGAGCCATTTACAACCTAGGTCTAAGAGATTCCCTTCGAGAAAAATTCAAAGAAATAGATATGCTGACTGTAGCCTCTCAATATATATTGGATAATCTTATGTATGTACACAAAAATATATCAAATTTTAAGAAAATATCCAATATCCACAGTTTAAATACCAGGAATAAACATAATCTTGCTGTACTTCACACTCGCCTTCACAGAGTAGGTAACTCGTTCATGGGACAATGTATACGCTTTTACAACAAACTTCCTATTGATATTCAAAATTTACCTATTAAACGATTTAAAAGCTGTATTAAAACCAAACATTGTAAAAAAGGGTACTATAAAATTTGTGATTATTTAGAAGACAAAAAAGCTTGGGATTGAGCTGCTCGCTCTGATAAGCCTTGTGATAAAACCGTAAAACTTGACATTTTAATTATGCAAAATCATCATTATATTATTATACAACTATATATACATATTGACATTGATAAATATTATAAACAAAATTACGTGTATATTTATGTACCTTGAAAAGTATTATATTACTTTAATCATTGTGAATGTGACTATGTGGGTCATTTTTATTTATTTCTGGTTTTTTTTTCTCTTAGTTTTAATGATGGTCTGGCATTTTGATTACTTTATGCGGCCAACCCAAATGTCCTTTTCTTGGTATTGTTCGTCGAGTCGTTGAGCTCCTTAAGTTTTGAGTAGAGCTACACGATTACTGGCAAATGCTTGCACTGACTGGGCAGGTCCACTCAAATTTGTGTGGTTCTTTCCTCAAAATACCATTTCAGACATGGATCTACATGGTCCTCACTCACATGATCTGACTAAGATTATGTCTGGACTTTAAAAGAGACTTTGACCCTTGAGTTTGTTTCGCCATTTCTTCTCCGGAGTAGTCAGATAGGAAATGTCGACTCCATCTAGCTTATTTTTTAATTTTTTTTTTAATATGACGTGTAAAAGTGATTTTCATATCCTATTTACAGAATAAACAATTTCATTTCATTTCGACCCCCTCTACTCTACTTACAATCTATATAGTGCTTACTAATTCCAAGAGTACACTAATTCCATGCTATTATAAAGTACTTACTTATCATATGCTCAAGTTGTCACTTCATGTCTACACACATCCGTCCCTTTTGACGAAAACACTCCCACAGAATGAAAAATGAAAGATGTTACATCAACAAATCACAGTTACGGGAAAAATAAATACCGCTCGGCTTCGTAAAGCTTCTTTTTTAATCCGATCCAGCCTGTCCCTTGCTGTCCTCCCCCAGCGACACCCTAATCTGAGGTCCGTACCCCACAGACCGTGCGTATGGTGAGCAATGGGTAGCTCACCGCCCGGTAAGGACCAGGCCCGAGTCGACAGCGCGTTGTATTCCACGCGCTCCTCAAAGAGATGTCGTCAGCACAAGTGTAGGGGTCCACTAGGGCCGATGCCTGCCGGGGTCGCGGGAAGGTACTAAATAGTCACCGAGGCCCCTGGTAACACAGGCAACAGAAGGAATACGGGTGGGTTTTAGTCAGTAAGAGTCTGACACGTCCTCCTGCTCCGCCCAGAGCGGGAGAAATTATTTGATGATTTCACACCCAAAAAAAAGGGGTGCCCTTAATTAAAATAATATATATATATATATATATATATATATATATATATATATATATATATATATATATATATATATATATATATATATCAAGTAACCATGACTCATTTGTTAGTAATACTTATCCTATGTTAGTAATTAAGATAATTGTATCTACATCCTAAACAAATTCCTGTATAATATACACAGCGGCAGTACTGTCCGACGCTTCACCGCGGCTGCACCATTCCATGGGAAATGGCGCAGCAGCGAACCACGTACGACAGTCCAACCTGATCGAAACTAGAGACAGGATACTGTTGTTGCCGCCCCACACCCCACGGACCAGGGACGCACAGCGCTTACGCATTGTGGAAAAGAAACAATCCACATGTGCGTCCGCGAACATCCCTGATGCAATGCAGTAGCGGGGCAGCCTCAACAGCACCCTGAACGCGTTGTTGTATTGCACGCGGATTGCGCGGTTTTTGAGTATTTGAGATATACTCGAAAATCGTACAGTGCCCTGTACGATTTTTGAGTATATCTAACCCACAGGCTGCTCGTGTTAAACGTAGTGTAGTACGCTCTGAAAAGAGTAATTTTAACGCTTACTGAACAACGAGCAAACCTGTGAGCCAGGATGTTCGCTCTAACCAACAAGGCCCTCCGCGCCCGTTGAATGTCGTCATCGTCCCTGAGATCAGGGGTAAGTATGTGGCCAGTCGCTAGTAGTTTATAAGATTTTTGCCTGGAGGCCTTAATTTATTAAGGGACCACAGGAAAGTCCGGTTAAACGGACGATAACCTTCAAGGTTGACCTGCGAAATGACATTTACAAAAAAATATTTAAAGCGTATTTTGACACCCGCTATATTGGCAGCGAGCGTCAGAAGGCTAAGAAATATATAATTTAATTAAATTACACTCCATTTTAGAGTTTTGCCGTCTTGCAAACTTGAAAATATCGAAAGTCTTACCAAATTATAAGCCAGTCTTTTTTAATAGCCTTGAAATATTTTGTACGGCACTATTATTATCTTCAGACTCCTTCCATATCATCAAAATCCTTTTAAAGCAGAGAATAAACCGGATCCTCTGAAAAATTGTATAACAGTGTTTGTTTGGACTCAATTGAGATCACCCTGTACTGTTTCTTCAGATCCAATTCGGTGCAATCCTGCTTATTCATGTCTTCCTTTAGACTATACTAAAATTCTCTTATTTTTATTTGCATAACAATATTTAAGTGATACCCTGATTAGATAAAAGACAAAAGTTCGTTCTTACCAAAATAGACCAACAAAAGTGGAGATGGACAGCCACATGTTGAGAAGCACTCAAGATAAGTGGAGTAAAGTTGTGACAGAATGATTCCCCAGAGCTAACAAAACATGGGAAGACGAATGAAACCTCACAGCGCAGCGGGTCCAAATTGGAGAAGAGAGATAGGAGTCAGAGGAAGTTGTAAGAGGAGGCCTTTGCCAAGAGGCGCACTGACCTAAGAGACATTTTGTAAACTAAGACTGAAAAAAAAACCCGAAGAACTGAGAACCTCCTTCTTTTATTCGCTTGGAAATCGGTAAAAAAAATACCAAAACGCACAATCAAATCAAAAATAAGAGGTATTATATTATTAAAGTGATTAAAGTACATAATTCCTCCCCATAGAACGAAAAGTCAGTAGGTCGAAAATGACCAGATATTTCTGAATTTATCTCATTGTTATTTGATTCAGGCTTATGTTTTAATATAACATTTTAAAAGAAAATCATTTGCTTTAAAGATAATTAGGAAAAACGAAAGTAACAAATTTTTACCCTTGAATCATTTAGTTTCGAAGTAAGTTAGTGATGAACTAATTTGATAGAATTTGAATTGATTTAGTTATATTATAACTTCTTTCTGAGAGCAACATAATATTCTAAAAATAATGACTAAGTATTTTATCGCTCCTAGTAATCATAATTGTGGATAAGAAAATCATTAAAATATAACTAAGTTTACTTAAGTAATGTGTCTTGTTCAGTTTAGGTAGTTATAAAATAGAATAGAATAGAATAGAATATCATTTATTTGCATAAAACATGGTATACAGGATGGTAAGGTAAATGCAATTGTAGAATACACATATTTTGCTTCATAAATATAAGCGAGCAAATTTTACATACATAACAATGCAATACAACTACTATCGTCATCGGATGTTATGCTCTAGGAACTCCCTGACACTGTAAAAACTATAAGCAGACAGCCATTTGTGTAATTTTATTTTGAATAATGCTTTTCATTGATAATTAAGTAACTTAGGTATTTGTTCCCCAAACTTTAAGCTTCAACATGTCAACATGATTTGTATTCTCACAAGCTAAAAAGAAAACTATAAAACTTATTGAAATTATAGTTAGATAGAAATTTGCAGAAAAATACGGTGAGTTTGATGACATTTAAAACCACTTTGACTATTTTTGGACTTATGTATATATATATGTATATACATATTATGCATATTATTATGCAACCAACTATTTACAAATTAAATAACTAACAAGTTACATAAAAATACTAAAAGCAGTTTTAAAAGCAATGAGTATCCCAAACGCCTATCTGACGGACATGGCCGTCATCTACCCCGGTCACCAGGGAGTGTGGAACCGGCAAGAGATGTCGTGCGGTGTCCCACAGGGATCGGTCCTGGAGCCGAATGTATGGGACGTCGGATACGGCTGGGTGCTGCGCGTCGACCTCTCTAGCGGCGTCAGCGTAATGTGCTACGTTGACGACACGTTGGTCCTGGCGCAAGGGCGGTCGCACCAGGCGGCGGCCGAAGTAGCGACACGCGGGGTTGCGACAATCGTCAACAGGATCCGGCAATTAGGACTCGAGGTGGTCCTGCATAAGTCCGAGGCCATGTGTTTTCATGGTCCTCGGAACGCTCCATCGTCGGGGTCCCAAATAATGGTAGGAGGGGTTTACATAGGCATCGAGTCGACGATAAAGTACCTGAGATTCGTACTTGACAGCCAGTGGAACTTCATGGAGCATTTCCATCGGTTCCCAGACTGGAGCTGGCCGCGGCTGCCTTGATGCGGCTCCTGGTCAATCTAGGGGGTCCAAACGCCTCCTGCCGGAGGCTCTACACGGAGGTCATGTGGTCCATGGCCCTTTACGGGGCACCGGTGTGGGCGTGTTCCCTGGCAGGGTGGCCAGCCCGCCTGTTGAACGCGGCCCAAAGGGCCATGGCCATTCGGCTGATCCAGGGATACCGCGTGGTCTCTGGTGAGGCGGCGAGCCTCCTTGCTGGTTTGCCGCCATGGGATCTGGAGGCAAAAGACCTCGCGCACATATGGGAGTGGCGCGAAGAGGCGAAACGCCGGGGCGTAACTCCGCTGCCGCGAGAAATCACAACACAGTGGACAGAGCTCCAGCTGGATCTCATGGCGACATGGAGAGTGCAATTGTCGCAACCCAGTGCTGGGCATGCCACAATTGCGGCGATAAGTATCCTCTTTGAGGAGTGGCTAGAGAGGCGCCACGGCGTCCTCATCTTTTGCCTGACGCAGTATCTCATCGAACATGGCAGCTTCGGGAGGTTCCTGTGTCGGATAAGGCGGGAGGAAACGCCCGAGTGTCACCACTGTGTGGATCACCCGAAGGACACGGTGGAGCATACGGTGGAGATCTGCCCGGCTTGGGCAGAGCACCGCCGTGTCTTCATGGAGGCGATCGGCGGTGGAAATCTCTCGCGTCCGGCCCTGGTCCAGGTCATGTTACGAAGTTAGAGAGGGCATGGGAAGCTGTCACCTCCTTCTGCAAAGCAGTAATGCTCGCAAAGGAGGAGGCGGAACGGGTGAGGGAGAGGCAAATTTCACGTCCTCATGCCTCTAGCCGCCGCAGGAGACTCCCTGGGCGTCGAGAATCCCAGGCGGATTTCCGGCCACCGTAGGCGCGAGCTTGCGGACGATGAGCAAAGGGAGATGTAAAAAATATTTGTTTCCCTGTTTAGTTTTTGACATTCACTAGGCGCTATTTTATTTTTGTTTGTTTGTTTGTTTGTTTGTTTGTTTGTTTGAATATACGATATTTTTTAATCGAATCCAATCTGATGAAACCAATGAAACTCGCTGATTGCTTTCAATCCTAAAAATGTACATTGCGTTGTCAGTGTAATTTTTGTAGGTATGTTATTTTTTCCGCATGTGTGGACTCAGTTTTATGCAATTTAAGCAAAGTTCCTCAGAATTTGTTAAGATACCCATACAGCTCTGTCGACCCGAGGGCCTATGCACACGGCGGATTTTAAACGCACTGTTGACGCGCGTATTTAGCGTGATTTAGGAGTAACAGCATTAGTGTAATCTTTGATCATCAAGATATCTTGACGTTATACTAAAGACATAATATTGGAAACAACTTAATATTCTAAAACAGATGCATAATAAAATGGTTCTCTAATAATTATTACATATTTTGTAAAGTTTTGTTTGTGTCTAACCTTTCGGATTAAATTCAAACGCATATAGTTTTTCCTATAGAATGAAAAAAAAAAACCGAATGGCTAAAAAACAAAATAAAAATAATTTTAATTCAATATTCACTATGTACCACTGTGTTAAAAAATTGTGTTAAATAAAAAAAGGGCCAAAAATTACGAAAAATAAAAATTTATAAGTAATAAATTTAATATTTAGTAAGTCAGAGTTAAGAACGAATTGAGTGAAATTAGAATAATAATAACGTTACTTAGAAAATAATATGTTTACTAAGTAGAATAAAAGTAAATATGATGAGGTTTAAATTCATTCTGAAAATATAAATTTTTAGTATTTCCCTAGCTGTCCCCGAAGTATGGGTTATGCAAAATAAACAATTTCCAAAAAAAACAAATTGTTTATTTGGATATAAACAATTACTCTCTTCTCGGATAAACATTGCAGTGAGATAAATACGAATATAAACGTCTTGCAGTGCACTTTGGACAACTATTTTGACAGTTATAATTTGCTATAGCTGAAATAAAAATTAAAACCGAAGTAATCAGTGGAAACATATCTACGTAAGGTAGACTAGAACAACAGTTAATATTACCTACCTAACTAAATAGAATACCTACATGACTATAGTTTTTTTAAAAGAGAAATCATCGTTTTAATTCTTAGAAGTCTATTCGGATTTCAGAGAATTCAAGGCAATGTTACATGGATTATTACCTAAACAGATAGATCATATAGATACTGGCTCTCTCTGATGAATCTAAATGGCAGGTCATGACAGAATATTCAGGGTAAATTGACAAATTGTTCGCTCGATGTGTACATCATCACCTACCTTTTATGAATGCGCGAGCTGGCGAATCAGATATGAATGATGTTATTACACATACACCATTTTGTAAAATGTCCTTCATTTCAATTACAAAAGGTTGCAAAAATATATTAGCATTAGGTTTTCCTTTTCCGCAATAAATTCCAATCACCTTTACAGGTACTGAACTCATGTCGTAAGTATATATAGGACAAAACTCAACTTTGGAGCTTTTGTATGTACAGTCAGCGTCAATAATATCGGGACGAACAGACTGTTCAAAATGATATAAACAACTATGAAAATTAAATATTAACTCAATGACACAAGAACTGTTTCAAAATAAATAAAGTACACGACAACTGTCATTCTGACAAGAATTTTATGAAATCGAGATAAAGTTTAATTTTCTTAGTTGTTGAGATCATTTTGAACAGTCGGTTCGTTGACGCTGACTGTACGTGGGTAAAACATCAATTTTTATATGTATTTATATGGTTAGTAATATCTTCGTTAATTTTCTTTAATTACTCAAAATATTAGTCTTAAATACGCCAACATTCCCCGTTACCACAAGGTCTTATTTCCACAGACCTTGTATTGAGAAGTATTATAGCATCTTTAAGTACCTACAGAGTTACCACAAACTGTCAAATTTTCTCATTCGATTTGGAACTTAAAGCCATCAACATTTTACGTTTAAAATCATTTGGCGGACAGTTTGTGATAACTTGATGTAATGGCGACTGTACGAGATTTGACTCGATATTCTTTGAGATTTTTTAGTAAGCTCTTGAGCCCACTTTGGGGTTATATTGTGGGTAATAAATATACCGTACCGTATGTCGAGTTGAATGTTCCGCAGAACGCCGAAAAATCGGAGTTACCGACATAGCTTGCAGAGTAAGTAAGCTGGGGGTCTACTCCGAAACGTTAAAACCGATGTATCGGCCGAACGTTCGGACGTTTCCTACTACGAACTTCATTCTATTCCGTTCGGTCGGTTCGGAACCGACCGAACTTCATTTTGACGTTTGTTTTATCGTAAACCCTACTCTGAACGTTATATGTCCGACCGACAATTTGAGTTTGACAAGAGTTACATCGTGAAATTAATGTCAAAATTCACGACAGCAAAATAGCTACCTTTTGAGTATCGTAAGTATCGAATTATATTAATTCTTACAATTATCTTGAGTTTTATATTAGTATAAAGTGTTAAAGTGAATGTGCCATTCTTAAATTGTAGCGAAATGACATTACGTATGTTTTTTGTGGAAGAGGCTCTCAGAGAAGAGGCACATTTGGGATACTCAAGGGTCGATGGAGGTGTCTCTCGGCAGCAAGGGAGCTGCACTACGATCCGTGAGCAGGCTGAATAATTTTAGCCTGCTGTGTGTTTTGCATAACATGTGCATAGGGGCTGGAGTGAGTGCTCCGGAGTTAACCCAAGATGATTGTGAATTGGAGAACTCCCGGTAGGTCACATATCAGCCTGCTACTTCTGCCACAGATGCTTTGAGGAGGGGGACACAGAGAGAGGGAAAGGCTTATACAATTATTAGAAAATAATGGATAAAATATATATTTTATTAATCACTAAACTTTTTTTTATATTTATTATTATTTTATTTTATATATTATATTTATTATATTATTATTTTTTTATATTCGTGATTGCAAATGCACTTTGATCTGCTGCATATGCCCGCACAACTCTACAACAGCCATCCTTAGCCAGCTAGTTCCACGTTTCTTTGTTCTTCAAGGATCAAACGACGTTCTTCTGATCTAAAAAGTCTGTCCCGCACAGAGCTTTCAGCTTGAAGAGACTCAGGATGCCGCCGGGGTTCTCTGCGCTGCCGTGTGGCTGTAAAATGACGGAACATAAAAGCTTTACGTGTGTGTATGACCACTTAAGCTTAAAACAGCGTGCGTGTATGTATGACCCTATGTATGAACGTGGATGAGGCAAAAGGAGTATGTAAGAATCGTAGTAGGTGGCGTTCTGTAGGTCATGGGAAAAAGGCGTGAGTAAAGCTTCACAGTACCTACATTATAGTTTGGTTGCCTGTCACATCCTTTTTATACAACAACTCTTTAAGCTTAACTGCTTGGCAGCAAAAAAGAATGGGTTATGTACTCATTCAGATGACTTTGAATTATTATATTAAAGCTTAATATATTTAATTAAAATCTAAATCCACAATTATATGAAAAATCAACAATAAAAATGTAGTAATAAAATGCTTTACATTAAAATTAAACAATGACACTTACAAGTAAGTCGGCTTTGTGTTGTTGAGGCATTGCTGACTGGTGTGGCTGAAGCTTCATGACTTATTTCTTGCTGTGTCTGCATTTCTATTGACAAAATATGTGCAAAGAATAAGTATCAAGTGAGTATAGAAAATAAACTAAACAAAACTAATCAATAAGTAAGAAGAGCTTAGAAGTTTGTTTGACAAAGGACCGATGGCCGGTGGAGCAGACGAGCCCTGGAAGGGAGACCGCGTATCGGCAAGCGTAGTGTGGGACGACCCCAAGCTAGATGGCCCGAAGACCTTAAGAACGCGTCGACGACGAATGAATTAAATTGTCCATACAAACGTAATAACTGAATCAATTGCGATTTGAGCATATTTCCCTTAGGTTCCCACATTTTTTTTTTAAACTTACCTAAATTGAAGTTTTAGCGAATTGCATTTTGCACATTTGACAACGTAAATAACATGTTTTTTCTGCATTATAAACAACAATTGTAATAATAATTCAGCAGGAACATAGCTTTATATTATCAAATTACAAATTATCGAAAAAAATCTGGAAAAACATTAAGTTTTCGTTCATCGTTTTTTGTATTACGGAACACATTCACATTTATCATACATTTTCTGTATCGCATTAAGCAAATGTCAATGCGTGCGTGGTCGTACTGTTCACAGTAGCTATGGGTATCGCTCCGACAGGCACGCACACTAGTGTGGATGATCACTTTACTGTGCGGTGCGTGCGTACTTAATTGTTTGCTAAATTGTATTATAATATTTCTAACACTTAATAGCCCAAGTTTTTAGGGTCCCGAAGCACGCAACCCACACAATCTACGATTCATTGTACTAACACAATGAATCTTAGATTGTGTGGGTTGCGTGGCTGCAAGAAACACCTACATACTAACATGTAGGTGTTTCTTGCAACCTCTGTAGCTTATTTCTTATGTCATTTTATATTAATGTTTTTATAGGTTGTTACCACTCAATTTTTTATATTTCGTTTTTACCTGAAGAATATTGGTTCACTTGTTATTGGCAACTGTACTATAAGTGTACTATAAGCCTATGGCTGTTACCAACTGTTATTTGATATTTTGGATACAGAAGCTGGTGGTGTACCTTTAATAAATAAAAAATAAAGACACTATTGACCTGACGATAGAGAATAGTAATAGGACCTACCAATGCTATGAACTTGGATTTTGATTTGCCTTGTGATTTGGTATCGAGTAGCCCACATTTTTACGACCTTTGTTTTGTTTACGGTTTTGGAATATAATTTACTACGTACGATGGGATATATCTCAGAGTAAGAACTACCCAGTGCCAGCTTCATGGGGATCGTTTTCATGGTTTTCGAAGGTGCTAAAGCCGATAGTGAGGTCAAAATGTAAATCCAAGATGGCAGCTGCGGCAGTGTAGGGGTCCACTAGGGCCGATGCCTGCCGGGGTCGCGTGGCAGTCCAAAAGGGTTACCGAGGCCCCTGGCAACACGAGCAACGGAAGGAATACGGTTGGGTTTTAGTCAGTAAGAGTCTGACACACCCTCCCGCTCCGGCCAGAGCGGGAGAAGTTATTTGATAATTTCCCACCCAAAAAAAGATGGCGGCTGCGAAAATTTTAAAAATTTTTCGTCATGGGGTCGTTATCATGGTTTTCGAAGGTGCTAAAGCCGATAGTGAGGTCAAAATGTAAATCCAAGAAGGCAGCTGAGCTGTAGTGATCACACTACAGCCGGATGCCGAGAAGAAGGGCGTGTCCTATAGGACGGTAATGGCGAACGTGGGTGAGGCGGTGCGCCTGGAGGAGCTCGGCGCAGCAAAAGGCCTCAAAATGAAGGTGACGGCGACTGGGGCCCGAATGGTGGAGGTCCCCGGTAGGGCTAGTGGCCCGGCCGCTGACGCCCTGGCCGAAAGGCTTAGGGCGTCACTAAATGCGGACGAGGTCCAAGTGTCCTGGCCCACCAAATGCGTTAGCATGCGCATCACGGGCCTGGACGACTCCGCGACGGAAGAGAAAGTGGTCGCCGCAGTGGTTAGGAGCGGGGGGTGCTCTGCCGAGCAGGTGAAGGCAGGCATCATCCGTCCTGACTCCACGGGGCTGCAAACCGTTATGGTGAGCTGCCCTGTGTCGGCGGCCAGAAAAGTTGCCGGGGAGGGCCAACGGCTATTGGTGGGCTCTGCGCAGGTGAAGCTGCTGGAACCCAGACCTCTGAAGTGCTTCCGCTGCCAGGTGGGCAACCACGTGCAAGCGAATTGCACCTCAGAGGTGGACCGCAGCGGTCTTTGCTACCGCTGCGGTCTACCCGGGCACAAGGTCGGCTCGTGCAATGCCGCGCCGCACTGTGCCGTATGTGCGGCGGCTGGCAAGCCGGCCGAGCACCGGATGGGGGCAAAGCCTGCGCCCCACCCACCAAAGCCAGGGCCAGAGGCAAGCCCTCCGCCACCGCCGTCACCGCCGCAGCCGCCACCACTGCCACCGCCGCTGCCGCCTCCAACACCGCCGTCGTCGCCGTCGCCACCGTGGCCGCTGCGGCAGGCCCCTCTCAGGGGGCTGCGAAGGAGGCCCAAGAGGGGGCTGACATGGAGTGCCATTAATGGCCCCATTACGCCTCCTCCAGGCGAACATCAACCACTGCGCCGCCGCTCAGGATCTGTTGCTCCAGAGCATGGCGCAGTGGTCGATTAACATCGCCGTGGTCGCTGAACCGTACTTTGTTCCGCCCAGGGATGACTGGGTGGAGGACCTGAGCGGCTCAGTGACCCTAATTTCGTCGGCCGCCGCCGGTACCCCGTCCCTCGAGGCCGTCAAGAGAGGACGGGGCTGCGTAGCAGCACGGTTCGGGGAGATTGTCGTGGTAGGGGTCTACCTCTCTCCGAACCGAACTCTTGCCGAGTTCCACAACTCGGCAATGAGACTTCAATGCCAAGAATTTGGCTTGGGGTTCCCGGTTAACGGACACACGGGGCAGGATGGTGGAGGACTGGGCTCTGGAGACAGGCCTGGTCGTCCTAAACCGGGGTTCTGTCCCCACGTGTGTGCGGATGCGGGGTGAATCAGTGGTGGACATCTCGTTCGCCAGCCCCGCTCTGTCGCCGCATGTAGTTGACTGGCGTGTCATGGAGGGGGTGGAGACCTATTCCGATCACCGGTATATCCGGTTCGACGTCTCCGCCCAGACCTCGGACGCGCCGGTCCGACGGGCCCCGAGTGGTCCACGGTGGGCGCTGGAGCAGCTGGACCGGGAGCTCCTCCTGGAAGCCTCGATCGTGCAGGCCTGGGTGTCACCACCGGACAGGCCTGCCGACATCAACGACGAGGCGGAGTGGTTCCGGGAGGCCATGTCCGACATATGTGACGTGGCAATGCCCCGGGTCCAGCCTGGACGTGCCTCGCGCCAGGTGTACTGGTGGTCGCAGGAGCTGACGGCTCTGCGCACTGCGTGCGTGGCTGCGCGACGCCGGTTCACCAGGCACCGCAGGCTCCGTATCAAACCTCCGGATACGGAAGCCATTCAGGCGGAGCTGTACGAGGGGTACAGAGCGGCGAAGACCGCCCTCCAAGCGGAGATCCTGCGGGCCAGGGGGTTGGCCCGCGAGGAGTCACTGGGGACTCTGGACAGGGACCCGTGGGGACGCCCGTACAAAGTGGTGCGGGATAAACTCCGCCCATGGGCTCTCCCGCTGACGCAGAGTCTCCGGCCCCAGCTTGTGGAGGACGTGGTGTGCGCTCTGTTCCCTTCCCGAGGGGAACACACCTCCCCGCCTATGGCTCCGCCTACTGCGGTGCCCGATGCGGACCACACCGCCGACGACGACGACGATGCTCCGGAGGTGACCGAGGTAGAAATGAGAGCGGCGGTACGCAGGCTTAATGCCAAAAATACCGCCCCAGGACCCGACGGCTTACCTGGGAAGGCCTGGGTCCTGGCCTTGGAGGCTCTCGGGCCTCGACTTAGGGGGCTCCTAAGCGCATGCATGGAGAGGGGCCAGTTCCCGCTTCGCTGGAAGACGGGGAAACTGGTCCTCATAAAGAAGGCAGGGCGCCCTGCGGACTCTCCGTCCGCTTATCGGCCCATCGTGCTGCTCGACGAGGTGGGCAAGCTCTTTGAAAGAGTCATTGCAGACCGCCTCGTCGGCCAGCTGGTGCAGGTGGGGCCGGATTTGGCGGAGAGCCAGTTTGGTTTCCGCAGAGGGCGCTCTACGGTGGACGCCATCATGCGTGTGCGAGCCCTGACGACGGGGAATGCTGTTGCCCAGGGTGGGGTCATCTTGGCGGTGTCTCTAGACATCGCCAATGCCTTCAATACCCTGCCCTGGAGTTGCATCAGGGAGGCACTCCGGTATCACCGGATGCCGACCTACCTCTGTCGTGTGGTCGAGGCCTATTTGACGGACAGGGCCGTCATCTACCCAGGTCACCAGGGAGTGTGGAACCGGCAAGAGATGTCGTGTGGTGTCCCACAGGGATCAGTCCTGGGGCCGCATCTGTGGGACATCGGATACGACTGGGTGCTGCGCGCCGACCTCCCTAGCGGCGTCAGCGTAGTGTGCTACGCTGACGACACGTTGGTCCTGGCGCAGGGGAGGTCGCACCAGGCGACGGCCGAATTAGCGGCACGCGGGGTTGCGACAATCGTCGAAAGGATCCGGCAATTGGGACTCGAGGTGGCCCTGCACAAGTCCGAGGCCATGTGTTTTCATGGTCCTCGGAACGCGCCACCGTTGGGGTCCCAAACAACGGTAGGAGGGGTTTCTATCGGCGTCGAGTCGACGATGAAGTACCTGGGACTCGTCCTCGACAGCCGGTGGAACTTCGTGGAACATTTCCGACGTTTGGCTCCCAAACTGGAGCGGGCGGGCGCTGCATTGAAGCGTCTCCTGGCCAATCTAGGGGGTCCAAACGCCTCCTGCCGGAGGCTCTACGCGGGGGTCGTGCGGTCCATGGCCCTCTACGGGGCTCCTGTATGGGCATCCGGATGGCCGGGGATACCGCACGGTCTCCTGTGAGGCAGCGAGCCTCCTTGCCAGATTGCCGCCATGGGATCTGGAGGCAAAAGTCCTCGCGCACGCCCATACTGGCGCGAGGAGGCGAAACGCCGGGGCGTAAGTCCGTTGCCGCGAGAAATCGTGGCACAGCGGACGGAGCTCCGGCGGGATCTCATGGCGTCATGGAAAGTACGGTTGTCGCAACCCAGTGCTGGGCACGCCACGATTGCGGCGATAAGTCCCCTCTTTGAGGAGTGGCTGGAGAGGCGCCACGGCGTCCTCACCTTCCGCCTGACGCAGGTCCTCACCGGACACGGCAGCTTCGGGAGGTTCCTGTGTCGGATAAGGCGGGAGGAAACGTCCGGGTGTCACCACAGTGTGGATCGCCCGGAGGACACGGTGGAGCATACGGTGGAGGTCTGCCCGGCTTGGGCAGAGCACCGCCGTGTCCTCGTGGAGGCGATCGGTGGCAGAGACCTCTCGCGTCCGGCCCTGGTTCAGGCCATGGTACGGAGCGAGAGGGCATGGGCAGCCGTCACCTCCTTCTGCGAAGCAGTAATGCTCGCGAAGGAGGAGGCGGGACGGTTGAGGGAAAGGCAAGTTTCGCGCCCTCTCGCCCCTAGCCGCCGCAGGAGACGCCCAGGGCGCCGGGAATCCCGGGCGGATTTCCGGCCACCGTAGGCGCGGGCTTGCGGACGGTGAGCAATGGGTAGCTCACCGTCCGGTAAGGACCAGGCCCGGGTCGACGGCGCGTCGTATTCCACGCGCGCCTCAAAGAGATGTCGTCAGCACAAAGTAGGGGTCCACTAGGGCCGATGCCTGCCGGGGTCGCGGGAAGGTACTTATGGGTCACCGAGGCCCCCGCAACACAGGCAACAGGAAGGAATACGGGTGGGTTTTAGTCAGTAAGAGTCTGACACACCCTCCCGCTCCGCCCAGAGCGGGAGAAGTTATTTGATGATTTCCCACACTCAAAAAAAAAAAAAAAAATGATGGCAGCTGAGAAAATTTTAATATTTTTTGTCAGTCATGAGTGTCATTTCATATTTTTTGTCATGAGTGTCATTTTCATAGATTTCGAGGGGTGCTTAAGCTGATAGTGAGGTAGAAACGTAAATCCAAGATGTCGGCTGTGAAAATTTTAGAAATTTTTATCATGGGTATCGTTTTCATGGATTTCAAGGGTGCTAAAACCGATAGTGAAGTGAAAATGATAATGCGAGATGGCGGCTGCGAAAATTTACAAATTTTTCGTCATGGGTGCCGTTTTCATAGTGTTCGAGGGTGCTAAACCGGTCAAATTTAAATCCAAGATGGCGGCTGCGAAACTTTTGTTTTTGTTTTTAACTTCGTTCCTAACGTGGGTCCCCCCGACACACACGTTTTACTTTCTTGTTCTGAGTTTTATTTATTTTGTATAAATTAGTATTTTCCTACCTATCTTTAGATAATGGCGCCGATTCCCTTGTTCACAAACTAATCTAAATTTAAGTTCAGTGCATCTTTTTCTTTCTATTACATTAAGAAAAGGACAGAAGATAAATTTTAGTTTAGTCCTGTCAAATTAATCAGCGCTTGACGTAAATTGACGTAATTCTAGTAGGCAAGTTTTTAATCACGTCTAAACTTGTATGGAGTAGTGACAGGCGCTGATTAATTTGACAGGACTAAACTAAAATTTATCTTCTGTCCTTTTCTTAATGAAATAGAAAGAAAAAGATGCACTGAACTTAAATTTAGTTTAGTTTGTGAACAAGGGAATCGGCACCAATATTATACCTAACCAAATTTGTGTTTCCATCCGTATCCAAATAAACGAGTACTTATCCGTTTCATCACTAATATTAATCGGTAGGTACCTACTTGTGTGTCTCAAGAGCCTCAGCGAGTGATGACTGACGAAGTGACGGTACTACAGTACAACATAAACAAGAGCAGTAAAAAGTCTACATTTTACACACGGCCGAAACGAGCTGCTAACTGCTGGACTTCCCGGGAATGCGCGAGAAATCCACGAAAGACTTGCAACCAGCTTATATCTAGTTTGTAAGTTACACAATTGACGTAAAGTTCATTATGCTTTGATCCAATTTCGTAACAAAAATTCGCTTTTGATTTGAGCCTTAGCGTGCGTACCTACTAGCGTATGTGACGTAGCCGCCAGCTTGGAGGTGGCGGCTTCGTCGTATTTGCTTGTAGTAAGTAGTGTAGTGTGTATCTATCATAGACATGGGTTGTACTTTCAAAATCAAGTACCAGGGCTTCTAAGTACGTCCACTTTTAGACACCAGCGCCAGAAACCCTGGGCTCGATAAACTATCAAGTATTTTCTTTCTCCATCGAAAATTGATCGGTAAATTCGTACAAATAAGGAGTACCTACAATCGCGTATGCAAAAAAGGATACTTCCAACTTCCAAACCTTGCTAGAATAAAAATACTTGCATAGAACATTGATCCGTAACTTTATATAATTATAGAGCACAAACGCGTAAAATTACAAACCTTTAAAGTAAAAATACTTGCATAGGAATTTGTGCCGTGCAATTGAATGATTGAAATAATTGAATGAATCTTACCGATAAACATGATCGCAGTTGCGAAAAAGTGACGCGACCATTGAATTTAGGATTGAGTACCTACCTACGTAGTTTGTAAACACCGATGACGCTCAGTGGAAAGCACTACCGAACGAGAAAGAAACCACGGCGCGCGCCTTCTCGAAGCAATAAGAAATCATATTTTCTTTCTAGAAGATTGCGGCGTACTCGCAGTCAAAGTCAAGTCTTAATTTAAAATTAGACCATTAGAGGCACTTCAGAACGTCAAAAATTACAAGAAAAAGACGAACTGAATCTAATTGTCTCTTTCAAAGGGTAATTTCGTATAGAGAAGAATGGGCAAGAAACTAAATAGTTACTGTACGAGCATCGCCTCATGAATGTTTTAGTTTTTACCTTGTATCACATTTTCTAATTGCTTCGAGAAGGCCTTGGATCGTTCCTAGAACGTTGATCCGTAACTAAATATAAATAAGGAGCAGAATTGCGTCGAGCCTCGTGACGTATAAAAGTGCTTGTACAAACCTAGTTACAGAAACAAAATAATAAACATAACTAAATAAATGTTTATTCACAATCTTTGTTCAATTTCTCAGTAGCAGCCCGGAGTCTGGATTTGTGCCCGGTTGATGGCAATAGGCTCGCCCCCTATTACATGGAACTTAAACATATCTGGCGAAATGTGGGTGTACTACAGGTACACCTCTGCCCAACCCTTCGGGGAAAACAAGGCGTGATGTTATGTGTGTTTGTTTGTTTGTTTTTTTTTTATTTTTATCAATCTTAGCTCAGAAGGCTGTTATTTATCTGTATTTACAAACATCGCGTAAATATAAATTATTGCAATATTTTTCTTTTACTTTGTACAACAATTATTATTTGACTTGTAGTCATTATTTAGTAATATAAAAAAAGTATTCAGTTATAAGGTAAAATTATGATTTAGGTACATTAATTACAACCGAGGAAAATTGTATTTTAACTGTATAGATCTGCCTGATCCAGGTTTATGAAAACCTGTGTTTTAGGCCATCAATTTACACCACACATTTAAAAAGAAGACAACAATAAATGTATTAAAAGCTAAATTACAAAGTTAAATATGAATACAGAAATAAGACAGAAGAAGCCATCGTTTTTTGAAGTTGAAACCACCCTATAGGAAATCAATAAACATAAACAGGCTTGAAATAAATAAAGATAATAATAATACATGATTTTAATTAATAGTTTACGCGACGTACGTGTGACCTCCGAGACCACGCGCGGTAATGATGATACAAGACCTAAATCTCGAGATATCATAATATGTTGAGATATGTCTATAAGGGACGAATATCTATTCGTCCCTTAGCTAACAACACCGCATAAGTAATTTTTACCAACTTTACAGGAGACGAAAAACTTGTGAGGTGTTGAGAGGCCAACCGACATGCGTGTTATCACTACTTTTTGAATTACGGCTTCTGATTGGCTGAAATCTATATCATGTGACCAATGGTTAGACGCACAATGAGCAGCTCCATCTAAAGGCACTCAAATGGGAAAACCGCCAATTTTCGACTTGAGCGGTGTTGTAAGCTAAGGGATTGCGCATTGTAAAGAAATTTCCAAAAAACGATTCCCCAAAGTAGTCAATAATAACCGGTCAAGTGCGAGTCGGACTCGCGCACGAAGTGCTTTACCTTAAATATTTATTTTATTCTGTTTTTTAGTATTTGTTGTTATAGCGGAAACAGAAATACATCTTTCAACTGTCCATCTATCACGGTTCATGAGATACAGCCTGGTGAAAGACGGACAGACAGGCAGACAGACGGACAGCGGAGTCTTAGTAATAGGGTCTCGTTTTACCCTTTGGGTACGGAACCCTAAAAATAAAGCAAATAATGAACATACCTAATAATAACTAATATATATAAATCAGTGTTGGCATTAATCAATTAATTTTTTAATCAATTAATTAATTTGATTAATTTTAAACAGATTACATTAATCATGATTAGAATAATCATGATTAAAAAAGTAATCTTAATCATGATTATTGACGTTAATCATTAATCACTAATCATTAATTGATTAACTTGATTATAAACTAGTACATCCATCAATGTTATTAATTATATATAAAAGAAATGATGGAAAATAATGACAAACATTTCTTAAAATATTTTTATTTATTATTCAAGGAACAAAAAAATAATTTCTAACGTTCAAATACACTGAATTCTTTTTTTGAAGAACATTTTTAATCAACTAACCTCCGATCTTTACATTTCTGATTTCTTGATGTTCAAGTTATATTTCATATCTACTTTTTTTTCAAATAAGTCGTCAGATAATTTGTGTGACCTAGGTTTATTTAGCATAGTTGCAAAAGAAAACATTCTTTCTACCGAGCCAGAGGACGGCATTCAATTCATGTTTGTTTTTAAGTTAATTACTGAGTGAAACAATATCACAAAATGTTGCAAAATCAGAAAAAAATTGCGCCAACCGAGTGCGAGCGAGCGTCTGTCAGCCAGATAGTGTTAAACGTGATTAAGTAGTTTAGTGCTATAAAAGACGAGAGAGTGAGAGAGAAAGAGAAGCTAACTCACCCTCTCTACGGTGTTTATGCAGTAAATAGGCCATAAAAGTATAGTCTGTGAAAATCAAAATCAAAATCAAAAGTCATTTATTCAAACTTGGCTGAAAATCAGCATTTTCGAACGTCAAAGTTACATAAGACAGTCCCCGAAAAATGCCCGCCCTTCACCACTTCCTAGTGCTTTAGCTGGGAAGAAGTGGTGGAACAAACTCCCTAGCAGCGCAACTGTCTGTTTAGTTATATAAACTTGATTCTATACAAATCGTATGCAAAGTAATTAACATTACGAAACACAAAACAAAATAAAATTACACACTTGCCATATGTTAGCTAGCAGACGCCAACTTGAAATTGGAATAAGGAATGTTTACATTTTGAATTAATTGTTTTGCTATTCCAATAAATTAAATAAATAAATAAGTAGTTAAAAGTTAATCAAATAATCAAATTAACGATTAAAGATTATGATTAATATCTTAATCATTAATTTTTAATCGTTAATCAGATTAACTTTGGGCCAACACTAATATAAATGCCTTCGAGTCGTTATGAATGAACGGTGAATAGTAGCTAAGCTATCTATCCACTGACATACACACACGGCTGCACACCGCGTTCCCGCTCGCATACTTTGGTCAAACAGAGATAGCAATATTCCGAACGAATTTTGCACTCCTGCCCCGACTTGCAGTTGCCAGCGATGCTCTCCGGCCCCTTAAAAAGGTGTCTGGGACAGACAGGATGCGGAAGGCGGAGGACAGGGTGTTGTTGCGCAGCCTAGGAGACTAGAGGCCTATGTCCAGCAACGGACTGCGATAGGCTGAGTTGATGAATGTCAGGATCTGAACATGTGTGTAGCACCCCTGACTTAAAAGTGGTGTCCGACTGAAAATGGATTTTCAGCCGAAAACGAAAAAGAAGCTTTGGCTTTAGTCTTATTTTCGGCTGAAAAGGAAAATGATAAATATATTAAAAAATATCAATCATTCCGCTGTACACCGAAATCTTGTTTTTTTACACCTAGGGAGAGAAAGAGCAAATATAGGCTTTAAAAGAAATAAAACACCGTCATTCAGAGATGAATCTCTCTTTCCCCTTTCACAGAGCCCTGTCCCTGTTTCACGGAGCCCTGGAGGCCTGTGTCCCAGCAGTGGGAACATTATAGGCTGATTTTGTATGATTATGTATTCAGAGACGATTCAATAATCACATATTTTATAAACCAATCCAGTTCACAATTCAGTCGATTTAAGTGAAAAATGTTCAAAACCCATTAATCTATGCGCGTGAAGAAAAAAAACAACATAACCTCGCTTCACAACAAAACAAAATCGCGTCCCCTTAGTCAGCTGAGTGAAACCACGAGCGGACCCGATTCACCCCGAATTTAGTCGAACGTCACGTGATATTACCGAGCTTTACGACGAAGTAGGCCGAAAGACGCGCGACAATTCACGAACTTCTGACTTTCGGTTATTTTTTTGTGTGGGAAATTATCAAATAACTTCTGCCGCTCTGGGAGGAGCGGGAGGGTGTGTCAGACTCTTACTGACTAAAACCCACCCGTATTCCTTCCTGTTGCCTGTGTTGCCAGGTGTTCCGGTAACCCTTTAGTACCTTCCCGCGACCCCGGCAGGCATCGGCCCTAGTGGACCCCTACACTTGTGCTGACGACATCTCTTTGAGGCGCGCGTGGAATACAACGCGCCGTTGACCCGGGCCTGGTCCTTACCGGACGGTGAGCTACCCATTGCTCACCGTCCGCAAGTCCGCACCTACGGTGGCCGGAAATCCGCCCGGGATTCCCGACGCCCAAGGCGTCTTCTGCGGCGGCTAGGGGCGAGAGGGCACGAAATTTGCCTTTCCCTCAACCGTCCCGCCTCCTCCTTCGAGAGCATTACTGCTTCGCAGAAGGAGGTGACGGCTGCCCATGCCATCTCGCTCCGTACCATGGCCTGAACCAAGGCCGGACGCGAGAGGTGCCGCCGATCTGATTTCCGGCTTGGCTGAAGCTTCGGCTATTTGTATAGCCGAAAACGAAAATATGGCCGAATCATGATTTTTTGCCCGAAAATGACCGAAAACGAAAACGATGCTTCGGTCCGTCACTATTAAAAAGTTTATAAAACCTGAAACACGGTGTGAAAAAAACAGCTCCCCTAACTTTTATTCCGGCACGAGACTTATGATAAAACATATCCTTACATAATACTGTAAAGAAAAAGTTATGAACATTCAGATTTCATAAGCATTAAAACCAAAAAGCTTACATTTGTTTGGTTTCGGGGTGTCGGCACATGGCATTAGCACAAGTTTCAAGAAAATTCGATGTAAAAAAGAAGGAAAAACCGGCCAAGTGCAAGTTGGAGTCGCACGGAAAGGGTTCCGTACCACCGTGCAATATTTAATAATATTTTCTAAAAACGTCGAAAAAAACACGTTTCTTATAAGGGGACCCCCGCCCTATTCGTTTTGAAATTTGTTGTTATAGCGGCCATAATTAAATACCCTGTGAAATGGAAATCGTCGTATGTCGCCCTAGGACCAACAAACATCAGACGTACGTATAAAACATAAATGTATTTTAGCCGACTTCCATAAACGAGGACGTTCTCAATTCGGATGTTTATATTTTTTTCATGTAAGTTCACCGTCTATTTATTGTGGACCGATTTTGAAAATTCCTTTTCGTTTGAAAGAGTATGCTCCCGAGGTTGTCCCCATGTTACTGAGTGGTAATCTGATGGGGATCCCATGGAAATCGAGGGAAATCCTCAAATTTTATAGGCACACCTACTCGTATAGCGATTTGCGTATTTTTTTATAGTAAATTGTGCATTTTCTCTCAGAAAGCACCATTTGGTGAAGTGGAACTGATGATGAAGACCACAGATGGCCACCGGAACTACTTACCTAATAATAAGTATTTAACGGGTTGCGATTCGATTAGGTACTTTAATATGGTTGCTAAGCCATTTATGCTCGTCACAATGCATGTGGTGGGTGACAGTTCTCCTGGTTGTTACCAGGAGAACTTCTCAACAGTTAACGTCCCTGCATCGGGATAAGCAATATATTGCAAAAGGTGATGAGCAGTTGACATTAGGCTATTGTAACTTAGATAAATTACAAACTGATCCACTAAAAAAAAAATAATAAAAAAAAAAATACAAAAATACAAAAGAAAGGAGTTTGTTGTTTGTTTTGTACTTTTTTTAATATTAATTATACTAATTGCGAATATTTGTATGAAACGGACATTATATTTGTTCTTCATTCCATAATGAACAATTACAAGTAGCGACATCACATCATTAATGCCGCCATCTTTGACAATTAGATTTGACATGACAATTAGTGATGCCCAATCTTACATTTCACACACATCGAGAGCGAGATTACTTGCGTTGGCCACTTGCAGATCTATTCTCTAAAAATCTCACCGTGAAAACTAAGGTGACGTGAGCTGTCAAAACTGTCAATTCAGAATATGATGACAGCTCACTTCACTTAAGTTTTCACGGTGAGTTTTTTACGGAAGAGACGGGATGCTCACTGGTTGTCATACGCATCCGTACGTACCTTTTCAACCATTTTAAGTGGTAATAAAATAAATACAATAAATAAAATAAATAAATTTTCGCTCTAGGGTATGACGCTTCTGTAGTGACATAAGCGACGTTTTAATTGGTACCATACACCTTAGTTGCGAAAATATTTTCTTAATGTTCATATCCTAATCTATCCATCCTAAATAATTAATTATCTTTTTCTATACAATTACTACACATAAGTGAGATGCATTGTAATGATTATTATAATTAAACATAATATGACTACAAAATATATAATAAGTAAATTATAAAACGCTACCTACTGAATCTATAAATTGTCGTACACGTAAAACTTATTCTTTACTAATAATTCGTAACCCGAAAATATGATCTCTCTTTAAATAAGTATTGTAATAATGTTACATAAGTAAATATAGCTTTATCTAAATGTAATAATAGTATTTTAAGAAAATAGCTACTTAATTACCAATAATAGAATTATTTACGTTATTGTTATTGACTTTTATGCGAATGTAATTATTCAATGTTCATGTATAATTTTATTTTATTTTTAATAATAAAAGTATCTAAAAATATTGTTGCTGTGCCCTGACAGGGTCTACAACGGCTCTTAGCTCTAAGCCTTTTGATAACATCTTGTTTTACCTTGTGGAACGCAAATAAATGAATATGAATATTTCAAATAGAAATAACACGCTGGGTACTAAACGGTATCGATTTTTTTTTTAATAAATATCGATACGAATCTAATGTATGGGCATCCCTAATCCTTGTCACGTCAAGTCAATCAACCCAATTGTCAAGAAGATTTACCAAATGAGTAAAATTTATTTAACACGAAACATGATAGGTAATAATTAGTTAAATATACATACATACATAATCGGCCTATAATGTTCCCACTGCTGAGGCACAGGCCTCTCTGTGAGAGGGAATGGGCCGTAATCCACCACGCGGGCCCAGTGCGGGTTGGTAGATGTCAAATGTCTTCGAACTTTTGTTTCTAGGACATGCCGGTTTCCACGTGATGATTCCTTCACCGTTTTGAGAGCAGTGGTGATGTAATAATTTAGTCACACAAAGTAAAGCGTCTGTCTGAGTGCGAACCTACATTATTTAAATGTTTTACTGAATCTCTTAGCTTTACTAGTTACATACAGGCAATACAAATAACATTAGTGACGGGCTTTTATTGGCATATATGTATTTCTAATCTAAGCAATAAAAGGATTGTTTCTTACTAAATATAACCTCAAAATCTTTGTTTTTTTTGTTAAATAAATGCTTACTGTAAGTTTTATGTTATTAAATGTAGTCTTCATGGGCATATATTTGTTATTTAGACCACGCAAAGTCTTTTTCCTTCGCTGTTGGTTCTGGGGCGAAAGATGTATGGATGCAGACAGTCTCCTTTCAGGTGTCTACCTAATAAGGTTCAAGAGGCCCAGCCCTGTGACAGACGGACGGACAGCGGAGCCTTAGTAATAGGGTCCAGTTGGATACGGAACCCTAAACAGTTCCAGTTACGAAATGATCGTGTTTCAGTTACATGTGATTGAAAAGTTAAGCAATAACTTTTAAACACGTTATTGAGCTTGAAGTAATCGTGACTTGGAAGTTGAAGGTTGTTTCAAATAAAAGAACAACGTAATCATAATCACACCTGTTTTCCCCTAAGAGTTGGGCAAAAGAATAAAAATAAAATTGTTTGTGTAATGAATTAACAAAGGTTACTTAATGTTACTTATGTATGTTGTGGTGTGACACGTGGTGGTGTTAGTTTAATTAATCTATAATACATTAAGTCAGTATACCGTAAGTGCTTGCGCCGTAGACGCGTAGACGGCAGCCGCCGATAGGGGGGGGCAATTGCAGCCGTCGACGCGTCGGCGGCTGCCGTCGACAGCGTGCTGCTTGTGCATTTGAGTACGTGCTCAATAAACGCGCGGCATTTTGTCGACAGCAGAGACAACTACAGCCGTCGACGCGTCGGCGGCTGCCATCTACATCGTGCCGCTTGTGCATTTGAGTACGTGCTCAATACATGCGCGGCACGTTGTCGACAGCAGAGGCAACTGCAGCCGTCGTCGACGAGGGTCGACGGCTGCAGTTGCCTCTGCCATTGGCAATGTGCTGCTCGTGTATATGAGCACTTAGGAGAAGGCAGAGGTTTATTTGTACTCCCACTTAACGTTAGTTTGGTTTAAGTTCAATCTAATAGGAGTTTATGTAATTTCGACAATCCATATTATTCTATAATATTATGTACAAACATATAAAATAGCAGTGTCTGTTTGTAACGTCAAAAATACAACTTTTTTACTAAATGCATATCAAAGTACAGTTCGTGTAACAACAGAACTTTTTTTTTCATTTATGGTTACTTTTATTTCAGAAAATCCCACGCGGGTGAAATCACGGGCAGCATCTAATTGCAAAGACGAAAGAATCTCTGTCTCTCAGTCTTACTGTCTGTCTGTTACCTTTTCACGCGTAAACCACTCAACCGATCGTTATAATATTTGACAGATATAGGTAGCCTGGGACCTAGAGAAGGACACAGGTTACTTTTTATCTTGAAATTATTATTTTATTTGTATAAAATACGTAAAAAAAAAATGCATGAGGACGAAGTTGGGGGCAACAGCTAGTTTTATATATTTTAAACTAGATGCGCCCCGCGGTTTCATCCGCATAAGTTTTGACCCCGTGGGTATATCGGAATAAAAAGTTCCTATGTGTTATTTCTGGTTATAAACTATCTGTGTGCCAAATTTCATCCAAATCCATTCAGTACTTTTTGCGTGAAAGAGTAACAAACATCCATCCATCTATTCTTCGCATTTATAATATTAGTAGGATTATTTTCGTTTAATGATATGCCATTATTTTAATGATCCTTTTAGAGGCGTGCAGAAAACTAGGTGATTGGAAGTGGCCAAGATCGATCGGTCTCTGAAGAGGTCCCAAAAATAAGATTGATTTGGGGAAAGAAAATGAGGAAACCTGACCACCATACACACAGCAGCACATCAAATTACCACAAATTATCTCATTCGATTTTGAACTTAACTATCAACATTTTAAGGTTTAAAATCATTTGGAGAAAATTGACAGCTTGTATAACGTGACGTGCTGTTGACTGTACGTATATTGTTATTGTGAGGTGGTATTCCTAAATTGTTTATGGCAATAAACGATTTATTTACTCATTTCATGTTGGCAGATGAGAAGAGATCCATCAGCGAATTGTGGCGTACTATAAAGTTTGTCACTCATTCATAAAGAAAATCTAATAACACAAGTTTCACCGACCGCCATGCCACTACTTCATAAGTGACATAATGGCGCCGATTTCCTTGTTCAAAACTGAACTAAATTTAAGTTCAGTGCATCTTTTTCTTTCTATTTCAATAAGAAGAGGACAGAAGATACATTTTACTTTAGTCCTGTCAAATTAATCAGCGCCTGTCACTACTCCATACAAGTTTAGACGTGATTAAAAACTTGCCTACTAAAATTACGTCAATTTACGTCAAGCGCTGATTAATTTGACAGGACTAAACTAAAATTGATCTTCTGTCCTTTTCTTAATGAAATAGAAAGAAAAGGATGCACTGAACTTAAATTCAGTTTAATTTGTGAACAAGGGAATCGGCACCAGTATCTCGTAATTTGAAAGCTCCCACGTTTCCATGTCGGTTTGTTGTGTAAATAACTAAAGTTCGAAACCCGAAACTGTTAATAACACAAAACATCACGCTTTGTTTCCCCGAATGGTTACGCAGACGTGTACCTATAGTACTCCCACATTTCGCCAGTAATATTGAAGTCCCACGTAATAGGGGGCGAGCCTAATGCCATCAAGTGCTGTTTAGGTATATAGTACGTAGATTATATAAACTTACGCTTGATCCCTTTGGGCGTGGGCAGAAAATGCAGATGTGTGGCCACATGCTCCGATGGTTCTTACATATTTCACAGCGCAGCAAGTGGCGCCACCCCGTTTTGTTACGAAGTTACTGGAATTACAGAAAAGGTCGGATAAGAGTGACACTGGCTGGTGACAGTCACTCGAGCAGAGCTTCGCATCGATGGTTGCGTGTCGGCTGTCTTCTGCTGACAAATTACGTGGGTGACACTGAAAGTTCATAGAAAATCAAAAACTGAACAAACTAGCAAGTTATTATATCTTTTCAAAATAGTGTCCATTTACATCAATACATCGCTGCATGCGATGGAACCACTGAGAAAAGCACTTTAACCACTTGTCCTTAGGGCCTCTTCGACGGCATTTTGAAACGCACTGCTTCCTCGGCGTCCATACGAGTGAAACGTTTTCCTCGAAGTTTTTCTTTTATTTTCGGAAATAAATAAAAATTGCAAGGTGCGAGGTCGCGTGGAAAATAAAGGTCTGTTTCTGATTAAAAATCAATAACTTTTTTATTTCTGAATATTATGTTTTAAAATTTTGCACAAATATAGAATAGTATATATGGCTTCGAATGAAATGTAATTGTAATGTAATTTATTATGATTGAATTTAAAACCATACATTAAAAAATAAAACAAATTCAAAATATCAAAAATGTCCAATATTTATTTTTTAACAATGAATACTAACATTTTAATGTTTACAAAAACCAAAAATCATATAGTACTCGTACATCAAAATACAAATCAATTTAAATAATAAATACCTTAAAAAAATGTGATTAAAATCGAACACAGATTAATGAATTAATTGTAATGTTTACTAAATGTTGTGTTATCTAGACTTGATGAACTTCGGGATCTAAAATTAATTCGTTCACTTTCAAAAGATCTAAGGTGTCTTCATCAAGTTCCTCCACGTTTTTAGTATACGGTTTTCTAATGCTGGTTATGTAAGGATCTGAAGTATAAAGAAGAGTATGAAATACATCCTCGTTTGTAGCGGATCTTGAGTATTTTCTAGCATGACGTAGATGAAATTTTTTATAATCCTTATTACGAGATTCTTGTGCATCTTCCGAAAGTTGACCAATAGGAAGTACTGCAAAATGCTTTATGGCACTTTCTCCATGAATCAAAACTGAAGATGGCATGTAGTACCATTCATAATTGCTCACATATGTAGATCCTGGCAGTCTCCATAGCGTAACTGCCAAATTTTTCAGCATTTATCATTACACCCGATGAAAGAGCTTGCAGAATTATGTAAAGTCGTTTAATCAAATTTATATCCACTCCTGTAATTTCAGCAGAGCAGCTTGCATTGTGAAAAAATCTTCTGGCAGTATTACCGTCATTACAATTACCACTTACTTGTCTTGGTTTGTCGATGATCAATCCTAGCTCTTCACGGAAACGCCTTGTACCAGGGTTTTCTTCTCTTGCTTTAGTCGTTTTTTTTCTTCGCTTGTGGCCAACATGTTTGGAAATACAGATTGTAGGAAATATGTAAAATCATTTCCATACAACGAATCCAGGCGTGCAAAGTAGACAGTCCGTATTGATAAGAATCTTCATTTTCAGCCTAGCAGTCACTTTAGTCAAATCGTTCATTTGGCGTGGAGTAGCTCCACATATTGTACATGTAGAACCAAAAGGCGTATCTGTTAATACCTGAGCTACTTTGCCATCTATCATTGTAAGAAATAGATCATGCTTCACTTGCACTCCCTCACCTTCTTTGTTAATTAATGATGGACCCAAAAAATTTATTTTCCTTTAATTTCATCCACAACAGCTTTAGTTTTCTCGGAATTTTCTTTGCAAAATTCTATTAATATAGGCCGGCGAAAACGAACAGATGAAGGTATCGGATTTTGCCAGACAACATCACGTGTTAGCTCGTTAATTAAAACCAAAGAACAGGCACCAAAGAAGTGATAAATAAATTTGCATCAGAAATTAGTTCAGACTCTTCTGGCAGTTTCTGTTTGTACTGGCTTCGACCGGATGAGCCATCACAGCCCTGTTTACTGTATAGAAGTAAGTTATTCAATCCATTCTGCAGTGTGATCTAATAAATCTGAAGTCTTACTATTTTTGCACTTGTGTCCGTAATTTCTTTAGCTGAAGATGGTGGATACCAAGTAGTTTTAACTTCTTGCACTTTGTAATATGGTGGAAAAACAAAACATTTTTGTTCGTTCGTTAAATTTCTCAAGTACAAATATTGTGCTTTCGTTAAATCCAAGTCAATAAATACGCTCAATGCCTCTTCATCCGTTAACATTTTTGTCTGCCTTGCGTCTTCTATGAGCCTCCAGAATAAGGTCTTATTTTCACTGTCAGCAAACCTTAATGTTTCCACAAGTTTAGCTTCTGTTCCTTCTCCTATCGAACGTAACCCTTGAAGATATGAATTATAGACGTGTTTTAATCCATATTAATTAAGTAACATTGTATTTTTCTTCTTTTACTGGATTCTGACAAGTCTGGATAAGATACGCACGGTCTCCTACGTTTTCCAGAAGAAGTAGATGTGGAGACGGTGATAACGTCTTCAGAGTTCGGTAAAGTTACTGAATATTCTGATTCCAACCAATTACTGTTTTTCATTAAAAATATATCCTTTTTCCGTGAAGCTTCTGTCCATCGTTTATTAAAAGCGGGAATAATATGTCTTTAAAAATCACTGAGGATAAAACATAAGTTGTCTTCAGATACATGATAATTTTCTTTTAAAACTGTTGATAATGCCTCCAATGATGTTCCTTCTTCGATATACGAAAGTATTATTTCACGTTTAGAACACTTGAAAGTGGACATTTTGAAGAGTCAATAAAACACGTAGTTATATTTATTCGTAACAATTACACTTCTGTTAATTCACCACTATTTTGTTATTTACAGTGAAATGAAACACGCAACATGAGTGCAAAAAAGATAAACGCCTTAATATGATGTAAACAGCAACATTTCAAACCGCAATAGATAGCGAGCGTTTGTCTGTTTTCTGACTTTTATCACATTTTTACTAATTACTCCGAAAACCGCAAATATCCGCAGCTTTTTTTTATTTGATTATGTTTATTATGTTTATTATTTGATTTTGTTTATGGATGTTTATGGCTACAAACCATCATTAGATGTAAAGCAGGGGTAAACGTGGGCAACTGTCAAAAGTCTCGATGAACTTTAAAAAAACTTTTTTTCACCATATTTTATTTGGCAATCATTTTAAGATAAACGTTAACATAATATTAAATACACATTAGATGTTTCATATTTTTCAAAAGATGAGGTTTCCAGAAATATATAATACATTATACCTTTTCCGGTAACGTATAACAATAAAATCAATTTGAAAGTGATGAAGTGAACAGGCTTTACATGGACGTCCGTCAAAACTATAAAGTTTGTGGTATTGTAAAAAAATCATTTCATGTAATATGTATAATTTTTTGATATTATAGTCTAGTTTGGTCCTTAAACTAGTAAGTAAAATAAAAAAAGCATGCCAGTAGCGACATTGACAAAAACCATTTTTAAAATTTCAGATCCCATGTGCTCGCATCTTGCGTCTGCATTCGTAGTGTGTATTCTTTTGTTTTATTGCATTTTATTGGTGTTCTGTATCTTTTTTATCTAACAACTTGGCGTGAACAAAGGACTGTGATTTCCTCTTGAAATATCAACCTCTAACTGTGATTTTTATCACATATTTATTTGTGATTTTTATAACATTTTGTGTGGAATTTTTATCTAGGACAAATCATTTTTAAGCAAGTACTAATTTAATACACATACTGATACCATTTGATTGATAGTGAATATAAATACAATTTTATTTAATTTTTAATTAAAATACACGCTGCCAACCAAGTAGGTAGAATTCGGTTTTGGCACCCGCCGGCCGCTGCCACGGTACGCTCCACGGATATGGTACGCTCCACGGATACAGATAGTACAATCCACGAAGGCGCGCCCCACTATTCCTCCTAACCGTTTATAGTATGTGTGCAAGCTTCCGTCAATGTTTGAGTGTTATCGGTACACACTAATTACCTATGAGTGCGCACGCACACTACAATGAATAGACTAATCAGGAGAGAGCGTCATGGTCAAAGTGAAAGATGCTCTACTTCAATTTTATATTTTACCCGACCGCAAGGAAAAGGTTATGTTAATTTAATTTTTAGGTGTGGATATTTTATGTGATTCTTAATTAATATCGATAATATTACTATTTTTATAATAGGAGGTAATAATAGACATAAATGAAATACGGAAATAGTTTTATTGAACTTTATTGAGAAATGAAAATCGTCAATCACTCGTTTCAGAAATATCTGATTCAGAGTCTGATGTATCACCGACATTTACAATAAAACTAAAATCAAGATCACAATGTCTCATGTATTCGTCTTCTATTTTTTCCACGTGCTGACAAGTATTGAACCAGACATCTTTATTTACTCGATCAAATGCTTCATTTAAAATGGGCATAATCGAAGTGTAATTTTCTATTGATATTGCGGCTAGCAACGTCGTTTTTTACAATACCCCAAATGTTTTCGATTGGGTTTAAATCTGGATGATAAGGTGGCAGCCGAAGCACTGTGAATCCATGTTCTTTCAATAATTCGTCAACTTTGTACTTGCGGAAGTTTTCTTTGTTTTTTAATATAAGGTCATAAAGTTCAGGTTTTTTGTAGCTTGGTTCAAAATGGATATTTTTTGCATTCAGCCAAGTCTGCATGACTAATTTGTTGGAGTTGGATGTTGGTATTTTTTCCGAACTAGTATTGTGATAGGCTGCATTATCCAAGACTACCACGGCATCATTTGGGAGATTTGGTATTAGTTTCTCCTTTAGCCACATTAAGTAATTTTCTGTGTTCATGTTATCGTGGTAGTCTCCGGATTTAATCTCTGCTCTGTATGTCAACAACGCATTTGGTACGAAACCCTCTGCACTTCCGCCATGTACTATAATTATGCGCACTCCTTTTGTTAAGTTTTGTTTTATTGCTGTTTTAGAACTTTTTTCGGCCCAAGACTTTTTTTGCACGTGGTTGGTATGAATATATGATTCATCTGTGTAGACTATAGGTCTACCTGCATTGCGAAAAGACTTTACCTGTTTTAAATATTTCAATCTTAGCATTTGAATATCATGTTTTTCGGTTAGCACCTTCCTGTTATTCTCAGTTTTTCTCCATTTATAACCAAGTTTAAGTAACAATGTTCTTAGAGTTGTTATACATCCATCAAATTGTATACGGTCTTTCAAAGCAATATTAAGTCGTGATAATGTTGGAAATTGACGATGTTCTATATGATAGTTTTGGATAGTTCTTCGGACTACACCAATATCAGATTCGTCTAAATTAATTTTTCGTGGTCTTACCCTTCTCTTCTTCATAGGTGATGTAAAAATAGAAGCACTTCTGTATACTAAATTCGAATGCGACGTACTCGCTTCATTTTCAGACTCAATATCCGCTTCCGTAGTCGGCTCTGTTGTACGCTCCGCACTTGGGGCTATAGGAACTATCGCATCCGTTTCCATAGTTATATTCGATTCCATAGCACGTACTGTAGTTTGCTTCATTGTATTAGTATATTCCTTTCTTTCGCGTAGAATTCTAGTCACTGTGCTTTCAGATACTCTAACAGCCTGTGCGGTTCTCCATCGCGCATCAGTGAGTTTTTCTGCATAATTTTTACTTGCTTCTTTTTTCATAAAATCATAAACTTTAGAAATAATTTCTCTTGTCTAAAATAAAAAAAATATCAAATAATTTTACTTATTTTTAAAAATGAAATGAACACTACTATTACTAAAATTTGCTATTTATTAAAAGTAAATTACTTTCGTTAGCTTATTTCATGTCTTTTAGTAACTGCAAACTTCTTTACATACCTGGCTTTTAAGAACAACACGCTGAGATTTTCTCGACATTTTAAAAATATATAAAGTAGAGCAACTTTCGTGACGAGTCTGGATTTTCGTAGCATAGAGTGTAGTATTCGTGTGCATCGAACCGCTGACGGTTCGCGACTGCCGCTCGGAGCAAACTCCCCGCACCCCGCGATCCCCTCAACCGAAAATTGGTGGGGCGCGTCTTCGTAAATTGCACTATCTGTATGGTACGCTCGCTTCTCTCGCTCGGCTTTGTGGTCGGCGTTGTGGTCGCAGTTCTAACCTAACCTAAACCCAGCCATTTCTATTCAATTGACCTACCCTACTAATGACTGATGATTTCGTAGATGCTAAAAGTAAATTATAAGTCAAGCAATTCATTTTGTCAAACGTTATTTATGGTTTGCGTTTTTTTATCAATAAACATGATTATAAAAGATTTGTTTGTCAAATGATGTTTTATGTAATGAAATTTTGTTTTTAAATTATTTGTCAAATGAGTTATTTACAGATAGAATAGTTTGTAAAGTGATAACTTTATCAAGTATAAATTTACCTAACGGTATTTTTAAAACGAAAATTTATGATTCGTTTTTGTCAAATGACAGGACACCTCTCAATATATTAGTCTATGAGGACACCATGCTTTCACTGTTGGCCAAGCGCAACACACTTGTTTGACATAAGCATGTCGGTGACGCGTACCCATGAGATTTTCGCCTATCAAAACCGCTCAACGTGCCTAAATAAGTTTTCTCTTCAAAAAAGTGAATTATTAACCCTTACCTATACCTAATTATAAACTTCGCAGAATTTAATGTACATGGAATAAATAAATTACTTTAAAGCTACAACAGTGTACTTATATTAACTCTATTTTATTGAGGGCGAGAGCGATTGTTTGAATCCAGAGCGAAGCGAAGGATTCTAGAGTAGAATCCTAAGCGTAACGAGGGATTTAAAGTACGTCGCTCGAGGTTAAATAATTTTAGTACCGTGTGCACACTCTGCTTTTCATCCCCCTGTATGAGAAAAATAAATAAGAGATGCTTTTAGTATAGTGACGAATATTTATAATTTCATAACCAAATTACAAATTTATATTAATATCAAATTAAAATTGTCTGTAATATTTTGACAAAAATTAATGAAAAAACGAATAAGAAGTTCCCGTGTATTCTTTCCCGCGTCGGCAGGCTCGCTTTTTTTTATTACTGACTTGGACTTTACCGAAGCGAATTGTGTTCAATTAGTGGTCCCCATTCAAAAGTCATTTCGTCACTGACTGAATGACCCATTTTGCTCGCACTTATCGAAAAGAGGCGAAGGGTTCCTCCCTTCGCCTCTTTTCGAATAGATGGGATTAAAAATATATTATGTAAGCTTGTCTCAAAATAATAATAATAATAACCCCACCGGCACGCGCCGCGCCGTATCTCTACGTTCACGTCGTGGTGGGGCTGGCGCGCTCCGAAATGTAGATCTGTGCCGGTAGAGTTTACTTTGCCGGAACAGGTCTAGGGTAAGGAGCCAGACAAAGAGAGATCCATAAACCCACAGGGCAGCATGTGGCGAGCTGTTGGGCAGTAGCGACCCCCCGAGAGAAGTCATGTTTCTCTGGCTTGCTTCTATAGGCTAACTGGAGTGAACATTGACGAGAAACTGAGGTCCCACCTCATTCTTGCCTTTATTGGCCGCCTTGAGTGGAGATTCGCAAGAGCAAATGTCCTCGGAGGAAGAAAGTATTCAAGTATCTTCCGGGCTTCTGAAAGTCGTGGAATACCTCTCCACTCCTCAAGCACCTCAGGACAATATGTTGCCCCTTGTCGCTACGTCACTATGTGCCAGCGGCAGTTTTCGGGAGCTCATTATTGAGTGTGCAAGTCACCCCCTGCTATCTTATCCGTGTATAGTATATTATATATCATTGGTCAGGCAGAAGCCATAGTCTTTGCTTAGTTCTTGGTAACCAATCCAGTGTAGCCACCCAAACCCATAGGCCAATATGTTTTTTCCATGTACTACAATAGTCCACCAACCGGGGATTATCCTTGGGTAAACTTGCATGGTGCGTACGGGGATAATCGTCGGTTGGTGCGTCATTCCATTTAAATTTGTGTAAGGGGCCTCTGTGAGTTGACTTCGGCCCCCCGTACGCCTTCTAAAGGACCATCCATGGTTCCGAGATTTGTTTATTTGTTTGTAAAATAATATTAATAAAGCTTGGTAGGTACACAACTTTACGCTGAATAAAATCCTATCGCACCAAATCATCATCACCTTCATTCTCCTGTTCTTATATCAATTTATATTAGTCGTCATCTCGGCAGTCGCCCCCTTTCTATCCATATCATCTTTCTCACAGTCCATCCATCGTTTCTTTGGTTTTCCCCTACTCTTATAGCCTAATATCAATCAATTGAAGAGCATAATGTTGAGCACAACCTTTAACGGATTATTCAGACTTTAGCAATTAGTATCAAAACCGCTAGAAACTCAAGTTTCGAAGCATTGTGGTTAGTTACAAGTTACAGGAGCAGTTTCCAGACTAGTTGAGACGAGATGTCGAAAGGTATAAAACGATAAGGACTACTGAGATTATTTGTATCGGGACAAAAGATTATATAAGATAGATAGGTAGATAGAATACTTTTTATTATGTACCGTAGAAATTACAAATATTTTAAGTGTCATGAAGGATATTGAAACGTTCATTTAGATAAGACGGAGTTATTAGATTGAACAGAATACTGTAGAGCTGAAATAAGATATGACAATTTCGGCGAAGACGTATGGGAAGCTACTTGAACTTTGTACGAAATTCAGAAATGTGATCATATTTGCGCAGGCCAAATATACATCTTATAAGTTAGGCAACGGACTTGTGTCGGATTATAATTGGTAAGCATGACTTAAGTCCCATTTACACGAGGGAAAATTGGAACTGTGATCAAGCAAGCACGAGCTGAATTGGTCACAGTAACTAAGCTAGGGCACCCCGACCAAACGCGTTAGGTTAGGTCAGAACTGTAACCAACAGTGCGCGAGCCGAGCGAGCAAAGCATGCTATGCTGCGGCAGCGGCCGGCGAGCGGTACATCCAAATTGGTTGCAATTACTTGGCTATTTAGTAGTTTTAGGACCCCAATATAGGAATTATTTGAGGTTCATAAAAAGAGTCGCAATCATTATATTAGAGTGTTCAATAATATTTTTTAGGAGCGCACACAAATTATTAGAGCTCTAAAAGAATTTGGTAGAGTGGGCGTATATTATGCATTTGCACGATGGTCTAAACCCACCTTTATAAAAAAAATCTAATATGTATAAGAGAACTCAATCATCAAAAGTAGGTACCCCATATTTTTTATGTAGGATGTTTTTGCGTAGTGATCAGAAACTGTTGCCATCTGCGCAAGTGCGCAGTCAATCCTGAATCAGCGCATAACAGGCTGTCAGGGAAATAGGCTAAGGTTTTTTTTAATGAACACCAAGAAGCTTATACAAATTAAATTGTAGTTACCTTGGTTCTTAAAATAAAATAAAGCTGAAGAAAATTACAAACGTCTACAGATTTGAATGAACACAATAAAAATAATAATCGCTAGTCACGCCTACAAGTTTCTACCCTGGATTTACTCGACACTACCCCTCCCCCCTTTCCCTTGAAAATCAATGAACGGTTGAAGCTTGGTTAAATACCTCCTCAACACCCCCTAAAAACTCCCCTTTTGTAAAACTTGTGGTATTAAAATTTTATTCCTTTGTCAATATTTGGTGGGACGATAATTTGTTGTTCTACCCTACTCAGTGATAATGTAAGCACGGTTGACAGTTGTCGAGTGATGCTTCGGAGTTTTTTCGATTTCGATTATCGCTGAAAATATTGTTTGAGGCGAGTAAGCAATGTCAGGTAAAAAATAAATCCCTATGTTTATATGTTTGCATAAACTGTTAAATAAATAAATAAATAAACAGACACAGTTATTATTACCATTTTCAATATTCCTCACTCAAGTGTCTTCCTCACTTACTAACTCAAAATATAATTTTAAAAAAATATAATAAAAAATAAAGAAATAATATAATAAAAATTCCAAAATATGTACTAACATTTCCTCTTAAACTCAGAACATTAAAAACAAAAAAAATCTTTTAATTCGGCTATTGGCAAAGGCTTCCTCCAACGATTTCCTCTGTTGCTTGTCTTGAGCAACCCTTCTCAGTTTGGTCCTGCTGTCAATTTTATTTCGTCTTCTCATCTTGTGTATTGTCTTCATTATCTTCTTTTGCCGTCCTTTGGGTACCCTTTAGTGACTCTCTTGCTCCACTTCCCCATTTTATCGCGCATCATATTATATGTCCTTCCCAACTCCACGTCTGTTAATCGATTCTCATGAGTATATCGGGGAGTTTTCTTCCCGGCCAATTTCTTAGATCGGTGTTTCTAATCTAATAGCTACCAATTAATAATAGACAAGAGACAATTCACGTCTATTTCAAAAACATAACCCTCTTTCATTCCGTCGGGTCGAGTAAGAGGATGATGTCATCAGAGGCGAGTGCAGCTATCGACGACCAAGTAAATACAATCAGATTAAAGGTAAGAAATGTACTGAGAGCTATAATATATTGCATGAACCAAAAAACCCACAAAAAACTTATATCCTAGAACCAAAAAATCGAAGACTTGTAACATCTACCAACCCGCATTGGGCCCACGTGGTGTATTAAGATCCACTCCCTCTCACAGAGAGGAGGCCTGTGTCCCAGCAGTGGGAACATTATAGGCTGATTATGTTATACAGCATGTATCAGATGGCTGTGTTCAAGGTTCAAGGGTGTGGTACATACCATCAAACTGAACGACTTTCTTCACAAACAAATGAAAAGCCATATATTCAAACTAGGCTGAGAATCAGCACTTTTCGAAAGTCAAAATTACAAACAGTCCCCCAAAACGCCCACCCTTCACCACTTCCTAGTGCTCTAAATGGGGAGAAGTGGCGCAACAAACTGTCCAGCAGCCCAGCTGTCTGTTCAATTAGAAAATAAAATGGATTCTATACAATAGTATGCAAAATAATTTATACTACGCGCAACACAAAACATCAAACTATTAACCATATGTCAGCTAGCACACCACTATACCAACTAAAAAAAAAACGAAATCTATACTCAAGCAGAAATAAAAACGTAAACAGAAATTAATACCTAAATACCTCCAGGCAAAAAGGGCGTTGCAAACAATTGCCATTTTATGTGTGTTATGCAATTACAGTACAGTACCGTCCAGTATAAGCTAACCCCTTATTCTATTGAAATCCCGTACTACGCTAGGACGATAGACCAGCTCAAGGTCAAATTGTTACCACCGACGTGCGCGGTTAGGCGCTATCTCAACGGACGAGAGAATCGTGGCGTCTCGTCGAGTCTCGTCGTGCAATCAAATTCTCGCTGCGATGGTTGACGTTTGTCTGATACTCAGACCAAATAAAAAACCAAGACAGCATTGCGAACAATACAGTGAAGCATGCCACACGGACACATTTAAAACCAAACTATACCTCTCCAGAATACTCACTAAGTGCACACATGTTTACGAAACCGGCTTCACGTCACTGTTGAAATCGCTATGTCTTGGTCTTTTATTTGGTCTGAGGTCTGATATTTAATTTTTAATGAGGCAATCATGAGATCTTTTGCCTTTAAAATGACGTGTATGTAATCTGAATAGATATAATTTATTATCATTCTTATACGCTAAAGGAATGAATAATTAATTAAACTTCACAATTCCATCAATTTTACCATTTTTTTTTTCTAATTAGGCGATAGTTACAAGTAAATAATATTATTAAGAATGTTGATAATTTAATTTAGTATTATTCGAGTAGCTGCCGCAAACAATTTAGATCAGCAATGGTCCCTTAAAATAACCGACTAGATTTATTTATTTTTATAACTAACAATAATTTATTCATGGGACCAACATCGTTATCTATGCATGACTCCGCAGAGGGCGCTCTACGGTGGACGCCATCATGCGTGTGCGAGCCCTGACGACGGGGAATGCTGTTGCCCAGGATGGGGTCGTCTTGGCGGTGTCTCTAGACATCGCCAATGCCTTCAATACCCTGCCCTGGAGTTGCATCAGGGAGGCACTCCGGTACCACCGGACCGCCGACCTACCTCTGTCGTGTGGTCGAGGCCTATTTAACGGACAGGGCCGTCATCTATCCCGGTCACCAGGGAGTGTGGAACCGGCAAGAGATGTCGTGCGGTGTCCCACAGGGATCGGTCCTGGGGCCGCATCTGTGGGACATCGGATACGATTGGGTGCTGCGCGCCGACTTCCCTAGCGGCGTCAGCGTAGTGTGCTACGCTGACGACACGTTGGTCCTGGCGCAGGGGAGGTCACACCAGGCGGCGGCCGAAGTAGCGGCACGCGGGGTTGCGACAATCGTCGAAAGGATCCGGCAATTGGGACTCGAGGTGGCCCTGCACAAGTCCGAGGCCATGTGTTTTCATGGTCCTCGGGACGCGCCACCGTTGGGGTCCCAAATAACGGTAGGAGGGGTTTCCATCGGCGTCGAGTCGACGATGAAGTACCTGGGACTCGTCCTCGACAGCCGGTGGAACTTCTTGGAGCATTTCAGACGTTTAGCTCCCAAACTGGAGCGGGTGGGCGCTGCATTGAAGCGGCTCCTGCCCAATCTAGGGGGTCCAAACGCCTCCTGTCGGAGGCTCTACGCGGGGGTCGTGAGGTCCATGGCCCTCTACGGGGCTCCAGTATGGGCTCGCTCTCTGGCGCTGCGGCCAGCCCGCCGGTTGAGCGCGGCCCAAAGGGTCATGGCCATCCGGATGGTCCGGGGATACCGCACGGTCTCCTGTGAGGCAGCAAGCCTCCTTGCTGGATTGCCGCCATGGGATCTGGAGGCAAAAGTCCTCGCGCACGTATGGGAGTGGCGCGAGGAGGCGAAACGCCGGGGCGTAAGTCCGCTGCCGCGAGAAATCGCGGCACAGCGGACGGAGCTCCGGCGGGATCTCATGGCATCATGGAAAGTACGGTTGTCGCAACCCAGTGCTGGGCACGCCACGATTGCGGCGATAAGTCCCCTCTTTGAGGAGTGGCTAGAGAGGCTCTACGGCGTTCTCACCTTCCGCCTGACGCAGGTCCTCACCGGACACGGCAGTTTCGGGAGGTTCCTGTGTCGGATAAGGCGGGAGGAAACGTCCGGGTGTCACCACTATGTGGATCGCCCGGAGGACACGGTGGAGCATACGGTGGAGGTCTGCCCGGCTTGGGCAGAGCACCGCCGTGTCCTCGTGGAGGCGATCGGCGGCAGAGACCTCTCGCGTCCGGCCCTGGTTCAGGCCGTGGTACGGAGTGAGAGGGCATGGGCAGCCGTTACCTCCTTCTGCGAAGCAGTAATGCTCGCGAAGGAGGAGGCGGGACAGTTGAGGGAAAGGCAAGTTTCGCGCCCTCTCGCCCCTAGCCGCCGCAGGAGACGCTCACGGCGTCGGGAATCCCGGGTGAATTTCCGGCCACCGTAGGCGCGGGCTTGCGGACAGTGAGCAATGGGTAGCTCACCGTCCGGTAAGGACCAGGCCCAGGTCGACGGCGCGTTGTATTCCACGCGCGCCTCAAAGAGATGTCGTCAGCACACAGGTAGGGGTCCACTAGGGCCGATGCCTGCCGGGGTCGCGGGAAGGTACTTATGGGTCACCGAGGCCCCCACAACACAAGCAACAGGAAGGAATACGGGTGGGTTTTAGTGAGTAAGAGTCTGACACATTCTCCCGCTTCGCCCAGAGCGGGAGAAGCTATTTGATGATTTCCCACCCAAAAAAATAAAAAAAATCTATGCATGACAAACATTAATTATCAAAGTAAATGCTAATTTAAATAGACAATTACCTAACTATATCTACAATTGGAGATAATTACTAATCATTCCATTAATAGTTCATAAATCTTCAATTTAAATAACATACAATATTATTAAAAATATGCCTAAGTTACAACTCAAAAAATAATAGAATAAATTGTATCTACAATCACAGATTTTCTCATAAACTTATATAAAACGCTTAGAAATATTCAAACACAACTTTACTCCGTTTCCGACATAATACCCACCATCTTTGTAACTTCGTAGAAAGCACGTCTTTCATCAAATTACTAGGATACACATTTACGTTGAGAAACTCCCCTCTTGTGTCGAGAACATTGTAAATCTCTACAGTTGCCTTTGAGCTGCCTTTGCTCGAAGTGAGCTTTGACACATGCAAAGAAATGATTGTTAAGACGAGCGAGTATTCATTTTTATAATGGTTTATGGTTTTGTGTCAGAAAATTGAGATAGTTTTGTAATGTATTTATTTGTTTATTGAAATGTCTCTTACAATTATCTTTATGTATCTAATGCGACAGTGCCGTCATTTTAAAAATCTATACTAACTAATAATCTATATATTTTAGTTTGTTAATAGTTTTTGTTAGGTTAGGTTATAACATTTTTATTTTAATAGTTTGTTAGTTGTGTTATAAGTATGTCGTATATAAGCATTTTAATGTATGTATATATAATATATATGAAATAAATAACTTTAGTTGTAACTATTAACTTTCAATCACAATTATTCAATCACGCGTATCCATTGCTTCATAGGTTTGAAAAAATTGTATGCTCAACATCAGGCGCTCCTTGTAAAGGCGACTTCCCACGGTGCGTCATATTGTGGACGGACGCGGACCAGCCCGCACGACAACGACCACGGACACCCACCCACCGTACACCAACGCTTTTCCAACGGTGCGTGTCGGCTGTGTGGGTCTTGAGATTCGAAGCCATTTTCATTCCAAAGTGAAAGAGAACTCTTTAAAAGAGCTCGCACCGCACGCACCTATGAAGTTACCGACTAGCAGCGGACCAGCCGCACCGCGACGGACGTGTCTGTGCTACCACGGACGAAACTTCCCATAGTGCGTCGGTGCGGGCTGGTCCGCGTCCGTCCGCAATATCACGCACCGTGAGAAGCCAGCTTATGCCTATAAGCGACTACTGCTGGCTATGCGCCTGCTCATCCCCGACCAGCAGTTCGGTTTTAAAACCCAACACTCTTGCGTCTAACAGTTTCACCGCACCGGCAGGAACACATCAACTTTGGCTTCCAACGTAGTTTTATGACTGGTGCTGTATTCTTCGACATAGCGAAAGCATTCTACAAGGTCTAGCACAACGGCTTATTATATAAGAAATCAAAATCAAAAGTCATTTATTAAAACAAGGCTGAGAATCAGCACTTTTCTAACGTCAAAATTACATAAGACAGTCCCCCAAAACGCCCACCCTTCACCACTTCCTAGTGCTTTAGCTGGAATGAAGAAGTGGCCAACAAACTCCCCAGCAGCACAGCTGTCTCTTCAGTTAGAGAAAAAAAATGGATTCTATACAACAGTATGCAAAACAATTTACATTACGTGCAACACAAAACATTTAATTATTAGCCATATGTCAGCTACTCGTAGCACACCACTATACCAACAAAAGAAAGAAAAGAAAAACACCGAAAACTATTCTCAAGCAGAGATAAAAACGTAAACTGAACTTAATACCTACCCAAATAAAAGCCTCCAAGTAGGACCATCAAAGTAAAATAAATAAACATTAATTACTAATAACAAAACAAAAAAATGGTCAGCAAGACGACCAGTCACCACAAGCAGCACCCGTTCACGAGCATAACGCAAAAATCTCACAATAAGCTCTACAAACTCGGCGTACCCGATCGTCTCACCCCATCCTATCCACACAAGCGTCACTCAGGGCTCCGTGTTAGCTCTTCTCATTTTCACGTTGTTCACTAGCGATATCCCAAAAAGTAAAAAGGCAAAGTTAGCCCTGTTCGCAGACGACACGGCCATTTACTACACGTCTACACCGGTAAAAAGCGAGACCAGATATCTCGCTCCTTCCAAATTGAAGTCGATAAACTCGGTGCAAGGTTTAGAAAGTGGAGAATTGAAGTCTATCCCGACAAGAGTCAAGCGGTTCTTTTCTTGAAACCGCGACATAAACCTGTGCCCCCACATCCGCTCACCATGTTTGGCAAGCCTATCCCTTGGGAAAAGCGAGCCAAATATATAGGTGTTACTCTCGACAAGCACCTTTCCTTCTCAGAGCATATAAAGAAGGCGCGTTCGCTTGCCGCTTTCACTCTCGGTAGAATCCATTCCGATTTAAATGCACGCAGCAAATTGTCCAGTGTGCATCCGCCCTTAGGCAACGGAATCCCCCTGGTTTGTTCGTAACAAGATCCTCCATCTCAACCTCAAAATTTCCACTATCCAGCAGTTTAGAAACGCAATGCCAAGCATTTCTTCGATTCAGCCGGTAATCATCGCAATCTCTGGTTGTTAAGGCTGCCAGTTATTGGCCCTCTAAAATTAGCTCAGTTCGCCGTCCGAGGTATATTATTACCCTCCTCCAGGAAAGCAGTAGGGCTACGAATACAGTGCACAGAAACCAAAAACCGACTTTCCGACCTCGACGCCGAGGTCCCTCGCAAAGACCCCGACGTGATTGTCCCCCCTGACCCTTGCTCGACGAAGTACCAGCCCGCGCCCCGATAATAATAATTATCCAGCTCTGATCCAGCCTGTCCCATCCTACTGTCCCCCCAGCGACGCCCTAAGCCTAGGTTTGTACCCCACAGGGTGTGCCCTTAGCGTGCAGTCACTTAGTATTGTAAAAAGTTCGCCCCTGGCTGGAGGCTTTGAGTTCGCTTAAGGCAGCCACAGGATAGTCCGGTTAAGTAGTCATCTCTCAAGGTACAATACACAAAAAAAAAAACAACTATGCTCGCCTCCGAGCGATGCTCAGCTATTTTTCATAGCATTCTTTCACTACCTCACAAGGCTTGAATTGCACTCAGCCATGATATTTATTACTAGGTAAAATGGTGAACTATTTGCTCTATCGACAAGAGGACAGGTTTATAAATGAAATAGATACAGTTCGGTTTTATTTGTGGGAAATATTGATAACTGATCCTAAACTTCAACTTCAACTTCACCTTCTAATGATGAACACTCGTTTAAAATAATGAACTTCTAAAAAAATTGCTCTTCTAATGATGCCCACTTTTGTTAATAATTGAGCCTTTTTTTTAGTTTATTTGTGACAGTTGGTCGCAGTAACTAAGCTAGGGCACACCGACCAAATGGGTTAGTTTAGGTTATAACTGTGAAAAACTGAGCGTGAGCTAAGCGATGACGCGGCAGCGGCCGGCGAGCGCTACATTATATCCATGTTGGTCGCAGTTAGCTATTTAGTATTTTTGGGACCCCAAAATGAGAATTATTAGAAGTTCACAACAAGAGGAGCAATTATCATATTAAAGTGATCAATAATATTTTTTAAGAATAAAATGGGGATAAATGGGAATTATTAGAGATTCGATTGATTACATGTCTTTCTCTTTCTTTACACGTCCCGTTTGGTAAACAAACACGGTACAAAAAAAAGTCGAATATAGTGAAATCACATAAAAATTTACCATATACAATGTACCTATATTCTGGCAAATAAAGAATTCATTCGTTCATTCATTCATTCAAAAATCACGATTGTCACATCAATCACTTAGTTAATGTTAGGTTACGTCTGAAATTGACGACACGGTTGGCGTAATGGCTGAGCGGTCGAATGCTGCGCAGCGTGGCGCGGGTTCGATCCCCGCACGGAACAAGTATTTGTATGATCTGCAAGTAATTGTTCCGGGTCTGGGTGTTTGTGTTTGTGAGTTTTCTATGTTTGTAAACGCACCCACGATACAGGAAGGAATTCCTAGAGTGGTGCAACGTTTTTTATTTTTTTAAATTACAAAACCGCAAGCGAGGTGATCAATGCTTTCTCTGTATGAGAAGAGGCAAAGGCCTCTTCACACCAATCTTTCACTATCCCACTGTAGGGCAAAGGTAATGAAAGGTTGGTATTATTATTATTATAAGGTATAGATAGCTTCTTCTGTATTCAAAATATGCTGTGTGGATTACATCATAGACTGCTTCGAAATGAAGTACCAGTTTTTGAAGTGAAAACGTCTTCAGCCGCGTTGAGCGTTTTTTCGTAGGAGCAAAACGTATGGGTTCGCGTCACCGACATGCTAAATTGAGGTGTTGCGTGCAGACAGGCGACGAGCAGCGGCCTATGCATGTCATACGCATATACAGGGTCAAATTAGCTAGCGAAACTTCACGGACGAGATGGTCATCGATATCTAAACATGATAAAACAAAAAAACAAAAAAAATAATAATAATAAGCTGGCAACACCAAAGTTAACAGAACGTCAAAAAAATGTTTTCACATTCTTGATATTTTTATTAATTTTAGACGCAGTTATTTTATTTTAAGAGTAATCTGAATCAAACCTGAAACAAATAATATCACAATATAATTTAAAAAAAAAACAGAAAAATCAATAAACCTTAATAGAAAAATGGAGATAGAAAAATCGGAGATGACACCTGTCATGTCATCTCCGACAAAACAGGAAGTTTGAGGATGAAAACGAAATTGATAATACGAGTATGTTAACGAGATCAGCTACACGAACACGCCCACCACCTCCGGACCCGTCGCTCAGCTCCGCCTCGCCACCGCCAGTACCCAGCGCCACCGTGAGCGCTATGACAACACCGGTCGCGGCAGTTGCGTCGAGCTCGAGCGACGAGTATTTTTCCCCACTGTCGTCGCCAACACCTGTACGTCGGCAGGGGAGAAGCCGGCCACCGAAGAGCTTGGGACTTAGGGGCCATCCGGCTCCAAGCCGGGTCCCCGCTGCCGGTGGTTGTGTGCAGCGCATGAAATGGACTCAATGTCATGCGCGCATATTACGGGTCTACAGAGGGGGGAACTAACCTCACTGCGTACCGTGTTAAGATACTGTCTCTGTTTCAGGAACTAGAGCCAGCCGTCAACGTCTCGGCCCAACGATTGTCCGATCAGGTGCGGGTCATCCAACGCAATCGTAGGTTGGACGATGCCGCACTTGATAGTCTGCGTTCAGAGGTACTGAGCAACCATATCATCTCGACTCCGGCACAAACCGCGGTACATACCCCAATTATTGATGTAATCCCGCCGCGGTCCAATCACGGTGTTGAAGGAGAGGATGATAGGGCTGCCACAGTAAGTAGCCAGTGCAACGTCCGATTGAGGAGCGCACTGGAGGATGCGATTCGCGAGTATAGGTCCACTCCAACCGAACTTAGACATCAACAACCACGCCTACCCATGCACAATGAAAATAGGGCACTGATGTGTGCCTTGGACTCGAAGCTTAAGGTTTTTTTCGAGAGCAGCGAGGATCTCGTTAATACACACTCGATCCTGTATTGTGCGGCTGTTGCGGCATGTCGTTTAGCGAATATCAAGTTTCCAAACTTTGACGGAGCTACTCGAACAAAACTAGCCGTACCAGCCTGGCAGTGCAGGATTGAGCTTCAGGGAGGGCAATACACGACCACGTGTGATGCGCTTTGTAAGGCGGGCATTCTCGGGGACTGGAATCAGCCCTCGAGAATACATGTCCCATATCACAGAGCGCATCGACTTCCTGAAGCAGAAAGTTTGTGCATAGGCGAGCCGTATTCGGCGGTATAAGCGGCGGGTTGATCGATACACGAAATCGCATGTTCCAGAGCGATGAGAGGTGGGTATATAGAGCTTGGGAGCGACCTAAACAAAACGAGACAGACGTGTGCCGCCCGGATGATGCCACCACAACTGCGTTCTGGCGCAGCATCTGGTCGGTACCTGTCTGCCATGCTGAGGCTGACTGGATGCGGGATGTCGAGCGAGTGTGTGAATCTATACCAGAAATGGAAGTAGTCATTATCACGCCATCAGATATAGCTACAGCGGTCCGTCCGTTACCGAATTGGAAATCACCAGGACCGGACAGACTGCACAACTTTTGGCTGAAATGGCTAACTAGTTCACACACTTGCTTGGCATCTCAGTTCCAATCATCCTTAGAGTCTGGGTCGCTACCGCAGTTTATGACGACAGGCATTACCCACCTGCTCCTTAAGTCAGGTAGTCCCGCGGAACCCAAGAATTATAGACCGATCACGTGTTTGTCGACAGTCTACTCGTATAAACTTCTTACATCCATTTTGAGAGCGAAAATTAACACACACATTGACAGTAATTCCATTATGTCTGCCTCTCAAAATGGATGTATGAACGGGTCTCGTGGCACTAAGGAGTTACTTCTCATCGACATGACCATTAGCCAACATCGTCGATCCCGCAAGGATCTGTCGACTTGCTGGATAGATTATAAGAAGGCCTACGACTCGGTGCCACATACATGGCTCATGAGGGTGCTGGAGTTGTACAAAATAGATACGACTCTACGCACCTTCCTTGGATCGTGTATGGGGCAATGGAGGACAGTCCTTTGCTATCCGGGGTGTCGACAGATCCAGGGGAATGATGAGCCTGTATGGATTAAACGGGGAATATTTCAGGGCGACAGTTTAAGTCCACTTTGGTTCTGCTTAGCCCTGAATCCTCTAAGCATGCAGCTGGAGGATTCAGGTCTAGGCTATCGGTTGAGGAGAGGTGGTCAGGTCATATCTCACCTCCTCTACATGGATGACTTAAAAATTTTTGCCCCCAAAAAATTGCAACTGATGGAGCTACTGAAGGTAACTGAAACATTCAGTAGTGCCATCAGAATGGAGTTTGGTGTGGACAAATGTGCAGTCATGCATATGAAGCGAGGGCAGATAATGGAATCCGAGGGAATTCAACTTTCGGATTCCATACACCTTAGATCCCTCTCCTCACCGGAAAGCTATAAGTATTCGGGAATGTCGGAAGCGTTAGGCATCAACGTTACTGACATGAAGCAATCGTTAAAGGAGCGCTTTTTTGGCCGCCTGAAGAAGGTATTGATTAATCTTCTTTCAGGCGGAAACAAGGTGCGCGCCTTCAACGGTTGGGTCATGCCGGTTTTGATGTACTATTTCGGCATACTAAAATGGACTCAGACCGAACTAGACGCCCTGGATAGGAGGGTCCGTACACTGTTGACCGCAAACCGGATGCATCACCCACGATCATCGGTGATGAGACTGTACATCCCGCGGAAGTGCGGGGGTCGAGGCTTTTAAATGCGAAGACCCTCCACAACCGCGAGATATGCAGTCTCAGGGAATATTTTTTGAAAACCGAAGTGGGTATGCACCGTGATGTGGTCGCAGTGGACAAGGGGCTAACCCCACTTTCCATGGCTAAAGAGAACTGGTGCAAACCTGTAGTACTTACTACCGATGATCGCAAGGAGATATGGCAAAACAAGGAGCTACGCGGGCGCTTCTATCGGGCTCTTCATGAGCCCGATGTAGATTTCTTAGCGTCCGTATCCTGGCCACGTTTTGGGGACCTTTTCGGGGAAACTGAAGGTTTTGTCTGTGCAATTATGGACAAGTTATCTTGACGAATAACTACCGGAGACATATTATGAAGGACGGGACGGTTGACGTGTGTCGGGCATGCCACCGTCCGGGTGAGTCTATCAGACATTATCTCTGGTTGTTCTCGTCTGGCTAAAGGCGAGTACTTGCACAGACATAACCAAGTAGCTAGGATTATTCACCAGCAACTTGCTTTGAAACATAAACTTGTGAACTCTGAGGTACCGTATTACAAGTATGTGCCAGACCCAGTTTTTGAAAATGAACATGTCACGTTGTACTGGGATCGGTCTATCATTACTGACAGGACTATTGTCGCCAATAAGCCTGATATAGTGGTGATAGACCGATTAGCGCGCCGCGCAATGATAGTCGATGTTACTATTCCACATGACGATAACCTCGTGAAAGCTGAGAAAGAGAAACAAATAAAATATCTCGACTTAGCACACGAGGTTGTTGACATGTGGAATGTGAACTCGGCTGTCATTGTGCCGATTGTCGTTACGGCCAATGGCCTGATGGCCAGAAGCCTCAACCATCATCTCTCGAGGCTCTCGTTAGACGGCTGGATTAAGGGCCTGATTCAGAAGGCATTACTCCTCTATACGGCTCGCATCGTGAGGAGGTTCCTGTCTCTGGAGCCCTTACCCCTTCTAGTAAGTGCTTCTACTTCCCTTCCAGTAAGTGTTGTTTATTGGAGAGGCTTTGGATATTTTGAAATAAAATTCTAAAATGTAGGTCTTTGTTTTCGAGGTGTTCTCTTTCTGTCTCTTGTGTCAGTGTAGCGGCGAAAAAAAATGTTATTGTTTTGAGAAGATGATAGGTCTGCTTGTGTATTCCATTTATTAGTGTTCATTTGGTTGTCGGGTGTATTATCTATTTTATTAGTTATTTTTCCATCAATGATTAGTTGATTATCGCGGATTACTGCGTAAAGTCCTTGCCTTCTTGCTTTCAACATTTCTTCGCGCAGCAATTTCCTTTCTCTTCGTGCTTCATCATCTAAGAATTCTGATAAAAATAGTCTAGTTCCTCGAAATACGTTGCTATTTTCCTTGAGATACGATACCGTCCTTTTGCTTAATATTTCTATCACTACCTACTAACCAGGGATGCGCACCGCTTCCGCATCACAGTGTAGAAGCTGTCAACGGGAGCTTCAGCAAACATCCCTGATGCGCTGCAGTATCTGGGCAACCCCATCAGCACCCTGAATGCGTTATTGTATTGAACGCGAAGGGCGCTGTATGATTTCTGAGTATAATGAGCCCACAGGCTGCAAGAGTAAAAAAACGTGCAGTAAGCACTAAATATAGTGCGCTTAACCTCTTTAGAGGCACGCCTGAATCTGCGGGCAATCATGTTAGCTCTCACACACAGCGCTCTCCGCTGCCTGTCAATATCCTCATCATCTTTGAGGCCAGTGGTCAATAAGATCCAAGTGAGCTTTTTTGTGGTCAGCAATCGATAATGTAGCCACCTGAAATATCAGTATAAAAAAAAATGTTTTTTTGTGTTTAAACTTCACGGACGTGATAGGAATGGACGACTAAACACGATAAAATAAATACAAACAGATTATTTCAACTCGTACTTGCAGTAACAAGATAGCAAGCGGTCGTTGACCCCAAAAAAAACCACCAAATCTTTTTAATTTTTATTGTTTCGTGTTTAGATATGGATACCCATCACGTCTGCGGAGTTTACTAGCAAATTTAATTTGACCCTGTATACACTAATACATTGTATATATACTTGACTATATATGTATTTTCTGCTTAAATTAACTTGCTGATTAATTTGACAGGACTAAACTAAAATTTATCTTCTGTCCTTTTCTTAATGAAATAGAAAGAAAAAGATGCACTGAACTTAAGTTTAGTTTTGTTTGTGAACAAGGGAATCGGCGCCATTGTCGTATTACCATTATTATAAAACCCGTTAGTAGAAATGATTTTCGAAAAACTACTACTTAATTTGAACATTTAGCCATGCCAGATTTCATTTATATATAATATTAACATATTATTTATTAGTGTTATAAGCAACCTGAAGTAGTAAGAAGTTCGTAAATAGCAGAAACCATACAACTCAATAATATTTTATCTGTTTAGCTATCAAAGTGGGGTCACTGATCAAAGGAACTGTCAAAATTTTAGCAGATTACCGCATACATTTGTCATTATGTACGAGATTACGAGTACCATTCTATGCTATTTCTTTCAATGGAGTGTCAGTGGTTGACCATTGGAAAGTCATAATGACGCCATTATATTAGTAGATTACCAAACTTGTCAAAATCCACAATTATGAAATCAATGATAGACCATTCTGACACTATTGTAATAGCAGACTTGAGGCCCTTGTCTGTTTAGAACGTCTGTGAAAGATCTACGTGCCCGTTTCTGTTCTAATCTGGGTGACGTATGTACATTCTAAGAGCACAGGCGCAGCGGTTTCGTCTACCTCCATGCAAGCCCTGTAAAGAGGTTTGTCCGTTATGCCTATTGTGTGGAAGTGTTTGTTTAGCGAGCAGTGGCCCGTGATGGTCCCCGTCACCAGGCGCAGGCCGGTCCTGTCCAGGCGTTTTATTACGCCTGGTTAGCCTTCTACCCAAGGATGGCATAGCCTCCTTGGACTGCCTGCACCCCGGTGCCGAAGACCACCAGCTCTCGGCTAATGTGTGGGTGAGTTCCTGTAGCCACCTGCGTAGCTGGTTGAAGGGGTGGGTACGATTGGTTCGGGTCCGCAGACTGACGTGCCGGACACTTTTCTAGCTAGTTCATCAGCTGCGTCGTTACCTAGTGATCCGCTGTGCCCTATTATCCATTGCAGTTTCACTGTGTTGCAGTCAGATACGGCTACCAGTCTAACCAAATGTAGCTGAATACCAGTATTTTACATGGAGCGACCTCTGACCTATACAACCTAGTTACTGGGTAACACGATACCCCAGGTGAGCAGTGGTGGCCCAGGGGTAACAACCGCGACTTACGAGTTGTAGGTGGTAGGATCGAAACCCTGACAGGCACTTTGCTTTGTGTAAATTATTTCATTACCACTGCTCTCAAAACGGTAAAGGAAAACATCGCGAGGAAACTGGCATGTCCTAGAAACAAAGATTCGAAGACATGTGACATCTACCGACTCGCACTGGGTCCGCGTGGTGGATTACGTCCCACTCCCTCTCACAGAGAGGAGGAGCATTACAGGCTGATTATTATGCTACGATACCCCTTGTTTTAAAAGCGTAGTTTTTACTTTAAAGACTTTTGAGCTTCTGACTAACCATAAAGACTTTCAAAGATCTACGAATGACAGCCGGGACCAATAGCTTAACGTGCTTTCCAAGGCACGAGGCAATAATATATGTTTACAAAATAAGACAAACAAAGAGAAGTCCACTTTACGCCCACGACTTTACCAATACTTAGCGAATCGGATCAGTATAGTATTGGTTATGATTCTAAGAAATAAGGTAAGTATTTTACTTTGAAACTTAAAATGCCTTTTTTCAGAATTCTTGCTTAAGTATTTAGCTAAAGACAGAGATATGAACTCGGTAGCGTAGGCTGTAACAAAATTGACGTTTTTTGGGAAAGTGCATTTAATAAAACTTTTTAATTTCATGTGGATAAAGACTGTTATTAAGGTACTATTTTTGAAGTGAACATTTCTTTAGGCACCTTGGGCACTTTTGGGATGAGCAAAAAACACTTGCGTGACCGTCACTCTCAGATAGATATATACGGATGTTTATAAGTTTGTGAAGCGAAAAAGTTTTCCTACGACTGACAGTTTTTTTTAAATTTCAAAATAAGAACTTTACGGTATGAGTGTAATAAATAATATCCATCTAATAAGTATTTTATTATCGCAAAGGCAATCTGATGGCAAGTGGTCATCACCGTGGAGACTATAGGCGGTGGTGTTATCATGACAGATACAAATTAGGCCAAATTAGGCTCAGAATCAGCACTTTCCGAACGTCAAAATTACATAAGAGAGTCCCCCAAAACGCCCACCCTTCACCACTCCCTAGTGATTTAGCTGGGAAGAAGAAGTGGCCAACAAACTCCAAAGCAGCACAGCTGTTTGTTCAGTTAGCAGATAAGCCTGTGTTAGGAGACAGCCCTCTTCTCCTCCTATATAGAACTGTGACAAACAACGTCTTCTACTACTACCTTCAAGTAGAACCCAAGATTTTGATTATTTGAGCTTCAAAAAAACAGGCGCAATCATTATAATATTTTTAGGAGCGCAAACTGGGAATTAGGTCCGTTTCTATTAAAGTTTTATAACCTTTATCTTGTGCAAGTGCCGTTCTTTAACAAGCCGTGGGGCATAACTTGCGCATGGGCAGATTAGGGTAAAAGTGGGATGGTTGCCCTAGGAATATAGATGCCCCGAAACTTGTATTGAGAATCTCGAACATAACACGATCGCAGACTTTATTACTGATATTCTAAGGTTGCACTCCCCCGCCCTCAATACGCGAGCGTCAGCCGCATGCATCAGACGTTAGTGCGTAGTAAACTAAATTGGCTGAACTCGTTCACGGACGGCGTGAATTACGAATTCACATTTTTTGAAAGCGTGTAACTTTCATATCAAAGGCAAGTTGATTTAGATTAGATAGATATTTTTTTGATTTTTGCAAGTATATAGTTTGATTATCATTTATAAATGATGGTGACCAGATAATTATAATCATTAAAATCATTAATACAACTTACTAAGTTAGATTTGTTATAAGATAGATTTAGCGGCGGATGTGTGCTGAACATAACATTGATAACCAACTTGTACCTACCATATCCGACGAATAAATGTCTTTGTCTTTGTTCCATAATAACTTTTCAATAAGAGATTTATTGTTATGGAACAAATCCTACTACTCGTAAGAGAGAAGTAATAATGATTCTAATTCTGTAAATACATATTTGCTATGGTCGCAAATCATATTTTGATCAAGATACAACTTGACACTGACCTGTAAATTGCAAAGAACGTAAGAAAAAAATTATTTCGCGGGCTACCACTGCGAGTCCTTAGTAATTAAAAAAAGAATGTAGCTAATTACCTAATTATCTTAATTTCTAGTTTAATTCTTTGTATGTTTATGTGTTGTTATTTATATTTAAATTTGATTTAATTTGATCAATATTATTGAAACATTTTATTTTAAATTTTAATTTGATTTAGTTAATAATATTGTATCTTCACTGTACCTTAATTGTTTTTTGTTATCGGTGGAAACGTAGTGGATGGTACTGTAACCATCCTTAGATTAAAGGGCATTGTCCGCTTTGTATGGGAATTTGGCTCCGTGTGAACAGGCCCTTTAAGTATAAATATAATACAGGATTAATAGCTAATACCAGTAGGAAAGAGAATATTGTAATGAGATTGTATCATGATGCTTGTAGGATTTGTTTTGCTTACTTGTTTTTTTTTTTAATAACACACATACATACATACACACACATTACACACACACACTCACATACACACACACACATACATTCACATACATTACACACACGTTACATTACATTTTTTCACATACATTTATACATTTTGTTATTATTCTGACTCATAAGATAACAATATCTTGTCTAGGAACTGGGCAGGTGGATTTATATTATCTTGGTACCTTGCTCAGCTTAAAAGCCACTACAGTAATTACATGACCGCAGCAACCCACTGTTCTTTGGTCCACTATGCAGTTGCAGCAATACTGCTTCATTGAGTTTCGTCCCTGACTGTTATTTTCATTTTCATGTAATATATCGCACGCTGAGAACGAAAGTGACCTATCTCAAAATTTTAGTAAAATGAGTTAAATATGCAAAATGACTCAAAAAGTACACTCTATCAGACTTATATTAAAAAAACAGCCCATTTATAGTCTGAGAGGGATATAGGTATTTTCGGTCCATTTGTCTTTGAGCATTTCACTCTCCCCGCGCCGGAATGAAAGGGACGCAATCAGTTCGGCAGCGCAGTTTTTAAATTTCGACTTGAGTCACTTTCATTCTCAGCGTGCGATATGTATAGACAAAATACACTTTTCTACTAATATGCCTACTTTGACCCCCACTGCCTTTTAACAGATTTCACTTCCACAAGATCGAGGGTATGCCTTCTTCTTTGCGTAATATCAGTACCACAATTCGCATATCGGATCTGTCACACAGTTTCTACCACAGGCAGGAGTTGAAATGAAATTGCCTCGTTTGTATCCGTACAATATCTATATTCAAGCTGGGGTCAACGCTGGGATTTGTGTCGGAGTTCATAAGCATGCCGGGGTCAACGTGAGAAGCGGTATCAATGTCCATTGTCAAAACCAAAAAAATACTTGAAAACTAATCACAGTAAAACGAGGAAAACAATATTCATGATGCCAAGAAACAAAGTGAATGACAAATAACTTAGTGACAACTGACATTGACATAACTTTTTTTTAATAATCGATTTAATCATTGATTAAAAATCGGAATTCATCGACCATTTTCGATTCTTTTAAATACTTTTGTTTTCCAGATATACGAATAAAACATGTTCAAAATAATGTAAGTGATTGCAAATTAAAGCTTTAATTGGCTGTAAACTCTAGGCTCTTATATGAAAGAGGAAGCGTAAGTTGAACTTCAAAAATAACAATTAGAATCGATTTGTATATAATGACTTAAACAAATACGATTTTTTTTTTTTATGATGGGTTTGCTCTTGACCTTAGTCTATGTCTGAGGCGACAGAAACAAAGTCGACGATGGAGCGAGCTTACCCAGAAGAAGCCTGTTCACTCTCACTTTGAAGAGATTAGGGTTATATGCGTTCGGAAACACAGACGCAGGCAGAGAGTTCCATTCCTTTGCTGTGCGCATTATAAAAGAAGTTTGGAAACGCTTAGTGCGAGTTGGTGGGATAGCCACCAGGAAGGGATGGTAACCTGAAGTGCGCCTAGATGACCGATAATAGAAGGGGGCCGGTGGAATGAGGTCGTGGAGTTCCTGAGCACACTCTCCGAAGTACAATCTATAGAAGACCGACAAGCAGGCAACCTTGCGACGATGGGCCAAACTGTGAAGCTTGGCATCCACCAGATTTACGTCGCCAATAAGCCTCTTAGCTCTGCGTTCCACCTAGTCAAGCGCGGCAAGTTGGTATTTAGCCGAGCCATCCCAAAGGTGGCTACAATACTCCATGCAGGATCGGACCTGCGCTTTATAAAGGGTCAAAAGCTTAATTAAGCAAACGATTAATTGTTGGCAACACTATGCATTAATGAAGGTCGAGTACTGTCAATATGTCGAAGAATAAAACAATTTCAGTACTTATTAAATACACTATTCGTGGGCGCAAGTTGATACAAAAATATAGAATAAATAATCGTTTAAAAACTAAACTTGATTATTGATTAATTTGTTTCTTTTCGAGCATCGTCTTCACACGAAGCCGAGAACGGAGAAAATCCTTTAATTTTATAATTATGAAATCCTCACTGTACAATTGTTTGTCCTCCCAAATAAATAATATAAAATAAAATAAGCTAACGAGGTTGCTCTTTAATTCTATTTTAGTTGCACAATTATTTGTAAATTTACAACCTCAAAGGGAAATGCAACTAGGATTTAATTTATCTTCGGCAACCATTATTAACTTTGGCATGTACGTGTAACGAGGACAAGTGTGTCAGCTCGTTTAGAATGGATTTATACGGGTCGAAGTGTGCTATTAGTCGCTTCGCAAGGCCGCACAGCCACACAGTTTTATACTTACTGTGTAATAAATGAATAGCGCAAGTAATTCAATCAATTTGTTTGGAAATGTATAGAACAGTAGATGTCGTACATATACATATACATACACACGCATACACACACACGTCACACACAAACACCAAACACGCACGCTGCAAGAAACTGCAAGCTGTGCTGACCCGCAAGCTACCTGCGGTCCTACGAAGGCCTGACCGGCCACAAGTGTTGAGGATGTCCTGACAGGCCACCTTGTCTCACTCTGTTCTCAGCAAAAGTATATGTTGTACATATACATACACAAACATACACTCATACATCATACATTCAACACACACATAATACATAAACACACGCAAACACCATTCGTGCAGCGTGCGTGTATGGTGTTTGTGTGTGTGTATGTATGTAGGTATGATGTGTGTGTTGAATGTATGATGCATATGCGTTTGGTATGTATATTTAGATGTACGACTTCTACTTTTCTCTACATTTCCAAACAAATTAATTTAGTCTCTAATAGCAGCCTGCGCAGCTTAGGTACTCGCAAGGATCTAGCCGTTTTAGCGCACACATCATCATTTGACTATGGAGGACATTTTAGCTTCCTTTCCGAAAATCCGGTGAATGAAAACATCGTGAGGAAACCGGCATGTCCTAGAACCAAAATTTCGAAAACATGTGACATCTAACAAACCGCACTGGGCCCGCGTGGTGGATTACGGCCCACTCCCACTCACAGAGAGGAGGCCTGTGTCCCAGCAGTGGGAACTTTATAGGCTGATTACGTGTTCCGCAAATCCTACTTTCTTTTCAATCAAGACAATAACAACATTTTATAGTTTTTTTTATCAGTATTTGTACACACCTGTGTAATAAATCAACTCTGATTTACAATACGACTGCTCTCGACAGCCTTTTTTCTCTCTTTCACAGCGTGTGGGCAATACAGGGTTGTGATTTGTGAAAGCGTAGAAATTCTAGCAAGCGTGTTCGAAGTTTTATTTTCTTTTGCGTAAGTTTTGGGTGGGCGATTTTGGTGAAGCGATATTTTATTGTGTTATGTTCTGTTTTGGGACGATGTTAATATATTTTTAGCATATAGTTGTATTGTAGTACCAAGATTTTTATATTCATAAGTAGAGAATAGAGTAGCAGAGCTTTTTTTTTTTTTTGGTTGGGAAATCATCAAATAACTTCTTCCGCTCTAGGCGGAGCCGGGTGTGTCAGACTGTTACTGACTAAAACCCACCCGTATTCCTTCAGTTGCCTGTGTTGCCAGAGGCCTCGGTAACCCTTTGGTACCTTCCCGCGACCCCGGCAGGCATCGGCCCTAGTGGACCCCTACGCTTGTGCTGACGACATCTCTTTGAGGCGCGCGTGGAATACAACGTGCAGAGTAGCAGAGCTTGAGTGGTGCTTGAGTCTTTACGGGTAGTCAGAAGCCCAAAAGTCTGACAACCAGTCTCACCAAGGGGTACCGTGTTACTCAGTAACTGGTTTGTGGAGGTCAGATAGGCAGTCGCTCAAACACAAAACTTTAAAATAAATTATTTGCCATATGTCAGCTAGCACACGCCAATATACCAAAAAAAAAACATTGAAAATTAACTCAATCAGAAATTAAAAATAAAAACGTTACAGAACTTAATAACTAAATAAAAGCTTCCAGGCGCAAAGAGCGCACCCGCCTACATGTACAATGCTGGATTATTTTGATATAGTTGATAAACATACACCAGGACATCGAAGTAAAATAAATAGACAGTTAATTACTAATAACAATAACAAAACCATGGTCAGCAAGACGACCAGTTACCACAAGCAGCACCGGTTCACGAGCATAACGCAAAGATCAGTCACTAACCCGTTCGCCATATTTGAGGGAAGGAGGCAATAAAACCCGCGACGCTATCGCAAGCAGTGACATCTAAGTGAGCATGACGAACTTGCCGCGGGTTGCTCAGGCAAGAATAATAATTATGAACAATTATCGAGGTCGCTAGTTAAGCACACATTGCAATAAAGCTCTGAAAAAATTTATTTATAATTGTAATTGTAGAATTTGGGGTGAGCCCCTTGTTTACCGGTGCATACCCACTTCGGTTTCAAATATGAGACTGCACACCTCGCGGTCGTGGAGGGTATTCGCATTTAAAAAGCCTCGATGATGATTGTTGGTGATGGATCCGGTTTGCGGTCAACAGTGTACAGACCCTCCTATCCAGGGCGTTGAGTTCGGTCTGAGTCCATTTGAGTATGCCGAAAAAGTACATCAAAACCGGCATGATACAACCGTTGAAGGCGCGCTCCTTCTTTCCGCCTGAAAGAAGACTTATTAATAACTTCTTCAGGAGACCAAAGAAGCGCTCCTTCAACGATTGCTTCATGTTAGTAACGTTGATGCCTAACGCTTCCGACATACCCAAATACTTATAGCTTTCGGATGACGAGAGGGATCTAAGGTGTATGGAATCCAAAAGTTGAATTCTCTCGAATTCCATAATCACCCCTCGCTTCATATGCATGACTGCACATATGTCTACAACAAATTCCATTCTTATGGCGCCACTGAAAGTTTCAGTTACCTTCAGTAGCTCCATCAATCGCAATTTGTTGGAGGCAAAGATTTTCAAGTTCTCCATGTAGAGGAGGTGAGATATGACCTGACCACCTCTCCTCAACCGATGGCCTAGACCTGAACCCTCCAGCAGCGTGCTTAGAGGATTCAGGGCTAAGCAGAACCAAAGTGCACTCAAATATGTCGCCCTGAAATATTCCCCGTTTAATCCATACAGGCTCATCATTCTCCTGGATCTGTCGACACCCCCAATAGCGAAGGACCATCCACCATTGCCCCATACATGAACCAAGGAATTTGCGTAGAGTTGCATTTATCTTGTACAACTCTAGCACCCTCATGAGCCATGTATGCGGCCTTCTTATAATCTATCCAACAAGTCGACAGATCTTTGCGGGATCGACGAACCTGTTGGCCATATCGATGAGAAGTAGCTCCTTAGTACCACGCGACCCGTTCCTGCACCCATTTGAAAGGCAGACATAACCGAATTACTGTCAAGGGGTGTATTAATTTTCGCTCTCAAAATGGATGTAAAAAGTTTATAGACCGTCGAAAAACTCGTGATCGGTCTATAATTCTTGGGTTCCATGGAACTACCTGACTTATGGAGCAGGTGGGTAACGCCTGTTGTTAGAAACTGCGATAGTAAAGACTCCAAGGACTCCCCCAGACTCTAAGGATGACTGGAACTGAGATGCCAGGCAAGTATGTGAACTAATTAGCCATTTCAAATTCAAATTCATTTATTAATTTTGTGAACATAGGGCATATACAGATGTTATTATATAGAAATATTGGTCCATACTATGTCCCGCCAGAAGGCATACAAAATAATTAGTTACAAATAAAGTCACTAGGTAAGTACATACATGCCACAGTTTCATGCAAAACACTAACAGTTAATAATATGTCAATAAATTAAGACGGCACATAAACAAAAATAGGTAGTAAATAGTGACAATTTCGTATACAATATCAAAATGAAGTTAATGTCTATAAAGGATAGATAGGTTTCAGCCAAAAGTTGTGCAGTCCGTCCGGTCCCGGTGATTCCCAATTGTTTAACCGAAGCGGTCCGCTTTGGTTATATCTAATAGTGTGATTAGGACTACTTGCATTTCTGGTATAGTTCCACACACTCGCTCGACATCCTGCATCCAGTCAGCCTCAGCATGGCAGACTGGTGCGGACCAGATGCTGCACCAGAACGCAGTCGTGGCGGCATCATCCGGGCGGCACACGTCTGTCACGTCTCATCGCTCTGGAACATGCGATTTGCTTGTATCGATCAACCCGCCGCTTAATCCACCTGTGGCGGCATCTACATCGCCACATGCGAACTAAGCAGCACACTGCCGTCACGCAAAATCCTGCATCGCGCAAGCAGAGTTTACCGCACAACTAGCATATATACAACATCCCGACATCAACGGTCGGGCAGTTGCCCACCAGACTCGACACCCGTCTGGTCGGAGGATCCTCACTTTTCTATGGAGGATGAGTGAACTTTACACCCTGTTCCTCACGCCTCTATACGCCGAATATGACTCGCCCATGAACAAACTTTCTGCTTCAGGATGTCGATGCGCTCTGTGACACGGGACGTATATTCTCGACGGCTGATTCCAGTCTCCGAGAATGCCCGCCTTACAAAGCGTGGTCATCGTGGTCACTCGTGGTCGTGTATTGCCCTCCCTGAAGCATTATAGTTTGCCGATGAGTACCCTGGCCCCATCGACGTTCGATCCTGCACGGCCCGGTTTTGGTCGAGTAGCTCCGTGAAAGTTTGGAAACTTGACGAGTGCTAAATGACATGCCGCAAAAGCCGCGCAATTCAAGATCGAGTGTGTATCAACGAGATCCTCGCTGCTCTCGAAAAAATCCTTAAGCTGCGAGTCCAAGGCACACACCAGCGCCCTATTGTTCTTGTGCATAGGTAGGCGTGGTAGTCTAAGTTCGGTTTGAGTGACCTATACTCGCGAAACGCATCTTCTAGTGCGCTCCTCAATCAGACGTTGAACTGGCATACTGTGGCAGCTCTATCATCCTTCTCTTCAACACCGTGATTGGACCGTGGCGGGATTGTATCAATAATTGGGGCATTTGCCGCAGTTTGTGCCGGAGTCGAGACGATATGGTTACTCAGTACTTCTGAGCGCAGCCTATCAATAGCGGCATCGTTCAACCTATGATTGCGCTGGATGACCCGCACCTGATCCGACAGTCGTTGGGCCGAGACGTTCACGGTTGGTTCTAGTTCCCGAAACAGTGAAGATGCTGTCACTGTTTCGGGAACCACGGTACGCAGTGAGGTTAGTTGCCTCTGTAGACCAAAATAAATAAATAAAATATTTATGCACGAAATAGGTTTTCTTCCGACCCATTTTAATCTACGTTAACTTAACTTTACAACAGAACCACAAACTTTTTACAACAGACAATAAACACGAATATATAATAAATCAAACAAATGTAGTGGCGCAGGTGTTGGTTATGCAACGAATGATGCGAATGATCTGCCAAAGCAAATGTGCCTTTCTCCCCTCTCACAAAAACTCCCACCTCTTCACCCGCTGGCGGCCCGTACCTCGCAGAGGCATCGTGTGAACTCGTTCGGACTCGCTTTGAAAAACAACCGGTAAAATAAAGGTTCACAAGGTTCCAATTAAGGTTCCTGTTCCGGTTCGGGTTCTAGTATTGGAATTCTAGAATTGGTTCGGTATTTTACCGGTATTTTAGGAACCTTTTCAATATGTGCCTACTGCTGGTAAGTCGCATAAAGTGACAGCTAGCACATGTCAGATTACTCCGGTGAATGAATAATATTCGACATTAGAGGAAGGCATTAAAATATAAAAAATGCAACGCAATATTTTGTTTTTCTTTTTTAGAAAGATCTTTATTACTTATTTAATTATGACATTAGTTATTTTTTGATGAACATGATGATTCCTAAAATAGACTGTAAGCGATTGTTGCACTGTTGCATCAAACTTTTACATGTTACCTTCATCATAAAGCTAGTCTAAACAGTTGTTGGTGAACCAATAAAAATAAATAAATGACCCTGGTGACCCCCAGGGTCATAAATCATATTATTGGAACCGCCTCCCCGAGCCCTAAATTTTGACGTACTAAAAAGTTTTTTCACGACTTTACTTATTGGGTTCTAAAGTCCGCCATGTTGATTTTTGTGAAACGTCACCTTTCACCTATTGGGACTTGGAATTTCCATCAAAATCCTTCGGACTGCAATTAAAACTGAAGTGCGTTATGCTGGGCGGTTACAACGACATTTAAAACCTTAAAATAAAATCAGACGTGTGTTTCATTCTTTACTCTCTAGTAGCATCCATTTGCTACGAGAGATTAAAGAATCCTATAAGGCATAGGGCATAACTATGTACCATACAAATGATAACCTACATGCGCTAAAACCATAACCTTTCTTGTCAGTCGGCTCTGTCTTTGACGATTTCTATTTTATTTATACCTCTGTGGTGCTGCGTATGATAGTCTGATTTTGCCTGGTTTCCAACGGAGATCCAAAGCTCTATAAACTAGGGGTCTAGGGCATAGTAAATGAATAATTTGGGATACAACCGTTAGATATGAGTCAAATTAAATCTGCTGGAAGACAGTGGATTACTCCAAGTTCGACAGGTATGTTTTTTTTTTATTAAGTCGTCAGATTTGAGAAGGGTCTTAGGTACGTCCCTTCACAAAGTTTTACGACGAACAAAAATATACAGAGCTATGAAACACTATTATTGCTTCGTAATACCTGTTGTTTTACTTGTGTTCATTTTGGGCCAAGCTTGTATGGGACCGTTATCCATTTCCTTTAGTGGACTCTCCACAACGTGCAGTTTTAAATTTAAGGGTATCTACGACCCGATGCGCAATTTCAAATCAACTTTTTGATATTCAAATTTGATACCAAGTCCATTTTCTATAAAAAAAAAAAACATACAAAGCTGTTCATTTTCTATAAAAAATTCGTTTGATATATAATAATAAATTTTAATTTATTCAGACAACCATTGATCCATTACATCCTTAATATTTATGTTGTTAGTATGAACTTAAAAACTATGTTAGTACCTCATAACTAAGAGAGACTTAGTCCTCTGGGCGAGGCTCCACACCAGTGGGTGATCCAACTTATTGCCTATTACATTCAGGATGCTGTTACTGCTCCCACGCAATCTGCTTAGCAGTGAGGCTGTCCTTTTGCACCAGGTGGCATCAAATCCGTCTGTGCGCGACTCAGCGAACATTGCTGACGCACTGCAGAAGCGTGGCTACGCCTTGTAGCTGGAGTCCGTCAGGATTTTTTTTCTTTTAGTTATTCCTTGACACACCTAGATTACTATAGTTATTAGTATTTTCGGCGTAAGCTCTGGTTCGGTCGGGATAACTTAGGTCCATGTTTTATAATATTCATTTGACAGGTTACGTAATTTAGGAGTCGCGAACGTAAAACCGATTGCAATCGATTCCTCCGTTCGGAAACCAAATGCGTGACAAAGAATTACCATCTGATGTACTTTAAGTTTTCCCGTAATCCCTTTTCAATTAATACAAATTTCCGCTTCACTAACTGTTTTGATCATTTTACCCGTCTGCCACAGGGAGAGCTATATTTTTTACTTAAGCTTTTTTATATTATCTTGTTAGTCATTTTTATATGACTGAATAAGAGTTAAAATGGTGAATTATCTTTTTATTTCACTGCAATGCCTACTACGAAGCGACAATAGTCATTGTTAGGTAAATGGTATACCTATGTTCTTGTCACTACCGTGGCTGTTAGAAAAGAGGCAGACCGAAGGAAAAATGTATATATGGTTAAAAAGGAGGTAAACACAGCGAGGACGAGCAAAACGTGCTACATTAATTTAACAAGATTCAAACTCAAAAAACTCAAACCCAAACTCAAAGCATTTATTTCAAATAAACCAAATACAGGCATTTTTGAAATGTGTTGGTCGGTCAGACAGAAAGATGAAGCTAGTTGCCCATTCCAAAACGTAGTGGGTTCCTATGGAGAAGAACGGGCAAGAAACTCCACGGACACTCTTTTAAATTAAAATATTGTTACAAAAATATTGGTTACATCATTCATGTTGAAATTATAAATGTGAGAACAATGTAGAAAGATGTGCACGTTAAAAGTGTCCGTAATAAAAAGATAAAAACAATTGAAAAATTAAAATAAGCCGTGGCAGCTAAGAAATGACGAGTCCCTACTGACGGCGCCCGTTCACGAATATGACGCATGGATCAGCACCATTCAGCTCAACCATTTTGAAGGGAGCTTAATGATTTAACACACACGCCACCACCAGCGAGACATTTGAGTGAACATGACATACTCTCAGCCAGGGCACCTAGGGCATCCTCATAAAGAAGCCGGGGCGCCCTGCGGACTCTCCGTCCGCTTATCAGCTCATCGTGCTTCTCGACGAGGTGGGCAAGCTCTTTGAAAGAGTCATTGCAGACTGCCTCGTCGGCCAGCTGGTGCGGGTGGGGCCGGATTTGGCGAAGAGCCAGTTAGGTTTCCACAGGGGGCGCCCTACCGTGGACGATCATGCGCGTGCGGGCCCTCACAACGGGGAATGCTGTCGCCCAAGGCGGGGTCATCTTGGCGGTGTTTCTAGATATCGCTAATGCCTTTAATACCCTGCCCCTTTTTTTTTTTTGGATGGGTAATCATCAAATAACTTCTCCCGCTCTGGGCGGAGCGGGAGGGCGTGTCAGACTCTTACTGACTAAAACCCACCCGTATTCCTTCCGTTGCCTGTGTTTCGGGGGCCTCGGTGACCCATAAGTACCTTCCCGCGACCCCGGCAGGCATCGGCCCTAGTGGACCCCTACATTTGTGCTGACGACATCTCTTTGAGGCACGCGTGGAATACAACGCGCCGTCGACCCGGGCCTGGTCCTTACCGGACGGTGAGCTACCCATTGCTCACCGTCCGCAAGCCCGCGCCTACGGTGGCCGGAAATCCGACACGTTAGTCCTGGCGCAAAGGAGGTCGCACCAGGCGGCCGCCGAAGTAGAAGCACGCGGGGTTGCGACAATCGTCGAAAGGATCTAGCAATAGGGACTCGAGGTGGCCCTGCACAAGTCAGAGGCCATGTGTTTTCATGGTCCTCAGAACGAGCCGTCGTCGGGATCCCAAATAACGGTAGGAAGGGTTTACATCGGCGTCGAGTTGACGATGAAGTACCTGGGACTCGTCTTCGACAGCCGGTGGAACTTCGTGAGGCATTTCTGACATTGGGCACCCAAACTGGAGCGGCAGGGGCTGCCTTGAAGCGGCTCCTGCCCAATCTAGGGGGTCCAAACGCCTGCCGGAGGCTCTACGGGATTCATGCATGGGCTCCTGTGTGGGCGCGTTCCCTGGCGCTGCGGCCTGCCCACCGGTTGAGCGCGGCCTAAAGGGTCATGGCCATCCGGTTGGTCCAGGGATACCGCACGGTCTCCGGTGAGGCAGCGAGCCTCCTTGCCGGATTGCCGCCATGGGATCTGGAGGCAAAAGTCCTCGCGCACGTATGGAAGTGGTGCGAGGAGGCGAAACGCCGGGGCGTTAGTCCGTTGCCGCGAGAAATCGCGGCACAGCGGACGGTGCTCCGGCGGGATCTCATGGCGTCATGGAAAGTACGGTTGTCGCAACCCAGTGCTGGGCACGCCACGATTGCGGCAATGAGTACCCTCTTTGAGGAGTGGCTGGAGAGACGCTACGGCGTCCTCATCTTCCGTCTGACGCAGGTCCTCACCGGACACGGCAGCTTCGGGAGGTTCCTGTGTCGGATAAGGCGGGAGGAAACGTCCGGGTGTCACCACTGTGTGGATCGCCCGGAGGACACGGTGGAGCATACGGTGGAGGTCTGCTCAGCTTGGGCAGAGCACCGCCGTGTCCTCGTGGAGGCGATCGGCGGCAGAGACCTCTCGCGTCCGGCCCTGGTTCAGGCCATGGTACGGAGCGAGAGGGCATGGGCAGCCGTCACCTCCTTCTGCGAAGCAGTAATGCTCGCGAAGGAGGAGGCGGGACGGTTGAGGGAAAGGCACGTTTCGCGCCCTCTCGCCCCTAGCCGCCGCAGGAGACGCCCTGGGCGTCGGGAATCTCGGGCGGATTTCCAGCCACCGTAGGCGCGGGCTTGCGGACGGTGAGCAATGGGTAGCTCACCGTCCGGTAAGGACCAGGCCCGGGTCGACGGCGCGTCGTATTCCACGCGCGCCTCAAAGAGATGTCAGCACAAATGTAGGGGTCCACTAGGGCCGATGCCTGCCGGGGTCGCGGGAAGGTACTTATGGGTCACCGAGTCCCCTGGCAACACAGGCAACAGGAAGGAATACAGGTGGGTTTTAGTCAGTAAGAGTCTGACACACCCTCCCGCTCCGCCCAGAGCGGGAGAAGTTATTTGATGATTTCCCACAAAAAAAAAGGATGCACCGGTTGACGGCGCGTTGTATTCCATGCGCGCCTCAAAGAGATGTCGTCAGCATAAGTGTAGGGGTCCACTAAGGCCGATGCCTGCCGTAGTCGCGTGGAAGTTCGAAAGGGTTACCGAGGCCCCTGGCAACACAGGCAACGGTAGGAATATGGGTGGGTTTTAGTCAGTAAGAGTCTGACACATTCTCCCGCCCAGAGTGAGAGAAGTTATTTGATAATTTCTCAACCAAAAAAAAAAGCTGCCAGGGCACATTCAAGTCAATTAAAGACGTACCCAGTAAATGGTAGCTTTATAGTAGGTACCAATTGCTCACACATGTGCCATGCAATTATACAATACTAAGAGAATGAATTTATACAATGCAAAGATAGTTTTTATGATCTTCAGCAGCTCCACCAAATGTATGATGTAATCTCCCAACTTATAGTATGCTTGGCTGCATAGTGTGCGTTTAATACAAGATTTAAAATTCGTTTCATTTAGTTGGAGTATCGTATCGTTGGAGTATATAAATTAGAATTCAATTAAATAAAATAAAAAATCTAATAACCCATAACTGGCATAAGCATAATCCGCGTATAACTTTCCTACTGCTGGGATAAAACCCTCCTCTCTGTGAGAGGGACTGGAAGATACTTACTATATAAGATACATTATGGCCCAGCTCAAGTTCTCAAAATAATTTAACAATTAAACTGTGATCCTGGAACTAAATCTACGAATACCTCTTTCACTCGGAGTCTCATCAATCTCTTGCTTGATCCCAATTTATTAGGATCGGCGTAACATGTGTTTTCTTCGGTAGTCACCCCGTTTTTTGCCAAAGATGATAATCTGTCACATCTTCATCGTCCATCCATCGTTTCTTCGGTCTTCCCCTACTCTTATAGCTATCCACATGTATACTCAAAACTTTCCTCACGACACTTTCCTCGTTCCTTCGCATCATGACAATCGATTTCCACACAACTTTTAAGTCACCGGTGCCACTTTAAAACTTCCTCTTATATACAGTTTCTTATTTCATCTTACTAGAAAACAACGACGAACAACTAAGATCATGCATGTAAGATAATAATTAAAAACTTAACAAAGCCATGGCTAATTTATTTCCGTAACGACATTTTTTAGGGTTAAGCAATTTTTCATCTGCAGTCCAACACTGGTGTGGCCTGCCTTGGGACTAAATATTAAGAGTCATTTATCACTGTAAGTGTTGACATTGGTGGATTAATTTTAAAATAGGGTGTGGATTTAAGTTTTTTAATGTGTTTGAACTGTAAAAATGGATTGGGACTATTGGCTTATTGCTTTCTTATGAATGAATGAAAATAAAATTAGTGAAAAAAGACATGTTGATGACTGAGTAGGTAAGATAGACAGACAGATAGAATATGCGTTATTCTTCACCAAATATATGCTACCTACCAACAGGGTTATTGTGTACCCTAGGCACGCACCTCTGACTTTTTGGATTCATGTGCGTACATCACTAGCTTAAAAAATGGTGAAGGAATGGGCATGCCTAAGAGATATTTCTCGATGGCAGGTGAAGCCAAGTCAGAACCCATGGGCCGCATAAAAACTCTGACATCAGGTTAGTACGAAAAAAAAGGCACAGGAATGAAAAAGCTACAGGATGTAAAAAGACCCACCCTTCAGGAAGCCGTCATCTACGCATTCTATAGATCAAACTATTTATCTTTCTCCAAAAATAATTGCTGGCAAACGACTTTTATTTTTGGTGGGAAAATTTGTAGTTTACGGTAGTTAAAGAAAGAAAAAATAACAATAACAGTATTTGGACACAGTTCGTGAAACACAAAATACGAACAAAAATAAAAAAGTGAAAATAATGCTTTAACAACAATACTGCCTTTTTTCTTGGATGGGATATCATTAAATAACTTCTCCCGCTCTGGGCGGAGCGGGAGGGTGTGTCAGACTCTTACTGACTAAAACCCACCAGTACTCCTTCCGTTGCCTGTGTTGCGGGGGCCTCTGTGACTCATTAGTACCTTCCAGCGACCCCGGCAGGAATAATCTCTTACTTAATGCGAACTCTCACTACCAAATATACCCCAAGTGGCTCTAAATTTAAAACTTGATGGCAAGAGACTAGATGCTATTACGGAAACTGTAATTCTAGCAATTACTCTAGATTCAAAATTGCAATAGGGAGCCCACATTAGAGCTCTTTCAGGTAGATTAAGTTCAGCTGCATATGCAGTAAGAAAAATTAGACAGTTGACTGATATAGCCACAGCTAGGTTAGTATACTTTGCTTATTTCCTCAGTATTATGTCTTATGGCGTTCTGCTATGGTGATCGGCAGCTGATGTAGATTCAATTTTTATTTTACAAAAGAGGGCAATCCGCGCATTCTATAGAATGGGTCCTCGTGAGTCCCTTAGAAACAAATTCAAAGAAATTAATGTACTAACTCTGCCTTCTCATTATATCTTAGAAAGTATTTTGTATGTTCGCAAAAACTTATGTCTTTTCAAAACAAGAAGTGATTTCCATAATATAAATACACGTAGTAAACATGAAATTGTGATACCCAAATTTAGATTAACAGGAACAAGCAAATCATTTGTTATCAACAGTATCCGCTTTTATAACAAGTTGCCAAAGTCAGTTACAGAACTTAGCGATGGAAAGTTCAAAACCCACATCAAACGTGTCCTTATCAAAAACGCATATTATAAGATTAAAGACTACGTTGAAGACAATATTTGAAGGAAGTTTGGCAATAATTCCTTCTGCACATGTGGCTTCCCTGGTACATCAGAAACGGCATAACTATGTAAATGTCTATTAAGTGCTCCAAAATTACGATGTTTATTATTATTATTTTTTAGGCATACTTTTTTGACATTATATTTTCTTTTATTTTTATTATTTTATATTATTTTACATGGATTCTTGTGTACGTTGTGAATGTGAGAACGTTGTAGGCTTAATAGACTAGATCTTTTGTAGACCTTTTTCTTTTCTTTTTTTGTTAAGTACTTCTCGACAGGCCTACTGTCCTCCCATACCTATTAACACTGTAATTTGAAAACATTGTAAAAGCCAATTATTTTTAAAAGAGTAACCGTGGAGTTTTTTGCCGGCTCTTCTCCATAGGAAACAACCAATTGGAACCGTGCACCTAGCTTCTGACGTTTCATAAGTGCCCATGTAGGTTTATGTGAAATAAAAATATTTTGATTTTGATTAATTTTTTATTAAAGTCATATCTAACAATTTTCTATTGAAAAGGAATACATTAATTATGAGCAAAACTAAAACAGTTTTTTATCTAAACAATCATATCCTACTTTCAAACACTTTCACAAAAACATAAATAGTTGGCATTTACTAACATAGTTTTATAAGTGTTATGTTATTTTAAGATCATAGACTTCTTCTTACGGGTAATTCCTGAAATCTGTAAGTATAGAACTATTCTCTGTATATTTTCAAAAGTTTAGGTTCAGCAGTTTTGGAGATAAGGTAGGGGGGGAGGGGTGGTAAATTTTCATGTCCTTTCATTTGATGTCTCACACGGTACAGTTCACGTTTCGGTCCCAGAACTTTAACCTCTGTAAGTTTCTGTGAGTAGGTTTGTACCAACACTTTTACAAACATGATATATTATTTTATGATGAAAAAACATGATATATTGTTTTATGTTTTTGTTGTTTTTTGTTTTATATATTTGTTTTTATCATATCATATTTTATTTTATTATTATATTTATTTACATATTTTAAAAACTATGAGGCCATGAGCATAGGTGACCTTAGTACAATTATATTTATTTCTCCAGTTATGTTTAAGTCCCATGTATGATAGGGGCGAGCCTGTTACCATCATCATCATCATCATCATTTCAGCCGAAAGACGTCCACTGCTGGACATAGGCCTCCCCCAAGCACCGTCACTTGGACCGGTTTTGTGCTTCCCGCATCCAGCGAATTCCTGCGGCCTTCGCAAGATCATCGGTCCACTTGGAGGCTTTCCAACGCTACGTCTTCCGGTACGCGGTCGCCACTCCAGAACCTTCCGGCCCCATCGGCTATCTATTCTGCGAGCAATGTGCTCTGCCCACTGCCACTTAGTTTGGCAATTCTTCGGGCTATGTCGGTAACCTTGGTTCGCCTGCGGATCTCTTCATTTCTGATTCGATCACGTAGGGAAACTCCAAGCATAGCCCTCTCCATTCCCCTTTGAGTGACTTTTAACCTTTTAATAAGACCCATTGTAAGCGACCACGTTTCAGTGCCATAGGTCACTGGCAACACGCACTGATCAAAGACTTTCGTCTTGAGAGACCGCGGTATGTATGGACGAGAAGATATTGCGTAGCTTCCCGAACGCTGCCCAGCCGAGTCGGATTCGACGATTGACCTCTGTCTCGAAGTTGGACCTACCTAACTGGACAGTTTGTCCTAGGTAAACATACTCGTCCATAACTTCGAGCGTAGCGTCTTCGATCTTCATGAGAGTGGGTGTAACATGGGCTTTTGATACTTTGGTTGCCATCAATCGGGAACAAATCCAGACTCCAGGCTCAGGGCTGTTTCTGATAATATTTTTATGGAAAACCTCAAGAACACAAAAAAAACACAACAACAAATGAACAACACAACACTAAAATTATTTTTCAAGTATCAAACTACTAATCATCATCATCTGCCTAGTCTTTTCACAACTACATAGGTACATATGTTTAGGTCGGCTTCAAGTCTAACCCGATGAAGCTGAATACCAGTGTATTACATGGAGCGAATCCCTATCTGACCGCGTCAAGAATTTTAAAACTTCTTATATAATAATAATAAGCCTAATTCAGCAATGGTTACAAATATAGGTTACAAATAAATAAACATAACATTACATCACGGCTTGTTTCCCCGACGGGTTGGGCAGAGGTGTACCTATATAGATAGTACACCAACATTTCGCCAGTTATGTTTAAGTCCCATGTAATAGGGGGCTAGCCTACAAATAAATACATCTTGTTCAATTTTCACTATGACTGAAACTACATATAATTTTATGAACATATTTAAATATAATACATTTTCAAATGTTATAACGTCATAGCGTGGGTTTTTATCAGTCTGTGGGTGTCACAACTTAGATGCTAGCTTTGTCGAGAATTTTCAAAGTAACCTTATTAAGAAGACCTGTCTGTTGCATTATAAGTTGCTTCGATGTTGCCTCCTACAACTTTTAATAATATGCCTGTGTGTAATAGAAGTGGGTTGACTTCAATAATGCAAAAAAGCAAAGCACAATTTTAATTTTCCAAGACATGGCTTCCCTTACCAGTCCTAAGCCTTATATTGCCTGCCGGGGTCGCGGGAAAGCTGCCGGGGTCGCGGGACAGTTCCGCCGGGGTCGCGGGAAAGTACTGCCGGGGTCGCGGGAAAAATCTGCCGGGGTCGCGGGAAAGTTCAAAAGGGTTACCGAGACCCCTGGCAACACAGGCAACGGAAGGAACACGGGTGGGTTTTAGTCAGTAAGAGTCTGACATACCCTACTGCTCCGCCCAGAGCGGGAGAAGTTACTTGATAATTTCCTACACAAAAAGAAAACCTTATATTGCGATGACATCTATTAGATCTGATAGTAGCCCAGAGGGTTTTTGAGCAAGCATAGGCAGGACGAAAAGTTGATCCCACCAAAAACATTTTCATGTAAAATGTTGCCAAGGCACATGGCTCGCACTGTCAAAAAGTTATCAAATCTCATGAAGACCAAAACTAAAACTGCATCATTAGATTTTTGAAAAACCAATTTCTCTAGATAGCAATGAAACTTAATTTAATTAAATAAAAAAACACATCTTGTATTATTGCACCGTCCGATGTTGTTGCTAATAAGGATCAAATTCTGGGAAGTACACACGGCAAAGTAACGGAAAGTGTTTATTTTTAAGATCAACTCAAACCAAACAGTCAGTCCAATTTTGCTGTCCTAAAAATATTAATGAACACTCTTATAGAATGAATGCTCCTCTTTTTGTGAACCTCCAATAATTCCTATTTTGGTGTTAAAAATACTAAAAAGCAAAGTAACTGCAACCGAATAAGATGTAGCGCACGCGCGGCCACTGCCGCGGCAGCACTCGCTTCGCTCGCTCGACTCGCGCGCGGTTTGTCTCAATTCTAACCTAACCTGTTTGGTCGGGATACCCCCGCTTTACTGCCACCAACTGCGAGAAAACGCCAGAAAGTTAAAAAGAGGCTTATTTGTATAAGTGTGCGTCATTAGAAGGTCAATAAGTTTTATTTTTATTATTGCTGTATTAGTCTCCGAACATGATACGAGTATACTCGTAATTATACTTACAGCTAATATTAGTGGATGAGCCGTGACGTTTGCTCAAAGTAGATTCCCTAAACACATGCAAATATTGAACCTAGGCCCGGAGAAATAGAATAGATATAGAGACATAAAAAAAATATTTTCTGACGTATTTTCAGCGGGAGATGTTAATTTGTCTAATCAGAATAATTCCATGAGTCCCACGAAGGATGAGTCCGATGATAAGCTATGGGAAGAGATGAGTGTGTTGAAAAACTTGGATCAGTGGGCGGACGAGCAACTGCGGTCGCCGAACACAAGCATGTCACACAAGCAAGTTTCGCTATTTAGACTCGTTTGTTTTTGTAGACTCGCGCCCGCCTTTATATTCGCACGGTTTTTGGGGCATCACAAAACATGGAGATGTCCTAATTATGTGTAAGTTTAATATTAATGTATTACACATATTTTCTTTACGAAAAGGGCATAATTATAGTGGCCTTTATTTTGCGTAGGCAATTGTCAAATAACTTATCCTGCCTATGTTGCCGGGGGCCTCGGTAACCCTTTCGAACTTTCCCGCGACCCCGGCAGGCATCGGCCCTAGTAAACCCCTACACTTGTGCTGACGACATCTCTTTGAGGCGCGCGTGGAATACAACGCGCCGTCGACCCGGGCCTGGTCCATACCGAACGGTGAGCTACCCATTGCTCACCGTCCGCAAGCCTGCGCGTACGGTGGCCGGAAATCCGCCCGGGAATCCCGACGCCCAGGGCGTCTCCTGCGGCGGCTAGGGGCGAGAGGGCGCGAAATTTGCCTTTCCCTCAACCGTCCCGCCTCCTATTTTGGCTTTATGTGGCAGTGCTACAGGCACCCATTAAAATTATTATATAAAGACAACGTTTTGGAATCTGCCGTCGGATGCCAATAAGGTGATCCTCTCGGGCCAATCATTTTCAGTTTGGCTATCCATACATACAACATTTAAATTAAATATTTAATGTGTGGTATTTAGCTGTATGTTTGAGCCGTTTGGGGTTGAAACACTAGGGCCTTGGGGTCCGAGTGCTAATCGAGTATTTCGGGACATCGCCAAATGGTTGGTAGAGTCTTCACGTGATCAGAGGGCTGGCCTTTTTTTAGTCCAAAGAATCAGCATTCAACGTGGCAATGCTGCCAGCTTTTTGGGCACTTTTCCCATTGACAGCGATGCGGACAAATTTTTTGATGCCCAATGAGCTCTTTCGCCTTTTTGTTATTTTTATTTTATACTTGTACATCTTGTAGGTATTTTTTAAGATTACGAGTATTATATAAAATAGGTTACAATAAAGTGGTATAATAAAATCCTGTCGGTAGGTAAGCTAATTTTGGAGAAAGAACATAAACATTGTCTTATATGTCTATTTATATAAATAAATAGACATATAAATCTTCCGCAATAAAGTCTCTAAATGATGGTGACCGCATCAAAATCCGTTGCGTAGTTTAGAAGAACAATGTGATCACACACACCACACACAAAATGTATGACTTTAATTCATAATATGTGTCGATGATTCCCAAATATATAAATATATATTATAATTCTGTTAATTAAACGTGGCACTAATAATATATACTAATGAAGGTATATTTTCACGTTTGCCAAAAACTAATTTAGCTGTAACTCCAAAGTTAAATATAGAGCTAAAGAAGACGCGATCATCTCGTGACCCAAATTCGACACAACTGTTGTAGAATATATTTTGGCTCCGCAGTCGCTGCTATATCTCTGGTTACTTTATTGACTAAATCTTACAGAGAGACCCATTGAAGACACACTTTCTTTGTAATAAGGAGATTACTGACGACAACATACAATGGTACTGACGAAATAGTCCGTGAGAATATTACTTCTTGCCTAGGTGACTGATAACCTTGTGAAGGCCGCAGGGATCCGCTGGATGCGAGAAGCGCAGAACCCGTCGAAGTTGCGATGCTTAGGAGCCTATGTCCAGCAGTGGAGGTCTTTCGACTGAAATGATGAGGTGAACCAATGCAAGGTCACCGAGGTTTCTAGGTCATCTAGGACGTGACCTAAGAGGTTTTAAATGGACAAAGTTACTGTTTAATATGGGGTGGGCTCAATGACAGTTCCTATATTATGGTAAATCGGGGTGGGAAAATGACGAATTTTCTCGTCTCGCGCACACTGTAGGTAGGTAGGTAGGTATATTTGCAAGAAACACCGTACCTATGTACGGTATGGATAATATAAAAAAAAACCGGCTAAATGCATGTCGGACCACGCAGAATGAAGGGATCCAAAGTTGGTATGAATTTATCCCAAGAACAAAATGTCCTCCCATACATAGATACACGTAACGGTCAATTCTACTACTGCAAATGTAAGTTTTTAAACGCAAAAAATAATTCTTATGTAATAAAGTTACAAATTAACGATTTTCAGACGTGTTTCTTTACTTGTGCTGTGAGACCTTGCTTCTTGACAAGTTTCATAATTCTAGGTCAACTGGTCCCTATAGGTTTTGATTAGTTGGCAAGTCTCGAAATACTATGTCGCATAAATGGACGTATTTTTTTATTGCGTCGACTTAAAAGCTTGATTTTTTTAGAGCTCCAAGGGATCGTAGACCTACGTATTTGGTATTACTTTCAACTTGATACCTTCACGCGTTCTTAGGAAAAAGACAGACTGACGGACGGACAATGAAGTGATCCTATATGGGTTCCGTTTTTTTTTCGTTTGAGGTCGGTTTTCCTTCAGAAAAAACGGCTCCGAATTAACCATTACATCACTTCAGTGGGTTATCCCATCAGGAATTTCTCAGTAGCAGCCCGGAGTCTCGATTTGTGCCCGGTTGATGGCAATAGGCTCGCCGCCTATTACATGGAACTTAAACATAACTGGGGGTGTGTGAGTGTACATCTCTGCCAAACCCTGCGGGAATTGCAGACGTGTTGTTATGTTCTAACACTTTAATGATTTTTCAAATATATTAGCCATATTTGTTTACAAAAACTGGTAGAAACCTAGGTATCTACCAGTTTATGTTTGTTTGTATCATTTGACTTCGTAAATTGAATTTTTCTCAAATGAAAAATTATGGTAACGAAAAGCAATGTTTCCGTTCCCGAAAAATTACAACATAATTGCAAATAAAACATATGGAGTAATTCCAAAAACATATTATGATATTCGATGAGTTTTTATATTCGGGTCCGTAGCGGAAAAATGGGATTTTCAAGCCTTTTCGACCAAAGGTCGGCTTGCGAGAGTAAAGAATAAGAAATTCAGCATCTATTTCACACATCGCTGGCTCGATACGAGCCGGGTTATTAACCATAATATTGCTTCTTCATATTACAATATATATTCTACTCATATATTAGAATATACAATGACCAAAAATTGTAAAGCAATTGTAACAAATATGGCAAGAAAAATGATAGAGAATTGTTATTCTGTGTGTGTCTGTTACAATGAGGGTTTTCACGACAAAAGGTATTCCATTTCGACAAAGAATATAAAATATAAGATGACGTTCATCATTCCATCATGATTCAGTCACGGCTAAAGGAATTATAGGTGTTTTGACACTTTGACAGGTGCCCGGACTTGACGTCTCATTGCTGCCACCTATTGAACGTAATTTCAGATAATCCTCATTCAAAAGCGAGCTCAATTGTTTATAAAGTAAATCATCGCGGTTTCGTTCGAATTTCGAAGTGATTTTTTCGAGTGATCGAAGTGATTGTCTTGTCATATTTGAGATCTGAAAATTTATATTTTTCCTGATGTTATGTTTATGTGATAGTACTTTTCTGATCACTCTAAGTCTCATTCGTGTATTGTAAAGATTTAAAAGAAATTACCTGTTACAAAAACACCTCTAAGAGAACATTACAATGAAAGCAGGTCCCAGAACACTGTAACAAAAAAGAGGATTGGCGATTGCAGTCCTATTTTAGTTTATATTATTTTCGGCAGGCAGGACCGTCACAAAGATGCTGTGACCCTTAGATGTTTTTTACAGGATAAAGAATTGTGAATAAATTTTTATGAAGATTCAAGCTACCTCAGTCTTAATCAGAATGATGATCACCAAAATTAACAACCAGCCATCAAATCCCAAAACTTTTCTAATTCAAAAATCGGTTAACGAATATCAGCACCAGGGTATCAATCATGAGAATTCGGAACTTATCGGGGTCCGATCGCAAAACCAATTTCGTATTTGGAACGGTCCTCCCCCCCTCCACCCCTCCTACGTCGCGTGGCATAGCTACGTAGTATAAGATTCATTCTGAAAGCACCAGTTGCTCTATGAATGGGCCCATTCAATACTGTGGTGGGTCGTACGCATGCGTGACATCGATCTGTCGCGGCCGCGCGGGAGGAAGCGCCGCGCGTTTTCCAATTTCACTGATGGGTCGGAAGTCGACACAGAAGGAGATTTTTATTTGGTGGTTTATTTATCCCTGATATTGAGTGGACGGAGTGGATGGACTGTGTAAAAGATGATATGGCTAGAAAGGGGGTGAATACCAATATGACGACTAACAGAGAAGTATGGAAGCGAACGATACATTTTGCGCTGACCCCATAAATTGGGATAAGGGTAGGACAATGAAGATGATGATTAAGGGGACATAGTAAAAATAAGGAAAACCAGGGTGGAGTTTATTTGTCCATGAGCTGATGAAAAGGCAAAAATTAATGATTGAAATGAATGAATTGAAATTACATTTCTGGCAAAGCAGCATTAGAAGAAGACCTACGCAAGCAAGCACCACAGTGAAAATGTTTATCAGGCTGGTCTTGGGTTTACTTTTTCAGGCAGGTAAAGGAATCATCAGTGGATTAATGGAAATGAACATGTTCTAATTAAGAAACCCAGAAAGTTTTATCGATGATCTGAGGTTGGAGTTATTGATGACCAATATCGCAATATCAAGTATAAAGTTATCTCCTTGCAAAATAAGAATGCGAGAATGCATCGCGGCGTAGGGTCACATATTTTTTGTATTATATTAATTGTGTATTTATTTATGTTCGTTTTTGCAAAACTCCGGAAAAGTATACCTTTATACCGGATGAGAGTTATTATTGTAATATTTTATATATTTTTTTACACAACCAATCCATAATTTTCTTGGGCTTTCTTAATTCTCGTACTCGAGTTTCTATAATCAAATTGATTATGATTTAAAAGAAAACTGCCGCGTTGGTCTATTTGCCGCAGGCGCTACTGCTGAGCACGTCGGGCAAAGTGTTGTCTGTGGATTTCTCAGTCCCGGAGTCTGGATTTGTGCCCGGTTGATGGCAATAGGCTCGCCCCCTATTACATGGGACTTAAACATAACTGGCGAAGTGTGGGAGTACTATAGGTACACTTCTGCCTAACCCTTCGGGGATTACAGGTGTGAGTATATGTATGTGTGTATCTAAAAGAAAAATACATTTGATTTTCCGACACGCTAATCCAATGGAAAAACGCACCCATCCGGAATGTTACGATTTTGGCAAATAGATGTATACTTTGTATAAGTTAAAGGTTCACACACATACATACATTCATGTATACCACAAGCATGTTATGGTAATATAAATTGGTTCTATTAATAGAAGCGTCTATTATAACGTTAATAATCTAATTATAGAGACATCTCAATCAAGCCTATATTGGAGTGAGTGGATTCTGAGGTCTTTGTCATGTCTTAAGTCTAAATTGAATTGGCTAAGGCCTTTTCAAAGTTACATCACATTCACAACATGAAAATTTCACGATCTTGGTAAAAAAATAAATGGTATTTTCTTTTTAATAAGTATAGAGCGTTTACACAATAATATCTTCATTACAATCCCCTAGTCTACTTGAAGAAAAAAGAATGGCAGTTTTGGTGTCGCTTGATTCCAGAAGCGTTCATGAATGAAACTATGTACCTACATTATACGAAGCATTTACAGGGTTTCACTTGGTATGTATTAGCTTTTTTATCGAGATCTATCTTTTGAGAGTATTTGTACGAATCTACGCGAAGTCTAAATGTGACACCCAAATTGCATGGAATCCTGCCATTCTTCTTTGTGTAATGCTTAAAGCATAAATTTTCTTTTAAATAACTTCTTCTATGACCTCGTGGGATGATAGAATATGCGGAAGGAGAGTTGAGAGTAAAAAGACATATAACGAAGCCAAGAATAATTTGTTCTTCCCGGCATTGTGATCTGCATGTCTTAGTATTAGACCATATCTGGAAACCTTCTGGTTATGGATATATTAAACGTCAAAGTTCCAACTTTTTCTGACGTTTTTTTACGAATCTTAGTTTTAATTGAAAGAAAGAAGAAAGAAAATATAATTATAATTTAACTTTAAATATCCCGACGACCACTGTACCGTTGCATGAACCCATAAGCACGTTTGCGTACGTTACATTGAGAGTTACGAAAAACAAACAATTTTTCACAAAAAAGAAAAAGTCGTTTCCCAGAAATATTTTTATTACTTAGTTGACAGAATGCGTAGTTGACGGCTACGTGATGGTATTGGCTATTGTTATATGCAGCTAAATATCTTTGTCTTACATTGAGAAGCCTGCTGACCTCCGCGACCTAGTTTCTGAGAAAACCGATATGCTAGGACTAGCCTTAGCATATCGCTATCAAAGAACCGAAAGTTTATCTACGGGTCTAAGCCCGTTGTTAGACTTTCGGGCCTTTCATGGGTAATGTTGTGAAACCTATCTATACGGAGCAGTGGTGGCCCAGTGGTAACGGCAGGACTTACGAGCTGTACGTCGTAAGTTCGAACCCAGACAGGCGCTTTACTTTGTGTAAATTATTTCACCACCACTGCTCTCAAAACGGTGAAGGAAAACATCGTGAGGAAACCGGCATGTCCTAGAACCACAAATTCGAAGACATGTGACATCTACCAACCCGCACTGGGCCCGCGTGGTGGATTACGGCCCACTCCCTCTCACAGAGAAGAGGCCAAGCAGCAGTGGAAACATTATAGGCTGATTATGTATGACACCTATCTACAGTAGGGTGGTCCTTATTCCTAAGAAAACATTATTTTTCTTTAATTTTATGGGACACCACATAATTTGATTATATACCATAAGAAACTGAAACAGTAATTAAAAAAAAAAGAAATTTAAGCGTTGCTAGTAAAAGTTGAATTTTAAATAAAAACTCTGCATTAACAACTAACTTTTTTTCATTAAGTAACCCCTGTTAACTGTTAACGTTTGCTAACAGCTTGTTTTTATTATATAATATAGGTAGTAATCTGTGAAAAATTTTGTAGGTAGTATATTTGTTAAGTTTAATTTTAAGACAACACTGTTTTTACTTATATATATATATTGTTTATATTGTTTGTTTTCCGAAATGTTATAAATATATAAACAAATTTTGAGAGTATTTCATTATTTTATTCATAGGTCTGAACAAATACAGAATTATTGTAATTATTACAAATTAAGACACATGTAAGTATTTGAATCATTTATTTTCAAGAAACTTGGGTTGGGTACTTATTTCTATTAATAATCGTCCACCAATAAAAGCAAATACTGCTTTTATTCTTTATTGGTTGTAATCAATTTATTATATTCCAAAATAAACGCCAAAAACAATTAGTGAGACACTTATTTAAGCGGCCATACAATGTGTTTGTTATTATTTTATGACTGGTAGCGACCTAAATTGTATCAAACAATTAAAAGAATAAAATCTGTTTTATAAGATGTATATAATCATTAGACAAAGTGCCGCGATGATAATTAAAAAGTCGAAAAATAAGGACCACCCTAATCTACACACACCGATTATTGTTCGTGCTCTTCAATCTATATGTAATCATTTGATTATGAATATCGTTAGTTTTAACCTATCTATCGTAAAATTGTGAACTGCAACCAACCATTTACAGTTTAACGCATTATTTTTCGATAGTTTTTAATCTATCCATGGCAAATCGCCAAATTGTAAACTGGTATCAAACGAACGCACCTTAAGCTAATAATAAATAACCAAGTAACTGCGACCAACTTGGAAGAAAGCGCTCGCCGGCCGCTGCCGTGGATCCGCTCGCTTAGCTTGTTCGGCTCGCGCGCGGTTGGTCACAGTTCTAACCTATTTTATTTTTGGTATCGGGGTGGAAATCTTCATGGATGTCCTCCGCCTTGGGGCGGACGGAGGGTTCTGCCAGACTTCTACTGACTAAAAACCACCACGTGTTCCCTCGCACACTTGCACCGGGGGCTAAGGGGCACTTAAGCTCTCTTCAACGCAGCGACACCGGTCACAGCTCGAACCTAACCTAACCGCTTTGGTCGGGGTGCCCTGGCTCGGTTATTGTGACCAATGAGGATACCGCCAAGACCTACCAATCAGGGACGGCTCAAAAATTTACAGGTGATTTTATCGGACAGATTATGAACCCTGTCGGTAACCCTGACGATTTGACATTGTATGATTATAAACTAACGAAAATTAATTATATTATAAACTAACGAAAATTAATTATATTATAAACTAACGATGCTTATAACTTACGGTGACAATTATACATAATAATATTATAAATTAAAGTCGCATTTCGTGTCTGTCTGTGTGACCGCGTCGTTCTTCTAAACTATTAAACGGATTTTGTTGCAGTTTTCACCATCTTATAAAGAACTTATTGCGGAAGGTTAATGTGTAATACTTTACTATTTAACTTACGTACAGGAATGAAATTAACCAGCGCGCAAATCTTTTTTGGTGGTCCGGTATCAGTAATAGCACACATTTCCATTATTTGTTCAATACTTTTTTTTCCCGACTTGAAATCATAATAAAATAACGAAAAACGAGCGAGCGCACAGCTGTTTAGGTACCTTCGCGCGTTCCGCTACAGCCCACGCCCGCGCCGGCCGGCAAGTCACTATAAACATTTCCAAGTTTCATATTAAAGTAAACATCTTTCGATACCGATAACTTGATTTATAACATATCAAAATAAGCTAAAAATATGTTTAATAAAACCCGCTTAAGTTTAATTTGTCAAAATTTGCGCAATGGTCATTTTTTTTCCTGTATAATAATGAAACCTCCATGTTTTGCCAAGTCATAAAAACCGTGCGAAGCAGGGGCGGATCACTAGTAAATAAACGTTTTCTATTGGTGAGCGAACATGCTCCCATCAGACCACAAGCCCATTTTCCTCTTTTGTTGTCTGTAAAAATATATTACATCATCAGATGATGTAGATACCTAGCCTTTTCCCAATTATGTTTGGGTCAGCTTCCAGTCTAACCAGATGCAGCTGAATACCAGTATTTTACATGAAGCGACTGCCTATCTGACCTCCACAACCCACTAGGTAAAACGATACCCCTTAATAAGACCGGTTGTCAGACTTACGGGCTCCTGACGACCCGTAACAACTGTGTAAGATCTACAAATAACAGCCCTGACCAACGGCTTAACGTGCTTTTCGAGGCACGGAGGGGTCTTGGTATGTAAAGATAGTTACCCATCCATGGACCAACCGCGGCAAGCGTAGCTTAAACTAGTCTACCGATCCGTGCGGCTGTTACTACTTAGACACAAGCCTTAGTAATTAAGTGGGCGGCATGCCAAACATTCAGGCGCCACCTCCATAAGCGAGTGTATCGCCACGAGTCCGCTCTGCTATTGTCGGGTAATCTCCACTTCTTCCGCTTGCATATCGTCGTGACTCGCGACGGATCGCTGCGTGACCGCAACCAGTCCTTGCTGCGTGTCCGCATCTACTCGTTTCACGTCTCAAGTGCACGCGTTGCAAGCAGATTAAGTCTCACGGCGAGCGCGCTGCTTGTAGGTACGAGTAGTATCTCACGGCGGTTGCGCGGCGAGTCGTTGACGTTTTGCTCGTCACTCACCGCATTGTTGCGATAGTATCGCCATGTGGAGACACGTTAGTAAAGTTGTTATAGAATGAAGTGGCAGGACGATAATATCGTCGCGATTTTCTAGCCCGTGGAGGTGGCCTTAGTCGCACTAATTACATTTTCAAACGACCTGTTCGCTAATGTCAATTTATATGTCATGCGAACGTAACCTAAAGTAAGTCATTAAAGTTTTAGGCTCTAGTTGGGCATTAATATTGTACCTACTGGATTTCATTGTAACCCACTGGTGTGCATAATGTGATTTGAATTGTGAATTGTGAACTCAAGTAAAAAAAAAATGAATACTTTTACCACAAAGAGCTATTAAAATACAGTTCGACCAACGAGTTCTCACTTCATAGGTTTTAGTTGCCGTCGAATAAAATAATGAAATTACGCAATTTAATAGAGGTGTCAGCACATCAGCAGTTGCTCCTAGATGTTGGATTTGGGCGTCATATTATCGATATTATTTTGTGTGCTTTTGATAAAATTGCACGAGTTTAGATTTAATTGAGTTTGAAACTAAATATAATTAGGTATTACCCGTTTGTTGTTATTTAACAGTTTCGCTACTAATTCGAAATCGAATTTGTATGCGAAAATTGGAATGTTCTTCTCGGGGATAAAGGTGTCCCCGTTTTGCGTGAGCTTGAATCCCTCGCTGCGCTGGAAGCCCTATAATACGTTACGTTCAGGGGGGTAGCTATAAGAGGTGATGGTAACACTTTCCCACTGTAAAGTAATATTATAATAATAATTTATTATAATATTACTTTACAGTGGGAAAGTGATGGAGCTATACAGGGCTTATAGCTCCATCTCTTTCTCACGCTGAAGTAATATTGAAATAATACTGCTATAAGAGGTGATGGTTACCCCCCAGGATTCAATATACCGCCCGTGACTTAAGACACTGATTTCGGCGGTCACATCTTCAGTTCATCACACGTTAGATCAATATGGTGACATATTGATCTAACGTGCGTATATATTTCTGGTGACTTTGATAATGTGCCCATTGTGTCAGCCTATGTGTTTATATATTTATACGTTTATGTACTTTATTGTACATCAGATTATACATTACAAAAAGAAAAAATATATACACTACAAAATATACAATGGGTGGCTTTAACGCTTACTGCAATCTCTTCCAGGCAACCTTGGAATGGACAGTGATTTTCTGGATATAATATATAATGGGGTGGTCTTTGGTGCAAATAAAATGTGTATAAATATAATATAATAGATACATACATACATACTAACAATATAAGATTATAACAGCGGACAACGAGAACAAAATAACAACGACTATAATAATAATATATTTATTTGTATTTGTAAAACATGGTATACAAATATGGTATAATTATTACATTAGGAGATCATACATGTTCTGCATAAAAACTAAACCATGCAAAATCATAGATTTTATAATTTATATTCAAGATACTCCTCAATTTTAAATGCTTCTTTTTTTTACTTTTGTATTTCTTGTGCGTGGCCCTAATACAATATTTTTCTTTCTTTCTTTCTTTCTTTCTTTCTCAATGGAGTAGAAATTATTTTTATTCAGCCATTCATACAATGGTTCAAACAGTGGTGGCCCAGTGGTAAGGGCCGCGACTTAAGAGCTGTGGAACCTACGAGGTTCGAACCCAGACAGGCGCTTTACTTTGTGTAAATTATTTCATCACCACTGCTCTCAAAACGGTGAAGGAAAACATCGTGAGGAAACGTGTCCTAGAACCAAAAACTCGAAGACATGTGACATCTACCAACCGGCACTGGACCCGCGTGGTAGATTACGGCCCACTCCCTCCCTCTCATAGAGAGGAGGCCTGTTTCCCAGAAGTGGGAACATTATAGGCTGATTTATACAATTCATTTTTAAATAGCGTGCAATTTTGTTTTTTTTTAATGTATTTGGTAATTTATGAAAGAAAGGTCTCTTGGCCAGACAGCTTTTACTATACTCTGTTAACCTTTTTTTTTTGGATGGGAAATCTTCAAATAACTTCTCCCGCTCTGGGCGGAGCGGGAGGGTGTGTCAGACTCTTACTGACTTGCTGTGTTGCCTGTGTTGCCAGGGGCCTCGGTGACCCTTTGTACCTTCCCGCGACCCGGACAGGCATCGGCCCTAGTGGACCCCTACCTTTGTGCTGACGACATCTCTTTGAGGCACGCGTGGAATACAACGCGCCGTCGACCCGGGCCTGCTCCTTACCGGACGGTGAGCTACCCATTGCTCACCGTCCGCAAGCCCGCGCCTACGGTGGCCGGAAATCCGCCCGGGATTCCCGACGCCCAAGGTCTCCTGCGGCGGCTAGGGGCGAGAGGGCGCGAAATTTGCCTTTCCCTCAACCGTCCCGCCTCCTCCTTCGCGAGCATTACTGCTTCGCAGAAGGAGGTGACGGCTGCCCATGCCCTCTCGCTCCGTACCATGGCCTGAACCAGGGCCGGACGCGAGAGATCTCTGCCGCCGATCGCCTCCACGAATACTTTGTTATCCTAGGAATCACATCTAGTACTCGTACAATTCTGTGGTTGTCACGCCAATTTCGAGAACTTTACATCTTCTGCGGTTTAGAACAGTTATTTTTGTTTCCGTAAAAGCATACACACTTCATATAAATATAATGAAGGGAGCGGTAGTAAGCCAAGCTTTTCTAATATTGGTTGACATGATTCGTCAGATGGAATCCCGTATATATATGGCTCGTATACATTTCTTTTGGGCGATAAATGCTCTATCTCGATCAGTACTATTTCCCCACATAATTAATCCATACCGTAGCGACGACTCAATTAAAGCACGATGTGACATCACAGCCGTTTTTATATTCGTTACAAGGGCGTATACAAATTTATTTATTTTATTACATACATTCTGGAACTTATTATATACAGAATGGAACGCCCAGGTAGACCCTGGGCGTTCCAGTCTAAATGTTCATCTATTTTTACTCCTGAAAACTTAGTTTGTGTCAATTGTGTAATTTTTGGTATACTTATCTATTTTAAAATTTAATTATTATTTTGCTTTATTATTTTTTTATCCATTTAAATTACATTTTTAAATATTTTTTATAAAAAAGAAAAAACATTTAAAAATATAAAACATTGTGGCCCATAGGCATCAGGAAAAGGGTCCAAACTGCCGGTGGTCAGAGCTCTAGAGAGAAGAACCTTCTCACTATGCGTGTCGTGTCCAGAAGTACTGCTTTCTGAATCAAGCCCTTCACCCAGCCGCGCAATGAGAGCCTCCTGAGGTGTTGGTCGAGGCTCTCCGCTATTAGGCCATTAACCGGTACGATTATCGGTACAATGATTGCAGAGTCCACAAATGTCGACAACCTCGTGTGCTAAGTCATGATACTTGATTTTTTAATCTTTCTCAGCTTTCACGAGATTCTCGTCATGAGAGAGCGATATCAACAATCATTACAATATCAGGCTTATTGGCTACAATAGTCCTGTCAGGCAGGATAGATCGATCCCAGTATAATGTGGAATGACCATTCTCAAGAACTGGGTCCTGTAGTACGGTACTTCGGACTCCACAAGGTTGTACTGCAAGGCGAGGTGCTGGTGGATAATCCTAGCTACCAGATTGTGTCTGTGCAAGTACTCACCGTTAGTATGATGAGAACAACCGGAAATAATATGTCGGATTGATTCACCGGGACGGTGGCACCCGACAAATGTCAACCGTACCATCCTTGAATCAATGTATGTGTGTAATGTATCAGTCAATGTATTTCCGATAATTATTCGTCATTATAATTTCATCCATAATTGCACAGACAAAACCTTCGGTTTCCCCGAAGAGGTCGCCGAAACGCAGACAGGATACTGACGCCCGAAAGTCAGGCCCATGGAAAGCCCGGAAAATGCATTCATGAAGCTCTTTGCCTCGCCATACATCCTTACGATAGATACATTTATAATCTGTCCAACATGTCGACAAATCCTTCCGGGATCTACGAACCTGTTGGTTTACGGCCATGTCTATAAGGAGCAGCTCTTTAGTACCGTGGGATCCATAATACGAGGGGGCGTTTTTAAGTTCGCGGAATGGAGGGTGAGAAGTGAAAATAAAAATACTAAATTATTTTTCTTTTTCAATATATTCACCTGCTACCCCATTTTTCAGATCTTTCAATTAGCTTATGTATACCTTCATAAAAAAATGTTTTGTCTTTGTCCAAAAAATAAGCTGAAACCGCGTCCTTCACTTCTTCATCAGTTGAAAATTTCTTCCCACGAAGTTCTTTTTTCAGTTTTGGGAAGAGGTAATAATCACTGGGAGCCAGGTCTGGGCTGTAGGGCGGATGGTCTAAAATATCGAAGCCCACCTTATGCACACTCTTTTGTCAGTCTCTATCATACGCCGCACAACACTGATGTTATCTTCAGTCGTCGCCGTAGAAGGCCGTTCCTCACGCAGATCATCGGTGAGATTAGTGCGACCACGTTCAAACTCATTAAACCAGTTGCAAACGAGATGGCACACACGAGATGGCGTTGGCACAAGATGGGGCTTCATCGTGAAAGGCCAATCAAAGTCTATCATAACTTTCTTGTTGACTTAAATGACTTCGAAAGTCATAAAAAAATATTTTACAAAAATTTTCTCGCGTTAAAGTCATGCTGACGACACAGACAATTATTTTGAATTTAACGCCAAATCGTAAACAAATGACAAATGAATTTAACATACACAATAATATTGGCAAAGAATTCCATTTTCATAATTTGAACTGTTTTATTTATTATATCGTTTACAAGTAAGTGGCCAGTTCTAAAAACTTTCATTGTCGCCCTCGTATACACGATAGAGTTGCGCAAGTTTAGACTTGCACAAGTCTGCGTGACACCAAATGGCTCGGAAACTTGTGCTAATTCATCCCACATACGTTAATGTGTGCAAGTCCAGTTTTGCGCAAGTATATCGTAAGGTGTGATGGTCTGCATTACAAGGAAAACTTTATTTAATTAGCTTTTGGACGAGGTATAAATATTAAAAATAAAACATTTAGAGGTGCCCATGAAACAGTCGATGATGCTGGCAAAGGCAGAATTAGCAAATTTATGAAAAATAAAAAAATAAATGATTATCTGATTAAATAACTGATTTATGTCATCCCACAATCTTCTTACCATTCAGCAATTCATCCTGCGTTAGGTGGCCAGGTCCTCGCGATAATTGCAGGGGCTGCAGTCTCGACATACATAGGTAGCGATACAAATTACAATCTTGTCAAGCAATTTTGGCCGTCTAAGGACCCCGTTAGGACTTCGCGACCGAGTTTGGTTGTAAAGCGATCGTTCTCATGTGGAGACGGCAGTGGAGAGGACGCAAGTTGAGACGCCGCTTTTAAATGGTTACTATTAGTATTATTACTTGCAACTTCTATTACTGCCTCGTTGGTCTAGTGGTCGCAGCTCAACTGTTGAGTCTTGGGATCGATTCCCAGGTCGGGCTAAGTGTATTTGGGTTTTTCCATCAGGAATTTCTCAGTAGAAGCCCGGAGCCTGGATTCGTGCCCGGTTGATGGCAATAGGCTCGCCCCCTATTATATGGGACTTTAACATATAGGAGATACTGGACTGGATACAGGAGGACTGTCTGTCTGTCTAACCCCACTGTAGCTCAGAGACGCCTAGTACTAGAAAGCTGTAATTTGGCATAGGTATACATATTAAACGCGCCAACAAAGCGCTTAAATAAAATCTTGAATTTTTTTTATTTTTTTTGCTCGTATTTAATGTGGGGATGATATTTTTTTCTCGTCTGTGGCCATGGTGTGGAGTATCGTTGGATAGGCTGTTCAACAATATTGCGGGTTAGTGAACACCGTGAACACCACTTTTCGATTCAAGGATCGGTATAGGTAATAGGTATTAAGCATTAAAGTGCAAATTTTTGTTAGAGTCAAGTGTACCCCCCATAGCGGGAGGGTGTGTCAGACTCTTACTGACTAAAACCCACCCGTATTCCTTCCTGTTGCCTGTGTTGCGGGGGCCTCGGTGACCCATAAGTACCATCCCGCGACCCCGGCAGGCATCGGCCCTAGTGGACCCCTACCTATGCGCTGACGACATCTCTTTGAGGCGCGCGTGGAATACAACGCGCCGTCGACCCGGGCCCAGGCCCGGACCGGCTTACCGGACGGTGAGCTACCCATTGCTCACCGTCCGCAAGCCCGCGTCTACGGTGGCCGGAAATTCGCCCGAGATTCCCGACGCCCTGGGCGTCTCCTGCGGCGGCTAGGGGCGAGAGGGCGCGAAACTTGCCTTTCCCTCAACCGTCCCGCCTCCTCCTTCGCGAGCATTACTGCTTCGCAGAAGGAGGTGACGGCATGGTCCCCATGCCAGCTAAATGGTTGTTTATGGAGATGTGTAAAAATTTAAGCTGTTTAGCATTAGTTTAGTGTCCTTGATATTTTTTAAGCCGTTTAGCATTAGTTTAGTGTCCTTGGTATTTTTTAAGCCATTTAGCAATAGTTTAGTGTCCTTGGTATTTTTTAAGCCGTTTAGCATTAGTTTAGTGTCCTTGGTATTTTTTAAGCCGTTTAGCATTAGTTTAGTGTCCTTGGTATTTTTTAAGTTGTTTAGCATTAGTTTAGTGTCCTTGGTATTTATTTTAACTAGAATCCGCAGACTATTTAGGAAAAATTAAGGCCAAAGACACCTTATCCACTAATTGAAATAATATCAGTATCTATTCTTAGCAAAAAGGACACTAATAAACCATCATCATCTGCCTAGCCTTTTACCAGCTATATTGGGATCTGCTTCGAATCTAACCGGATGCAGCTGAACACCAGTATTTACATGGAGCGACTGCCTATCTGATCACCAGTTCACCACAGCTCATTTACAGCGACACAAATAGATAAAAATAAAAAGGAAAATATTTAACTGATTCTCTACAAACTTATTGACCTTTTAATGATGGACTCTTTTTAGGGTACCGTAGTAAACAAGGAACCCTTATAGTTTCGCCATGTACGTCTGTCTGTCTGTCTCCGCTGTACCTCAGAGACGCTTAATACTAGAATGTTCTATTTTAGCATAGGTATACATATTAATCACGCCGATAAAGTGATAAAATAAAATTTTGAAGAAAAAAAATATTTCGTGTTTCTAGGGTGCAAGGGATAGGCCGTTCAACAATATTGCGGGTTTGTGAACACCACTTTTCGATTCAAGGATCAGTTTAAGTAATAGGTATCAACCATTAAAGTGCTAATATTTGTTAGAGTCAAGTTTCCTCCCCCTCCTGCCAGCTAAATGGTTGTTTATGGAGATGTGAAAAAACTTATGGCAGTAGTACATATAATGAAATTTGAAGGTAAACTATCGCAGCTAAGTGGGCTTTACAAGTTAAAGAGTTATAGTCGACCAACCTAAATTTGCAGTTGGAGAATTGACCGTGGCATATATCGATGTATGGGAGAACATGTTTTTCAACTACAATGGTAAGTTTATTTTTGCAATAAATTCATCCCAACTTCTCAACTACGGAACCCTTCATTATGCGTGGTCCGACACGCACTAGGCCGGTTTTTTTGAAATTTACAAATTTCTTTCTCAAAATATTTTGCAGTTCTAAAAATGCATACTTTTTTAAATAATTGAGCTTGTTTTTACTTTCTTTCCTTTTCTCGTGGATGGACGCAGTAACTAAGTTGGGGTGCCTTGAACAAATGGGCCCGATTAGGTTAGAAATGTGACCAACCGCTTCTTCCAAGTTGGTCGTAGTTACCTAAAATAGGAATCATAGGTTCATAAAAAGAGGCGCAATTCTTATATTAAAGTGTTCAATAATATTTTTAGGTTCGATTAGATACATGCCAAGTAAAAACAACCAAGCGCCATTCCCGTAGGAAGATTTTCGTTTTGTAACTAGATGGCGTTGGCGTCGAATTAGACTGTTCACTATGGTTTCATTCCACGATTTGTCCTATGTAAATAGGGTGTAAGAAGACCTATCACGGAGCCGCCATCTACGCATTTTGTCATTGACTACATAGAGATACTAACATGGAATTAGTAAATACTAGATAGTAATCAAAGTATATAGTATAAAGGATCGATTTATGAGATGGGGAAACGGACATCTTATTTGTTAACTCAAAACGGGACATTGGTTTAAATACGTCAGCAGATTAACATTGAAAATAAATACAACTCTTTAATGTTCTTTATTTAAAAATTTAAAAAAGTGTAACATAGTACCTACAATTTATTTATGTTCACTATAGTAATTATGTTCCCCTGGCAGTAATTATTAAATTATATGCAACATATTTTTTTTAAATTATATTTGAATTTGTCAGAGGAATTTCGCAGCAGTTTTGACAAAGGTCAAGGTTAATTAGAGGTCATCAATTAATCTTTGATTGATACCCCCGGGATTCTTGAGTACAGATTAACCTCTAAGTATTTGACCTGCGGCGTGTATTGACAGTGTAATTGTGTGTAATTGCGTTATATTAACATGACGTTTAACACCTAAAAGTCACTGTTTAAGTGTCCTTGGGGGCTTCGCTCCCCGAAACCCCTAGACCAGGTTTGAATAGAATATCTACGTGTTGATCGTGTACTTGTCACGCGGTTTGTAATGGTCTACTTTCCTCCAGTTCCATAATATATTTCAAATAAATCTTTTAAATAAATGAAAAATATGGCAGGTTTATGTCACACGAGCTATAAAATTGTATACGATACTCATGACATAAGTAAGCCTATTAATGCACGGCGTTTAGCCCCGTTCAATAATGGTCGCACGTATCGTAATATACTATTAATGTTAGAAAAAAAACTACAAATTAACAATTTTTGGACATTTTCTTTTCTTTGTGCTGAGACCTTGCTTCTTGCCAAATTTCATGATTCAACGGGAAGTACCCTCTATGTTTTGATTTATTTGCGAGTATCCTATTATGTCGCATAAATGGCCGTTGGTGTGGCAAGTTATTGCCCCTTACATTTTTTTGATTGTGGACGGTTTATAAGGTGTCTGTAGTCTGTCTTAGGCTTATATTGCAGCCTCGGATATTGTGTGTCGCGGGATTTAGAGAATCCTGCGGCTAGTGACAGCTAATGATGGCTGTCAGACGTCATAGTGCACCGGGCCGAACGGAAGCATTTCGTCTCACCGCAAACCACGTTTTTTCAATCTCAGTTCATCGCGCCCGCAAAACCGCAAAACTTTATTACGTTATCCCGTAATCCTTGGGGATATACTGTGCTACGTTTTCAAAATTAAAAATAATAACCCGCGTCCGATTAAATACAAAATATAGACTTTCAAGTGACCAGTGTACAAGCAAGCAAGGTGGCCACCTGCCCAGAAGGATTCTTCAAGACTTTCGCCAGGAGAAGCACAGGTACCGCTTTTGCATTATTTGCTGGAGTTAGGCTACAGACGCCACCTGACCGTCACCAATTCCTCTTTGAAAGTTTGCTCAAAAAAAAGGCAAATTGAATTATTATGCATTCCAGATAATAATTTTTCTGTCGTCCTCGACCCGCAAGGATACACGGCTATTTACACGCCTGTCCCTCCATACTTATGGTCCATTCGAGCCTGGATAGGTATCAGTTAAATAAGTACAAGTCATTGCAAGTACTTACGATAATTCACAGCAATTAATATTAGATAGTGCCTTATAATGGCAACTCAAAAACAAGAAACTAAATTAGTTCAGCTAATTGCTAAAAAACAAATGATATTTGAGCGAGTTAATCGCTTGTATGATGCATCTAAACATATCTCCAATTTAGATTCACGCTCAAATGAGTTATTTCTAGCGCAGTCTGAATCTATTAGTGAACAATACAGCAAGTTTGAAGCAATTATCGACCAGATTAATGAGTTGCGGTTTGAAATTGATGACACACCACCAGATTATACGAGTCTATGTTCTATTGAAGACTTATATTCCAGTATTAAATACAAACGTAATCTCATACTTTCAAACAATAAAACATTAACATCAGATCAGAAGAGAGGTAGTGGCATAAAATTACCACCAATCGAATTACCATCATTTGACGGTAGAACTGAAAACTGGCCCATTTTTTATGAAATGTTCCGTACTAATGTTCATTTAAATACTGATCTGACGGATTCGCAGCGTGTGCAGTATTTAATAAGTAAATTAACTCATGATGCCTTAAAACTAACTGCAGGCATTGTTCCCACAGGAGATACATACAGTGTTATGTGGAACAGTCTTGTCAAAAGGTATCAAGATAAACGTAGTTTAGGTATTCATTATCTCAATAATATACTGGACATTAAAGGATGCGCCGGCAATGCTGCTAGTCTGAATGCATTTGTAGAACGATATTCAGCGTCTGTCGCTGCATTGAAGCAGTTAGACATTCCAGACTTATTCGATTTCGCAATATTACACTGTGGTTTAAAAAAGGTTGACGCACAAACTGTTCAACAATTTGAAAGCCGTGTGAGTGGGAAAGAATTACCTTCCTATACGGAGTTTATATCATTTTTGCAAGACCATGTTAAGGTACTCCAGCGCTCACACGTTAATAATCCACAGACGGAACCACGTGCTAAGTCTAGTTTAGCTCACAATCGAATAAATAATACGCAAAGTACCGCCAAGTCGTTCGTGTCATGCAAACCAGTTCCGAATAAGCGTTGCCCGCTATGTGATAACGATGACGTCGATCATCGACTGTTCAATTGTTCACAATTTAAAAATATAAATTCACCGCAAGCTCGTTTCGAATTTATTAAAAAGAAACGCGGCTGTGTTAATTGCTTAAGTCTATCCCACTCTTTGGTTAAATGTAAATCACGGAGTGTTTGTAAAACTTGTAAAAAAACACATCATTCCTTGTTACATTTTTCCGAAGTAAAAGATGATTCACCGCGCGAGCCTGCCGCTACGTCTGTCTCGCTTAGTGCCGCCGCTAAAATATGTTTACCGACAGAGACAACTATTTTGTTAGCTACCGCGCAGATATACGTATATGATAGCAGCGGCCGAGATAAGCTTGTTGTCAGGTGTTTAATAGACAATGGATCGCAAAATAATTTAATTACTGTGGACTGTTGTAAACGTTTGAACTTACCCATAATTAAATTACGCAATTCGTCTTTACAAGGTGCTGGTATGACCTCACGACCTGTACACGGCTTTATCTCGGATTAATCCTCACAATAAGTATTATATACACGCATTAGTTGTTGATTGCATTACAGATAGACTTCCCGCTAGTTTTATCAGATTAAATGACGATATGTCATATTTAAATAATTTACCGCTTGCTGACTCAACCTGGAATGTACCTGGTGGAATCGATGTTGTGCTTGGAGCACAGCTGTTCCCTTTTATTTATTTAGGTGATAGGGTTGACTCAGGCACCCGCGCACCCCCAGCTATACTGACTAGTTTCGGATATGTACTGATGGGTGATATTGATTGTCATAGTAGTGACGTAACACACATGACATCTTCGTTTACCGCGCTTGCTAGCATTGACGTCGAGTCAAGTTTGCAGAAGTTTTTTGAGCTAGAGGAAAAAACCATCTCAGCGTTTTATTAGTCCGGACGAATTAGAGTGTGAAAATGATTTTAATTCTTCAGTTTTATTTAAAGACGGTAGATATTTTGTCGATTTACCTTTCGCGCGCAATCCCTCCGAATTAGGCAATTCACGCGGTGTCGCTCATCGGCGGCTACTTGCGCTCGAGCGTAAATTCACGTGCGTGCCAACCCTACGCGAGGATTACAATAAAACTATCACCGATTATATAACTCAGGGGTATTTATCGGAGGTACCCGACTCTGAATTAATAGAAGAGGGTTACTACATACCGCATCATGCCGTTATTAGACCGGACAAAGACAGCATTCGAGTGGTTTTGGACGCTAGTGCCAAAACACACTCGGGGTTGTCACTCAATGACATTCTGCATGTCGGACCTAATTTACAGGCCGACTTGTTTTTATTATTACTCGATTTTCGTACCCTCCCTGTCACAATGACAGCGGATATAAAACAAATGTTCCTACGGATCGGTGTAAATGAGCACCACCGCAAATATTTACGAATTTTATATCGATTCAACAAAAATGAACCTATACGTACTTTTCACTTTAACCGCGTTCCCTTTGGATTAAAGCCTAGTCCTTATTTAGCGATGCGCACAATACGCAATTTAGCGTGTGAGCATGGCGACCGCTATCCTGAGGCTTCTAAATTAGTAGAAACTCAGTTTTTTATGGACGATTATGTCTATTCTGTTCCTGATGAACAGATTGCTATACAATTATCCCGCGATTTAATTGAGTTATTTAAGTTAGGATCCTTTGACCTGGTCAAATGGGCTACTAACTCACCCGCTTTGTTGGAGATTCTCCCAGAGTCTCACCGCTTACCAGTTAATTTTTCTGGCATGGATAATGATAAACATAATTTCAAAATCCTTGGATTAACCTGGGAACCCGCTGATGATTATTTTTCTTTGACAACAGTCGCTGTAGATGATAAATGCACTAAGCGTGCGATTCTATCGCTAGTTGCCCGCTTGTTCGACGTACTTGGCCTCGTAGCACCCGTCGTGTTGTACGCGAAAATCCTAATTAAGGAACTTTGGTTAGCTAAAATAGGTTGGGATGAGGTTCCTCCGGACTCCATCACCAATCGGTTTTCCGTTTTTTTGCGCGATTTCCCCTCACTCTCTTCTCTAAAGGTTCCTCGCCACATTGGCGTCTTTAGAGAAGCTGTAGTGAATATCGTAGCCTTTTGCGACGCCAGCTTTAGTGGTTATGGTTGTTGTATTTATTTACACATAACTGACTCTAAAGGCAATATCAGCGTTCGGCTTTTATGTGCAAAGTCCAAAGTTTCCCCCGCTAAAATAACAACGCTAGCTCGATTAGAACTTGTCGCTGCTTTACTTCTGTCTAAGCTTGTTCGCGTGGTCAAAGATAAACTTTCCGCTCGTGTACCTATTGCAGGTGTCTACGCTTTCTCGGACTCCACCATAGCTCTTTCGTAGATCCACTCATCTCCCCATAGATGGTCTATTTTTGTCAGTAATCGCATTGCTAAAATACAGGAAAACCTACCTGCCGCTAGTTTTAATCACGTGTCCGGAAAGGAGAATCCTAGCGATTGTCTCTCCCGCGGCATGCTGCCATCTGATTTAATTGAACACTCGTTATGGTGGAACGGTCCTACTTGGCTCCATCGACCCATTAGCGAGTGGCCTTTAAAATTCTCTCCTACTGAATGTGAAACATTGCCAGAGTTTAAATCAAAGGTTTTTCTTGTAGAAACATCAAATACTGAACCGCGAATTTTAGATACAATAGCTGACCGTGTTTGTTCATGGAATAAATTGTTACGTGTATTTATGTACATTCTTAAATTTACGAACAGACTACTTAGTCATAGCTCTGTTAAAAATATACAAACCGCCGAAAATTTCATTATTCGAATAGTTCAAAATACGCATTTTTCTAACGATTTAAATTTAATTAAAGCAGGCGAACATCCATCTAAGAAGTTGCGCTGTTTGTCTGTCTTTATTGATAGCTACGGAATCTTACGTATTGGGGGCAGATTGTCTAAATCTGACTTACCATATGAAGCCAAGCATCCCGCGCTTTTACCTAAACGTGACCGCGTAGTTGATCTAATTATTGATCACTATCACAATACGTACTGCCACACGGGCCCCGGATTATTGATGTCTATTATAAGGCAGCGGTTTTGGATATTAGATGGACGAACAGTCATACGTTCCCGCTGTCGGAAATGCAACACTTGTTTCCGTCTAAATCCTACGCATCTATCACCCAAAATGGCTGAACTTCCTGGATACCGTGTCCGTGATACTAAAGCCTTTGTGCACACTGGAGTAGATTTCGCCGGGCCGCTTGCTTACACACCTATTCGCCGTAGAGGTCAACGTTCGCAAAAACTTTATATATGTTTGTTCATATGTATGGTAACTAAAGCCATACATATCGAACTCGTATCGGACCTCACATCCGAGGCTTTTTTATCCGCATTTAAAAGATTTATTTCTCGCCGCGGTCCAGTGTCTGTCATGTACTCAGACAATGGTACCAATTTTGTTGGCGCTAAGGCGCAACTTGATGATATTTATTCTTTCTTATTGAACTCGTCTGTTCAAACAGATATTAAAAATAAGCTTCTAAAATCTCGCATTGAGGGGACAAGAATACCGCCGCGAGCTCCGCACTTCGGAGGTATTTGGGAGTCGAACATTAAGAGTGTTAAAACTCACTTGTATAGAGTCATAGGAAAGCAGCTTCTCACTTACGAGGAACTCTCTACCGTACTGGTACAAATCGAGTGCCTTTTAAATTCTCGACCGCTTAGTGTTCTCTCATCAGACCCGCATCCGGACGTACTCACGCCTGCGCATTTTCTAATGTCCAGTCCACTTAAGCATTTGCCTTCTTCTGAATTGACAGAAGAAAACATAAATTTAACAAACCGCAAAAGGCTTTTGGATCAGCTTGTGTTATCCTACTGGAACAAATGGCGAGTTGAGTACTTGCACACGTTGCAAGTTCGCCAGAAATGGTGCACTCCCGATCGCCCTATAGAGATCGGTACTGTCGTTCTCTTGGGTCAAGATAACGTACCACCATTGACTTGGCCATTGGGCATCATAGTGGAAGTTTTTCCGGGATCGGATGGTGTAATTCGAGTAGCTTCAGTAAAAACCGCGTCAGGTACATATAAACGTCCTGTCACCAAGTTATACTCTTTGCCAACCCAATAGAACTATATTATTTCGTAGTTTAATTTAGTTTATAATTTACAATAGTATATTTTCTCAATGGTACGCCATTACATAGTTATAATTTAGCTTAGTAATTCAACTTTGTCTTAATTTAATCAAACTGCAATTTCATTCTTTGGAATCTGATAATTAATTTCGAACGCCGTTTCCTAGTAATGGTGTTTTGAACTGCTGCTTGGGATTCTCTTGATGCTTTCAGACTGCCAGATATATAAACATCATCTCATCCTCCCAACCGCACCAGCTTTTCAGCGTATAGATTATCATTTTTGAAAGCTCGGGACCTTTCAAGGCGGGGAGTATGGTGTGGCAAGTTATTGCCCCTTACATTTTTTTGATTGTGGACGGTTTATAAGGTGTCTGTAGTCTGTCTTAGGCTTATATTGCAGCCTCGGATATTGTGTGTCGCGGGATTTAGAGAATCCTGCGGCTAGTGACAGCTAATGATGGCTGTCAGACGTCATAGTGCACCGGGCCGAACGGAAGCATTTCGTCTCACCGCAAACCACGTTTTTTCAATCTCAGTTCATCGCGCCCGCAAAACCGCAAAACTTTATTACGTTATCCCGTAATCCTTGGGGATATACTGTGCTACGTTTTCAAAATTAAAAATAATAACCCGCGTCCGATTAAATACAAAATATAGACTTTCAAGTGACCAGTGTACGAGCAAGCAAGGTGGCCACCTGCCCAGAAGGATCCTTCAAGACTTTCGCCAGGAGAAGCACAGGTACCGCTTTTGAATTATTTGCTGGAGTTAGGCTACAGACGCCACCTGACCGTCACCAATTCCTCTTTGAAAGTTTGCTCAAAAAAAAGGCAAATTGAATTATTATGCATTCCAGATAATAATTTTTCTGTCGTCCTCGACCCGCAAGGATACACGGCTATTTACACGCCTGTTCCTCCAGCCGTGTTTTTTTCATATGGTAAGCTGGTACTTTGAAGGCGTATAGCGGTTTCTAGCTAAATAGGTACTGGCTAAATAAATTTTGAGTATCATGAATTTTAAGGGCAAATCTATAAGACATGCATCATTCAGGTCTTTGGATTGGTTCGGATGGTAATAAAATGACATTTTATAAGGATATTCTCGTTTATTTCCTAGAACTCATGAGGTAAACAATACTAAACTATAATCATACCAATTTCAAACAAACTGATTTTATTCGGCCACAACCTACAATTGTGAAAATTATTCTTAAAATTTTGTACCACACACATTCTGTTTTTTTTTTTTGTAAAAAAAAAGGTTTTAAACACTCCATTCGATAATACTTGCAGACAAAATACTGTATTCGTAGGGACAAATCATTTCATTTAAATTAACGAATACTAAAATTAAAGCTACGTATTCTAAAATACATAAATACGCGATTAAATTATGTTTTTTTATATAAAAAAAATGTTGTGAGAGAAAAACTTAAAGAGAGTGAAAAATAAAAACAGAGAACATAAAATTAGATAACAAACAACAAAAAATAGTGAGTTTAATGCCGATTCGTAACAGAGCCAATTATTTTATTATCTATTCCTTTAATAAACTGTGAATAAAGTTAAAACTAAGTCTATAATAATAATACCAGCCTGTTACTGTCCCAATGCTGGGCAAAGGCCTCTTCTCATACAAAGAAGGCAAGAGCATTGATCACCACGCACGGATTTCAGACTTATATTGACGATAAATCCAGGTTTTTTCACGATGTTTTCCCTCACCGATGTCATGATGTTGAAGTATATAACTTTATTCAGAGTTTTATTTTTCAGGGGTTAATTGCTTTACATAAAAAGATGTTTAGACCAAAACGTTTCAAGATATTTCTAAATTCAATGTGACTAATTCTCTATGGCACGGCCTATTCTGATTAAAATAAAATGTATGAGAAGATAAGTACTTCAAAATTATCTACGAGATTTTCAATGATTCTTGTTCGAAATATTTGTAATCATCAATTTAATCAGAAATATTTTTTGTACATAAATCAAGGTGAAGTAACTTCAAAGATATAAAATTTAATATTTTATTTTCATAAAAATAAATCAGTGTTTTACATAAAATAAACTTGAATATTTTTATAAACACTGTCACATGAAATTAACTACGGAAAAAAACAAAAAAAACGATTTCTTACCCAACTGCAAAGAAGGGTTATGATTTTAACTGTTGAAGATGAAAGTAGAATATAAATTAAAAATAAAGTTATGCTCAAAGAAAATGACGTAATATAGGAACGACTGAATAGAGCTTAATATGCTACAAATACTGATACATGCTAGGAGTTGGGTATTAACAGTTTTGGTCACAAAAACGGTCGACAGTCGACCATTTTCTAAAAACTAAATGGCTCAAACGGATGCCAGGAATCAAAAACAGGAATGCAAAAGGTATATTTTAGAAGGACAAAAATATATATCTAATACTGAAATAAAAATTTGTTTTAAATGTCACAACGAGGCTTCAGCTTTGTTAGTGTGAGCCAAGATAAAAACCTACACAAGTGGTTAAAAACCCAAGTTTCGCTGCAACAATTTAAACAATTATAATTATTACTTAAATGAAAGTTTTATGGCATTTTATGGCTACCTCATGAATCACAAACATTAGCACTCGTTTTTTTTTTCTGTACACTAATGTCCTAATGATTTTTTTTTATACATTAATAATTTTTTTACCAATATTTCTGTAACAATTACATTTTATTAACATTATGTTTTAATATATAATCTAATCTTATTTACAACTTGTATTTTGTTATAGAATTGACAATTTTTATTAAATATGTTTTTTTATTAAATATATTTTTTCCATTGTAAAACTAGTATGTTTTGCGATAATTTCTGATAGTGAGGTGTTATTTTGGCCTTGGAAAAATGAGTGTTTTTCTATCAGATATTATCCCAAAATATGGTATTGTCATGACTTTTACCCTCCAGGCACAAAGTGGTGTTCTTAACCCAAATTTTATTGCCTTATATTTTTCTTTAATAATTTCACGAAGTTCTACATTTAATAATACTATTCGTAAAAATGTCTTTTTCATGGGGAAGTAATAAATATAAATATTTTATATAAACTAACAACTAAGATTGGTCAGGATTTAGGAAATACACACTTTTAAATATAATTTTATCTTTGTTTTACCAACAGCCTTTGAAAAAGCCTACAATTTCTGTAGGTTGAAACAGTGATAATATAAGCTGCCATTAGTCGTTTTGTCTAAAGATTGTTGTTAAAACGAGATAAACATGCATGCATCTGCACCTACGGGTTATTCACATTATTTGTTCATACATTTTTAGGAAAATAGTCTAAACATACGCCTCCACACTATTCATAAATCGCTTCAATAAATTCAACAATAGTTTTTAACTAATTTTGTTTTGGCACAAAATATTTGCCACTACGTTTCTTTCCGGTTTGTGACTAAGGCACAAGTTTTGAAGGAATCTACTAGTTTAAATAGATTTTTTTGAATAAGGGCTTAATTTACGACGTAAGGGAATTCGTCTGTAACCGTCTTTATGGTTCTAACAATCCATTGACGTGCCCTATCCATGATTAATGGTCAAGTCAAATATTCTACATTACATTCGCCTTTTTATTTTCCTAAAACTCTAGGCACTTTCGAAAATAGCCTGAATTTCAGACAAAAAGGGTTATTCAAATTCACATTTTTTCACATCATTCACATAAGTCAAATCCATGTTCCATTTTGTCACTTTCAAAATTCACTTTTGTAAAAATTATCTAGTCAGTTAGTACCGCTGGTTGACGGTCCTAGGTTCGCTTCCTGGTGTTTGTACTTATGTGACGTCATCTGGGACAAGCCGAGGACTGCAAAGCCGCATTGTAGGCAATGGTAGTGGGTTTGTTTCTTGCTGTGGATGCATTGAGGCTCGTAGCCGCAACCTGTGACAAGAAGGAATAATTATAAATTAATCAACATTGAATATTAAATGAATTACAGTCATTCATACGCATTTTCTGAGTTTAACTTGGACATTACTGAAATCGGTGATGTTAAGGCACTGACAAGACCCAATTGACCAAAATAAGCTTCTCTTAAGAAAAAAAAAGCCAAATCTGTATATTTTGTGGTAGCGGAAAAAATATATGTTTTTCGAACATATTTTCCAGAACTTGGTTCTTACCAAAACACGTTTTGAAAAAAAATCTCGATACCAACTAACGTTAAACTAACCTCTTACCTTGAGTTCTAATCCAAAATATTTTCATTAAATGTCAACATACGTTACGTACCTATTTAATTAATAACAAGAACGTCTTATTTGAATGCAGAACTTGGTTGTTTTTTATTTTCGATTACTCAACTCAATTTTGAGTAAATAGAGAATTACTTCATAATTTGCAATAAATTACAAGCGTTGTGTCATCGCGCTTCTCTTTCTTTTCTATGCAATCTGACAGTGACTGCGGTTTAGGTGTTGTCAGCGTCTTAATAGAAGTCAGAAATAGCCAACACGTCTTGAGCAAGCGTAGTGATTAATGCTCGTGCGTTCTCTGAATGAGAAGAGGCCTTTGCCCAGCAGTGGGATGATAATAGGCTGTTATTGTTAGAGGTACCCATCAAATCGGAACTCATCAAGGCTGCTTGGTTGCAGAAATTGGTGTAGTGGTTGGTAGTTCTTCTTCGGATGAGAGCCCTTCTACTAGATACTAGACTAGCCTGTGATCGTCAGGGAATTAGTATGTACTATCTTTATTTATTTAATTAAATTTTTGAATACTTTATACACACAAATGTACAGAGGCGTATGCCATAGGCATTTTCTACCAGTCAACCTTTAGGTGATGCAGAGACAAACAGTGGTAGGTGCACTAACGAAAATTGTGGAATAAATATTTATTTAAATATAAGGATATACCTACATATTAAAAACTTGAATTAAAATATATATGTATACCTAATCATATATAAATACACGAATTTATACCAAAAACAAATAAGACAAACAATGGGAAAACATTACCGTTGGGATGACACTTCCAGTTTCTTATGAATGTGCTCGCGAACTTTTTACTTTAAAGCATACATAACATACCAAGAAAGTATATATATCTTTAAAGTATACATCGTACATATGTTTGTATTAGATACCCATCTCATGATGATCGTTTATCTGTTTGCCAAGTCATCGGTATTTTGACAAGACCTGGTTATAGCATTAAACAAACTTAAAATAATAAAACATCACGTCTGTTTTCCCCGAAGGCACCTATGGGCAGAGATGAATAGTTCATCCACATTCCGCCCAAACTATAAAAGTCATGATAGCGATTGCTGACAACCTGGCACCTGACACAAATCTAGACTCCAGGCTGCTTCTGAGTAGATCCCAATAACACTAGACCGGAGACTAGTTTTGACTCCATCTTTGTTCGTGTGGTTGCAAGTGCAGTAGATTGAGCAAAATTCCCTAGATCCAAAACTAAAGATAATATAATTTGAAAACTTGCCTTTGCTAGGTGGGAACTTCTCAAATCCAGCCGCCTGAATAGAGTCAAGCTTCTGATGCTGCCGACGATGAGCCACCACTTTGTTGGTGTCGGTGCACACGAAGTCACATTTCAAGCAGTGGAAATGAGATGCTTTGTTCTGTCCTGTTCCATGGCCAAAAAAAAGTCAAATTTAGTATAGTTTAGGATGGTCCTTGAAATAGGACCAGAAATGGTAAAAATTGGGTGAGAAAGAGGTAGTAGAAGACGGTAATTTTGAAGGAGAAATGAGACTAAGATGTGATACTGAATCAAAATATTTAGTACTTTTTTAAACTGTATCTCTTGTTTATACTAATGCAAATGAAACCAAGCGTTTTTATAAAAGGACCTGACAAATAGAACAGAAGCAGTAAGTAATATCTCTTACTGCTTCTGTTCTATTTGTCAGGATTTCAGATTTGGATTATAGAGAGTGTGGAATGGTTTTAATTACAAAATTCTCAATGAGGAGGGTATGAGTATATGGTATGTATATTAATGTACGTACGAACGGAATAATTACCGAATGTCGAAGCGTGGGGGCACTCGGGTCGCTTGCAGTAAACGTTGGCGCGGTACTGCTGGAAGTCACCGCCCATTAGAGTGTCCAGTCTGAAAAGAAAATGGTTGTGTTATCATCTAGAATCCCTGTTTTAATATAAATGACAATATAGCTAAATAAATGGTGGTTGTAGAGATAAGTTTTAGGTTTCTGTATCACTTAATATTTGCTACATTTGTTTCCGTTAACAATGTCAAAGCTTGTCAGTTCGAATATTTATGAAAGATTTGTTGGAAACATTTTGTAGTACTGATCGTCTGACAAATGCAATTTTCTTAGAAAATGTTAGTTTCTTTATAAAAAATGTAAAAGTATGGAGAATTGAATTTACCTTTCGTGTCTAGCTGTGTGTTGAACGAATCTGGTCTTATCACAGAAAGAGTAGCCACAATCCTTTCTCGTGCAATGGAAGTGGGTTTGATGCTCCCTGTAATATATATACATTCATTTAGAAGATGCTGTTGGTGTTTCAGTAATTATAGTAATTGTGTACTCTTCGGTTCATACTCAAAATCTTTAGTAATGGTTAAAGAAGACTCGTCGTTTTGTAAATTGACTTCATGACCATAAAAGATAATCAAAACGAGCATATTAAAAATTCAAATTCTCAAGTTGTTGTTTGATGCTGTAAAGAGAATTCACCATGTTCCCAATATAAATTATGTTGCATTCGCTGGCACTGATAAAACAACAGTAAATGATGATAAAGACAATAAAACTAATCCAAACGAACCTGTATCCACAATGCTGATAAGCGCAGTCCTCGTTGAACCGGAAGCGAAGGTAGCCCTCAGGGATGGGCTCATCCTTCATGACGCGCATGTGTGGGCCACGCGTTGTGTGCGTTCTCCTGCTGACGGTACACACAATGTTAGTATTGAGTCAAAACTTTGAGGTAAATATTTGAAGATAGAGGAGAACCATAAAGACGATGGGACAGTCTTGGATTGTATAAATAAATTGTTTTGTCTGATGAGATGTTAAGCATTGATAACAAACTGCAATAGTATAAAAATAATGAAAAGAAAATAAAGGGAGAGAGAGAGTAAAGATCATTTCTAAATTAGATGGTCAAATCAAATGAGTAATTGCGGTAATGCAAGCCCCAATAACTAAGGCTGAACTAGATATCAATACTTACATAGAGACAAGGCAGAATAAACGAAAAACCTTTTTAGGAATACAATGTGACTAAAAAGGCTCGCTTTCTTAAATAATATAACAATGAAAGAAATGTCTTCTTTAAAGAACAATACACGTTACACCATAAAAAATTAAAAAAGGCTACTGATAACTTCTGATAGTTAAAATATTTCTACTCACGTCTTGGCTATCATTTCAGCCTCTTTGTCCAGACCTGGTGGTAGACCGTGACCTTGGAGCAGACTCTGTTCCAATAGCAGCTCCGGAGGGTACAGCATTGTTGGGTATAGCGGGAATGGTGAACCACTGGAAACAGGAAAATGATTATAAGCATCTTGTTTATACTGCATTTATAGATAGAAATCAAAGATAGAATGCTAGATGGCAGTGAGCCTGAAACAATATGTAATATTTCCAAACTAAAGTAATAAGTGCCTGTGTCATATTTACTGGATTTGATTCAATTTTTTGTATAAGAATTGGGATGAAATTTTCTGCCAGATAGGTCACCAGAAGCTTATCCAGGGATGAGGAACATAAGAATAAACGCGTAGCTAGAGAAAATCATTAATATTAACCATCAAAATGGATTCAAAAGCTGTAGTGCCACAATTGATCTACTTACCCCTGAGAGAATAAGGCAACTTGTGCCAGCCCTGGAAGACCAGCCAAGGATGCTGTATACTGCTGCTGCATCTTCAACTGTTCCTGCAGACTGCCTTTTCTGCCACCTGCTAAGTACTGTTGCAGGAGGAGGCTTTGCACTGCCTGTACCTAGAAGACGGTGACCAATTGGTATTAAGATGACAAAGATACATTGGAAAATTTATCATTTCGAAATTTAATTTTATACAAGACAAGAGTTGCATCGCCAAAGTCGACTTTAAAAGTCAGACAACACAAGTTATCGTATTCTAACTAAAAAAAATCATCATGGCGCAAATATGTTAACATTTTTTTGTGTCTTGTTTTGTAAGATTTGTTTTAAGAATCTTAGATATTTATGAAAAATCTTTATGACTGACCTGATCAGCAGGGTTTGGTGGTCTCTGACTGTGACTGGGAGACGGCGCCTGACTGGTTGATGATGATGATGCAGTAGACGGTAATATCGAAATCTCAGGATATTCCCTTTCCAATGTCTCCTGTGCGCAAAAATACAATCTTAGTTGAATGGTAAAACAATGACGTCACGAGGATGTGAATGGTAAAACCAGCAAACGTAATTTGAATGTACCAAACGTTTCTGACAATACAAATGAAGACATTGACGCAATAAAAGACAATGGCCTTACTGTTAAAGGCAGTGTACATAATAGTCCCAAATTAGCTAACGTAGAAGCTATTTGTAGATTGCCAACTAGTTTGAGGGACTTTCCTTAAATTAGGTAGGTTCCTAATACAGAAAGCATATTACACTATAAATTAATATTTAGAAGAAAAATAAAAACGTAATACCATCTTCTCAGACTTATTTATTACCTACTTACTTTAGTTAATAAGTTAGGTTAGTATGATTGTTACCTTAATTTTTATTATTTTGTTAATGGTTTACGTTTATTGATAAAGATTTAAGCCTGTTACTTAGCAGTATTTTTATTATTTTATAGGCAATACTACAACCTACATAATACTTACACCTTTATAACAGTATAAAGGTGTACATGTACATTTCTTACACAGGTAAGAAATGTTTTTACGCCTTGCAGGGCAGCATATAGTGACACAATATTTTTATTTTACTACAACATACACTAACATTATACCTATGTGTACAAAAGAATAAATTTGAATTTGAAGTGAAATGATGAAAATACAATAACAAAAGCGAGTTTGTTAAGCGTACGGATAATTTTTCATTCTGTAAATATAATCAAAAATGTAATTTTTACTCACCTTAGTAGCTGCCAATCCAACTGGACCAGGCTCCATATTATTGCTATGTTTCTTCACCATGTGACTAAACAGCAGCTTCAAATCTACATAAGCTTGACTACAATGAGGACAATGGTAATGCAGGTTCATTCCAGTCGAATTCTTGTTCAGGGGACAAGTCTGATCGTGGCACGAAGGTGGAATAGTAGGGCCAGTAACCTTCTGGGGCTCAAAGTTCTTCTTCTGGTCGTAATCCATGCGTGGTTTCATGTCCTTGGATGGTGAGGCATCGTAGATGCTTCTGGGTGATGGTGATGAGGTGTTGCTGCGAAGGTGTGATGACGGGTAGAAGGTTCCTGTCGCTTTTACTACTGGAATAAAAAATATTTCAAGATCAGTTAAAGGAACATAACTTTCTAGAGGATAATAAAGTAATTGGTAATTTAAAAGATAGGAACTATTAAAGATACTCGTACATAAGGTTGCACAGAAAGACACTCACCGGACACGATATCTTGTTCCCTTTCAAATTCACTCTTGATGGAAAAGTTTGCGGGCGTAAAAGATTCATTAGGCTCCTTCATAGAACTAACACTATCCACTGACGCCCTTTCTTTCAAAGAATAGTCTTTTGCTTCCTCAAACTGCTTCTCCTGTTCTGTCTCGGTTTTAATCACTGGGGTTCCTCTCCCATGCTTATGAGTAGCCAAGGCTGAGTATTGAGTTAAAATTGCTGGGCAATTATTGCCTTGAGCGCAGTGGAAGTGAGAGCGTAGTTGGTTCTTAAAGCAGCTCTTCCCTCCACATTGGTCGAATGAGGTGAAATAGTCAAAGCCTTCTAACAAGGGGCTGACGCCATGGACTTCTCTCATATGGGTTTCCATAATGATATGGGTTTCACCAGCAAAGCTGCAGTTGAAGCAATGAAGGTGGAGTCGTGTCATGCGGAGCTGGCAGCTAGGGTATGACGATGAACAGGTGTCAAGGCTCGTGAAGACTTCGAAGTGTTGGAATTTGATGCGCTGTCGAAAGACACAAGAATGTAAGTAATGCTAAAAAACTTAACAACAATAACAGTTTTAAATTGTAGAGTTAAAACGTAGAGTATACTCACAGGAAATTCCTCAATTGTAGGAATAACCGGCGAAGGTATAACCGGTGGTAACTGGTTACTTTTCGGTAACTTAAACGATGTAAATATGGCTTGAGGAGTAATATTGTCAGTCCAAACTTCCACCACCCTGTTCTTCGGTGGTCGTCCTCTTTTTCGGCTGAACATTTCATCCAGCGAGCTTGATGCTGATGGGTTTACATGCTGCGGAACTACTCCAGGATTTGGTCCAAGGTTCAATTGAGCTTGTAAGTTAGGCGTTAGCTGTGAAGACAAGCTTGGTGCCATTTGAGCAAGCTGCGCCAAGTTCGGCGGAAGATTCGGCAGACTAGGTACTTGACCAAGTTGAGCCGCCATATTCGGATGCAACTGAGCAGACAATTGCGGCGTAAAGTTCGGAGCGAATCTGGACGCTAAATTCGGAGACATAGGGCTCAGGATTGCGTGCTGGCGATGATGTTCAAGACGCCTGAATGGGTGTTCTTCAGATGAAAGGATGACTGCTCCACAGTTCTCCCAGGTGCAGTGGTAATGGGTGATGTCTCTGATATGTTGGCAAGCTGAGTTGCCGCATGGGTTGTGCCGGGTATAAGTCACAAAATAGGCGTCAGTTACTTGGTTCTGTTGGTCATGTTCCATTACGTGTTTAACCATGGTATTGTGGCAGCTGTGGATACGAAAATAGAAATGTTACAAACATACATCAAGTAAAAAATAATTTCATCAATTTGTAAAACTAGAATAATACTACGAATGTCAGAAACCTGAATGTCAGATAAACCAGTTTAATAGTGGTATCGTGTTACCCTGTACTGGAATGTGGAGGTCAGATAGGCAGATGATAACGAGTAAAGCCAGAATAATCATGTTGCTGCATTGAAAGCTTACCTATGAGCCATCTTGCAGCCATCCGCCAAGCAGTGGTAGTGCTTGTTGAAAGCGCTGCATTTATTGCATTTGTCTTCAGCCTCTTTAGCTCCGTTGAAAGTTTCTATGTACTTTCTTGATGTCTCTTCAACTAACGCTGGGTTCTGTAAATAAATTAAATATTTCTTCATAAGTTAATAGATATTGCCCTAATTTGAAAAAATAATGTGTTTGTAACCCTAGCGATTATTTTCACTGTATTGTGTCTTATAGGTAATCGGTGAATAGATATTGTGGGCTGCAATATTGTCGAAATGATTTGTGTATTTCTTGTTGCTATGTTTTAAACTGTAGCTCTTTGTTGTTCCTTTTGAATAAAAATAAAATAACTTCAGCTTATTTGGAGGTTTGCTTTTGACTTTTGTTCTGTCATAGTTCCATTGTGGCCCGCTCCATATCTTTATACAACTCTATTGACTCTAACAAAACTTGAGTGGCATAAAATCCTTCAATTAGATTCCTGCCACGTCATCCCATACAATAATCACTTCATTATTAAGACTAAGTGTAAAATTGCTTCTCACGAATAGATGCGGGTAGTCCGAATCCATCATTGGATTGGACATGTCGTCATCAATATGGAGATTCCCACCAGGAGAATACATGCTTAAGTCTGCACCTTGCTGCATCAGCGCGCTTTGAATCACCGATGTTGGAAGCCTGTTGATAGAAATATTTGATTTAGTAACGGTTTCATGCTCGTTGGTCAGTGGTGGTAGCGAGGACTGCTGAGCATGAGATTCTGGGTTTTTCATTGCAAAGGGTTTTTCAACAAGTAATTTATCAGTAATGCCTGGAACTTGGATGTTGGTGGTATGACACTCCCGTATCTCGGAAAGCACGCAAAGCCTCCTTGTGCCATCCGTTGCTCCTGTGCCTTATCTCTCGCCAGTCGTGTTGAGTTGCTGTGCCATCGGACTATGAGAATGAGGGAGGACGGAGCGCACACATTTATGCACTATAATATAATATCTCCTACATACTTAGCTTGTCTCAGTTGAGATTGGCCGGGATCGAAATTCGGTCAGGATGATATTATTACTTAGTGAGTATAGTATTCCCAATACGTATTTCAATTGAAGATTATGACTCAGATTAAGTGGCAATGTCATTCATGATGAGATATGTGTTCGGAATAAATATGTGTGATTTAGTTGCTAAGTACTTGAAGACGTACGTGATTAAGTGCATGTTACTCATGCTATTATCTCTTTCAATTATGAAACGACATCTGCCGCTTTCCCATTATCCCTTTTTGCTTCATTATTTTAAAAAGGTCTTCGACTAATCTTGGATTAAACAACAAGTTTTTCTTTCTTTGTACCAACTTGTGAACATTGTATGAAAATTTTCGATACATAAAATATTTTGTTTCAATTGAATGGACGTTCATTGTACACATTCGTTTGATAACTGATAATATTTATTATACTGCGATCTTCTTGCTGTTATTAAACCCAACATTGTATTATTATCTTCTTAATATTTTTTCTATTATTTACAAGACTTGTTGCTATCAGGTATCAGACGAAGGAACAGTGACAACATTAGCGGTGGCTTTAACTACTCTTCCTGGGCTAATAGCCCTTCGTCCTTGTTGCGTACGGCATGTTTGGGACCTCTAGATAAGTTTTTGCTAAACAATAGGGCAGATTCTTTCCTACAAAATGTAGTTTCATGTTATAATTTCACAAGTGGATCGAACATATCCAATATATATTTGGATGAAAGTTTACGCTTATATTGAATGCTAATGCTGGGCTGAATTTAAGTGTTCACATTCGTCCTATTATATTGATCCAGAGTTACTTAATTGAGAATACTAGATCAATGTAAATGAACAGTAATACTCACCCAAAACTCATCTCCTGTTCCTTCCTCTCATGCTTTCTCTTGTGGGTGAAGATCTGGCTGCTGGAGTGCAACACATAGTTACAATGAGGTCTGATGCAGTGGATATGGTTGCAGGTCTTACTAAACCTGCAGTCGCGGTACGGACAGGCTTCATTTTTCATGTACTTCTTGAAACCATCCTTGGATAGGGCTTCGTCTTTTATGTGGTAAGTCTTGTGTTTTTCTGTGGAGGGTAGATGGGGTTAAGAATTGTTGCAAACGATAGAAGCTTCAAAAACATTAAGAACACATTCAAAAAAATTGTAGAATGAATTAAAAATTTAGTATTATCAAGTATTTTGTTTATTAAAGTTATTCTGTTGTTTATTCTAGTTGATCATAGGAGTAGAGGAAGACCAAAGAAACGATGGATAGATGTAGTGGAAATTTATATGGCTAGAAAGGAGAGAGAGGACTACTGATATGGCGGCTGAGTACGTATGGAAGAAAACATGCTGCGCTGACCCCAAATGAATAAGGGCGAGATAATGGTGATGTTTATTCTCGTTGAGGTTGAAGCATCTGGATTTTTCTATGTAATTAGTATTAGTAATAATTAGACATCAAAATGGTTGTCAGATTTACCATACTCACCCATGTCAGCCTTATTCTTGAAGGTGTAGGTACACCCAGGTCTTCTGCAGTGAAAATGCGTGGTCCTTTGACCAGCGAAGACACAATGAGGAGCAGCACAGCTTTCAGTAGCTCTGAACCTCTGGAATCCCTCCTGGAGGATAGCAGAGTCCTTCCTGTGGTAATTGGCGTGCATTTGCACGTCTGATGTTGATATGTATACCTGGAGATAAAAAAAAGTTTTTCAAATTATACATGGCGGTTTAATATTTTTGGATAGTCAGAGGCCCGAATGTCTGACAACTAGTCTTACAAAGGGCTATCGTCTTATTCAATAATTGGGTTGTGGAGGTAAGACAAGCAGCCGATTTATGTTAAATACTGGTATTTAGCTGCATCCCAACATACTGGAAGCCGACACTAACATAGTTGGTAAAAGTTTTGACAGATGATAATAATTTAGTTATTTTTTAAATAGCTATTCATCATGGTTTTGTTTTCATTGCCAGTTTTTGAGTCGGATAGATTTTCTAACTTCAAAGTCTATTTGAAATTCTTCGTCCGTTCCGCAAGTAACTGCATCTCATTTGTTTTACTAAACAAAAAATCAAATTGAATCATTAATTGCCTATTATATCTCTAATTAATACAACATTATCGTTACGTGAAATAAAACCTTGAAAAAAAATTGCAAGGTAGGTGGTAACATTAATGTTTACCTCGCTATTAATTACATTGTAATTCCACAAACTGCATCTCATTTGTTTTACTCACAATTATTTAACAAACAAAAAATCAAATCGAATCATTAATTGGCTATTATATCTCTAATTAATACCAAGTTATCGTTACGTGGAATAAAATTTTGAAAAAAGTTGCAAGGTAGGTGGTAACATTAATGTTTACCTCGCCATTAATTACATTGTAATTCCTCGGTAACGCTTGACTAGGGGGCTTAAATATTGATGACAATGTGAAGAAATAAGTACAAAGACAGGCAATTACTTCGATAGGAACTAATGCGAATTTGTAAAAGGGTCAACATGATATTTCTCCTTTTAAACTTCGACCGTATAATACTACCCTAACAGTATATTTTCATATACTGTTAGGGTTACAGGCGACAACCAAAGGAAAGGCCGTTCTAAGAATTTCAATAACAAGTTTATTATCTTTTTCTTTCAATCAAAATCAAGTCATTTATTCAAACTAGGCTAAGAATCAGCACTTTTCGAACGTCAAAGTTACGTAAGACAGTCCCCTAAAAACGCCCGCCCTTCACCACTTCCTAGTGCTTTAGCTGGGAAGAAGAAGTGGCGCAACAAACTCCCCATCAGCACTCCTGTCTGTTTAGTTATATAAACTTGATTTTATACAAATCATATGCAAAGTAATTAACATTACGAAACACAAAACAATAAACTAAATTACTTGCCATATGTTAGCTAGCACACGCCAATATACCAACAAAACAATTAAAACTGTACTCAAGCAGATAAAAATTATAACATAAAAACGTAAACAGAACTTAATACCTAAATAAAAGCCTCCATGCATAAAGAGCGTGCCCGCTTACATAAGGCTATTGCTGTGTGTTATGTATTCAAAGGTGTGTTTTAGTAATAATATATAAAAATGCATGTTGTTATATATGGAATTAGGAAATTCTACTGTTTGACCCCGCGATCACCATGAAACTTGTCACATATGGTATATGTATTTATGCATGGAGGTTTTTTATGTAGGCTTTTCTTCCGACCTCCACGAGGGCGAAGCCAGGGGCAAAAGCCTAGCTTATCTAGTGTTATATGTACATAAGACAAAGAGTTCGATATGAACCTACTGAACTTATAAGCTCTATAACTGCAAATGAGATCAATACGTCACTTCCCGTGTGTACAGTAAGCAAGTTACCGATTATATCTAAAGGATGGGCAGCATCCTGGCTTTGTGGTTGTATCATCATTCTACGATCACTAAAATGTTTACCATGGAGTGCATTCTTTCAATAACTGAGAAACACAGTCAAGTCTAAACAGTTTAAAATTAAAACCACATGAGACTGTTTCAGTGTCCAGATACGAACTAACTACAAGATAAATTCAAAACCAATAAATTTTGTCCAAAGTAAATTAACCTGAACTACGAGATAGTGAAATGGACACAAATAATATTGTCTTTTTTTTTTTCAGGGAATTCATTTTAGATGTCCTTGCTTAATGTTTGTGTTTATGTTTTAATCTGTCACTTTGATTAATATGACACATTTAATTATCTATTGTAACTATACCACCTCAAGGCCAACGCGATCAATAAGTTAAAACATGAGAATGATGATATTGATTAAAAGAATGATAGATAATGAAGTAAATGATGCCGACGACGATAAAAAAGCTAACCTTATCACAGCCATCTTGTATGCAGTGGTAGTGAGTTTGACTGCGGTTGTGGGGGCAGTCGGTAAATCGTTCAGAGCAGTCATCCAGAGGAGAGTATCTCATGAAGCCATGAGCTAAGGACTCGTCACGTTTCTTGTGCCACTGAGGAGAGAAATAGAGTTATTTAATTAGAGGAATTACCTATTAGTCTAACTGATGATGAAGTAGAAGAGAATATTATTATTGGAAATGGATTGAATGAAATAGTCAAAGTTGTTCAAGCAGCTGCACCGTTAGACTGCAAGTTAACCCTAACATAATTTATAGTTAGGAAAAAGCTAGACGGATGCTGAGTCGTCAATGTTGTTGAAGTGCAAAAAGGGACAATAAAAAATAAAAACTAGAAAGTAAATTGATGTAGCTTTAAAATTATTGTATTCCTATATTGCTTCTAGGGCTTACCTTGAAGTGTCTGATCATCTCTTCTTTCTTGCAGAAGACCCTGGCTGTACAGTCCATGCAGTGGAAGTGTTCTCGGTAGCCCAAGTCCTTGCAGTATGACGAGCCACATTCCAGAGTCGAGCTGTACCTGTTCAAGATTTAATTTTGTCAGTATTACATAGAATATTTAAGTGTCAGTAATGTATGAAATATAACTCGTAAGATTTTTGTGTTACATGACGAAGAATGTGAGCTTATTATTTTTTGTTCATTGACTCATTAGTCATTAGAGTCGCTGTTGCCATCTGAGTTCAGATCAGTTAAACAAAACTCATTCGTACAAACTTATTAAAATCATTACACAAATTAATATCCATGTGTATTGGAGCAAAAAAACTACACATCACGTCATCATGACTTCTGATAACAATTTAATAACTCAAAATTGATCACGAGAAAAATTCACGCTACAATGTTCACTATAAAAAGTGACAGCAAAATTATATAAAGAATAATTTCAGTAGCTATACCTCTTAACATATCTGGAGTAGTCAACCGTAGTTTGCAAAGAATTCTTCCGTGCCTGGTCCAAGTGATTTAACGCCGAGAGCAGACCTAAACAAAAAAAAAAAATAACGTTGATACAAACAAAAAACTATATTATGCTAATACATATCGAAACAATCATAACTAACGATACATTCATCCATTCCTTTTCCGTCAAACTTATTCTTTTGTTTGGAACAGCCAAATCACCTCCATGCATCATATTCAAACGAACAATGTAGTGTTTTCATCATGTTTTAAAACTAGCGAGTCTTTTGGTACGGTTTCTTGCGCGTTTGCGTTACACGCCTGATAGTTATAAGTTTTTAGTTCAAAAACAACTTAAACGTCGGGCGGGTTGTGTAAGCGGCCCCTCCCCGTATCAAGTTTTGGAGTATCAAATAAATTATTATGGTAATTAATCAATGTTTTCTCCTAGTCACTGCGGAGCGGCCCATTGTGAGTGATCGTTGACTCTTCGTCTACGTACACTGGTGCACGAAACTGTTTTTGTGTATCGATTCGTTTTTTAACAAGACGAAAGATGTTATCTTTTAAATAGAAACGAATGTGGGGATCGAGAATCGAATGTTTAACACGTTGAAATTTTTATTTGGGAAATTGAAGCGTTTCTTATTGATGCTACGGTTAAGATTAAGTTTAATGCGCTTGATAAATGAGTTCGCGATTTTGCGAATAAAATAAGTTTTCGATTAGTGCCCCGACATGGTTAGTTTTTATTACTTGATTATTCTAAATTATTTTTAAGTCTGAGAGCGAAAAAGTACCTATGAATGTTGCAGTTATTTTAATTTCTGCGCTTTTTTGTCCACCGACACAAACACTTCTCCACACATCATTACAAGACATACATGTATGTATTGTATTGAAAACTCGCGTGTTAAGTTTTAAAGAGAATTAAACTTGAGACGTTGATGTCGAAATACCGTCGCTTTTTTTACAAAATCGTTTTTGAAAGACGAATTAATACCTATACTTATGTAGATTAGAGTTGAGAACACAATGGATGTTAACATGTAGCTAGATAATTTGTGTGTTACATAAGTCGTGCATGAATCGTGATTGTAATAACGGATGGGGATTTAGTGAGAGCAAGTTATTATTAATGAATGAGGGTACACTTGCTTCGTGTGTTTAGGGTTGGCGAAAATATGTGTTAATGTTTTGGCGACATATATGAAGCAAGCGATGTAGACACGTTCATAAAAGAGCTGTTACACATGCAAGTTTTAGAGCATGTAGTTTTCATGATTGATCATTCTTGTTTTCAAACTCTACTCAGTTTGAAAAGTGAAGAAAAATTTGGCGATAATTGTGATGACTTTGGTCATTCAGCAAGAATTTTGTAATCTCAACATTATTTTTGGTCTAGCAACCCTAATAGATTTGGATGTAACGGAGTTAATAGCTCACGACTTGTCGGCAATAGTGCGAATATAGAAAAACAATTGAACATCGACAGTACTTCGTGTTTATTGCCTCTAATTTATGGAGATTATAGATAAGATTAGAACCAAATTAGACAGTTATCGAATAGTAAATTATAACACGGTTATTAACAAAAAGAAAATACGTGATAAAACACGAAGAAGTAATAAAAAATTGGGGTAACAACTTCAAAATATAGAAATGAATGTTCAATTTAATGAAGCACATATTTCAATAGCAACATACCTATTAATAACATTAAATAAAAAGTAGCTTAACACAGTTAGTATCAAAGCAAACTTGGATTTAACTTGAGTAAGTTATAAAGGCGGTTTCAATTGATAAGAAGTAATGTCCCGTTAAGATGATTTTATGCAAATTAATTTACGTCACTATAAAAACGATTGATTTGTTTCTTCAACTTACAACTAGGTCCCATTTTTAAGGAGATTATAGAAGCAGTATTTCGAAAATAGGAAGCGGGTGCAAACCTATCATTACATTAAAAATTCTCATAATTCAAGCAACATATTCTTTTTTTGGGAAAGGAAAGCATACTCCTAATAATAATTAACATTTCCATATAAATTTAATATCGCCGGGATATTAAAAATATACGTGGTGCCTTAAATTTCAAATACCGATGGTACCAAAAAGACAATGGGTGTTCGAATCAGATAAGTACGGACATAATAAACATCCATAATACGGTGGTAGGTTTTTTAGGAAATTTCGTAAGATATTGTGCTGGTTCATTCAGCCGAAACAATGGCTCCTCATAATGTCCTATATAATGGGTTTTTGAACTCGCTCAACGGAACCACGAGTGATCGAAAGTTCTTAGTACGGGGATTTATGATTCCAAGGAAATTGGGTGGGACTTCCTTTTGAATTTGATTGTCGTTGACAACTGAATGCTGTGGGGGTCATTGTTGTTGAAGATGGGTAAATCACCGGTGATGTTTGTAAAGATTGCAAAATTAGGTACCTACTTAATATAAAATTAGTACGGAGAGATGATAATGAAAGGGTTGATATTGATACATAATTATATATAATTTGATTTGCAAGGCTAATAATGGCATATCATATCACCAAGAAACAAATAAAGCTAAACCGCAACTTAAAATGATCAAATTGTATCAATAACTCTCAGCGAAGCCATAAAATTGATTCGCTTCAGTCTATCTAGGTCCTTTTTTTAGCAGATCAGGATGTAAAATAAACAGACAAAGTTGATACAAATGTACCTAATGACTATACAAATCAACGCGACTCTAGAAATAATCATGACTATACGTATAAAAACAACAAAAAGCCAGAACTGAGTATTGGCAAAAAATAAACAACGAAATCGATATAATTCACACGATTCTTGAGTTCCGACGGATGAGAGTAACACATTGCTCGGCTTTATCATAAGAGACTATTAAAGTAATTTGCATTACTCATTTTGATGCTGCTAAAGTATTCCGCAGTAGCCTTTTTAAGGAATCTTTCTAGATAAGCTGTCTGCTTTGAAGAATCGTTCTGACGCCTCCACCATATTTATAAATTATAATCATTTTATCCTCAAACACAGACGATTCATTATTTTCGGCAAAAAATGACACAGAACCGAAACTACGTGAGTGCACTCAATAATTTTTAAATTTCCTGAGACAGCTGTGACCCGAGTATGCTTGGGAATCCACATAATCCTTCTCTGGCATTTAGTTAAGTGGAAAACGAATAAATGTCAATGTGTACTGTTCGGGTTTGGACACAGTTTACAGTTCTATGACTAATTGAAATTAAAATGTCACTTAAGATTTAGATAAACGGATTTGTGTGGCCGATTTTAGACTGTTGTTCGAAGAATATTGGTTTCAAATGGTTCAGATCCATCAAATGTGGGATTTATAATTGTTTCCTAGAATCACTTAAGAATATTTTTCGGATAGACTGTTTGTCTTTCGTTGTTTCTTAATGTATGAGTGATCGGTCAATTATAATCAGATTTTTTGCTACACTACCGTTAGCTTCTTGTTTATAAATTCTAACAATCTATAATCATAACTTTTGAATACTGTAATCAATCTAGTCGCAAAACTACTTTTCCCTCAATGTCGACCACCAATCATTTTACAAATTAAAAACGGATACTTTCAAAACGCATTTGATATCTCTCATTAATTATTCCATTGTCTTCACATCGACAATCAGATCATCGTGCAAGAGTTCAATAACTGCATCAATTTCTTGCATCAGTACCCGTCTTCCATCTAAATTGACATTTACTCTCTGCAAGTATGTCTAAAATGTAAATGCGGTTACTACACACACCAATTCACGTGTGTTCGCAACTATTTGCTCTTTTGTAGCAAATGCTGAATGATCTTCAACTTTATTACAACTGCATAAGGAAAAAGTTGATTTGTCCAACTGCAAATTCAAAACATCTTTGGGAATACAAGTCCAGTTTAACCTGATATGTAATGTTGATTACTTTATTAATGTTTTTATTGAAACGAGAGATCAACTTATGTTGGGCTCCGCGGTCAATGTGATAGTACATTAAAGTGAGGCTGTATCGTATAGGAGGTAATGAGGCGGGGCGATGGGTGTACGTACGGACAAAGATCTGACTATTGACATACACGAGATCATCTATGTATAAGTATCTACTTAGAATTCTTAAGCTTATTAACAAGTTACGATGTCGAAGACTTGTTTTGTGACTTAAAATATTAACGGCCACAAAAACAGAAGATGAAATACTTATGTATGGTGTTCAATAGAAAATTGTATTGAATACAGTACATGTATGGCAGTTCTCGCGTATCTAATTGAATAAAAATTTGAATCTCACATCCCGATTTGTACAGAAACGAGATGAATCATATTATTCCTTGGAGCGTTACGTCAATTGATGACCAATTTAAGTATGCTGTTGGAATCATCTTTTGTAGCCCACTTTGACCTTTATCTCCAGGAATTATGATTGTAAATTGGGTGTGAAATGATTTCTAAGGATGTATAACACGTTTGTCATATCTCATGTACTTTTTATTACAATATTTCGTTTCGAGATGTACAGATAAGGGGCGATGTCTAGTTTTATTTTCCAAGGATCAGTTCTTATTGTGTTGTCTATTAAAAATACGTTTTAACGTTTTCCTGTAACGATAGTACATATTTTTAACAGATATTCTCATTGTTCTGTATCTTCGAATCTTTTTGTTATAATCTACATTATTGTCACATGATTTTAGTGTTACATATTTCTAAAGTGCCATTTTCCTCATGATGATGAAGTAGATAAACAAAAATCTTCGGGGCTTCCCAAGGTGCCATTCTCAGCCCACTTTATTTAATCTCCGGAAAGTCAAGTTGTCAATCAAAATCCTAATGATAACGGTTAAATCTGTAACTCGATCTCCGAATCGCCTTATTAAGACCATCAGTTAAGTTATAATTGCCGCGTATTGTGTACAGTGTAGTTAATTGTCCATATTAAAGTTAGTAATGATCATTAATTACTTGCCAATATGATTTCAGACGTTTACACGGGGCAGGCGGTCGTAAACTCTAGTCGGCGGATGAAAGAGCCGAGATAATTATGAACGTACGCATACGTAGATCAAATCGGGATCCATCGATCGATAAGGGATCTAGATATGTTGCACCGGCGATCACTTGTTCGTATTACGTTCGTTGATGGCAATTTTATGTGCAATGTAACGCCGGATGACGTACGCGTTTTGTTACATTGATTTGTTAATAGTTAGATACGGATATAGTTAGATATAGTTATATATGAAATTAATTATCTTTTATTAAATCTCTATCTGAATTGTGTTTTTGATGTGCAATAATGTCTGTCATTGCACAATACTTCCTTAATACATAATTCTGTATCAGAATTCTGGATAAACTGTTATTTATGTGTTAACTGTAAAATTTTATACTCCTAACCTTTCTTTCATTGAAAAACAATTTCATCAACCGTCTTTAAACCTTCTTTTGATTCAAAAATAATTATTGATTCATATAAACCTATAAAGTGTAAAATAAATCTAACAATGTCTATGTCGATGGGAAGAGATTCGCCATCACACACCATGCGACGGCGTTGTAGATCTTCGTCTTTGTTCGGGCATCTCCGTCGTCCGCCGCACGCGCTGATTGGAGTAAATGATTCCGCATGATCTTGTTTGGTTTTGTTCTGTTTACTCTGTCTTACTTGATGGTTTACGGTTTTGTTTTTAGTTTTGTTCGAGCAGTCAATTAGAGGCGGACGTTTTTGTTTAAAGAAAGCTTTGACATAGATTTTTGGTGGGTTTAGAGAAAGACATATCATTTAATTACATATTTTTTAAGACGATGTTTTTGATTTTTATTGATGTAATTTCTGAGTTTTTTTAAAGTTCGAATTGTTTGCTTCCAAATTCGACTGACAGTACGTACATACTAGAATAGTGACTCAGGGTGTCAAAAACTAGGCAAAATGAAAACTGAACCATGAAGCTTCAACATCATATCATTAATAAAGAAGGAAACGAACGACATAAAACGTATTCGTACGCGCATAATACCAAGTGCACGTCCAGTTTTCTCAACACCTGACTGGTCTAAACTTCGGGGCGTGGTTTCCAATACAAAATAGGCAATTGTCTTGCGAATCGAATATTTTTGTGCTGCTTATGTCACGAGCGATGCGGTCACACGATATATAAAGTTAAGCACGCCATTTATGGGATTGTTTTGGAAGAGTATTCAGAAACAGATTGTCCAGACAGGTGCAATCCTTTTAGAATCAGGAGATATTTCAATGAGTTCTGGCTTGACGATTTAACTTATTTTTGTATCAAATTATGATGTTAGCAGTTTAATCATGAGATATTATCAACTCAGAAAAACTATTAATTCAGCTTCTACACAGGAAACGAAAAACAAGATGCACCTACCAATAATGACGTTACAGATCCAATGAAAATTGAGAATATAACAATTTGGTAACTCCCACTTACTACCTCAAATACCGATGGTATAGCGACTGTAAATAAAGACAATTACGTGTCCGCAACGTGGGCTACCTCACTACATGAACGTGCACTAATTGAAAGAAAAAAATGAATTAAAGCTAAGAACACAGAGGAGTCACAGCTTGATGGATAGACGAGCACCGAGCTTCGACGTCGCGGATCGATTATGTGGATTAATGCGGCGATAATCGATACTTTTTGCTCGTATTTCGAATCGATTCTTTTTGTTTCCGAGCAGGTGATATCGACTGCTCCGTGTAGGTACCGCTCGTATGTATTATCTTTAGTTTATGGATCTCATTATCGATTTAAAATATCAAGATTGTAATAAATCTTTTGAAATTTTGTTGCGTTTCATTCTTGAATTATAGTTTTTAATGTGCTACGTTTGTTTTCATCCTCTTTATCTTATTTCTTCTTATAGTTTCCTTCCGTTGTCTAAGGTTTTCATGAAAATTCTTATAGTAACGTATATTTATTTATTTATTTTATTTAACAGTTTATGTACACACATATAAACAGACAAGAAGAAAGGAACAGAAAAGTACGGACAAAGGTGATGCTTATTTCTAAAGAAATCTCTTCCAGCATACCTGCGATAGGACAGTAGACAAAGAGATGTAGACACCGTGTGTAAGAGTAAAAGAGAAAACAAGATACATAAAAACAAAAAAAAACTATTCACTAATTTAAATATACAATAAGAGAATATACTTTCATAAATACATGCTTCTAAAATAAATATCCAAATAAATAAATATCACTAAAATACTTATATACTTATAATTAATAGTATAAAATAATAAATACATAATATGCAACTATGGCAAAGTGGAACTATAGTATAGTGTCTCCCAAAAAGTAAAATATTAGACCACCCACGAGAAACGACCCAAGAAAAGAGAGAAGTCCCATTCCTAAACAATAAACACCCAGACAAAACATCAGAACTAACTGATGAAATAAACGCTAATTGACGGTTTATGGACAATTAGTTAAAGAACTCACTCACCACACATAAACGAACGACTTCTGACAACTCCTAAGCTATAAATTATCCGCTGAAACTCGAAAATCCGTAACCACTGCTATTAAATGTGACACTACATCTTAACGTAGAATTATATTAAATGGATGAAAGCCAATTCCAAATAAATCATAATATGGAAACACTACACGTTTGGGCTCTTAAATCTCAATGATCTATTTATATTTGGAAAACAGTAAAGTTCCCATATGTACATTAAACAAGAATTCCATCGACCATGGTCTAGACTGCAGTAATTTCTATATTTATGCGTTTTATTAGAAAGATTTATATAAGGCGAGGGATTTCGTTGCGTTTTATAATATTGTACTTGCCGAATTAAGATGGCCGCGTCTCTGTTGTCAATTACTTATGATGCTGATTTAATAATGATGGTATCTAAAGACACATCGATTATAATTTTTACTTATTCATCGACCAAAGAATAAAGTTTTAGAAAGCGTTTTATAGTATCAATAATAAAATAATGTTCCTCATTCTACTTGATATGCAAAACAATGCATATTTCATTATCATTTGAAGGATACGCGGAAAAAAATCACAAATACACCATATGCATGTTCATTTCATAAAAATGACAAGCGACCATTCAAGGTAACTGTCAGTTTGGTAACATGTTATACATTTTGAACAATGATCTATGACAAAATTGATAGTAACAAGGTTTCATAAACAAGAGACAATCATTTGTATAAAAATAGAGACTTCAAATAAAGGCCCTTGTAAGAAACGTTGGCAAAGAACTACAAGAAATGGATAAATAACATTCAAGTGTGTACAGGAATGGTAGGATAAAATAAATAGACAACGCAAAGCAAAGAGCTTGTACCGTAAAGGTACCTTTTACCTTTTATAACATAAAAACGACCACTAAGGCGCGTCCGGGTCATATAATGCATTATAATTTTATACAAAGATACAAACTGCAAGAGTCAAATGAATATGCAAAAGCGACTTGCATGTAGTGCGATTGAGTTATTGTGATCGCTTGTTCGTGTGCGTAGAAAGGAACGTAGCCATTCTGTTCGACCTGCGCAGGAGTGCGTAAACGTACGCCTGTGTGTTCAGCGCACACGCATCCGAAGAAATGCATATTTTATGACGTCTACTCACATTCTGTGCGGTGCCACAAAGAAATTATACGCGCATTAAATCCGTGGAGGTGTGATTTTTTTTTATTCATACTTCTTTTTGCTTGTGACCTTTACGAGAGTTTTAGATAGGTTTTATTTAAGATGAAGCGCATTATGATGGGATACGTTTTGTAGTCGAAAGTTTGGTCAGGAATTCCGATTCGAGTTGTAAAAACGAATTGTTATACGTTTCGTCTAAACAAAATAAAGTTTTCGAATTAGTAACCTCCTCCTTTTTTGAAGTCGTTTTAAAAGGTCTACTACGTATTTTGGCTAATTGCAATAGATTTTCCTATAAGCTTAATCATCTTAAACGCTCGTCAATGACAAGACAATGTGAGTATAGCTCGAAAACCCATAACAATAGATATTATGGTTCCAAATGACAATGCCACATAAATCGTTACAGGTTGTGAAGTTGCAAATCTTTATGAGCTTATGAATTATTAGATACTAAACGATTCAGTTTTGGAAGAGGTTTTTATTTAATTTTACAGCATTATTAGGTATACTGGTCACTCTACAGGAATAGAACGAGCACGGTGATGACCATGATTGCACACTGCGTTGGCAATTTCAGAGCATTTTTTTGACAAGTTTTCTTACAATGTTTTCCTTCTGTGATGGCCATTTCACTTTGAATATGCATAATAATGAGATTTAAAATATATTTGATTTGTCAGATTAAAGCTAGCAAGTTTTTCTTGGAAAGTCCCTCAACGTGTACGCCTAGGCGGGTAAAAGTAAATTAGCCAAAAATGTTTGTCATAATGTCGACTCCACAGTCTCTATTCTCGGGAGGATACGCAAGCAAGCGTCTATGTTAATTACCAAAGACTGCTGATGTGCACATGTGCCGCTCAATGGATGCTCTGTCCTATGTTCAGCAACTCCATAGCGGAAGGATTCGTTTCCTTTTCATGCTGACCGGGAGATTTAGAGTTCCGTGTAGGTTGTAGATAAGTGATGGGAGATAAGAGATAGATTGCTAACTTTCTACCTACTCAGGTACTTTAATTTAGCAAGTACTAGTTTATCATTAGTAATATTTGTTTTCCGTGTTATGTTGTTTGTACATTCAGTGTCAAAAACTTCGATGACTTTTTAGAATTTACTTCGATAATGGTAGTATGAATTTTCTCCAGATCTTGCAACCCGATGATTTTTTTTTTAATAAGTAAGTGGTAGACGATGTCAAAGGCATTTGGGAAGAGTCCTTTATCCAGCAATAAGTCCTGGTTTGAAGTTGATCATTGTACCAGAGGCATAATCTGAATGAAAATACTATTCGTAAAAGTTGGAAGAGCCATTTTGTACAAATGGCTAACAATTAATGAAATTCTACTAAATATAAATATGACATAAAAGCCTTTATGGAATGCTGTAATTGCAAGTAAACTAGTAGTCCGGCCACATCCGTCACAGAATTAATATTCCCGACTACTCTTAAGAACATTGATCATTATAAAACTGTACGCGGTTATTATCAATAACTTTCCAAATTGGAGTTATAAATGAATAAATTTCAAAATATAACAGGAAATAATCTCAAACTTGACTAGATAAATAATAAAACAGAAACTTGACGTACGGCTAATTGTAATTATTAAAAACAGTAAGTAGTCAATCAAAAAATTGGATCCGATTTCCGCAAATTTCGAAAACATGCGTGAATCGATAAAAAAATCGGTAAAATATAAAAGCAAGCTTCCGGCTACGGGTTACTAACTGATCAATAAAAACGACAATAATTAACAATTGCTATAACTAGTTTGTCAAATTAAACGATTTTTACGACCAATACAATCCATATAAGAATTGTGTTGTAAAATGTAAAGAAATCGTTTTAATCGAAATCTAATTTAAAGTACAACCTAATCGATTAGAATGGATTAATTAATCGATTAGAATCGTTTCGGCTCGATCTCGGCTAAATTAGAACATACGTAAGTAATCACGTACAATTTTATTTAGACCAGTTAAGAGCGAGTTGTTGCAAAGAAGTGGTTCCGTATATTTTAACCAGTATTGATAAATGTTTAATTTCTTCATTACAGTAAAAACATGACTGTGTTTTGGAGCGTTTCTTATTTATTAATCCGTATTATTCTTGTAATTATCTGAAGTACCTACATAGAGCAAGAAGTCTAGTCACGCAACTTATAAATTTGTCGTAAAATCAAGCCATATTGTGCACAGCTTTTTCAATAATGTATGCTTTAATTTTACTTCAAGTTCGCGTCGCGTCGTCTTCTTTCCGATCGTTTTTTGCAATACTTACACAATAAAAACACAAAAGTACTTATTTCGCAAAAATAATAAGAAGAATCAGTCAAGTTCTATTCAAAATCCACTTGAAACTACCTTGTTAACAAAACGGAACCCAAATCAATGAACAATCGACAAATAATCCGATAAAAAAGTTAATAAATATCCATGAACCAAGTAATAAACAAGAGAAACATACGAACAACTCGTTTTAATTATTGTAATTAACAGATTTCTGTATAAATTATAACTCTATCGCCTCGGGAACACTTCGACTAACACAATTTGTTTAGAGTGAGACAGAAGATACGTTCTACCTAAGTTAGAAAGAGAGGGAAGGTAACGAAATCAAATAATCGGTGATTATAATCGGACAATCGGTTGTCACTTTTCGATAATTTATTTTATGAGTTCAGATATAAATGGGAGTAATTCTTATGCGAAACTACTTTTTTGTTGTTTGAATTTTGTTGCGGATCTTGTAATGTTATTTCTCTCGTCTGGCAGAAATAATATTGCTATTTAAAAGAAGCTCGAGGTCGAGTTCGATTTAAGGGTCCATAATACCTCAGCGCCACCTCACTCTTTTTCTCGTTCGCACAAAGCGAGACAGGCCGCAGGAAGAAGGCTCCAAGGCGCCGATAGTTTAGGTAATTTCTTTTTACGGTGAAAATAATGGTAGATAATTATAAAAAACATCATTAAACATTATCTGCTTTATATTTCTTGATCTAATTTGAATTATCTTTGAATACTAGCGGTGTATTGTTCGATTTGGAGATATTTAGGTATATATTTTATTTCAAAATGTATGCTGCAATATTTTCGATATAAAGGCTCGTGCAGACTGCCGCGACAGGCAGCGCGACACGTAGCGCGGTAATTTCCATGAAGTTTTCATAGAAATATTGCTACTAATGTCGCGTCGTGCTGTCGCGTAGGCCTGTCTGCAGGAGCCTTAATGGAAGATCATGTTAAGCAATTTGAGATATTGTAGACTCTAAAGATTAAAGGGTCGTGCAGACTGGTGCGATATCGCGGGCGTGACAGGCAGCGATATGCTTGTCGTGCACGCGATATCGCCCTTGTCTGCACGAGCCTTAATTTAGCTCTGCTCGCGACTTCGTCCGCGTAAAATTTTTTGTTCCCCCGGCCCACCGCGTCGCATCGCATCGCCCGCTCAAGCTATATATTACTTCGTTTTCGTATAGCTTTATTTCTGACATTTTCCTTTTTGTTGACTGGTAGTTTCAGAGATTAGGGCGATAAAAAAAACTAACTGTTCTGCTTTACTATATTAGTACCTATATTTATATTATATATATATACATTAGATACCGAATTTCATAAATATTGGAAGAGCAATAAAATTATTACGGGTTTTGCTGACTATGTTCATGTAACTCTTACACATAATCAGCCTATAATGTTCCTACTGCTGGGACACAGGCCTCCTCTCTGTGAGAAGGAGTGGGCCGTAAAAAAAGAATTAGACTTGCTTCGTTAAAACTTTTTTTAGTAGGTTGGTAGATATCACAAGTCTTCGAATTTTTGGTTCTAGGACATGCCGGTTTCCTCACGATGTTTTCCTTCACCGTTTTGAGAGCAGTGGTGATGAAATAATTTACACAAAGTAAAGCGCCTGTCTGGGTTCGACCTACGACCTACAAGTCGTAAGTGGCGGTCGTTACCACTGGGCCACATCTGCTCACAACGAATATTGTAACTGTTACTGCAATGAACATTTTCTTCCACATTAACTTGCATTTTGGTTAATTTTGACAGCTACATTATCATCATGGATTTCAATAAGCTGTTTCAATAATTTTACGAATTAAAAGTAAATAGCTAGCAGACTATTACATTGAGTACCAAATATATATATATACAATGTGTTTTTTTTATATCCCATAACTCTTTTTTTTTTCTTTTTTTTTTGGGTGGGAAATCATCAAATAACTTCTCCCGCTCTGGACGGAGCGGGAGGGTGTGTCAGACTGTTACTGACTAAAACCCACCCGTATTCCTTCCTGTTGCCTGTGTTGCCAGGGGCCTCGGTGACCCTTTAGTACCTTCCCGCGACATCCCATAACTCTAGGGTATGAATCAGACCATATCAAAGAATCAAATGGCATATGAATTATTTTTCATTTATCTTTTTTTTTGTTTGTATTTTTCTTACAAATAATTCGAAAAGGTCACGATTACTAATAATAATGTATAAATAATAATAAATAAATAAATTTTATTTTATTTATTTATTTTATTAATGTAAAACACTCTTACGTGAAATATGACAACGTCGCATTTTCTTAGCTTTAAATATGAATGGTTGCTTTGAATGAAAATTAATTGCTCGTATTTATTTATCAATGAAACTTAGATACCGACACACATCAAGAGTCTAGTGTTAGTATTTTTATATCTTCAAAACTATGCATTTTTGGACCACATATTCTAGGACTTTTTGTATTATTATTACTTATAGAATATACGAGTAACCCCAGAGTTATGGGATATAAAAAAAACAAGTTGTATATATATAAATTATCCTCTAACCGTTTGTAACTAGTCCTGTGGCTACTATTAACTATCACTTCAAAGAATAACGAATGCATAAATAATATCTCTATCTTTAGCACATTATGTACTTATGTATATATTTTAATTCCATACTTATGTTAATGTATGATTACAAACGGTCTCAGATGTGCCTCAGCATTAATTTCCAATGAATTGTCATTGAATTTATTCGCGAGACAAACCGAAGGGCAGACATGTTAATGAAGCTAAACGTAATGACTGAATTGACAACTAATGTTATGTACAAGCAGTTTACATGGGGCAATAAGAATTATTCGAGTGCAGAAACCGACTTTCTACGACCCTCAACTCTTGGTTTACGTATTTTGAATCAGCACCCTAATTGTACAACACAGTATTAATCACAATCTGCTGAAAAGAAGAAAAGAAGAAAAAACAAAAAAGGTACCTTATGAAGTTATGATTGTGAACTTTTTTTTCTTTGATGGACACAAACGATGAATTTTTATCTTATCTAAAAAAAAACAAATTGTGGAGGCCCCTTCTTTGTGGAGGCTCGTGCCAAGTGCTCGGCCAGTGTTGCCCTGTCCTAAATCCGGCCCTGACAATCTGAATGATTTTATTTATTTATTCTTCAGAACGCTTACAGTCTAATATCTGTAAATGTAAGTTACGTACAATAGCGCTTACAATTGCCATTTACAAGCTTCCACAAATTAAAAACTATGTACGTAAAAATAAAATAAAAAATAAAAGAAGGAAAGGTTTTTGTTATTTTTAAAAATAACAATAACTAAAACAAAATCTCCTTATATACAGGGCGTCCCACGACTTTGCCACATGGAGGGGACATCGGTTCGGTGTAAAACGATAGAAAATCAATTGTGTCTTATTACCTGTCCTTGATTGATTAAATGTAGATATAAAAATTAACTGAATGAAGACTTCATTTTTATTTTAAAAACAATACGAACTGAAATCAAAGAATTTTAAATAAACGCATGTCTGTACTGGGAATTGCACCCCCCTAAATGTGAAAAAAAAACCTGTGTAACTGTGTGTAATAATGAAGTCTTCAATCAGTTTTTTTTTCTATCTACAGTATTTAAGGTACTTTCCCTTCATGTGGCAAAGTCGTGGGAAGTCCAGGGGGCAAACCATCACCTCTTAGTAGCAGTATTATTTCAATATTACTTCAGCGTGAGAAAGAGATGGAGCTATAAGTCCTGTATAGCTCCATCACTTTTCCACTGTGAAGTAATATTATAATAATACTGGTATAAAGGTTATGGTTGGCTCACTGTATAACTTAACTAATTTTTCTGAAAACAAAACAAAATAAATTCATCTTTAAAACATAAAAAAGCATAAAAAGATCGTAATATGATTAGTATCTAATAATCGTGACAGTTTATTAATTGTGCTAAAAACAGTAAAAAGAAAGATAATTTAAACATGTGTTACATGTCATTTAAAGTGTCTAAACACACTATGCCGAAGTTACGCGACCGAAGTTCAGCACAGTTACGCCTGCAATGCTATTTGAATTACTGACGACACACTATGCCGAAATTACGTCGCGTCATAGCGTACAGCCTGACTTCGGTCGGGCGTAAGTTCAGCGGCAACTTATTCTGTGAGCACACATTATACGCGACCGCAGTTCGGTTCAAAAAAAGCTTCCAACTGTGTAGATAACACGACACAACGCCACGACAGCGCTCGAGACACTGAATACACACACAAAGTTGCAGAACTGAATTTCTGCCGCGTAAGTTCGGCACTTATGGTGTGTCATATCAGCCGAATACGTCGGAACATAAAATCAGCCGCCGAACTTCGGTCGCGTAACTTCAGCATAGTGTGTTTAGACACTTATACTTCTCATCGCGGTCTATAACAAAGTATTCTGTGTTTATTTTATTTTGAAGCATTATGTTAATCCATTGCTTCTTATGTTCGAAAAATTTGTCTGCTCAGCAACGTAAATAATGCAATGAATGTTTTTGAACTGTCAAAGTGAAATCCATTGCTACTGTAAGTGTATTACGCGATTCGCCGGAGTGTTATTCTCTAATCGTCAAAGCGAAATTCCAACGAACGCTGTCGAGGTTCTATTTTCAAAAACTCTAACCATTTATTTCAAATAAACTTGCAGAAGTACAAAGTACAGCAGATGTGCGGGACGGTGTGTAGGGAGTGTGTAATGCCTATCCAGGTTTATCCCGGTGTGAGGGTAGGCCTCCCTGTCCATGCGGCGCTGACGTCCTGCACCTAAAGATTCCAGATATCTTCAAGACAGCTACCTGCCTCTTCTATACGGCTATTATATCTTCATATATACCATTGTTTTTGATAAACTCCTAGAGGAGTACGTTTTTGACTGGGAATGGTTTTTGGCTATCTCTTTGAGGAGTATATTACACAAGTCTCCACGAATTTCCAGGAAGCAACTTTCGGGACTCTTCAGGGACACTACTTTTGAACTACTTGATGATTTACCTCAAAGGAGTTGGTCAGTCAGAAAGATGGCTTCATCTTTCTGACTGACCAACTCCTTTTGCACATTCTAAAGCATAGTAGTAGCGTAGTATTCAAAATCAGACCACTATAGAAAGTCAGGAATAAGCTCTCCCCATTATTCCTAACACAACAACAACAACAGCTTAATTCTGTAGCCCAAGATCTACAGCCAAGAAACCAATGAAGCTCAATGAGTCCCAGATAAATGATTCAACTAAAAATCTCAAAGCATTTATTTCAATTAAACCAATTACGCCGACTTTTGAATCGTCAGTCAAAAAAATGAAGCTAGTTGCCCATTCCAAAGCGTAGTAGGTTCCTATGAAGAAGAACGTACAAGAAACTCCACGGACACTCTTTTAAATCTAAAACTAACTGTCTTGAAACCCGCAACGAAAGAATATCGGAGGAGTAGGAAATAACTGAAAGTCTGACTGATAACCAGTGTTACCAACGGGTATTGTGTTACCCAGTAACTGGGTTGTGAAGATCAGATAGGCAATCAGTCTACATACAATTCAGTTGCGTCCGGCTAGACTGGAAAGCGATCCCAGCATAGTAGATGATGAGTAGGAAGTAACCATAGTTTCCAGTTCCCACCATATCAAGCAGAAGAAAGGAGTTAGGCCGTAGATGCCAAGGGACGTCTCATAATCATTATTGCAGCCTAAAGACGACCAGTGCTGGATATAGAACATAAACAGACAGGTGTGCTGCTGGGGAGTTTGTTGCGCCACTTCTTCCCAGCTAAAGCACTAGGAAGTGGTGAAGGACGAGCGTTTTTGGGGGACTGTCTTATGTAATTTTGACGTTCGAAAACTGCTGATTCTCACCCTAGTTTGAATAAATGACTTTTGATTTGGCCTCGCCAAAGTGTCGCCACATCAACCGGCCCTATGGGACATTTTTTTTTTTTTGTCTTTGGCTTCGCACGGTTTGTGCATTTAGCCAATGTCCTATGGAACAATCATAGCTGGGATAAGCCCGGTATCCTTAAGGCTCCTACATACTGGCGCGACTTGTCGCGCGACGCGTCGCGACACAAAGGCACCGCTTGTAGCGCTACACGCGGTGTCTTTGTGTCGCGTCGCGTCGCGCGACAAGTTGCGCCAGTATGTAGAAGCCTTTATTCTGTACAAATATCACCGTGACAACTTAAGTGAAGTGAGATGGCACTCTACCTGATGCTTGGGATTGTCATTATTGACAGCTCTCTTCACAATCACTTCACCTAAGTTTACATGGTGATATTTTTAAAGAATAGACCGCCTGTGCTCCTCGGTCTAGTGATGTGACCTGTTTACGCGACATGTCGCAAGTGACTGCGCCAGTCGCACGACAATCACTGCGACACACCGGACGCACTGAAACTAAACTATTATACGTAAATGGGAAACGGTGTTTGTCTATTAATGCAGTCCCCTCGCGTATACAGGATAAACGGCACAATTGGAAATGTGTGCGGAGATTTTAGATCTTCGATGGGATTGAAAAGTTTAATAAAAGTCGAGTTTTATAAATTAATTACTGCCACGTTGGTCGATTTATTGGACGCTAGCGCAACTGCAGAAAAACCAAATAACACTTTGGATGACCCCCTGCGGTCATTCAAAGTGTTATTTGGTTTTTACATTGGGAATTTCTCATTTGCAGGTTGGAGTCTGGATTTGTGCCTGGTTGATGAATAATTGGCTTGTCGTCCATTTAGTAAATGGGTCTTAAACGTATCTGGCGAGATGCAGATCTACCCCTGTTATGTTTGAAAACAGTAGACTCCGAAAAACAAAGTCACTTACAGATGCCTATTTAACACTACCTACAACTGTCCTCATTCATAATTTTATAGGCATACCAGGACCATAATTCCCCCTAAATTTTCCCATCACTTTAAAAACTAAAAATAGTCATAAAACACATACAAGAGCCCGTCTATTAACGTCACCCCGAGCTCCCTGCGCCCGCGCCGGCAATTGAGTGAATTCGCCTCTATTGAGCAGATTAGTGCGCCGAGGTTTTTACAATTGCTGGGGGAGGCGCGGGAAGTAGGGACCACTGATTGTTGACTTAAAAGTGTGAGGAAAAAGAGGTCGGAAATTTATATTGAAGTTTTTTTTTTTAAGTTTAAATTTAACTTTTTAAACTATCTCTCCCTTATGAAATGTTTTACATGAAAAATAAAAAATAAAGAGTTTTCTGTTGACAATGTAGGTTGCGCTGATAGTCTTTTTTTTTTTTTGATCTGAAATCATCAAATATCTTCTTCCGCTCTGGGCGGAGCGGGAGGGTGTGTCAGACTCTTACTGACTAAAACCCACCCGTATGCCTTCCTGTTGCCTGTGTTGCCAGGGGCCTCGGTGACCCATTACCTTCCCGCGGCGCTGATAGTCTGAGGTTCCTTTAATTTGTAAAATTGCCAAACAATATGAAAATAAAACCGAAGCCTAAATTATTGCCACTCTTCCAGAGGTAATAACATGTTAAAGTAATCTGTAATTATTAAGAAAAAAAATCATAATCGCATGTACTGTTCACAGTAGTTTAATATGAAAAAGCTGACTCTTTTTTCATAAAAACAGCCGTTAATTAAATGATTGCTACAACACCAGCACCTAAAATGGCACATTATATCATTAGTGTTGCTTTAAAGATCATTTTACTCAATCATCTTCGTGCTAGGAGTTAGGAGGCACCTGTTGTATGAACTTTGGACCTAGCCCGCAATTGTACATAACACGCACTTATGATTCCTGAGAAGCTCGTGGCTCAGTAATAACAGCCGCATGGAACGATCCATCAGGTTAAGCTACGCTTGCCGGGGTTGGTCCGTGGATGGGTGAACATCTTTATATGTAAAGATGGTCACCCATCCACGCGAATAACGTCTGGGAGTCTCGGAATGCCGAGACTCCTCCGTGCCTCGGAAAGAACGTTACGACGTTGGTCCCGGCTGTCATTCGTGTATCTTTAACAGTCGTCAGAAGCCTGAACGTCTGATAACCAGTCTTACCAAGGCGTATCCCAAGTATCAGGTCAGAGGTCAGATAGGCAGTTGCTCCATGTAAAATATTGGTGTTCAGCTGCGTTTGGTTAGACTGGAAGCCGACTCTAACATAGGGGGGGGGGGGTAACCATCACCTCTTAAAGCAGTATTATTTCAATATTACTTAGCATGAGAAAGAGATATAAGTCCTGTATAGCTCCATCACTTTCCCACTGTGAAGTAATATTATAATAATATTGCTATAAGAGGTGATGGTTACCCCCCAGGATAAAATACTGAAAAGGCTAGGCAGATTGATTGACGCACTTATGATTCCTGCTTACGTCATAGAGATAATAGGATAAGATGTAACCTAGGTCTTGAAGAATCTCGGGATTAGTAGATAAAGCGAAAACATGTACTTAAAATATCATTAAAATCCTAATCCTACTAATATTATAAATGCGAAAGTTTGTAAGGATGGATGGATGGATGGATGTTTGTTACTCTTTCACGCAAAAAGTACTGAACGGATTTGGATGAAATTTGCCACACAGATAGTTTATAACCAGGAATAACACATAGGATTTTATCCCGATATACCCACGGGGCCAAAACTTATGCGGGTAAAACCGCGGGGCCCATCTAGTAAATTATAAATGCGAAGGTGAGTTTGTTTGTTATTTATTTGCATAAAACATGGTATACAGGATGGTAAGGTAAATGAAATTGTAGAACATACATGTTTTGCTTCATAAATATAAGCGAGCAAATTTTACACACATAACAATTCAATGCAACTACTATCGTCATCGGATTTTATGCTCTAGGAACTCCCTGGCACCGTAAAAGCTATTAGCAGACAGCCATTTGTGTAATTTTACTTTGAATAATCTTGTATTTAATGCTTTTAATAAAAATATTAAAAATATAATCACCAAAATAAATAATATAAACACCAATAAGCGCTCCTCTTCCTCTCTCTCTCTCTCTCTCTATGCTGCGCCCGACAGGGTCCACAATAGTTTCATTCATTTGAAAAACAAAAAATCATAATTCTGTGCATTCCAGCATGTTGGTAAAACAGTTGGTAGGGTCAACTGTTTTACGAGTACCAACATTAAGGAATGCAAAGAATTGTGGTTATTTTTTTTGCAGAATTATTAAAAAAATGTGTTGGTAAGTAGTTTTTTCTTGTTAGTTTAGCCATCGCTAGGAAGTTTAGTGAAAAGCGAGGATTTTTAGAAGTTTTGATTTCGACGTTAAAAAGTACCGTTATCATTGTTTGCAAACTTGGAATAATAAAAAGACTACGTTTTTAGAATGGTTTCTCTTTGAGCTTACGCAAAAAACAAAGTCAGTTCTAAAAACTGTTTGTCGTGACGTGACCATACAATTTCTATGTAACTTTTAATTGTGCACACAACTCATTTTAATTGATAATAGGCCGTCAACAACACACTATCTCTTCAAAAAAGCGCCTATAGGCAAACGTGTGTATAATCAGAATCACACAACTCGACTTATTGCCATTTTTACAAACTTTCTCGTACCACAAATATCGTAAACTCACAGTTCATTGTACTAATAACCAAATATTTGTGTGGAATCGTTAATTAACCCAGAAAATGTACCAAATGAGCGAACATAGAATAAATTAGAGTTATGTTATTTTTCACGCTACGGTGTAAGAATGCGGCATTTTGTGGATACCGAACGGTGTGTTTTCAATGTGTTTGACAAACGCATAATAATTATCTGGTAAGCTCTTGTTTGCATTCATAATGAGATTTTTGAAAGAAATGTGTTGAGTTGGGAGTCGACAAAATAAAAGAAGTTGTAATGTTTGTCGAACCACAAAACGCGGTTCGCTTCCATATTAAGACCACTTGGTACAGGGATCCGTCCATTAGTTTTACCCGACTGTGGCCCAAAAGGAGGGTTACGTTTTTAGTTTTAGGAAATAATTTTCTTATTCAGTAACATCTATACTAATATTATAACTTTTTTTTTTTTTTGTTTTTTTTTTTGAGGGTGGGAAATCATCAAATAACTTCTCCCGCTCTGGGCGGAGCGGGAGGGTGTGTCAGACTCTTACTGACTAAAACCCACCCGTATTCCTTCCTGTTGCCTGTGTTGCCAGGGGACTCGGTGACCCATAAGTACCTTCCCGCGACCCCGGCAGGCATCGGCCCTAGTGGACCCCTACATTTGTGCTGACATCTCTTTGAAGCGCGCGTGGAATACGACGCGCCGTCGACCCGGGCCTGGTCCTTACCGGACGGTGAGCTACCCATTGCTCACCGTCCGCAAGCCCGCGCCTACAGTGGCTGGAAATCCGCCCGAGATTCCCGACGCCCAGGGCGTCTCCTGCGGCGGCTAGGGGCGAGAGGGCGCGAAACGTGCCTTTCCCTCAACCGTCCCGCCTCCTCCTTCGCGAGCATTACTGCTTCGCAGAAGGAGGTGGCGGCTGCCCATGCCCTCCGCTCCGCTGTACTCTGCCGAAGCCGGGCAGTCCTCCACCGTATGCTCCACCGTGTCCTCCGGGCGATCCACACAGTGGTGACACCCGGACGTTTCCTCCCGCCTTATCCGACACAGGAACCTCCCGAAGCTACCGTGTCCGGTGAGGACCTGCGTCAGGCGGAAGGTGAGGACTCCATGGCGTCTCTCCAGCCACTCCTCAAAGAGGGGACTTATCGCCGCAATCGTGGCGTGCCCAGCACTGGGTTGCGACAACCGTACTTTCCATGACGCCATAAGATCCCGCCGGAGCTCCGTCCGCTGTGCCGCGATTTCTCGCGGCAACGGACTTACGCCCCGGCGTTTCGCCTCCTCGGGCCACTCCCATACGTGTGCGAGGACATACTAATATTATAATGAGATATAATTTATTTGTTTGTGGTAATCTCTGGAACTACCAGTCGGATTTAAAACATCTTTTTGCATTTGATAGCCCAATTCTTGAGGAAGATGAAGGAAGAATATCACGCTACGATCCTTAGTAGCTGTGCAAAAAGAAAAAGGGACCCGAAGGGGTTTGATATAAATAATATTGCTTTTTGATAACTGTTAATATATTTATCTTTTAAAATACAATACACATTCGTTTGTGAGTTCATTAAAAACTGCCCCTGTGACAAGCCATCATTTGAAATCTATCTTCCGATTTTAAATATTTATTTTTATTAAGTTGCCAGTGTCAACTAGCGGCTAGGATGATGCATTATCATAGAACCTCTACACTCGGCAGAGGTGTACCTATAGTAGGTAAACCCAGATTTCGCCAGTTGTATTCGAGTCCCAAGTAATAAGGGGCGAGCCTATTGCCGTCCACTGGAACAACAAATCCAGACTACAGGCTGCTATTGAAAAATGACTGACGGAAAAACTCAATAACATTTTGCAAAACCTGGGTATCGAACGCAGGACCAGATCAATGAGGCAGTCTTACTAAGATTTATGTCATTTTAAACAAGTATAAACAAATAAATAAAATTGAAGTGTCTCTTTGTAATATCAAAAAATAACAGCTTTTTATTAAATGCATACGAAAGTATATACGGTAATTGTAACAAAATCTTTTTTTTTTTAATTGTTGTCTGTATGTCTGTCTGTTTGTTCCGGCTACTCTCCGAAACAGCTGGACCAATTTTGACGGGACTTTCACTGGCAGATAGCTGATGTTATGAGGAGTAACTTTTTTTAGAAAAAGCCATGCAGGTGAAGCCGCGGTCAGAAGTTAGTATTATAATAGAACCTACATAATCCTTGGGAACGTACAATGCCACCTGTCATTTGAGGCACGAACTAACATCGCCCTGTGAATACATCATAAGCTAACTCTAGCCACTCTGTCTAATCATTGGCTTTATTGTTTATTCAGCTATTGCAATATAACGCAGGTTTAGGTACGGTCAACAGCATGTCAGGTTATACTAAACTGTCAAATTTCTCCAAATTATTTTATACCTTAAAATGTTGATGGTTAAGTACAAAATCGAATGAGACAATTTGACAGTTTGTGGAAACTTGATGTGCACTGTACTTTGGTCGTTAGGTATATACCGTATATACAATAGGATTATCATAACACAGTTATCTACAACATCTAACAAAAACATTGTCCGATCTGTGAGGGTGTTAAATATAGTACTGAAAGACTATGTGGTAAATTTCAGGAAAAAGAAGAAAAAACGCAGCCATTTTATCAATGGGGAATATTATTTACATGGGGCGCGGGCGGCCATCATTTAGCTGGTGTATACAAGTCATAACTTATGACCCCTGTGGAAAACTTGCAAATTTTTAACGAAATTGGGGTAATTTTGGTACTAAAAAAATGTGAATTTTAAATAGCAATAACTTTTTTATTTTCAGTAATAATAAGATATTATATTACTTTTTGGTAATGTTATTGCAGTACCTATGTACCCCTTTCGGATCGTACAAGGTTTTTGGTACATGCTGTATATAAATAAATAAAATTAAAGTGTCTGTTTGTAATGATGTCAAAATAACAGTTTTTTACTAAATGCAAACAGTTTATGCGGTACTTGTTTGCAACAAAAAAAAAACAAAATGTCTTGTCTGTCTTTTTGTTTGTTCCGGCTAATCTCCGAAACAGACCTATTTTGAAGGGATTTTCACGGGTCAGTCATTTATCTTGGGACCTTGCAACCTTGGGCTTATACAAAGTAACATTCTATCAGCGACAACAGTGACGAAAAAAAACAAAAAAATATGAAACTGAGAAACTGTCATTAGCCAGCGAAAAGCCTAATGTGTGTCCCGTTGACAGTCGTTGTCGAAATACGAAAAGCTTTGAAACCGATTGCCAGCTATCCCCCCTCCGCCCCTCATATTTCCCTCTTGTAAGTTATTTAATAAGGAGCAAAAGCCATCATACTTAAGGCTCATACATACCGAGGCTATATCGCGGGCGCGACAGGTATATTGCTGAATGTCGTGCCCGAGATATCGCCTCAGTATGTAGGAGCCTTTATACCTCACCACATCGCCTTTATACCCAAAAACTCGTAAATACCATGAAGGTAGGAACTTGTTTGTCGAATCGTTGAGCTCCTTAAGTTAAGAGTTGAGCTGCACGATAACTGACAATTGCGTGCACTTACTGGACAGGTCCACTCAATCTATATGGTTCTTTCCTCAAAAGGACCATTTCAGACACCAATCTACATGGCCATCACATGACCAAGATTATGTATGGACTTTAAAAGAGAATGTGACCTCTGAGTTTGTTTCGGCCTTTTTTCTCAGAGGAGTCAGATAGGAAACGCCGACCTCATGATTGACGTGTAAAAGTTTTCGTACAAACCTACTTACAGAAACAAAAATCATTTATCATTTTATTTACTTATAGTGTGAAAGTTATACTTAAATTATGTCTCCGCAATTCTTCACCATAGGTCTTAAATAAATAACTTTCATGTAGTATGTATTAATGAGTCTCTAATAATAACAAATTGCCTAAATCTGTCCCCGTCCCAGTCTGGGCCGTCAGTTCTGTTGCCAACATCGTCTTCATCAACCTGTAACTTTTTCTGCTTGACAAAAGCAAGCTCTTAATCCTATCTTTAGCCACTCTTATCTGCTTCCAAAGCCCATAAATCGTTTTTAAAGCTAATCTCCAATAGCATAGCATATTCAGCCTATGAAGTTCCCACTGCTGGGACACAGGCGTCTTCTCTGTGACAGGGAGTGGGCCATAATCCACCACGCGGGCCCAGTGCGAGTTGGTAGACGTCACATGTCTTCGATTTTTTCGAATAGCACTCTAAAAAGTTATGTTTTTTGAATCGAATCTCTAAAAATTTTTGCCTCTTCAAAACACAACCTAGTTTACGATTCAGTTCTAATGTCAACATTCTGAAACCTGGATCTTAAGTGTTGCTAATCTTCATAACTGTGGTTCAGTGACATTTAGCGAACGTAGGAAACTAACTAAAGGTGCTAAATGATCTGGTTAGTGGTTACGTAAAATGGTTTCACTCGTTCTGTTAATAAATTCAATCAGTAAATTTTTTTCAGTAAATTCTGTTCTGTCAGTAAATTTTTGTGTAACTATTTTTTTCAGAGACCAAACTTCGATAGATTTTTGTATTAAAATCGTTTTCATCTCCCTTTACTTAGTATAAACTAGATCCACACCCATTTTAAAACTGTTTTTGACATTTCAATCACAGTAAATCGAGACAGTAATGAATTATAACACTTTTTATAAAGATATCATACTTGCTTTATTAAATGATAGATGAATGGGTACCCAGTGTAGGCTAGGTATATGCCAGATACGTGTAATTTGCTATTTTTACCGCTCCAAATAATCCGTAAATCTTTCAAATTCTAAAGATTTATTTATTAAGTTCAACATTTAAGGTGAAAGCTCCAATTATCTTCTCAAGACTAATCCGAAAAATCGAATTATAATTTATAAATAAATAAGAAGAATGTTTTTAATTTTAATTTTTAGTGTCCAATAAATCATATTCTGTGTAATCGGTGTCTAATAACACTAATAAAATTCTTACGGTTCGTCCGTTTCTATATGATTTCGCGAATGATACAGGGAGGTAATTAAACAGTCGTATAAGATTTTTTTAGTAATTCGATTACTCACCGCTCGCCTGCAGTTTTCTTTCTTGGGAGTCGTCCGCATCCATCGAAGATTGCTTTTGGAAGAAACCCTAAAATAAAATAAAATGTATTGAGTTTTTAATTGATACCCGTTTTTCTTGTTAGTTTGGGATTGATCGAGTTTTTAGTATGATTTTGAAGTTAATTACTGACCGTGTTCATTCTTGGGCATGAATAAGCGAGTTTTGTTTTAAATGTCATTGAATTACGTTTTTTTACCAACAAAAATGTAGTTTGTTAAAAACTAAAACAGATCTTGATCATTTATTTCTGTTCTCACAAGCCAATTTACATAATCTCGTTCTATTCTTATCTGATCTAACAATTTTATTGTACAAACAGACCCATTATCGAACAATACACACCTGCATTTGTAAATTAGCCAGATCCTCTAAATTTTTCCTCATCAGAAGGTTTTGTTGCTCAAACTCCGAAACACTGTTGGCGGCGCTCGAGGTCGCCGATTGTTCCTTAATAACAAAAAAAAACCAGATACTTATCGTTCGTTAAATCTAACTTTACATTCTATTATAATCGCATACCATTCTTACGTGTGCAAATGTCCGGATTATTGTCAATTTCAAAGAATTGTACTTAAGAATTTAAATATCATTGAACTGACTCGAACTCGAAAAGGAATAAATAGGTACTTTATTTATCTGCCTCGCTCATACAGCGTTAATAAATCTTCTTATGGCAGGAATGCTAAAGTGATGATATTTAAAAATATGACGATTGGATGCAGAATAAAACGTATCGGACTATTTGTGTATTTTCTCAGACCACATATTAAGGTAGTAGTTTATTAGTAATAGTATTATTAATTACCTGCCCATCAGTATCTCTTGATACGCTAAGATCAAGAGTTTGTTCTCCATCATCAGAACCGCTTCCATCTTCTTCCTGACCTTGAGATCTATTGAACAGCCTCATCGACTGCTGGTTTATTATTTGTAACGCTCTTTGTCTGAAAACCATTAACATTAGTTATTATACCCTTAAATTGACATTTACCTTAAATAAAATAAGCCTCTAAGTTATTTTATACCTCTGAGCTTCGATATCATTATCTGGTGTTTTCGGTGGTGTGATATTAGTTGAACCCTCATCTTCTGTAGCTGATGAGGATCTTCTCATACTCCTGTCAGTTCCATCTTCCATTCCAGAATCATGCCGTCTTTTTAAACCTAAAGGCAGCTGCGTGAACGGTTTACCTAGAAAACCAATATTGTTTAAGACTTCATCAAGAATAGATAAATCACAATAATCTAGTTGTCAAAATGTTTGGTCGCTAAGCTAAAAAGATTATTGTCATAAATTTTATGACAGTGTGAAGTTATTCATTTATAATGAACTCACCTTGGAGAGCTTCTAAAGCTCTTATCTGTCCACTGATAGCATCAGCAACTTCATTAGAAGATAATCCGTAAATCCCGAGCAATTCCTTCATGGTATTCATAGCATAGTCTCTCAATATTCTATTTGTAGCATTTGATGCGTCTCCATTCTGCTGTGTCTCATTCGTCTCCTGTTCTTGGTTCTCCTCTAATCTCTCATTTGCATTTATATCCTGACCCTTATCCTCATCCGAATCCGAGTCCCTTCTTCTCGGAGGCGAGTTAGTCTTTATTAGTTGAGATATAGCAAAAGGATTTTTGGCACAAAACGTCTTATTTTGTAAATTACTAAAATTTAGGACGGTCCGGTCTCTCTCGGCGCCCTGATTTATTTGTAAACTATGTATGTACGAATGTTGAAACGTGTCTACTTTCTTATCCTCCGGTAACCTATTTTGGTAATTTGAATCTATGTTTTCATTGGAGTCAGTGCTTAGTCTTCTGCTGAGGTCGACTGCGCCACCTTTTAGGAGACTAAAGTTTTTGACACCGATTTTAGCATAATTTCCATCATCCTTATCATCTTCACCAACGTTTTCTGGAGTAGTTCTATCGTTTCCGTTAATAAGACTGCCCGTGTCATCACAGTTCGCTCCATTCGAGTCGTCCGAGAAAGCGGTAGTGTTCGGAGCACATCTGGGCTTGAAATTTTTTCTCTTGTTTCTTTTTGGCATGTTGTAGTAAGGAGACATGTCGGTGCTATGCTCCTCCTGGTGGTCTGATGACTCCGGCCATGATGACGCTTCATGATGAAGGTACAGAGGTTCCTCTGGCGTTGGCTGTAGTCTCTCATGGATAGATTCCTGGTGAGCAGCCATCGCAGTAGTCATTGCAGTATTTGGACTCTTTCGAGGATCACAACCTGAAACGAGTCCGTCCTGTGAAGACAAACGAATACGTTCAGTTTTGTATAAACAATCAAATTAAACTCAATACATTTTAGCGTCCAATCATAACAGTGATTCATTTTCGTTCAATTTAAATTGAAACAATGTGTTGAGAAGAAACAATAGTCTTTTGTTGACAATAAGATTAGCTGAATACTGTGGAATGTTTTGAATTTAAATTTTCTCTTCATTGTTTGGAAATAATAAAATTGATTATTGGCACATTTTGTTACCTGGGGAGAAACTTCATGGAGCTATCATTTCCTAATTGGCTTAATAAATATTTTAATCAGTCTTCAAGATCAGCCAATAACTGTGCATCATCTGAAACAAAAAAGAAACCTGTGTAAGTAAATATGTCGGTGAGCTTAACGGCCAAACAAGTTCGTTCCAAAATTGAGTAAAATTATATATCACGATATAAAAATATACGCTAGATGATGTAGTCTAGTCATTAATTCCATATTATTACTATAAAATTACTTTTATAATGAAATAGGAGCTAAAAATCAGTTCTGACACGGAACATATTAGGGTAAAAAATTCTTCAAACACCAAAATTTCGCGTAAACCAATTTGTGGTTAAAAAAACGTTCCGTTTTCTGGCCGTATTGACGTAATGCTCTGTAATTTAAAAATAATTATACGAAAAAAAATCCACGTCAAGTAACACGCATCGATCAAGTGAGTCGGTATGAAATTAATTATATTCAACATATTAGATCTATTTTCGAGAAAACGAGATTGCTCGAAGCGAGGCGAGAAAAAAAACGGGTATTCATGTCGAAATTGGTAACGTGGTTTGGGTGTACAATTACTTATTAAAAACGAATACAAAGATAAGGCCTTCGGCTTGCGGGTCACAATAACTATCGATCTTTCGTTTTCGTAAGTGGAACATCTCAAAATCGGTGTGTTTACCCTAGTTTTTGATTTCGGACGTTGACTTTGAAATGTTTGGCTCTCAGTTACATGTTTGATCGTTATAAGTAGCTGACATGTAATTGGATGAGTTGTTTTAACTGTCCGTTAAGTTTTAGATTTTAACTGGCTTCTCGTGTGTGTCAGTTAGAAAGTCATTATTGTCGATAGATAAAAAAATATACAATTCGTATTACGACACTATAGGTAGACAATTTATTTTATTGTAAATACTTTGTGCCAGTGATATTTTTTAAATAAAGAATCATGTTATTAAAAATCGTTTAAACACAAACAATATTACGAAATTTTTAAATACGGTTTCGAGCCCCTCATCCGGCTGTATCTCCCTCCGGTTTTGACATTATAATAAGTGAATGATCTAATAACACAGCACATGTTTATGGAGTATTGTCATAAAAAAACTTCGTCAACGTCTGTTTAAATCATCAGCTTTAATGAACACGGTTTTTTTATTGGAATGTACGTTTTATCATAGGAGTACGTTTTTTTTGTTTCATCTTTATTTTTTTTACTTATCACCGCAATGTACGATGTGAAAGTTTAAGGAAAATGATTAGGAACTAAATTGTTCATACCTATTAGGTATTTCAAATAACTTTCGTAAAAATACAAAGACAACAATATATTAATGACATTAGATGGTTCTTAAGAACCTACTTTTGAGAAGTATTTTTATTTCATTTGTTTCAATAAACCCTTTTAAAGTTTTGACAGGTTATAAACCGTGATTTGCGTCACAACATTTAGTAATATAATTTCGGAGAAGATAAGTTAAAAATACCCGTGATTAGGTTTTTTACCGTTTACCTTAAAATTATTAATCATAGGTTTCTCCAAAATTCAATAAGTTTTTATTAAGATTTAACAAGAATTTTAGTATAAGGAAATTATTTTGACATTAACACGTTACTTATTTTGAATTTCTGTCACTTGTACGGTGAACCTACATTTTCTTGTTTCTAATCTCATGAACGATAATCGGTGCCTTCACCCTTCACCATGAGGCATGTGACACTGTTGACAGTTGTAAATTTCCGATGTCATTTATCGATATTTGTGATGTGTAGAGACAGGATATTATCGATATGTCCATCTGAGACCTTCCAAACTTGATATTTGTGATACGTTTGTCGTAACAACGAACTACCGAAATTTGTCATTTCGTAACTTGTTTAAATGTTTGAGATTTAATTGTGATACTGATGTTAAAGAAAAATGGGTAGAAAGAGTTGTTTCCGTATCAAGATTTTACAGAAACGGTTTTAATTGCTGAAAGTTTCAGTCACTGAAACTTATAAATAAAAATCAAGAAGTATTAAAGTTTAATGATAACAGGAAACAATACCAAACATCATTGTCTTAAACAATACTAAGAATACAAATCAGCTGATTTTCCTTCTTCGCTTAAACAGCAAACGGGCCATATTATTGCTCAATTCAAATGAAGTAATCAACAATATTATACTTTTCTCTTGCTCATATCATCACGCCATAACATTACAGAGATCAGCACCCATGAAGGGCCGCATTGTCCTTTAGACGACGCGAGTAAAACCATTGTGGATGCTAACAGCTACTTTAAAGGCAGAACCGCTCCATTTTGGACACAGCCTTGGTAGGAACAATATCCAATAATAACAATAAAACGATCGCAGTTATGCGCGCGCGCATTATTAATATTGATCGGGATTCAACATGGCGGCCAAGATGGCGTCGCGAATAGCGGAAACGGATTAAATTGAAATCTAGATTGGGTGCGATCTAGTTCTGTTTGAGTAATGATTTAATTTAGATATGTTTCACACATAGGCTTGTCTGCAAAAATGATGTTTAAAACTAAACTTGATCCACAAAAAATCATTACTTTTTTGTGGATCAAGTTTTGTTTTTTATCAGTGATTTGATTAGTGTCGAACCAGAAATTAAGATGCTTATCTCCTTTTCAAAATACTTGCTATGAAACTGTACAAAACATACTAAAAGATGTATGAGTATGTACAAATTTTAAAGATCTGCTTTAAGGTAAGTTTCGTAGCTTCACGAAAACTTAAGACAGTAGGTAATCTGTTGCATTAAGTTAAAAACATGGCACATATAATTTCCTTTCAGGATTGCACTTCAGTCACTAGACACGTTTTTCTATGTATGAGAGATTGAAAAAGATCTACGGAATTGGAAACATCATCATGTTTCATACAAAATCGTCTAATTTACTACTAAATATTATTGGTAGTATCTGCGTTTAAATATAAAAAATGGCTCCTACGGGCCTTAATAATTTGTGCTCTTCAACAAAGCAAAATATTTTGGGAAAATGTATCAAATATTTCACAAAAATATCTTTTCACAAAGCTTTTAATTACGCTGTTCAACATCTCTTTCTTTTAGGTATGTATCTTAAGCAGAATAAAAGATAAAACAGTCCCATAGTGTCGCAATTCTAAGTTATTTTTCCATTACAACCCGATCAACTGATTAAGACAACTTTAAATCTTGTTATCTTATCTTTAAATCCTAATTACGTATCATAAAAGATTGCACAAGTTAATGTTTTAAATCTTTTTTAGATTAATTACATTTTTCTGACCTTTGCCATTGATTTTGTGCAAAGTTTTTTTTGTGTTCTATTAAATGGCATTATAGACACATGATAGATAATAGAATAGACAATAGGTTTTGATTGTGTTCTTGTAACATAATAGTCTTAAATGGGTTGAGAGAATGTAATACAATAAATTGTTTGACAATTGGAAAGTGGTACTAGGTTACATGTTCTTGATTTGGACATATTCGTGTGTTACTCATATCATCATCTGCCTAGCCTTTTCCAAACTATGTTCGGGTCGGCTTCCAGGCTAAGCGGATGCAGCTAAATACCAGTATTTTACATGGAGCGACTGCATAACTGACCTCCACAACCCAGTTACTGGGTAACACGATACCCCTTGGTAAGACTGGTTGTCAGACTTTCGGGCTTCTGACTACCCGTAACGACTGTCAAAGATCTATAAATGACAGCCGGGACCAACGGCTTAACGTGCTTTCCGATGCACGGAGAGGTCTTGGTATGTAAAGATGGTCACCCATCCACGGACCAACCGCGGCAAGCGTAGCTTAACCTTATCGATCGACCCGTGCGGCTGTTATTACTTAGCCACAAGTTCCTCGTGTGTTACTCATAATCAGCCTATAATGCTCCCACTGCTGGGACATAGCCCTCCTCTCTGTGAGAGGGAGTGGGCCGTAATCCACCACGCGGGCCCAGTGCGGGTTGGTAGATGTCATGTCTTCGATTTTTTGGTTCCAGGATATGCCGGCTTCCTCACGATGTTTTCCTTCACCGTTTTGAGAGCAGTGGTGATGAAATAATTTACACAAAGTAAAGCGCCTGCCTGGGTTCGAACCTACGACTTACAACTCGTAAGTCGCGGACGTTACCACTGGGCCACCACACTCTCGTAAGCTAGCGGCAATAAGGCAATAATTCGTGTGTTAGTTACCCACGAACTTAAGGGGAATACGCTAAAGTAGCTCGCAAAATTCAAATTTTCTTACGTATTTTGCAATTTGCAGGCTAGTGTCAGGTTGTTTGTTAAATAAAATATGATTCGCTATCATAACAAATATGGCTTTACAGAATTATAATCATTAGAATCAGCAATGCAACTCTAAGTTAGAATTGGCCTGAAATGTCATAATTTCATGAAATAGTCATTCTATAAGGTAATATGAGCTTAGAGAGTAGTATTGATGATTTTTATGATCATAATTATATCAATAAATATTTGATACGGACGCGAATCATATTGAGATCAACATATAACCTGATACTAACTTGCAAAATGCAAAAAACATAAAAAAAATTTCGTAAAAAAATCGCCTTAATTGAAAATGTGTAGTATTATCATTGTTGCTTTATTTGAGGGGCTTGTGGCTAAGTAATAACAGCCGCACGGGTCGATCGATCAGGTTAAGCTACGCTTGCCGCGGTTGGTCCGTGGATGGGTGACCATCTTTACATACCAAGACCCCTCCGTGCCTCGGAAAGCTCGTTAAGCCGTTGGTCCCGGCTGTCATTTGTAGATCTTTGACAGTCGTTACGGGTCGTCAGAAGCTCGAAAGTCTGACAACCAGTCTTACCAAGGGGTATCGTGTTACCCAGTAACTGGGTTGTGGAGGTCAGATAGGCAGTCGCTCCATGTAAAATACTGGTATTCAGCTGCATCCGATAAGACTGGAAGCTGACCCCAACATATTTGGGAAAAGGCTAGGCAGATGATCATGATCATTGTTGCTTTATTTCGTGTGTTTAATTTTCCAGAAAAAGATTGGATTACCGCTATAACTTTTCAAAGATTATTAGGTACCAGGATAAGATATTTTCTCAGAAGCTATTATTTGAAGTCATAGAGCTACCGAGTAGTCCTGCCTACCCAATATCTTTAAGAAAAATAACTGTAATGAAACCCGCTATCAAAATTGGCTGTTCGTAAACAAGTTTACAATAGGTCTGATCGAACCACATTCCTCGGTTATTAGAGATATCGTCAAGGTCCATTTGTACTAAACGCATGTATGTTTTTGTTGCAATACTTTGAGTAGCGACAGCAAAAACATAAACGAAAAAAAATGCTTTAGAAAGGTGAATGGTTCTTATTTGTGTGAAAAGTTATTTTTTGTTCGTTTTGTAGTAAGCAACCATAATTTGCCAAAACTCAAATTAGTAAATACCGTTTCAATTGCTAAAGTCAACATCTCCATACTACACTAATCACACAAAATGAATATCCCAAATAACCGTGTTATGACAGATTGAGTATTTGAAAAAAGAAAATAAATATATTAATACAAATCAAAGACTTACATCCAGAAAATTAAACTTTGACAAGACAAGACGATCTCACAATAAGCTTGGTTAAATAAAAACACATTTACAAATGGACAAAAAAGCCTTGGCGTCATTAATCATTTTTCGTTAAAAACGTATTACCTACAATATAATATTTGTCTTGCTGGCTGTACAGACTTCACTGCAGCAAAAAACGAAACGTACGCTTCGTAATTTAAATACCATAGATATTTGAACAATTCCATTCTTATTTTGAATCTAGATAAGTAGTGGAAATATTTTTTTAAACTAATTATTTTGATTTTAAATACTGTCCGTGGAGTTTCTTGCCCGTTCTTCTCCTTAAGAACCTACTACGCTTTGAAATGGGCAACTAGGTTCCGACTGAACGACTCCTTGACAATTCAAAAGTGCCTCGAAATAAATGCTTTGAGTTTGAGTTTTGATTAATATTCTTTGTGCGCTATACTTGTGTTACTAACCATACTTAATAGGATATAAAAATACCTAACAGAGACATTAGAATGTTAATTCAACAAAATGTTAATCTGACAGTACGCTGTTATGATACGCTCGTAATTATTTATTTAATGTACAATCAATATAACTGCAATAATTTACGATACTTATAAGTTGAACTAACATGACGTCATAACATCAAGCCTAAGCCTAGCCGAAGACTAGAGAGAGAGAGCCTATTTCCGTTTGATACTGATACAAAATTTGCTAACATTTGACAATTATCAATCAACCCGCGTCGCGTAACGGCAAGCGTAGTGTGCCCCCAGCTAGATGGACCGACGAACTTAAAAAGGAGGTTGGGACAGACTGGATGCGGAAGGCGGAGGACAGGGTGTTGTGGCGCAGCCTGAGAGAGGCCTATGTCCAGCAGTGGACTGTTATAGGCAATTATGAAAGTTTAGAATTCAATCAAACAATAGATCTAAAATTACTGGTTATTAGTAGACAGTCAGACTTTTTTTTTTGTGTCGCCGTGTCCTCCGGGCGATCCACACAGTGGTGACATCCGGGCGTTTCCTCCCGCCTTATCCGACAGAGGAACCTCCCGAAGCTGCCGTGTCCGGTGAGGACCTGCGTCAGGCGGAAGGTGAGGACGCCGTGGCGCATCTCTAGCCACTCCTCAACTTATCGCCGCAATCGTGGCGTGCCCAGCACTGGGTTGCGACAACCGTACTCTCCATGTCGCCATGAGATCCCGCCGGAGCTCCGTCCGCTGGGCCGCGATTTCTCGCGGCAGCGGAGTTACGCCCCGGCGTTTCGCCTCCTCGCGCCGCTCCCATACGTGCGCGAGGAGACAGTCAGACCTGTCTCTTAATAACAGGGATATTCAAGCGTTTATTTTCAATTTAAATCTAACACTATTATCTAAAATCTGAAGCTCGGAGCGTGCGATTTTTAATCAATAAAAACAATATTTATACCGGAGCTATACCCACGGTTTTATATAAAATACTTAATTATAGTTAACAAAAACTTTGCCTGTGGCTAACACATAAATTGAGAATTTAAAACATGCCGATTTTGTGTGCGTAGTAATACCATTATCTATTGAGTGTCGTTGTCTGTCTTTTGAAAATAACTATTCATAATATTTTCGAATAAATTGTTTGAAAAATTAAAGACTTATTTATGCGAAAAATTGCTAACAGAATTGAAGCTCTTCAATACGAGTAGCAACATCAGCATAATTGAAATATTTTTGTTGTAATATAAGATTAAAAAAACTCGTTTTAAAAGCGGACGAAGACATGTGCGTAGCCTATAGAGTCATGTATGGAAAACAGATAAGATATACTAGTTGCGCCCACGCCACTAACTCGATCTAATTAAATTATAATATCGATACGAAACCTATTGAGTCGATTGCTTTTCTGATAAGAATTGTAATCGAGTTTTTATTTTATATACGCGTGTAAGAATTTAATTTAGAAAGCTTTAACAGTAATTTGGTAAGCGTAACATGTAATTTGTTTATCTAACGCGCAAATCGTAACTAGTTTTATGAGAGTATCTACCTACAAAAAATAATATCAGCATAAGTGAGTACATCAACTTATGTATGCAGATCACTGAGCACTCTATTTCACGTAAAACACTTTAACTACCTAGTACCATTATTATACATCTTACCTAAAAATTTAAACTGTCATAATAAAAAAAGAACATTCTAATTTCAAACATCGTCTCCACTCGGTCAAGTTCGGGAGCGCAGCGATAATTCAAAGGCGCGTATTTCAAGTGATCGTTATAGGCCGTAAAGTCACCAATAAAAACGATTAGCGGGCATTTGAATATTCAAATGCCGAACGCCGCTTCCAAAATGTGAATGAAATTTGTTACCGGCTGGTTAGAGTGACGGTTGCATAGAGAGGACCTTTTATTTAATTTTCTTTGTTTTTTTATGTTTTTTACTGCTTAATAAATAAAAATTAAATTGAATTCATTTATTTCAGGTCCTTGACCCATATTAAATACAAAAGCTCACAATTATGTCAATTTTACAAGTGTCACTATCTTCTGGAAGCTTATCTTCTGGAAGCTTATCTTCTGGAAGTTAGATTAAGGAAGAAAAGTTGCAGTAGGTATAAGTTAATTTCATAATTTCATTTCGTAAGTCATAATAATCTGCTCTATTTTAAAGTCAAATTAATAACGCCAAAAACAAAAAAAAAAAACAAAAATCATTGAACTTTATCGAAAGTTCAAGTAAATGAGAGTTTTGTTTTTTACTAACATAATATTAAACATTCATAAAATAGATTATTTTAATAAAAATCTATTTGTCGTTAGAAAACATAAAATTTTACACAAACACAGTCATAACATATTTCGTAGCAAAGAAAAAAGATTTTGACGTAAACCAAGCTAACTGTTCTACGTCGTAGCGTCTACGAGATTCGTAGCTCTACGCGTAGAAGCGGAACTGCGCATACGCAAGCATTCTCGCTTATTTGTCGAACATAACTGATTGAAACTCTTTTAAACAGACTTTTATGTTATAATTGAACTATTGAACATTCTTTTATAACAAAACCGCTGCCTCTAACCCATTCAATTTTATTAAAAATAAACTATTGAGGAAATATTTCTCAGAGCAATTTAGTGAAGCTTTGTAATAAATTACTTCGAGATAATATTTTACCTTTTAAAGAAATCAAGTTTCTATACTAAACGAATGTTTTTATACATTTTTGGAAAGAGTTAAGAGCGACGCATTAATCAAAGTTGATGTATATGGTACTATGCAGTAATTAAGCATAGAGGTTCTAATTGGTTAACTGTATAAGATGGAGTTTATTAATCATTGATGTGTCCTCAAATTGGCAAGTGTTGACAGTTATTAAAGGTTTTGTTAACTTGTTCCAGTAGTCCCGGATGTTTTGTTAAGTAATTTTTAATTGACGCTAGCGTGCAATTTCGTAGTATTTGCAAAAAAAAATGATTATGTGGTTATGATAGAAGTTGTTGCATAATTGCTATAAAAACTGCAGTTTTTCATTCATTATGTAAGTATGTTGAGTATGTGTATATAGAGAAAGTTACTCTTTCCACGAAATTTTAAGTTTACGCTTTTATAACCACTTTTTTTTTTTTTAGGGTGGGAAATCATCAAATAACTTCTCCCGCTCTGGGCGGAGCGGGAGGGTGTGTCAGACTCTTACTGACTAAAACCCACCCGTATTCCTTCCTGTTGCCTGTGTTGCGGGGGCCTCGGTGACCCATAAGTACCTTCCCGCGATTTTAAACCACTAACGATATTACAAATATGGAATGGACCGACTACTGTTCTATGACGTCACAATTCATTAGCTACTGGCCGAATAGCCTCCCTTACACAACATGAGCCTCACAAAATAAAAAGTTAAAATCAACGTTCTAAATTTATAAAAAAAAGCGTTCGAATTATGATTTAAAACGTGTTCCGGTGAAACTGGCCGTCCGACATATACTAGCGGCATTATAAGCGCGGTAATGAGTGTGCGCTAGAGTGGAAAGGACATTAGAATTTACAAATTGTTAAGGAAATAGAGTAACGGAATAAACTAATCAATAAATGTATAAAGTTGGAAATGAGAGAAAACGTAAATAGAGTACGCACATCAGTCGCATTGAACAAAAACAAAATACTAAAAAACGGCCAGACAACACCAGAAAGATAGATTTATAGAGTTGTAAATTTACGTTCAATCGATTTTGGGATGTAAATAGATAAAATGCATTAGCTACAAAATATGAAAGCACTTTTCATGTCTATGATACAGTTCAAAGATAAATGCTTCATCAATATAAAAAATTCCGATGTCCGCTTCGCTCTCGTGTCTAACGAAGATAGTGTACTTTATAATAATATAATGTTTCAAATATTTCAAGGCTAACCGTTCTCAGCTGTCAATCATAATAAGCTATCTCACTCTTTCTAACATACATATGTCATGATATATCTCTCCTACTCTACCGTACGCCCGATCGACCGCCGCGAGTTCTTTATTTGAAAATTTGATTTTAAATGTGGAATGAATAAGCATTATCTTAAGGAATACGTTCTTTTATTTGAATTTTTAATTTCTTTTTTCGGTTCGACTACTGGCTTTGTGATTATTTTTCTTTATTCATTTCGACCAGGATTTTTGTGCTTTGAGATTTATTAGGAGATGTAAATGTATTCGGCATGTGTTCGTTTTTTATTCGTTTCCAATTGACGTCGGGTCTTTATTGTTTGGGAAAATTTCGTGTTCTCATAATTATAGTGATTTTTATTTCCTTTTATGTTCTATCATTATTTGAGATCTATTATGGAGATTCGCGAACTTTCTGCCTCCATTTGTTTATGTAAGAAGATACTTTCGGAGTAATGGTAAAGGAATTCGTTTAGGTATGTGTCGTGTGTGTTATTGTAAGTCCAAGTCGTCATATTTAATAGAGCGTAAGTGCTGTTTCAGCGTCTGGACGTCGGCCCACGTGTTGTGGCTGTATCTAATTACTTTAGTTTTAATCGTTAACGAGTTAGCGTTTGCTGTTTTACTATAGAAGGTTAATGACTGATAGATTAAATTTTTTAGATGAAAAGGCGTGGTTACGAGGCTTTAAGACTTCATCTTGGAAGTCTTATTAAGGTCAAATCGAACTGACATCTTGCCAGATGCTGGTGATATCAACGTTAACTCCCAAACCAATTTATCTGGCGATTGAAAACTAATATTTAGACCAATGAAGTCTTTTACTAATGGTTGCTCTGCAACTAAATTGAAACTAGAGCTGGTTCTAGACACTATTATGTCTAAAAGTAGGTCCCTCTACTTAAATATGAAGCTACGCAGATTATCATTAAATGGTAGCTTCATTTAAGATAAGTCCGCACTTTGATACGAACCTATTGTAATTAAAGTAGGTACTTAGTCACAGAACACCAATCACAAACATTAAGACCACCTAAAGCCCGGACCCACCGCATCATTACCTATAACGAATCCTACGCACAAATCTGCGAATTGACCAACGTAATATAACACTATAACTCTTCATATATAAACAATACAAAAACTGTTATTGTTAACATAACACTATATACGGTACGGACCTTAAGTTTCTTCTCAGAAGCACTCCCCATATCAAAACATCACTAACAAACTTACAAATGCAGTCACACAAATAGGTTCAGTTCAATTTTACATTTTAATCCAAAGGTCTAAAGCCTATATCTGCTTTAACGAACGCAAAATTATATTAGTAATAATTTGTAGTAATTTAAAGTTTGAATTTGAAATTGGAACTGCTGGCCAGTTATAAGCGTGTTCGAGGATTTTATTTTAAACGGTTAAGGTTCTAAATCCAAAGGCAGGTCGGTCGTCAACTGCATTGCTAGTGATGTGCGATAGTGTCTAATAGGCCGTTCTTTAGTCGAATAGAGACTGTTTATTTAACGGGTGTTGATTACAACATTATTCAAAATTCGTTGGTTTGAACATTCTTTGCGAATGTGACGTTTCATAATTCACAAATTCTACATGTGAATAATCAATGTGCGAAAGTTTATTCCAAAATCAGTGTTTATTCGAAAAAGTTATATTGTTTATTCGAAAGCACACTGATTCTTCATTCATCCATTCAGCAACGAACGTATAACGTTACGTGCTAAGTACGACAGACACGCATTTCTCTTCCTTCGCACCACACACCTATTTAAAACTCTGCTATACAAAGAAACGACCCACAATAACCGAAGAGCCTACTTAAAAACCACAGTGACAATTTGCTGTCTGCCAGCGAAGTCAATAATTTAATATTAATTATAAGCGGAAAGTTACCTATTTATTATGTAGTTTCAGCGTCGATTAGTCCGAAGTGGATACGTAGAGGCACGCTTTGAGGCACGGTACAGCGCGAGACATGTTTTTAATATTAAAATGTTAGTTTTCCACCTCATCCAGCGCCATTTTCCTGTCATTGAAGGACAAAGTGACAGACTGGACACTTCGAAATGCGTTTGCGCCAACTGTGCATTGAATTATTAATGCTATTTTATTATGTCTATATTATATGGCAGGCGTTTTGTGTCCATATTCTGCCTACTTACCTAAATATAAATGTGGAATACAATGGACGTGGATGTTGGTTTAAGTAGTTCAATGGTTCCGTGGAGTTATTTTTATGAAGGAAGTCTGGCTTTCTAGTTTCTACACACGATCTGTAGATTGTGTTTTGTTTCTGTTGTCGAATAATCTTTGAGTGGGAGTTCAAAATCCTACAGGTCGCCTCGTTGGTTGGTTGGAAGCGCTACTGCTGAGCATGCGATCATGGCTTCGATTCCCAGGTCGGGCAGTGTTATTGGGTTTTTCCATCAGGAATTTATCAGTAGCAGCCCGGAGTCTGGATTTGTGCCGGGTTAATGGCAAACATAACTGGTGAAATACGGGTGTAGGTACTATAGGTACACCTCTGCTTATCCTTTCAGAGATTACAGGTGTTGTTATGTAAAGGTATATCTCTACCATGTGGTGACTAGGTCTTTCCCTTTTATGTCTTCGCAAGTTAAACAGTTTTATTGGTAATCTCAGTGTGTCAGTGTGCATCTACCAAAGGCTAGTACTGTATCCACGTCATTGTTTACTTAAGGCGCAGTCACCGCACTTCAATAGTTTCTTTGTACATAAATATTTGGTTAATATTTCAATTATTTTATTTACATTTTTATTCTTCGAATCAGTACTTGTACTGAGCTCGGATGTCGGTAAAAACAGTTGAGTTGTTCTTTTAATGAAAAGAATAATAACGTTACACTTTGATTTCAGCAAAATAAAACTAGGTAAGGAAAACGTTATCTGGAAACAGTTCTTAGCAATAGGCCTTTGTAGTAGAATAAAGGTAGGGTTGCCAACTTTTTTACAAGAAATAAAGTATATTATGGACAGAGAGGGAAACTAAATAGTATTTCTGAAAAATAAACAGTATTTTATGTACTATTTTAATGTAATGAAATTAAGGCTGGCTAAAACACCACGCATGCACCATGCAGCAGATAGAGCTAATTTGTAGCTCTGGCTAACAGTGAAAAATTTTCGTATACACTATTTTTGTAGTAGACAGTATATTTTTTTTTTTTTTTTTTTCCATATACAATCTTTATTTACATAACCAAATTACAAGATGATTATTAACATTAACTAAATTAAATTAAAACTAAGTTAAGCTTAAAAAAGGCCCTCGGGGCATTGTACCGAGGATGCTGGCGGCATTTCCTCGCTGAATTGCAATGCTGATGCGTTGCGCGAGAAAGCCGCCAGCTTTTCGGTCACCAGTTACATCAACTAGACGTTTCGCGATTTCCGCAAATAACTTATGCGCACTGGGACCCCACGGACCGAGGGTCTCGACGCCAAAGGGCACAAAGTTGTACTCTCTGCCAAGGCCTACATATTTAATAACTTTCAGATTTTCGGCATTTTCACGACAGTATATTAGAGTGAAAAACAGTATAATACAGTTTTTAACAGTATGGCAAAGACCTATTCTGATATAAGCGATACCGCTGTCGCGCTCGGTGGCCATACTGGTCCAAACTCACTAACCAGAAGGCGGACACCAGCATCCTAATTCCGTAGCACAGTTTGAATCACTTTGAAGTCTGAATGATTTTGAAGTAATCCAACGCTTCATCATCTGCCTAGCCTTTTCCCAACTATGTTAGGGTCGGCTTCCAGTCTAACCGGAAGCAGCTGAATACCAGTATTTTACATGGACCGACTGCCTATCTTACCTCCACAACAGTTATAATGGGTAATTCGACACCCCTTGTTAAGACTGGTAATCAGACTTTCATGCTTCTGACGACCCGTAACGACTGTCAAAGATTCACAAATGACAGCTGGGATCAACGGCTTAATGTGCTTTCCGAGGCACGGAGGAGTCTCGGTATGTAAAGATGGTCTCCCATCCACGGACCAACCGCGGCAAGCGCAGCTGAACCTGATCGATCGACCCGTGCGGCTGTTATAACTTAGCCACAAGTAATCCGAGTGCTCACGGCCTTTTTAAGGAAATCTCCAGACGGCTGGTTGACACTTCCCGTGACCCAAGCTTATACCTTGGCCAGAGGTTAAGCATTGCCATACAACGTGGCAATGCCGCCAGTCTCTTGGGTACATTACCAGTCGACAGCGAAGTGGATGAATTTTTCGACGCCCTATTTTAGTTTGTCTATAGTTTTAGTTATTTTTATTAATTATTTAGATATATTTGTTTTTTTATGCACTAATGAATGGTAGCTACTCGAATAATCTTGTCGATTTTAATTTTTACACTAGGATTTATTTAAATATCATGCACACATTAAAAAAAAAAGTAATCCAATGCTTCATATGTTCGAAAAAATGTGTGTGTTCAACAACGTTCTTCCATAACGCAATGAATGATGTTGAACTGTCAGAATGAAACGCATCACTACTGTTAGTGTATTACTCAATTGCTCTGCAGAGGGCTTAGACAAGTGACAGTCGCTTTTAAAGTGTTTCTTATTCTAGAACGATTTTCAACAGGATTGACATACATCGCTTTTCGGTAGCTTCTGTCAGTCCCATACATTAACGCGCTGACAAGACCCAATTGACCAAAATAGGCTTATCTTAAGAAAAAAAATTGCCAAATCTGTATAGTTTGTGGTAGCGGAAAAAATATACTATGTTAATTTTGATCATATTTCCCAGAACTTGGTTGTTACCAGAACACCGTTTTGAAAAAAAAATTCGGTATTACAAACTAACGTTAAACTAACCTCTTACCTTGAGTTCTAATCCACAAAATCTGTATTAAATATCAACATACGTTACGTATTTAATTAATAACAAGAACTTATTAATTTTAATGCAGAACTTGTTTGTTTTTTATTTTCGATTACTCAACTAAATTTTGAGTAAATAGATAATTGCTTCATATTTTGCAATAAATTACAAGCGTTGTGTCATCGCGTTTCTCTTTCTTTTCTATGCAATCTGACAGTGACCGCGGTTTAGGTGTTGTCAGCGTCTTAAGGAGGCCCCTAAATAACCATGAGACGTCTCTGAATGTGACAGTAACACCTATAAGGTGTTACCTAACTACATTATGAGTTTTGTACAAATGTACACAAGATAACCTATTCTACCTCTACAATAATATTAATAAACCGTTATCGTTGATAGAATGTAACTTTGTCTAGGCCTTCTGTATCGCTACCGAGCGCGATTGCGATATTGCTTATATCTGAATAGGCCTTTATTCGATCTTTCAGCTGAAAGACGTCTACTGTTGGACAAAATAACATGCCCAGCTAATTTAAATCAGGAGCAGTGGTAGCCTAGTGGTAACGACTTACGAGTAGGTCGTGCTTTACTTTGTGTAAATATTTTCATCAGCACGGCTTTCAAAACGGTGAAGGAAAACACCGTGAGGAAACTGGAATGTCTTTGAACCGAAAATTCGAAGACATGTGACATCTACCAACCCGCACTGGGCCCGCGAGGTAGATTATAGCCCACTCCCTCTCGAAGAGAGGAGGCCTGTGTCCCAGCAGTGGGAACATTATAGGTTGATTATGCAATTTTAATCCCCAAAACAATTTTATCAAAAGAAAGCCCACTTTATACCTACATAACAAACTTTTCTAATCACAACAAACATCTTTGACAATGCTGTAAGCCTCGACTCACGCGCAGACACGTCAACCGGCTTATTGCACAACCGCTGATCGTTGCCAACCTCACACGATGGTAGTAATCTGCTTATTTTTATAATTGAGTAATCAATCTACAGTTTTAAGACTTTTAAGTGATCATGGTTATTTATTAGAGAGGAGCTCGTGGCTAAGTAATAACAGCCGCACGGGTCGGTCCATCAAGTTACGCTACGCTTGCCGGGGTTGGTCCGTGGATGGGTGACCATCTTTACATACCGAAACTACTCCGTGCCTCGGAAAGCACGTTAAACCGTTGGTCCCGGCTATCATTCCTGAACAATCGTTAGGGATCGTCAGAAGCCCAAAAAGTTTGACAACCAGTGTTATCAAAGGGTTATCGTATTACCCCGGGTTTTGGGGTCAGATAGGCATCCGGTTAGACTGGAAGCTGACCCCAACATAGTTGGGAAAAGGCTTCTTTTTATAAAAAATTGAGAAAGTATCGTTTTTTAGCCCAATAAGAAATTTTATTTTATTTTCAACTTTCGTCTTATCTTGTGATTAAATTTTAATATCGACTTGTACATAAACAAAATGCAAACAAGAATAGCATAAGGTACCGAAGCATACCAACACAATGATTAAAAAAACATCGTCCCGTCGCCGTCGTCGTCGTCGACAGCCTCCTAAAAGCCTACGTCACATGCAAAGTTCTAGACAGTAACTAATTATGTACTTAATAAAGAAAACCGCACACGAGCCTTAATCTAAGGCCCCAAGCCAATCTACACCTAACGAATATTAAATAAAGATTGTAATTACTAATTGGCTATACGAAGCTAAAAAATGAGCAACAAATTAAATCGCTTTGTCTTTATTCTAGGTCAGTGCTAACGGTGATAGTATTCATGTAAAGTCTAATTGTGTTTTGTATTGTAGGTCTAAAACATTAATTTAAAGTTTGAATGGCTTTCATAATGTTTCGGGCCTAAAGTGTACGTATTAGAAATTGAACTATCTAATTGTAAACGTGTAGAGAATGGAACGTTTTCGTAATTCGAATTTGGAACTGTTATAAAACAATTCGGTACTTTAATTATTCGACATTGTTTATTCTTAGTCGATTAAAGATGTTATTCGAGATTATGCAATTTATTTTCGGAACAGAATTTTTGAATTCGTGTATTTAAACAGATTTTTCTTTAATCCTCTTTCTTTTTGTAGAGCTAGACGTACCTACCCGTATTTATTATTGAATAACTTTTTATTGAAGCTTAAAATTGACCGCAATAAGCGACACGGACAGATCAAACGCCAAACTGACAAACACCCATCAGGGCATTACGTCTCGCCACAATTTAAACAACGGATGAAGAAATTCCAAGCAAGTTTTAAGATTACAATTTCGAGTGGCTAGATAATTCACTATTTAGCATACAAAGGAGAATTACCGTCGAGTTGTGCGTCCGTATGTCACAGTTTATATATAAGAGGCCACGCCTTGTAACTATCATATGTAGCCTAATTAGGCACGAGTTGCGTTGGGCAACTATTAGATTTTATTATGAAATTACGTGCAGTATCATTTTACAAAAGTGTTTGGCTTAACGGTACTTGTTTCCTGTGGCCTGTGGTTATCTGGATTCTCTGTTACTAGCTATGAATAGTGTATTAGACCGATAACGGTACAGTGACGTAACACATAGACATTGCTGACTTAACTAAACAATAGAAAAAGGAAGACCTAGACTTGTGATCAATAAATATAGCTGTTTTTAGAAATTAAGTAGATTTTTATGACCGAATAATCACGATTTCCAAGTAAACATACAGGCTTCCGCACACTGGGGCGATATCGCGGGCGCGACAAGCAGCAATACGCCTGTCGCTACCCGCGGTATCGCCCCATTCTGTAGAAGCCTTAAATTTATCGACGTAACCATTAAAACAAATATTAATCAAACATTAAACCCATAAAAGTACATAAAGGAAACGTGACACAATTACAATTTCAAAAAAAGATATTCTGTCAACTGTCAACGCGTCCACAGGCAATAAAATGGATACAGTACATAAATATATAGTTAATAAGCGATCACCAGGAAGGCGCAATACTCCGAACTAGTGTCATTAAATTCCTCACACTTTCTTATTTAAATTCATAAATATCCGGTGTAAGTGTATTGTTATTGCTACACACGTCACGTCCGACCGATTGCGCACAAACACACACATACCCACAGACACACATTTTATATATACGCACTTAATAAATGTAAGAGCAGTTATTATAAACGTACACCTATACCTAACTTCATAGCAATTGGAATACTTTCATTAGGATAAGTTTTTAACGATCAATTTCAAATTTCGAATTTAGAACTAAACTTAAAGATTGAAAGTTTCCTGTTATTGATCTATTTTGGAAGAAAAGGAAAAACGAAGCTTCAATCGAATCGAAGCCTCAAAGAAATCAAGTGATCTTATCTTTGCACAAAAATTCGCAATTGCACCAAATAACGAAACCTATCCATCAAATAACTGTTTTTTCCAGTAATTGACAATTTTATTACATATAAATAACTTGTTTTATAAAAATCGCAACTGGGTCGTTGTGTAACCGCTAACTATCTACATGCAACATTTTGTAATTCTGTTCTAAAAAAAAACTGCAAAGATCTATTCAATATTTTGCAAAATGGTTACAACCACACATTTACCCAGTGAACTTGGAGCTCTGTATCCTATAAATTAAGTGTCACAAGGGCTCAAATAAAACTGGCCAGTACGCAATGTATAGTACAATGAATTCCATTTGCTACACAATAGAGCACACACGATTCCAAATTCAAATTTTAACTTTATAAAAAAAGAACAGTTCGCTAGTGCTGTAGCCGCGAAGTATTATTCGAATAGACAGGCGCAAACAAAAGGAAAAATAAGTACAGTTTTCTGTGTAGTATGAAGTTTAGTATCATACGTAGTTGCTGGAATTAACAAGTTTTTTATGCGTTTAGAAAACAGTATCTTACCTTGTTCCTCCTTAGATGAATAACGACGTTAATTAACTAATAACTTCCTGTTTTTTGCTTTGGGAAAATCGCATAAATTACTCCCCTGCATAACAATCATTAAGCTCGAATAGACAATAAACATCAAACGGAACAGATTTTTTCGATGAAATCACGTCACGTCACTGGCATAAGTTCGGACGCGCGAAATTCAAACATTGTTCGTATTATTCGAATTTCGTATTCTTAATTCGAATTCAATTATTATTTTCAATTACCATAGTGCCCGCGGCTCGAGCACCGTGTGCTATTGTCCTACAATCCTACATTATTTTTCATTTTAAGCGTTGGTTGAATAGTTAAATTTTTACGTAGGCTTCAAACATTACAATCATTATGTAGACGAAGCTTTTTAAGTTGAGGTAAGAATGAAGAAACAAGCGATCGTGACTATTTTTTTAGAAAACAATGACCCTATTTGCGATCAATCATTGCAACGACAGTATCTGCTGACTTTTAAAATGGCTTTAATTAATTTTGTCTTGTCGTAACAACTATGTCACTACATAATTTATGGTGTAGTTGATAAAAAACAATATCTTATATTTTTATTCTAATCTAGTTAATTATCACCTGGAGGCTTGCGTGACGTCACCGTTCCAGTTTCGACAAGAGCGTACATTTTTCAAACAAACAGACAGTTTCGGATCAACTCAAGATTAATGATCTCACTAACAGACCGAGTCAGATTTCGCAACACAAAAATTACCGGTACAAACCACTTTAGCAATAAACAATCCGACCACTCGATTAGGAAAAAAGTCGATTCTCGAGTTCAAAAGTACGATTACATCACTATTCTGTTGAATTATCGTGTGATATCAAGAAATCAATTTTAGAAAAATAATTCATTTGCAAAGTTGTCAGTCATTGTATTGTTGTTTATTACATTATTTAGTAAAGTTACAAAATCATCATTTAAATCAAAATAACTAAGATTCTTCTCTTCGCTTTTCAAACAGTTTCAATCACTGGCTTGTTAATTCTAAGAAATATTAATGCTGTACAGTTTGAAGAAATTCAAAAAAGGAATAACAGACGCCGTTGGTAAACAGAGCTGTTATTATAACAGGGGGGAAAAAATCTACCGAGTTCGTCGACTCCTATGTTCCCAGCCACTCGAACATTTTATAGAGAAAACACTTCAAAACTTATATTACTATTTCCATACTTTAATTACGTACTTACACGCCCACATGGATGCCGTCGCACACACACGCACGCCGGGTAATTATTATAAGATAAACATATGGCCTTCTTAACGCACCAACTCAAATACTTATAGGAATATTAGGTTACTTTCCTGTGCGTAAAAAGTTCGGCTGTAAAAAAGTTGTTGAAAAAATATTTATGGGTGGTTATTTATTTCAAATTAATTAATTATCGTTTGCATGTTAGAAATGTTGTCTAATTAGAAAAATGTTGTATGATATTGGTTTTAATCTCTACGTGTTTAATTTCACTTTTTAAAACTTGACTGCATAATTTAAAAAAATATCTGTTCGGACTGTGATGGAGCGTATCTGACGTAATACAAACGAGGTACAGATAGATATTACAAATTTATCATTATTTGTACAGACAATAAAACAATAAAATATTAGAAAAAATCGTTATAAAAGTAATTGCTCATTGTTGTATCTATGGAATTGTTACTGGCACGCGTCACGTCGCAGCAGGAAAAAGAACCCGTTCCACATTCAAATTGGAATAGAATTTGAATAGGTACGCGATTGTCATTGGTTGACAATCAATCATTATGGTTTTTGAAATTCGAATTCCTCGACATACGTGAGGTTCGATTTGATCAGTGAGTGGATAGTTGCCGCCGGGGCTAGTCTCCCATCTGATAATACATTGTTAGTTTTTGTTACGAATCCTGTTCTCGACGATTTCTATTTGAGTACAGACGTAATGTTTATTGTGATTAGATGTATGATTATGGCGGAATTACGCGAACGTATGGAGCAACCGATTGTTTCTGGAGAATCAACTTTTAAGATTTTTTATTCGAAAACTGGCTTCGTAGAACTTTAATAGGCATCTGTATAATATCAAGAAAACTCCATTCGCTACTAAACGATGCTTTATATGTAATTTAAGAGGCTGGGTTGCTTGATATCAATCATACGAGCCCAACGGAAGTAGACAGTCAAATGTATCGAGTGATTAGACTTTTTTGGTTAATGAAGTCAAAAACGGGTTCGGTTCAAACTACTCTAATTAAATACATCAGGTTTAAAGTAAAACTAATATATAACTTCGCAAAAACGAGATAAAACGGTATTTTTATGGACTGGTAGAATCCCATTCATTGGCCATGGGTACGTACTAGTTATGGTCTAAAAACTTTAAACGCTACACGTCTGTATTGCCCGAAGTGTTCCTCATATCCTACCTGTTGTTATATTACAGGCCTAAATACTATATTTCTAAAGAAAAAATATAGTAGGCGAGCCTAATAAGTATCTGTATTTTTACTAGCTGCGCCCAGGGGTTTCACCCACGTAAGTCTCGATCCCGTGGGAATATCGGGATGAAATATATTTTACGACCTATTCTCATACCTACCATTTGGTAGGTATTACCAAAACAAACAACAGCACGACCAATTTTTATGATTTTTTTTATACATAAAAAAATTCATAAAAATCGGTCGAGCTGTTTCGGAGGAGTGCGACCACAAACACCGTAACACAAGATTTTTATATATTAGAAAGATTTCAATACAAAATGTCGAGATGGTCGCAATAGGGTCACAATATAATATTATAATTAATTTCATAAAAGCTGAATGAATGCTATTTTGTAACCTTAATTTAGTGTAAAAATAATTATGAGACATAAAAAAAAAACACAACCCTGTTAATAAAGGTAGCAAAAATCATTTAAAGAATAAAAATGTTCTTGAAACATGCTTACCATATTATTATTTTTTTTGCCATCAACTATATTTGTACAGGCAATGACTTTAAAACTACTATATTTGATTTTTTTTTAAAGTTGGCAACCCTTTAAAATAACCGTGTATAACAACTTTTCGCCAGTTATATTCAAGTCCCATCTAGGTGCTAACTTAATAGAGAACGAGCCTATTGCCATCAACTGGGAACAAAAGACTGCTGCTCAAATATTGAAAATCAAACGACGATCTCATAACCTGAGTCTCGAACCCATGCTCAGCTCTCATGCTTCTAATCACTAGACTAGACCATTGTTAGACGACTATTCAGATAAAAATAGCTCTAGAAAGAAGGTAGGTATATAAAAAAGAAGCCACCTTTATCAAGTACTCTTTACAGTTATCTTCATCAAAGTATATTTATTTCTGTCCTCAAACCGAACCTCAAACACTTACAAGATGGCGCACGGCGGGAAAAAATCTACATCTACCCGCGTATTGACACAAAGATTTTGTCATTTCAATATTGTTGAGGAACTTAAGAGCTGTACTTGTGTTCGAGAAAGTGTTTTCTTTGTTTTCCATTTTTGAGAAATTTCTGTCATATTTTTAGTAAGATTTAAAATAGCTTTAGCATAAAGCAACAATTTGAAGACATGTTGTGGATGGGAAACATTATGGGCTGATTATGCTACTGCCTTATAACTGGTAATAAATTAAGATTTTTTTTTTCAATTACCTATTTAACTAGGGTTTGATTATATGTCTATTCAATTCCATGTGATAGACGAGGTTATTCTCTAATATCAGGACCAATGGTCGAAAGTTCGGATGGCTACTGAAAATTTCGTAATAGAATAAACCCTTGTAATACTTTGTCCGAAACTTGGAATCCAGTTGAAGCAACTGCTGCTGATAGGTGTAGTGTGCTCCCGCAGACAGGCGCTACGCGACACTAGTAGTGCAATTACTATGGAAACTTCATGGAAATTGTTTTAAGAAATCGCGTCGCACCTGTCTGTGGGAGCCTTTATATCAAATTACACTATCACCAACTGGATTATTCAAAAATATACACCATTATAGCTCGTCAATTTAAACTAACAAGTTAAATTTTAAAGCAAAAAATTACCGAAATCCGCCATTTTGAATATCAACCATTAAAAAAAATCAATTACTAAAACACACCTCCACATCATTGTGCGTCAAACGTTAAGCTGTAAATAATTGGGACTAAAAAACCTGTGGAGCTATCTATAAGATGTTAATAACTGTTTTCCATCAAACATCGTTTCTAATCGAATTCTGACAGATTTTATTTGGAGCAGCTTCAAGTACCGTAGTAGCCGTGGGGTATCAACAAATTGTACGTATGACCTGCATGAGATGTTACATGATTATTTAGTGGTAGAAATGACAGTTTTTATAAAAGAAAAAGAAATTATATGGCTTGTTTCAACACTTTCGGAAGGTAACTTATCTGGCAAAATTGATCCAAATGTTGTAACGTATCTGTATTATCTGCTAAATATGGTCCATCTGGATGATGTGCAGGTCTTTTTTGCCATTAAAGTGGTAAATAAAGCATGGAGGTTTTAGTTCTAGAATACCTTCTTCATCATCATATAGAAAACTTAAATAGTCTCAACTACAAAAGACGCAGACGCTTCTGGTGTCTGTTCTAAGATTCCTCTACCATATTAGGTAAGTACATAAAATAATCAACCTAAAATGTTCCCACTACTGGGACACAGGTCTCCTCTTGGTGAGAGGGAGTGGGCCATAATCCACCACGCGGGCCCAGTGCGGGTTGGTAGATGTCACATGTCTTCGAATTTTTGGTTCTAGGACATGCCGATTTCCTCACGATGTTTTCCTTCACCGTTTTGAGAGCAGTGGTGATGAAATTATTTACACATAGTAAAGCGCCTGTCTGGGGTAGGTACATGGCCTGTAGAAATGTTATCCTATGTATCCTGTACATGATCTGACCAAGATTATTTCTGGACTTTAAAAGAGGCTGTGACCTCTGAGTTTGTTTCGGCATTTCTTCTCAGAGTAGTCAGATAGGAAACGCCGACCTCATCTAGTTTTAAAAAATATGATTGACATGTAAAAGTGTTAGTACAAACCTACTTACAGAAATAAAATCATTTATCATTTGTGCTACATTATTGTTGGGTATTCTATCTCGTTGAACCTATCTGTATTGGAGACAAACAGCGGCGTAATTGCATAAAACACTTACAGTAGCAATGGCTTTCATTTTGACAGTTCAACAACATTCATCAATTCAACAAGTTCAGAGAATCCTTATTTGAGGCTTGATTTTAATACATTTCTGTTATTGGTTTCTGTAATTGGCGTGTGCTAGTTGACATACGGCATATAATTAAATTTCTGAACTCAAACGATGACGGAAAACATCGTAAGGAAACCGGCATGTCCTAGAACCAAAAATTCGAAGACATGTGACATCTACCAACCCGCACCGGCCCTGCGTGGTGAATTACGGCCTACTCTCTCTCACAGAGAGAAGGCTTGTGTCCGCAAACAGCAGGGTCTGGGTCAGCAGTGGGAACATTGTAGGCTGATTATGTATATAATTAAATTTAATGTTTTGTGTTTCGTAATGTTCATTACTTTGTATAATATTATAAAGAATCAAGTTTTTTTAAGTCAGTAGACAGCTGCTGGGGAGATTGTTACACCACTTCTTCTCCCCAGCTAAAGCACGATGAAAGATGACGTTGAAAACGTGCTGATTCTCAACCTAGTTTGAATAAATTTTATTTTGATTTTATTTAACACCCAAATCAAGCATGTGTTTAACGAACTTTAAAAACCTCAAAAAAGATCAAACCAGAAACTAAATATCGCAAAAAAGTATTAGTTCATGGTCAGTAAAACTAAAATGTTACCGCTTCTGTATGTAATTAAAAATTATTAATTTAACCAAACTAGTCTGGCAACAGTTGCAAGTATTATGTTATAAAACTTACGATAATTATACGTTTATTTGCATAAAAGTGCTTAAAACTTAAAGTTCATATAAATAACAGGAACTTTTGTTTTTGATCATTAGGATTTTAATATGTAACAGCTTCGTTAGTGATCGGTTTTATCTTCAAAGTATGACATAAGTGCGCTTGATTTCTGACGATGGATTAGGCTACCGTCAAGATAGCAATATCCTGTGGATGAAGAGCTGCAGTTCGGGACTATAGTTTGAGGAAATCCCGGAAACTATTTTTGTGGTGCTTATAGATTCTGCTTAGCGTCAAAGTCATAGTCATCATCATAGACAGCCTTCATATTCAGCCTCTAATGTTCCCACTGCTGGGACACAGGCCTCCTCTCTGTGAGAGGGAGTGGGCTGTAATGCACCACGCGGGCCTAGTGCGGGTTGGTGGTTGACTGCCTTATTGCCGCTGGTTTAATGGTAATTAAAACGCGAGAGCAGTGGTGGCACAGTGGTAACTGCCCCGACTTATGAATTGTAGATTGTGTTTGTCCCCAGCAGGCGCTTTACTTTGTGTAAATAATTTCATCACCACTGCTCTCAAAACAGTGAAGGATAACATCGAGAGGGAGCCGGCATATTATTCTAGAACCAAAAATTGGAAGACATGTGACGCCTACCAACCCGCACTGGATTCGCGTGATGATTACATCCCACTCCCTCTCACAGAGAGGTGGGGTCATTATTAGGTTGATTACGAGCGATTATATTGGTAATACTAGAGAAATATAAAAAAAAAATATTTTGCATTTATAAAAGTATTTCAAATAAAATACTTAATGCTTTTTTCGAAAACGTATTTGGATACAAAATATAAATAGGTATTATTAATTTTGTATTTGCAATTTAAATGGAACTATGTCAAATCTGACATTAATTAACATAGTAGAAACAACCTATTTAATTTGATTTAAAACTAACATGGAACAGTGGCCTAGCATACTTTCTCTCACAGAACACCAGACATATATGCAATAATAAAATTAATGCAAACACATCACATTCAGGGTTGGCAGTCAGAAAATCATTTTTAGAGTACAACAGACTGGGGATTCGGCCCTGGCAACCTACAGCTTTGGATGGCAGTTGCGCAAACAGATAGTGCTGTATCGGTTTGTGATGTATTTGTCGGGTAGACATAATCGGCAGAAAAGGCAATGAAGCTCTGGGCAGTTGATACGTACGATACGACCTGTAAGGTCCTGTAAGGCTACCGTGAGCTGATCAAGGCTTCTTCGGGCTTCAACGAGTTAAAGCCCAACTTCCCTCAAAGATAATATTGGTAGGGTAAATGTAGGTAAAGAACAGGTATAACCTTTGGAAGAGGCATCTTAGGCAAGTTTTATGTACCTTTTCTAGCATTCCAGTCGGGTATACTCGTAGCATAACCTTATAACACAGGCCTCCACTCTGTGAGAGGGAGTGGGGCGTAATCCACCACGCGGGCCCAGTGCGGGTTGGTAGATGTCACATGTCTTCGAACTTTTGGTTCTAGGACATGCTAGCGGCACCTCACGATGTTTTCCTTCACCGTTTTGAGAGCAAGTTTTGATTGCAAGAGGTAAATCATAGCAATAATAATATGTGTTATATTATTATTGCTATGATTTACCTCTTGCAATCAAAACTTGCTCTTTAACTTTAAACAATAACGAATTAGGGCCATAGTGTCACAATGCAAATAAGTCTAAAATCTATGGTCTATGTTCTATCGACTAAAAGATATTTAGTCCCAGATAAAGCTAATTATTACCCAGTTAGACCGTGTTTGGGCAAAAATCTGTCTCTAGGTAGTGCGAGATTGTGAAATGATTATATTTGAGTTACAGAATTTGCTGTTTAATTGTTCGATTTTGAACCAATCAAATGTTTTGCCTAAGGGGATATAATGAGCACGTTTGTGTGAGATATTTTATGGGAATAGGAATTAAACTGCTTCCACGATGTTATAGTGGATGAGAAATATTGAGAATAAATAGCTGATTTATTATCAATTTGTCAAAAGTGACTGCAACAACAATGCATACAAAATATTGTACCTAAAACATTTTAAGAAAGTAACTATGGAGTTTCATGACCATTCTTCTCGATACGAAACTACCTTTTGGAAGGAGCATCTAGAATTAATTATATTTTCTAATATAAATTTTGACGTTACACAGTGCCTTTATGTGCCCACTAGGTTGGGCCTTTGACTTCTTCGCGTGAAAAAACCCACCGCATCGCATTGCATCGCCCGCCCGCGCTAGTACGTCATTTTCACTTAGCATTCTTTCTGACTTTAGAGGGGCTTGTGGCTAAGTAATAACAGCCGCACGGGTCGATCGATCAGGTTAAGCTACGCTTGCCGCGGTTGGTCCGTGGATGGGTGACCATCTTTAAATACCAAGACCCCTCCGTGCCTCGGAAAGCACATTAAGCCGTTGGTCCCGGCTGTCATTTGTAGATCTTTGACAGTCGTTACGGGTCGTCAGAAGCTCGGTAGTCTGACAACCAGTCTTACCAAGGGGTATCGTGTTACCCAGTAACTGGGTTGTGGAGGTCAGATAGGCAGTCGCTCCATGTATAATACTGGTATTCAGCTGTATCCGGTAAGACTGGTAGCCGACCCCAACATAGTTGGGAAAAGGCTAGGCAGATGATGATTCTTTCTGACTTTATTTCTTTTTGTTCAGCTCCTAAGGGTCGCGACGTCGTATCATAACGTAATAACTTATAACCATCATTAACAATTGGGCTACCAAATACAAAAATATGGTGGTTCCAGACATTACCGTTCAAACAAAAAGAAGGAAGAATGATCAACAACATTAGTTATGCTGATGACATGGTAATGCTCAGCCCATCAATTTGTGGACTTTGGAAGTTGTTGGCCATGTGTGAGAGGTATGCGGAGGCTCATGGCTTGAGGTATAATGCTACTAAATGTGAGGTAGTGGTTTTTAAAGTACATAATGGGTCAGGACCAAATTTTTGACGTATTGCACAACGGAAATCACAACGGAAATGTATCACACTGGAAAATAAATGCAGCGCAATATAATTATTACATAATCAGCCTATAATGTTCCCACTGCTGGGACACAGGCCTCCTCTCTGTGAGAGGGAGTGGGCCGTAATCCACCACGCGGGCCCAGCGCGGGTTGGTAGATGTCACATGTCTTCGAATTTTTTGGTTCTAGGACATGCCGGTTTCCTCACGATGTTTTCCTTCACCGTTTTGAGAGCAGTTGTGATGAAATAATTTACACAAAGTAAAGCGCCAGTCAGGGTTCGAACCTACGACCTACAACACGTAAGTCGCTGTCGTTACCACTAGGCCACCACAGCTCTAATATAATATAATTATTAGGGTGTGTGAATATTTTAGGCAGGTGTAATCAAATTAATTACACTTGCCTAAAATATTCCGACGCTTTACACACACCCTAATAATTATATTGCGCTGCATTTATTTTCCAGTGTGATACATTTCCGTTGTGATTTCCGTTGTGCAATACGTCAAAAAATTGGTCCTGACCCAATAATACACCCACGAATTTATAATTACAAGGAACAACATTAAAAGTCATCACTCAATTTAAATACCTCGGTCATGTGGTCACGGGTTCTCTCACAGATGACCAGGATATAGATAGGGAGCCCAGGGCGTTGGCAGCCCGATGCAATATGCTTGCCCGCAGGCTTGCGTGGTGCTCTGACGAGAAAAACTGACGCTCTTCAGAGCCAACTGCCAGTCGTTTTACTCGTGCAGCTTGAGGATTAGGTATACGCAGAAGGCTTACAACGCACTACGCGTGCAGTATAACAATGAGCTGAGGATATTGTTGGGGCTGCCTCAGATTTGCAGCGTATCATGGCATGTTTGCGGAAGCGCGAATCGATGACTTTCATGGCATCATGCGCAAACGGTGTGCATCGATGTTGCGGCGATTCAGAGGTAGCCCTAACAGTATTTTAGCTACAATGGCGGACAAGGTTGATGGACCATTTATAAGGCTCTGGGCTTGCAGACGTGTGCGTGCACATGTTCGTGAGCCAATTAATGTGTAATTATTGTATTTTTAAGTTTATTGAGTTTACTAACATAGGCTAAGTTCATACTAACACTATATGGATCTATGTAGTCTGAAATAAAAAAAAATAATTTGAAAAAAAAACAAACTTCAGTTTTTTTTTATCAGTATATAGATTTGAAATAAATGATTTAACTTTGACCATATAAAAGTCCAAAACTGGTCCTGAAAAACATTATTATTATGAGTAATCTTTTCAGCAGCCTTGGTTATCGTTAAGAAATCATAGGTAGCCATGATCCCAAACTTAAAACAACTGATTGGTGACCACAGCATAAAAAAAAATGAACAGCTTTACAAAGATACATTTTCAAAAGCGAATTTCGACGAATTCACGACCTATTAATACGAGTAGGTCGAGAATTCGTAATGACTTTGACTGAGAAATAAATGAATTTTGGCATCTCAAAATCTATCAGCCGTAAATTACAATTACTCTAATGAAACTTTCAACTATTTACCCTAATTGCGTAACCATACAACACACGACGGGACCATTATTTTGTTCTTATCACGATCTTTATTTCTTACATCATATGGGTACATGTCACGTCAACGCATAAAAATCTTTTGATCTATGACCGCTACCTAAACGCATGTGATTGGTCGGACACCGCATGAAATTAATTACCTGATGCAATAATGTAGGCGAAAAGATACAGTAGCCAAGTGCAGAGTGGCGATTTTTTGTCGTGAGCGATATGGGCTAAGTGGTGCAATTTGTCGTCGGGCGAATTTGTGTCGCTAAAGATGAAATATTATGTTTTCATGTTTTAATTAAATTTGTATTATCCACTGTATAACATCATAAATAATACTCCATAATTTTAACTGATTTCAGTAAATTGATCTGTAGATCAGTTAGAAACTGGATTATAAACTTAATTAACTGCATAAACTAAACAAGCAAACCAATCGTTAACATTCAGTTACCAAAAAATCTACCATTCATCAATAACGATTTCTAAGGCCCCAATCTGTACTACTTTTAAGTTCATCACCAGACCAGACCAACGATTTGTCGCGTGGGTGTACTGGTCTCGTCATTCTGTTAACGTTACTCTGTGGTGTGTGTAGTAGCGTACAAACGTTATCGGAGTCGTGAATCGAACCTAGTATTATTTTGAGAAGTAATTATTAATGTAATGGCCACCGAATTTCAGGCCAACGCAAACCAACAATGGCTAATGAATAATAGAAAACTGGACTGTCCAAGTAGCTGATATCGAACTAAGATAAATGATGAATGCGTTTTCGGTGGAGCTTATTTTTTTAAGTAATTATCTTAGGAATTTGTTTTGCTTTCTTTGCTTAGTTGCCGTTGTAGTTAAGTAGCAGTTAAACTATTTGGTGGCTTGATTGACTTTTTTACTAAGTTAAAATTATAGTTCAGGTAAAAAGTTGTCTAGAACTTGCATACACGGTTATTCAAGCTTGATTAAGGCTCTTTATGAAAATAAGGATTTCTGATCCTAATTTTGGTCTTGAAAAATAACCACTTAGCCAAATAGCGTTGCCCTATACACCGTGAGAATATCACCGCCTCAGGACGAGTGAAAACATTTGCTGTGCGTAATATAACCATTGGTAAAAAAACGGAGTTGGATGATTTCGTTAAAGAATCCACAGGCCGGTCTCGTATACGAAACTCCGACGTAAATTTGACAAAAGAATTTTATGAACGTATAAATTCGCAATGCCGGGGAACGTCATTCGATCGGTGCACGTTAAGATGATTGCATATCGACGGATTTCGGCGATTCGGTTTCCGAAACGGAATGTTTATTTATCATTGTGCATTTCTGTCACTGCTAAAGCTATTTTTAAGTGGCTTTAGGAGAATCTAGATAGAATTTTATTCTCACATACGAAGCTGAATATAAAATTAGATGATATTAGTAGAGAAAGCAAATAGCTTAGTCGTTATCTTAGTATCTTTCCAGTAGGTACATTTATTTCACCCTTTTCTTACTAAAGTTTTCTTGTTCTCTTGCGAAAATCGTAACCGACTTTTCCGTTTCCGAATCCGTCACTGAATCAACCGCCTATCTGCAACCGCCCTAACTCCAGATTCGGCGAAACATCGTCTTTTTGCCGCCAGTTCTCAAGTCGTTCAATTACGTCCGAAATTAATGATTGAACACATTTTTAACGTATATGTATTCACATAAACCCACACATAGAGATGAGGAGCCTCTCACAATAGGATTACAACACCATAAATGGACAAGCACAACCAGTTATGATCGTTTATGATTCGCTTATATTTGCTGCTTAATATTTTTGTTGCTCTTTTGTTTCGAATAGACTGTGTTCGTGCATTTTAATTCAGTTTTAGTGATACATGAATTATTATTACCGTGCCTTTGTATTTGCTTTGTGTTATATTCCAATATGGCGGGGGAGTTAGTAGGGGTGCGAAAAGACAAAAAGAATTTTGGTGTACTGTATTTTTTTTTACAAAACCTATTTATTTCTCTCCTTCCTTAATATTGTTACAGATGTTTAATAGAGGTAATATTAATTGTTCTTGACACTACACAATACACATTTTAAGTTAATTAAAAGATATATGACCACTTAATTATTGCATTCAATTGGAATGGATGTTTTGTGACATACCTAATTGACGTTTTTTTTAATGGAAAATAAAATCATTTTTTGTAGAACAAGGTTTTATTGTTGTGTACTTTGATATAATTATCGAATGGGACCTGGTACGAAGTAACAAATAATAGATATCAGGTGGAGTCCAACCTTATATAGGCACACGTTATCTCGGATCAGAATCGAGTAACAAACAGACAAAAAACGCAAGATACAATATGAATTCTTAATCATAAAAATTGTTATTCATAATGATACAACAATCCATATCCGTAATGTTACCGAGGCAAGAAATTTTTTTTTTTTTTCAAAGTCATTTACGCTAAGAGACATATGAAACTTTGTAGTAGGTAATAAAACTGTTTTTACAGTTTTTACGCACTTCTATTGATCGGCCGACCCATTAAAATAATAAACGGAAGCTCATAGAAACATCTATTAAATAAATTTTAATAAACCATGTTAAATTAAAAAAAAATGTGTACATAATAAAATTCGTTGTCCGGACCAATATTTCAAATTAAGAACAATTCAAATCAAATCTTCGAATTCTCGTTAGAGCAGGACGCCCGTAGGGTTGATGACCCGTTGAAATGTCAGCACACGCCCGTCCCTCTCGCACGAGTAACTTACACATATCTTCGTCCCTCTCAAACGATGAGATGTTGATCTTGATACGTCACATTTTTAATAAACGAACTCCGTATGACATGGCGCACGGAAATTCGTTCCAATGATTAATATGGCCGCTCTATTCGTATAAGAAACTAATATAACTTTGTTTTTAAACGTTATTAGAAATATTGATAGTTCCATGTCATTGCTCGTGTTTGTGATCACCCGATAAACGTTTCGTAGATAGAAAGTATGACAGAACTAAATTGAATGCACGAGAGAATGAGCGCGTAGGCAGCAAACGCAAAAAACGTATGGAATCGACCATCTGTTTTACAAATCTATGCCTATATGTTAGGTTTTTTTTAAGGTAACGAATCGTAGATAAGTGTGCCTTCGCGTATCTACGTACGTCAATTTTCGCATGGTTGACTATTAATTAGAATATCTCTGTAGACGAGTCCGCCTCAATAACGTAATAATCTTGTCATGCCGGTGGCGTTTCTGACTTTTGCTCGAATTCTTATTTGAATTTTGACATTAATAAGTGCGGCGGTACGTGTAACAAAACAAATGAAAAACGAGCGCGGCGATCCAACACAAAAAACGTTAGAGATGTGAGTACTAGACATCACACCGCGTTTCATTACATCTCAAATAAAAAAGTTCATATTTGACGTTTAACAAATTGTTCCTTTTTCAAATCGACCAATGAGACCATTGTGTTCACTCCTAATGGCGTGTTCTATTTTCAAATCTCATTCTCTTTTCAAATCTCGCTCGCCTTTCAGATTCATTCGAATTTGGAATGCGTCGGTTGGATACATCCGTACGTTTTCCCACACGACTTTTTAGTTAAATGAGTTGATTAATTGGACGTTAGTCTTAGTTTGTGCGCTGATTGTTGCGTCTCGGTCTTGTCTCCATGTCGCAAGGTCCGCTCGTGTCGCTTGCAAGGTACAACATACGTACCTACGCCAACAAATAATTGCTGTGACCATCGTGGACATGACAGAGTGGGCCCGCTAACAAAAGTGAAACATCGATATATGATATATTGCCATCACATAAATTGGCAACGTGTCCGTGTCCGCGCGGGTGGGCATAGAGTATTAAACTTTTAATCTAAAATATGCATCAGTGAAATCCCCGAAACGGCCAAATGTCGCGTATCTAGCCGAGCGGGAGATATTGCCGAAATGCATAAACATCAAAGGGGTTTTTGTTAAAAAAAGATTTAAAATTGAAGGGCGCGTCCCCATATAGGCAAAATGGCGTCCGAGATTATAATAACGATTTTAAAAGTCCCCTCCGATTTTTATTTTTAGTTTTTTTGGGAAGGGTTGGTTAAGTGGACTTGGGGACCGACGGAAAATTTGACACTACAATGTTTCAAAAAATAGGGTGTAAGTTTTGCATGTTTGTGTCCGAATTTTGGGAATAGTTATCGAGGGAATAGACCATCGATCGATATTGCAAAGTGCGACAAAATTCGTCGCTGTTTTGAAATTTCAATAGGCCGAGATTATAACTCAGAGAGAGAGAGACCCTTGACAAGGCTATGGAAATAATTTTTTGATCCATTGTTGCACTGCAATGATTTTGGAAATACTAAAAAAAATAGAACTAAAATAGTTGATCTTCATTCAACTACTTTTCTGATTTTGAATCTGATGGAAAACACAAACGCGAGAAAAGAAAAATCTTGTAAGACTTGTGAAAATCTTTGGAAAAGCATCACTTTCATAAACCTCTAAACTACATCTAAGATAAAAAGTCAGAAACCGCGGACTTGCTCTAAAGCAAAACAGAGCAAACATTATGTCAAGAAAATTATAGAAATCAGAAATTCATCCATATAGAAAGAAGCAACCAGTCCATATTGTCTCCTCACGCCACCCAGCCTTGAACTACAACAGTATTAAAAAGACAATTAGATCCCATCTTAACCCCACAATACCAACGGTTCAATACCAAAGATATACAAAATGGTTTGATAAAAGTATTTAAATACAAAAACAAACACGTGTTTTGTGTTTTCTATTTCAAATGCAAATACAAAATAGTTATTTTTTATTGTATTTAAATACTAAATAGTTATTTTCAAGATACCTTTTTTAAATAAAATCCTTTTATTTCTTTATTGAAAAGTACCAATATTGTTTAAAAAGATCATGAGGCCTCATATACAAATTACAAAAGAGTTCTTGTACAGGTATATTATTATAATCCTATAATCCAGACTTTGATCAAATAAATGGTCAGTCATCTTCCTTCCATGAGGCCTCATGATCATGCCACAGAAGGAGAATAAAGGCTCTACAGCAGGCTTAGCATAACGCTTTTTATTTCTACTATATTGTAGAATAGAAATCGGTTGTCTACATTTCTCGGTAGAAAACTGTTAACTGCCTACACGGAAACGTCATTTTGTCTACTCTTTCGTCCAAAAAACGCTTCTGTACGGTTCTCGTGCTAAGCCTGCTAGTGCAAAACTTGGCAAGCACGTGTTAAATTTTAGGAACACTTTATTCATATTTGGGTATTTGTTTAGCGAATCCAAACTCGTATCATACATAATCAGCCTATAATGTTCCCACTGCTGGGACACAGGCCTCCTCTCTGTGAGAGGGAGTGGGCCGTAATCCACCACGCGGGCCCAGTGCGGGTTGGTAGATGTCACATGTCTTCGAAGTTTTGGTTCTAGGACATGTCGGTTTCCTCACGATGTTTTCCTTCACCGTTTTGAGAGCGGTGGTGATGAAATAATTTACACAAAGTAAAGTGCCTGTCAGAGTTCGAACTTAGTACCTAAAACTCGTAAGTCGCGGCCATTACCACTGGGCCACCACTGCTCTCACCTAAAACTCGTATCGTCTCTCTTAAAATCTTTCAAAAAATATGGTTCACAGACCACATACAAAGCTCGTAATATAATAGGTTGGGGAAAAAGTTTCTTCGCATTTTTTAAGAAAATTCAAAACATTTTTTAATATAGTTTATTTACATTTTACTAAAGTATGTAGGTACCATTTTGATCGATAACTTTTTGCCATCTTGGAGGTAGGGACATGATCCCATTGCTATAGAAATTTTGGGACTTGACTTGACTTGCTATAGAAATTTTGGGACTGATCAAAATACCGCGACAAGTGGTTTTGGCAGTCCTCTCGTGATGTTAACCTGACACTGCCTAAAGAATTCTGAAGAGACCGAAACAGGTGGAAATCTGAAGGTGCAAGGTCAGGACTATACGGCGGATGCATTAACACCTCCCAGCCAAACTCTCTTAATTTTGCTGAGTGGCTAAAGATGTGTGAGGTCTAGCGTTATCATGATGAAAAACCACACCCCTTCTGTTTATTAATTCCAGCCGCTTTCTCTCAACTTCTTGCTTTAATCTCATCAGTTGTTCGTAGTAGAGTTCAGAATCGATGGTCCTGCCTGGTGGTAACAGCTCATAATGAATAATGCCCTTCCAATCCCACCACACACACAGCATCACCTTGTTGCGAGTTAACCCGGGTTTCGCCACAGTCTGTGAAGCCTGACCGGCCTTTGACCACGACCTTTTTCGCACGTTCTTGTCGTACGTGATCCACTTTTCATCACCAGTTATCAGCTTCTTCAAAAATGGTTCGGTTTCATTACGTCGTAATAAAGAATCACAAATGAGTACACGGTTCATTAGGTTTCATTCAGTGAGCTCGTGAGGTACCCAAATATCGAGCTTTTTGTGTACCCAGTTTTTTCAAATGCGCCAAAACTGTTTTGTGGTCAATTCCCAGTTCTTCAGCTACGTGGTAACTACTGATATGCCGATCTTGCTCCACTTTTTCAAAAATGGCATCCATTTTATCCGTAATAGGGCGACCAGAGCGACGTGCATCTTTGACATCAAAATTTCCGGATTGAAAACGCTTAAACCAAATTTGTGCTACTCTCACAGACACTGCACTAGGTCCATAAACATCGCAATTTTTTTTCGCGGCTTGCGTTGCATTTTTACCTTTTTTGTAGTAAAATTTTAAAATGTATCGAATTTCTTCATTAGATTCACTCATCTTGACGGTACGAAAAACAAATGAAAATCACACATTTTCCTAATTTGAATTTGGAATTATATTCTTTAAAATTTAAACTTTCAATGATACCAAAACCAGCCAGATACAAATAGTATACCCAAAGAGATTTTATTACAAGTTCATACATACTATAATGCGAAAAGACTTTTTCCTCAACCTAACATAGATTGCCTTTGTTAACAAATTTCGTGTTTATAATATTATGATAATTTGTAACGTTTGATTGATAAAACATCGTGAGGAAACCGGCATGACCTAAAACCAAAAATTTGAAGACATGTGATATCTCCCAACCCGAACTGTGACCGCTTGGTGGACTTCGGCCCACACCCTCTCACAGATTGGAGGCCTGTGTCCCAGCAGTGGGGTCATTATTAGGCTGATTATGATCGATAATATTGGTAATACTTGAGAAATGTAAAAAAAATATATTTTGCATTTAAGAAATAGAAAAAACCGTTAATGCAAAATGCTTTTTTCGAAAAAGTATTTGGATACAAATTTTGAATGTTGTATTTGCATTTTAAATGGAACTATTTCAAATATGTCACATCTCTGTTCAATACAACATGGTAACTAAGACCGAGGCCGCAGTGATTCGACCAATTTAAGGCCAAATCCGTACCAATTGTCGTCAGAGACGCTTTTATCAATAAAAATAAAAATCCTTCGAGGAAGTTACCAATTTGTTCGGGCGTTCCACGATGATGGTGATTTACGAACAAGTTTCGACTCTATTTGAGGGGCTTTAAAGTTGAAAGTTGAGTCATCAGTTGTTTTGATAGATTGTGAAATCAATTAAATTAGTACTTTATTGATGGGCTCTGTTTATTGGTGCTACTCGTTGATTTTAATACAATGTTATGTTTTCATCTGCTTTGATACTCGACTAGAGTATTTTAATGTCGAACGTTGAATCAATTACTATTACCATACTTTAGATACATTTTAAATTAAGAACACAGAATTTAAATTATGTTTGTAATCACAAATGTCATTGAAATCGTAGCTTTTAAAATACAGCGCAGTTTATAGCAACACTTAACTAATGTTGTGTAAATAACAGGCGTTTATATGGCAACAATTATGTATTTGATTTCATTGATTACCCACTTAATTACAAAATAGGACGTACAATAGACACAAACATACCTGATTATTATTTCAAATGCGATCTATAATCCTTTTAATTTGATTGCCCATTCCGTATTCACGTCCCGTTATTTGACGCAATAAGCAATACTCGACCATAACCAGCAACAATAAATAGAACCAACATATTTTTTTTTCCGTCTATACCTAATGGCCGTTTGATACACCGAAAACGGCGTAGAAAGTAGAAATAATAATATATTTGACGTATCACGAACGAATATTTTCACCGAGACGTGAGCGGGAACTGAACCCCAGTCCTGCATACTGATTGCTTAAGTTATTGCGACTTTTCCGAACGCATACGTTTCCTCGACACGTTTTCTGTGGAATCGCGCGATTTTAAGTCGGGGCCACAGCGTGCAACGCTGCGCGTTTTGAATGCAGGCAGGCACGCATAGGGTTAACTGACGTCGATTTGTTGTATAATTGATTACGTGTGCCAGTGATAGATTCAGTGCCGTGATCATATTTATTATGAAATTTATTTAAACTTCATTGCTTGTTCTTAAAAAATCATCAAAAACCCTGATGACATCTTATGAATGACCGATTTTTTTTTGATAAATTTGAAATTCAATTTTAGAGCTTTGTCACTTTTGAGCACGTACACTGTTGCTACCTGCATTAAATCAATTGTTCTATCATCCTATAGGTACCTTACAATAAGTAATATAGGTACGTAATATAAAATTTAAATAACCAATATACTGCCAACATAAATATCAATAAAAAAAATAGAAACCGATTGTCGACTTCATCCATTGTGAAACATTTGAGCGCATGCGTAACCCGCATATTAAGAACCGTCGCTAACTACCAGCGAAAACGGGAAACAATCGCCGTTCCATATTTGAAATCGGCCGTTTGAATATGGAACTATTTAAAATTTCGAATCCGTTTGCGTTATCGCCGCGACGTGTTGGCGTTTTCCGATTGTTCTTTTTATGAATTTTTATTTTAGTGTTGTTACTTATATCCGTTTAATGATAGTTTTAAGTAACGGTTGATAGTTCCACATTTAAATAGAGAGGCATATCCTGGCGGTGTGTTTAAAGCGCTCGCGAATGAAAGATTATGTCGTTTATGTCCAAATTACCTGCAATTAAGTCATGTATAAGTCGAAATGAATATATAACTTGCCCATTAGGCAGGTCTACAGTTCAAAATTGAACTAGCTTTAACTTTATTTGTGTTAGCTTTGAGTCTATGTGCTCTTTTTCTTATGCTTTAAAGCTCCAACTGAAGTTTGTAGTAGGTATCCGTTATTACCTCCTAGAAGCGATACATTTATAGTTTTACGTGCAAATTACGTCGATACAAAATGTCAAATGAGACATCGATCAGAACGACAAAAAGTAACAAAGTATTAAAGTTTTTTATTATTAAACATTATCCGAATATGTTTCACAAAGGTGGAACAATCGCATTGTTTTTAAATCCCACGGTGCAATCATCGGAGGGATTTTTATGCGATTCTATTATAAGTCAGTTACTTTGTAACTACAATATTGTATTCATTATACCGAGAGCTTTTTGTACAGCGGATAGAGTTCGGAATTTGAATAATCTGCATTGGCTTATGCAAGGTTTCGAATTTTGAATTTAAAAAACGAACAGTAGTACCGTTTGAATTATAGTTCAAACGGAAACTACATGGAACGGGTACTTAGCTGAAAGCACGCGCACAATGCCAAAAGTTCTGTCAAAGCTCGAATCTACGTTAAACTTTTCGATCTTGCATGAATTGATTTACCATAAAACTTAAAAGATCGATCGCATCTTCATAAAAATACGGCGTATGTATAATAAGATGCCTGCTTATTTTTTCCAAGGGAATCCGCAAGAAAACGAGCGAGCAACTTTCGACAATAACATTTCGAAGGCGCGTAGTGTCCGCACTCGGCCGGAACATAAATAATGTTAATGCTGTATAAAAGGCGTTTTTCGATGAATTTATTCCCAAAAACGTCCGCTTTTGTAGCGAAACCAGGCCCGGGAAGTATAAAGTTGTCCATAAATAATTCATGACATACACTTTTGGGACTTAGTGACTGTAACTTGCACTCCTGATAAAATAACATTTCGACTTTCCGAACTGTCACGATACTCAGTTATATACTTTTCTTAAATTGTTCATCCAACACCGTATACGGCAGTCATTAGTCTCCCAGTTCGTTCGTCTGTTACTCAATCCTAATGTATTTTTTCAAATTAAAATTCTCACAACACATTGTTGTACTCACAATCGATATCAAATCTCGACCGACGATTATTAACGACAATTATCTTCGAAAAGTAAGTACAGAAAAAAAATATACTTCGTTTTGTGAATACAGATGGACAGACAAAGAGCTGGCTAAACGCAAGTCACTTCATACGAATTACCGTCGCTTTGTTTCAACGTTCGACAGACAAAAACATCATTTTTAATATCAATACGCCCGGGCGGTTTCATTCGATACTCGAATGTAATTATACACATTCGATTATAATTATTGAACGAATAAAGCTACGTTCTAATTAAAGTGTCGATGCTCCACAAAACCGTTGTGAAAAAAAGTTCAACGCTCCAGAAATTCCGATTTTGAAAATTAAAGAGCATTGCGTTTTTAACGCCTTTTATCAAAGTGTATATCCTTTTTGGACGATTGATCATTTGATGAGTCGCAGCAAAACACTGGGTTTTTTTAAAGTAGAATTCGGAATTCAAATTATGCAAAGTCTTTATTAAGCTTAGTAATGTCAGTAACATCCGAGGTTATGTAACCTTGTGTTTGTTTGTAGACATTTAAAAAAAATGATTTGCGGAAAATTCAAAAGCGCAGTGTGAGCTTTGACTGATTAAACCGACCATTACAGCGATTGACAATATTAGCGTAAGCCCAATAACCGAGGGAGCCTAGGTATACCCCTTCGTTAATACGCTTAGAGCTCTAGGTTCCATTTGGTTGATTTAACAGCCCTCGGGCAGCCAAAGCCATAGATATAACTACTGAATACACTTTTCGGCTTTGTCTGGTGATCATATAGGCACAGGCAATGAGATTACGAAAGGGGTCCGGTCACATCAATTATTTTTGTGAGCGCTTAGCTTTCCATTTTTAAAATAAACTCATCCTTCACGAGGAGGGGACTTTAATAAAATTACAGTTGGTACAAGGGGTAAAAAATTCTAATAAGAACATATTTTAGGTCGTCAGCGTCGCGTCGTGGTGTGGCGTAGTGTGACAGAATTTGGGCTGTAATTTTAAACTTTTAATAAATTGAGATGATTTTTTTTTTCAAAGTCATTCTTTTAAAAAAAAAACATTTTCGCAAACTTGAAATTACTGTCATATAAGTCTCAGATTCGTAAAAAACTGATAAATTCACATTGACATTGCAACGACCGATGCACTTAAGAAATTGAAGATACCATCAAACCAGTGGCTCTACTTGATTTATTGGATTTTATTACCCACGAATAACTTCATTCCTTCGAAAACTTTAGTCCTTAGAAAGTAAAGGATCAAAATTATAAAAAAGAGGACGGAATACTTCATTCATCGGTCATAGTAATCATCGATTCGAAATTCAAAATTGACATCTGAACGTGAGAGTGACAGTTGATAATTGAAGTTTATGTCATCGTTAACCTAAGATGATGCAATGAGCCCTTTAAGTGATTGTTTTTCTTTTTAATTAAAGTGTATTCGTTTTATAATTTAGTTTTTTATTAGTATCTAGTTTCGACTCACTGTGTTCGAGTAAGGTTCGTGACAAAACGTCGTATTTGAGTCGATGATATCGGTCGCCAATTTCTTAACATGGTGTCCGGCAAAATACCTGGAAACAAAAATGAAAACATTAGTCTGATTCGGAATAAGATGAGAATTCTGTTTACGAAGGAAATAATGGAGGACTGCACTCGATTTTATTAGAAAATGTAGTGTTGTTAAGTTTAACACGTCTGAGAAATAGAATGTCTTCTTAGAATCAGACTGGAGTCTGCAATAGTGGTTGGAATGTTTCAAGATTTATTATAAGATAAGTGCTACTCAATCGTATACCTAGTTTTCCATATTAAACAACAGACAGATAAGGGTACGCTTAAAACTACCCTAAATTAACTAACTCTTAAAGTTTCATCGTAGCTAAGTAATTAGAACTGAATTTACCCTCATCATAGTATCAAACTTACGGGCATCGTCTAATTCTCAAGTCGACACGTTTGGTCTGCGAAGTTGTCCCGAAACGTCCATTCGCAAAGCGCGAATCAATTTCAATTAATTTAATTAACACGAACCACAATTAAGTTCCGATTTCAAACGTTCGACCAATAAGAGATCGATCGCCTTCCAAATTTAAAATCAGATAGCCGAACGCCGACACAATGGAATGGAACGAGCATGACGATTCAAATATTTTCGAAAATGGAATATTAAGTGAACGCCATTATGTGAACGAATGATTACTAGACGGTAACATGTTATTAAAAGAATATATTTCGAATGTGACTACACACGTGTACCTATAGGAACTACAAAAAATAAAAATGTTCGGACTTGTTTTTCCCTTTTGGGATGAGCAGGATTTGAAACGATTTCAATGCTATTGTAGTGAGTAGTGTTCATTGAATGACAGTCAAGTTAGATTTGCATGTTGGACATTATTTAGAACCTTATTTCCATTTGTGTGGTCTCCAATAGTCTCCATATTACAAATAGGACAAGCGATTAATAATCTCAATAGTGTTACGACATAATATTCCTAGAACACGCTTGTTTCCTCTTCAGGTACATCTCATACATACAAAAGGGTGTCTATTATCCACATGCCTCGACTCCGGCATTCGATATTATATCGATTATAATATCATAATAAGAAGTCCCCATTTGCGTATTGGGGTCAACGACTTGCGTATGCTGGCCGCGTGTGATGCTATGCGTCAAGTGACCCCTTAATGCGACTTATTGGTTACTCATTTAAAGTGCACGCGCACAGACTAAAATAACACGAACAACGAGAATATTTGACACTGTTTATTTAGTTCCCGACATCGATGCATTTTGTACTCTGTGACGTATTGAATTCACCGATTCTTATAAGGGAATATAAATTATGTAATATACACATGAATTGCTCGTCATTTAAGCATCGGCCATAAAATTTTATCATCGAAACCCCAAAAATATCTTAATACGAAGATTATAAATGCTGTGTGCATAAGTGATCGATAATGCAACTATCTACGATGTGGTAACATGACTGTGTCATTGAGACCGCCTATAGACAACGCCTACGCGTGTCGAAATAAAAACAGATCGCACGGTTCCACAAAACATCATTAAATTCAATATTTCGTTTAAAAAGCACTCCACATATCTGGACCATTAATCACTAAAACTACCGACCTTCAAGGAGATACATCGGAATAAAATCGCCAATCGAAATAAAGCACTTAAAGCGAAACGTCATTATCGCACAACATAAATAAAAAACGCAGAAATCGAACGCAAAAATTGAATATCGAACTCGATTTAAAACAGAATACGAATTTTAAAAATACGAGCGCGGCCGAGCGGCATTAATTAAAAATTCTCGGTAGAATATTCAAAAATAGAATTCGCATTCGAACGCTCCTTGTACGGATCCCAAGTTTGAATTTGGAAGGAACAAAAGGAGGAGAGCGCGGGAGCAACCCTTTTAGCGCTGATAATCTGTTGGTCGGCCGTGTTGCGGGACGTTTTTTATTTGTTGTCACTTTTTTGTCCGAACCGAGATTGTACACAACATTCTTTACTTCGAAACGGAGCTTTTTAAAACTCGCCTCAAGATTTATTTCTTTTTTATACGCCTTTAATAACGAGTCCCCGTCCGATTTAATTGACGAATGGTCACGAGCGAAATGTTCAAACAATTTTAGAGGTCAATTTTGACTCGACATTTAGTAATAAGTATAATGTTCTTAATAATTACTTTTACTTTACTAAAGCTTATGAAATGAGACTGGGTTAGAAATGAAATAACCGTTCTGTGATTGAAATTCGTGCAAGGAATCGAATATAAAGCCGATACCAAGTTTGAATTGCTTCGAAATATAAAAATTTAAAAATAGAACGCAATCCTTCCGCCCTCGGTCGGGCGGTTAGTGCTTTACATGAAATATTATTTTATGGAATCAACATCTGCGTCTGTGGCGATGTGTGCGTGTGTAGTGGGAGCGAGCGCGAGAGGGTTTATGTACACAAGTGAAATTACTTAAAAGTAACACGCCTCAAGTGGATGGGAACGTTTTCAGAACTCATTTCTTTTCAGTTTAATTTTAGAATCACATGTTTGGTTTTCAAATTTATTATCAAAGTTTATTAAGAGTTATGTCATAAATTTTGGATTTATGAGATGGCTTTAACGAGTAACTGATATATAGCTATGTCGACTGTATAAACATGAAGAGATTAGACGATACACAAAAATGTATAAAATAAGAATGTAAAATAAAAATAAAAGTGATTAAATGGCTAGTTCCCTCTCGCATCATAAAATTCGTTTTACAATCCCGTCCGAATCGTCAAATCACTCGTCGCGGGTTCATTTTTTAAAATTGGAACGAAAAGTGAAACCCTTCCATTTTTAAATTGCTTTCGTCATGCGCTCCCTTTGCCACTGTTGAGTTCAACAACAATGCGTGGATTTTTTTAAACTTTAATATCATTTGTCAAAAATATATTTGAATAGAGAATGTTCAAAATGTTTTTTTTTGCCGTGTCCACTGTCCGAGGATTGGATTAGATGTTTTGTTAGTAGCAGAAAACGTTATAAACAACGCTATGTTTATATTTTGTTAATCGGAGCTAAAACACTGCAGAAGAGAAAAGCTATGAAGGATTAAAAAGAAAGCCGAATTATATGCAAGCAAAGCATTAAATTTGACAAACGCAAAACGAATCCATTTCTTACAAAACCAATGAATCAACAAAAACATCAGAAAACGTTCTTTTTTACTTCCATTAGTCGATTTAAACCGTCATCTCGAAATTCATCCGAAAAAGTAGTTATTGTGATATCGTCAGCTGTGTTAGTTTAGAGATTACGACTTTTTGTCTACCCTCCATTTTAAATTTAACTCTTTTGACTATTTTAATATTTCTCGAACAATTTTAGCTTGGGGCGAGGGTAATGTTTTCTGATATAAAGGGGTACGATATTTTTAGTAGTTAAGTTTACATTATGCGGGCGGCGTTAGATTTAATATTTCTGATTGAATAGCGGACAATCTTTATTGAAAGGGTTCATGGATTTTAGAGATTCTTTTTAAACTCATTTTTATGGCTGCGTAGTGAATTGCATAGTGGTATTAAGAATTATTTTGTAACACGTAGCGTACCGTAAATAATCGTTGATATGAAAAATTCTCTAGACTTTACAATTTCCGAGAGCGTGGACTAATAATATACAAATTTAAAATACTTACTTTAATTAAAATACTACTAAGCTCAATCTAAAGTAAGCTAAATTATTTTTTCGTGCAACAATGAAGGTAATAATTGGTAAGCATGATTAGGTTTGAAATTAACAAAAAAATGATCTACGATTCGATTTACAAGAACAATTATTATTAATCCTTTGACTTGTCAACATTATTTAAAAAAGGAAACCCTTACACAATTAAAATCGAATAAAAACGATTTGAAAAAAGAATGAGATCGGATTCGGTAAAAAAAGTTAGGTGAATGTCCTTGTGGAGGGAAACCCGCTATAACTGAGAACATCGATTCGTTTGTCATACATTGGCGTTTTTGCTGCGTAAGCGGTGTAAGGAAGGTGGCTAAAGAAGCATTGGACACGGAACATGAAGGGAAGTTAGATTTTTGTAAAAGGAAGTTTAGTCGAACACACATTGGGTTTCGGTTTCATAATACATTAGGTGTCTTTGTTAAGTTTCAGTAAAAAACGCGGTACAGATGTGTTTGATTTTTGTGTGTTCCATATACGGGTGAGTTGGAGGAAAGATGAATATTAATTTTTTTGGTTCGGAATTCCTTTTTTTTATTGTCAACGGATTTAGTTCTACGAGTTTTAAAGTGTTAGGTGTAACTAGAGATTTAAGGAATTTCCATCACGCTACGGAAAAGTATTTATAGGTTAAACTTTTGAAAATGGAAAGCCTAAACTTATTCAAACAATATTTTTTATTTATTTATTATTTAACCATTTATGCACACACATATACAAAATACGTACAAAGATGATGCTTATTTCTAAAAAAATCTCTTCCAGCATACCTGCGATTGGAAAGTAGATAAAGAGATGTAGACACCGTGTGTAAGAGTAGAATAGAAAATAGAACACATAAAATCGAAACAATTTACAAAACAAATAATATACGAATATACTAACATAAATACATACATATACATACATACATATTTCTAAAATAAATAACACTAGAATATATACAAAATTAGAAAGTAATTATAGATAATGAATTATACATACATATGATATTTTGCTGTCCCTTTTTATATAATTGTACATAATAATTATTATTATTTTAAGTTTGTTAGTTTTTAAATGATGTAGATATTTTCAAAATAAATAATAATACATACCCTAGGTATAGGAAAAATATTTTACAATATTCAGTAGGTATTTTTTTTTCAAAAGAAACCATAAATTTAAATAAAAAAGAACGCCTCATTCATACAACAAAACATCTACTAACAATTCACCGATCACTTCTTAGTTAACAACTTAACAAAATAGCACATACTAAAGTAAACATAACTCAGTAACTTGAAGACAATCCTCATAGTTTACGAGATAAGTGTTAATAAAACAGTTGTAAACTCTCTTTATTATCGCTTCAACAATAAACACTACAATTTCCACTTTGTTACGTCTCCACAACTCGTGATTTGCTGAATTGTTAGTTCTATTTTGTGACGGAAATTTCAACTTTGTTACGAGGATGTAGAGTCGTTTTTTCGTTGGGAGAATAAGCTGAAGACGTTGCCTTAACAGTGTGTGGTTAAAGTAATGAGTAAATTATTTTGTTAACGACAACAAGTACTTATTCGTTTTGTTTTACTTTGGAAAACTTGACTTATTAATAAAAATTTTGGACGTAAAGTTTCGTGTTCAAAAACTTGCCTTTCATGAGCGATTCTGAATAAGAAGTTTATTCGAATTTGGCAAGAAAAAAGTTGTGCTTAAAAATAGAACTCTACAATTCGAATTTCGAACTGCTATAAAGTACTTAACTCAGATTCGAATCTCGAGTTTCATCCTTCAGCATCGTTCTAGAGCAGGGAAGCACAGACTTATACAAAATAGGGGCCACTCGGGCACATCATGAATGAGCCAAAGGTGGGCCATAAACGTTTTAAAAGAATTGAATTAGGTACCTTTTTTTGTAAAACTATTAATTATTATTATAATATTTCGTTTGATTCATGGCATGAGGTTTCGTGAAAAATATTGTTACGGCAATGCAGCCGTGACAATTTTTTAATTTTTTTGCGCGCCGTGCCTCACCCCTTTCGCCGGAACTCAAACAAGTGCTACTCAAATAGTTCCGATCGCAAGCTCGTAACACATGCTTATTAATGTAGATAATTAGGTATACAACATTGTCAACATTTATTTTATAATTTTCATTTATTATTATCCGCATTTTTTTAATTTGTTGGCGGCTCGCGGGTCGCGGTCTGCATCGCTGTTCTAGAGTAGGTATTACGTACCTTAATTCCTAATTCAACACTTTTTGTTCGAAGTTCGAAATACAAATTGTTTTTGTCTTCGTAGTTCGTAACTATCATCTGAAGTAGATAGTGCTCTGCAATCGAAGTCGGGGCAGACGGTCGGCTATTTGCGGAGATACGTTTTGTTATTACAAATGTAACAATTCGGTTACGTACTCCTTGCTAATGATTTTTGTGTCAATATTTGCAAAGTTTAGCAATTGTAGACACTGCATTTTTTATGTTTCCAATTTTAAAACAGGCTATTGTCCAAAGTTTAGAATCAAATCTTCTTATCAAAAGTTGTTATTTTCACGAGTTATTCAGCTTTACGTTGAATGTCATTGTTTTTTTTAAACTTTTCATGTAAGTATCAGGTACATTGTTATTTATGTACAAGGCGATATTAAAGATCAACGAGCCTTCACTTATTGAACTTATGTTTATACATAAGTTTAAGCATAAGTAAGAAGACGCTTTTATAAGAAAGCGTAGCTAGTTTTGTTCTCAACAACTTTTAAACCATAGCTTTTAAAACGCCAATACGCCACATCCCCTAATCCTGCACAAATCCAGACACATTAATTACAACAATATTTCGTCGGTACCTAAAATAGAGTATAATATTAATTAACCTGCGTACGTCGCGTATTTCATTTTAATCGGCGTTTCTCGTTTTCGCACAACGCGCGAGAATGCGCCCGGGCACCTGTCCCGCACTCTGTTATGTTGCGCATTTGTATGCGCACCGCGGACTTAGAAGATATTGTATTGTTTTTTTTAAACGCACGTCAAATTTATTACGATAGCGGAATGCTATCCATCCACATTTGCTAACCTTTTCTTCATAATTTTTCTCATGAAATTCATTATTAGTCAAAGCAAATAAGTGTTAGTTTTTGTTTCTTTATATACAGACATCTACAAAGGACATGCAGGTTTACAGCAATATGACGGCTGTGTTTAAAATACATCAAAAACAATAAAAATGGAGTCGACCACTGTACACGTTAATAGACTACGCGGAAAGCGAAACGATAAATCTGAGTGCATTTTTCGCAAACGCATAAAATCCGAACGCACCTATTATTGAATCGGACTGCACTGATGAACCTATTGCTATCTCGTTCTGTCTCAATACGCGGGTCTCTCTCGCTCGGTGCACGCGCCGCTATTGTGTCTGGCGCTACTCGGCGAGGAGCGTCCGACTCGCTCCCGCACCCTAGCTCCGTCACTTTCTAACGCATGTCAATGCATTTTATTGTCGACGTTAATGGCTCTGATTACAAATGTAAATTTTCAGCGCGCGACGGCGTTGGTTGGACTTTTTTCTGTTCGATTTCTCTCTATGGTATTAAATTGTAGCAGAAATTAATAGCGCACATTTATGGGCATGCTCGACTTTTTTAATTTTAAATGTTCTATTGTTGTATTGAATAAAACGGGTTTTAATAAACGCTTTACACTAACTCTGAATCGTTGCTTTATGGTTTCGAAGTCCACTCCAAGTTCCTGCAGCAGTGAACGACTAGACAAAAGTTGTAAACATGTAAAATTGATTGCGAGTGATCTGCATTAAATTAATAAATAATGATTAGTTAATCCGGCGAACAAAGCGCAGCCAATGCAACTTAGACCAAAATAAAATAGCGTTGAGTACACCACGCACGTCGAACGCACTCTGACGGACAGACTTACCTATTATTCGCATATCAGGGCACTTTATTTATAAAACCCGCCCAGTTTCTGCTGACATATCCCCTTTGAGTGATTTTCTAACAAAAGACAGTGTGTGGAGGGCGCATCGCGGATCTCGTTTAGCTGGACGCGGCTACAACGGTTTCCCAACCGAATACCGTTCGCAAAAGATCTCACACGGCTGCCAATTTTCAGAAAGACAGAGCTAAAATAATTGCTGCAAACGCGCCCTATTTCGAGCGGCGCACTACAGTTTAGATACGATTTAATTCTAGAACATTATTATCCCACTGTTCATTGCAACCAGTGTTAGGTGCGAATCACGGTTGGATCATTTGGATCCCGAAAATCGAACTTCCTATATCAAAAACTGCCGGTGTAGTAACGTTGGTTTTGTGAATTCGAAATTTGAAAATTAACGGCTCTACAGTTAACATTTACGATTCATTCCAAGTTAAAATGTAAAGACGTTATTGAAACGTTGAGACATCTGTTTCCATAACAATGAGTGTAAAAGTTAAACACAATAAAAGCTTTGATCTGATTACGAAGAATGCTCATTACAGTGTTACTGAGAACTGTGTGTTTATTTTCATGCAGATAATTTTAATGGACATTCGTCTGTTTCACGGCTTGACGTGACACCTTAGATTATAACAGCTAACAGAATTTCAACTGAAACTAACGACGCCAATTATAACCTGACTACTGCCATCAGAACCATTAAACACAAACAAAATAATTGTCACATTCACATCAAACATATATAGGCTGTAAATCCAAAGAGACGACGCAAATTTTGGCAGTATGTAACATTGGCAACGTTACAATACATTAAACAGAATGCAATTTCTGTTTACTTGCATTTCTTATGTTACTTTGCAATGCGTCAATAGAGCGTGCGTGACATTTTTCATTTAGTCATCCCTACACTAAAATAGTCCAAAACATGTGACGTTAATTATTTACAATTGAGTACAGGGCTAAAAATGTTACAAAAAGGAAAAATATCAGCTGTAAAGTTAATAAGCAGTTCGCAGGCAGAGTACGTCACTATCGAGACGCATTCGACGTAATCTTTATGGACAGTGGATGCGAGGCGAGCGCGCGAGACGAAACTATCCATCGACGCTCATACTTACACCAATAACCAGACGCAACAACAATTACATTTGCACACAATAACGAAACATCAAGAAAGAAAGCAAAATAATCTGCTTTTCTAAATTCGAATACAAAGAGACGTTCGAAATACGAAAACGTATCGGCCAATAGCGCTAGAGCGTATGCCAACAATTAGGAATGCGTTCTATTCCACATTCAAACGCGGGTGTCATTTGAATTTGGAATAAATTATAATTGTATCAATCAGGCGCGTGTGCGGACACGGCTGTGTCGCGTTACGTTCGGATTTTAAAATCCTCCGAATTATGCACGGCGTGCGTATTAATTAAATTTATATAGGTATGAGCGACAGTGACAGAATTTATTCAGCGGCGTTATTTATAAATTCGTCTAAATGTCACGGGAACAATGGAGTGTCCGTGTCTATTTAAGATTGATGAGTAACGAATAATCCCTCTTGTTGTCGGAAGGCGGAAAGTCAGTTGCGTAACGCTCCGGAGTCTCGTATGAGAATGTCAGATTACGGCCGGTATTATTTTCGGTAAACGATATGTATCTCTGTCTGTTCGGATTCGACGTTGCGTTTAATAGTTTAAGCATAGTAAGTATTCGGTCGGCCGCGGACTAATCTTGACTGGCAACCGCGATTTCACCCGGAGATCAATGGATCTAACATTTTTTAACGACTCCACCGCGATGCAGAATTTTAATAAAAATCGTGATTGCTTTTCTAAAGACCGAATTATTATCGTGGACTCTTAATCGCCGCTAAAAGTCGTCTTAAAAATTCGTAGGACGCATTCATCAAAAATAAGAAAATAATTAATACTCTGTTCGGAACGAGAAACGAAACATTTAGAACGGACATAACAATAAAACAATACGCCGCTCGCAAACCGAAACAAAACACAGAAAAATATGAATTCCGATCGGAACGGGCCATGGAAACAAAAGATGGCGGATTTAATGAAATGAAATAAAATATAAATTCCTTTTGCAAGCGAGAATTCTTACATTTTTAATTTGGTACCGTGGAATGGGGCTAAAAACGGTCAAATTCCAGATTCATAAGCGGCCGGCGGATGGTGATTGAGTGTGGAGCGATTGTCGCGCCCGAAAACGAATATTCACTTTATTGAAAATCAATTTTACCGTGCGTCAGTGTGCTACAGAATTTTTTAATAATTAATTACTTCTCCGATTTTAAATGAATTATTGACTTTATCACCTGTGGGACGCATACGGCGCGCCTAGCCTCCGAAGTAATTTAATTAGTTTTGGTGTCAGAAAAATTAAAAAGCTCCCGAGCAGATTCGTGATCTATACGAACAAGTTACTGGCATAAATTAGCTTCATGTCACAAAAAGGCATCTCGGTTCTCTTTTTGAATTTTAAATGTAGTTTTCATTCTTGCAAGCATTTATTCTTATGTCTTGTAATTTTTAATTTGGATGTGCAATATTATTTAGTTCTTATTCGAATTCTATGATTGAAAGTTAATGATACGCGACTTTTCTTGTAACGGTTACCCACAAATAAAAGATACGAAAGAATATTTATAAAAAAAAAACGCCATGATACGTTCCTGAGCGGAACATAATATAATAAGTGTGGCAGATGCTGTTCAATATTGAGACGAAACAGACCGCCTTCCAATACGATGACTAATTCCAAGCGAATTGTTTATTTGTTTCAGCCTTTATGAGTAAACGTTGTCAGTTCACGGGAATCTTTACGATTATATCGATAATATTGGTTTATTGTGTTGTTTTAGTGTTATTGAAGTTTTAGGGTTTACGGTGTTCTGGTTTTATAAGCAGGTTTTTAACCACGAAAGCATTGATTAGGGAATCCTGAATAGTATTTTCCTGAAAGTACTAGGTTCCTTCTTTCCATATGCCAATTTATTTGAAGTGATAAATCAAATTATTTCTAAAGTTCACTAGAGTCTCTTACTTGTCTAGGTAGAGAAGCATTCTCCTTAAAGTTGGATATCGTCGGTGATATTCTGAAACCGCGGAACTAACAGTGTTTAAAACCGCGTACTTACAAAAGTAGCAAAATCGAGATTTGGGATTTTCTAATTCATTAATACATATTTCACAAAACTAATGCCTACAATCTTAAGAGGAATTTGACAATTGAAAAGTTTAAACAATAGAACGTCTAGTGATTTAGTAAATATTACGTTTTTCCTCGTTCCTGTAAAATTCACTGCACCTACCTTATGCGGTTTTAAACACTGTGTTAGTTCCGCGGTTTCAGAATATCACCGACGATATAGGCCTTTTAATAGGCGTAGAGATCAAATTTAAATCGAAGTTGAACATCAATCACTATGTTCATATGATCGACAGCATCACAGCAATGCTTAAAGCTATTAAGGCGCCAGAGAAATCATCATCATCATCATCTGCCTAGCCTTTTCCCAACTATGTTGAGGTCAGCTTCCAGTCTTACCGGATGCAGCTGAATACCAGTATTTTACATAGAGCATCTGCCTATCTGACCTTCACAACCCGTTACTGGGTAACACGATACCTCTTGGTAAGCCTGGTTGTCAGATTTTCGGGCTTTCGTAACGACTGTTAAAGATCCACGAATGACAGCCGGGACCAACGGCTTAACGTGCTTTCCGAGGCAAGGAGGGGAAAAACCCAACCACGGACTAACAGCGGCAACTGTAGCTTAACCTGATGGATCGACCCGTGCGGCTGTTATTACTTAGCAAGCCCCTCAAGAAATAGGATATATATGACAAAATGGTCAATTTTTCCAAATCTACCAATCATCTCAAAAACTTTCAATTCACATCCCTAATATTCACCTATCAGTTCCAATTTCAAAAACATTCCGCGATGACAATCAGCCATCATTAAATGATGGCTGATTAAATGAAATAAATTTTATTTCAAAAATTCAAACGTCGAATTCCGAGAAACAAAAAGGTTACAACGAACAAGTACCAACATAACAATTTTAATATTTTAAACCGATACTGCGCAGGAGTAATAAAATCAATCATATAGCAAGATACGAACAATTTTTACATTTGCCCTCGGTTCGAATTTAGCTTAAAAATAGACGTTTTGAGTGGTTTCCAGGCAGATAAGTTGTATTGATGTGTTTCAAGCAGACGGATGGATGGTTCATATTTTAGGGTTCTTCGTGATTGTAGGATAATCCTCGTCTTTAATGGTTTATGTTTATTTATGGTGGTTTTTTAAGTGTTCTGTTCCGTATGGAGTCATTTGTCTGGTTTGTTTTAGTGATCTTGTGTGTGGTTCAGTTAAAACATTTGTTATTTTAATGAAACTCTTGTTTAGATTAGATTATAGTGTCTTTGATCTGACTCTCTTTTTGTGAAGATATTTTAATTATATCAACATATTGATACCTACAGTAGGGTTATGAATCAATCTGAAACCTTCCAATTCCCTTTAGAAAGCTTGAATACAAATCATCAATCACGTAACACGTCCTTAACCCAACAATCCCAAGCATTTGTTTACAAACCATAGATTACTCCATCATTACTTTAAACATTTTTCTCAACACCATAAGAGCCAATACGTCAACGACTTCGAAAGCCGCGTCTTTCGAAGTCTTGAAGCCGATGTTTAAGTCACAATGGCGGGCGTGGTCGCGAGCTAGCGGCGAATAATTACACCTCCCCTCCCCCCCTGTAGTCTAGCACCTCCCCCCTCCTCGTTCATTGAGCATTGTCTTAAGATGTGACCTCTTGAAGGTATCAACTTGTGTATGGAAATTGAGTCCAATTTGTCTAAAGAAAGCGGGTTGTGGTGTTTAAGATGTAGGTATGTGTCGCAGGCGCAGATGGGTGTCTTTTTTCAGGTTTTATTTAATTTTAATGGTGATTTTTATCAGTGCTGTAAAATGGGAAGAGCTAAATGCATTTTCTAATAGGTAGTGTTGGGTCATAATAGGCAAGTAGCTTATCGTGAAATAGGTCTTATTAGAGTTGCCAGACTCGTGAAAAAGGTCTTATTAGAGTTGCCAGACTTAACAAAGAAAAAAAACGTTAAATTAATATTTTATCTTAACTCAAACATAAGAAATAAATAGACAATCAAAATCTTTTCTTTTGTAATTCAGTAAACATCTTATTAACCCATCAATTTCAGTTTCTATCAAAGCTGAAACCATATAAATTTTGCATAACATTAAATAGAACGTTTTTCATTCAACTATGAATCGTTCGTTCGTAAAAGAATGCGTCGGCCACCCCGCGTGCCTTATTGCGAGTACGTGAAGTTGGCGCGTGCGGTCATCTAGCCAGCAGCCAGCATACACAATACAACAACTTACGTAACACGCAACGCGCACAGAATTACAGAATTGCGATTTCTCTATCACACCTTTCATACAAGAAACCATGACAATACAACCGCTAGACAATTTATTGTCCACTAAAAAACGTCTAGACACAAAATTGTAGTTAAATTCATGCGTGTTCAGTATAAACGTTGAAACGACATTCTTATCTAGTGGCGTTCTAAATTCAAAATATAAGTGAAGCAATTGAAAAACGAACCGAACTAAGTTCATATTACTGGCCGCTGTTCCAAATTCGAACGTATTCAAATATCGAACGAGATGGATGACGCCGCGCCGCTGGAACATGTCTCACACAAATCATTTTTTTCTACTATTTTTTTTTACATTTTCTCTTTACTGTACTTCTTGCTGTATTCCACAGGAGTATGTATTTAAATTGCAAATACGTTTAATAATATTAATCATTAGCTATTTAGTCAATCTTTTCTATTTCTAAACTCGTAAAACCGCAGCGTTCCGAACCGAAACATTCAATCAACCGAAAATTTAAATAAAATATTACTCAAACTTATAAAATCATAATGTTAGACGGGGCTGGCTGGTTTCGGCGGCGATATGATCCCATTGATTGATGGGTGACCATGCTTCGTGTGGAGCGGAAGAAACCAGTATAAGAATGGTCGCGCTTTCAAACAAAAACGGTGTACAGAGAGGTCAAGTTAAAATGGAAGTTATATTTTTCAAGTGTGTTGACCCCGAATGGCGTAGACTAGTATCTACAATATTTTGAACTTAATTAAAAATGTATAAAGAATTTATTGCGTGTCAAGACCGCCCCCGTGATTCTGGAGCGGATTTCTTTTAATTACCGCCGATTGATAGCGATGGGGGACAATTTAGTTGTCACTGCGTTTTAAAAAGTCAGAATTGAGAATGTTTTCTTGGTATTTATCTAATTTCCTGTTGGTATCGGATGACTGGCCTCGTCATACTGAGTCAGAACATGAGAATATAGAGATGAGGGATACTGTTTATTAATATAAATAACTAAAATGTTAACGGATACATTTTTAAGATCAAAAGTTTTGATGAGAACATTTTTCAGTCTTGAAATTACTAATGACATATTAATATACTTGGACATTACTGTCATCAGTTAAGGGCTCGTGAAGACTAGCGCGATATCGCTGGCGCGACAGACAGTAATGTGCCTGTAACGCCCGTGATATCGCCCCAGTCTGCGGGAGCCTTAAGGCGCTGACAAGACCTAATTGACCAAAATAGGCTTCTCTTAAGAGAAAAATTGCCAAATCTGTATAGTTTGTGGTAGCGGAAAAAATATATGTTAATTTTGAACATATTTCCCAGAACTTGATTGTTACCAAAACACGTTTTGAATAAAAATCTCGATACAAACTAACGTACCTCTTACCTAGAGTTATAATCCAAAATATCTGTATTAAATATCAACATACCTACGTTACGTATTTGATTAATAACAAGAACGTCTTATTTGAATGCAGAACTTGATTTTTTTTTATTTTCGATTAGGTACTCAATTCATTTTTGAGTAAATAGATAATTGCTTCATATTTTGCAATAAATTACAAGCGTTGTGTCATCGCGCTTCTCTTTCTTTTCTATGCAATCTGACAGTGACCGCGGTTTAGGTGTTGTCACCGTCTTAAGGAAAACTTCGTGAGGAAACCTGGACTTATAAGTTACTAATAATAAGTCTGAAATCGCCAACCCGTCTTGAGCAAGAGTGGTGATCAATGCTTCTGTCTTCTATGTATGAGAAGAGGCCTTAGCCCAGCAGTGGGACCATGATAGGCTGGTGTTATTATTATTAATAAAACTAAAACAGAAATCATGTACACAAACTAAAATTATCGATCAATCATCAACTTTAAAATTACGTAAGCAACAGAAATAAGTATTGGCATCTAATATTATTTTTTATGATTGCCTAAAGCACTTGTTTACTTAAACGCTTCCTACACGCCTAACTTTTAAGATGGTGTAATGAACTAATAAACATCAACTTAACAACACGAGACAAATCGATATAAGCAAGCTTATAAACCTATTGAATAGTCGATTATTTGAGCAGTCTAATCGATTAGGTATCTGCTTTAGAAAGTAATGAGTGCATTCAGAATAAGTTACTATGTTTGTCAAACGAAAACCGAGTCATAATAATCGTTAGTTACCGAGATTATAACCAAAGCATAGTCGATTTCTTTCTAAACTAAAAAATCAATCATCCATACTCACAGGCGGATCATAAAGAATCATTCCCGTTCTATTTTCAAAACAGAAATTTGAATATGAACCGAAAGCTACATTCGAACGCTCCCCGTGTTTGTAATTCGTCCGTTTGAAAATGGAACTTGTTGTTCTTATTATGAATGCGTTAAGGATGCGCAAGAGCATGCGTCTGACGGTTTAGTAACTGATGCATTAATGCCTCGAATGATCTCTTACGTTTTTTTGTTCGACGCCCGGAGATTGGTCATTACACATCTGAATATGTGTTCTCCACAAAAAGTTGGATCACGACTCGGTAAAAAGTCGAAACGAGTCTTGTGATGTAAGTAGATAGCAAACGTGCTCTTTATGTTATTAGAATTTGAAGTTTCCGGATTGATTTGAAAGTTTTTAACGGGCCGAACCTATTTGGTGGAGAGCAAATTGATTTTATTGTATTTCTTGGGTGTGGTTTCTCTTAGAATCTAAGCTTTTGATCTTGTTAGATTTACAAACAGAAAGCTTTTTACTGATGCAACTGCTACAGCGAAAAGTATTGTGTTTCAATCAATAGTTCGAAATCAATAATTCCACTTGAACGGCGAAATAAAAAATAATGACTGAATCACTAATTTTCTCAGGGAAAAGCTTCCATTTCAAATAGTGTGGTGAATGAATCGATCATCAAAGCATTCAAAATATGTTGCGCCATATCGCTTGTCGCCGTCCTCCGTCCTCATAATTAAACGTTCACATATTCCTTAAACACGAGAATTAACCCCAATTGAGGGACCGCTCTATTTAAATTACTCGTTACACTATTCAGCTTTCTGGAAGTATGAGACACGTCACTAATCTATATCGCAGCTGCCAGATGTAAGTACTTTAGTCGATTTTTGTGTTGACATCACTATTTTGTTGTTCGTTGTTCATTTTTTTATTTTGATTTATTTTTTGTAGTGGTAGGTAATATTGTTGTTTAAAGCCGATTAAATTGAAAATTTAATCGGCTTTAAACAACAATATCTTTACCAACTAAAACTAACTTTATGTCTTTATAGCTGTTGTTTTATTTAAGGCTCGTGCAAACTGGGGCGATATCGCGGGCGCGACAGGCATATTGCTGTCTGTTGCGCCCGCGATATCTCGCTTGTCTGCACTAGCCTTTACGTGTAGTTTTTTTTTTAATAATTGGTTGAGCTAGAAAATATAATTGAATAGCCACCTGATAGATCGTTTCCAAAATCGACAAAATCGAATCGGATAACTTGCAATAACTTTATGGAAGTTATTTTTACAAACATGGAACTGATTGTTAGCTTCTAATAAAATTGGTAGGCGCATCAGGTTTAAACTACATGTTTTTTTTATGTTTATAAAAGTATATCGTGCAATTAAAAATAAGTATCTGACATAGTAATAAAAATTCCGATCGAAAAAAATGTTCTACTTATTCAGTAGCGCGGTTTAGCGAAAAATAATAATGTTATTTTATAAATAACACGTTTTAATTTGAGTTAGAGCGGAGAAAGAAGTTCAACACCGCGTTTCCTGTTTTTGAAAGACTCACTTTATAGCTTTTTTGTTAGCAACCGGAATAACAAGATGGATTTCCGTTTTCGTAAGCACAACTACAATAATTTCGCATTAAAATAAACTCGCTATTGTGCCTTTGTGGGCTATAAAATTATCATAAGCGAAACACACAAGTAATAATCTCATATTTGAGCCCGTCCCGTCCGCCATCTTTAAAAACAATGAACGTTATTGTCTCTTCTTAATTCCATTTTTGAAAAAATAATCCATTTCGCATTTCATCGCGAGTGCCTCATTGATTACTTTTGCACGAGACAAAAGAAAGCTTATGGGCTAACAAATACAGTCGTTATCTGCTTGTAGTATCAAAGCGCAGCTGTGTTCTTGAAAGGTTTTTGCTTGAAGAAAACTGGATCTTATCTGAAGGGATGAAAGGTGAAAATGGTCCGCTAATTGGTTTACGGGAATTGCATATATGAAGAGCGGAAAGGCGATACTGTAAGAAAGGGATGTGGAGAATGCACGATTTTGCAATGTGTCCGTTTATTATGATAATTATGCGACGACAAAATTATTTCTATACAAAGTATAATAATATTTGTCTTATTTGTTAGTTTTGATGTTATTGGACACGTGTTTACATTAAAGATGAAAATGAATAAATTACCTTCATTTTTATCTGTAACGGAGTAGATAAGGCAAATTAATGTAGGTTTATGTGTCGGTTTTATATTTATAGACTGCATTTGCATTTTTATTGGCAGTTATAATTGCCGGCATTTAACTTGAGCTCTGATCCTTAATTACTTTAAGCGGTTTTGGACCTTACTCCTGAGACAATACGATGCGCACACAAACCCCCACCACTTCGCCGAGAGCTCAAGTTAAATGCCGGCAGCTATACATAAAAATCGACAGACGTGAAATGTGAAACAAGACTTGTGACATTTTATTTTTGCTAGTGAGCGTAACTTTTGAGTGATCTAACAATGAGTGACACTTTTACTACGTCAAGTATTAACTTGTCCACATTTCGCCAAAAGCTTTATAAAACGAATGTTTTATATAGCCTTTGGCGAAATGTGGGTGTACTATTGGCACACTTCTGCCTAACCCTTTAGGGAATTTACAGGCGTGATGTTATGTGTTTAGAAAGCTTTAATAAATGTAGATTCTTACCTAAACCTCATTCAATAAAACTAAAAGGTATTTTTAGGTGCTTATCTACAATTAAACTACTGATGAGCAACTTTTCGATTAAATTTTTTTTAGAAAAAAGAAAATATCGGGTGAAATGGCGACATTGACGAAATTGTTTATCCTGTAAATAGGATATTGGAATCAATTTTACACGTCACATTAAAAAAAAAATAAGTCAGATGGAGTCAACATTTCCTATCTGACTACCCCTGAGAATAAATGGCGAAACAAAATCAAGGGGCAAAGTCTCTTTTAAGTCTCTTTTTAAGTCCAGAAATAATCTTGGTCAGATCATGTGAGGACCATGTAGATCCCTGTCTGAAATGGTATTTTGAGGAAAGAACCAAACAAATTTGAGTGGACCTGTCCAGTTTGTGCAAGAATTTGTCATTAATCGTGTATTGACTCGACGAACAATACCAAGGGAAGGACATTTGGACTAGTATGTATACCAGCATCTCTGCCTACCGCTTCGGAGAAAACAGGCGTGATTTTACAAAACCTGATCACCTAGCAGTATCATTCAACAACTAAACTTACTTACTACATTACTTTAAAAATACATAAGTAGTTCTCATTCTGACAACAGACGTACAGTTATCTTGAGCTCTGATCCTTAATTACTTTAAGCGAATTAGGACCTTACTCCTGAGATAATACGACGCACCCACAAACCCCCACCACTCCGCCGAGAACTCAAGTTAAATACCTGCAACTAAATAAGTTTGTCAAACATTAAGCACCTACCAATAACTACTAATTCTAATCAAACAAGTCATTCAATTCAAATTAAACAGCACCATCGAACCACTTCCATCGATCTACTTCACAGAAATCCAGAAAAACATATAAAAACGTAATAATTTCCAGTTCAGTATCGAATTAGAAGTGATCAATTTATAAATTGCCTATTTGCAACCATAAGCGGTTAATATACGCCTTAAATGGTCCTTAGTCAACTTGACAGACAGACAGACAGTCGATACACTACTTAAGGACGGAAAACTTAAGTACTTCTCAATATAAATGGCAACACGGGCAACGGAAGGAACACGGGTGGGTTTTAGTCAGTAAGAGTCTGACACACCCTCCCGCTCAGCCCAGAACGGGAGAAGTTATTTGATGATTTACAACCCAAAAAAAAAATCTTATGGCAATGTTACAAACTATGTATGTAGTTCTACAGCTGCATGGGTTGTTACGCTTGCCGCGGTCGGTTTGTGGATGGGTGAACATCCATCACATACCAAGACCCCTCCGTGCCCCGGAAAGCACGTTAAGCCGTTGGTCCCGGATGTCATTCGTAGATCATTGACAGTCGTACGGGTATTCAGAAGCTGAAAAGTCTGAGAACCAGACTTACCAAGGGGAATCGTGTTTCCCAGTAACTGGCACACAGGCAATTGCTCCATGTAAAATACTGGTATCCGAATTGACTGGAAGCCGATTCCAGCATATTTGAGAAAACGCTAGGCAGATTGATTGACTTATGTAGTTTTAAAAAGAAATTGATCTTACTATTTTTGCTTACCGATAAAAACGTAATTGGACTAGTTCATAGTAAGCCATTTCTAAGTAAATTAAGTTGTTAACAAGTTAAACAAGTAATTAAAATTGAACTTGTAAAACAATTGTTTTGCAAGGATTTTGTTGGAAAAAATCGTGAAAGAAACAAAAGAATTTATGGAAAAACTTAGGGTCGCACTACAGCTAATTGGCCTCTTGGTCGATTCCTAGGAATTTACTGGCCTATAACGGGCGAATCGACACTTTTAAGGGTCGGATAATCGCCGTTGACCTTTGCCATACAAATCCATATCGTACCCACGCCGCGCCGCGCTGCCGTTCGGTTTCATAGCGAATATTTATTTTTCATAATCATAATATGAATATTTGAAAAAAAAAACATAGATAGAATTATAGATACGGGTAATAGAATAGTCTGTTCATACAAAAAAAAAATCATGAAAATATCTTAAGTAATTTGAAAGTAATACCGTTTTTTATGCTTTGCGTTGACTTCATTCCTGAATTTATTTCATAAAGTATTTTACTACAATACCTAAATATTCACTTATAGAATTGATGAGTATCCGTTCTTGTTTAACACATATAATACGTATTTCTGGAGTTGTCAATCCGCCCACAAAAAAATTAACTTCGTGCGAATCGACTACAGAAATATTAATATTATTAATTTAAAAGTCTCGATACGCCCGTTTCGTGCGAGTAAATCCATGCGAATCGACCAATAAGCCAGCTCATTATTTAAAATGTGGTTATCTAATATTAATTTATTTACGAGTTTAGGCGGCAGGGGGCCACAAACAGGCGCGACGCGACTAGTAGAATAATTTCCAAGAAGTTTACATAGAAATTGTTCTACTAGAGTCGCGTCACGCCTGGCAATCAAAAATGCATTCTGGTTAGGAGGAGCTACATCCTACTAATATTATAAATGCGAAAGTTCGTAAGGATGGATGGATGGATGGATGTTTGTTACTCTTTCACGCAAAAAGTACCGAACGGATTTGGATGAAATTTGGCACACAGATAGTTTATAACCAGGAATAACACATGGAATACTTTTTATCCCGATATACCTACGGGGTTAAAACTTATGCGGGTGAAACCGCGGGGCGCAGCTAGTTTTGTATATTTCATTAACTTTATCTTATGTTTTCATTCCACCGAAAATTCGAGAAAATTCACCCTGAATCCCACAGGGTGAATTTTCTCAAATTTTCATTTCAGCTAATTTAACTTTGACGTTTAGTTCCAAAACATAAAAAAATATTATAAGTATTGAAGGTTTTTCATAATATTTTAATGGGTATTTGTGTTTGTTTAATATTATTCTTTTTAAAGGAAATACAAAGCTTAGCTTATAACTTTAAGTTTAAATGACCCTCACAGAAAGTCAACTCATAACTTCCTCTTTATTCTAATCTAGGAGCATTGGTAGCCCAGTGGTAACGGCCGCGACTTACGAGTTGTAGGTCGTAGGGTCGAACCCACGCAGGCGCACTTTACTTTGTGTAAATTATTTCATCACCACTGCTCTCAAAACGATGAAGGAAAACATGTGACATCTACCAACCCGCACTGGGCCCGCGTGGTGGATTACGGCCCACTTCCTCTCTCAGAGAGGAGGCCTGTGTCCCAGCAGTGGGAACATTATAGGCTGATAATGTGTATTCTAATCTAACACGACAACTTATATTTCTCTATATGTAAAAAGAATATTAATAATTACTGTAATGAGTGTAATCATGATACGCAATATATAATAATTAATTTACACAAAGTAAAGCGTCTGCCTGGTTTTGAACCCATGACCTACAACTCGTAAGTCGAGGTCGTTAATATTGGGCCACTGTTGCTCTCGACATTAGCTTTAGTTTGTGTAAATAATTTCATCACTCTTGCTATCAAAACGGTGACGGAAAACATCTTGAGGAAACCGGCATGTCCTAAAACCAAAAATTCCTAGACATGTGACATCTACCAACCCGCACTGGGTCCCCGTGGTGGATTATAGCCGACTCCCTCTCGAAGAGAGAAGGCCTGTGTCCCCGGCAGTGGGAACATTTTAGGCTGAATGCTATAATGATTTATTTCCCATCGTATTCCCTAGAAACATTGGGTCGACTTCCAGTCTACCCAGCTCCTACAGTTGAATATCAGACTTTTACACAAAGCATCTGCTATTTGGACCTGAGCCTCATTTCAATGTCCCAGCAGTGGCAACAGCAGGCTGATTATGCATGCTAATGGCATTAGACTCGCCCCTATTATCTGCTATCTAGACCTGAGTCTCAGCATGATAGTATTTCAGGAATCTACAAATGGTTGTAAGTAACTTGTAAGTTCTGACAATCTTCCGATTTGTTCCTAATGTTATAATGTCCTCCTACAAGGTGGACCGATGACCTTGCAAAGGCCGCAGGAATCCGCTGGATGCAGGAAGCACAAAACCGGTCGAAGTGGCGGTGCTTGGGGGAGGCCTATGTCCAGCAGTGGACGTCTTTCGGCTGAAATGATGTTATAATGTCAACCTTTTACCTTTCAATTTTTTAACACACTTTTTAATAAGGCTTTTCTTAGTAATATTTCAGTAATACTGTTATTGTAACCTACAGCAGTGATTTAATGCTTTGAGCAGATAAGTTGAAACTCTCTTTTCTTTACCTTTCTTACAGTTTTCAAAAGATATTCTAGTTTGTTAGGCCACTTTAGTATTGTCTCTTCACGTGCCTAGCCTTTTTCCAACTATTTTGGAGTCAGCTCATTCTAGTCGGATGCAACGACTGCCTATCTGAGCTCCACAACCCAGTAACTGGGTAAAACGATACCACTTGGTAAGACTGGTTGTCAGAATTCCGGGCTTCCGACGACCCGTAACGACTGTCAAAGATCCACGAATGATAATCGGGACCAAAGGCATAACGTGCTTTCTGAGGTACGCAAAGTTATAATGTCGTAACAGCTGGTGTAAATTTCAGGTGAGACAACACATAAAATTAATATTGTAAGTAAACTGTTAACTATGCTTGCCACTTGTATAAATTGTCAATATTGATCACTGATAATTTTGTTTCCTGTCTCTACTTTAAGTGGAATAACTGGACTTATTTACTGAAACAGAGAAAAGTTCAATCATATTCTTTTTTCAATCTCATTGTACATAATATAGTTTTTTTGTTAAGAAAGAAGTGTCACTTTCAAAAAAAAAACCTACACCAATCATTCACAAAACAATCAAATTTCATAATTCGCATTCCAAATCGGTTGGACGAAGTGGGAACTTTTTGAAAATCGACTACTTTTATCGATATCGTGTAAGCGTTCGATATTTGAATGAATCACGTGACATGAGTCAGGTCCATTGTTCGGACACAATACTTACGTCGACTCGAGTAAATTAGGAAATGTATTTTTTATTGGAAAGCCACTCGGAATTACAATGGAGGGTAATATATGACACACGTACGAGTTTCCAGTAAGCGGCGTGATAGTATTCGAAGTTCGAACGTTATCGTACGCTGTCTATGGCCGCCCATTGATGTTTTTAAAAGAATTTTACGAGTGTTGCCCACTAAAAATATTAATTAATTACCCATTTCGTCGGGTGTATGTAGTGTATTATTAATAGTTGAAACTGCAATTCATAAGCTAGGTGTTAAATTGTTTGTTGACTTACATTAACATAATTATAACTTCCTCTTACATTTGTAAGTTGTTTATCTTGCGTAAACTCAAACATTTCCCGTTTCGCATTGTTTTACTCAGAAGTTAAATAAAAAAAATATCTTGTATTTATATAACAATCACGTTCGGCTCACATTGATTGTGCTCGTGGCCAGTGACGTCACCTCCGCCGCCTGATAAAGACCACTTCCGGTCGAAATCCTGACCGATCGTAGAATGAATGACTGACCGAAGAATGAACGACCTTATTCAAAAATTGAGGACGAATTCTCTCGTACTACATTTTTGGAGTCTGGTATTATTTGTAATGCAACTGACGTTTGGCGTTGTGTTGCATAAAATAATAATTAAATTCATAATTTATGATTTGTCAACCATATATCACGCGGGTACTGGATAATAAATTCATATAGACATATAGGGTTGAAATAATTATGACTAATATAAGCAACCTGTGCGTATTTCATCAACATTCAAGCAGTCTGTGCTTACATTTAATTGCTGACAAAATGGAATAATTTATAACTACCTACAATTTCTGTATGAACAGCATCCTAATTGCGTAACACACTTGGAATCACAATCCGAGAGTTTTGAAGGATATTGCTAATCCATTGCTTCATAGGTATGAAAAATTCGTCTGCTCAGCAACGTGAATAACGTAATGGACGTGGGTGAACTGTCAAAATGAAACCCATTGCGATCAATTGGCATTTTATGTCTGTTATATACATATATGTATACAGATTGAAATTGAAAACATGCGACAAACAGAAATGGGAGATTGTACTCGTCATTATGAACAACTTTTACTAAGGGACCAAAGCTGCTTTCGCGAAAAAAAATCTGCTGTTCCATACAATTTGATGTGTAATGCGAACATAAATGTAGGGAACATCTGATATTTTTTTCGCGATTTCGGGTTTGGTCTCATAGTAAAAGTTGTTCATAATGATAAATATAGTCTCCTATCTCAATTTGTCGCATGTTTTCAATTTCACCCTGTATATTATAATATCAACTAGAAAGTAACTTCACGCCTAAACCAATAAACAGATTTCTATAAAATTTAGCAAGGAGGTCGACGGTATCCTGAGGAAGGACTTAGGCTACTTTTTATCTCAAAAATAATCCTAAAGAGGGTGATATAGGGGATGAAAGATTGTATGGGGAACTTAACATTTCTTAAGTTAGGGATGTGAAAATTCAAATTCATGCTTTTGATAAGAAATAAAAAGTTCATGTTTCAGAGTTTTTGTAATATCATCCCCCAAGGGGGTAAAATAGGGGATGATTTTAAAATTCACATGATTATTGAAATATTTGTGTACATATTTTTAAGAGATCTAAGGAATTGGAAATATAGCCAGAGTCCGTATCTTGAGTTAATATTTATTTTAGTATTTAATTAATTAAAAAAAAAGAAGGTTAATTGCATTTATTGTCTGGATAATGTACTGACCTCTACGTGGGCAAAGCCGCGGGCCAATGCTAGTCTTTTATAAATAGTAATCAAATATCTACGAAGTAGTTTAGAAAAGCTAGCTTTTCACTGGACTGAAGCTTTTCTAAACTAAACCTAAAAATAACCTGCATGAACTGTACAATCTAAAACTCTATCAAGGCTCGACCTTGATAGAGTTTGGATAGAGGAGCTTGATAGAGACTATACAGTACATGTAGGTTATTATTTCTACACAAATGATAAAGAGGTAACATTTATAAGTTTGGATTTAGGAGGTAATTTCCCAAACTACACATCCGATTTCAGACGTAATCTTCCAAACTACACATCCGATTTCAGACGTAATCTTCCAAACTACACATCCGATTTCAGACGTAATCTTCCAAACTACACATCCGATTTCAAAGGTAATCTGCCAAACTAAACATCCGATTTCAAACACTCTTTCACTAATAGAAAGCTATACCAGTGCCGAGTGCCAGAGGCATATTACGTTCAAAGCCGCGGGCAGAAGCTATTTGTCATAAAAGAAATGGTTTCCAAAGAGTCCTGAAAACAATCACGACATTTGACATAATTTTAAAAATCAACTATCAACAATTTTTTTTCCCTCTAACTGAACAGACAGCTATGCTGCTGGGGAGTTTGTTGACCACTTCTTCTTCCCAGCTAAAGCACTAGGAAATGGTGAAGGGTGGGCGTTTTGGGGGACTGTCTTATGTAATTTTGACGTTCGAAAAGTGCTGATTCTCAGCCTAGTTTGAATAAATGACTTTTGATTTTTGATTTTCAACATTAAAAACTTTCCATATTTGCAATAACCAACAAGCAATTATTTGTATTTATAATATACCTACTTATGCGAGGGAAAACCCTCAAATAGTGATTTCACAAAACACCTTTAATTCACACTTTTTCATTATGTGGAATCCACAAACTCAAGAATATTATATAAACAAACGGAACGAATACATTTTTGGATTTTCCTCATTCTAAGCGTGTTTCCGAGAATTGTCGCAAAAACAGCGGAATTTTAATAAAAACATAAAAGGCGTTACTTGTTTTGGTAATAAAGGTTCCGTATGATCTAATTTGTATCTGTTTAGTTTGCAGTGCAGTACCAATGTGACTTATTAATGTACTTTCTGAGTTTATCTTGGGACATTCAGGGCCGGATTTAAAGGTGTGGAGACCCTGGGGCACCCAAAAAATGGAGGCCACGAAAAATTTGTAGGGCAAGAGAAAAAAGATACAATTTAAAAAGGTATCTTGTTATTGTAAACTTTTTTTGTCTGATGGACACAAAGGATGATTTTTTTCTTATCTAAAAAGAATCAAATTGTGGAGGCCCCGGGCCAGTACCCCTGTTGCCCTGCCCTAAATCCGGCCCTGTGGACATTACAGACATCGGTGAAGGAAAAACATCGTGAGGAAACCTGGATGATTGTAAAGAAAGAACGAATTTTGTGAGTTTGTATCTATGTGGAAGGTAATCTCCGGAACCACAGCTCCTATTTAAAAAATATTTTTCACTATTTGAAAGGTACATTATTCCAGATAATAGGCTATATGGTATGTAAATATATACAAAAAGAAGTACTTAAAAATGCTAATGAAATACTATCTTGAATTCATGCAAGCCTAGTACTTTTTGTTAGGTTGCTCAGAACTTGTCAACAACGTGTCGTGAACCACCATCTTCATTTTCACATGTAAATTGCACCCGTGTATATAATATAATAATAATAAATACATCATTTATCAATAATAATTATTCAAAGAAAAATAATTTATACAAATGAATGAACAGAATTATAAAACATATGTACAGAAAAAAATAATTTAAAATACCTATTTAACTACATTTGCAGATAAAATACATAAATAATAGATTAGCGAAATGTTAGTATCTATTTCGCGATCTCCTGACTAAAATTAGATGTAACCGACTAAAAATTAGGGGGTAATCTTTGGAAACACGATCCGATTCCGAAAATTATTTCACTAATGGGACACTAGAGTATCGCCGAGTATCGTACGAGTAGGTAGGAAGTCGCGGGCAGAAGCTAGTAAGATATAAAGTAACCTAGCAATTATATTAATGATATTATTCCTTAAGACTCGTACAGATTAGCGCAATATCGCGGGCGCGACAGGCAGCGATATCGCACCAGTCTGCACGAGCCTTTAAACATATATTTTTTAATTTTCTTTATTCTTTGTAAGTACTTTTTTTTGTTCCTAACACTTGTTTCATGATTATTATTGAAATGATTATATAGATAATTTTAATATGTTTTTTATATGTATGTATTTATATGTAAATGGTACACCACAGCCTACCTGCAGTATTGTCTCTCCTTTCCCCCCTAATCCATCCAAAGGTTGTATTTAAAAGATCGCTTTTAGCGATAAGACCGCCCATTGTGTCACCCCTTGTAAAATTTCTACATTTGTATCTGTAATTTTTATAGTGTACATAATAAAGAGTATTATATTCTATTCTATTCCCAAGATTTAACATTGTAACTACATGAAAAACCAAAAGTGATTTAGATATTTTTCATCGCATAAGTCTCGCTGTCGGCTTCAATGTTTCTTTCAACAAATTAAGTCCTTGCCAAACAATCATTGTGCCTTGCCAAAATAATGTTTAGACTTTTCGATGTAGACGGTTGAATTAAATTCCTATTGTCTTTATTAGATATTTTGGGCTAGATTTACCTACTTAATGGAATAGATAGATATTATATACATAAACATTACATCACGCTTGTAATCCCGAAGGGGTCAGGCAGAGGTGTACCTATAGTACACCCACATTTCGCCAGTTATGTTTAAGGCCCATTTAATAGGCAAGCCTATTACCATCACCCGAGCACAAATCCAGACTCCGGCCTGCTACAGGTACACCTCTGCCCAACCCTTCGGGGAAATTTGCAAGTAATGTAAGCTTTACGTCTAAAGCTGTAAACTGGAATGATCAGGTTTTCTGCATGTTTAACCATCATACGGATCCCTATAAAACTGACGATATTTAATTTTGTTTTTAAGGAGTTACATAATTGTAATTATATTATTTTACGTATGTTTAAGTATTTATCTCAGGAAAATAAATATTAATAAATTTAGTTAGTTGGTTAGTTTTAACGAAATATTGGTACCGATTCCCTTGTTCACAAACTAAACTAAATTTAAGTTCAGTGCATCTTTTTTTTTTGTATTTCATTAAGAAGAGGACAGAAGATAAATTTTAGTTTAGTCCTGTCAAATTAATCAGCGCCTGTCACTACTCTATACAAGTTTAGACGTGACTAAAAACTTGTCTACTAAAATTACGTCAATTTACGTCAAGTGCTAATTAATTTGACAGGACTAAACTAAAATTTATCTTCTGTCCTTTTCTTAATGAAATAGAAAGAAAAAGATGCACTGAACTAAAATTTAGTTTAGTTTGTGAACAAGGGAATCGGCACCATTAAGTGTTATTGTTAGAATAGAACTAAAATGTAAAATATATATTCAGTAGGTATTCAGCTGCATCCGGTTAGACTCGATGCTGACCCCAACATAGGGGACAGGGTAGGCAGATGATGGAGATGATGAGAATAGAACAATTTATATTATACAAAATCAAGTTTTTCTAACTGAACAGACAGCTGCTGCTGGGGAGTTTATTGCGCCACTTCTTCTTCCCATCTAAAGCACTAGGAAGTGGTGAAGGGCGGGCGTTTTGGGGGACTGTCTTATGTAATTTTGACGTTCGAAAAGTGCTGATTCTCACCCTAGTTTAAATAAATGACTTTTAATTTTGATTTTTGAACCTTGATCACAGGGTATGTACCTATGTCGCGGGAAGGTAGGTACTAAAGGGTCACCGAGACCCCTGGTAACACAGGCAACGGAAGGAATACGGGTGGGTTTTAGTCAGTAGGAGTCTGACACACCCTCCCGCTCCGCCCAGAGCGGGAGAAGTTATTTGATGATTTCCCACACAAAAAAAAACGAAAAGGATATGTACCTATAGATTTTTCAAATGCAAAAATCGTGACGCCAAAGTAAAAAAATAGTTCAAATAGATTCGTTAATTTCTTGTTTTAATTGCGTGATGGATGTCAGTTAATTAGAAATAGGATCAAAGTTAATTGCTAATATAAATCAGCTGTATTAACAAACTTGTTAAAGTATTATATTCATGAAATTAATCGTTTGCTCGTCGCTGCTGTAAAAGTGTCACTGTAGCGTTTATTATTTTGAAGAAACCGGACAAGTGCGAGTCGGACTCGCCCACCGAGGGTTCCGTACAAATTTATAGGTATTCATTCAAATTCATTTTTTTTTTTTATTTCAGACCACATAGATCCATATAGTGTTATTATGAACTTAGCCTCTGTTAGTAAACTCAATAACTTAAAAATATAATAATTATAAATATTAATTGGCTACACAAACATATGCACGCACATGTCTGCCAGCCCAGAGTCTTATAAATGGTACATCAACATTAAATGAAGTCTTTATTTATATGATTTATTTTTAAGATTTAATTTCAAATGTATAGTTTTCATATTTTTCCCTGTACCTACTTGTAGTATAAGACGATATTACTTGCTAAATTTTATAGTTCTAGGTCAACGGAAAGGACCCTATAAAATTAGATTCCCTTGAGAGTGTCGAAATATACGTTTTTTGCGGCATAAACGGCCGTATCTTTTTTATTACGTTAACTTAGAAGTTTGATTTTACACGAGTCAAGGGACTGTAAACCTGAGTAGGTATATGGTTTTAATTTGAACTCGATACCTCCACGCGTTCCCGAGATAAAGGGTCTTTTTTTTTTTTTTTTTGAGGGTGGGAAATCATCAAATAACTTCTCCCGCTCTGGGCGGAGCGGGAGGGTGTGTCAGACTCTTACTGACTAAAACCCACCCGTATTCCTTCTTGTTGCCTGTGTTGCGGGGGGCCTCGGTGACCCATAATAGATAAAGGGTCTTGACAGACGGACAACATAGCGATCCTATAAGGGCCTTATCACACTAACGGTTTGCGAGCGGCTGCGGGGCGGGGCGGGCGCGCAGCGAATGCGTCGCGAACACGCCGCGGCTGCAATGCGGAGACGTCGCGAACGCGTGGCAAATTCGCAACGTTTTCGTCGCGTGTTTGTAGCTTTGTGTAAGTTAACGATATACAATACACTCAGTAACAAAATGGATTCCGATGAGGAGACACTGCTGTTGGTTTTGTCATTTGGAAGACGCCGGAGACGAAAACTAAAGCGTCGACGACTCTACTGTTCGCGGCGATCTCGTAGCGCGTCTGCAACGAATTCGCTGCGCATGCGCCGCGTGTTCGTTGCGCGCCCGCTCCGCTTTGAGGACGCTCGCAATCCGCTAGTATGATAAGGCCCTAAGGGTTCTGTTTATTACCATTGCACGTGCCTTCTCTGTATGAGAAGAGAAGAAGAAGAGGCCATATCCCTGCAGTGGGGATATAATAGGCTGGTATTATTATTATACCTATTTATGAAGTAAAATATCTTGTGTTTCAATCACGATAGGTAGATATATCTTGGTTAATAGAAGTAACGACTACGTATATTAAAAAAAATATATTAAAAAAAATATATTAAAAAGCTGATTATATTAAGGCTCGTGCAGATTTTCGCGATTTGGCGGGCGCGACAGGCTTCAATGTGCCTGTCGCGCCCACGATATCACCACAGTCTGAGGGAGCCTTTATGGGTTAAAGCAGTAGAAACAGTTTACTCTTGTCAAAAATGTGGTACTTTTTAGTATGAAACAAGTATTGTTTTTTTATTATTAATACATAAAATGTAAGTAAAATTATACCGTAGGAACTTTTCTAGGTTATACTGTAGCGTACTATCAAAAGCTCCAGCTTTTGGAAACCATAGCTTAGTTACCGAGAGCCTCTGCGCTCGGCTTTGTCCGCTTAAAATTTCGTGGTTTATTTATTTATTTAAAGATTACCAACGAGATACATTACAATTATCTTTTACAATAACAAAAAAATTGTATAATATTAATTTATTTCTTAAATTCAGGTTAGCCAACAATTGATTTAATTTCTTTAATAATACGTTTATGTGCCCCACAAAAAACACCATGTTTCTCAGGCCTGTCGATCCAAATGATATAAAAAAAATAATAAGTAAAAAAATTAAAAAATTAAAACATTAAAAGAGTTATGTATGGATTACTTTCAGGCCAACACAACATGCACCATTTATGATTTTTACAAAATATTACAAAGTCAAAAAGGATATTTACAATTACAGGTAACCAAAGCTCACACATTATCGATTACGCATACTCTGAATACATAATAAACTAAAATTAAGAATACATTAAGAAACAATCATCATCATCTGCCTAGCCTTTCCCAACTATGTTGGGGTCGGCTACCAGTCTTACCGAATACAGCTGAATACCAGTATTTTACCTGGAGCGATTAGGCAGTCGCTTCATGTAAAATACTGGAGGTCAGATAGTCATCTGACTTCCTCAACCCAGTTACACGATACCCTTTAGTAAGACTGGTTGTCAGACTTTCGAGCTTCTGACGACCCGTAACGACTGTCAAAGATCTACAAATGACAGTCGGGACCAACGGCTTAAAGTGCTTTTTGAGGCACGGAGGGGTCTTGGTATGTAAAGATGGTCACCCATCCACGGACCAACCGCAGCAAGCGTAGCTTAACCTGATCGATCGACCCGTGCGACATTAAGAAACAATATACACAAAAAACAATACAGGGTGACATTGAATACATGCGACAAATCGAAATGGGAGATTGTACTCATCATTATGAACAACTTTTACTAAGGGACAAAAGCTACAATCCCAAAAAAAAAACTGCTGTCCCCTACATTTATGTTCGCAATACCTCATCAAAATGTAGGAAAAGCAGATTTTTTTTTTGGTATTACAGCTTTGGTCCCTTAGTAAAAGTTGTTAATAATGATGTATACAATGTCCCATTTCAGTTTGTCGCAAGTTTTCAATTTCAACCTGTATAGACATTAAGAAACAATCACTAAAATAAATAAATCAGATCAGTAGTTCCGTAGATTATCCCTTACATACAAACTCACAAATATTACCTGTTTATAATATTGGTATTATATATTAGTTTCTATCCGTGTATGATTTATATTATACCTCCGTCTTTAGACAGTCAATTATCAACCACAATTCATTTGATAAACGATCATAAATTTAACTATTTTGATTTGTTGATAGTTCGAGTTGTGATTGGGTTTGATGTTACTAGAATGCATCCGTATAAATGACTACCTTCTTTACTAGACTTTATAGAATTTTATGTATCTATTTACCAATTATGTACACACATAATTACAATGCCACCGATGGACACGTGACCGCCCGTATTTGTTTGATTTCTATTTTTTTTAGTAAAGGAATTCTTCATCTTCATTTTTTTTTCATAGTCAACAAATTAAAAAAAATCTGTTAAATAACTCATACGCTTTTAGAATAAATAAACAGAATCCAAATCGAGCGAATAACTTCGGAGATATGGCAAAATGTAAAGCAAGGTCACAAACGCTCCTCAAAAAATAAAAAAATGAATAACATGAAAAATATTAAAGAAAGTTAATTAACGATCATTTTTCATGAATATTCAGAAAAATATGGGCAGTCACATGCCTATGGGCGGAATTGTATACTGAGGGTGATATCGCGGGCGCGACAGGCAAAAATATGCCTGTCGCGCCCGCGATATCGCCCCAGTCTAAAATAGCCTTAAACATACATGAAGAAAAAAACAGAAAAATACGTACAAAGGTGATGCTTATTTCTAGAGAAATCTCGTCCAGCATACCTGTGATATGAAAGTAGATAAAGAGATGTAGACACGTGTGTAAGAGTAGGAGAGAAATAGAATACATAAAATAAATAATAGATAATAAATAGTTTATGTAATTTTTGCCCGGTTAAAGTCTTCCGCAGACAGGGGCGATATTCTGCACGAGCCTTAAGGCGCTGACAAGACCCAATTGACCAAAATAGGCTTCTCTTAAGAAAAAAAATTGCTAAATTTGTATAGTTTGTGGTAGCGGAAAAAAAAAAGTTAATTTTGAACATATTTCCCCGAACTTGGTTGTTACCAAAACACGTTTTGAAAACAAAATCTCGATACAAACTGACGTTAAACTAACGTCTTACTTTGAGTTCTAATCTAAAATATTTGTATCAAATATCAACGTACGTTACGTATTTAATTAATAACAAGAACGTCTTATTTGAATGCAGAACTTGGTTATTTTTTATTTTCGATTACTCAACTTAATTTTGAGTAAATAGATAATTACTTCATATTTTCCAATACATTACAAGCGTTGTGTCATCGCGCTTCTCTTTCTTTTCTATGGAATTTGACAGTGACCACGGTTTAGGTGTTGTCAGCGTCTTAATGGCATTAGAGCAGTGGTGGGCCAGCAGAAACGACCGTGACTTACGAGTTGTAGGACGTAGGTTCGCGCTTTACTTTGTGTAAATTATTTCATCACCACTGCTCTCAAAACGGTGAAGGAAAACATCGTGAGGAAACCGGCATGTCCTAGAACTAAAAACTCAATGACATGTGACATCTACCAACCCGTACTGGGCCCGCGTGGTGGATTACAGCCCACTCCCTCTCGAAGAGAGAAGGTGTGTCCCAGCAATGAGAGCATTATAGGCTGAATGCTATAATGATTTATTTCCCACCGTATTCCCTAGAAACATTGGGTCGACTTCCAGTCTACCCAGCTCCTACAGCTGATTATCAGACTTTTACACAAAGCTTCTGCTATTTGGACCTGACTCTCATGTCAATGTCCCAGCAGTGGGAACATTATAGGCTATTTATGCTAATGGCATTAAGCTCGCCCCTATTATATGGTACTTAAACGTAACTGGCGAAATGTGGGTGTACATGCTAAAGTAAAACTCTGCCAAACCCTTCGAGGAATAACAGGCGTTAAGACGCTGACAACACCTTAACCGCGGTCACTGTCAGATTGCATAGAAAAGAAAGAGAAGCGCGATGACACAACGCTTCTAATTTATTGCAAAATATGAAGCTATTATCTATTTACTCAAAATTGAATTGAGTAATCGAAAATAAAAACAACCAAGTTCTGCATTCAAATAAGAGGTTCTTGTTATTAATTAAATACGTAACGTATGTTGATATTTAATACAGATATTTTGGATTAGAACTCAAGGTAAGAGGTTAGTTTCAACGATAATTTGTATCGAGATTTTTTTTCAAAACGTGTTTTGGTGACAACCAAGTTCTGGGAAATGTGTTCAAAATTAACATGTAGTTTTTCCGCTACCACAAACTACACAGATTTGGCAATTTTTTTTCTTAAGAGAAGCCTATTTTGGTCAATTGGGTCTTGTCAGCGCCTTAAGTTATGTAGAAAGTCCGTATAAATCACTTCTTTCTCTTCTAGACTTTAAAAAGTTTAAATATAGTTTATGTGTAATGTTTGTCCATATAAAATACTAAGTTATGGTTACTAAAGTCTAATGTACACATACCATCACGTCAGTATTCCCCGAAGGGTTAAGCAGAAGTGTACCTATAGTACACCCACATTTCGCTATTTATGTTTAAGTCCCATGTAATAGGGGGCGAGCCTATTGCCATCAGCCGGGCACAAATCCAGACTCCGGGCTGCTACTGAGAAATTCCAGATAGAAATACCCAATAACACTTTGCCCGACCCGGGAATCGAACCCAGGACCTCGTGCTCAGCAGTAGCGCTTGCGATCACTAGACCAACGAAGCAGTCTAAGCGAGTTTTTATTATTATAGCTTAAACTGTTTGCATGCTTGGTAGAGCAGTGGTGGCTCAGTGGTAACGGCCGCGACTTAAGTGTTGTAGGTCGTAGGTTCGAACCCGAACAGGGGCTTTACTTTGTGTAAATTATTTCATCACCACTGCTCTCAAAACGGTGAAAGAAAACATCGTGAGGAAACCGGCATGTCCTAGAACCAAAAATTCGAAGACATGTGACATTTACCGACACGCACTGGGCCCGCGTGGTGGATTACGGCCCACTCCCTCTCACAGAGAGGAGGCCTGTGTCCCAGCAGTGGGAACATTATAGGCTGATTATGTGTGTTTGCATGCCTTAGTTTGGGTAGTTAGTATAAGGATCATTTTAAACTTAACATCTGTAACTTGTACCTACTTCCTGTGCAAATAAAGAACTATTCTATGACAAACCTTGCAGTTTCTTTATTCCTAATTATAAACATTCAGTTTTTGATAGTAACAATTCTAAGACAGCTGATATAAATTGCAACCTTGTTATTTAAATAATTATACCTATCGATATCTTGTTGCCACTAATTAATATCGGTCAATTATATAATTACGTTGTTTTTTAAGTTTTTGTTGTTAGCCTTTCTAATGTAGATTTTTTAATTGTATTCATAAGTAACAGGGTTTTTTTTTTTGGGTGGAAAATCATCAAATAACTTCTCCCGCTCTGGGCGGAGCGGGAGGGTGTGTCAGACTCTTACTGACTAAAACCCACCCGTATTCCTTCCGTTGCCTGTGTTGCCAGGGGCCTCGGTAACCCTTTGGTACCTTCCCGCGACCCCGGCAGGCATCGGCCCTAGTGGACCCCTACACTTGTGCTGACGACATCTCTTTGAGGCGCGCGTGGAATGCAACGCGCCGTCGACCCGGGCCTGGTCCTTAGGGTGCTATTTCAATCTTGTTTTATTATAATAAAGTTAATACTAAAGTGAGGGCTAATTGCTAAGTAATAACAGGCGCACGGGTCGATCCATCAGGTTAAGCTACGCTTGCCGGGATTGGTCCGTAGATGGGTGACCATCTTTACATTACCAAGACCCCTCCGTGCCTCGGAAAGCACGTTAAACCGTTGGTCCCGGCGGTTATTTGTAGATCTTTGACAGTCGTTGCGGGTAGTCAGAAGAAGCCCGAAAGTGTGACAACTAGTCTTACCCAGTTACTAGGTTGTGGAGGTCAGATAGGCAGTCGCTGCTTCCGGTTGTACTGGAAGCTGAACCCAACATAGTTGGGAAAAGGCTAGGCAGATGGTGAGACAATACTAAAGTGGCCTAAAAAACTAGAATATCTTTAGAAAATTGTAAGAAAGGTAGAAAAAAGAGACTTTCAACTTATCTGCCCAAAGCATTAAATCACTGCTGTACTCGTAGGTTACAATAACAGTAATACTGAAATATTACTAAGAAAAGCCTTAAAAAAGGCGGTAAATACTTTGAAAGGTGGCACACGTAAAGGCTGGGGCTTCTGCAGACTGGGGCGATATCAAAATCAAAAGTCATTTATTCAAACTAGGCTGAAAATCAGCACTTTTCGAACGTCAAAGTTACATAAGACAGTCCCCCAAAAATGCCCGCCTTTCATCATCGCGATCCTTTATATCGCGGGCGCGACAGGTAGCAATATGCCTGTCAAACTCAAACGCAAAGCATTTAAACTCAAAGTTTTTAAGTACCTAACCTAGGCCTAGTATGCATTAATACGCTGACAATACCTAAGCCGCGGTCACTGTCAGACTGCATAGAAAAGAAAGAGAAGCGAACGAACGAACTGTACAGATTTGGCACTTTTTTTTCTTAAGACAAGCTTATTTTGGTCATTTGCCTCTTGTCAGCGCCTTAATTTAATATCAGTCCAGTTAATTACTTAAAAGTAAAAACAACTGAAAATTGTGTAGAGCAAACTTGACTTTCCAAATCCGCGCCTGAAGTTCAGTTGAAAAGCTCTTCAACTTTCGTTGCCGTAAACTTTCTAGAGATCTTTGCTTGTGTCTCAATTATTTTAGCGTGAACATCACATTTTTTATAGATAAACAATTTGTTTGACACTTTGAACTTCAATCAACGTTATAAATTAAAAACTTTTTGGTGGTAAGCGCGAAATTCAAATGAATCGCGAAATAAGAACAAAACTCATAAAGAAAAGTTCTTAAGGAACAAATCTAACTTAGAGAGATGTATTAATGGTTTTAATAATTATAATTCTGTAAATACATATTTTTTATGGTCGCGAATCCTATTTTGATCAAGATACAACCTGACATTGACCTACAAATTGCAAAAAAACCGTAAGAAAATTTGAATTTCCAGGGCCACCACAACTGCGGATCCAACTTAATGTATTTAAACTACGTTGATTGAAGTTCGAAGTGTCAAAACAATTGTTTATCTATTAATCCATAGCTTTTAATCCAACCACTACTGTCGCGGGAAGGTACTTATGGGTCACCGAGGCCCCTGGCAACACAGGCAACAGGAAGGAATACGGGTGGGTTTAGTCAGTATGAGTCTGATACACCTTCCTGCTCCGCCCAGAGCGGGAAAAGTTATTTGATGATGACCACCAAAAAAAAAAAAAAAAAACCAAGCATACTACTGATGAATTATATATAAATAGCTACTTACAAATTATTGCAATATATCAGTCACTTAATTAGAAATTGATTAGGTAATTAAATAAATATCATAGCTCAAGCTCAAAACATCTAATCTCCTTTTATATTCCACTAGCTTCTGCCCACGACTCCGTGCGAAATTATTCCACGGGAACATACAACCGGGATAAAAAGTATCCTATGTTCGCGTTTATAATTTTAGTTAGGATGACACTCTGTAATAGTTTAGTATTCTAGCTTTCTGTCAGAGAAAGAATTCTTGAAATCGGATGAGGAGTTCCGGAGATTACCTCCTTACATCCAAACCTACAAACTTTACTCCCCTAAAATATTATTATAAATCAAACCAATATATATGTATGTCCTATCAAACAAAACTAACACACAAAATTCAATTGTCAGGTCAAACACATCTATTTCAACTATTTATATATCGCATCAAACGGGAATCGCACTCGCTACAGCGTCGGTCTGAGCTTGATCTTCTAACCAAGCGACCTATGACCCTTGATACTTTGATACTAGATGTTCCTCAGTATCTGATCTCGATTGGTGATAAGGGAAAAAATGCACGTTCCAGCATCTTGAGATATTTATCTTTTGTATGTTCATGCTGTGAGAGAGGGTTAAGCAGATAGTTTGGTTTGTAAGAGAAGTTTAAATTAAGTTTTGTGGGATATCGAGAATCTAATAAGATTTTATCTTTCGTTTTAAAACCGAATGATATCAGTAAATAAAAGTGTGGATAAATCAACAAAGTTTTTGTTAAAAATATTGCAATTTTGATTAATGTGGTCATGTGTTTTGTTATAAGAATAAAGCTGTTTATATTTTTATCAAGTAATAAATGGAGGTAAACCTAACTGACTCGTTTTTATAAATAAAAAATGCAACAGCAGAAACAGATATTTAAAAAAATCCTCCGCCCCTAAGACGACCCACTGACCAAATTATGTTGTTGTAACCAATTTTTGTTTCCGATTATTATTATATTATTATTATTTTGGACGATAAAGCTAACTACTCTGTAATATTAATAAAGTAAAGAAATTATTAATTAACAATAGGATAGTTTGCTTATTACTAACGTACAATAAAATAATAAAAAAATAATCAAACTAAAGTTTTTCAAAAGCACGCACTTTTTTTGTCAACTTGTAAAAATGTTTTCCATTCATGAAGGGATCACTTATTAAACTTTAGGTATTGTTTTGTAGCACAATTTAATAAACAAATACGTTCCGTGTTATTAATATTACTTAAAAGAAGAAAACAAAATAAAAATCTTACCTTAATTTAAAACATCCAAACTTGAAATTAAGTCGACAAAACAACGCGGTGGTCATGCACAATGTCACTCCTGTTTATATCACGATAAATCCATAGTGTCACACACACACTGACCACAGTTTGACAACACAGTTTATTTATCAAATCTATGACTTTTCTAGTAAAACTTTTATTTACAGTCACCTGAAATAAAAAAGTTTCAATGCTAACTTCGCGAGAAGTCGAAACTAAATAAAAATAATCGTCCGAAACACGGCAAAAGTAACAGCCGCGCGCGAATTACTCACGCGACTGAAAAAATTGCCACATCTGCGTAAGACTCAGAAACTAAATCAAAATACTGGCTAGGAGAGGGACGACTCAACTGAGGCCCCACCCTTCCCCCACCACCGAGCGATACGCAAAAACATTCATAAAAACCACGCTCGACTCCTCCGCGAAATTATCAATTGTTTATATCACGACAAAAATGTAAACCCGAACGGATTCATCTCGACAAAGCCCTAGATTAAGCAAAACATTAAACAATTAAGAGTCACACAATAGAATTCCGACAATGTCGAAATATTTAAAACAATACACGGTTTAATTTGTACGAATCATAATAATAAACACGGCGCGTTACTGTGTTATCGAAAATAATCGATTCTTCGAATGCGTTTCGGTGGATTATTTTTAAAGATGGAAACCTTAGTGCGGGTTGTCGGCGCGAGTTTTCCCGCGCTCCTGGAAACGTGCGTGACGTCAGAGTGCTAGAGGTGCGACCGTGCGCTACAGCCGCCCGGCCACGAATAAGTCGCGCCGCGCCCGCCGTCTCTGCTCGGCGTTTTTTTCTGCCAAAAACTAAGAAAGGGTCTTTATTATAGGGTTAACTGTATGCCCGACAATGCGGATGATTTTTTGTAAAGTCTTTTGAAACTGGAGCGTGTTTAAAATACGCGCGTTGACCTTCGACATATCGCCGTGTCGCTCAGCGCAACACTGAAGCATTGTCTTACATTGCGTTTTTTGTTTTTGCTCGGATAACATCTGTTCTGAGGTGGCTGTAACTTGTAAGTTGGTAATGCAATGGATAGGACAAAGCTTTAAATTTCGTAATTGTAGACCTATAACATCGAATAAGTTCGCAACGTTTAGTTTCGAACTAAAAGTTTTTGTTGAATTTTTTGTCAGAGTTACAAGAGGATATATAAGTTCTTTTAATGATTTTATAATAACGTACGTACGAGGGCACTGTACAGTGGCCACTGTTTCACTTGACGGTTAATTGAAGAATTAATTTTATACGAAATATTTATTTCGGACATTGAGAGGTAGGTACAGCTCTAATTCGAATCACGTGAAAAGTTTAATCTACCTTCACTTCAAGGGTTAAAATGATGTTCTAGGAAAATTCATAATCCCAGTAGGTACATTTTTTTTTAATAATTAACGTAGTTATTACGTACTTAAATGTTTTTTCTAAATTATAATATTTAGAAACTTGTTTGTAGATTTATCCATACTGGCAGCGAAAATAATTATCTTGAAACTTGCTTAAATTGATGATAAGCGTAGTAACAAACTTATATAGCAAGTCCCATGTAAAACTGGCATAGACAATTGTTTAGGTACTTAGCGAAAACAAATTTGCACTCTGGGCTGCTTAATTTTTTTAAATGGTAAAATGTCATAACGAACGAACGTGATCTTAATGTACCATATACTCAGATATTAATTATATTATTAATAACACTTTACCCGACCCGGATTCTAAACCAGGACTTTACGTTGAACAGCCGCCCTTGTGACCACTGTACCTACGGAGTCAGAAGTCAGTATGTTGACAGGTTATCAATTTGTCATGCTAGGTAGGTATTAAAATATCGTTCAGGAAGTTATAGAAACTATCTGCCTCCTTGGTCTAGTGGGTGCAAGCGCTACTGCTGGGCATGAGATCCTTTTTTTTTTTTTGGCTTGGAAATCATCAAATAACTTCTTCCGCTCTGGGCGAAGCGAGAGGGTGCCTTCCTGTGCAAATAAAGAACTACTCTATTTCTATCACAAACCTTGCAGTTTCTTTATTCCTAATTATAAACATTCAGTTTTTGATAGTAACAATTCTAAGACAGCTGATATAAATTGCAACCTTGTTATTTAAATAATTGTACCTATCGATATCTTGTTGCTACTAATTAATATCGGTCAATTATATAATTACGTTGTTTTTAAAGTTTTTGTTTTTAACCTTTCAAATGTAGATTTTTTAAATTATATTCATAAGTAACAGGGTTGTTTTTTTTTGGGTGGAAAATCATCAAATAACTTCTCCCGCTCTGCGCGGAGCGGGAGGGTGTGTCAGACTCTTACTGACAAAAACCCACCCGTATTCCTTCCTGTTGCCTGTGTTGCCAGGGGCCTCGGTGACGCTTTAGTACCTTCCCGCGACGAGCATGAGGTCCTGGGTTCGATACCCAGGTCGGGCAGTGTTATTGGGTTTTTCTATCAGGAATTTCTCAGTAGCAGCCCGGAGTCTGATTTGTCCCGGTTGATGGCAAGCTCGCCCCTCTATTACATGGGACTTAAACATAACTGGTGAAATGTGGGTGTACTATGGGTACACTTCTGCCTAACCCTTCAGGGATTATTGGCGTGATGATAAGTTATGTAACGTTATAGGAACTCGGCATAGCAACTGTGTAAATAAGTACCTTATTGGGAGTCTTGTCCAAAGATTACAATTGCCGTAACTCATAGAAACAAACCATCCCAGCAACGTCACAATCTTGTTTTGAAAAAACGGACAAATATACAAACATGTGTGAGATTTTGATGCTGGGAATGGAAACTGACTTAACATAATGCAGCCTATAATGTTCCCACTGCTGGAACACAGGCCTCCTCTCTCTGAGAGGGAGTGGGCCATAATCTACCACGGGGGCCCAGTGCGGGTTAGCGGATAAACAGTCACATGTCTTTGAATTTCTGGCTCTAGACCATGCAGGTGTAGCGGCCATCTACATCGCCACATGCGAACTACGCAACACACTGACGTCACGCAAAATCCTGCATCGCGCAAGCAAAGTTTACCGCGCAACTAGCATATATACAACATCCCGACATCAACCGTCGGGCAGTAGCCCACTAGACACGACACCCGTCTGGCCCTTTTCTTTGGAGGATGAGTGAACTTTACACCCTGTTCCTCATGCCTCTATACAGGTTTCCTCACGGAGTTTTCGTTCACCGTTTTGAGAGCAGTGGTGATGAAGATATTTTTCACGCAAAGTAAACTGCTTGCTTAGGATCGATCGCACGACCAACTCGTAAGTCACGACCGCCGTTGCCACTGGGCCACCATTGTTCCTTAAACTGGCTTATTAGAAATATATTTGCGATGGTCGTAGGAATGAGGCTGTGTAGAAGTCAGATGTAAGTCATCATCACAATCAATGCAGCTGAAAGACGTCTACTACTGGAAATATGCCTCCCCTAAGCATCGCCACTTCAAATGGCTCTGTGCTTGTCGCATCCACCGGATTCGTGTGGGTTTCACCAGTGGGGTGCTTACGTAACATCAAGGCTTTCATTTTGACAGATCAACAGCATTCATTGCGCTGTCTACTTTGTTGAGCAGACAAATTTATCGAACATATGAAGCAATAGATTAGAAATATCCATCAATCTCATTCAGTTTGTGATTAATAGTGTGTTACTCAATTAGGGTGCTGGGGGCGAACCGTGATGGTTGGCCCCCAGCACTCTTAAAGCAGAATTATTATAATAATTCACAGTGGGATAGTGATGGAGCTGTACAGGACTTACAGCTCCGTCTCTTTCTCACGCTGAAGTAATATTGAAATAATACTGCTATAAGAGGTGATGGTTGCCCCCAGGTCATCGGTCCACCTTGATGGAAGTCACGTCTTAAAAAATCTTATGATGCTTAGTTTTCCGTAAACAGACAGACAGACGCAAGATTGACCATTTAGGCTCGTTCAGACTGGGGCATATTGCTGCCTGTATGCGCGATATCGCGCTAGTCTGCACGCCCCTTAACAAAGATACCAATAGGTTTTTATCTGCATCTGGTAGGACTGCAGGAAATTAATGCAGCGAGAAGTTTACTAACGAGGGTTTTAATTTTAATCTAGTCAGATTATGCCACAATGAGGTCGTTACAAATCGACTTTACATACCTACACAAATAAAATTATCTTATAATGGTGCCGATTCCCTTGTTCACAAACTAAACTAAATTTAAGTTCAGTGCATCCTTTTCTTTTTATTTCGTTAAGAAAAGGACAGAAGATCAATTTTAGTTTAGTCCTGTCAAATTAATCAGCGCTTGACGTAATTTTAGTAGGCAAGTTTTTAATCACGTCTAAACTTTATGGAGTAGTGACAGGCGCTGATTAATTTGACAGGACTAAACTAAAATTTATCTTCTGTCCTCTTCGTAATGAAATAGAAAGAAAAAGATGCACTGAACTTAAATTTAGTTTAGTTTGTGAACAAGGGAATCGGCGCCACTATCTACCTCTACGATTAATCCCAATTCCAAAGAAGAAGCATTTAGGCAGGTTTAAAATAATGATTATTGATATAATAGTCAAAACTCCCTCATGACGAAGAAAGGAAAAAAAGGTTTTTCCGGGTTCACGACATAGTTATGGGACTCAAGGGTCCAATACTCGTTAAAGCCAATGGTTTGATAACCTTAACGACCACCTGAGCCCTGTACTACAAAAGTTTACAATTCACAAGTTACAATTTACATACACACATACATAATCAGCCTATAATGTTCCCACTGCTGGGACACAGGCCTCCTCTCTGTAAGTGGGAGTAGGCCGTAATCCATCACGCGGGCCCAGTGCGGGTTGATAGATGTCACATGTCTTCGAATTTTTGGTTCTAGGACATCCCTTTCCTCACGATGTTTTCCTTCACCGTTTTGAGAGCAGTGGTGATGAAATAATTTACACAAAGTAAAGCGCCTGCCTGGGTTCGAACCTACGACCTACAACTCGTAAGTCGCGGCCGTTACCACTGGGCTACCACTGCTCTCAACCAGTGGAGGTACCTTCATATAAGCCCAAAAGCATGCCTTACTAAAATGCTCGATAGAGAATTTATTGTACCTAACCAGTAGTTTATGAGAAAATTGCGATGATACATACGTAGATACGTAGGTACCTACATACTCAGTCGAAAACTGAACTTTCTTTTTTTGAAATCGGTTAAAATTTTATTGGGCTTGCGATATTTTGAAACCCTAGGCACGCCACTGCTCTCAACAGTTACAATTTAAAAATTTGTAAATCTTACAAGTGTCTGTAACACAAAACTCTAAGCCAGCCTTACAAATATGTAAATTGTAGTGAGAAGTCTACAATTTACATATTTATAATTTCTGTGATATGCAATATTTTCTACAATTTAACAATTTTGTAGAATTGTAGACTTGAAGTTTTGAGGTATAGGGCCCTGCAGGCTTAGCATGACGCTTTCTATATCTACGAAGAAAAGACAAAGCTCTTTTTAAACAAAGTGACATTTCGTTTATCCATTTTTGACATCGCACCGTAGAAATAATTTTATATAAAAAAGGACCTAGACAAAGATCGTTAGAAACGAAATACAACATTACAGATTGCAGAAAGATTTCTACGGTGCAATGTCAAAAATGGAGCCGGTAAGCTTCCCTACATGTTTTACATTGAATAGGATGATTAGTAAAGATCAAAAGATAAAAATATTTTTTAGGAGTTGCTATAATTTACAACAGATTTTCGGTGATATATTTATTTTTCTAGCCTCGGACTATATATATCTCACACTAATCACATATAGTGTTCCGCAGGGGAGCATTTTGGGACCGACACTCTTCCTTGTATACTTGAATAACCTCTGTAAACTGGACCTTTCAGGAGGTAAAAATATTTCATATGCCTTGCAAGTATACTCGCTAAATAAAAAAAATATGTAAAATTATACTCTTTAAATATATGTATTATTAAACTCACTTATGAAGAGACAAAAACTTATTAAAAATATTGAAATAGTAAACTTTTATAACCAGGGTGAGTATAAAAGTTTACTATTTCAATATTTTTAATAAGTTTTTTGTGTCTCACACTCTTTCACACACTTTCACATACTACTCACCGAGAGGTAAACACTCCACATACCCGTTTGTTTATTTTATTTTAACTTGTTCATTGTGTAATGAATGATACACTACCAATATGTCTAATTAAGCAAGTATTGTAATGGTCATCATAAGGAAGAGCGCTGATGTCTGAGATACAGATATTTTTATCTAGGTCAGACACAGATGCCTTCATTATAAAACTAAGAAAAACTTTAAATTGTCCTTTAAATCTGTCTGCATATAACATACATAAGTATTGGTGATAAATAAATTTATTATTATTATTATTGTTCATCCCATCTATTGGAAACGAGGTGAAGGGTTTCTCGAAAAGTGTGAGCAAAATGGGTAATTCCGACGCACTTAATAACAGTGACGAAATGACTTTTGAATTTGGAATACTATTTAATTAAAAAGTTTGAACGCAATTCGCTTCGGTAAAGACCTGGCCGGTAGTAAAAAATCGCACCTGCCGACGCGGCATTGGTTAACTTAAAAAAAAAAATACGTGGGAGCTTCTTATTCGTTTTTTCATTATTTTCACTTTTTGTAAAAATATTACAGGCAATTTTAATTTGATATTAATATAAATTTATAATTTGGTTATGTAAATATATATATTCGTTCACTACTAGAAGCATCTCTTATTTATTTTTCTCATAAAGGGGGATGAAAAGCTGAGTGTGCCACACAGTACCACATTTATTTAACCTCGAGCGACGTACTTTGAATCCCTCGTTACGCTTAGGATTCAACTCTAGAATCCTTCGCTTCGCTCTGGATTCAAATAATCGCTCTCGCCCTCAATACATTATTATGGTCCCTTGTGACACAATCCACTATTGAACCTTTTCAGTCAAATTATGACATTTTAAAAAACATTTCATTTTTGTTGGTGGTGTTTAATTGGTTTTTAGGTAACGTCTCTAAATGTGGAAATTGTGACTACATTGTTGTATTGGGTTCCCATGTAAGCGATGATAGTAAATAAAACACAATAAATACGTCACCATTGCTGTCTGTAATATTTTCGAGGATCTACTTCCCAAAGCTATTAGCAAGTCGGCAGGCATATTTTTTGCTAAATATATTACGTCCTTGATTCACTCAACAATCTTACAGTACTATTGGCAACCGTGGAGGCTACTACAACATACCTAAAAAGACAGCCACTCCCAATTGTCATACATACGAGTAAGTCCCGGTGTGCTGCTGGTATATCGTGCTCGATTGCTCGCCACTCAAGCTTCCTCTATTCTTTGTTTATTATTCTTTTTGACCGCATTAGTGCAGGTTTTGGCTTCGATCCATCTCACACATCCATCTTCCCTTTATTGCTGTTTGATATCTTTAGTTGACAACCACAGATTGACTATTACACATTGTTCTTTATCCTGATTTATCTTGGGTTCGTTATAAAATTAGTCATCGTTTTAATTAGCTACATGTTTAATATCAAATTATACAATTTTTATTTTGAAATTATAAGATTAATGTATTTTTAGATATTAACATTAACTCAATTAAATTAAAACTAAGTTAAACCTAAAAAAGGACTTCGGCATTGTACCAAGGATGCTGGCGGCATTTCCTCGCTGAATTGCAATGCTGATGCGTTGCCCGAGAAAACCGCCAGATTTTCGGTCACCAGTTACATCAACTAGATGTTTCGCGATTTCCGCAAATAACTTATCATATTAGTTAACTTTATCTTAAATGCAAAGGTCGTATGGATCCCTGAATTGTCTTTTTAGGGTTCCGTAGTAAACAAGGAACCCTTATAGTTTCACCATATCCGTCTGTATGTCTGACCCCACTGTAGCTCAGAGACGCATAGTACTAGAAAGCTGTAATTTGGCATAGGTATACATATTAATCACGCGGACAAAGTGCTAAAATCAAAAACTGAATTATTTTTTTTTGTTTCCCTCCCTTGCATGTAATGTGGGGTTGATATTTTTTTTTCTCGTCTACCTCATGGTGTAGGATATCGTTGAATTGGTCGTTCAAAATATTGCAGGTCTGTGAACACCACTTTTCGATTAAAGGATCCACTTGCGTAATATTAAGGATAAAAGTGCTAATTTTTGTTAGAGTAGAGTGTCAGCTAAATGGTTGTTTATGGAGATGTGAAAAAACTTATGGCAGTAGTACATATAATTAATTTAAAAGGAAAGCTATCACGGCTAAGTAGGCTTTTTACAAGTTAACGAGTTATAGTCGACCAACTTAAATTTGCAGTTGGAGAATTGACCGTGGCATATATCAATGTATGGGAGATCAGGTTTTTTGTTTTTCTTTATTTTAAGGGCTTTATCGCTGAGCGATAACGTCACCCTGTAACATCAGCACAATCAACTTAACCTAAAAACACTTTGTCATTCTGACATTAATACTTTAAAACAGAAAATGCCAGTTTGTACAGTATCCTAGCTTGTCCGATAAAGGACAAGCCAGGATAGCATTACACTCTCCAATATCTTTGATTAGTTGAACCAAGTAAATTAAATCGCACAGCTTCATTCCGCACACACTCCATCAAAACATGTTGTACATCTTCGACTACTCCACATTCTTCACAGTTGGGTGACGTAACCTTTTTCATTAGAAAACCAAACTTTCTTGATGGAATGTCGATCGGGTTTTTGAACTACAATGTTAAGTTTGTTTTTGGAATAAATTCGTCCCAAGTAATCCCAACTACGGAACTCTTCATTGTGCGTCGTCTGACACGCACTTGGTCGGTTTTTTTTAATAGGCCTGCTTCGCAGCAATCTTTCAACAACAACAAGCTACTTCCTAGTCAGATATTATATCTCTGGGTTTTTCATTAGGTTTATGGAGCTTGGTGATAACTTCGCAATAAGGTTTTCATTCCAATTATATGAATTAACAATTAGCAGGAATAATATTATGTATGTAACTATAAACGGTCTTGCCCCTGGATTTAGGTATGATCGCAATATTTTGCGTTTTAACCTTTTGACCACCACATTCATGTATAGATGACATACGAAAATGTGCCCAGCACGCCACGGACACGCCTACATGACAGATTTTAAGGAAGAATTCGTAGCTTGGCGCCGAGGGCACGTTTTTGCTTTTTTGACGTGGCGGTAAGAGGAGGACCAAAAATAAAAATAAAACTCCGTTGCGTTTCAAATTGCCAGTAGACTTAATATCATTGTGTTTTGAGACTACCTTTGCCCGCGTAGCTTTACCAAAATAAAAGTAGCCTAAATTATTCCTTATAACATCAGCCACCTGCCCGTCAAAATCGAAAATCAAAGTCCCGTCAAAATCGGTCCAGCCGTTTCGTAGATTAGCCGGAATAAACAGACAGAAGAAAATAAAATTGTTACACGTAAGTACCGTGTAAGACTTGTATTATGCATTTAGTAAAAAGCTGTTATTTTGACGTCACAGACACTCAAATTTTATTGATTTATATTTTTATTTAGGAAAGGGAGGGGGGGGGCGGTTTGTTTTTTTGATAGGGATGTCAGATGATTTTTACTTGTCACCGTGTGTTGAAGTGATGCTTTGAAAATAGCACTCCAATTTTCTTCAAGTCGCAAAATTTATTTACGTCGCACTGAAACACAATCTAACCACACACATTAAAAGCTAATCAATAAAACAAAAACACAATAACTGCAGTATTGCGTCGCATATCACACTAGCATATAGTTCGATTCCCAGCGCGTGAAAATGTCACCGGTTATTTTGGCGCGCATTCGAGCGTCCGTCAGCGCGAGCGCAGCCGAATCTATTGTGATTGGATGCCGTAAGACAAACGGATGCCCGGTTGAAAAGTTTTAGATTTTTCAGCGGCGAATCGTGTGGATATTGGGCGGTGGTTTAGCTGATTTATTATTGTAGTTTATTTACATTATTTTGTTGGAGTTTTCAGTTTCAATATTTTTAAACTTGTAGGTAAATGAGGGGTTTTGGCTAAATAAAAACAGCCGCACAGGTCAATCGATCAGGTTAAGCTACGCTTGCCGCGGTTGGTCCGTGGATGGGTGACCATCTTTACATACCAAGCCCTCCGTGCCTTGGAAAGCACGTTAAGCCGTTAGACCCGGCTGTCATTCGTGGATCTTTGACAGTCGTTACGGGTCGTCAGAAGCCCGAAAGTCTGACAACCAGTCTTACCAAGGGGTATTGTGTTACCCTGTAACTGGGTTGTGGAGGTCAGATAGGCAGTCGCTTCATGTAAAATACTGGTATTCAGCTGCGTCCGGTTAGCCTGGAAGCCGACCCCAAAGTAGTTGGGAAGAGGCTAGGCAGATGATGATTTTTAAACTTGTAGGCAAAGATATAAATGTAGGTATATCTAAATAGACAGTCAAGTAGAGCAGTGGTGGCCCAGTGGTAACGGCCGCGACTTGCGGTCGTAGTTCGAACTCAGACAGGCACTTTACTTTGTGTAAATTATTTTATCACCACTGCTCTCAAAACGGTCAAGGAAAAACATCGTGAGGAAACTGGCATGTCCTAGAACCAAAAATTCGAAGACATGTGACATCTACCAACCCGCACTGGGCCCGCGTGGTAGATTACGGCCCACTCCCTCTCACAGAGAGGAGGCCTGTGCCCCAGCAGTGGGAACATTATAGGCTGATTATGTAGACAGTCAAGCTGTAAACTCGTCGAAAATAATTGCGTCCAACTGTTGGCCGCAAAATGCACGCACACTAGAATAAGACGTAGCTGTCACCCACACCAGCACAACAAAGTTGGCCTGTTTTGGTTTCTTTGCAACACGACACTATCTAGACCAGCCATACTCAAAGTGTACTCCGCGTAGCCCTAGGGCTCCGCAAAGCTTCTGCGAAAATACTGGTCTTAATAAAAAAAAATACTGCAACCTGATTAAAATAAAATATATCTAAATATTCCAACATATATTATAAAAGTATACAAATATTATTGTAATTAATATGATTATTAATAAATAATACACATAAAAACATTTTTATGTGTTTTGGCTCCGTCAAATATTTCGTTTTCCAAAAGGGTTCCGAAAGTTTGAGAGCCACTGATCTAAACATACAAATAATCAAAGCTCGTAGGTGATCAAAGATGGCGGGACGAACTGGAGAAAACAAACGACAAGTGATCCACATTAGCCCTGGATTGAAAGACGAAGTTGAAGAGTGTCCATGGAGTTTCTTGACTTGACTAGCCTTGACTATTCAAAAGTGGCTGTAATTGGTTTATTTAAAACTAGCGACCCGGCCCCGCTTCGCATGGGTGCAACTTACCAGTGAAGACGGTAGTTCACGATACGCACGACATGCTGTGTACAAGTTTTGATCGGTAACCTAACAAAAAGTACTAGGCTTGCATGAATTCACAATAGTATCATAAAGTCTGTATATTTTACATAATACAAGGTGTCGTTTTGCATCCTCGTCAATTTTCAGGAGGCTGCTATGAAAGACATATATAATCAAATAAAATTACGATACCAGCTCAATAATTAATACATACTTGTTTTTTTAGTTATTTAAGTTTGACAGTATTTTAGAATACACCACTTTCACAGAACAGAATCACCTCGTTGCGTATGCGGTAGTGTGTGTGTAAAAGTGCAGTTACAGTGCGGTATCACACGCGCCGCGTTTTAACATGCGTGTCCCACAAATGCCGATTTCAGAAAATTAGATTAAAAAAAAAGACCTACTTATGTTATTATTGACTAGATGCGCCCCGCGGTTCCACCCGCATAAGTTTTGACCCCGTGGGTATATCGGGATAAAATCCTATGTGTTATTCCTGGTTATAAACTATCTGTGTGCCAAATTTCATCCAAATCCGTTCAGCACTTTTTGCGTGAAAGAGTAACAAACATCCATCCATCCATGCATCCTAACAAACTTTCGCATTTATAATATTAGTAGGATTCGTGTCGAGAATCGTTAGCATAGTTACCTCCTTGAATTTGACGAGGATGCAAAACGAAACCTTGTATATAGCCTATGTCCATCGCGAATAATGTACCTTTCGAATAATGAAATACTTTTTCAAATAAGAGCTGTGGTTCCAGAGCGAGACAAGTTTTTTGATAATTTCCCACCCAAAAAAGAAAAAAAAAGGCTGTCGGTAAATATTTGTGCATTTGTTTTGAGAAATGTATTGGAAAAATAAGATTGCGGCGTTAGGTCCGACATTGGATACGCGCCAAAAAAACTTTGTAGTGCTATAGAAGCAAGCTTACCGGTAAGATCAATAATCGCTACTCGTTGTTTGGCGCGCCAATGTGTGAGCGCATAGTACCCTCCGGGTTTCAGGTCCGAATTCTGTTTTTCTACCCACTCCAGATTGATTTCATTTTTTATGACTTTAATTTGCCCTGAAATTAAATTAAATACAAAACCACGTTTGAGCAATGACTCGTATTAACATATCCACCAAATATTGTTTTTATTTTTTCATAATTTTATCTGCTGTGCTAAATGCACAAGGATTACCCTCATACACAGACTCACAAAATTCCCTCTCTCTCTTTAGGTCGGTTGCCCCGATACTGCACGCGTCAGAGATGTTTGCTGACGCTCCCGTTGACAGCTTCTACACTGTGATGGGGAAGCGGTGCGCATCCCTGGTGCGGGGCAGCACCAACAGCATCCTGTCTATGATAGCAAGCAGGCTAGATTGTGCGTTTGTGAACCACTGCTGCTGGGCCTGTGACCTTGCAGCAGTGATGTCACATATTGTTTGTGTTAAGACGCTGACAACACCTAAACCGCGGTCACTGTCAGATTGCATAGAAATGAAAGAGAAGCGCGATGACACAACGCTTGTAATTTATTGCAAAATATGAAGCAATTATTTATTTACTCAAAATTGAGTTGAGTAATCGAAAATAAAAAACAACCATGTTCTGGATTCAAATAAGACGTTCTTGTTGTTAATTAAATACGTAACGTAACGTATGTTGATATTTAATGGAGATATTTTGGATTAGAACTCAAGGTTAAGAGGTTAGTTTGTATCGAGATTTTTTTTCAAAACGAGTTTTGGTAACAACCAAGTTCTGGAAAATATGTTCAGAATTAACATATATTTTTTCCGCTACCTCAAACTATACAAATTTGGCAGTTTTTTTTCTTAAGAGAAGCCTATTTTGGTCAATTGGGTCTTGTCAGCAACATAGTTTGTAAGTTTTTTGTTACTAACACTGAGTTTTGTTACTGGAATTAAATTAATTATTATTATTATATTAGTATAAATAAAGGCTTTGAGTTTGAGTTTGAGACTTGGAAGTCATGGGGTGAGGCCTTTGCCCACCAGTGGGATGAGGCTAACAGTAGCAGGTACTTATTTTCGAAATCTGCAGCTAATGGAAAGGTTTTTCAAATGTCACTCGGCGTATTGATGTATTTTAATATTGTGATTCATGAAACTACATTATAATAATAGTCTCTTGTAAAATTAATTGGAGCAGTGTGTTTATTTTAGTAGTGCCTAGAGTTTTCGTAGTCTGTTATTTTCGTAGTAAATTTACTCCATTTGTAATAGCATAACGTCAAAATAACGACTTATTATTGTATAATATTGTTGAAATTACTGCACTTTGGAGTTATTATTTTCTTTTCCTATGGAGTATACCTCCATTTATTATAACATAAGACAAATAACGGTTATCACCCTTTCGTTATTTAGATATAAACGTATAATAAACTCCGTTATTTCACGATAATTACAAAGCAATGTAATTTATTAACCATTTACATTAAAAAAAATAACTCTAAAGTGTAATTTCAATAATATAAAAAACGGTTAAGTAACTGTCGTTATTTAGCCGTTTTTTTAATGCTATAATCAATGGGGATAGGTATCTACGATTCGTGTAGTTTGTTTGGCTGTATGCTTTGTTCCCTCGTTTGTTAAGACGCTGACAACACCTAAACCGCGGTCACTGTCAGATTGCATAGAAAAGAAAGAGAAGCGCGACGACAAAACGCTTGTAATTTATTGCAAAATATGAAGTAATTATATATTTACTCAGAATTGAGTTGAGTAATCGAAAATAAAAAACAACCAAGTTCTGCATTAGAATAAGACGTACTTGTTATTAATTAAATACGTAATTTATGTTGATATTTAATACAGATATTTTGGATTAGAACTCAAGGTAAGAGGTTAGTTTAACGTTAGTTTCTATCGAGATTTTTTTTTCAAAACGTGTTTTGGTGACAACCAAGTTCTGGGAAATATGTTTAAAAATTAACATATTTTTTTTCCGCTACCACAAACTATACAGACTTGGTAATTTTCTTTCTTAAGAGAAGCCTATTTTAGTCAATTGGGTCTTGTCAGCGCCTTAACTAAAACACCTATAGCTTAAAATAATATATATTTTATTTTCTTTGTTCTTTGCACCTGTTTTTGTTCTTTACGCTTGTTTTGTGATTATTATTGAATATATCATAAAGATCATTTTAATATATTTTATGTAGGTATGTATGTATGTATGTATTGTATATATGTAAATGGTACACCATAGACTAACTGCAGTATTGTCTCCCCTTTCCCCTCCAATTCAACAATCCAAAGGTTGTCTTTAAAGATCGCTTTCAGCGATAAGACCGCCCATTGTGTCACCCTATGTAAAATGTCTTACATTTATATCTGTAATTTTTATGGTGTACATAATAAAGAGTGTTCTATTCTATTGAATAATAGACAAGATTAAAAAAGTGTTCGTGTTGTTTCTTGCTCGTTAACCTTCTCCAAAGGAACCTACCACGCTGTGTAATGAGCGTTTACCTTTATCGTTGTGACTGACCGACCCCTTGATAATTCAAAAGTGCCGGTTAATTGGTTTAATTGAAATAAACGCTTGAGTTTGAGTTAGATTATAGAAAAAAAAAAGAATTAAATAATAAAAAGTCGTAGGGGTATTTCGTAGCAGGGCGCTACGAAAATAACGGACTACGAATTTTCTAGCAATGGCGTTTTTATGGTAGGTAAACTAAAGTTTTTAAAGGTAATTTTAATGTTGGTTTGATTTTCACACACAGGCTTTATGATTAAAAATAATCTCGAGTAAAATATGGATCAGAATGTTAGGCCACAAAAGTAATGAATGAATGAAAGGCAATTGCATGCAGCTGAGATGAGAATGCTAAGAAGAAAGTGTGGTGTGACACGAATGGATAGAATAAGAAATGAGAGGTGGAAGTCTGAAAGTGGCACCGGTGACTGAAAAGTTGTGAGGAAATCGGTTGTCATGGTATGGGCATGTGATGCGGAGGAATGAGGAAAATGTCGTGAGACGTAAAACATTATACATAATAAGCCTATAGGTAATGTTCCCACTGCTGGGACACAGGCCTCCTCCCTGTGAGAGGGAGTGGGCTGTGATCCACCACGCGGGCCCAGTGCGGGTTGGTAGATGTCACATGTCTTCGATTTTTTTGGTTCCGGGACATGCCGGTTTCCTCACGATGTTTTCCTTCACTATTTTGAGTGCAGTGGTGAGGAAATAATTTATACAAAGTAAAACGCCTGTCTGGGTTCGAACTTACGCCCTACTCGTAAGTTGCAGCCGTTACCACTGGGCAACCACTGGTCTCAATAAAACAGTAATACATACTCAGTTTAGTTTTGTTATGATTATTATACATAAGACGATTATAATTTTATCTTGTGCCTGTTGCCTGTGTAATGTGCGTAGGTTTATGAATATTAGAAACTATGCACAGTATCAACAAATTCTTTCCAAGATAATACGGGCCTGATTTGGCCACTGCGAAGGTAGGTAAAGTTTAAAGCATTTAACTTGAGCTCTCGGTGGAGTGGTGGAGGTTTGTGTGCGGGTCGTATTGTCTCAAGAGTAAGGTCCAAAATCGCTGAAAGTAATTAAGGATCAGAGCTCAAGATAAATGCTGGCAACTGTAGTTTTGTATCTACATTGTGTCGGTATGGTAGATTTAAGAGTCTAAACAATGGAATGGATTTCGCTGAATTTTGATCAAATGACAGCCTAAAAAAGGAATATACATCCTGTAAAATTAAATACCTACCTACTTTGACAGCACGCACTGAGCAAAACCGGTGACCAATGCTCTCTATGAGAAGATGCCATATGCCGTGACCACTTTAGTCCTCCTAATATTAAAATGTCAAAAGGAGAATGCCCAAAATAAAAAATCTAAACAGACCCCAAAAATGCCCGCCCTTCACCACTAGGAAGTGGTGAAGGGCGGGCATTTTTGGGGGACTGTCTTATGAAACTTTGACGTTAGAAAAGTGCTGATTCTCAGCCTAGTTTGAATAAATGACTTTTCATTTTGATTTTGCTTAAAGTAATTAAGGATCTAAATATATAAATTCTGGTAACTGTAGTTTTCTCTCAAAATAATCACCACAAGCGCCTTAGCGTGCACAAAGCGGCAATGTTGGAAGCGTCGAATAGTTTCCTGTGGCCAAAAAGGGGTAAGGTAGTGCACATTGCACCATCCAAACTACGCAACAAAAGAAGTTAGACACTGAAAGTGCTCATAACAATTATGTCAACAAAATAGTGACGAATGCAATGACTTCAGAATCGCAGCAGCCCTCATTAATGCATGTCTATAACCCTACCCAGACGAGGTGCCTCATGCACTATAAATAATAACAAAAAAAAACCGTCGATGTACGTTGGGCAGTTGTGCGTATGTAATCAACATGTTTTATTATCTCGCCTATGCTAGGCATGAAGACACTATGCAACAGTTTTCTAGATTATGTCTTAGTTGATCACGATAATATGTAACAGCGATGTACTTTTTGTAATAAATATCTACCTACGCTTTCTTAAATGTGTCTCTTAAATCTATTTACAGGTAAAAATAAATAAAATCATTATTTAATAAAAAAAAATACATAGCCAATCAAAGAGAATGTTTTTAAAGAAAGTAATTGCATATTTGTTATCTACAATTTATGAACTTTAACCCACATAAGTTTTCTTTCTATCGAATCTGGGTTTTTTTGCTAACACATTTTTGGGCATTCTTCTTTGAATGTTTGACTGAAGACTATGAGCTGGATTATGTAGGTACTTCATACATTTTTTTTCCAGGTACAAAAAGAACAACTTCTCCTGGGATGCTAGTAATAATAACCACGGGAAACATCTAGCTAGTATTTTATAATTAAATCGTGTCATTCAATAATATCTATCATGGTTATTGTTGAAAGATAATAATCATGAGTTCACACTTTTTTTTATAAGGTCGTATTCTTTTTATCGAAGTTCTCGTTTAAACATAATCAATTAATCAGTAATCAAATATGTATTAATTTTAGGGATCCGTAGTCAGAAAGGAACATCCGTTTGTTTGTCCGTCTGTATACTTAATCTCGCCGACAAAGTCCTACTAATATTATAAATGTGAAAGTTTGTAAGGATGGATGGATGGATGGATGTTTGTTACTCTTTCACGCAAAAAGTACTGAACGGATTTGGATGAAATTTGGCACACAGATAGTTTATAACCAGGAATAACACATAGGATACTTTTTATCCCGATATACCCACGGGGTCAAAACTTATGCGAGTGAAGCCGCGGAGCGCATCTAGTACTAAAATAAAATATTTGCACGAGTGGGGATAATATTTTTTTCGTCTATCCCATCCCATATCATTGTTAGATAGGCCGTTCAAAAACATTGCGGGTCTGTAAAAACTATTTCTCGATTCAGGGATACGTCTGCGTAATATTAAGGTCAAGGACAGCTAATGAGACACAATTGAGTTTCTATTGTTTGAAACCAAATCGGGTACGCTTCATTCGTTAAGCTTTAAAGTGCATTTTTTTACTAGAGTCAATGGTCCCCCCGCCCTGCCAGTTTTAAATGGTTGTTTTTGGGTATGTGGAAAAAGTTATGGCAGTAGTAAGTAAAAATAATACCTAACGAAATTAAAAGGAAAACTACTCGTACCACAGCTAAGTAGGCTTTACAAGTTAATGAGTAATAGTCGACTTAAGGCTCCTGCATAGTGAGGCGATATCGCGGGCGCGACTGGCAGCAATATACCTGTCGCGCCCGCGATATCGCCCAAGTCTGTAAAAGCCTTAAGGCTCCTTCAAACAGGCGCGACACGCGACGCGACAGAAAGGCACCGCGTGTAGCACTACAAGCGGTGCCTTTGTGTCGTGTCGCGTGTCGCGCTTGTTTGTAAGAGTCCTTATCACTTGCAGTTGGAGAATTGACCGTGACGTATATCGATGTATTGGAGAACATGTTTATCAACCACAATGTTAAGTTTGTTTTTGGGATAAATTCATCCCAACTAAGGAACTCTTCATTGTGCGTGGCCCGAGTCCCGACACGCACTAGGCCGGTTTTTTACAAGCTGCTCTTACTGATCATTTTATTCGACTCGTTTCGATTAGCCGGAGGGCTAGTTGTTAGTCACATTTTAAGAAAAAGTTAGATAACAAAAAAATATAAAATAATATGTGTGCGTAGGAGTTCCACGTGGGCTTCAATTTCGCGACGCTCGGAGGGCAGGAAGCAGGATCGGCAGGCAATAGCAGGACAAGGACAGGGCTGCTATGACTCAAGTCGAACTGGATCAGGAAGAGGATGTCAACATCCCCGATGTCCACAGGAGCCTTTGAGAATTTTCGTGAACAAGAGGTTACATTATATTTCCGTATACGAAGCAAGAAGAACGAAATAGGCACGAAGGAACACGGTTGGGTTTTAAGGCTTGTGCAGACTGGGGCGATATCGCGGGCGCGACAGGCATATTGCTGCCTGTCGCGCCCGCAATATAGCGCTAGTCTGTACGAGCCTTTAGTCAGTAAGAGACCCCTCACACCCTCCCGCTCCGCCCAGAGCGGGAGAAGTTATTTGATCATTTTCAACCCAAAAAAAAAGGGCCGCGTTGGTGTTTTACACCACGTGTCCTGACGTCAGAAGGCTTCTCTGTCCAGGAGTGGGCAGAGAAGAGAAGGGCGGCGTTGTCTCACGTTACGCCGGTATAAAAGACAGTAGAGCCATTTTGTAGCGCCTTACGCTCAGCAGGAGGAGTGTCTTGTAGTAGCACGGCAAGTAGGAGTGGTCAGCTACGGCGTTTTACGCCACGCGGCTAGAGTACCCCGTCGTCAGAGGCCTCCTACACATGTAGACAAGGGCCGGAAGCAACGGAGGGATAAGGTCACAGAATTCACACACGTTTACTTTTTAAAATGTTTGTATTTAGTAGATTCTGTTAATATGAGTACACATGAGCTTGTAACTGTCGTAAACTGAGGTCAAACGGAGTGCAAACTGCTGTAAACTGAAACTTTGCAAGGTCTGACGGCCGCTTTTATAGATTTTGTCAAACATTCTGGAAGTATGTGTTAAATAATTCAAACATAATTCGAATTAATTCATTGTTTCATTGTCGGCCAGAACCAATAAAACGGTTTACGTACACACGGCTACGTACACATCAAGCTATACATTTCCAGTATAAGCTGATCTCGCATTGTATAGGATTTCCGTACAATGCGAGGTCAGCTGTAACTGGAAAAGTATAGCTTGATGTGTAGCCGTGTGTACAATGAGAACCTAGCCTTATCAAACTATTTGTAGACTTGGTGGTTCACTAATGTTTAACAAAAAAAACGAATGACAAAATAACGATAATTTTAAAAATAACATTATAAAAACTAATCATTTCAAAAACATCTCACTTCACAAACATATTACTTATTATGCAATTATTTGACATAATACAGATTTCGCAAATGTTTTGCTTTGCAAATATTTCATATGTTAAAATATAATTCCAAAAATATTCATTTGACCAAGTAGGTACTTAGTTTGTCAAGTTTTTGCGATTTTCGAAAATGACGGTAGATAAACTGTTACTTAAGGCGCTGACAACACCTAAACCGCGGTCACTGTCAAATTCCATAGTAAAGAAAGAGAAGCGCGATGACACAACGCTTGTAATTTATTGCAAAATATGAAGTAATTATCTATTTACTTAAAACTGAGTTGAGTTATCGAAAATAAAAAACAACAAAGTTCTGCATTCAAATAAGACGTTCTTGTTATTAATTAAATACGTAACGTATATATATATTTGATACAGATATTTTGGATTAGAACTCAAAGTAAGAGGTTAGTTTAACGTTAGTTTGTATCGAGATTTTGTTTTCAAAACGTGTTTTGGTAACAACCAAGTTCTGGGAAATATGTTCAAAATTAATATATATTTTTTCCGTTACCACAAACTATACAGATTTGGCAATTGTTTTTCTTAAGCGAAGCCTATTTTGGTCAATTGGGTCTTGTCAGCGCCTTAATAACATTTAATGAAGTACTATCTATTGCCGTAACTATTTAATTTTATTGCACTGTCATGTGAAGTGAGTGGGTAGTTGTATCGACGCGTACTGTGTTTCAGATTTATCAAATTATAAAAACATAAAATTACATGGTTGCAATTTTCATCTGGAACAGATAATTTATAGGCAAGTACTAATTTCATACAAATACTGATAACATTACATAACGCCGAGAGGACACCACAGAAAGACATATAGTGACCTCTTAATGATGTTCTTCAAAAAGGTCAGGTGCGTACTCGCAACCGGCGTGTATGACCAGATGTCGTATGAACGTAAACGAAGCAAAAGGAGTATGTAAGGAGCGTAGCAGGTGGCGTTCTATAGTTTCTGCTTACCCCCATGGGAAGAAGGCGTGAGTTCATGTATGTATCTACTGATACCATTTGATTGATAGCCTATTTAAATAAATACAACCAAGCTGCTGTAACCCAGTAAAGTACGTAGAATTCAGTTGTGGTAGCAGTTCTAACCTAACCTAAACCTAGCCATTACTGCTCAATTGACCTACCCTACTAATGACTGAAGATTTCGTACTGAAAGTTACCTATCCTAATTTTTTTCTTTTTAAAAAATTTAACTTATACAAAAAAAACGTTATTTATGCTTTGCGTTGTTTTACCAATCAAACTGATTATAAAAATATTAGTTTGTTAAATTATGTTTTGATGTAATGAAATCTTGTCTTTCAATTATTTGTCAAATAAGTAATTTACAGAAAGAATAATTTGTATAGTGATAACTTTATAAAGTATAAATTTAACTAACGGTATTAGATTAAATTTAAATGAAAATGTATGATTCGTTTTTTTGTCAAATGACAAGACACTAGACATGTGCCCTGTTTCTTATCAAAACTTACAAGTCTACGCGTTCACAACTTACACTTTACAAGGAAGTTTTTACAAGTTCGTGATTTACACGAACTTGTAAAACTTTGTGTTGTGTTGTGTTGCTCGGTAACCCTTTGGTACCTGGGACGTTCTTCTTTTTTATCGACAATGACTTGTCTTCTTAGCAAAAAAAAAAAAATATTGCTCCTAAATACTAAATTTCTTATTTTTTTTTTATAAATCTATACTTGACAATGCAATAATTATAATATCCTCAAAACTAGATTTTAATTAATAATATTTTTTAGTAAATTAGTGTGACATAGTATACAAAAAGCGTGACGGAGGTGTTTTACGTACAAAAAAAGCGTGTCCCTTTATGACCACTAATGTAAACAAACTACTCTCGTAAAAAAAAATCACATTGAAAGTTTCTAGCCAAACACATTTACTAAACTACTTAACCTTTGTTATTAAATTAATAAGAAGAAATCATTTTTAATGTTTCTATTATTAAATAAAAAAATATTTTATTGGCTGTCTCCCGACGTATATGATTTTTGTTGCTACCTTTTGTCACGCATTTTATGGTACAAAATAATGTGCGTTAGCAATTTTGACCTTGGTCACTAGACAAGAGAATAGTCCCCCTCCACCCCGAACCCTCGCTATGCGTCCCTACGCCCCGGCAATACCAGCCAGTCGCTCGCAAACAGTAAAAGGGAGTGCGTGTGTTTATTTAGCGACCGCTCTGTCACGTAAGTTACTACTTTCAAGTGTTATTGTAATTTCTGTGTTTTAATATTATTTTATTGATTCCTGATAAATATTTCATATATGCCCAGTTTTATACGTAAATTATAATTAGGAAAATGCTGAGAATCTCGAACACTACTATTTTACACCTCTGTCACGAAGCACCTCTGTCACAAAAATGTGACGGAGTGGTATAACTCGTGACGGAGTGGTCATTTTTGTATGGAACTTAGAGCCTTAGTTCATATTCATAATAGATGATTGTTAGTTTTCGTATGTTGGTTATTATATCGTCGATTATTTTGGTAATTTTAGGTGTTTCCATCAGGCAAATGAAAAAATGGCATTATCTGCGGCTGAAAGACAGCGACGGTGTCGTGAAAAACGAAAAAAAAACCCTGAAATCGTTGCAGATGTGAAACGAAAAGATTTAGAAAGATATCATGCTCGTAAAAAGTTAGTTAAAGATATGACACCAAAAGAACACAAAAAAATAAAGAGACAATGGCAGATTAGAAATAAGAAAAGAATAGAACGACAGAAAGCTTTGCAGAACGTTTTGATGATCACTCCGGCTTCTACACCACCTCCTTCAAGCCCCAGACTACATCCATTAAGTCCTAGATCTCGTTCACTGACTCCAGCCTCGTCTACTGCCAGTGCAAGGGGAAGAAAACAAGTTAGACGGGATAGATCACGACTTTATAGACAAAATATTAAACTTCAAGACCAAATACAAGAATTACTAAAAAATGTACAGAAATACAAGAAAAGACTTCAGCGAAAGAAAAAGAAAGAAAATAAAGTGCGTAATACAACACATAGTGAAAAGGAAAATGAACATGGCGAAGAAGAAAACAGAAAATATACTATTTTATCAAATGCCATTAAGAAACATTACAAGGACACAAAAGACCACAAGACAAAACGCTATATCAAAAGAATACTTGAAGAGCCAACAATTCAACGTTCCGGACTAAAACTTCAACTGGCAAAAGAAACCATTGGAATCAAGAGAGTGACGAAGTATAGTTCCGTCTTTCCAAAAAATACTATATTAAAACAAAAAATTCATGATTTTTATCTCAGGGATGATGTGTCACGAGCCACAGCTGGAAAAAAAGAGACTGTTACTTTTCAAAAAATTAAGAAGCAGAAAAGAATTATGTTGGATACTAAGAAAAATCTCTATTTGTCATTTCTGAAAGAGAACCCGGACGTTAAATGTCACTACAGTTATTTTGCGAAATTTAAGCCGTTTTATGTCGTACCACCTTCAATTGATAGTCGTGAAACTTGCATGTGCAAGGTACACGCAAACATTGCATTCATGAGAGTTACTTTGTATAAAAATAAAATAATAAAGACAAATGATATGAATCAGATAATCTTACAAACTGTATGCGATGTAAATTCGTTACCTTGTATGAAAGGGAAATGCGCTGAATGTAAAGCAACAAAACTCCATTATGATACTATGATTGAAAAAGAAAAAGTTTTGGAATTACCACAATGGGTCAGAACCACAGATATTGTTGAGAAGGATGGAAGAAAAGTTAAAATCAGCAAGAATATAAAACAAATTGAAAAAATCACTGTTGAAGATTTCATTCAAAAATTTGAAGCTGCGTTAAAAGATTTCAAATCCCACGTATTTAATATTAAAAATCAATATAAATCGTACCGACAATGTATAGATGGATTGACAGAAACCGAAATTGCTTTACATATTGACTTCAGCGAAAACTATGCCTGTAAGTACCACGAAGAAATCCAGTCAGTGCATTTCGGAGGATCACGAAACCAAGTAACGTTGCATACAGCAGTATTGTATCACTTGACTTCTGATAAAGATAAACATGTAACTTCCTTTTGTACTGTGTCTTCTGACCTTCAACATGGCCCTGCCGCTATTTGGGCTCACTTACATCCGATTCTTGATTACGTTCGAAAGGAATTGTCCCATGTTAAGACGATCCACATTTTTTCAGACGGACCAGCGACTCAATATAAACAAAAAATAAATTTTTATCTCATTGCCACAAGATTCTTTGAAGAATACGGGTTTGATAGCTTGACATGGAATTTTTTTGAATCTGGCCACGGCAAGGGTGCGGCTGACGGCATAGGGGGTTCTATTAAACGTTTAGCTGATCATTTTGTCGCTAGCGGACACGATATTGTTGATGCATCACAATTCTTCGATGCAGTCAATAATCGCAGTAAGACAAAGGTTTTTTTTGTCGGCAAAGACGATATCGCCCAGATTTTGATGACAATCCCACAGGGAATTGCTCCATTAAAAGGGACTATGCAAGTCCACCAATTGCTTGCTCAGCAGCCTGGAATGTTGAGCTATCGAATGTTGAGTTGCTTTTGCGGAAAATTTTGTGATTGTTACAATTTAAAGACTTATTGCCCATTGCCGAAACGTGAGACAGAAGTTGACATTCCAACCTCAGATGTAGAAGAACCGCTGACTGATATAACTAATATAATAGGTGCTACAAAAGGATTTTATAAGACTGTGTATACTTCTACTTCAGAAGACGAAGATGACCAGCCTCTTCTTAATTTGAGAAAATCTGAGGACACAACACCAGGTACATCACACGATCTTCTAGTGGATAAGATCCATCCATTATTAATAAACAATGGAACACATCTTTTAGTCAAAGTAGTAAGTGAAAGAAAAGTTGAGTATACTTATTTAGGAGTAGCAAAAAGTGGTGTGGATGAAGATGGAGATGTCCGCGTGATGTTTTATAAATCTGTTGATGATACTGGAAAATTATTTAAATTGGTAGAATCTGATGTATCAGATGTGATGTTTGAAAATTTGTTACAAATTATTCCACCTCCTAAGGTAGTTAAAAGAGGAAGACGCGTGTTTTACGAATTCGATCAACCAATAGAAGTTTTTGAAAAGTAGTATAAGTGAAAAGATATTGTAAGACTAATTATTATTATTACCAAAGAATGGATACCAATCAATAAGACTTATACATTTTAAGAAAATATTATAATTTGTTATTGTTTTCTAAAATTAAAAATTGTTATAAGGTTAACTTTGTTCGGCGGGTAAACATTATTTACCACTCCGTCACTTCGTTAACCACTCTGTCACAATTTTGTCCCCCTTATAATTTAAGTTCAAAGTAATGTATGAACCACTTTATTGGTAATATTTACAAAAATAACGTTTTCTAGTATTACATGCTAAACAATAAAGGTGTTCACTAGATTTTCAAGTATATTTTATAGGGCGAATTTCATAATATGAAATAGTTTAATGTCTTAAAAAGCAAAAATGTGACAGAGTGGTATAGGATATATTTTTTTAAATGATTATTTTAAGAATTCCGTCCAATGAAGCTAGATAGCAATGAATGTTTATATTATTGATAAGAAAGTAATAAGAAACTGAAGATCTGATTTTAAATGAGAAATAAAAAAAATAAACATTTTTGTGACCGAGGTGTTATTTTTTTAGTACCATTCCTACGAAATTTGAAATAAAACAAAAATTACAAGTAATACTTCGATGCATTATATGTTTTTGAAATCTACAATAACGAGGCAATAATTTAAATCACATTTTACTAAACAAATCACATGTTTACTTTTTTAACAAATATAAAAATTTGCCGGTCAGATTGTCGATAAAAAAGAAGAACATCCCACCTTCCCGCGACCCCGGCAAAATAATAACACTTGTACCCGTAATTTACACGTGTAGTTTTAATAAACTCATATTTGTAATAATGACAATTTTTACAGGAGAAATGCTTGTAACACAAGGTTTGTAAGTTTTGATAAACAGGCACAGGGGCCAGGGGAACAACCATCACCTCTTATAGCAGTATTATTTATTATAATATTATTTCGCAGTGGGAAAGTGATAGAGCTGTACAGCACTTATAGCCCCATCTCTTTCTCACGTTGAAGTAATATTGAAATAATTATTGCTTTAAGAGGTGATGGTAGGCCCCCTGATCTTATCATGTTAGCTTTATAGTATAGAAAAAGAAAACTAACAGATGACATTTATAATGAAAAATGTCAAAGAATAAATTTATAATATTATAATACAGTTTTGGATGCATTTAAACAGTCAAAGGTATAGGTACAAACAAAAAAATAAAAAATATTTTTCTATTCAATGTCTTAGTAATCTTCGCTGCAGTAAAGTTTTTGTAAAAATTCGCATTCATTAGTATTTGTGGCCAATTTTCACCGACATAATTGCACCGACAAATACTTAAACGCCTTTTTTCCCTTGGAAACTTGAATTCATGAATATTCTGTGTTAGCACATAATTAGGTATTTAATTATGCGATTTCACTCTAATAACAAGTTAATAAAGTCACAGTTATTCAATAAAAAATTGATTGTATCGGCATCTGAATAGAACAAAGTGATGTTTTCTTTTGCTATTTGTCTTTAATTACTACAAAAGTTCCTTTTAGTTACAAAACTATTTGGAATGCAAGTAATTTATTATTTACTAGCTGCGCCCCACGGTTTTACCCTGTAAGTCTCGATCCCGAGGAAATATTGGGATAAAAAGTATTTCATGTCCTAATCCAGGTCATGGTCTACCCATGTGCCAATTTCAACCAAATCTGTTCAGCCGTTTAAGCGTGAAAGCGTAACAAACAAACATATTCACTTTCGTATTTATAATATTAATAGGTAAGGAATGTAGTTTTTGTACAAGAGAACTGTTTCTCTGCCCTGACTTAAGATGCTGACATCAAAATCAAAATCAAAAGTCATTTATTCAAACTAGGCTGAAAACCAGCACTTTTCGAACGTCAAAGTTACATAAGACAGTCCCCCAAAAATGCCCGCCCGTCACCATTTCCTAGTGCTTTAGCTGGGAAGAAGAAGTGGTGGAACAAACTCACCAGCAGCACGTCTGTCTGTTTAGTTATATAAACTTGATTCTATACACAGACAATAATAATTCTATACACAACAGCTAAACCGTGGTCACTGTCAGATTGCATAGAAAAGAAAGAGAAGCGCGACGACACAACGCTTGTAATGTATTGCAAAGTATGAAGTAATTATCTATTTACGCAAAATTGAGTAAAGTAATCGAAAATAAAAAAAAAACAATTTCTGCATTCAAATATGACGTTCTTGTTATTAATTAAATACGTAACATACGTTAATATTTATTATATATATTTTGGATTGGAACTCAAGATAAAAGGTAAGTTTACCATTCATTTGTAACGAGTTTTTTTTTCAAAACGTGGTTTGGTATTAACCAAGTTCTGAGTTCTAATATAATGTTTCAGCTACCACAAACTGTACAGATTTGGCAAATGTTTTTCTTTGGTCATTTGCCTCTTGTCAGCGCCTTAAATGAATCAATTAGGCTAACGTTTTGCGGCGTTGTTCTCATGTAAAGAAAACGATATTATCTGTTTATTTATAGACACACTGTTTGCTAACCTATCATGTAACCTTTCTACTTGGAGCAAAACCTACAACCTAGCATCCGCTGTACAGTATAATGACTGCCAAACTGACAACACAAACACCAGCACCATCTTAATCTTTTATTATCTTTTATATGTATAATGTAGGTATATGTTGTAGTAAATATGTATGTATTTGTATAATAAGTTTGTAACCTATGTATGTACATCTGTACCTATTCTATTTATAATCTAATAGGTTATCTTTTAATATTTTTCATTATTATTATTTCCTCTCAGAGCACCTTCCATCTTATCTCTTCACCACACTTGGTTGACTGGTAGAGTAAGCCTAAGGCATTAAGTCCGCCTTTGTACCTAATTGTGTGCGAGAAGTTTAAATAATTAATGTTCAAAATCGTAATCGAACACGGAGCCACAAATAATTTATCTGTTAATCGTTTTGTAGAAGCGATTTCCATAATATAAATAGTAAACTTTGATTAGCAAAGGAGATTTTTTGGGCCCCTGTATTGTAACGACTATTAATCGTGTTGTACCTAAGAAAAGTAGCCAATTTATCATTTAAAATGGTCGATTTTTAGGGTTGTTTAGTCAACAGGAACTCTTATAGTTTCGCCATATATGTCTGTCTGTCTGTCCGCGGTTTAGCTCAGAGACTCTAAGTACTATTTGGCACGGGTATACATTATACAGGGCACCAGTGGTAAAATAAAATCTAAATCTAATCTAAGATTAATGCCCCTTTTGTACGTTTACGTGAAAAAATCTTCTTCTGTCTTCTTTCTGGTCTTTCCCATGGTGTGGGGTAATGTTAAGTAGGCCGTTCCAAAATACTAGGGGTCTCTGAAAATATTTGTTAGATTTAGGGTTCGATTTGCGATATTACGCTTTAAAGTGCAATTTTTTGTTAGTCAAGTGACCTGCCAGCTAAATGGTTGAATTCAAGCTGCAGAACGAAGTTAAATAGACTTTACAAGTTAACGAGTAATAGTCGAACAACTTACATTTTGCAGTTGGAATGCATCGGAAAACATGTTTTTCACTGTCTCTCAAGATACAGGTTTCCTAGTTTGAGAGGCAGGGTTTTCCATATTGTGTAGGTACAGATTGTGTAGGTTCAGTTCTTAGAATTAATTGCATTGTGTTACTACCAAAGCTCATTTAAATTGTGTTCTATAAAACATGTTAAATCTGTATTTTTGAGAAATAAAGTTATATATTTATTTATTTTTATTTTATTTTTTCACCTACAATCTTAAGGTTGTTCTTGGCAAAAATGTATCCCAACTACGGAACCCTTCATTAAGCGAAGTCCGACACGCATTTAGCCGGTTTTTTTTATAAACTCCGGAATCACAAAATCATAATAAAAAGATAATATTTTGATACTCATATCGCACTCAATTGATCCAATTCCGCACGTCAATGTCATTGAAGCGTTTTTAACGATTTTATGAAATTAACGAGATGGTAGGTAAACAAATCTGTTTTTATTGAGTATACTTACCATTGACGCTAAAGCAGGTTCACACGTTTTTCTTATTATCGCGTAAAGTGGTTTGTAGTTTTTGGTTGCTTGGCAATTTGACTGTAGTGATGTTACTCAGACACATACGGTCAGGCACTCGATTGTCCCGTTTATGTAATTTGATTACTCAATTCAGGTTAAATCTAAGGTAGGTACTAGAGGGAGGTTCCCAGCAGCTTCACACGTTTGAAACGCACTCAACAAAAAAACAAAGAAAAGAATCATAACATGATCCAAAATACAGCAACCGTTCAACCCCAATGTTCCAAACATTGGGGTTTTAGTCACTGATATTTGGCTAAGTTCGCCTTTGTTTGAATTTTTAAAGAGCGTTTTCACCTACTTACATTCCATTGTCAATCAAAGACGATGTGATGACGATTTTAGTGAAAAATTACACTTTATCCACTGACAGCACTAGACAATGGTGCCGATTCCCTTGACTAAACTAAATTTAAGTTCAGTGCATCTTTTTCTTTCTATTTCATTAAGAAAAGGACAGAAGATAAATTTTAGTTTAGTCGTGTCAAATCCACAAAACATGAACTTTCACTCTTATTCCTAATGTATTAGATATGTCATTTAAATATCGATATATTTGTACATCTCTGTGTTATTGTATTTTAACGGTTTATTACACGAAATAGATCTATTTCGTGGTTTATTACCTAACGTCGAATTATTTATTCGCGGTAGTAATCTGACATGTGCTAGCTGTCATTTTGTGTAATAAAATGGTCATATTTATTGTAATGGGAATATAAGTGTCAAGGCTCCTACGTACTGGCGCGACTTGTCGCGCGACGCGACGCGACACAAAGACACCGCGTGTAGCGCTACAAGCGGTGCCTTTGTGTCGCGACGCGTCGCGCGACAAGTCGCGCCAGTATGTAGGAGCCTTCAAGTGATAACGACATTAGTTTTATTTATTCTTTCCGTTTCTTTTGATTTGGATGTAGTTGATATTTCTGTTATCCTGTGTTTAATTGAAGGATTGTAGTGAATAGGGTATCCTCAAAAAGGTACAGCACTTACTCCAAAAGGGTGATAAGTTAATTCTTCTTGGTGACTGGTCGTCTTGCTGATCATGGTTTTAATTGTTATTAGTAATTGTTTACTTATTTTACTTCGATGGAGCTAGTTATCATTTCTCACTTCTAGCTACAGCAATAGCCTTATGTAAGCCCTTTATGCGTGGAGGCTTTTATTTAGGTATTAAGTTCTATTTACGTTTTTTTATGTTGTAATTTTTATCTGCTTGAGTACAGTTTGTTCATTGTTTTGTTGGTATACTGGCGTGTGCTAGCTAACATATGGCAAGTGTGTAATTTAATCCAATGTTTTGTGTTTCGTAATGTTAATTACTTTGCATACGATTTGTATAGAATCAAGTTTATATAGCTAAACAGACAGGTGTGCTGCTGGACAGTTTGTTCCACCACTTCTTCCCAGCTAAAGCACTGTGGTGAAGGGCGGGCATTTTTGGGGGGCTGACTTATGTAACCTTGACGTTCGAAAAGTGCTGATTTTCAACCTAGTTTGAATAAATGACTTTTGATTTTGATTTTGATTTCAGTAAGATTTCAACGCAATCTGCAAAAACCATCGATATATATCTCTGATTAAGACATCATCATTTTGACATTATGTTTTGTATTGCCTATTTCAAATTATTTACTGAATTTCATCTTGACATGATAAACTTGTATTGATTCAGATCAAACAAATACCTAACAAAACAAAGATTCACTCAAAATATATTATTAACACATTCAATCAGTTGAATGTGTTAATAATATATTTTGAGTGAATTTGTTATTAGAGCTTAAATTGTTTGCATGCCTTAGTTAAGGTAGTTCGTACCTATAAAGATAATTTTAAACGTAACATATGTAGGTTGTACCCACTTTCTGTGCAAATACAGAACTATTCTATTCTTGAAGACATTGTCCGAGACTGCTGCAGATATGCGGTAACTTGTGTACGCATTGATATTCGCTTGTTTTAGTCAAACCATCTAGATGCAGTTTTTGGAAAGTGCGTATTGATAATGCAAGAAAGTACTCGAAACTGTTTATTCATTATGTGGATTTGGATCGTCGAACAATGAAGTGTTGTTAGCGTTCACCAAACATAATGTTTTGTTAGTACCGGTTTTTGTAAAGTCGGCTGATTTTTCAGAATAATGTTTTGGTATTAGTTTTCATTTTGATGGGTTTGGAGAAAAACTGGGTGGGTAAAAAAATTCCATGTCGATCTGCACACCAAACGCATATTGTGCCTTTTGACTCTGCGGAAAAGAACATTATTTTGCAGTGGACAAAATCGACGTCACACCAAAGAGAACAATAGAACTATTGGTTAGAATAAGCTTATTTTCTTACACAAATCTTAGTACATTCTTTTCAGGTGCATTATTTAGGTACCTTGAACATCAATGGGTTGTTCTTACTGGATACTGTTGCAACTGTTTGGTGGGCAGACGTTGGTTAGTGTAAGCTGTTGTCATGAAGTTATAGATAAAAATGGAGGCCACACTTGGAACAACATCTTGAGTCAAATACCTACGTATCTCTATCTCTCTCTCTGTGGGCAGACCTCTCTTTTTAGTGTGGATTATAGTATTGCTATCTCCTTATTTAAATCTCCTAGTAAATTGTTAGAAATAGTTACCACACTAACCAAAGCGGAAGTTAAACACCGTCAAATAATGCACCTATAAATAAATAGTTGAATTACTATTAGTTAAATTAAATGTCCTAAAACTGAAGGTCACGTACGCATAACTGGGTTTCCGAATTACGGAACTACAGTCCCATTTCCTAAGGATTCGGTAATGTGGCAACATTGGCACTAGATGTCAACATAAATCGGGCCAATATGGCGGTTGTTTACTTTGCAGTTCATGACTTTGTTTAAGATTTTTCACAGTAATCTTTGTTATAAATTAAGAAATGGTGCAAACGTGTGTAGTTCGTGGTTGCGGTAGTACGTGGTGTCCAGGAGGTGATATAAGATTTCACGCGTAAGTGTTTAATTCGTGATTTCTGACATTGAATCATTGTAAACATATTTCTTTGTATTTTCACTTAATTTCTTCCTAAAACGTTTTAACAGTGTTTTCAACGTATTAGTAAATGATAACTATGCCAAGATCAAATCGTTTTACGTTGCCTTTCATTGATATTGCGCAATTTTGCTCTTTTTGTGTTTATGAAGTCGTACTGAAGTAGTGTGACCATATTGAGGATATATCTGGGACTTTCCGTGGGAACTTAACTAATTATACATGTTTCTGGTTATTATATACACATACTGTTAAAGCAGAGATTTTATTTTAATATTTAATTTTTGTTTCTCATTATTCTGATATTTTATATTAACATACCTAATTATATTTTTTTTTTTAGATTTCCTAAAAATAGTACTCAGAGAAAATTGTGGTTATCCATTGTACCATTGAAAAAGAAATTTTATGAAAGCGCAAGGATTTGCAATTTGCATTTTCAAGAATCAGATTATGATTCAACAACAAGGCGCTTAAAACAAACAGCAGTTCCTACTATATTAATAAATCAAGAAACAGTATCACCAGGCAAGGTAATTTAACATAATTTAATTATCTATACTTATTACATATTATTTAGAAATAAAGTAGTTCAAATATGTTTGAATAATATGACAAAAGGCAACATTTTGTAAAATATATTATAATTTTCAGACAAGTTCATTACATGATGAGTCTATAGTGCAAATAGCTGCTCTGGCTGTACCAAGCACTAGTTCTGGAATTTATAAAAGTAATTCTCCGCTTAAGAAAATGGGAGTAAAACGTGCTGGCTGCAATGTTGAGGACCAAACCAGTAAAAAACAATGTCGAAAAGTTCTTGAAAATATAAGCAATCTTAAGCAGTCACTTGTAAGTTTCCCTTTATTTTACTATTATATTAAATAAATACCATTTATGTGAATTTATTATGTATAGTTTCAAATACTATATATTTAAACTCGTTAGTGGCGACCGCGGTGTGGTAACCGTCGCTACGACACTAAGCATGAAACTTCTTGTTTTGGCGTCTCTTCATGTCTAGTGTATCATTTATTTTTGCTAATGGAGGCGCCCCTACATGACTGTCGCGTCAGTTCAGCTTACTCGTGAAGGCGCACTTCTTCAAATAATGTGGTGTATCATTCCTGTCTACGTATACAGGCCTTATGGCCTATTATGTCATGTAAATTTATACTAATATTATAAAGCCGAAGAGTTATTTTTTTCATACTTTTTTTGTTTGAACGCGCCAATCTCTGGAACTACCAGTCGGATTTGAAAATCATTTTAGCATATGTTAGCCGAATTCTTCAGGAAGACTACCAAACATCACGCCACGACCCTTAGGAGTGGAGCAATGCGGGTAAAACCGCGCGGCAAAACTAATATTTAATAACTATTTAAATTAAACAATCAAATGAATTATTAATAGAAAGTACTGATTTCATAAAGTTTTCTTGTTTTCTTAGGTCAGCAGTGAAGACCACGTTCCCGCGAAGATTGATAGGGGCGTGCAAGTGAATATAAAGTCTACTAAGGAAGAAATACTTCAGAAGAAAACTAAGATTCTGAAGCAAAAAGTGGCGCGTCAAACTCAAAAAATTCAGGATATGTCTTCCTTAATGGCAACTATTAAAAAGTATATGCGTCAGTCAGAAATTGAAAATATTATTCAAGGGCGTTTTGCTGATATCTGTAAGGAATTCAAAATACCACAGAGTAATTCACATGGTGTTCGATATAGTGAAGAAGTGAAAGCCTTTGCTTTAACTTTGAACTTTTATTCACCTAAGGCTTACGAATTTTTAAGAAAATATACAACTTTGCCTCATATAGAAACGTTACGAAGATCTTTGTCTTTATTCAACTGTAATGTTGGTTTCTTATCTGAAGTATTCGAATATTTAAAAAGTCAAGTAAAATTACCTGAAAAAATGTATTTAAAAAACGTTGCTTTAATATTTGATGGAATGGCAATAAAAGAAAGTTTGGCATATGATCAAAAATTGGACAAAGTGGTTGGATATGTGGATTTAGGACCAATTTCTGTAAGTGATCCAGAAAAATTAGCTTCTGAAGCCCTCGTATTTCAGATAGTTTCATACGGTGTACGCTTTAAATGCCCAATTGCATATTTTTTTATTGCAAATAACTTGCCTGGGGAACTGCTATCCGAATGAATAAAAACAGCAATAATTCTGCTTGATGAAATTGGTATCAACGTAAGATCTCTGACTTGTGATGGTGCATCATCCAATATAAAGGCTTATGAATATTTAGGCTGTTCACTAGATCAAAATAATTTAAGACCGTTCTTTCAACATCCCAACGGGAAGAGCAATATTTATTGTCTGCTTGACGCTGCACATATGTTAAAACTCGCTAGAAATGTGTTGGCCGATTTTGAAGTGAAGTCAAATACCGGCGATATTTCGTTTGAATATATACGAAAATTACACGAAATACAAAGCAAGGAGGGGTTGAAATTTGCCAATAAATTGAGCGCTTTACATATAGATTTTAAAAACAAAAAAATGAATGTTAGGCTTGCTGCGCAAGTACTCAGTTCATCAGTTGCTGATGCAATCGATTTTTTGAGGGTTAGTGGTCATCCTGACTTTCTAAACAGCGAAGCGACTACAGAATTCTTGCACATGATTGATAGACTTTTTGATCTAATGAATTCAAAGTCACCCTTCGGAAAAGGTTCTAAGTCTCCGTTATCGGTGAAAAACAAACATTATTGGGAACCAATATTTAATGATACTGAAATGTATTTAAAATCCTTAACAATAAATGGTAGAGGTATTTTCAATCATCGTAGAAAAACTTTTTTATTAGGGTTCCTAATGAACATACATAGTTTGACATTACTTGTTAATGATTTGTGTACACTGGAGCAAAATCCATTGAAATATTTGTTGACTTTTAAGTGTTCTCAAGACAACTTGGAAATTTTTTTTTCATGCATTCGGGCTCGCGGTCGGGCACAAGATAACCCATGTCCTCTCGAGTTCCGCTATATTATGAGAAAGATGTTGTTCAGACATTCTATTCAACCGTCCATCAACGCCAACTGCATAGAAAATGGCTTTGAGACTTCACACGTCTTCGATTTCAATAAACCGAAAAGTTTGTTTCAAACTCGGGAAGAACCTGACTATCAACAAACCGTTGAAAATGTGTTTAAAAATTTAGACGCAATTCATACTAGTCCATACCAGGAAAATATACTATATTATATAACTGGTTACATTATAAAACAAATTCTTACCCGCATTTCTTGTGGACATTGTTATAATGCGTTAGTAGCACTTAAAAATCTGCCAACAGATCATTCATATACTGCAATTATAAATAAATTTAATTCATTTACGACATTTGTGAACCGAGGCAGACTTTATTTTCCTTCGGTAGCAGCTTACAAAATTGTAAAATATTGTGACAAAGTTTTTCAACGAGCTAATTTGATGGGCCAACTTAGAGCCAATAACATAGAAAACAAATTGATTAATGTCGTATCACAACATTTTACTCCTCTGTTGCAGGAAATGTTTAACCATCCGATCACGGACTCAATTGATTGTAATGATTTGCATGAAACTATGATAGTTAAGCAAATAGCAAATTCATTTTTTAAAATGCGTATACGTGCTCACTTAAAAAGTCATACAGAAAATATACTCAGTGATTTACGTGGCAAGAGACAGAAACTACACAGAGCAATGATATTTAGTCATGTATAACAGAAAAGTTATAATAAATGATTTTAATTTGGGAGTTGTTTTTGTTTCCTTTTTGCGGTTTTTTACATATTACCGTTACTATTATAGTCCCGTATAATATACAGGTGTGGCGAAAATAGTGGTCCAAAGTTAAGGGGCCGACACACCCTATATTCAGCTATCATGTACCACAATTTAAACCATTTTGTTACATAGGTCTCAGAATAAAATATTTGTTATTTTTTTTTTATTTACTTCGTTCTTTACCAATTTGGCTGTAATTTCTATAAATGAATTTTGTTTCTAACTGTGGAATACATGTGCTAACTGCTAGCTATGTGCATGTGTTTTGGAGTTTCGAATTTAATTATGAAATAAACACTTAATTGACATGACATTTAAAATATTACTGGTTTGCATGTGATAAACCAGTTATAAACAAAATACAAAATTAAAAAATAATGTCAATTCTAGAAATTACAGCCAAATTAGTAAAGCATGGTGTAAATAAAAAAAATAAATAAACAAATATTTTATTCGGAGACCTATGGAAAAAATGGTTCAAATTGTGGTAGGTATGTGGTAGCTGAATATACGGTGTATCGACCCCTTAACGTTGGACCACTTTTTACGCCACATCCCTGTATATAAATAATAGCAATCAGCTGTTCATTATGTTACATTAATCTACAAAATTAATGAAACATCTGATTTCTTTTTAGCGATTTCAGGGTTGGTCCTAGTAAGAGTTATTGGAAAATGAGTACAATGCTCCTTTATCGTATTTTCGTTACACAAAAAGTAATATTTCAGCTTCTGCCCGCGGCTTCTCCGCACCCGCACAGATCTCAGTCATTTATTTAGTATTGCCGCGGGAACCAAACTATGCAAGGAAATACACCAGGACCAGGAGGGTCCCGGTGTATTTCCTTGCAAAATTCTGTACATTTTGACCCATGCTTATGACAATGACATGCAATGACAAACAGCCAAAAACACTCAGAAACATCCAACCTTTCACACAGAACTTCAAAACAAACAAGCTTCTTTCGTAATTCATTACACGCATATATATCATGAGATTCATGATGTATACAATGTTTAGGGGTTAGGTCTTAGTAGTAAACAGAGTTGTAGATATTTATAAATAAACACAGCAACTACCTATAGCGATGTCCTGGGAAAAATAAAATAAAGGTTACCCTACTTAGAAAGAGAGGGTCTGCCCACAGAGAACGAGATAGTGATACATAGGTTAAGCTTCAAGTAGGTATTCGAAGTGTGGTCTCCATTTTTATCTATAACTTCATGGCTGTTGTGCACACATTCTTGTGGTATTTTTTGTCTCGGACACACGGTACCGTGATGAGAGGTGGAGCCAGTGTCTCCATATGTAAATCGAGAGTTACCGTGTTGCTAGGGTAAAAAATACGGTGTATCTAGACCAAATTACGGCGAATTTACTAAAAGTGTACCGTGTAAATTACCGTGTAATTTTACAAAGAAAAAAAGAACAACATTATTATGAAATGATTCAAACCATTACTTGCTTTTTAAATTATTAACAAAAAAAATGATAACATGTGAAACATGCAAAATTCAACATTAATATTATTCTGAATCAGACTCTCCTAGCACACCTGTATCTTTTTCGTAAATGGATTTATTCATTTTTGACAACATGTCGCTAGTTGGCCTGAAATCAACACAGTTTTTCCCATTTGTTTTAATGGACTGCTGGGTGAAAATATTTCCTTTTATTGTTTTGGTTAGAAGTTTGTTTAGAAGTCTATCCACCGTCAATAACAATATGTGTAACAATAGGTACTACACAACTCACTCACACGCATTACTAAAACAAATATTAAACTTAACACCGTAAATTCTCCCTCTATAACTTTAAAATTATGTCTTTTTTTAAGATAGAAGCTTGCACTTGCAACACTGATTCAAATGTAAGTAATGTGTCGTAGCGTAACTAGAATAGAAGAAAACACAATGTATTTTACGTCATTCATCCATATCACTTACAAATTTCGTTCCTTCCAATATTTAAATAAGGTTGAGAATAGATTGCCAACGCTTGTTGGTAGAGATAGACTTTTAGATTTTGTGGGATTCCCCTCGGACTCCCGGCAGTGTTGCCTTTACAAAATTGTTAATTTAACTGACGTCAAATTCGTTGCAGGACTTTTAGGCAGTACACGATGAAATATATACAACAAAGTAATTTATAATGGTAATAGGGTGATTTATGACACGGTAATACATTATTACCTTGACGGTAGATAACGACTTTATTACGGTGCATCTACGGTAATTACCGTGTATATGGAGACACTGGGTGGAGCGACCAGCATCATTTTTGGATGAAATATTTATTTCTAAGGCGTCTGACTTTTTTTCTTTTGTTACGTGTGTGAGTTTTTATTTCATGAACCGTTCAAAACACCCTATATTCCTACAATTTATTACTGAACTGTGCACTATTTTACTAGCTTTTAAATTTATAATACCGATGAGGCCCTCCTAAACACACACAGTTCTTGGTGATTTTTTAGGTTTTATTTATTTATTTAATTATGGTACTCCAACGACTTAACTTATTCACTGATATTTTTTTTGGATACTGCAACAATTAAACTTAAAATCTAGAGTGAATTTGTCACTTAAAGTTAAGCACAGCACTTACATATTTCAAGTTTTATATGACATAGAGAACATATTGCCTAAAAAACAAAACCACACATGTAAACAAAATTAAAATAAAAAAAAATATAATAACGATGAGGCCCTCCTAAACACACACAGTTCTTGGTGATTTTTTAGGTTTTATTTATTTACTTAATTATGGCACTCCAACGACTTAACTTATTCACTAATATTTTTTTTGGATACTGCAACAATTAAACTTAAACTCTAGAGTGAATTTGTCACTTAAAGGTAAGCACATCAAATACATATTTTAAGTTTTATATGACATAGAGAACATATTGCCTAAAAAAACAAAACCACACATGTAAACAAATCTGAAAAAAAAAAAAAAAAAAAACTATTTTTAAATCTATTTTCCTGCTCTAAAGTATAACACAGTCAGGCAGTAATGCTCGCGAAGGAGGAGGCGGGACGGTTGAGGGAAGAAGGCAAGGTTATGTTCTCTCTTCCCTCTCGCCCCTAGCCGCCGCAGGAGACGCCCTGGGCGTCGGGAATCCCGGGAGGTTTTCTGGTCACCGTAGGCACGGGCTTGCGGACGGTGAGCTACCCATTGGTAGCTCACCGTCCGGTAAGGACCGGGCCCGGGTCAACGGCGCGTTGTATTCCACGCGCGCCTCAAAGAGATGTCGTCAGCACAAGTGTAGGGGTCCACTAGGGCCGATGCCTGCTGGGGTCGCGGGAAGGTACCAAAGGGTTACCAAGGCCCCTGGCAACACAGGCAATGGAAGGAATACGGGTGGGTTTTAGTCAGTATGAGTCTGACACACCCTCCCGCTCCGCCCAGCGGGAGAAGTTATTTAATGATTTACCACCCAAAAAAAAAATGGAGGTACACTTGACTCTAACAAAACTTTGCACTTTAAAGCTTAATATGACGCAAACGGATCCCTAGACCGAATAATGGTTTTCACAAACCTGCAATATTTTTGATGGGCCTATCTAACGATACCCACACCATGGGATAGACGAGAAAAAAAAATATCATCCCTACTTTACGTGCAAAGATTTTATTTTAGCACTATTTCGGTGCGATTACCCATGCCAAATTACAGCTATCTAAGAGTAAGTAGTAAGAGTCTCTGAGCTAAGCCGCAGACAGACAGACAGACAGACATGGTGAAACTATAATGGTTCCTCGTTGAATACGAAACCCTAAAAAACATATTATAAGATTAAAGATTACGTTGAAGACAAGAAAGTCAGGCAATAATTCCTTCTGCACATGTGGCTTTGACATTTGTATAGATTATTTTATATTTTCGGAATGTAAGAACGTTGTAGGCTTAATAGACTATAGATTTGTAGACCATTTTCTATTTTGTTAAGTACCTGGTACTTGTTGATAGGCCTACACTGTCCACAACGACCACCATTACTATTAACACTGTAATTACCCGACTGCCCCAGGTGGGTAATGTTTTTCAAGAGAATGTATGTATGTATGTATGTCTATTTCTTTGGCACGCTCTGTAGCCTAAACGGCTTGATGGATTTTAACATATGAGGTGTCCACAGATTCGTCTTAATTGTGGGAGTGACATAGGCTATATAATATTTATATATTGCATCTGTAAATACAAAAAAAGGAGGTAATGGGTTTTTTTTAATATGAATAATTTTCAAATATTAATAAAACAAAAAAGCTTGAAATAAAATATTATTTAAAAAACAAAAAACCCGAAAGGGAAAAACAAGCATTATAATCTATAAAATTTTGGTCTTGCAGGCCACAAACGAATAACCTGAAATATGGTGTAACTGTTGATTGATGCGATACCATTTTATAGATTTATAGATTATAATGCTTGTTTTTTTCCTTTTCAGTTATGTGTTTTTGCAGTCGGGTTTTTTGTTTTTTTGATAACACTGTAAAAGCCAATTATTTTTACAAGAGTGACTGGCATTTCAAGCCAGCTCTTCTCCTTAGGAAATACTAATTGGAACCGTGCACCTAAAGATAGATAGATAGAATAGATAGATAGATAGAATACTCTTTATTATGTACACCATAAAAATTACAGATACAAACGTTGAAATTTTACAAGGGGTGACACAATGGGCGGTCTTATCGCTAAAAGCGATCTTTTACAGACAACCTTTGGATGGATTAAAGGGGGAGGAGAGACAATACTGCAGGTAGTCAGTGGTGTACCAGTTACATATACAATAAATACACGTAATTTCGTAATTCGTTTATTAATCCTAGATAGTAATTTGACAGGTGCAAATGTCAAACTCCAAAATGAAAAACAAAGATTTAAAAATGTCAAATTAAAATCTGGGATTAAAAAACGAACTTTAGCTTCTGACGTATCCTAAGAGCCCATGTAGATTTATGTGAAATATAATATTTTGAAGGCAGCATTTTGCATCAGAAAATAATTTTATAACACTGTGTGACCTAAACCCGCACTTAAGTTACGATTCTCCGTGACTTAACTAGTCCATTTTTACACCGTGCAAAATGAATGTACTAATTTCACAGATGCATAATAAAAAAGAGAAGATACTTTTAAATGCTCTTGAAAATTCACTGCACACAAATGTCAAAAGAGGGGTAGGTTAGTATTTCGCCTACAACCACTAGTCTACCACTCCTAGATTTGTTTCTCAGTTTATAATATTTTCATAAGCCAGTTTGTTGTTCGTGGACATCGTTTCAGTGATAACACTGATTTTAATATGAACTACTCAGAAAGTGAATTAAGTGGAAAATGAATTAAGTAAAGATAAGAGTGGGAGTGACATTGTCTCAGAAGTAATTAGAGAAATGGCCAAAAACGTAACATGGTGTTTGTTCATTTGTCTGTGTGTTGTTTGGTCATTCATTGTTTATCGTTTTTCATCCTGTTAAGCCCCGCGCGACACCGATTCCGAGTCAAACAATAGAAAATCCGAGTCAAACAATTGACCAATTACATTACACTGAATAAAAAATGGCGGGTCTAAGGCACACGAGCTATAAAATAGTATCTACATATAGGTACGATACTCGTTACTTAAGTAAGTCACGGGTGCACGGCGTTTACACTTCACGCAGTGCAGTAATGTACTAGTTAAGTCACACGTACGAGTATCTTAATCTACTATTCTTGTTTAGGTACATAGAAAAACTTCGAAAAATATCTGCAATTTTATACATAGCTGACTTTTTCCTCAAACTTTGCAAGTATAATATCTAAAAATGATTTCAACGAGACCACAAAAACTGTTTCTTTCCTACAAAACACACGATAACCACCCAGTTTTTCTCCAAACCCATCAAAATGAAAACTAATACCAAAACATTCTTCTGCAAAATTAGCCGACTTTACAAAAACTGGTACTAACAAAACAATATCTTTGGTGAACGCTAAAAACACTTAATTGTTCGACGATTGTCGAAATTAAAAGGTTGATGAACAAGTAATAACTCCATATATACATAAATGGAACATTTTTCGACGCATCACGTTCTGTTAGGGCTGGCAGCAGATGAAACAAAACTGTGGGAATTTCTATAGTAGCAAAAAAATCCATACAGCATCATGCTGGGTGGAAAGCGTTCTACCATTTCTGTTCTATGCTCCTCATTATCTAGATCTATATATATTATATTATATATTTTGTTTTGACTGCCACCTTGGTCTAGTGGTCGCAGGCGCTGCTGCTGAGCACGAGGTCCTGGGTTCGATTCCTGGTTCGGGCAAAGTGTTATTGGGTTTAACTATCTGGAATTTCTCAGTAGCAACCCGGAGTCTGGATTTGTGCCCGGTTGATGGCAATAGGCTCGCCCCCTATTACATGGGACTTAAACATAACAGGGGAAATGTGGGTGTACCTACTACAGGTACCTCTGTCTCTGTTATGTTATTTTTCTTTAATATTCGAGGTATCTTTTTGTATGCACGTATTTCTGTATCAAATAACCCTACCTTTCTTTCTTTTCTTTTTCGGATAGGTACCAATATTATAAATGCGTAAATCTGTCTGTTTGTCTGTCTATTGCCTTTTCACGCATAAACCACTGAACCGATATGTTTGACAGACCTCCTGGAGAAGGATATAGGCTACTTTTCATCCTAGGTCGCGTACGAAGTCTCACATCTCATCTCTCTCTCTCTCTCAAATCTCATGAATTGTCAATCTGTTAGTAGTAGGAAGCACTTAATACTATCACACGTCTTTCTTCCGCTAAGCAGAAATGCTTGTTTTTTTTTTGTGTGTCAAATAACTTCTCCCGCTCTGGGCGGAGCGGGAGGGTGTGTCAGACTCTTACTGACTAAAACCACCCGTATTCCTTCCGTTACCTGTGTTGCCAGAGGCCACGATATCCCTTTCGGACTTTCCCGCGACCCCGGCAGGAAGCAGCAATGCTGTGTTTCAGTTTGATCGATATGGAAGCTGGTGTAATTTTAGGCTCATCAGACATGTCAGCTGTGTCTCTGGGATGACAACGCTTTGATTTTGCAGACGTCGATAGGCAGTTATGATCACTATTCTCCATAGATAGTTCGTTGGGTTGTTTGTCATCCATTGATTGATTGATTGATTCCACATCACCAGATGGAATCGGGACTTTTTGCCCAGGGTTTATTTAAGTACTGGTAATTAAATAAACCCTGAGCAAATGCGATTCACTATGAAAAGTAGGTGGGAAATCATCAAATAACTTCTGGGTGGGTGGAGGGTGTGTCAGACTTTTACTGACTAAAACCCAACCGTATTCCTTCCGTTGCCAGTGTTGCCAGTGGCCTCGGTAACCCTTTGGTACCTTCCCGCGACCCCGGCAGGCATCGGCCCTAGTGGACCCCTACGCTTGTGCTGACGACATCTCTTTGAGGCGCGCGTGGAATACAACGCGCCGTCGACCCGGGCCTGGTCCTTACCGGACGGTGAGCTACCTATTGCTTACCGTCCGCAAGCACGCGCCTACGGTGGCCGGAAATCCGCCTGGGATTCTCGACACCCAGGGCGTCTCCTGCGGCGGCTAGGGGCGAGAGGGCGCGAAATTTGCCTTTCCTTCAACCGTCCGTCCGTGAAAATTAGCCTGTGTCCTTCTTCAGGTCTCAGCATGCTAGCTAACAGTCAAATTTTATAACGATCGGTTCAGTGGTTTAGGCGTAAGAAGGCAACAGACAGACAGACAGAGTTTGCATATATAATTTTAGTATGGATTGTCACTTCTGCAGGCTTAGCACAAGAACCGTAGAGAAGTGTTTTGTCGACGAAAGAGTAGACAAAAATGACGTTTTCGTGTAGACAGTAGAACATTTTCGGTAGACAAAAGATTTGTATTGAACAGTAGAATAGCAATAGAAAGCGTCATGTTAAGTCTGCAGGAGGCTATGTACGAAGAGGCTGATGTAATTCACGCGCAACATTTTCCTCAGCGACGGGGGCGTGTCGACTTGTTGGCAACATTTTCAGTCTAAAGCAAAGGCCAGTCATACCAATGACTATCGAGCCGACCATTTTTTGTACCATCTCACAATGTTGTGCAATGTTGTTCAATATTTTGTTGATCTTGAGTGTCAATTGCTGCCTCCAACAAAGGAGACGGCAACTGAAAGAAACAAATTAATTGACACTCAAGATCAACTCAAACATCGATAAATAGAGCTAAAAGATGATCTTGAGTGTTGATTAATTTGTTTTTATCAATTGCTGTCTCCTTAGTGCTTAACTAAGGAGGCAGAAACAAATTGACACTCAAGATCAACTTTTAGCTCTATTTATCGAGGTTAGGAATAGTTTTAACAAAAATACTATTATCAAGTCAAACCTCAAGATTTAAAATATCAGTTAGGTAGTATTTTGTCAAAACGTGTTCCTAAACAATTTATTTCTTGAAATCATTTATTTTGTTTAAGAATGTCTCATTTACCGGATTCTTAATTGTTCATTAAAAATGTATGCTCGTTTCTAGAAATACTTATGTTAAGTGTGGATTAAGTTAATTAAAGCACGAAGTTGAAGGTATAGCAAGCATACAAATATGAGCATTATTGACGCTGTGGCGCCGGGGTGGCCGGCATTAGGACTTGGAGTGACGAGCCCGATTGTCTATTCCGTTAAATTCAATAGTGGATCCTATTTTGCAAAGAACGCGAACTCATTTTTTTTTTAAACCGACACAAACCGATCGCGAATTCTTAAGCATCGAGACAAGTTTTCCAAACTTTCGATTTTATTCATGCTAAACAGATTTTTACATAGGTATAGCCAAATTTATCGTAGGTATAGGTAATTTATAAAATACTGGTATTCAGCTGCATCTAGTTAGGTTACTTACTGGAAGCTGACACCAACATAGTTGAGAAAATGCTAGGCAGATGATGATAGGTAATTTATAAATGCTTACCGCTTGTATAAGAGGGGCTTGTGACTAAGTAATAACAGCCGCACGGGTCGATCGATCAGGTTAAGCTACGCTTGACGCGGTTGGTCCGTGGATGGGTGATCATCTTTACATACCAAGACCCCTCCGTGTCTCGGAAAGCCCGTTACGCCGTTGGTCCCGGCTGTTATTTGTAGATCTCTGACAGTCGTTACGGGTAGTCAGAAGCCCAAACGTCTGACAACCAGTCTTATCCAGATGATGAGCAGCAACCAAAGAATTCAAGTCACATTATTAGCATAAGCTTAATCAGCCTATCAATGCCACTTTCCTTTCCACTCTATCTGTGTGGTTCTTTCCTCAAAAGACCATTTCAGACACCAATCGACATGGTCTTTACATGATTTGACCAAGATTATGTCTGGACTTTAAAAGAGACTGTGACCTCTGAGTTTGTTTCGGCCTTTCTTCTCAGAGTAGTCAGATAGGAAACGCCGAGCTCATCTAGTTTTTTTGTCTAAATATGATTTACGTGTAAAAGTGTTTGTACAAACCTACTTACAGAAAATCAAAATCATTTCATTAAAATGCCTGCTTGTTACAACTTGTGAGTCATGTAGTTTTACTTTTAGGCCACCATTGCTTATAATATGAATACCAGACTATTATCCCACTGCAGAGCAAAAGCTTTTTCTAGATACAGAGAAGGCACGAAGCATTGATCACCATGCTTGCTCAAGGCCCAGGTCATGGTCTACCCATGTGCCAAATTTCATCCAAATCCGTTCTGCCGTTTTAGCGTGAAAGCGTAACAAACAAACTCACTTTCGCATCTATCTTAAGTTAGCATTAAGTATAAATCCAGGGCCTTCAGTCTCTTATGTTCCACGCGCGCCTCAAAGAGATGTCAGCACAAGTGTAGGGGCCGCTAGGTTCGATGCCTGCCGGGGTCGCGGGATACCGTGGCCTCTGGCAACACAGGCAACGGAAGGAACTCGGGTGGGTTTTAGTCACTAAGAGTCTGACGCACGAGATGTTATTTGCTAATTTCCCACCCAGAAAAAAAGAGGCCTGCAGTCTCGACATAGATAACGATCGCTTTACGACCGAATTCGGTAGCAAAGTCCTAATGGGGTCCTTAGGCAGTCAAAATTACTTGACAAGCACGAAAAAATCACAACCTGGTCAAGCAATTTTGACCGTCTCGGGACCCTATTAGGACTCCGACCGAATTGGGTCGTAAAGCGATCGCTATTTATGTCGAGAGTGCAGGGCGTTTCCTCACTATGTCTTCTGTCACCGATGGCCAAAGTTACCTACATATGAATTGAAAAAGTCACAACGGATTTTAACCCACAACCTCGATCATGACAGGCGAGCCTTTAACCACTGGGCCACCACGGTTCGTGCACATTATTATCTTAATAATCCCTGGTCATTCCTGCCAACCCTGGCCAGTCCCCAGCGGCCTGTGTGTGTACGTCAGTGATACTTCGCACACAACTTGTTGTCCGTGTTGACAATAAATCATACCAATGTATTTGTGACGGCGATGGCGGCCAACTAGGGATGCGATACGAGATGTTATTGTATGTCGATGTTTGTAATTATTTAGTAGTGTCTGTTGTTGATTTGTGTTGTGTGTAATTAAGTTTTGAAGTGTATTTTGGGTTTCTGATAAAGCTCTCTAAATAATTTTGCTCCATCGACCAATTTTTTTCAGTGAAACGGCAAATAATTATGATTAGGCATTTAAATAATTTAATTAAAAAAAATATATCAGGAAATAGACATGAAGATAGCTGTTATTAGAATAGTAGGTGATTGTAAATTCTTCTTCAACTGAAAACAAATATTTATTAGGTAAGTACCTACTTATGTAAGGTTTTATTTTACACATGACACAATTATACATTTTTCGAAGTCTTTCCTGCAACATCTCAAAACATCGCCAAATAACATCGCCGACAACTAAACAAAAACTCCAAACACAGAATCAACATATCGACCTGAAAAAATCGTTATCAATAATTTAAAGAAATGATAAATCCGTATGTATGGGCCGCGACCACCCCGCCCTATGCGTGCATGCGTGTGCGTGTGTGTGTACCCGACACAAAGTCCACGTGTGCGTCCGTGTTGCATTTCTTTCTCGTATTGTAATTTATTGGTGTGTAACGAAGTTAATTATTACGATTTTTGTATTAAACGTTGAAAATTATTTTTAGTCTTGCAGATGCAAGTTCTGTATGTAACTTTTTACAATGAAACAGCGTCGTCGACCCGTTTTTGCTTCGATATTGTATTATTAATGATAAAATGTTGTTTTATTCGTTATTCTTTACTGTAATGACGTCTATTTTAATATTAATTCAACGTAGCAGATAACGAGAATTGTTCTTGTTTAATTTTTTGAAATTGTCAACTATTTATGTGTTCGTTTTGAGGTTCCTTAAATAGTTATAGTAATTACCTATAAGTCGAATTATGAAATGTGTTATACATTTTTGTCTTATTGCTATAATTTCATAAGGTATTCAATAATTGCGGCGTGTCGTAGTCGTTTGATAATTGCGTTTATTATTAATAACCCTATAGGTACTTTACTTTTTTGAGAGCAGTGGTGGCCCAGTGGTAACGGCCGCGACTTACGAGTTCTAGGTCGTAGGTTCGAACCCAGACAGGCGCTTTACTTTGTGTAAATTATTTCATCACCACTGCTCTCAAAACGGTGAAGGAAAACATCGTGAGGAAACCGGCATGTCCTAGATCTAAAAATTCGAAGACATGTGACATCTACCAACCCGCACTGGGCCTGCGTGGTAGATTACGGCCCTCTCACAGAGAGGAGGCCTGTGTCCCAGCAGTGGGAACATTAGAGGCTGATTATGTATGTTATGTAGGTACTTTACTTGAAGTCCTCGTCGGTTTTGTGGCAAGTCGTTTTTTTATTGTTTGTTATTGGGTCATTCCTTCAGGAATTTCTCAGTAGCCCGGAGTCTGTATTTGTGCCCAGTTGATGGAAATAGGCTCGCCCCCTATTACATGGGACTTAATCATAACTTGCGAAATGTGGGTGTACTATAGGTACATAATCAGCCTATAATGTTCCCACTGCTGGGACACAGGCCTCTCTGTGAGAGGGAGTGGGCCGTAATCTACCACGCGGGCTCAGTTCGGGTTGGTAGATGTCACAAGTCTTCGAATTTTTGTTCTCACGATGTTTTCCTTCACCGTTTTGGGAGCAGTGGTGATGAAATAATTTACACAAAGTAAAGCGCCTGCTTGGGTTCGAGACTATAGGTACACCTCTGGCTAACTCTTCAGGAATTACTTACAGCTGTGAGGTTATGTTGATAATGTTGGACAGTTCTGAAAACTAAGCCAACTTCTTACGTCTATGGGTAAGCAGTAAGCACTTTCAAGTTTGAGTAAAAGGCATTGATAGATGATATTTATTTCCGTTTCAAGAAGTACTTACACACAGAATACCTACCAAATAAAAATTCTTCATTCCAATTATAATTAAAAATAATTACATGAACCTAGTACTTAGTGATTTACCTGCTTAGGTAGGTACTCGCACGCTTACTAGAATACTGACCTATAGAGTCAAAGTTAGGATCTCTGCATTATTTTTTTGCACTGATTTAATCAATGGTTTCTGAAAAATAAGGTAAAAATATTTAACTGTAAATTACATATTTTTTATATTGGCTAATAAGCCATCTAGACCCCTATAGCAAAACATTTAACGGCGTTTTCCCAGATCTACGTTTTTAAGTTAAGCCAGTATTCTATTAAGCGAGCGATCTATTTATAAAATGTCTTATTATTTATTTATACATATATTTATTTAAACTTCTCGCATACAATAAGGTATAAAGGCGGATGTAATGCCTTATAATCGTCCATAATCAAAGTTAAGTTTTCTTGCCTAGGATATAATCTTTAAGATTAAGCAACGAATTATTACAATCAAAATTTCATATTTCAAACGTTTTATAAAAAAAGACATCACGATTAAAAAAAAAAACGGAAACAGTCTTCGTCATCTTCTCACAAGAAATTCTTAGTTTACCTGCTTAAATACTACCATCAATAATAAAAATACAAAAAAAATATAAAGCAACCGGATCGAATATCACAAATACACAGGGTTAACCCTAGTTTACAGTGTCGAGACCTCATCAGGAAATGGGGTCAATTTTTTAGATTTTTTATTTATAAAAAAGTTGCAAAAAGAAAAAAAATAATTATAGCAATTCTAAAGTGATCTACTTTGATGCTCACTCTGCGTAAAGAGATAACCCTAAAAATTGGGGTGAATCGGGGTGAAACGTGGGAATTTAAAACGGAGGGTAGGTCGCGAATATAATGAAGTTCCAAGGTTAATCTGCATTAACTTAGTTTTTTTGTAAGATTTATCATCGAGTTCAAATGTCTTTAGGTTAAAAGTTTTTAATTTATGCGTGGATGATAAAAAGTAATGGTTTTATATTAATTTTGAACTAATGCAAGTAGGTACCTGAGATCCTGGTAAATTAAAATGGCGTCTTTAAAACTGTGATTTTTTGCAAAAAATATTCAAAATAATGTGAATTTGTGAAAGTAATTATTATGATTAAATAATAATTTATCTGCATTCCCACAGCCGGTGCTTTTGTACAGTTCATGTAATTTATCCTACAACAACTTGATATTACCAACTATTCAACGTTTTGTTGTATTAGCCAGTAGCATACCAAACAAACTTCAAATCAAAATAAAATTAGGTAAGTAATAAAAGTAAAAACTAGCAAATAAAAGGAATACATAAAAACTAAAAAAAGTGACATAATTTTCCAGAATTGACAAACAAAACAAAAAGACTTGCGCGAGGCTCAATCTCAGCACAATCCTGCAATTAAAAAAAAATGTAATGTATATGTAGATTTTAGCGACAATCACGGACATCTATGGTGGCAATTGTGTTTAAAAATACTATTACCTTATGAAAAACTCCACCGCTGAACGCTCTAAGCCTTTCCAAGGGTTTTTTTTATGAGTATCAAGATCGGCGACACAGAAATATGTGCTTAATTAATTACTAACATACTACTAAAGTGATTTAAACATAGCTAGCATTGATACAGCAGCTACTTAACACGTTCAGAAACCGGTTTAAGTTCCATACGCATAACTTAGTTGCTCTACATAGATAGGTGGTAACTTTAGTCAAAGAGTGTCACGCACGACCCAAAATCAAAGATACGATGTTTTCAGAAGTATTCTTTTTTATTTTATTTATAATAATTATTTGACAAAGTAATTGAATTGACCTTTTCTTTGAGTAAAGAATCGAGTGTATCAAAAATAAATTGATTTATTCATACAGTAACCCTTAAAAATCAATACAATTCAATTGTTTACGGGTCCTATTGACCTGAGGTCACACACGTCTCGAATTACCTATTACCTTAAAAAGAAACAAATTCCCGGATTTCACCATTCAACCCGCAAAAATTCGCAAGCATATCGAATTCTATAACTGACCTCTTTTTGGTAAAATAGAGCCAAACAATGACCTTTAGAGGGATAAACGTGTGACTTATGACCCCAGCGACCTTTTTTCTGTTTTTTTTTTGTTCGCAATGGTCAAAAAGGGGCATCTTGGCCACGATTGTGATTCGCGGACAATAGCTTCTGATTGGTGAAGCAAAAACGCAATCACTGAAGAGGTTAGTAAAAAAACTTATATGCACGTTTTTTGGACGATTGATTTTAGGAATATCTTGTTTTTTGGTTTGGTCGTGAGTCGTGATATCTAGATTAATAGTAGCTAAAGGATTGAAGGCACTTGTTGTTAGGATTATATACGTTTAATACTGATTATTTAAAGCTTATGAGCAGTTTAGTAAATATTCAAAGTAGATGCCTCAATATCGGATTTAATTATCCACATAATTATTTTTTATACAATACGCAATATGTAGGTACTACAAAATTTATGCAATTCGAGACTTCGGTATCTTGTATAAAACTTATTCATAGAGCAATAAATTAGATTTAAAGATTCTACAATACAAAAAACCTAATGATACGTATTACACTATTTCACCAAAAACCGTTATAAAACCAACACAAAAAACTCCTACAACAGCACAATATCTATAAAACTCTCAAATTACTGCAAACAGTTATAAATCAAAGTACGAAAAATTATAAAAAAAAAACTATCTCACGCGTCTTGCGATCATCTGTTGCCAAAGGGGTTGAACTTCGCGATTTTTTAAAAAGCTCACAATAGCGGAACCCCTAAACAGTTAGAAATAAAAAAAAACGCGGAAGATATCGTCTTTCTATTAAAAAAGGGAGATTAAAGACCGTATCTAACTCTTTCCCATGGGTCTTAACCTCGCTGAACTTTTTTGTCAAAAATTGAGACACCTTTGGCATCTTTCCGTTTTTTTGTAATGTCAATTTCTAGTTATATTCGCGCATTGGATGCGCAGGGGCGAGGGGTCGGGCCCTCGCGTATTGTGGAACGTGAATGTAGCAGGTGGGTCACAACGTACCCCGCTCGCATTTTAGGGTTTCATTAAGATTCTTTTCTTGAAATTTTGATTTAATCATTTTGTTTTGTTTTTTTTTTCTGTTACCAATTTAGAATATTGGAATGTTTTAGTTTTTAATAAAAATAGATAATCTATGAATTTTCATGATTTTTATTTTATTAAATAAATTACCTACCTTAAGTATTAAGTAGACCAACCAAAGTTCGAAGTCACCACGATATTTTTTTTTAAGTACCTAACCAAGGTTCAAAGTCACTACGATATTTTAAATTACCGCTTCAACATTTTAAACATAGTTTAAGTGGCATTAACATCCCTTTTCAATCGAAGCCACTTCTGGCCCTTCTGGTCCGTTTCAAGAGATTTTAGACTCCATTGAAGCTTTTATTGCCATCTGTGTATTGTACAGCAAGATTTATATATATAATTATATATTTTTTTGTCTACTTACAGCATAGATACGACTTCTCCCACACTGATAAGAACAGAAAACTATAAAATGTTTTGAGTAGAGCTGATTTTTAAACTATCCTTGTTAATTTACACTATTGTTCAATGAAATAGATTTCTTTGTTTATCATAGATTTTCTACATATATTCATAGGAAAAGTAGGTTAATTTATTTATTTTAGGTAATTCTTTATAAACTTACAAAATGCGTTCAAAAACCATGCACGAACTCAATGTTAACTTATTATTTTAGCATCACAATCCCAAACTCAATTTTACCATCGAAATAAGAAAAAACACAAATTCGCGGAATCTTGGAGTCGAAACCGTCGGTCATATTGCGAAAATAATTTCGATTACTGATTGCGGAGTCGGTCGAAAAAGTCGTCGATCAAAATAGGCATAATTACGGTTTCGGCTAAGCGGGCGACGCGCGCGAATTTTCCGAAAATTACACTCCGGCGCAAAAACGGAACGTTTTCGGAAATTCGCCGCGTCCGGCCGCCGACCGGACCGATGTGAAATGTGTTTTTCAAACTGTTTGAGCATGTGTGATGCATTTTTGTTCTCATACTAAAATTATATGATCGAAAAAGAAAAACCGGCCAAGTGCGTGTCGGTCCACGCACAATGAAGAGTTCAGGGGGGTAACCATCACCTCATAGAGCAGTATTATTTCAATATTACTTTAGCGTGAGAAAGAGATGGACCTATAAGTCCTGTATAGCTCCATCACTTTCCCACTGTGAAGTAATATAATAGTTGGGATGAATTTATCCTAAGAATAAACTTAACGCTTAGTTGAGAAACATGTTTTCCCATACATTCCAACTGCAAATGTAAGTTGGTCGACTATTAATCGTTAACTTGTAAAGCCTACTTATATGTGATAGATTCTCCTTTTAACTTCTTTATATATGCTTATGCCGTGATTTTTATCAAATATCCAAATCAACCATTTAGCTGGCTGGGACATACACACTTGACTGTAACAAAAATTTGCACTTTAAAGCATAGGTAATATTTCGCAAACGGATCCAAATAAACGACGGCTTACGTCCCATACATTATGGTCGACTAGGTAGGTATTGAAATATTGTATGGGACTGTTGATATTTTTTTCGTGATTACGACATCAGTTTGATGATCTGTACCACCCTCCCACCACACCATACATATTGTTCAAGCACGATAGTGTTCAAGCCAAGTTTCTTATTAATGCGTTTTTTAAACAATTCGTTATTACAATCCCAACTCGGTATAAGACACCTTATCTTCGATTCAGCCAATTGAGTTACTAGGAGGGCTTCCTGCCCTGGGGCACCCTTCCGCGGCCAGTTACATGGTATGTAACAACTTTTAATTAGATCCTACGATATTCATAATATCACCAAGAAACCGAATTAAAAGCCCACTCGTAAGGGAACGAAACTTAACGAAACTAACGAACTTAGTTGAAAAGTTTCACGATCTTTGAAAACATAAAAAACGTTACTTACTATTGGGAGAGATTGACATTTGACTCCTTTATTTCACTTCATGTTTAACATTTCAGTCTATTTAACCAATTTTAGGTTCAAATCCGGGCAAATACGAACCGATGTACACACATACATAATCAGCCTATAATGTTCCCACTGCTGGCACACAGGCCTCCTCTTTTCAAAAGGGAGTGGGTCGTAATAGATTACGGCACCAAGATGTCACATGTCTTCGAATTTTTGTTTCTAGGACATGTCGGTCTCCTCACGATGTTTTCCTTCACCGTTTTGAGAGCAGTGGTGATGAAATTATTTACACAAAGTAAAGCGCTTGCTTGGGTTCGAACCCACGACCTACTACTACTCGTAAGTCGCGGCCATTACCACTGGGCCACCACTGCTCCTCGAAGAAGGAAAAACATTGTTTGGAAACCTGGACTTATAGATCATATAGATAAGTCTAAAATCGCCAACCCTTCTTAAGCAAGCGTGGTGATCAATTGCCCGTGCCTTCTGTGTATGAGAAGAGGTCCTGGGACAAGTGTTGGATATTGTACGATAATTATAGTGTTATATACGATAATTGTCATAAAGTACGATATACCTACTATCCCTATTCTATTCTAGAGGGGCTTATGGCTAAGTAATAACAGCCGCACCGGTTGATGGATAAGGATAAGCTACTCTTGCCGCGGCTGGTCCGTGGATGGATGGCCATCTTTACATACCAAGACCCCTCCGTGCCTCGGAAAGCACGTTAAGCCGCTGGTCCCAGCTGTTATTTATAGATCTTTGACAGTCGTTACGGGTAGTCAGAAGCCTGAAAGTCTGACAACCAATCGCTTCATGTAAAATACTGGTATTCAGCTGCATCCAGTTACACTGGAAGACGACCGACAACATAGTTGGGAATAGGCTAGGCAGATAATGGTACCTACTGATCGTTCGAAAAAATACGATAATTTCTATGTTGACATTAAGTTACCTTACTGTCAATATGATCATGACGTCATGCGATGCAATAAAACTTAGCAAAAGCGGTAATTGCACCGAATTCGAACCCACAGAAGAAATGTTAAGAGGAGCCAATGACAAAAATAATGACGGAATGCAGTGCATTGAACAGTGCAGAAATCATAATAAATGTTTCACCAATTTTATCATTATATGTTAAGTGATAATTTAAAGTTTATGTGATGATTAAATGTCTTCTATAGTTTTCTTGGTTCCTTTATTTATGCTTCCTTTAAATTGTTATACTGCTAGAGTTTATCGTGTTTGACACTGTTTTTCCAAGATGAACGAAAAATTATTTGAACGAAACGTACAAAATTTTTTTTCTGTTCGATTCCAACACTGCCTTTGATATTATTTTTTACAAGTACCTACTATACTTCAATGTAAGCAATGTAGCTGTGAAATGAGCCTGTATATTAAATCGAAAGCTTGCATTGAATAAGTTCCTAGTATGTCGGCATGGATGACGCACGACAAAAGTATTAAACTAACATTGCTTACGTAACACCTTGAAAAAAACTAACAAAGAAATAAATGCAAAGCCACGGCCCTCAAAACTTTATTGTATGCAAAGATCAGCAATTTATAGACAACCACATCATCTACATGACAAAAATGACTTTAAAACACATTCACTTTCACCGCTCCTATTGCCATCCCGCTCACTTGAAAGAAAATCTACTATCGCGCTCACACCGCGTGCTTCAAAAATGTACAACAAAAATTCGGCACGCAAAACGACCGACATAGTTTTCAAACTGAGATATGTCAGTTTTGTTTCAAATTTTGTTAAAATTAATAACGACTCGACGACCAGGCATTTTTGTTCGTCCACAACGCAGCTTTAATTAGAAATATTTTGAGATTCGCCATTGTTTTTTTTGGAATGTTTTTTATTTTTGCCCGCGTTTTGTTTTATTGGTGAAGGTTACATAACTTTGTCAGAAATGTGTCGAATATTTTTGTCAGTATGTGAGTATTTATTTTCTAAGGGGTATCGTATCCCAGTAACTGGGCTGAAGAGGCCAGATAGGCAGTCGCTTCATGTAAAATACTGATATTGTTATATGTAAAATACTGCATCCGGCTAGACTGGAAGCTGACCCCAACAAATTTGGGAAAAGGCTAGGCAGATGATGATGAGAGTATTTATTTTGGAGCGGATTTAAATTCAAGATTTTTCATAATTCAGAATTACATTTTTATCCATGTTTAATTCAGAATGTTCTCAAAACGTGCGCGTAGCTGTTCTCAGGTAATTCCTGAGAAAAATATTTGACTATTAAAAAAAAATAGAAATATTGGTCTACTAGCCCGCGGCTTCGCCAGCGTGGCTTTTTCTAAAACAAAAGTAGCTTTAGTTACTCCTTATAACATCAGCTATCTGCAAGTGAAAATCCCATCAAATCGGTCTAGCCGTTTTAAATGTTCTTTTGTTATAAGTAGATACCGTATATACTTTCATATGGATTTAGTAAAAAGCTGTTATTTTGACAACTTCAATTTTATTTATTTGTATAGATAAAACTGTAGAATCTATAACGTATAGTTCAACATTTGGAGCGAAAATTCAAGTAGAATAAATAAGATAAGATTTTTAATCTAGAAATCGGGATTATATTAGGAGAAGCGGTGATGGTCCAGTGGAAACGACCGAGTAGAAACCGGCATGTCCTAGAATACATTTTTTTCTTTTAATTCAAGTTTTTTATTAATTTATCTACCAACTCGCACTGGGCCACTCCCTCTCGCAGACAGGAGGCCTGTGTCCCAGCAGTGGAAACATTATATGCTTATTATGCATAGGCTATCATTTATATATATGAGTACAATACGTACAACACATTATTGTCATCTTGTAGGAGCCATTTATAATCTACGTCACCGTGAATCTCTTAGGGAACAATTTAAGAAGATTAATATTACGATGACGGTAGGTACCTTGCCAATTCATTTATGAAAATATTATATATGTAAGAAAAAATCGACATCTTTTTAATAAAATAAGTGATAGACATAATTTTAATACTAGAATTAAAGATATAAGAAATGGATCAACCATTTTTCAGATTATCTAAAGTACATACATCTTTTATGGGGTACTGTGTCAAATGTTACAACAAAACACCTTGTGATATATTGCAATAAAATGAAAGAAAATTTAAAACTCATGTTAAAACTACACTTTGTAAACAAGCATATTACAAATTAGAGGAGCATATTACAAATTATATCCAAGATAAGAATGCTTGGAATCATGCTGGTCCAGCTTCATAGGACAATCTAGAGTGTAGAAAAAATCAAACTGGTTGCTATTTTAATTGTAAAATTTATTATTTGATACAAATAATAAATCAATGTTGAATTTAAATTCTGTGATTACTTTAACTCACACACTGACATATTACTTTATTTATTATTTTTAGGAAAACGTATAGTTTGTAAATATGTGAGCAATGTGTACATCACATAATTAATTTATCTGTCATTTTTTCATTTTTAATTCTTTTTTTACCTATTTTGGTATAGTAATCTTATTCTAGGATAATAACATTTTAAAATTATATGTGAAGACGATGCACGTCTTCACATATAATTTTAAAATGTACCTATACAAAATTTTGTAAAACATTTTAAAAGAGTAACGGTGGAGTTTCTTGCCCATTCTTCTCCATACGAAACTACCTTTTGGAAGGGGCAACTAGAATCAACTCTATTTTTTTTTGTAAATTTTGACGTTAGTTATTTCAAATAGGCACAAAAGTGCCTTTTATGTGCCTATTTGAAATAAATAATTTGACTTTTACTTTGACTTTGATGAATGCAGATCATCACGTTTGCCTCAGGCGATGGTATGAAAATATCAATAAAATAATGTATCCCATATACCTTATTTTATTGTTATTATCATACCATAAAATTAAAAATGTGCCAATTGCTTAATACGTATTTCTGCAGTTGTCGATTCGCCCACAAATAAAATAACTTCGTGCGAAGCACCTACAGAAATATTATTATTATTTATTATAATTATTATTTTCGGGCGAGTAAATTCGTGTGAATCGATCAATAAGCTATCAAAAAGTACCTACACATTTCTTATTTAAAATTCTATGATACACAATACCTACATATACATTGTAACTGAGTAAATCTTGTTCCGAAAGAAATCTGTCTTTTTATCCTTTTATCACTTTTTTTTTAACCCACACCCGGCCGTAACGTGACTCTACAGTTTTGTCAAAATATTACACTGTATAAACTTTTTTTAAGGTAAAAATTACCCCTTTTTCGTCGCGTTTCTTTTCATCAAAAGGGTTGTGTGACGACATCTGATATTTTTTACGATCTTAGATAACCGTTGTAATGATAACTTTTGTGAGAAGTTCCTTTTTTACGATTTTTTCATTTCGCTACATAATAAATGGGAAGAAAGGTACGGAAGTTAAAGTTTAACTGTATATTTTTTAACGTGTAATTATAAAAATAACAACTTATTTGGCTGGTAGTATATATACATAAGTCTGAAACGCGTTCAATGCTCTCAAAGCATGTTGGGAGTACTTGGAACAACTGTACGTAAAGTACCAAGTTCAAATGATAAAGATAAAGTACAGATCAATGCCTCAATTTAAACTCAAGGCCAAAACGTATTCAATGTTGGTAGATGGTAGGAAAATAAATAACGTTTTAAGTGTCTCTTTACAAATTCTAATATGCCGTCCGAGACAGGGCCTCTTAACAAATTATAAAAACATCCAAATATGGCAAGCCTTTTTTCCAAACTTTCCGAAGTCCGTTATTCTAATCCATATTTCGACCGCCTTCCATATTCGAACTGTTTCTAAATTCAAAAGAGCTAAATCCCTGTTCGGTGCGCGTCGCGTTCTAAATATAAAAAAGTTCTTTTTTGTCAAATAAGGAAGGGTTAAGTTTAAAAACGTTCTATTTTCGAATTGTTAAAAAGTCCACATTGTATGGAATACGTCAAAACTTCATACACCGTGACTGTAGTATATGCAAGAAATTTAAATACCATCGGTTTTATTTTAATCCAATAAGAATAATATTATTAATGTGTGTATATGTGTGTCTTTCTTAAGTAAATTTTAAACTCTCTAATAGTTTTAATTGTTTACTTAAATAAATAGTAAAGCCAATTTTCATTCCGATAACCTAAAAAGATTTTGATTAGGGCTTTGTAACTTGCAAAATCTTAAGTAATTTTATTATTTCACGACTCTATTTTTATAGCTAACTAATTATGATAGGCTGTTTTATTGCTGCTGCAGCTTTAGCGCCCACTGGCAGGTTATTTAACTCCTCGTATGATACGATATTGATATCAAAACTAAACATTCGTTTAACAAGCTCTTGAAGGTCAAGTTTAAGGGTAAACTTCCGATGGCGACCGGAACCGCAAACCGCAACGGCATCCGCAGCACCAATCGCACGACAGACCGCAGCGACACGACTGGTTTCTACGTAACTCTATGCTATTTGCGGTTGCCGTCGCCTTCGGAAGAGCACCTTAAAAGAACATCATGAAGTGAAGAATGAAGTATTAAGTTGGAAATTTATTCGAGGATAGAACGCTACATTGTCGATTTGTGCATCTATTTACATATTACTATTTAACGATGAGTCTATAAGTCCACTACCAAAAATTACTTACCACTGCAATTCAATTTAATAAACACCATAAAAAAATCAAATAAAATTATTGTTCTACCGCCGTCACGTATACTACGTTCGCGTTATTCCTTTTTCAAATGATACGAAAGACACAGGAAGCAAGAGTTTTTTGTCACTTCCACATCTCGTCTGAACCGATTCATTCATTCTGTTCCTGTCTGACTTAAAGATTTTGACAAAGTGTAACAAGGACAGGTATAGCTACATCGCTCTCAGGTGTGTTGACAATAACAGATGTACAGATGGCGGGGCGAGCATATTACACAATTACAATTCTATTTAATTATTTTTTCTCGCACGGTTTGTTAAGATTTGGACGTGGGCGTCGTATTACTCAGCCTAGTCGTAGAACAATCGCTGGTTTTTCGAAATGTCATGGCATATACTTATAAGTACGATCCGTTAGTTGCCGAAATTGTACCCATTTGACTTGTTAATTTTTATTTGTAGGCGGTGGTGTTAATTTAATTTTAGAAGGAAAGTCTTTAAGACTTTGATGCTTGTTTGACTGCCTCGTTGGTTTAATGGTGGTCGCAAGTGCTACTGTTGAGCATGAGTTCCTGGGTTCGATTTCTGGGTCGGGCAAAGTGTTATAGGTACGTTTTTTATACGGATTTTCTCAGTAGCTGCCCGGAGTCTGGATTTGAGCCCAGTTGATGGCAATAAGCTCGCCCCCTATTACGTGGGACTGAAACATAACTGGCGAAATGTGGGTAGGTACTCCTCTGCTTAACTCCTCGGGGAAACAAGGCGTGATGTTATGTGTGTCTTTAATGTTTTACGTCATTGCTCTGTAACTAGGATTGCAGTGGATCAATGACTGATGATGAAATAGTGATGTCCTAGGAATGAGTAATATCTACCTGCCTAGTTACCTAGATACATAACTCACACATTGCACTCGTCAAGTTTAACGAGTGACATTTTCATTCTTAGTAAGGTCTCTTTGTAAGTTGTTTAGAAGACCAGCTTATTTAGTTACAGCTCTTTTAAAACGTCTTTCTATCATTTTCGTCACAGTTAAATTCAATTCTTTATTGCATATCACAATGTGTTTTACAAGATCTTAGATAATTATAGTAACGAACAACACAACACAACAATTTAATACAATAATTATGAATAATGGCATGCTTCAAAATCATTTATAAATTAACTGACGTACGTCATAATTCAAAAATAGGATATATTTAGTTATTGTAAAAAATATTCGATTTTTTACAATAACTAAATATATCCTATATAAAATAAATAATATCACATTTTAATATAATGATATGTCTCTACAAATTATACCTTTACAAATAATTATAAAAGAAATTAAAATAAAGAAACGTTTTAATGTTTTTTTATTATGTTTTTATAAAAATATTTTAAAAACGTAATGAATATGTATTTAATTAAATAAAGGAAATAAATAAGAGTTCGTTATTTTTATAAAACAACAAAATATTATTTTTGTTGTTCCATGTGTAAATAACCTTCTCGCACTGTTCAACAGCTCGAAAAAGACCCAGTCAGCAATAAAACCGCAGCTTGCACCATGAACCATAAAATACCGAAATCATTTCAAATCAGACCGTGCTCCGAATTTTAAAACTTTAACAAAGACCCCGAAACACAATATCTCATTATATCGAAAAAAAATATAATCAATGAGAAAATACCAGATTTGACCCAAAAAAATGCACCCTCCATCAAAGGGTTAAGGAGTGAGACAACAAACATTTCTACGAAGGCAGAAAGGGACGGCGAAACTTTTAAACCCTTTCGTAGCACCTGGACGGTTTTTATGCTCCGTGTTTTTGTGTTGAAATTTAAAAAAGTGCAAAATTTCCTTTTGTTGAGAGGTCAATATTGATTTTTGGGGTTCAAATAAACTTCGCACAATAATAGTTCGTTATCTAGCATAGTCTAAATGAGGCCATTACTTTTCATCTCTATAGATGACATTTGACATTATCTGTTAAAGGGTGTAGTAGGTATCACAAAAAGTGAACTTATAAATTACTACCATTCCGGATTGGCTGATTTTTGTACCAATTCTGAATTTTGTGATAGGTACCTACTATTAGCCTGTTGTCCACAGCATCACGATAACACAGGGAAGTAAAATTTATGGAAATATATGAAGACGCATTTAAATTTCCGTCCACGATAACGTTATACCGTGCACGTATTTCGATATATTTTATGGACGTGGAAGTGGAGTCCACGATAACGTTATACCGTGCACGTATTTCGATATATTTTATGGACGTGGACGTGGAGTCCACGATAACGTTATACCGTGCACGTATTTCGATATATTTTATGGACGTGGACGTGGAGTCCACGATAACGTTATACCGTGCACGTATTTCCACATATTTTATGGATGTGGACACGGACGTCCACGATAATATCGTGACATTAGGAATTATAAAATACAAATATATCAAACTCTTATGCCGATAATGCAGATATTATGCAGATAATTTCATGAAACTACGTTAAATTTCGCCATAGTGGACTCATCCCACACAAAACTAATAAGATGAGCCTATTCTTCACATTCTACCCATACAGCATAATGCAACACAGCCAGACCCAACTCGAAAAGATGACCATCTTTTGAAATTAAACCGCATAACGTCTGAAATCTAGCGATTGCAAAGATACATAGCATTATGGTCTATGGTCTGCCGGAGACTATAAATATTGTAGAAGGTAGTCTTCATAATAATACTTGAATCTTGAAAACTTGTGTGGGTAGATTGACAGGTTATAAGTTTTTTTTATTTCTGGATTGATGGTTATTAATAATGATCTGCTAAACGTGTGTTGAATTATTGCAGCAATAATCAGTATTGACGTTTGTGTCAGAGATACTTATATTCTTATGGTTCTATTGATTTCAGAAAGATTGATTTTAGTCCAAACTTTTTAAGATCACTAAAATATTAATTTGCATTTACTGAACAATTCATTAGGTTACAGCTCCAACTGATTTAAAAAAAAATGTTCTATTTAATCCTGATCTCTTACAAGCTCCCATATCAATCCCGATAAAATCTTATAAAACGCACTAAATAACCAAACAAGTACAAATTCATTAGCAATGTAATATTATAAAGAAACGTGCGCAAACGCAGCGGTCCCACACCAGCCGACGATAAAAATATAAATTAAAACGTCTCAATGCAATACGAACCGAGACGAACGAGTAGATAGTCAGCTTAATACAAAAACAGAGAACCATTTAAGGAGGCAAACTTATAAAAAAGTCAAAAAAGCAACACAATCAAATGAGGGATGCTCGAAAACGGGAATAAAACGAGAGACAAAAAGGAATATGGCGGATTGTTTTTAATTATCGAGTATCGGCATAAATCGATGCACGTCGCCGCGGGCCCGCCGCCGCGCGGCGCAGGCGCATCCCGCGAGTGGACGGAGCATGCGAAACTTTTACAATATTGTGATTCTAATGATTTGATCATGTTCAAGAAATTTCATATGTGGATAAAGAATCAATAAGTCCTAAGAGTTCATTTTCTCCAGCCTAGATAGACTAAATATTAAGAAAAAGAAAGAAAATAAACCACCGCTTTGTAAGGTCTACTGTCTTTAGCTGGTCGCATGCGTGCTTTTCCTATAGCCTTCATACATACACAAACTCACGCCTTCTTCCTGTGGGGGTAGGCAGGGACTACAGAACGCCACCTGCTACGATCCTTACATACTCCTTTTGCTTCGTTTACGTTCATACATCTGATCATTCACGCACGCCGGATGAGCACTACTACTACGCACCTGACCTTTCTGAAGAAAATCACCAATAAGGTCACTATATAGGTATCCCTCTCGGGCGACCCCTTTCGTCATTTCCATCCGTAGCCTTCCTAATGTTTTCAGTTTCCATCTTCGTGGAATCTTATCACTATTCATAAGATAATTCTCTCTCACTGTCTTTAAATTTAAAGGTAACGCCATCTGTCATTCTTGAAATAAACTACACGCGTTGGTAGATGACAGATTCATTACATACTCTGTAGTTACAATTATGTACATAATTAATTAGTCTGCAACACTATTAATACTTTTCCGTATGCTGTCTACAGGAATCGGATTAAACATCTTCACATCATTATCCTAATAGTCATCATCACCAGCTTAGCCTTTTTACAACTTGTCGGGGTTGGCTTCCAGTTAAGACTGGAAGCCAACCCCGACAAAAAATACCCAAACAGAAAGTTCTGGTATTCAGTCGCATCTGGTAAGCCAGACGCGACTGAATACCAGAATTTTACACGGAGCGATTGCCTAACTGATCTCCACAACACACGATACCCGTTGGTAAGACTGGTAGTAAACATTTTCACATCATTACTGATAATTTGTTTTTGATTCGTACATAATGCAATATATATAACTTTTTGTTTCAGATTTCATCCTCAATCATTATTTGCAACAACGACAAGGCTTCTAGCCCGCTGCCTTCACAACCCATACTTTTCGTGCAAAGTCAACTCAGCTCTTTCTTTAAAATTATGTTCCTCCAAACATCACCATATCCTGTACTCATACATAACATAATCAGCCTATAATGTTCCCACTACTGGGACACAAGCCTCCTCTCGGTGGAAATTATCATGGAATTCTTCACACAATCCAATTATATTATCTTTTCTTTGGATTCTTTGTCCCTCTCCAATGGAGAGTATTGGAGAGGGACAGAAAATCCAAAGAAAATATAATTGGATTGTGTGATCTATGAACATTATATTCACCACTCTCTTAGTCATATGCGTTTATTAAGTATAGATTTGATATTATTAAATTAACTTTCTCATTATTATTCATTATTATTTATTTCTTTATATTGTTTTTAAATTATCGTTTATCTATAGGATTAATAATCTTAATTTCAACTTTGTTAACTTGTTAATATGTTAAACTTACTGATTTTCTTATATATATGTAGGTCTCTGTGCAATAACACCTGCAAGACCAAGACATGGAAGAACTCTGCGAGGCCAACGGTAACGCTGTCGAAGTAGCCGAATTCTGGTCGAAGCTTATTTAAAATATATAGTAGAAGAAGTATAAAGGGCAATTCCAAAATATTTATTTGTTTTAGTTTATGGAGCACTTACAACTAATAAAAACAGACAAAATGGAAACCATAGTGACTTCAATTCCAATTACAAAATTGCCAATTACAATTACCAATTACTATTGCCAATTACAATGCCAATGCTAAAAGCCAATTACAAATCCTCACGTATAGACTTAAAATAATAGTTTATGGTGTGAGCACAAAAACAAAATATCGCCAAGCAATATATGTAAATACTTGGTTTGCAATTATATGACTGAAATTATAGATAAAATAATAACAATAATAAATATTAAAAACAATCTTCCTAAAAACTTATTTACAAAAATCTCTAACACTAACCCCGCCTCCACAGTTTCCTTGAGCTCGATTCATAAAATTCATATGTATGGGTGAAGGCAGTGCGATCGCCGACGTACATACATTTTACTTATAACTAAAGAACATTGTTGTGCTCGTCCGTCTGTACGCCTTTGTCATTGCCCCGCTTATTTTTATATCGCTTTCGTCTTAGTTCTAAATCTGTATGCTAATAACACATACGTTTAATTAACTAAGAGATAGAACATTTGTTTTGAAAGGCTAGATTTCTACGTTGGATTAGTTTTAATCGCTGGAATTTCAATATTGACTTGTTATGTTGTTCATTATCTTGGTTATTTAAGTATTGTGTTCGGAGAAAAGCAATTTGAACAAAATGTCCTCCTTCTTCATTGACTTCATTCGAATCATTTCATTATATATATCAGCATTAACAAAAAAAAGCCGTAAATATTTGAATACTTCTAACAGGATCAAATTTTTAATGGTAGCTAATCAATTGCTAAATGCTACCTCATCAACACCGTCGTTACCACTTTCTTAATTCCAAAATAAGTACGAAACAGCTTTTATAAAAAAGCAGTGCTTTACATAATGTAGACCTCAAACGAATAAGATTGCCGTGTAAATCGGTAAAGAAAAAAAAAACCTGTTCCTAAAAAGACTAAGTACATCTATACAAAAAATATATATATACTCTTTGCTGCCTGATGTCTTAAGGTATTACTTTCGATGTTAAAAATGGTCTTGGGTGTGAACAATGTGAATATCTTCGGCTAGCTGAACCTAGCAGATCGATTATTTTGTATGCAGATTGCTATATAGGCAGTTTGAATCTGCATAACAATATCATTGCCATATTTATTTCAAATTTATTTCCTGCAACATCTTATAAATTAGTCTCGACTCGAAGTACAAAGTCAAACGATTGGTCAACAATGTAGGTTGGAGGGATGATGCCTGGGGTAGAAAAAAAATCCTATTTAGTCCATCAGTCAGATAATAAAAAATATTAGACACGTATTTTTGCTTTTGGCATTATCATAAAAAAAATACTTAGATAAAACGCATTAAAGTTTGTGTGTGGGGGGCTGGCTACGTCAAAATTCAGTATAAAATCTAGCAAGGCGTGGTCACGTGACATTTTAACTCAATGTATCGCTGTAATCTTTTCATTACGTAGAAAAAAAAATACGTGACCAGTATTTTTTAATAATCTTGGTACCTGACGGAAAAAGTATTGTCATCATCCGTTTGCATCAATCATTCATCATCAGATTCTAGAGGCATAAGACACCGGAGGGAGCGAGTAGCTCCCTCCGGTTTCATATGCCATTTTGAAATTTCCATGTTTGTGTAGTTTTCGTGGAGCCAACTGTTGTCCCACTTCAGGGCAAAAGCCTCTTCTCATACGAAGAAGTCATGGACATTAATCACCACTCTTGCTCAAGACGGGTTGGTGATTTCAGACTTAATATACCTAATATACAGGTGAGTCCAGTGGGGTAATTGCGTACTACTAATCAGCCTATAATGTTCCCACTGCTGGGACACAGGCCTCCTCTCTGTGAGAGGGAGCGGGCCATAATCCACGACGCGGGCCCAGTGCGGGTTGATAGATGTCACATGTCTTCAAATTTTTCTCTGGTCTAGGCCGGTTTTTTCGCGATGTTTTCCTTCACCGTTTTAAAAGCAGTGGTGACGAAATTAAACCACGTTAATTTAATTTAATGTATTTAATTTGTGTATTTAAATAAATTAACCATTAGGTACTATACAATATTAATGTTATAGTAATGGTTCGTTTATTTGTCAGAAATATGTTACATAGTTATAAAGTTTATAATATTCTGCCGTTTCCGGCGTACAAATACATTATCAAGGTTTTGGTTAGTTTGTTTCATTTGGCTGTTGTGATGCACGATCTATGGGTTTAATTGAACCTGAATTAAAATTAAAATTAATTATTATTAATTAATTATTATTATACTAAACTAACTAACAAATTATTAAAATAAAAATTAATTAATTTGTCAGTCCTCGACTGGCTGGACAGGGGTCGGCGTATGCGCAATTTGGAATCCTGTAATAAATATCCATGGATCACGAGAATATCCTTTTAACAACCAGGGAAGGGCTCACAGACCATTAAAACATTGAATTAAATTTATTAGGATAGGTAACATTCTAATTGAAAATTGGTCAAATATTAGGTAAGTATGGTAAAAATATTATCTCTTTGACTTGATGTAATTTTGCAGAGATTTCTGAAAGATTAAATCACGTCAAAGAGATAATTATTATATTTTATCACGGCATAAACTATTCTTAAACCTGTCCTGTCCTTAAATTTGTTCTTCTTTCTTCTTCTTCTTTCTTAATACTGATATTCAGCTGCATCCGGTTAGACTGGAAGCCGACCCCAACATAGTTGGGAAAAGGCTAGGCAGATGATGAAAATATAAAAAAAAAAAAAATCCCATACTAGAGACGAAGTACCAAAACATATGGTTTATCATGTCCTTGTATGAATTATCATACGACGACGAGAGAGCGAATTATCGCTCTTATTTCGTCCTGTCTGGAAACATTTATCTATTCGGTCACACCCCGACGATACATTTTTTTCTTTATAATGTCACCTTATCTAATGATAAGTGGTAATTTTGATATATTATACTTTAATATCAGACTGCCGCGTTGATCTAGTGGCTGCAAGCGCTACTGCTGAGCATGAGATCCTGGGTTCGATAAAGTGTTATTGGGATTTTCTATCTGGAATATCTCAGTAGTAGCTTGGAGTCTGGGGTTGTGCCCTGTTGATGGCAATAGGCTCGCTCCCTATTACATTGGACTTAAAAATATAACTGGCGAAATGTGGGTGTAGTACAGGTACACCTCTGCCCAACCCTTCGTGGAAATAAGGCGTGATGTCATGTTGTTTAATCAAAAAGTGATAAAGAAGAATAATCCATGTTTGTCCTTGTTTTTGTCATTTAAATTACTTAATTACCTATAAACAAAACGTGTTCGAATTCCGAAAGAAACAGGCAAATTTTGTAACTTCCTACAGATGTCACACAATGGTGCCGATTCCCTTGTTCTCGAACTAAACTAAATTTAAGTTCAGTGCATCTTTTTCTTTCTATTTAATTACGAAAAGGACAGAAGATAAATTTTAGCTTAGTCCTGTCAAATTAATCAGCGCTTGACGGTAATTGACGTAATTTTAGTAGGCAAGTTTTTAATCACGTCTAAACTTGTATGGAGTAGTGACAGGCGTTGATTAATTTGACAGAACGAAACTAAAATTGATATTCTATCCTTTTCTTAATGAAATAGAACGAAAAAGATGCACTGAACTTAAATTTAGTTTAGTTTGTGAACAAGGGAATCGGCACCATTGCTGTATTTTTAAATTAGTATGTATCAGAATCCTGGAGACGGATAGTAACTTACCTACTGTATAAATCCAACAGCCGTTTACAGTAAATTACTTAGTAACCACTTGTAAATTAAAAATTCCTCAAAAACTATACGACCAAAAACCTTATCTGAACCCTCTCGGATCCCACGTTTCCTTCATAACTTTCTCAAAAAAGTAAAAACAACACAACTCCTTATTTTGTACCCTTTTCAAACCAAACTCAATTTGGGACAAGAATTTGTGGGTTTTTTGAAAAATGATCAATGACAGCCTCACAATGACGGAATATTGGTCTTTTTTTTAATTCTGGGCCTTATTTGAAACGCCCTTTTGAGTTAGAGACAATAGGGCGAAGGGTCAACGTACGCGGATTATAACATTTTTGAAGAAAGACCCCGTAGTATCGGTGGCTTACTGCGGCGTTAATATGTGCGCCGGAGTCGCTTGTCCTTTATTATTTAATGTTGTTAATGTGTGCTTTTTAGTTAAGATTGAGATAATTATAGGTTTCAATTACTACTAAATATTGTTGATGAACGAGGGGAAAGATTTTAAATTGAATACTGAGTGACAATAATTGCTTGGAATTTCTGCTTGAATAATAGTTTTGTATTGGTTCGGCCCCTTAATGAAAATTATTTATTTATTGTTTAACCATTATGCACATTAACAGTTTGGTTTTGTATTTTCGGTTTTCGCCATTGACTTCCGAAATTAAAGTAATTTTACACTTTGTAGTGTGTTTTTTGATGGCGGTTGCTTTTAGTTTTTATTTTTCATCTATTCATTCATTCATTTGGTTATGTAAATAAATGATAGTATTCATTGTGGTACCTACCCCACACAAATTCGAATACCTGTTATGTAAATAACAGTGACAGGAAGTTATTATAGCAAGTGTGGCGGCACTCTGACGTCACGCAAAATCCTGCATCGCGCAAGCAGAGTTTACCGCGCAACTAGCATATACAACATCCCGACATCAACCGTCGGGCAGTTGCCCACCAGACACGACACCCGTCTGGTCGGAGGATCCTCCCTTTTCTATGGAGGATGAGTGAACTTTACACCCTGTTCCTCATGCCTCTATACAAGCAAAGTTAATACATTTATGTATATTGGACCATCGCGCAAGCTTCCTCTAGCGAATAAAATAAGAATTTCCAAAATCAGTCCACAATTGACGAAAATATCGATAAAGATATATAAAAAAAATACATACAGACGAACATAGAACCTCCTCCTCTTTAGAAGTCGGTTAAAATACCTACAAAGGTAATGCTGAATTACTTATTCTTAAGCTCTAAAATGTTTTCGTACTTTACAATCACCTTCAAGTATCATTTAGCATAATTAGACATAACATCACGCCTTGTTTCCCCGAAGTGTTGGGCAGAGGTGTACCTGTACTTAGGTAGACCCAAATTTCGCCAGTTATGTTTTTAAATCCCATGTAATAGGGGGCGAGCCTAATGCAATCAACCGGGCACATATCCAAACTCCGGGCTACTATTGAGAAATTCCAGATAGCATAATTATACATATACCGGCTGATTTTTTTTATCGTCTCTAAAAACATAGGGTATAGTAGGTGAACGGAGTAGAAGCCTATGGCATATATAAACAATAAAAACAGAAAGAAAAAAAAAAAGAATTAATCGATGAAAAAATATCGAAATTCAAATCATACGCATCCTGTGTATTGTTTTAGTATGAAAAGTTTACTTCAAATGGTTAGTATTTATTGATAAATCAATTTCTTTACAGGTTGAAGAAACAACAAAAAAAAAATTGACTATGCCATAGTCTCCGTTCACCTACTATACCATATGTTTTTCGAGACGATAAAAAAAATTTGCCGGTATAATATACTTCCAGGGTATCTTATAAGTAATAGCTTGCCCATCCATCAACATAATATGTGCCTAGAAGTAAGATTTCTGTTTCAGGTAAATTAGCTTACAAACAAACAAACAGACAAACACGAAAACTTCCTTATAATTTATGGGTTCATTTACCACGGGATCGGTTATTAGCGATTTATGATAACAGCCGTGGTGATATTTCCTTTAATGCAGTGCGATTCGCTGCGATGTGGAGCGATCTCTTGCGACATGGGAGCGAATTACAAGAAAAATTTACTGGGTAACACGATACCCCCTGGTAAGACTAGTTGTTAGACTGTTGGGCTTCTGACGACCCGTAACGAGATATCTACGAATGACAGCCGGGACCAACGGCTTAACGTGCTTTCCGAGGCACGGAGGGACCTCGATACCTAATAGATGGTCACTCATCCATGAACCGACCGCGGCAAGAAATCAAAATCAAAATATTTTTATTTCACTTAAACCTACATGGGCACTTATGAAACGTCACAAGCTAGGCGCACGATTCCAATTGGTCGTTTCCTATGGAGAAGAGCCGGCAAAAAACTCCACGGTTACTCTTTTAAAAATAATTGGCTTTTACAATGTTTTCAAATTACAGTGTTAATAGGTATGGGAGGTACAGTGTAGGCCTGTCGAGACGTACCAGGTACTAACAAAAAAAAAAAAAAAAAAGGTCTACAAAATGTCTAGTCTATTAAGCCTACAACGTTCTCACATTCACAACGTACACAAAAATCTGTGTAAAATATTGATAAAATAATAAAATAAAAACCCATGACACGTTCGCCATTACAACAAGTCTGAAATCAAAATTGTAAGTATATAATGTAACAAGCGTAACTTAACCTTCAATCAACCCGTGTGGCTGTTATTATACAGGTTGAAATTGAAAACTTGCGACAAACTGAAATGGGACATTGTATACATCATTATTAACAACTTTTACTAAGGGACCAAAGCTGTAACCCCAAAAAAAAAATCTGCTTTTCCTACATTTTGATGAGGTATTGCGAACATAAATGTAGGGGACAGCAGTTTTTTTTTTGGGATTGTAGCTTTGGTCCCTTAGTAAAAGTTGTTCATAATGATGAGTACAATCTCCCATTTCGATTTGTCGCATGTTTTCAATGTCACCCTGTATAGCCATGAGCCCCAATAGTTTGCAACCCCATGCGACTTATTACCGGTTGCTATACGACTAAATGCGACAAGTTGCGATTGAAAACGAATCAGTGGAACATGTGTCAGAGCAAACTGTGCGACTCAGTGCGACGGGCTGCGACTGGAATCGATTCATTGCGATCACGGCTCGTTCGTTTCGGTTAATTTGCGCCGGAGTCCGACTCAAATCGTTTTTTATCCGGCGGGCGTGCGCCGTGCGCGAGATGATATAGGATTCGGATAACACCTAAGGCTAGGTGCGCAAGAGCGATTAAACGGTCGACATTTTACGACTGTTATTAATTTAAATTGTATTGTTTTTGCGATTAACTTGCGTTTCGATAGATAATTTAATCGTTTTTGTGTTTTTACTATCATTTGGTTGTAATTGCGTATAAATATTGTGTTAATTTTATGATTCAGTATTCAGGAAGTTCATAATTTAGATGTGAACTCAAAAAAATAATTTTCACGACTGGGGTACTTCATTTTTAATGTTTTTCGAGTATATGTATGGATGTATGTCTATTTCTTTGGCACGCTCTGCAGCCTAAACATAAGAGGTGTCGTTAGATTCATCTTCATTGTGGGAGTGACATAGGCTAGGGGAGAGTGTGTATGAAAGAGCCAAGCTTTGAAAGAGCCGATGCTATTATCTCCCACTTAACAAAATCCCACCATAATTGACAGTTCTAGGAAACCAAATGACTTCGTAGGACTGCATTGAAAATTTTGAAGCCAAAATGTAAGTATTTTTGGGTTTACTTATGTGTTATTGACATCAAGTGTAAAGCATAGGTTGATAAAATGAATATGATGTATTGTTATGCATATATTTGGCATTATTTTACGCAAATATTATCGGGTAAATTAGCTGTAGTTTGATGTTACATTTTTTAATACAAAATGTTTTGAAAGGGCCAATTGTCGAGTCTATGAAAGAGCCGGCTCTTTCATGGCACAACAATTGGCTCTTTCAATATACTACTAGCTTTTAGTTTAACATCGCCGTGTTTGTGATATTTATTTAATACTGTTAATCTTTCAGACTAAAAAAACATGTCTTCGCGACCCTCAGCACCGAAAAAGTGGGCCTTTGCCGTTTTTTCTTTTAACTGCAGTAATAGAAGAGGCTGTACGAGAAGTTATTGCGGGAAATCAATCCTCAAATAAAACGGCATTATCATTTGGTATATCAAGGGCCTATTTGGCGAAAATTATTAAGAAGGCTAAGATTTCTGAAGAGGAGTATGTGCATTGCCCAAATATAGGTAACAAACGCATTTTTTCTAAAATTCAAGAAGACTTATTGGTTTCATATCTAAAATGTGCCACGGTTTGATGAAAAAACAAACAAGAGAATTTAGCTTTCCTTTCCTGTATGCAGAGGCAAATGCTATCTGTCCAGAAAAATGTAATACTATCAAAATTGCATTGGCACAGAAAAGAAAATGACTACACAACAAAATATCAGAAAACTAAATTCTAAAAAACAGGAGTATTCCAGTGACACTAGCGCCAACATGTCTTTGCAAGATGATACATCATTAACAAGCTCAGATGATGAAATATTTTTATTAGAATTCAAAAAACAGAATATTAGTTTACAGCAAGGTAAAAAAATATTGTATTGTGTGTAATGGACACTATTCCAAGAGCAAAGAAGAATGGTACCAGTGCAAAATATGTGGAGGATGGACTCATGACTCCTGTGGTAACAAAGGAATGATCAATTTCTTCTGCCAAAAATGTTTTTGATTGTTACCTATATCAGAGTTTTTACATTATTTCAGACTGATTTTGACAACAGTATTGTTAATGATTAAGATTACTTTAAGATGATTATTTGTGACTGATTAAAAGCTGTGATTTTCACTTATGTTTAATTTTGATTAGATTTTAGTGTCTATTAGAAAAATTAATTGTTAAAAAACTAGTTTGTTTCTACAAAGTGGAATCTGGCTCTTTCATAGCACACGGTAGCTCTTTCATTGACAGGTTGTTTTGAAAGAGCTGATTTCCCATTTTTTTTTAAGTGCTTATATATCAGAGTTCTTACATTATTACCATTATTTTTTAATTTCGTTAGCTTAACAATACTTTTTTTCAATAATCAGTTTAATAAAACTGATTATTGAAAAAAAGTATTTTAATTTAAAAACATGCAGCCTAAAATGATTATTTTTTATACTTTTTAAAACTGGCTCTTTCATGCACACTCTCCATCGTTAGATTCATCTTCATTGTGGGAGTGACATAGGCTATATAATATTTATGTATTGCATCTGCAAATGTAAAAAAGGGAGGGGAATGTTTTAAACAAATAAATTATAACAATATTGATAACAAATAAAAGCTAGTAATGAGTCAATTTCATATATATATATTAATAAAACTAAAACGCTTGAAACAAAACGAATTATTTAAAATCAAAATCAAAAGTCATTTATTCAAACTAGGCTGAGAATCAGCACTTTTCGAACGTCAAAATTACATAAGACAGTCCCCCAAAACGCCCACCCTTCACCATTTCCTAGTGCTTTAGCTGGAATGAAGAAGTGGCCAACAAACTCCCCAGCAGCACAGCTGTCTGTTCAGTTAGAGAAAAATAAATGGATTCTATACAACAGTATGCAAAACAATTTAAATTACGTGCAACACAAAAAATTAAATTATTAGCCATATGTCAGCTAGCACACCACTATACCAACAAAAAAAAATAAAATAAAAGGAAAACACGGAAAACTATAAATTCTCAAGCAGAGATAAAAACGTAAATAGAACTTAATGCCCAAATAAAAGCCTCAAAAAACAAAAAAAGCCGACTGCAAAAACACACAACTGAAAAGTGAAAAACAAGCATTATAATCTATTGAATGTTGGTATCGCAGGCGGGGTCAAACCAATAACCTGAAACATGGTGTAACTTTTGTTTAACTTGTGACTTGGGGACTTAATTTTCACGAAATGGGAAGTCAATTGCCATCCGCTAGGTTTATTTTCGTTTTCTATACTAAACTACCCAATTCCAATAAATATATAACATGCATGCAGAAATTGCATACAAAGGTATCATAAGCTCACGCCATTTCCCATGGGGATAGGCAGAATCTTCAGACCTCACCAATGCTACTATTACGTGCAGAACTTGTATAAGCTTAGAAGAGGCAACAGCCTAGCCGATATCTAACGAGAAGTCACGAGTTTGATTCTCCCGTTGCATCACTCACTCTGACGTGGTACTCCATAATTATTGGGTACTAGATGCGCCCCGCGGTTTCACCCGCATAAGTTTTGACCCTGTGGGTATATCGGGATAAAAAGTATCTTATGTGTTATTCCTGGTTATAAACTATCTGTGTGCCAAATTTCATCCAAATCCGTTCAGTAATTTTTGCGTGAAAGAGTAACAAACATCCATCCATCCATCCTTACAAACTTTCGCATCTATAATATTAGTAGGAAGTAGGATATAAGTAGATTAAAGGACGCTACTGCCTACCCTCATGTTGTAAGCCATTAAGGCGCAGATATATGACTTTAGTGCTTTTAAATCTGTTATTACGCCTCATATAAAGCAAGTAAGTTTTGCAAAAATCTTATGTTAAACTAGAACGCATACACATCAATTATTTATATGAATATTTGAGTATTGTAGTAAAATACTTTATGAAATCAATTCAGGAAGTAATGTCGACCCAAAGCATATAAAACGATATTACTTTCAAACTACTTAAGATATATTCATGATTTTTTTTTTGTATGAACAGATGATGTATGAATATTTTCTACTAAATAAATTACTTAAAAAAAAACAATAAACCCGACTGCAAAAACACTTACTTTCCCTTTTCAGTTAAGTGTTTTTGCAGTCGGATTTTTGTTTTTTATAAGTAATTTATTTTATTTCAAGCCTTTTAGTTTTATTAATATATATATTTGAAAATTACTCATTACTAGCTTTTATTTAATACCAATATTGCTGCAATTTATTTAATAAACCTTCCTCTTCTTTTTTGTATTTGTTGATGCAATTTATAAATATATAGCCTATGTCTCTCCCACATTTAAGAGGAATCTAACGACACCTCTTATGTTAAAATCCATCAAGCCATATAGGCTACAGAGCGTGCCAAAGAAATAGACATACATACATACATACATACTCTCGAAAAACATTACCCTCTTCTGGGGTAGTCGGGTAAAAATAGCGCGCCGCACATTTGTATGGCCAAGGTCAACAGCGATTACGCGACCCTTAATAGTTTTTTTGGCTTCTACGAGAGGACAATGATAAATAACTCTTTTCGGAAACTAGGTAACATATACCCTGTAATCCCCGAAGGGTTAGGCAGAGGTCTAGGCTACCTTGGGTACCCATAGCACACCCACATTTCGCCAGTTATGTTTAAGTCCCATGTAATAGGGGGCGATCCTATTGCCATCAACCGGGCACAAATCCAGACTCCGGGCTGCTACTTAGAAATTCTCTATAGAAAAACCCAATAACACTTTGTGTTCAGCAGTAGCGTTTGCGACCACTAGACCAATCACTAGGTACTATAACGAAGTACCTACTTTGATCTATAGGATAAAGGCGCCCGCAGACAGGCGCGATGTGACAGCGCGACGCGACTAGATAAATGACCATGAAGTTTTCATATAAATTTTTCTGCTGGGGTCGCATCGCGCCTAAATGATCAACCTTATAATAACAAATACTGTCGTCAGAATACTTTTTATTACCTATGTTGTAAGCAACAATAAGATCCGAAGTGTTTCACGCTAAACTCGTTACAGACAGTTTGTTCTGCAATTATTTTTAGATCTAGGACTAAAAACAGACACAAAAGTCTAATTCTAGATTTCTAGAAATGATTTACAGCAATTTAAATTCCAAATATATCAATAACTTTTATCTACCGATGTTGCTATAAAACAAACGTATAAAATGCAGCTTTCGAACTAATATCTCCTTTAATTTCTTTGAATATTGAGCAAAATGAGCTGCAAAATTAAAGTTGTCCAAGTTAAATTGTTGCAATGAACACAATATTTTTTGTTGGATATTTGTATTGTATATTGGAACTTATGTAGTTAAAGATAAGGTTCATTTGAATGGTATGAGATAACGTGGTAAGTGGTAGATGGCTAGCAGTGAATAAGAATCTTGAAACGAATTCGATTGTGTCTGCATTGTGTAACGATAGCGATCGGTTGCCTTGCTACCGGTTGTACGATCAAGTAGGTTCATACCACGAACGAGTGCAAGGTTATCATTCTAAAATCTGACAAATGTTTGTGTAACTACATCACATCAGAACACTGTTGGACATGAATAGATTTTCCATTAAACCTACGATGCAGCATAATCAGGCTATAATGTTCCCACTGCTGGGACACAGGCCTCCTCTCTGTGAGAGGGAGTGGCCGTAATCCACCACGCGGGCCCAGTGCGGGTTGGTAGATGTCACAAATTTTCGAAATTTTGGAATGAAATAAAATTGTTTATTCTGTAAATAGGTTATCAGAATCACTTTTACACGTCATATTAAAAAAATAAGCTAGATGGAGTCGACATTTCCTATCTACCCCTGAGAAGAAATGGCGAAACAAACTCAAGGGTCGAAAGTTGGTTCTAGGACATGCCGGTTTTCTCACGATGTTTTCCTTCACCGTTTTGAGATGACTACCTACTTAATCAAATTGAATTGCTAAAATCACTCTGACTCAAACAGACAGATTGCAAACCCACTTTTTTTGTTTTTAGCAGACGAATCAGTATCAGCAACCTTTTTGTAATGGCTGTAGAGGAGTGATTTTTGCTGCTAGTACATGGAACTTATTTGATCCAATTTGATCAATCGGACCCTATGTTTTTAATTGACTCAAAGTTTAGTACAAGCAAATAGGTTATTATTATTCTTTTTTAATTATTAGGAACACCAAGTACATAATTATTTGCAATACTTTTAATTTTATTTTATATAACTAGGTGCTTCGATCTGTGTAAATATGTATGTCGCTTAAAGATGTTACATTGGATTAATAAATTTAACGCATACAAACACGAAGTGGAATCCTTTACAGAACCTTTCTTTTCATAAAGCGAGTTAGCAAGTGAGCTGACGGCTAGCTTTAAGTCTTACCATAACTAAATAGGTACCATTAGCCAAATTACTTCAAACTCACGAACATACTTACAAAATCACCAAAAAATCCAATCCAGCAACTGCAAAAAAACAGTCGCACAGCGGTCGCAGCTCGCAGTTGCAAGAACACGACCGGGGAATCGAACCGAAGACACATGCGTTTTAAATCAGTACGAGCCGATCGGGCAAATAAACGACGCGCCGACGACGTAATAAACTATTGTAAGTGCAACCACATAGAAAGGTGTGGAGACGACTTGTCAGCTAAAGATTTTTGGTAATTTTGTTTTTTTTATTTGGGAGTTACAATTAGCGCAGAGACTGCAATAATTAAACAGGCCTGTGCTCAGCTGTGCGTGGATGATGAAAAAAGTAGATTTAAGAATAAAAAAGAAAAATTGTAGCATTTTGGCTTAAGAAGGGTAGAGCAGTGCGCTGATCGATGATTCATCGAAACATCAGGAAATCCAGAAGGTTTCAACAGTATTTCTAATACTCACGGAAGCATGAATTTAAAGGATATCTCCATTTGAAAAACTGAAAACCAATATTTAAGTCTGATGATTGCTTCATTTCCAGAAAAGAAAATACGAGGACATGTCTGACTTTCGCACACATTAAGAAAGGCCGTAATTTAAAACCATTTGGCCTACTTGAATGAAAATTGTAATCCTTATGTAATATCATTAAACCTTATTGCCCACAATTCAACAACAAAGAAAACTTTAGTATACAAACAAAATAATAAATAACAAAACCACACATCTCTACGTCTTTTTTATGCTCAGTCCGAGAATCAAATAAGATATGGAAAACCACGGGCGAGCGCGCGCCGCGGTGAACGCACGGGTCCCGTACATAATTGATTTTTATAACCTTTACCAGCTATTAGTGTCGCACTATTTTGTTACTGCCTACTGGCTGCTTCAGTAACTATAATTACTGCTGATCACCCTAGTCTTAGGGACTATAATGAGTAGCTACTGTAGCGGATCGAGGAATGTATGGAAGATTTTTTATAAGCTTGCGTGGGTAATGTTTTAGATCAATCTGAAAAATGCGTTGAGATATGTATCTTAACGGTATTTGCAGTTGCATTAGATAAATGCAACTACACCGCATCCTAACCAAAGCGATCGTCGCGCGAACAAATGAACATCGCGATTATTAGAAGCGTGGTCTCGCCGACATCTATCGACGCGACCACGCTTCTGATTTTTCGAACAAATGGGTGAGATATGAACGCGACGATAGCGTATTCTTTTTCGTTTGGACGCGAGGTAAGACTTATTAAAAATCATGCTTCGCATAGTATAAGGCAGGAAATGCTCAGTTAAAAGCGACGTAATTATAATGGTGAAGATGACTGTATCATTAAAATATGATTATCGCTTACCTATAAACTACATTCAGCGATCGTTTCTTAAAGGCTCGTGCAGAGCGTGGCGCGTCTAGTTGCGCGACGCCACACCAGTGTAACAATTTCTTTGAAAACATCATGAAAATTGTTCTTCCGGTGACGCGACAGTCGCGGCAGTCTGCATGAGCCTTAAAGCTTTCGGTGATTTACCTGTATTTCCGAAACAATGTGTTATAGAATTTAATTTCAATAGTACTTATGACCTTTACAAGCATTGCAATTATCATTCGCCTGCCCTAAATTAGCATGCATTATACATTATTATTACTTAATTATTTTCTTTTACATTAATACAATTAGATTGAAAAATTATAGTTATGTCAAAATTAAATATCAATAATAATGAATTTAATACAATTATTCAGCAAATATTAATGTCATCATTTCACTGTTTGTTGTTTCATTTTGTTGTTTTTTTTTTTTTGTTTCATTTTCTTCACGAGATAAGGCAAAAACGTGCACAGACGTCGCGATAAATGGCATTGTTTAATTCATTTCAAAACAAAAATTGCATGATTATAAGAGATCAAAGAAATAAAGTTTGATACTCCAAATACAACGAAACCTAGCATCAGACAAAAAACCCGCCTAGGTATAAAAAAAAAGATTACTGTTATAAATCAAAATAATAAATCATATTTATTATTTGCTCGACAATTAAGTCCAAGGAACCCTAAAACCAAGAAATGATTTGAACTTACAAAAATGAGTTAAAACTCGCAAAGAGGATACCACGGCGGCCGGGACTTTTTGTTGCGTTGCACCGGGTTCGATTACCGGACGAAGTAAGTAATAAAATATGTCGTGTCCTTATATTAATTACCTTTATACTGTGTTCATAAATATTTTTTGTCAAGAAAGTTGCTACAGTGAATGATTTAAGGTTTTTAATTGGGTTGATTCTGCAATCTATGATGATGATTACGGCTTCACAAATTTTCTTTATTAATCGATTACTGTTAGTAGAAAAGTTTGTTTAAATTATGTTTTACTATTTTGGTAGGATAGACAAGTTTTCTAAAATAGGGATGATGACAATTTTTTTTTTCCAGTCTGGTACCAAGATTATTAAAAAATATTAGACGTGTTTTTTTCTTTTGTTACGTAATCAAAAGATACATTGAGTTAAAATGTGACATGGCCACGCCTTGCTAGATTTTATACTGAATTGAATTGTGACGTAGCGAGCCCCCACTCCAACTTTAATGCGTTTTAGCTAAGTTATTTTTTATTATTATGATAAAGCAAAAAATACATATCAAATATTTTTTTTATTATCTGACTGATGGACCAAATAGGATTTTTTTTTTACCTACGCATCATCCCTATTCTAATCTCTCAGAATGCTTACCTACTGAAAATTTGACCCACACCTTTGAGGTTTTGTTAACAATCTACGGTGGCAAACGCTCTATCTGAAATTCCATTCAATTCCTAGATAAGTTACTCATCGTCGTTACTGAAAACGATGACTGACAAAAGCTCTACCTACACCTGGCTATGACATCACCTGACCCATCAAAAAGTGCTTGATTGTTTCCAAGCAATCTTTATAATGCAAGTAATTTCAATCCAGAATATCTGGCATTCCAATTCCTCACATATCCAAGCCACAATGATAGCGGGGAACAAGCACGTAAGATATTCAGAAACGTACAGTTTTCAAAAAGCGCTCGCCCAGCCATTTATAATAACAGTTGGAAGCAAAAAAACGTTCACAAAAGCATACCCTTTTCGAATTTTGTTCGAAAACGGACGATACAGTGATAAATATTGAAATATGGTATAGAGTTATGATACGTTTTGTTCGTTTTTCGGCGGCCATCACTGTTTTTTGTTCGTTCTTTAATTTTCGTTTCCTAATGGTGTCGAACACGGGTTAATGGCGGGATCTTGGAGCGTATGCTACCGTTTTATCGACTATTAATTTTAGTGGCGCTTTACCATTATAGTTTTTCTTTAGTTGATGTGATACACGGTCTAGTTAACCAGTTCGGTGATAACGTAACCAATCTTTAATTGCTGCGTTAACTTTTTATATAATGTTTGGATGTTTTTCATTTAAATTTTTGGATATTAAAACGTTTATTGCTACCATTTAAACATTGGAACGGTTTAAAATTATCTTTGCGGATGAAGTTGTTTTTATTTACGACTTATTTTCTATTGCGGATTTCTTTGATGTTTTGCATGTAAATGGTATTATTGAAGTGCTATAGTATTTTCGGTCCAATAAGTTATTACATAATCAGCTTATAATTTTCCCACTGCTGGGACACAGGCCTCCTCTCTGTGAGAGGGAGTGGGCCTAATCCACCACGCGGGCCCAGTGCGGGTTGGTAGATGTCACATGTCTTCGGATTTTAGGTTCTAGGACATGCCGGTTTCCTCACGATCTTTTCCTTCACCGTTTTGAGAGCAGTGAGATGAAACAATTTACACAAAGTAAGGTAAGTAAGTAAGCTTGGAGTTTCTTTGAAGGATAAGATCAGAAATGAAGTTATCCGGAAGAGAACCGGAGTTACCGACATAGCCTGCAGAGTAAGCAAGCTGAAGTGGCAGTGGGCTGGCCATATTTGTCGAAGGACCGATGGCCGGTGGAGCAGACGAGTCCTAGAGTGGAGACCGCGTATTGGCAAGCGTAGTGTGGGACGCCCCCCAGCTAGATGGACCGACGACCTTAAAAAGGTGGCTGGGACAGACTGGATGCGGAAAGCGGAGGACAGGGTGTTGTGGCGCAGCCTGGGAGAGGCCTATGTCCAGCAGTGGACTGTTATAGGCTGAGTTGATGACACAAAGTAAAGCGCCTGTCCGGGTTCGAACCTATGACCTACAACTGGTAAGTCGCGGCCGTTACCACTGGGCCACCACTGCTCTCAATAAGTTAATATTATTGTTTTATTGCTGCTTTGTGTAGTACCTATCGTAAGAATTTCTTAGTATATGTGATGATTATAATTGTATTTCAATTCTTAGGTAAGTCGGTAGGTATTTAATAAAACAAAGGTAACTCATCGACATAGGTGGACGTACTAATACTAATCGTAAGACAATGGGACCATACTCCTTAATGAAGCACCTATCAGCGATGGAGCGTTGTATCTACTAGATATAGACCCCTACAACCCAGTTACTGGGTAACACGATACTTACCCCTTGGTAGACTGACAATAATCTTTTTATTTTACTCACCATGCATCAGTGAAGGTGTCATGTTTGGGCAGGTCGATTTTCGAAACTCATCACGTTGTTCTTCGTCTGTTACCTGAGCCAACCTGGCGGCGACGTTGTTAAAAGATGCCCTCCCATAGATAAATCACCCGTCTCTCCGTCTCTCCACTATTCCATTGCTTACTCTAAAATGCATATCCTGTAGGCTCTAATAATCCTTCATATCCTAAGGGCACGTACGTCTTCCTGACCATTACCGCGCCCCCCGGTCTACTCTTTGATATGCAATGGTCTCTGTAGTCTCATGAGACATGAGGCTCCAGGGACTAGTGAGAATCCTTGGGTTCATTCGAGCAATCGAGTGTGGTTTACCACGCAGGGGTCGGTGCATTTCATTCATTCATTCATTCATTCATTCATCGCGTTGTTCTTCGTCTGTGACTGCGGGTATAAGTCAAAGTCAAATAATTTATTTCAAGTATGCCATTAAAAAAAAACCGGCTAAGTGCGTGTCGGACGCACAATGAAGGGTTCCTTAGTTGGGACAGTTGCTTATCACCAAGGTGAGATGTCAGATGTTACACAACTCAAGCGACTACTGTAAGGCTCACTCGTTTTTTTTTTGGTAAATAAATAATCACTTACTTAGGTGCTACAACTTTGCTAGCGACAGTTTTCGGGTGCCCATTATTGAGTGTGAAGTGCAGGGCGTCCCACAACTTTGCCACATGGAGGGAAGGTACCTTAAATACTGTAGATAGAAAAAAATACTGAGTAATTTTTAAAAATAATACAAAAAACCCGACTGCTAAAACACATAACTGAAAAGAGAAAAACAAGCTTTATAATCTATAAAATTTTGATATCGCAGGCGGGGACAAACATAAGTTACACGATATTTTAGGCTATTGGTTTATCCCCGCCTGCGATACCAAAATTTTAATATTAAAATTTTAATATTAAAATTTTAATATATATATATATATATATAATAATAATTCATAAATATATGGAATTGACTCATTATTATTAAGCTATTATTTGATATCAATATTGTTGCAATTTAATTTAAAAAAACCTTTCCCTCCCTTTTTTTTGTATTTTCAGATGCAATATATAAATATTATATAGCCTATGTCACTCCCACAATTAAGACGAATCTAACGACACCTCTTAAGTTAAAATCCATCAAGCCGTTTAGGCTACAGAGCGTGCCAAAGAAATAGACATACATACATACATACATACATACATACTCTCGAAAAACATTACCCTCATTCTGGGGCAGTCGGATAAAAAGGCCCTCGGGGCAAAGTACCGAGGATGCTGGCGGCATTTCCTCGCTGAATTGCAATGCTGATGCGTTGCGCGAGAAAGCTGCCAGCTTTTCGGTCACCAGTTACATTAACTAGACGTTTCGCGATTTCCGCAAATAACTTACGCTTTCCGCGGTCAATTCGTGGATGGGTGACCATTCATTACTTATTAAAAACCCTCCGTGCTTCAAACTTCAAATGCACCAGTCCCGGCTGTCATTCGTTGATCTTTGACAGTTGTTACGGGTAGTGTCGTGTTACCCAGTAACTGGGTTATGGAGGTCAGATAGGCAGTCGCTCCATGTGAAAATTTTGTATCCAGCTGCATCCGGTTAGACTTTCCACATCTAGAGATTAAAAACAACAAATTACACTCACTTGGTCTTGCTTGACCGATCATTCCCGCACGTCGAAACTAGAATGAATGTCCTAATTCCATTCCAGGGAGTCTACTCTAAACTATCAGAATATTTAAGGAGAAAGCCTTAGAAGCCTCAAAAAGTATGATCATGTTTCTAACTTTCGCAAGATTCTCAAGTGGCTCCCCATTCGTCTTCGCAGAAACTCTCGGATATTGTGTCTGCTATTTAACATCCTTCATAATCCTAGAACGCCATCCTATCTGCGGGAACGTTTTTCCTTCGCCCGTCCTTCTGATGCACCTCGCAGGTCGCATCTTAGAAATTTCCTTAAATCCCCTCCACACTCTACCGATTTCTACTCCTACTCCTTCACTGTGCACGCGGTTCGGCTGTGGAAGTCACTTCCGCCTGACATTAGGGACTGCGAAACTGTTGCTGTTTTTAAAAGAAGAGTGAAAGAACACTATCTTTCCACTTTGCCATAGTTGCAAATTATGTATTTATTATTTTATACTATTAATTATATATAAGTATTTTAGTGATATTTATTTTAGAAGTATGTATTTATGTAAGTATATTCTCTTATTGTATATTTAAATTAGTGAATAGTTTTTTTTTTTGTTTTTGTCTATTTTGTATTCTCTTCTACTCTTACACACAGTGTCTACATCTCTTTGTCTACTGTCGTATCGCAGGTATGCTGGAAGAGATTTCATTAGAAATAAGCATCACCTTTGTACGTATTTTTCTGTTCCTTTCTTCTTGTCTGTTTATATGTGTGTACATAAACTGTTAAATAAATAAATAAGCCCTATCGCGTGAAGGAAATAGTGCGACTTGAAATAATGTCTTACAACTTCCAGAATTTCGTTTATACCTACTGGGCATTATTTTGATAGCCAATTACTCGGATTTCATGGAGCCTGTTGTTAACGTGCTCCAATCCATAGCTTTGGACGTGGTCAGGGCATCTCAACACATTAAACGCATTTTGCAATTGCTTGAGAGTGACCGTGACAATCCCGAAAAAGTCACATCTGAAATTATAAAGGATGGAACATTGATTGAACTCGCATTGTTGGGAAACAACGTCATCGAAGCAACCACAGCAGAATTCAGAATTCTGGAAGACGTCATTAATAATACCATACTTGAACTCCATTATTACGTCTCTTGAAGTAGGTACGTTTTGCTGAAGAAAACACTATCATTTGCATTAGGTATCTAAATTACACCCAGCGCAAATGCAAACTAAGTATGTCAGTCGAAAATCTCACTGAAACTTGCGAAACTATTGCCCATTTTTATGATTTGCCAAACATAAAAATAGAAATTGGACTTTGGCAGCAGTTAAACCCGACCCAACAGATCTAACCATTGTTGATGTCCTAAAAGAAAAGCAAAAACCTTTCTTGAAACGGGAAAAGCGTTGAAATTTTTGATTACTCTACCGTGCACAACGTGTACGGTAGAGCGATAGTTTAGCAACCTCAAGAAACCCAAAAACCTGGCGAAAATCGCTTCAATGGTCTCATTTCATGATGAGTGTGCCCTAAAAAACTTATTCATTAATTACAAGATTTTCATAATAAATATTTTCCTGAGTGGTCGAGAAGTTTACAAAAACACCCAAAGAATATGTTTTAATTAACTTTATAAAAAAGGGTCTTGCTCGACCACTTCATTATGAAAATCTTGTAATTAAAAAAACAATAATCTGTACACTGATTCATCATGGCCAGACCATTTGAAGCAATTGTCCCATATTCTTTTTATTCTATTTCAAGTTTTATTTATTGTACAGTCGAGAGGTCGTGGAGCTTTACACTCACACAAGTTCACGCAACACACTTTACAGAGGTAAGACTCGCACTACAAGTGTCATGTGCTCTTGACTGTACCTACAATTCATACTTTTCCCATCCTTCATATATCAACTTCATATAACAACCCTGGGCCATCGACTGGCGACGCCCTTGAACCCGACCCACATAGTTGGGAAAAGGCTAGGCAGATTTTGATACGGTTTAATGTGGGCAATCAGGTGGTTATCAGAACATTTTACAATTAATGGGCATAAGTGAACTGTTAAGCACAGAATTAACACTGGATGGAAGAAATGACAAAAAAAACATAAGCATTCATGTGGACAGCCGACAAGAGTGAAGACTGAAATAACAGTGTTTAATATCACGTCATCCTTAAGCTACAGATATAGGTACTGATATTTCAGAATGTCGGTGACGCGAACCCATAAGATTTCCCCCTACCAAAAATCGCTCAATGCGCATAAAGAAGTTTTGACTTCAAATATTAGGTACACTTTCACGCACTATGTATGCCTCGTAGGTGGATACCTACTTACTTGTCTAAAGGCTAAAGGATCTGCGTGGTCAGGCTACCTATCGCAGCTGGTAAGACACCTCCAACACATAATAATCAAATCAAATCAAATCGTTTATTGCAATCCATAATGTACAGTTACAGCTGGTAAATATATTATAATCAAAGCCGAAGAATACGAGAAACAATACAAGCCTCACATAAAGATTCACATAAACCGTAGTACTGCATCGTCACTCCCTCGATCTCCAACAAAAATAAAAACTTACTTATAACTCGTTCCGAGGATTTCATATTTTAAAACGAGATTGTTTTGAATATGCGTTAAGTTTGTGCTAAGTCACGTTTGAACCTCTGAGATTGGAATTACATTTTTTAAGTGTTATAAAATTGTGTAGTTAGTTGGATATTTAGCGTTTTCTGTCAGATCTTGTGCTATAATTTTGAAAGATCTTTTAATAGGTCCAGCAGCAGCAGTGCAGTAAGAGCAGGAGCAGCAGGAGCAGTGGTGGTAACGGCCACGACTTACGAGTTGTAGGTCGTAGGTTCGAACCCGGACAGGCGCTTTATTTTGTGTAAATTATTTCATCACGACTGCTCTCAAAACGGTGAAGGAAAACATCGTGAGGAAACCGACATGTCCTAGAACCAAAGATTCGAAGACATTGTGACATCTACCAACACGCACTGGGCCCGCGTGGTGGATTACGGCCCACTCCCTCTCACAGAGAGGAGGCCTGTGTCCCAGCAGTGGGAACATTATAGGCTAGTTATGTTTCAATAGGTACCTAGCCGTTATTTGTGATATGCATACAATGTTTTAGCTATTAATCAGCTTTCTCTCCTATCTGCTAGATGGTATATACAAAGTTACCGAAGTCAGATTACGATAAAATGGATGATGCATTAGTTTGTTCTCTAAATTATTTCTATTTATTCAAACATACGATGAAGTTACATAATTGTTATTATAGGTTTATGTCAGTCAAGAAGGGATTTGTATAAGTCGTAGTTCTCGAAGTAGAAAATTACTAGGATTATTACTAGGATCCGTGCTAACAGGTCATCCATTACTATTACCGTCCTGACCTCGAAGGACATCCTTTGCTTCTATGGATTGGATAATAAATGGAATTGTAGTCACAGAGATTCTTGTAGTTTACTACTAAAAGTGAAAATAGCATGAATTGATAACAAACAGAGTTCGAATTCCCCTTAAAATGAGCTTGAAGATGTCACACCCAAAATAAAATGCAAATATTATTTTTAAGTATACATATTTATTCATAAATTACGCGGTCACATGATATAAATTAAATTATGTACAATTAAATAATACAGTTAAATTTATATAAAAATAATTATACAGATTTTGGTCAGCGAGAGGCGAAGGCCAGGCCGTGGTGGCGGCGGCCTGGCCCAGGTCGCTAGCCTACAAATCTATGCCAACATTTATTAAACTCAAGCTTTTTTTAAATAAGCTGCATATCTGTTAGGCGAGGACGATAAATAAACAAAAAAATAACAACGGATAATAGTTGTCAAATAAATAATAACATTTAAAAGTTAACAGTGACTAGAGAGCGTACGAGGATTCGATCGTCCAGGCGTCTTCTCATAGGCATTCGATAGGGTGTAACACTTAACGTAACTTGTTTATTTATTAATAAATAATTTATTATAATATAAAAACTGCTTCACACTTAGACTCCGAATTGTATAAAAAATCGTTATTCATACTCAATAATTATATCGTTTAGCATCCAGTTAGAATAGATAGTGTAAGAATTTGTGTGGGTGTTCCACAGGGTGGTGTTTTATGCCCCCTGTGGTTCCCAGTCAGTCCATATAGTTTAGTGGTCGACGACGTTAAGGTAGAATGCTGCAAGGGCGTCACCCTTGGAGCCGACGGCGCGTGCCTGGTACTGTCCGGCGTCGTCCGGGCTGCACTTCACGATCTCCAGCCGGTACCTGGAGGTTCCTTCCATCATGAACTTGTATCTTGCGGAGGTCTCGTCGATAGGCTTGCCGTCCTTCAACCACTGAAGCTGGAGTGGTGGCTGTGGAAAAAAAGCTTTATTAGAATAAGTTTGTGAAATATGCAATTTATAAAGGTTAGTTAGTATGTGGAACAAAATAATCGACTATTCGTCGAAAAGATCTAAACAATACTAAATAATGATTATTGGGAATAGCTGCGCGCAATCTGATGTCATTCGTTCTGAGAAAGATGCTGGTGTTCATTTATTTGAGTATCAGCACGTAATTGACCTACTGAAGGGCATCCACGTTCTTGCTCAGTGTGTGTAATTAGTTTAGCAATTTTATACAACGGTGTTCCAGATTATCTCAAAAATGTACCATAACTTAGCGGTTGCTCTTCTATCTTTATGTATTATTCTTTATTAATTATTTTGTGTGTACATAATAAATAAAGATATTTATTGAACAGGTGATTTTGTTTTTGTTTAAGTCCTGAGACCTCATTCTTTAGTTTACTGAGCTACTCGAATTCTTTGAGTCTTTACTATCAATTTGGCCAATTTTAGTTAAGTTTTAAATAAGACCAATCAACACTATTTTTATTGGGCTACTCAAATTAAAATCAGGACATCACAATCACAGGACAATCTGTAAGCAGTTTAAAATGAAGTCATGCAATACTATGGAATGGATTTTGATGCGACTTTAACCATAGTATAGAGATTTTCTTGAGCAAAGTTGTAGTCGAAACATTCATATTTCACCCCGGCGAAGCCTGACTTATTTCTGAGGCTTGATTGCTACCTTATCCAGTTCAGTGCTGAACACGGCAGGCTCCGCGTTGCTGACGGTGGCGGAGCTCGGGAAGACGGTGTAGAGTGGCGTGACGCTGGCCTCGCCGGGCACGCTCACCACCAGGCTGCACGATGAGAAGGATTCGCCGGCGTCGTTGAATGCCTCGCATGTGTATACGCCTGGGGAAGAAAAGCAATTAGATGTGGAATAGTTACCCGATTAATGTCTAATTAATAAGAACAATACAATAAAATGCCAAGTTTGAGTAAGAAAGATAATAAACGGGATGTAGCGGAACTATCAAACATTGCATTGTGCACTTAGTATTGGGCCCTAGGAAAAAGCTGAAGAAAACTTTATTCAAACAATTAATTATTACGTCTTTATAACCGGCAAACAGTGCTATCTACTCGTCAAACTGTATACTAAGTAGACATACAGCGCCATCTAGCTTTTGTACTTAGTACTACTTAACGTACTACTTTAGTTCCTTTTTATTCCGTATGCTATTATTGTACAGAACGTCCTTCACAGTGTGCAACCTAAAACATAGATGGCGCTGATTCACTTTTAAACAATTCGACCACGAGTATTGCTATAACGGAATACTAACTATACTAATCGCCGATTAAAATTTGCATTAGTAAAGTAGAGAGTTTAGTAAAAAGTAGCAAGTTATATGTCATATCAGTTTTCAAGGGTTGATTTTTCAATAGTCAGATCTAAATAAATATTGTGATTTGACCGTTTTTGTATGGAAAATAAATATATCAATCTGTGATACATTTTTCTTCAGATAAAAGTATTAAAAAAACAGCCCTAAGTCGAAAAATTATAGTTATACTAACCAGCATCCTCAGGGAATATCTCAGCGATAGATAGCTTGTGGATGTTAGCCTCGCTGGAGTACTGGAAGTCCTTCGACGGCTTGATCTCCTTGTTGTTGTGCAGCCAGATCACGTCGAACCGTTCGGCGTTGGTGATTCTATGAGGAAAGAATGATGATTTAAATATGGAATATGGTCGTTAGTCATAACCTTTCGGTAGAAGAGTAGTATATTCTTTGGTCATAACAATAGTTCTATGACTATAAGACCATATACAGTGTCTGAATTGGCATTATTTCTTCTTGTTTTTTTTATTAATGAAAATAATTCGTATGATCTGCCAGATAAATTAAACTGAGCATACGAGGTCGCTAAAATATTAGATAATTTTAAGACATTTATCTGAATGGGCTTGGCAGAGTTGTAAGAACTGCTATTTACAATTTTTTTTGTTGATTCTATGGTTACTGAATGTAGGCAGCACAGATAATAAAATACTAAGCGTAATATAGGTAATAATATGTTGGTATTTAATCCAATGTTTTGTGTTTCGTAATGTTAATTACTTTGCATACGAATTGTATAGAATCAAGTTTATATAACTAAACAGACAGACGTGCTGCTGGGGAGTTTGTTCCACCACTTCTTCTTCCCAGCTAAAGCACTAGGAAGTGGTGACGGGCGGGCATTTTTTTGGGGACTGTCTTATGTAACTTTGACGTTCGAAAAGTGCTGATTTTCAGCCTAGTTTGAATAAATGACTTTTGATTTTGATTTTGATTTGATTTTGGTAGGTATGAAACAATAGTTTTAAGGAAGACATGAACAACATATAAATAAATAAATGTTGAAATCTTAAATAAATGACCTTTAACTAGGATTCCAGAGATATAAAGGTGTCTTGGTGAGGATTACGTGGTGAGCCTTTCTCGCCACAATCCTCACCTGATTAACGCGGAACGCTTACGTTTTTGAATTTGAATTTGGTGCCAAAAAATAGTCAAGACATAGTCGTCTCCAACCATGATAATTTCGACCTGGTTTACTATGTAGAAGCGACTATTTTTTGGCGTTCTCAAAATAGATTTTCATGAAGTTTACAAAAGTGAGGACTGTGTGGTGAAGGATACATCGATTTGGCTATTTCTTATTTTAAAATGTTGGTAATAGTCCGAATTAGGTTTTAATGCAAAGAACCATTAGAAAAGTTTCCCGGAAAATTGTCAAATTCGAGAAAAACTGAACATCTTTTTTTCTATGCGGTAGTTATTAGAAACGGGCAAATATGATTGACGTTATTTATCTTAAGTTTTCAGTTAAACTGTCTTACCTGCAGGACAGCGTGACAACGTCTCCGTCGGTGACAGTCTGCGATATCGCGTGGTCCACTATTCTAGGAGGCTTGTCGCCCAACTTCATTGCAGCTGTCGTCGCGCTGCTTTCCATTGCTGAAAAAACAAATGAAAATATTCAATTAAGATAGACTAGATAGTTAGTTTAAACTATGAGAGATTCATAATCCCTGACAGAAAACTTCTACACATAAGAGACTGTCCACTTTTAAAACTCAGGTAAAAAACATTTCCTCTCTCCTTAAACATCATCATTACTTATCATAGTTCTTGCTCTTGTTTCATGTTTATTATTGTATATATGTATATGTATTAATGTAGATAAGTACATATATGCTTTGTGTATGTAAGTATTTATTGTATATGTAAATGGTACACCACTGACTACCTGCAGTATTTTGCAGCGCTTTGAGCGATAAGCGAAATTTTTATGGTGTACATACATAATAAAGAGTATTATATTCTATTCTATTGTGTCCAAAAGAACAAGATAACCAACTCACTGGCCTGGGCTTGAATCATGAGTTTATGACTCAGTAAACTAGACTTAACCTTTTATAACGACCGGTGTGAGAAAATAAAATGAAAGGGTTGACTTCCGAGATGGCGTCTAGTAGGGAAGTATGGAAGAAAGAGACATGTTGCGCCTACCCTAAATAAATTAGGGTAAGAGCAGGGGAATGATGAATGAATACCATAAAAGAATCACAGTTACTGATTGGTACTAAATATGGATAAAATAAGTAAACTAGCAGAAGTCAATCTGCCTAGCCTTTTTCCAACTATGTCGGGGTTGGCTTCCAGGCTAAACTGAACACCAGTATTTTACATGAAGCGACTGCCTATTTGACCTCCAGTAACTGGGTAATACGCAACCCTTTGGTAAGACTGGTTGTTAGACTTTACGGCTTCTGACTACCCGTAACGACTGCCAAAGATATACGTATGACAGCCGGGACCAATGGGCAGCCGGAACCATTTCAAAAACGGGCTAGTATCTGGAACTACCAGTTGGATTTGAAAAATTGTCTTTGCATTTGATAACGCAACTTTTGAGGAAGGTTATAAGCTATTAAACATCACGCTACGACCCTCGGGAGCCGAGCAAAAAGAAAAAGTCAGAAAGAACGTTAAGCCAAAACGAAGTAATAGCAGGGGCGGGCGATGCGATGCGACGCGGTGAGTTTTATAAAAATATGGCTGTTACTTTGGTATATTGCGTATCTTACGACTTCCACGTGAACGAAGACATGTTTGTTATTGATATTGCCTATGTTTGATATCGAAACTGTTCGGGAGCTTGATCAAGTCTTCAGAATTTTTAAATAATAAAAGCAGCTACATACCTTTGACAGTAACTTTGCACTTGGTCTCAGTCTCGCCCTGGCTGTTGATTGCCTTCAGAGAGTATACTCCCTCGTCTTCAGGGAATACCTCGTTGATGGCTAGTGATGCGACACCGTTCTTGTACTTGAGGTCAACAACCTGTAGAGAAAAATACAAGTTTGGATTACAATGATACGAGGGATTTGATGAAATGGCTGCAAAATTGAGATGAAATTACGAAATAATTACAAAACACGTGACGTCTGTGAGATTTACAAATTTTGTTTTGGCATTTTGGCTGCAAGGGAATCTAAAAGATATTGAAATCAGTATTCTGTTAAGTAATGGTACTAATAATGTTAATGTTTTGTTGTTTAGAAATCTGTAACTTTACATTAGAAGTTACAGATTTCTAAAAATAAGTAATATACAGGTTGAAATTGAAAACTTGCGACAAACTGAAATGGGACATTGTATACATCATTATTAACAACTTTTACTAAGGGACCAAAGCTGTAATCCCAAAAAAAAAATCTGCTTTTCCTACATTTTGATGAGGTATTGCGAACATAAATGTAGGGGACAGCAGTTATTTTTTTGGGATTGTAGCTTTGGTCCCTTAGTAAAAGTTGTTCATAATGATGAGTACAATCTCCCATTTCGATTTGTCGCATGTTTTCAATGTCACCCTGTATACCTACCTAACAAAGTACTGAAATATAATCATTTGAATATTTTGGTTTTGGAGGATATTTAATTTCAGCAAAAAGGTATGCTCCTAACAATAATTGCATATAAGTAAAACTTCTTTAAAAGGTGAAACATTTTTTCATCCCATCTATTCGAATAGAGGCGAAAGGTTTCTCGATAAGTGCGAGCAAAATGTGTCATTCCGGCGCACATAATAACAGTGACGAAATGACTTTTTAATTTGAAACACTATTTAATAAAAAAAAAATTGAACGCAATTCGCTTCGATAAAATCCTGGCCGGTAATAAAAAAGCACGCCTGCCCGATGAGGCATAAGTTAACCAAAACAAAAAAAAATACACGGGAAGTTCTTATTCCTTTTTGCATTACCTTTGTCAAAATATTACATACGGTTATAATTTGATATTAATATAAATTTATAATTTGGTTATGTAAATATAAATATTTGTCACTACTAAAAGCATTTCTTATTTATTTTCCTCATAGAGGAACTGAAAAGCACTGTGCCATATGTACTTTGAATCCATAATCTACGCTTAGGATTCTACTGTAGAATCCTTCGTTACGCTCTGGATTCAAACAATCGCTCTCGCCCACAATAAATTATTTTGCTCCCTAGTGACACAATCCACTAATTGTTTTCTGTCAAAATTTCTCTCAATTACACAAAGTATAACGAAAGTACTATGAAAGCAGGATCCTGTCGCGTTAACTGCCAGCTACACCAAATGCGATATGAGCAACACAACGTACCTCCGAGGAGTGCAGCGGCTTGTCGTCCTTGTACCACTGCACGCGCGGGTCGGGGTCGCCGCGCACGGCCGCCGACAGCAGCAGCGGCGCGCCGTCGCGTGCCTGTAGCGCGTCCGGCAGCGAGCGCGCGAACGACGGCGCGCACATGCTGGAGTCCGACGCGGGCACTGCGGGGACATTTATGTCATCATCAGGGAAAACACACGTTGAATTTTAATGTGGATTCTAAAGTTCGTCTGACTTAGGGCACATTTCGCCTATCCCTATTAACATTGTCGGATGTGAAAATCAGCAACATTACAAGAGAGCGTGTCAAAATTTGAATTGCAATTTTTTTTCATATAGAAATTAGATTGTCAAAAATCAACAGAATTTCTTGACTTCACTAAAACAAGGGACTTTTTAAGAGTAATTTATGAAATAAAAAGAAAATGGCAAAATAACATATCCGACAATGTTAATAGGGATAAGCGATTTGTATTGCAACATGCTTTCGGCATAAGCCGTGAATTAAAATTTTAATAAGTATAATAGAATCAGTTTAAAATAACAGTGTATAAAAAAAAAACTTATGGAATACGAGACATTAGACGAGGGTTTTTGTTAATAAATGTCGATAGTTGACAGCTTGGTATATTCTCAAAACTGACGTCGACATCAAAGGTAAAGTTGATATTTCTCAAATGCTCGCAAACTTTAATACTACACTTCAAACCAAAACACAAGAAAATGTGTATTGTATTTCCACCGGATGAGCTATTAGAGCTATTAGGTACCACTAATTGAATTGACTGAAAATACCTCTAAAATATCTGGATTTTTTTAAATATAAGCAAACATAATAGGCATGAAGTAGGAACAAAGGAAAAAATGAATTTATTTATAAAGAATTGCGATATACACTCTTGCGCACGTTATTTTCGCAATTATTTTATTTATCTTTATTTACCATAGTGTTGGTTTAATATGCTACTGTTATTATTTAAGTCTTTTCTAGTCTTCTCACTAAATCATTGCGAAGACTAAAAAGAGTAAAACCTTTTGAGTTAGTTTAGTTCTGTGTGAGTGAACTTAAACTGTAGTGCTATTGCTGATTTAAAAAAACAGGTGGATCAAGTGGCTTTCTCCCCTTAACTTAAAGTGAATAACAAAGACGTTATTGGACGATTTCTTCATTTTATAGTTACTCAGCAGTTTAAGTTATATTTAAATGAGTTATTACCTAATAGGCTAGATTGTAACGTGAAACCGACCGTGAAACGCGATTAAGTATCACGAATTGTGATAAGGAAAAAAAAAATGTGTTCTCACATATAAGTTCCTTAGTAGCGCTCCTGGACCTGGACGATGTGTCCGAATCCAGTCGTGAGAGTCCTCCATATTTCTTCTTGCTCGCTTCTACGGAGCTCTGTGGCGAATACTTTGGTCTGAGCGCAGACTTGGTAGGCGGGTCGATTGTCACCTAGGGTGCAGAAAAAGGGCATTATTCATTTGTTACTGAAGTCTGATTTTGGATTTGATGAGTTGAGACAGATGTGGCGTAGCTGTGAGTGGCGAAATAAAAATGTTTCAAAAACATGGCAATGCAATTTGTGCCGTGATTTGGTAAGGTCCTGCTTCTTCTCTGGTATCCATGATCTAAGCCAGTCACCAAAACTTGACCACAAAGAATGCGCCGGACGCTAAAAATCCTTATCATTTGTAGCTATTTTCTACCTAATGTTAGCTGCATAGGTTTGAAATTAGCTTTTTTCCTCGTTCTTGCCTGTTGTCATCGAACCATTTTACAATAATCTTCGCAGGCTTTTGCTCATTTTCAGCCTCGTTAGGGATCTACTCCAACTGTGTTTTTTAATGCACTTATTAGCTTTTATATGTCGTAGCCATCTGGTTAAATTAGTCAGCTAATTGGACGCCTAGGCCGTTCATTAAACGCCGGCACTCAATTAAATAACTGAAAGACAACTAGAACTGCGACCAACCACGCGCGAGCCGAAGTGGTAGCAGTAACTAAGCCAGGGCACCCCGGTCAAATGGGTTAGGTTTGGTTAGAATTGTGACCAACCGAGCGCGAGCCGAGCGAGCGAAGCGAGCGGTGCCGCGGCGCGGCCGGCGAGCGCTACTTCCAACGGTTAGGCTGTTAACTAAACGGTTAATTAAGCTAGTTGGCTGCGACATATATATAAAGTTGGATGTTGCATAGTGGTTGATTTGCCATGCTCACTCAAAAGTCTCACTGATGGTGGCGCATGTGTTGGATTATCTTCGATCTGAGCAAGATGTTGATTATATGTGTCATGCTCGCATGCAATGCGGTGTAAGTTGTGTCTGGTCATCTTTAGATAACCACAGACTTTTGTAAATTGTACTTTTATACAAGTACTTTATACGTTTAACATGCACATCTTTTTACATAAAATATACATAACATTACATTACGCCTGTATTCCCCGAAAGGATAGGCAGAGGCTTTTTTATCATATTTTATACGAAATTAATGTAGCCGTGTGTTATAGTATTGTTACAATACTTGATTCAAAAGAGTAACCATGAAGATTTTACCAATTCGTCTTTAAATAAATCAACCCTGAAACGGATAATTTTTTTAAGTGACCGAATCTTTGATAAAAAAGTCATGGGGACTGCCGACGGAAGTGAAAATTTAAAACTATGAAATAACGGTTCTTTTACATTTTAAAATTAATTATAGTACTTATGAATAATAATTATTTATTATCATTCATTCATTAATCATTAATTAATTAATTAATTAATTAATAATAGTTACTACTTTTTTTAAACATTTAATTTTTTAAATTTTGTAATTTGTAAATGCACATGATACAGTCGAGTATATACAATGTATTAGTGTATTTATGCGTTTACATGTACACAGGCCGCTGTGCGTCGCCAGTCTGGCGTAACACGTAGCATGTCGATGACGAGATCCCATTGTGCATTGGGATGTCGGTGACGCGAAGTATAAGTTTTGCCCCTACCAAAAATCGCTCAACGCGGCTAAATAAATTTTCACTTCAATAATACCTGTAAATGAATCGATTGAAAGTGCTTTTAAACTGATTGATAATATGACAACTCTGTCATGAAACTGAAGTTGGCTGTGACATTGAATTTGATAATGACAACTTTGTCATGAGCTTTATTTTTCATTGCAATGGATTCGTGTATTTCCTTGTTTACCTTGTCTAGTTCAGGATCCTCAGAGGTTACATTTTGGGGACGTCGACGCTAAAGCAGTAATGTAAATAAATTATTAGATGTTGTTAAAAAGCGTGAAAGATGAATTTTAATATATAGCTTGCCTAAACTACGCGGCTGTCTTGTTACACATTTAAAAATAAACAATAAGCAAATCGATTCTAGTAGGTATATACATTGTTGACTGTAAATGTTACGTCTGTTTAGGCAAAAGTTTGAGTAGTGGTTTGAGCGTATTATCATACATTATAATACACTAATTTACACGGGGCGGGCCATGTATGTTTGATGCATCGGGACAGATGGGCCAGAGTCATCACGTAGTGAGACCAAGAAGACGGCGTCGTCGCCGAAGGAGGACGAGGAAACGCTGGGGTAGTGACTTAGGATGCGTTTTCACTGACGCGGAGCTGGGCGTAGTAGAGAGGAGAAATATTCACTCCGCAGATTTATAGCACTGTGATTAGCCGGTCAGTGGAAACGCACCTTTACAGGCCTTTATGGGGGAATGGCCGGAGAAGGCAACACACAGAGAAGAATGGAAAGCTATGGGGAGATCTTTCCCCAGCAGTGGGACAATACAGATTGATAATAAAAAAAAAACTAGAGTACTCATGAAATGTTGAAATTTGTTTTTTAGCTATTTTTGAGTTGACCTCCCACAAGCATAAGTGTTTCATATTCACAAGTCCTTTCGCACCAAAAAAGAACACCAATGATTTCAAACTACTCCCCCAGGGGTAGGCAGAGCTGTGTTTGTGTCAACCATATAATTATCGTCAGATAAGTAAAGTTAAAAAAATATGATACAGTTTTATACAGAAAATCAAAGAAAATCAAAGAATATTATACAGTATTTTAATAACTTATAATCTTCAACTCACCTTAGTCTTGGTAATAATCGGTGGCGGTGCAGGTTTGAGTGGCTTCTCTATGTAGCGGCGGTCTCCTGAGTGCAGGAAGTTGTGGATCATCTGCGCTTGCTCCGGTGATGTTACCTCGCCTGTTATGAAACCATTCACTTAGATTCGGACTTGAAGAGAAAATACATATTTACTTAAGGAGATTATGGGGGTATTAAATTCGATTTCTCTATTTAAATCAAACTGGCAGAAGTCCGCGCGCAAGTGCTTGTCACCGCCTCAGATATGTGAGAGGTGAGACGGAGGAGGGCGCGATTGACAAAATTGAGTTAGCTTGGCCTTTGTCTAACTTCCCAGTCTCTCAAAAGGTGACTAGCACTTGTGCCCGGACTACATCAACTCACATCGGACTGTGGAAATCTACGACATTTTTCCTTTTATAGAGTTTTAGAGTCCCAAAGATGTGCTTTAGAAACAGTTCTTCATAGTATACTCTCTGGGACGCAGGAGCCTCAAGAGCAGTGGACATTTCTGAACTTTTGATCATCATCAACTTACGAATACGACAACCTCTTACGGCATAATGTCACACCAGAAGGAAGTGAAGGATGGCAGTTACGCAGTCGTCTATTGTAACTTTTGGCCTTCAAAAAGTGTTGATTCTTAGCCTAATTTGAACAAATCTTTTCCATGATGTGTATTCTGCTTACCCTCAACAATAACGACACAGTTGGTCTCGTCAGTTCCGTGCACGTTGGTGGCGATGCAGGTGTATTTGCCGCTGTCCTCGGGCCGGCAGTCGATGATCTCGAGAGTCACGACACCGTCCGACTGTGTCATCGCGTAGTCATACTTAGACAACTCTTTCTTGTCTTTGTACCTGTGGGTAGATGATGAGGTTTAGTACATATGTAACACAAACTAGCGCTCCAAAAAAAATTGCTAACGTGGCTCAAAAGGCTGCCCAACTTAAATGGGACTGGGCAGGACATGTATCGATTTTTATATCTATATATAGATTATTTTATATTTTGTGAATTTGAGAACATTGTAGGCTTAATAGACTGTAGATTTGTAGACCATTTATTTTTTGTTAAGTACCTGGTACTTGTTGACAGGCCTACATTGTCCTCCCATACCTATTAACACTGTAATTTAAAACATTGTTAGAGCCAATTATTTTTAAGAGAGTAACCGTGGAGTTTTTGTCGGCTCTTCTCCATAGGAAACGACCAATTGGAACCGTGCACCTAGCTTCTGACGTTTCATAAGTGCTCATGCAGGTTTATTTTATAAAATATTTTGATTTGATTTGACAAGTCTGCCGCATGCCGGACAAAATATGGGACCAAATAGCACAGAATTGGTGCCCTGAGACAGCGAGACGGACTCGCGGCAAACCACGTCTAAACTGAAAGGCGGTCGCGCGGGCTCGCGAAAGATGGAAGGAGTAGAACAGAATTGGGTAGTATTTATGGTAATGTATACAAAATTGCACCTGCATGTGGGTGTTTTAAACTTTGTAATAAAAGTGAGAATGCCAATTAAATACTCAAAAGGTAAGAAAAATACGTTTTGTCGCACGGCACATAAAATCATTTTTGATTAGCATTTTTAGTGACCCTGAAGGTATATTTGCTTTCAACTTCAAGTTCTCTTAAAATGCTAAAGGCCATAAGATGTTGCCAGTTATTGCCATAGATTCCTAATTCTTCAATATTATACGGTTACGATTCACTTTGATTCAAAGTTACAGAAATGAAAGTCCATTCTTTTATTTCTGGTCTGACCCTGACATTGATCGATTCATTTTTATGTATCCACGATTAAATTTGGTTGCTTGTTTAAAGTTGAAGAGCAAAGGGAACCGCGTATATGACTGAATTTAATCATGACGAGAACTGAAACATTTAAAGTTGAAATCATGTCGACTATTAACAAAAAAAACCTAGCAGTCCAACATTGTTAACTTTTTCTATTCTACGTCTCTGTTAGAAGGTGTATGTTGTTTAGCAAGTTGGTGGTTCCTAAAATATGTTAAAGTCAAAGTCAAAGTATTTATTCGTGTGCTTTTTGGTGATACAACAGGTCTTACAGTAATTTTATGGAAACTCAAAAAGCTACCCACTAGGCATACACGTTTTAACAATATCAGAAATTAAAATTGATTTACATTGAAATACAAACAAAAATGTCAAAATTGATTTACATTGAAATGCAAACAAAAGAGAATTGATATATTAAATAAAAATGTCAAAATTGAGATAACATCATATTAGAATACCTACAATTAATTATTATTACAAAAATTAAAATACAATCAGTTAGTCAAGCATAAATATATAATTGTCAGTTTTTACACTTTGTCAAGAAGGAATTCGCCAATGGTATAGTAGCATTTTTCAATTAAAAAATCATTCAGTTTTCGTTTAAATTGTATCAAATTCAAATCTTTGATAGCATTTGGTATTTTATTATATATTTTTGGTGCCATGCAGATAATGCTTTTATGCATAAGGGCCGTCTTTGAGGCTCTTAGACATAGTTCGTGTCGATATTCCGGTCTTGTTGATCTATAACGTTCCTCAGAAGCTTTTTTAAATAATTTACTGTTTTTCTTGACGAACAATGCAGTCTCGTATATATAAAGGCAAGGTAATGTCAATATCCTAAGGGATTTAAAATGAGGTTTACAACTATCTGTTTGTTTTAAATTACACATCGATCTAATGCACCTCTTCTGAGCTTTAAAAACGTTATTTTTCTCACATGAATTTGCCCAAAAAATTACTCCGTATCGTAATGTGGAATCTACATAGCCATAATATGCAGCTATAACAGCTGCCTGACTTACTACTTTCTTAAGCTTGAATAGAGCAAAGGCGAAGCGACTTAATTTTTTTATGAGGATTGATGCATGTTCTTTCCAAGTCAGTTTAGAGTCAATAGTCAAACCGAGAAATCTAGAGTTGTTACACAGGTGTAGCTGTGTTGTATTTTTTTTTTAATGTATTACTGTTTGGGCCCTATCAGAATACCAGCGCTGTGGCACTTATTTCTTAAGTACTGCAGCATTATGCTGAGATAGGAGCCTTTTGGCCTCGTACAGGACTTTTTGTTTTTATTTTAATTTTACTTTGTTTTTGGTTTTTTTTTATGTTTCTGAGTGTTTTTTTAGTTTAGTTTAATGTGTGATCTCCTGTTCGAGTCCCAATAAATACTTTTCTTTCTTTCTTTTCTTTCTTTGTTTACTGTATTACAATTTTTTTTTTATTTATTATTATTATTACATACTTATTGACAATTAGTCCAAACACAATGTAAATTGTTTATGGTTAAATAGAATACTGACCACTTGACAGTGGGCGTGGGCTTGCCACTGAGGCAGCACAGCAGCTTGCAGGTGTCCCGCGCCTGCATGACGCGCGGCCGCAGCTGGAACGTGAACACGGGCGCCGTCTCGGAGGTCTCCTGCCAGAACGTGTAGGGGAGGGCCTCGCGGCGCCGCGGCGCTTCGGGGAGGTGTTGGCGTTGGACCTTCGGGATCGCTGCGAGGAGAAATAAGGGTTAAATTGACTATAAAATCATACCTACACACGAAAGAAAGTCTTAAATACGTAAGTTCTTAAAAAAAGCCACAGCTAATATGAACATAGCAATCGATTGTCTAGCTGGTGAAATGATATGAAAAGGCTTATATTTACAGAATAAAGAATTTCATTTCATTTCATTTAACGAGTGCAACATTCGAATGCCAATAAATATTATTGAAAAACGTTTTTATTTGCAAAAATAAACTTTTTATTAATAATAAAAACGTTTTATTTGCAAATCTGCTGTTTCATTTAAGATTACTCGTACAACAATACACAACGTGTACAAAGTAAAAATGTATGTGTCGAAATTCCTAAAATCTGGAATTTCTAGGACTCCAGAACCTCATAATATCACTCAAATTAGAATAACGATTGAATCTAGAAATATTTTAATATCTAAAAATAATATTTCCAATAATTTTGCCTAATCTGGTTCACACAAGTAGTTTTAAAACAACGAGTCTGTATATTGTACTCACACGCCAAAAGCGCAGGTAAATTCAGCACTTCAACTTATTACAATCGAATAAAATACACTGTATTTAAACTTAATCGGGCCACCCAACGCACTAAATATTGAACCAATGAGTACACTACGGTAGTCAGAAAGTCAGTGTTTAATTTAGTCGAGTATCGGCGGCTAAAGGTGTATGTAATAATAGATTGGAACGTACTTCTGTGACACTATTTGTCTGACTAACAATTAAAGTGCGAATTAATGGTATGCTGGTTTAATTGGTCGGGAGTGTTTCAATTTGAAAATGGTAATCATCCAAAAATATTTGCTAATTGAAACAGGTGATTTTTGTGTTAAGATTTGTTGGTTATTTTAAAATAGTATGTATTAAGTCTATGAAAATTTCAACAAAAGATCTGCTACATAGTAACAACGTATGAACGTATGCTGTTGATGTTCTTATTAAATAAATTATAACGTTGTATTAAATCACATCTAATTTTGCAGGCGCAATCTCGAAAAGTGCTACACAGAGACTTTCATAGAGGCATTTATCAAATTGTTTCTGTTAATATTTAACGTTTATAAGTTCAATAAAACGGGATGTTAATGTTTTGTTCAAAAATCTCAGGGACATTTTTCAAAAGCAAATAATAGTCCTGTTTTGGATTTCTTATAAATCTGCATTTATACAATATTTGAATATGTTATTTTTATAATTTCTTATTTAGCTTTTGCCATACTGCGCAGGGTCTACGTCCCTCTGCAGTGAAAGGGTATTCTCAATAGAATCTGCCCCCTTTAGATATGGTTTATTAGCCCAAGATACTAACATCTGAATAAGGATGATGACTTAATTTTTTTTTTTTTTTGTGAGTCAGGAAGATTATTAAACAATATTGGACTAAGTATTTTTTTTTATTTTGTCACGAAACCTTAAGATTACGGCGATACTTGAGTTAAAAATTTTCATGACTTCACGCCTTGCTAGATTTTATACTGAATGGTGACGTAGCGAGCCCACATTCTCCCAACTTTAATGCGTTGTATGACAAAGCAAAAAATACGTGTCTAATATTTTTTTATTATCTGACTGACGGACTAAATAGAATTTCTTTTTTTTTACCTAGGCATCATCCTTTTTTTTTGTGTGGGAAATTGTCAAATAATTTCTCCCGCTCGGGGCGGAGCGAGAGGGTGTGTCAGACTCTTACTGACTAAAACCCACCCGTGTTCCTTCCGTTGCCTGTGTTGCCAGGGGCTTCATCCCTATTTTAAAGAAATATATAACTACAAAAACACTTACGTTGCACATTCAGGAAGACAACCTCTTCCCTGAATCCATAGTGGTTCTCAGCCCTGATAATGTACTCGCCGCGGTCTTCCAACTTCGCGCGGTTGATTATGAAGTAGTAGTCGTCTCCGGCATACCTAAATAACAGAAACAATTTATTGATATGGTGGTATGATCGTTTAGAAAGGCTTCTATAGAATTTATGTTGGAAATATTTTTAGTTAACAAATATAATTGTGTTACATCATGAAAATAGCATCATCGTCATCATCATTCTCCTGCCCTCGCCCCAATTTATTTGTGGTCGGCGCAACATTTCCCTTTCTTCCATACTTTTCTATTAGTTGTCATCTCGGTAGTCACCCCCTTTCTAGCCATATCATCTTTCACACAGTCCATCCATCGTTTCTTTGGTCTTCCCCTACTCTTATAGCCATCGACATTCGTACTCAAGATTTTCCCCGCAACATTTCCTCATTCCTCCGCATCACATGCCCTTATCTTGACAACCGATTTCCGCACAACTTTTCAGTCAGCAATAGATCAAAATATTGTAACTGACCAGGAAGAGTCTGCCTCTGATAAGTATCAATTAGGTTTATTTGGGTATTGTTGTAATTATGGCCAATAATGGCTACCTATAAAAGGAGGCAAAATATCAGAGGAACAATTCCCGTATTTTTAAGACTACAGATGCATGAGAAACGGTGTAAAGTTCACTCATCCTCCCAAGAAAAGGGAGGATCCTCCCACCAGACGCGTGTTGTGTCATGCTAATTGCGCGGTAAACTCTGCTTGCGCGATTCAGGTTTTTTCGTGACGTCAGTGCGTTGCGTAGTTCGCATGTGGCGATGTAGATGCCGCCACAAAAATGTTTGCATTCTAATCTTAGCCTCAATCTTTCAAAAATACCAGTAATTCTCATTTTTTTATTATTTTTTGACATTGATTGTCGCTTAGATGAAATTGCGATAAGATTTTTAACGTTCTTATTTACGGGAATAACCCTTCTGACTTTGACTTGCTTTGACTTATTTCGTCTAATACAAAGTCCTTGTTCGATGTTATGGTTTTTATTTCCTTAGGGCTGTCTCACTAGGACACCAGTGGCGGCGCGACCATGGTTGAACTGCCAAAAAAAAAAATGGTTGGTGGCACAACCGATCGGACGCTTGGTGAGATACCCACCAAAAACTGTATATATTTTGCAGGCAGCGCGACCATGGTTGCGCCACCATGGTATCCTCGTGAGATATAAGCCTTAGAGACCGATCTTTTCAGCTACGGGCAGATCTAGACATAACAGTATACCATTTTATTTAAACTTACCTCTTCATAAACTTGACAGACTGTCTCAACTCGTGGTTGTTCCTCGACCAGGTCACGGTGGGCGTGGCGCATGCGATGATGCGACAGTACAGCTTGACGGACTGGCCTTCGTAGCAGAAGGCGGATTGTGGCCGGATCACGAAACGTGGTGCGGCTTGACGACGGTCTGGACGGAAATGTTAATATTATGTAAATGGAAACGACTGAAAATCAAATTACTATTCATGATAGCCGTTTAGGCTGTAAGTCGTGTTGGATTGTTCCTTCGGATTATGTGAGTAACGGGAGCAGAGTGCATACAGATGCACTCTGCAAGTGTGCTTAAGTTTGTGTGAAAAGAGACAGCTATTCACACAAACTTGAGCACTATAATATTGTTATCTCCGGCGTTCTTGGCTAATCTCGTTTGAGAATGGCCGCCATGACCGAAATTCGATGAGGAGGATATTATAATAATGAAAAATAGGTGGTATTTTTCTCTTTAAATGGGGAAATTCTGCAAAATACAGTTTACTTCCGTTATTTAGTTTTTAAGTCATTTTGCTTTTCTTAGGAATAAGGTATAAGACTCCCTACTTGGTTGTTTTGTGGTGGTTGTCAATTATTAAAGACACCCCAGGTTTAATAAAATATAACAAAACAATATTTTTTTCACTCGTGGGTAGGTACTTACCGAACTGTCCGTCGTATATCTTCCACTTCTCGATGAGAAGCTTGCGGAGTGAGCTGTACTCGCTCAGCCTGCCCATGGGCAGTCTGAATGATGACCAGTTCTGTGGGGAAAATGGAGGATTAGAAAATCATTTCGTCATTACATCCTGAGAAGCTAAAAATGGTGGTAGCGGCTGTCAATGGTGAATTCGAATTCACAAATTCGCCGGATCAAGACTTTAGAGATTACTTCTTTTGGCTATTGTTATTTAAAAGTTTTGTATAGGGAGAGAGAGATGGATGAGAATGAGCGAGAGAGATCTTACTCTATTCCCTCACACGGGTCATTACGAAGCGCGAGTTTGATATGCTTTGTTTTGTGATGAGTAATTCAGACTGTGTTTTTTCGCCAAGTGTAAGCTTTCCTAACGTTGATGCCTTGTTTTTTTTTTGTCGTCTCAAATTTCCGGTCCAGAATAATTGAGTTTACTTTTAATTCTCGAAGGTGGCTAGGCTTCATAGCCTGCACATCGGGGTAATATTGCTTGCCTATCGGTCTTCTATAGACTGTACTTCGAGGAGTGTGCGCAAGAGTTCCACGACCTGATCCCACCATCTCCATTTTACTACCGTACTACCAGACGTACTGTAGGGTACCATCTGCACTTGGTCGATATACCCACTAGTCGTACTCAGCGCTTCTCCAAATTTATTATGTGCACGATCAAAGTGTGCAACTCCATGCCAGCGTCTGTGTTCCCTTCCACGTATAGCCCGTCAGCCTTCAAAGCAAGAGTGAACCGGCATCTTCTGGGCTTGTTCGTTCCATCATAGACCTCATCCATCGCTTTGCACCAGGCGAGATTGAGGTCAAGAGCTGGCCCATTTCGCAATCCTAATTCCTAACTAATATTATAAATGCAAAAGTGAGTTTGTTTGTTACGCTTTCACGGTAAAACGGCTGAACAGATTTGGATGAAATTTGGCACATGGGTAACCATGGCCTGGATTAGGATATAGAATAGGACTGGGTTTCATTACATGGTGCGACTACGGAAAGCCCTCATCGGGTCCCATTTATGACTCAATGGTGAAATCGCGGAAATTTTTCAAAGGAAAAGTCAAGTGGATGACCTGGATTAGGATATACAATACTTTTTACTCGTTGTAGTCGCTCTTTTTACTCGTACGTTCAAGACAAGGAAGTTTGGCAATAATTCCTTCTACACATGTGGCTTCCCTGGTACATCAGAAACGGCATAACTATGGAAATGTCTATTAACTGCTTCCAAATTACGATGTTTATTATTATTATTTTTTAGACATACTTTTTTGACATTATATTTTCATTATTTGACATTATATACCTACAATTTATATTTCAGACTTAATATTATTAATATTATTTTATATGGATTCTTGTGTTCATTGTGAATGTGAGAACGTTGTAAGCTTAATAGACTAGATCTTTTTTTCTTTAGACAGTTTCCTTTTCTCTTATTTTGTTAAGTACTTCTCGACAGGCTTACACTGTCCTCCTATACCTAATTACACAAATTAAGTTATTAAAGCAATTAAACATAGCAATCAACATCAGACTATAGGTATAAAAGGGGTGAGAGGCTTGATAGACTAGACATTTTGTAGACCTTTTTTTTTTTTGTTAAGTACCTGGTACGTCTCGACAGGCCTACACTGTCCTCCCATACCTATTAATACTGTAATTTGAAAACATTGTAAAAGGCAATTATTTTTAAAAGAGTAACCGTGGAGTTTCTTGCCGGCTCTTCTCCATAGGAAACGACCAATTGGAACCGTGCACCTAGCTTCTGACGTTTCATAAGTGCCCATGTAGGTTTTATGTGAAATAAAAATATTTTGATTTTGATTTTGACTCCGATATTCCTAAGGTATCGATCCTTATGTGGCTGAAACCGCAGGGCACAGGTAGTAAAAAATAAATATAAAAATAAGATGGGTATATCCGCTAGTACGTACGTCGTACTGCTGGCGCAGCCTGTTGCGCATGGCCTCGTAGCGCCGCGCGTCGATGTGCGCCGTGCGCGCCGCCGCCGCATCGCCCGCCAGCCACTTGTGCAGCAGGCACTCGTGCGCCGTCATGCGCTTTCTGTGGGGGGGAACAATCAAATATTTAAGACGCTGACAACACCTAAGCCGCGGTCTCTGTCAAATTCCATAGTAAAGAAAGAGAAACGCGATGACACAACGCTTGTAATGTAATGCAAAATATGAAGCAATTATCTATTTACTCAAAATTGAGTTGAGTAATCGAAAATAAAAAACAACCAAGTTCTGCATTCAAATAAGACGTTCTTGTTATTAATTAAATACGTACCGTATGTTGATATTTAATTCAGATATTTTGGATTAGAACTCAAGGTAAGAGGTTAGTTTAACGTTAGTTTGTACCGAGATCTTTTTTCAAAACGTGTTTTGGTAACAACCAAGTTCTGGGAAATATGTTCAAAATTAACATATATTTTTTCCGCTACCACAAACTATACAGATTTGGCATTTTTTTCTTCTTAAGTAAAGCCTATTTTGGTATATTGGGTCTTGTCAGCGCCTTAATGTAACATCTTTTGAGCATGCTCATCCCATCGTAAAACGCGTCCTTCGTTTGCTAGCAAGTGAGATCAAGACAAAAGCGGACTTCTTAAATAATAAAAAAATAATTTTGGATTAACAATCAGTTTTTACTCGGTGTAATATATTCCTATGAATTTCCCCTCGATACCCCGTTACCTACAACGTCAAGCATATGTGATTGATGCTACTGGAGGTTTAAATCTTTTGGCCCGATAGCGTAAGTGTCGTTTGAACACTGCTACATAATTTACGTGTTTGAATTATTCATATCAAATTGATTCGCACAGCTACAAATATGTATGAAGTGTTGGCTGGTTGAGACAAAGAAAAAGAGAGAGAGAGAGTTTAGTTTAAGACAAAGTTCGATCATTATCAACCAATTTGAAGGCACTGCGCGACTATCACGCCTTCAAATTATCGTCGCGACGATATGGCCGTGTGGAGATTGATCCTTAGAGCTTCTATTGAGGGTAACTGCTATAGTAATTGGCCACTGATAACAAAAGAGGTAGAAACAAAATAATGCAAGTAAGCCCATGAATGAAAAGAACAAAAAATATTCCTGTATCTATTGTATTTTCGTTTTAATTCACATTAACTTGTTTCTACCTCTTTTGTTATTAGTGGCCAGTTACTTACGTATAGCATGGCCAATTACTATAGCAGTTACCAGAATTTGATGGCACGGCGAGACTAAGGGTGAATTTCGTGCGAAGCTCTTGAACGGGGTTAAGATGTTAAGATCGCGTTCAGTTCCATTGGTGAAATTCACCGTAAATGTAAGGCTGGTCGGTCATCATGAAAGTGTACTTACTCCTTGTTCTTTACTAGCAGTCTCCTGATGAAGTCCTTGGCATCATCAGACACGTGCTGGAAGGCTTCCTCATCGAACTCCCAGTCGCAAGCCTTCACGTTCTTTAGTGTTTCTATGTCGTTGTTGCCGGCGAATGGCGATAGGCCGGAAAGCCTGTTGAGAAAAAAACAAATAGTTGAAGAAGTTTTTTGTCAAAAGAAAAATACGGAAGATACTGGGACTATTTCGACGTAAGTTTGGAATAAGATACAGATGCAGAAATTTATCAAACTAATTACTGCATACTTTTTTCTAATGTCATGTCATTCCTTCCCTATCGAAAATTATACTGGGATATACTGGGACTATTTCGACGTAAGTTTGGAATAAGATACAGATGCAGAAATTTACCAAACTAATTACTGCATACTTTTTTCTAATGTCATGTCATTCCTTCCCTATCGAAAATTCACCTTAACTTGACGCTTATGCGATTGGTAGCACTGAATTTTGCAGTCTTAGTCTAAAAGAGTTCAAAATGGCAACTGACGAACAGAACCAATCACATGACTGCAAAATTCAGTGCTACTAATCGAGTGACGCGTCAAGTTATAGTGAACGCACAATAATTTGTTCTTATTGAAATAGTTACATTTGGAATAACTTGAATTTATTTATGTGAAGTTATGCATGTTATTCCATAATAAATAAATGTGTGAAGGACATAACATTGAATTTAGAAAACACACGGTCCGAAAGAAAGGTCTCCTTCTTTTACTGTACAAACAATGATTAAAACTCCTGCACCAACTACTTATAATTACTCAGAAACACACCCTATTAATTAATTAAAGTTGGTGCAGAACTTCTTATAAAATGGACCAGCTTGATCCAATAAAAAAAAACATTTTAACTAATTTGATACATTTGAAGCACCAGAAATCCACGTTGCCGTAGTTCACAATCTTGAAATACGTCATGTGGATTTTTGATGAATGAAACTTATTTTCAGGCAGACCAATGCTAACTTTTTACAATCTCATACTCACAGCACATAAGACAGCACTCCCACAGCCCACATGTCTGTGTAGAAGCCAACTGGCTCACGTTCCACGATCTCAGGCGCCGCGAACTCGGCCGTGCCCGTCGATATCTTCACCACCTCGTTCGGGTCTAGCTTTGTGGCTAGACCGAAGTCGATGATCTGTGGAAGAACGGGCGGTTAGAATCACGTTGTAACTACGTACCTACTAACTTTTAAGGATAAACTAATACCCAGCAGAAAATATACCCGTCAACTAGAATCAATTCTATTTTCTTGTTAATTTTTGACGTTCAAAAGTGCTATTTATGTTCCTATTTGAAATAAACGATTTGACTTTGACTTCGTCTTCGTCTTCTTCGTCTGGTAAATGATTGTAAGGACCAAAAGTACCTCGGCTTAGGGCGGCGCTAGAAAAGAATGCAAGGGACAGGCTGGTTCGGATTAATCGGAATCCTTCATAGCATCACCATACGTAGTGTTACCAGGAACTTTTATGGGTACTCTGGAAGTTCCTAATTGCTCTAAAATAATAAATACCTTAACATCAGTGCCGGTCCTGGTCTGGCACATGACGTTCTCGGGCTTGAGGTCCAGGTGGATGATGTTCTGTTCGTGCATGTGTCGCACTCCCTCGCATATCTGTCGCATGTAGTGAGCTGCCTCGGCTTCGGACATGTTGTATCCTGGCTCTGTGATGCGCTCGAAGAGCTCGCCTCCGGATAAGCTGCAAGGAAAGTTTGAGTTAGGTTCCTGACATAGAATCATTGTCAACACCCTTGCTCGTTTTTCTACAAATAATTTTGACATGGTTTGGTAATAAGGCCACCCAAATGTTTACAGCAAGAATTATAAAACAAAAATCTTTTACTAACATCGAGGTGTCGTTTTGCATCCTCGTCAAATTCAAGGAGCTAACTATGCTAATGATTCTCGACAAGAATCAATAATAAAATAAGTACATCTTTTTTTTAATTTTTTTTCTAATTTACGGAAATCGGCATGTGTGGGACATACATGATAAAACGCGGCCCGTGTGATACCGCACTGTAACTGCCCTTTTACACACACACACTACCGCATACGCAACGGCGTGATTTTGTTCTGTGAAAGTGGTGTATTCTAAAATACTGTCAAACTTAAATAACTAAAAAACACAAGTATGTATTAATTATTGAGCAGGTATCGTAATTTTATTTGATTATATATGTCTTTAATAGCAGCCTCCTGAAATTTGACGAGGATGCAAAAGGACACCTTGTATGTCATATGAAAATTGCTTCGAATAAATTGGAAACCTTCGTAAATTAATAATCACAGGAAAGTTGGCTCACCACGAATTCGGGAACCCCAAGATTACTTTAATGAACTTTAAGGTGAGAAAAAAAAACTGTTCACTCTCGGCACAAACCTACATTAATATAGATAAGTTTCATAAAAGCATAGCAGTTTAACATTTAAGATACAAGAAAAGGCAATACTCACAACTCGAAAATAAGCACCATCTCGTCATCATCTTCAAAGGCATCATGTAAGTTAATCAATTTGCGATGATGCAGTTGATTCATGATATCAATTTCCTTCTTAATGAGTTCCTTCTCCATAGCGCCTGCGACGGGTATGAACTTGGCTGCGAAGTAGTTGCCGGTGGCCCTCTCGCGGCAGCGGTGCACAACACCGAACGCGCCTGTACCTACAACAGTATGTGCAACCTCATGCTTCTGTTCGTGGCCAGACTGTAGTTGAGTCGTGTTAAGTGTACTTAAGACGCTGACAACACCTTAACCGCGGTCACTGTCAAATTCCATAGAAAAAGAAAGAGAAGCGCGATGACACAACGCTTGTAATTTATTGCAAAATATGAAGTAATTATCTATTTACTCAAAATTGAGTTGAGTAATCGAAAATAAAAAACAACCAAGTTCTGCATTCAAATAAGACGTTTTTGTTATTAATTAAATAAGTAACGTATGTTGATATTTGATACAGATATTTTGGATTAGAACTCAAAGTAAGAGGTTAGTTTAACGTTAGTTTGTATCGAGATTTTGTTTTCAAAACGTGTTTTGGTAACAACCAAGTTCTGGGAAATATGTTCAAAATTAACATATATTTTTTCCGCTACCACAAACTATACAGATTTGGCAATTTTTTTCTCATGCGAGGCCAATTTTGCTGAATTGGGTCTTGTCAGCGCCTTAAGGCCTTTGGAATGCTGGGACACTTTCTTTGAAAAGCTGCACTGCAGTGTATGATTTTTTTTTCATACTATACAAGTCAAAAATCAGCTGTTCTATACATACTATCATTTTGACTGTGTAGGTTTTGTTTAAAACAGCATATGAAATTTTCTAACGCCCGATGAAAATTTCAACCCTCGTGGGTCTAGTCATGGTAACGTAACTGTATAGATTCAGTTTCAATGTAAATTCTGTATGAGTTGTCTTGCATTCTGTAGGCACGAGTGGATATAATTATAACTTAACACAACTCGCTTGGTATGTGTTTTAATTTTAAATTTTGTGTATGAACGTATGTCTGGTATGTTAGGTGTACTTAATTTCCTTATTTATCAATAAGAGCGATGGACTTTAATTAAGTAGTGTTTAGATTTTATTCTTTCCTTTTCCTCTCAAAGAAATAAACACATTAAAATGTCAGACATACGTATTAAAGTGTAATCTATAATGTCTACAATTCTGTGCCAATATTATACGCCAACTGCTACTTGGTGTAATTTTGCATAATAATAATTTGTTTTCTGTAATATTATAATAGTAAAATAAATATATAAAATATCTTATTTATGAAGCGAAAACCGTGCATTCGATCTACCAAAATAAATAAATTAATAAATACATAATATTGTAATAAATATTTTTTATATAAATAAATATATAAATAATTTCAAATATTGAAAATTAGGGTTACTGGAAATATTACATCCTAAAATAAAAATAATTTCTAGTTTTTTTTTTATTATTTTCCAATTACCCTACTATTTTTTCATGCGACTTTTTCCTAAGGAAAAAATAGGAAAATATATATTTGTTTTTAAAATAAAATAAGTATGCGTGTGAGACAGAGAGATGCAGAGAAAGAGATGCACTACATCGATCCATTCACACACAGACCTCGGGCGCTCGATCTTCGAGACGCGGCGCTCACGAAGTCACCTGTGAATTATCACCACTTTTGTACTATCACCACTTTTGATTTGGGAATATCACCACTTTGGAATGGGGATTAAAGGTTTATCAAGAATATAAGAAATATCAGTGGCAAAGGTCAATTTTAAAAGGAATAGTAGGGAACTGATATTATCCAGTTATTATAAGCTTTTAATAATAGACTATCATAGTATATCAAACAGGCGTAAATATGATGCGTCGAGCTGTTGAAAGAGAATGTCACACATGTATTGCAACAAAGCCGAACTTTTTCTAAACCTCGACGTGACATGTTACCAGCCGGGTAGGGTTAATCGTATTTCATAGCTAGTTTTTTATTTTATATTTATTTATCTGTGCACAATTAATACTGTTGACATTGCAATATATAAGGTCGCCAGTAACAGTAACAATACCCCCTGTACTAGTTATAATACCTGAAGATTTTCCTTAAATATACCATTCGCCACTGATAATTAAGTTTAAAAAAATATTACTTTATCTCGGTGATTTAGGTGAAGATTATCACCACTTTACACTGGCGATAAAGATTAAATTTGGGTATCAAGATTATTAGGAAATAGGGTTGATTTTCTAAGGCAAGGTTAGTATTTCTACGGTTAATATTATAAAACTCTATAAAATCCCATGTGATTTCACAAGCAACTTCGTGAGTGTGTTAACGTCTTTATTTATTACTTTTACTATTTTTACTATCATGCTTATCTTGTGTTTCAAAATCTTTCATATCAAATATGTTGGAGCTTTACGGAATGGTTTCGAAATTTTTCTTTTTATATCTTTAAATCATATTATGTTTAGTGTCAGGGAAAAACAGTTTGGTAAATAGGACAAAATACTTTTAGAATATTTGTTAAAAATAAATAGAAAATTATCGTGTAATTGTGTGAAAGTGTATAGTGTAGTTGGAAATACAAAAGATGTGTTTCTTTATGTTTATTCATGAAAGTTAAGGTAGGTTTTCAACGATCTTCTAGGCCTAACATTCGCCATATTTGAATATCAAGTAACTTTATTTTTTAAATAAGTAATGGTATTATAGAAGATGTTGAAATATGGCAAATATTAGGTATTTGGCACAAGAGCCACTAGGCTTTATTTCGAGCACACTCATGCAATTTAACTGTCTTTGTCGTTTTAATTTTGACAAATGACTAATAAAAATAACTATACTCATTCAGAATAACCGCAAAATAATATTGCTGTTTGCGGTGACTCAAATCTCCGGATTCTGGTAATTGTATGGTAGCCATACTACGATATACTTGCACAAGTTTAGACTTGCACAAGTCTGCGTGACACCGAATGTCTCGGATACTTGTGCTAATTCATCCCTTATAAGTTAATGTACACTTGTGCAAGTCCAATTTTGCGCAAATATAACGTAACGTGTGAGGCCTGCATTAAACTACTACAACTGAAAGCAACTTTAAACACTACAAATGTCTTGTCACAAACTTAATCAGACTTTCAAAAACCGAAGTTTTATCTACTTTTAACTACACATGCAAAATTTAACTATACTATTTCATTTCATTTAAATATTGGCAAAAAATCTTTAAAAAAAACTACCATCAAGAAAGAATGGTATTTTTTTTTAATTCTACCACTTTCCATATACCCATGCTACTCTACTGTGTACCATTCTTCAACACTGGTCTAGTTCACTTACCAATCTCCTCGAGAATGTCATATTTGTCGTACACGGAGCAAGTGTTGATATCAACAGGCTGTGGTACGAATTTGCTGTAGATGTCGAACACGTAACTGTCGTAGTCCTTGATAGGGCCGTGGTCTGCGTTCGTGCGGATACGTTTGCCGGATTCGTCAACTGGAAATGAAAATATTTAATTAGTAAATTATATTTAGGGCAGATAATTATAATCTTAGAGTTTGGGAAATAAGGGGCTTAGTATCCCGTTACAAACAACATTTTTTTTTTGTTATTCGTGCAGCTTGAAAAGCAGTAACTTTAGCGAGATGGCTAGTTTTGTGATGACCATCTAAATACTTGTCTTTTTTATCTCATGTGTTGGTCTTAAACGGAGTAGAATTTATAAAGAGCGCCTTTGAGATTACTGACACCGCATCTTCGATGTTGTCAAAGCATAATAATTATCTAAATGATAGATCAACATAGTAAAAATTAAGGGATTCTCTCTAAAACACGAGATGGCAGAAGAGCAAGTTTTTAAGTCAGTTAAATTCGCCAAGGTTTAAAGCCTCATTATCTATGAGAGTGGACCCGTTTCTCATACTATTAACTTAAAATATTCTTACCAGGATATTCCTTCTTCTGGAACTCCTTCTTGATGATGGCCTTGGTCTGTACCAGCGTGGTGGTGTCACTGGGCTCTGACCTTCCGTAGATATTCTCAGCGTATACTCTGAACTCGTACTGCTTGCCTGGTACTAGGCCTGTGATGGCCATTGTTGTGAATCTGCGGGGAATAGGGGGTATTAATATCGTCGTATAGCCTTAGTTTAGAAAATTAATCAATCAATTAATCTGTTACAAAGTTAGGTAAGGTAGTCTGTAAGACAGTCATGACGGTTATGAAAGGTATAACCCTACCCAGTTACCTACTTTAATTAACTGAAAACGAATCATCAACGTATTTTATATATTTTGAATATTTTGTGCCAGATATGATTTTTCAAGAACCATGGCGATAAAATGCAGTTGGGGGCGGCGAATCTACAAGTATCTCTCGGCCCCCGACTTATGGTACTAGAAGGAACAATGGGGGTTAAGTCGGTAGGAGTCCGAAATAAACCTCCGTTCTTCTCAGACGGAGGGTATCCATGAGGATTTCCCCACGAAAAAAAGGTGCTAAATGCGAGGGGGGGAGTTGTGTAGTGCGGATATTTTTATTCTATTCGCACAATAAAGATATTGCAGACAGTGGGGAATAAAAATAAAAATTACGCCGTCAAGTCAAGTAAATCATTGGAAGACGTAAAAACATGTTAATTTAAACAAAACCTTATTTTCGTTATTACTGCCCCTGTAGTTTCTGCCTAGCCTGACTGATGAGAGGTATAAGTTTTGTGTATGTATGCTTATCTTTCGAATTGAACATTACACATACCTGGTATTTCCAACCCTAATCCAGCTGGACATGGGGTGTTCCCTCTTCTCGACCAGGTAGTTGGTGATGTCTGAGCCGCCGTCCCATACTGGAGCCTTCCAGCTGAGGGCGAGCGAGTCCACACCGATGTTGTCCACTGCTGGGAAGCGTGGCGGGTCTGGACGATCTGTGGGTGAAACGTGGATTAGTGAAACGTTTATTTCGTATTTTTTACAAAACTGCATGAAAACTTATGAACTAATTTGGTAGTAATTGAGTGATCCACAGGTCCAAGACTTTAGCCATATAATTTTGGAAGTCTTACTCGCTTAAACGAGGTCGCTGTGACTAAAAACGTATTTTGTTTTACAAGAAAACTTTAGTAAGGAATGTCCGATCGAATGTTCTATACTGACTTATACTGACTGAGTATAATAAAATATACAATTGCTACGAAGTTTAAACTTGCAAGTTAATATCAGACATACTTTTGACATTTCTGGGCGAAATTTTAACGCGTGTGAAAATACAGCCTAGGTGTTAAAGCCATCTTTCTGCTACCTATTGTGATCATCAATCCATTTTTCAGTCGTTTTTGTTTTGGTAATTTCCCTTCAAACATATACATTCAATGTAACTTTAACTTCATAATTATGTTTTAGCCCAGGTTCGCACTGGCGATTTTTTTTTGAGCACTGAATTTTTAACACTCTGGTTAGCGCCGAGAATTGAAAATTCAACAGTGTGTTTTTCGACGCGCTGGGATGCACTCTGTTGTATTATCAACTTTCCATTGAAAAATTGAAAAAGAAAGAGTTGATATTACAGTGCGCGATAAAACCCCACCGCGATATTTTTACGTCCATGCGAACGTGGGTTTACATGGACTGGTATTTAACAAAATAAAACAACATAAAGGTATACTGACCGCTAATTTCAATGTTAATCGTGGCGGAATCTTGTCCAAGCTCGTTCTCAGCCGTGATCCTGTATGGTCCGGAGTCAAGCTTGCTGGCGTCGCGGATCGTTAGGATCGCGTGACGTTCTGGAAAATAACAAAATATGGTTAATTATTTTAAATACTCAAGAGAAAGGCGCCAGTTCTATCAACAATATACTGCGATTTTTCTGCTGATCTTTCTTTTTTTTTTCCTTTCTGTTTCTGCTTTTTTTTCTTTCTCAGTATGCTGAGATAGGAGCTTTTTGGCCTCGTACAGCACTTTTTGTTTTTATTTTAGTTTTACTTTGATTTGTTTTTTTTTTATGTTTCTATGAGTGTTTTTTAGTTTAATGTGTGATCTCCTATGCGAGTCCGAATAAATACTTTTTCTTTCTTTCATCTGTTAACTAATTATTATTTCAATAAACGGGAGTAAGTCTTTCAGTAACCGGGGGTAATTCTTTCAGAAAACGGGATAAGTATTTCAAAAACCAGGGATTTAAGTTTCAGAACCAGGGTAAGTCATTCAAGGTGCTCTTACCTTTCCTCTCAACGTGGTAGTGGTGACCAGACTCGATGGTCTCTCCCTCACGGACCCACGTGATCTTGGGCACCGGGTGTCCGGTGAACGGAATCTTGATGACTACGTTCTCGCCCTTGTCGAAGTATGCGCTGACGCGGAAGCGTGGTGGTACGTTCAGTTTTGGTGCGGCTGTGGAAATAAAGTAATTCTTAAGTAACATAACATTACGCCTTGTTTCCCCGAAGAGTTGGGCAGAGGTGTTCCTGTAGTACACCCACATTTCGCCAGTTATGTTTAAGTCCTATGTAATACGGGGCGAGTCTATTGCTATCAACCGGGCACAAATCCAGATTCCGGGCTGCTACTGAGAAATTCCAGATAACACTTTGTCCGACCCGGGAATCGAACCCAGGACCACATGATCAGCAGTAGCGCTTGCGACCACTTGACCAAAGCGTTTGTATTAAATAATGGGCAATAGAGCGAAATTGTCGAATGCATAAAAAGACAGACAGCACGCATCCATGGCATTGGAAAATTCTGTGTGCATTGGTAATTTACAGAAATATAAATGTGTCGTGAAAGTCAATCGGAGACGGGCAAGGAAAGTTAGTCGTTAATTATTATACAGTAAACTCGTTAGAGTTCTTTTTGGCAACAAACTATATTAATTCAACAATAAAATCCATTTTAAAGTTTCGTTCGATTCACCCTTGCATCCCTATTTACCCCGTTTTACGGCAGTTGATAAGGTATGATGGGGTTGTTATATCCGTATGGATAAAAATCCCCATTTATTATTATGGAAATAAAAATAAGAATGCGGATTTCACGTGACCGTAACGCGACCCTGAAAAGTCATCCAGGTCGGCACGATTGGTTAGAAGTGGTCACGCATTATTAAATAAGTATTTTAAAGATTTTGCTAGATGAAATTAAACCTTATCAAAGTCTGGGTAGCTTATTTTCAAGAGATATTATTTGTTGGTATAGCGGACTCACTCATAATCAACAGCTCGGCCCTAGTGCTCTTGACTCCGGCCCTGTTGACTGCGCGGCACACGTACTCGTCAGCGTCTTCTCCGAACACGTCCATGACAGTTAGGAAATGATTGTCACCTTCGCTCCAGATCTGATGGCGGGGGCCGTTGGTTATTTCGCGGGCACCTGGGAAAAAAATATCATTAGAACAAATATCAAAAGAACTGTGATTAAAAAAATTGTGTAGTTTTATGAAACCAAGATGCAAGTGAAACTTTAGTGAAGCTGATGCGAGCCATGGGCGCCGCCATATTGCCCTTGGCTGCTCTGTCGAACGCCCTTTACTTTACCCCTGCTCCGCGGCCGGCTGTAATGCGACATGCGATAGATGGACGAAAAAAATTGAGGCGATGGAATAAAAGTCCCACTTTAAAAAAAAAAAATATCTCGGCTACGGCGCGTATAGACTTTTAGAAAAAGCTCGGTTTTCTAGAACTCTGCCTCTGTTACTCATATCTATGTTACAGTGACTTTTTTATATATGGAAAAAGGGTATTATGAAATGGGTCTGCTCTTGACCCCGATGATGTTGAGACCGCAAACTTTGTCATTTTGCTAAATGTGATGTAGGACGGTGCAGCGGTGGGCAAAAAACTACTGTTCAATTCCAAAGCACGCCTGAGCACGAAAGCTTTGCATCAGTTACTGGGTCAACTCAGTAATCTAACCAATTAGGTGACTGGATTTTTTAATACTTTCTCTCTATGATGTATACTTAGCTAGCGAAATGCAGACGTGATGGGTATCACTATCTTAACACGAAAAAATAATATTGAAAAAGATTTAATGATTTTTATTTTGGGTTAACGACCGATGGTAGTGTTGTTATTGGAAAAAAGTTTTAAAAATACATACATACTCTCGAAAAACATTACCCTCCTGAGGCAGTCGGATAAAAAAACAAAAACTGTATCTATCCGTGACATCACTACTACTTAATTTGTTTTCGTTTTTTTCTATTTCTATGTGGTGAGTGTTTTTTAGTTTAATTTGTGATATCCTGTGCCAACCAATAAATACTTTTTTTGTTCTTTCTTTCTTTAAGTATGATCTGTTTTATTTTTATTTTATCGTGTTTAGTTGTGGATATCCATCACGTCTGTGAAGTTTACACAAAAAAAAATCCGAATTTTCAGCTGATATTTCAAATGACTACACTACCGGAGGTTGATGACTCTAAAAAAAAAGCTCATCAAATTAACTTCTTTTTGTTTTGTCAAGTTTTGATATCGATACCCATACTCTACAGAGTTTTTCTAGCTAATTTTATTTGCCCTGTAGATATAGAGTACCCGGTTTTATGGCAATACTAGATGCGCCCTGCGGTTTCACCCGCATAAGTTTTGATCCCGTGGGTATATCGGGATAAAAAGTATCCTATGTGGTTTTCCTGGTTATAAACTTTCTGTGTACCAAATTTCATCCAAATCCGTTCAATACTTTTTGCGTGAAAGAGTAACAAACATCCATCCATCCATCCATCCTTACAAACTTTCGCATTTATAATATTAGTAGGATTGATACGCCATATACGGCAGGTTTCCCTATAGAAACAAATTTCCTCTTATCTGCTAGACCTGTCTTCCCCTAAAGGATAGGAAATCTTCGTAGATTTTCCAAAAGAAAATTAAAATATATTTAAAACTCACCCTTATACCACGTGATGACAGGCTTGGGTTGACCAATGATGATACACTGGAACTTAGCGTTGTGGTTCTGAATGCAGTTGGCGTTCTTCAGCGGCTTGACGATCTCTGGCGGTGTGGCAGCTGTACAACGTTACAATATGGTTAGTTTATTATAGTTTGAATAACATCGATAAATGACTCGGTTGAGTATCTACTCTACTAGACGCGGAAATAACTTAAAATGTCCTGTAAATTCATTGCCAAAATAAGTGTGCTATAATTTAACTGTAAAAGTACAGGATAGTCCAAATAGTGACGTCATAAAAAAAAATAGATTCTTGCCCAGAGGTATCCAAAAATACCCCATGTATGTGCCGCGATTCTTGATAGTTTTCGAGTTATAATATATCTTTTAAATTTCTTGATAATTTTATGGGAACTGCTTTAAAAAACACGCTATGTAATCGGAACAGATCAAGTTACTAGTTTTAAGCAGATTTTTTATGTGACATTAGACTTTATAAGTATTATTCTTTACCTCACAAAAGGGATGAATGAAATGCAATTGCATGTAGCTGAGATGAGAATGCTAAGACGGATGTGTGGTGTAACACGACTGGATAGATAAGAAATGAGTACATAGGAGGAAGCCTGAACGTGACACCGGTGACTGAAAAGTTGTGCGGAAATCGGTTGTCATGGTATGGGCATGTGATGCGGAGGAATGAGGAAATGTCGTGAAGAAAGTCTTGAGTATGAATGTCGATGATTATAGGAACAGGGGAAGACCAAAGAAACGATGGATGGACTGTGTGAAAGATGATATGGCTAGAAAAGGGGTGTTTACCGCGATGACGACTAATAGAGAAGTATGGAAGAAAGGGACATGTTGCGCCGACCCCAAATAAATTGGGTTATCACAATTTACAGGTGGGCAGGAGAATGATGACGATTCTATTTATCTCATAGCATCACAAAACTATATGAGAATATTTTATCCCGTTGTTTTAATAGTTACTACTTTACCCAGGCTGCTTTTATCCCCTTTAAACATCGAGGTTTGTGCTGATACTGACCTTTAGGATCAACGACCTTAACCCCTTGACTGGCAGTGCTGGGCGGCGAGATGCCGGCCTCGTTCTGTGCGGTCACTCGGAACTCGTACTGGCGACCCTCGATCAGGTTGGAGCAGTTCCATTGGTTGGGGAGGCAGAGAGTAGGGTTTACACGCTGCCAGGTCGTGTTGCCGACCTCGCGTTTGTCAACCCAGTAACCTGGAGAAATAAGTAAGGTAATTTTAAGTGTTATAAAGTAATATTGTAAAGTAAAATTCTGCGATTTTTTGCAACTTATGATTCCCTTCAAGTAAATTTCTGTTAGCAACATTATCTTTAATAAGGGTGTTTGGTGGCTTTATTGCCCCAAAAGTTTTGACATAAAAAACAAATGAAGATGTATTTTCTTTAAAATATTTAAAGTTTCTTTGTTCCTTTTTCTTTTCCTAAAATTCAGATTTAGGACATTTTTTTTTTGGGTCTGAAATATCTATCTATAATATCAAATGACTTCTCCCGCTCTGGGCGTAGCGGGAGGGTGTGTCAGACTCTTACTGACTAAAACCCACCCGTGTCCCTTCCGTTGCCTGTGTTGCCAGGGTAACCCAGGTTTATTTCCTGACATGCCGAATCGATTGTAAGTTGACAGTGATGATGATTTCTCATTGTAAAGTCAAGATTGTATTTACCTTGTATCCTAGATCCACCATCACTCTCTGGTTTGTCCCATTCCAGGTGAACGAAGTCTCCTCCGATCTCCAAGATCTTGGGGATGCCAGGAGCTGTTGGTGGGTCGTATGGTGCCTTAGCCTGTACAATGAAGAATATATTTAGCTAAAAAATAAGCTATGGTTGATAAGTGTCTTGAGAAAGTCGGTATATAAGAAGGAATTTAGAATATATGAGACACCAAAAATCCAATGGTTCTGATAATTTTATACCCGTAATGAAACGAGTAGTTATTTCCGACATTAATTCAATACAAATGGAAACATATTCGAATATATTTCGATTTGATTCTGTCTTGAAGTTGATGGGAGGAAGACGGCTGTTTTTTTTTAATTCATTTCTTTCAATCATGCTTTGAATTTGAACTCAATATTCCCACATTTTTTTTTAAATATCCTAATTAGTATTTATATGAGTCGTAAAACACACTGACCTTAATAGGACTAACACCTTCAAGTGCCGGTCCAACTCCGTTATCATTAGCGGCATGTATCCTAAAGTTATACTCCTGTCCCTCGGTCAATCCTTGGACAGTAAACCTGGTATCCCTCACAGAAGAGGCAATAGTTATCCACGATGTTCCAGAAATATCATTCCTCTCAATGACGTAATGAGTGACTGGTAGACCTCCGTCGTACGTGGGAGGCTTCCAGGCCAGAGTGCAGGAGTGACGGGAGATGTCGGAGGTTTCCAGAGGTCCTTGTGGAGGACCAGGGAGGCCGGTGACTGTGACCGAGAATGTATCTGAGGTCTCGCCCGATTTGTTGGTTATGGAGAGTTTGTAGATGCCTGTGGTAAAAAGAGTCAAGTTAGTGAACTGTTAATTTTAACCTAATTGTTTGGGTCTACTATGATGTCGAATTGAAGATTCTGTCACTGGCTTTGACAAGATTTACTTTTAAAACGATATTGGCACAAAATATCGATACATTTGTGCAACGATATCATTCACAGATTGCCAATATGACAAGGTCTCTTGAACTAAATCTCGGCAATAGCTAGATTTTTATAAAAAGAGATTCACAAGATCTTGTCGCTCATCACACACTCGCCTATCAAAAATTTCAGGGTTAAAAAAAACATAATACCTCCACAAGTACACAGTATTTAGTGCTTGCAAAAATTACTTTATATTTTGTCAACTTCGCCTTGAGTCCACAATAACCACCACAATGTTACTTTCCAGAAGACAGTAACAACTCACCCATATCATCCTTAGAGATATCCTTGATAAATATAAGGATATAATCATCAAACACGGTGTATTTGAAGTGCTGCGACTCGGACAGCTTGTGTCCGTCCCTGGTGAGGACCACGTCGGCTGGCTGGTCTCCGGTGTACAGGATTTTGATCTTTGTGTTGTCATGTTCCGGGAGATGTAAATCGCCTGGCATGCGGACGATGCGTGGTGGGTCTGGGGGAGAAGGAGTTATTAGTTTGTGTCACTTTGCAGTTTAATATTTTGTAAACGAAGCAATGTATAGAAAGTGGTGCCGATTCCCTTGCTCACAAACTAAACTAAATTTAACTTCTGTGCATCTTTTTCTTTCTATTTCATTAAGAAAAGGACAGAAGATATTTTTTTTTTAGTCCTGTCAAATTAATCAGCCCTTGACGTAAATTGACGTAATTTTAGTAGACAAGTTTTTATTCAGGTCTAAACTTGTATGGAGTAGTGACAGGTGCTGATTAATTTGACAGGACTAAACTAAAATTTATCTTCTGTCCTCTTCTTAATAAAATACAAAGAAAAAGATGCACTGAACTTAAATTTAGTTTAGTTTGTGAGCAAGGGAATCGGTGCCAGTGTATCATAATAAACCCTAGTTTTGTATCCGAGAGCAGCGAAGCCCAAACAGGGTACGTACGTTTCTATAGATTTATTCAATCATTCCCTAGCCACAAAACGATATTAACGCGAACAAAATAACATTATTCCCACTTTTAACTCTTTCACTGTCCATGGATTACATGTAATGCACTGAAGACGTAGGAATACGTCCGTGCATGACATGTAATGCATTTTTGGAAATGATATGTAATGGTTATCTATACCGGGGCAAATCAAATTAGCTGTACACTTACTTCCAATCTTAAGGTGTCCAGTGCAGTAAATGAAGCCAATGTTGTTGACTGCCTCACACGTGTAGTCGCCCTCGTCCGATTCAGTGGACGCGGTGATGTTCAGGCGGAGAGTACCCTCGCGGGATTCTGCTATGAACCTGGTAAGAAAAAGAATTTTGGTGTTAATTTTCAATGTACTATCAGTAACAATGGGTTTTAATTTTGACAATTCCACAACATTCATTTCGTTATTTACGAGCAAACAAATTTTTCGAACATAAGCAGCAATGGATTAGCTATATACTTGAAAATCATTCAGATTCTTATTAACTGTGTGTTACGCAATTAGGGTGCAGTTGGATATACGCTGTGCTTAGTTTGAAAAATAATCTAGTAGGAGAGAGGTTTTTTTTTGTGGGGAGTGTAAAAATTAAAAATTGTTAAAATATGAAATTTATTAATGTAGAAATTATTCAGTAATTATGGTTCCGACCTTAAAGGTAACAGAGAGCCCTTATAAGATAACTTTTTTGTCCGTCTGTCACAGGTTTTACTCGAGATCTATGCAACGAAAGAATTTGAATTTTGGCATAACGTTAGGTCTCAACAGTGCACACGGATCGCCAGTTAAAGGCATTTTTACTTTACGAATCTAATGATGACATAATGGTAAAAAAAACTATACTGTGTAAAGTAAAAGTGTAAAAGTAAATAATAATAATATTTCATATTATTCAGCATCGAAACTCTGTATTTAAAATCTTTTAGTACCAAACGTCACTTAGAACTTTTGGTCGTTGTCAACTAGTCGCTGACTCAATCCAATTAGATTGACTAATTAGATATTGAGATAGTTTAGGCAAAAGGGAGTCGGAAAATGTTACTTTTAGTTCATAAAATGACAAAATAAATTTTAAAATTCAATTCAACGTTTTCAGTTTTTCTAATCTGTAGAAAAACACCATGAAATAGTAGCCGCCATGTTATTACGTCATCCCGTTAAGTAAACTAAAACGTGTCAACTGATAGTTAGATAAAATATCAGCGCATTTGTTCACTAGCCCAGTGACGTCATGACCACAGAGCAACATGGCATCCACTGCGTCCAGCGTTTTCGTCAAACTACGCGCGAAATTTGAAAATGTACAATTTAAATGCATTTTTATGGCACTTATCGATTGAATAAACATTTTGTGATTTGTTTTGGGGCATATTAGCACTATAGAATTTATATGACACTTTTTAAAAATGGGGGTAAGACCCTATTCTGTGTCATGAAATTTTAATAAATACTAACCAGTGTTTTAAAGGCCAGCAAAAAAAAAATTATGGTTACCTACCACTAAAGCATTGGGTATAATTACCTGGTGCCAAGCACAACTTCTCTGCCGTTCTTCAACCATCTGCCAGTAGGTACCGGGTTGCCGGTGGCGATACATTCCAAGACGAAGGGCCTGCCTAGTGGCGCGCAGACTGTTGCCGGTAATTGTTTTACCCATTCTGGCTTCGTGCCTCCCAACTCCTCGCCCGTACGGACTGGGGTGGTGCAGCTTGAGGGTTCAGATTTGCCTGTAGGGTTGAAAAATAATGATTATATAACACATAAAACATACATAAAGTCACGCCTTGTTTCACAGAAGGGTTGGGCAGAGGTATACCTATAGTACACCCACATTTCGCCAGTTATGTTTAAGTCCCATGTAATAGGGGGCGAGCCTATTGCCATCAACCGGGCACAAGTCTAGACTCCGGGCTGCTACTGAGAAATTCCAGATAGAAAACCCAATAACACTTTGCCCGACCCGGGAATCAAACCCAGGACTTCATACTCAGCAGTAGACCAACGAGGCAGTGCAGATAATTTGATTTTGATTAATATCGAAATGATTATTTAAGTAAATTTTATTTTTAAGAGAGAGATTACGACCCTTCCTTCGAGAAAAACATCTACACATACATAATCAGCCTATAATGTTCCCACTGCTGGGACACAGGCCTCCTCTCTGTGAGAGGGTGTGTGCTATAATCCACCACGCGGGCCCAGTGCGGGTTGGTAGACGTCACATGTCTTCGAATGGTTTGTTTTCGGACATGCCGGTTTCCTCACGATGTTTTCCTTCACCGTTTTGAGAGCAGTGGTGATGAAATAATGTACACAAAGTAAAGAGCCTGCTTGGATTCGAACCTACGACTTAGAAATCGTAAGTCGCGGCCGTTACCACTGGGCCACCACTGCTCAATGAAATGAAAAAAAAAACATCTAAATGCGCCAAAAACCTTTTTTGTTGAAAATATGTCTAAAACACTTTTAAGAAATGTCAAAAAGATAATTTTCCTATGAATGATGCTCAAATATTACCATGCTACGTTTGTAACTAGCTTATAGTGCCTCAAAACCTCATGGTGTTTGCTTATGGATATGGTGTCCAGAATTTGAGTACTTTGTTGCAAAAATCTATCACCAACCCACGCCTATTTCCCATGAGGGTAGGCAGAAGCCGAACAACCAACACATATCTTGTGCTTAGCTTGGCGAAGAAATCTACCACCAGTATATACTAGTTTGGTTGTAAGTGTGTGATAGATAATCTGGTTGTAAAACAAGCCTAAATCCAGAAGAGCCAACTTACCGGCCGAGTTGACAGCTACAATACGGAACTCGTAGTCCGCCTTCTCATTCAGGTTCATCGCTGTGAACGTGGTGTCTTGTACATTATAATCGTTGCTCTTTATCCAGACCGAGCTACCGACGTCGCGACGCTCGATTATATAGCCAGTTACGCGGGCACCTGGGGAATAAATATGGAGTTTAGTAAAAGAAAGAGAGCATAGACCATATTTTGTTACAATAACGGCCGATTACTCAAAGGCAACTTAATGTGTAGTTTATTCTCTTGGTATCTCGGCCGGTTTAGGGCCCATTTGCACCACAGATCACTAAACTCATTAATGCTGGGGCTACATTGTCGCGATATTGCGAACTGCACTTCGCGCGCTCTCTCTCGCACACCGGTCGACGTTTCACTGTACAACAGAGAGCGCGCTAAGTGTAGTTCGCGTTATCGCGATAGTGTAGCCGTAGCACTAGCGCTAAACGAATTTAAAACATTATTCTGTTTCTGTCATTTTTTTTTAAGTTGACAGCAACAGAATGACGTTTTAAACATAATATGAACGCAACAAAAATACTTTATGAACATCTTAAAGTTTTGTCTTTTGATTATTTGAGTGTAAAAGACACAAAAGCAATGTATTTAACACTAGGCGAGTAGGCCACGCTGGGTTTATCTAATTCAGTTAACGCTCTGCGCTTGCATCGTCGTTCCACCTAGCCTGAAGGCGGCCTGACCTTACGCTTCGTCGCAGTTTTCATTCAAAAACTCGTCTACCTCAACTGTACTCTAATTATGGCCGGCACATTGCTATTTCAAATGACTTATTCAGTGTATTATTTTTTTATTGACCATCTCGCCTGATGGAAAGCGAGTTTTCCTTTAGTCTTACCTCCATCATGAGCAGGCGGGTCCCAGGACAGGTCCACATAGTTCCTGCCCACGCGCAGAACGCGCGGCGCCCGCGGCGGGGCGGGCGGGTTGGCCTTGCCCTTGACCTTGAAGGGTTGCGAGTTGGACGAATACTTGCTCCAGCCGGCTGCGTTCTTCGCTCGGACACGGAACTCATATTCGTGACCGGGTTCGAGGTTGTATGCCTGGGAAGATGGTATAATATGTTAGAACTTGGCAATCATTGAGATTCGATATTTTGTTGAAGATTGGGTTAAAAATATAAAAGTACTGTTTCAGGACTATGGCGTCTAAAAACATAATTTAAAAAGAGTAATGGTATCAAGTCAACACAACTCACAATATATATAGTTTTACCCACGGAACAGAAAAATTCTGTTCCGTGGTTTTACCAGTAACGGTAATTATTCTTTTTAGTTTTTTTTCGGTTCGGTTTCCACCAAAGGAAAGGAGATGTCTCGAACTACTTAAATACATGTATTTTCTTTCTTTCGTATAAGTAGATTTGATTATTTTATGCATAAATTAATTCAGCTTTAACAGAATACAAATCTTTTGGTCGACGACACGTCTCTCCTCTCCCCTTTGGTAAAAACCAGCACTAAAGGATTCCACCAGTCGAATACTCCATATCAAAACTCACCTGGTAATTACAGTCCTTAACAAGGTAATCAGCACTGTTCCAGACGCCATCCTGCACGTCCCTGAACTCGAGCTTATAGCCCTGGATGCGCGCGCCGCCGTCGGAGCGTGGCCGGTCCCACACGAGGGTGGCGGCAGAACCGTCCCAGTCCACCACGCGGGGTACGCCTGGTGGGTCGGGGATTGTGAATGGGAACTGTGGAGAAGAATGAAGGTTAGTATTATAATTACAACGCTACAAGTTTACTACTACACACAAACCTAAAAATTTATATTAATATTGAATTGCTTGAATTGCTACTTAGCCCTCTTCCTCTCTCCTTGTTGATGTGCCCGACTGGGTCCATATTGGTCTTTTACTTTTCTTACCATCTATTTAATACATATGATAATGCAATAAAGAATTGAGTATTGAGTACTTTGTCAATACAATTCCTGTGAGACAATTTCACAAATGTTTACCACCATTTATAGGGGGATCAATGAGAAAATATTCGAGGATATTTTGGCGCCTAGATGACATTCTATTCTATGCAAATTCCTAAGTGTCTTGAAGCAATAATGCTAAGTTACATGTTTTGTGGTCAACAACTGGCATTTCGCTGACACACCTTGAATCTTATGCTTGATGCATGTTTGTGCTCATTCTAGGATGCCTTGAAGTAAGAAATAGACTTGCTTCGTTAAAAGTTTGTTTCGGATTATATTTTTATCGTTATACTAAAACCAGGGGGTCTTATCTCTAATTCCGTCAACAAAGGACCGTCCGAAGCCCGATTAATTAGTTTTTTTGGACGGGCAATAATACGTCGGGAATAGGAACAACTGTCCAATAATAGTGTCATTCATTCATAGGTCAGGTCCCAAACTAATCTTATGTCCGTAGGTTATACGGAGTAGGAATCGCCCGGCACTTGGGCCGAAACTACGGATTTCGTGCTTACGGAGTAGACCCCCAGAATCGGAGCCAGTTATCTTTATAATAGGTTATTAATAAAAGGCCTCGTCACACAGAGGAGGCATAAGCATTTCAATATCATCACGCTTGCTCAAGGCGGATTGGCGACTTTAGACTAATATTAACTATAAGTTCCGGTTTTCTCGTGATGTTTTCCATCACCGTTGTCAGTGATGTACTAGATAAACGTAGACAGTACAAACAACATACCTTAGCAGTAACAGGATCCTCCATAGTCAACGGCTCCGATACTCCGTAGAGGTTCTCGGCGCGGACACGGAACCAGTACTTGCGGTTCGGTTCCAGACCCATGACGTTGTAGTGGCAGTTCCGCACGAATGAGGATATCTTTGACCATACCTGGGGAGTAGAGATTCAAGGTTATAAAGGAAGGCTTCAAATTAAAAATTACCTAAAATTTATGTAAAATGTCACAATGTAATCACCTCTGTTCGTAAAATCAAGTTATTTTGATTACCTTTATTTTATTACACTTTGAGGAGTTCATAATTAGATGGTTTCATTTATTCAGAAATTAAAAGTATGTATGTGTAACTTGTTGCCAAATTCTTTTTGGCTCAAAGAACCTTTTCGTTTATCAAATAGCAAGTAAATTTTACTCTTGATAGTTTTGTTTGAAATTTACGTGGATTATGTGGTTTGACAATGGCTAGGGTCGGTAGTTGTTTTCTTGACCCTCCGTCTGTCGTTTAATTGGGATCTACTGTGCGAGCCCAAGGCAAATACTTTCTATTCTTTTGGTTTTTTATGACAATCTAAAATAATTCCTATCATAAATAAAAAATTTACATACTCCACTTTGGTCCATCTTCTCCACCACGTAGTTGGTGATGGGTGAACCACCATCGTCTAGCGGTGGTTTCCATGACAACGTGCACGTGTCCGGAGTAATGTCATATGCGTCCAGAGGTCCTAGTGGCGGTGATGGCTTGTCTACGACGAGCACCTAGGTGGGCAAAAAGATAAAGTGTTGTAGTCTCCGTAAAATTGAAGATGGTTTAGGTGAGTTTCAGTTGTAGGGGTTTATTATCAAAATCTTATGACAAGAACCCTTATTTAGCAGAATATGTTGCGTGCCTTTTAATATGTGCTAAACAAATGTATTTTCTTTATTTCTCAATAGAAAGAAATGAATTAATCAATCTTCAATAGATTGATCCGTTATATTTCTGTTCGACTATCTTTCAGTCTGTACTTTTGATTTTGTTTCTCAATATTCATCTCCCGTATCTTAGCAAAATATAAACATCAAAGGGTAGAAAACAAAAAAAAAGAGAATTAGATTTTATTCTTAGCCAAGTGAAGATTTAGAGACTGTCATGGATTATGGTTAAGTTAGGGATAAGTTTGGTTTAAATTTATCTGGATGGTAGTTTTATTCAAACTCTGTTCCATTTTTTTATTTATTGACACAGTCCCTATCAGTTGCGAAGCAGGCATTAAACGGACACAATATCCATAGTTTCTACATAATGCTATTAAAATCAATTTCTGTTCAGAAATTAGGAATTTATTCTTACCCTGCATGTAGCACTGTCAGATCCTTCGCTGTTGACCAGCTGGATGGTGTAAGATCCTGTGTCGGATCTCTTGGCGGGAACGCAATGGAACACGGTGTTCATGTCGGAAGTGACGAAACGAATGCGTTTGTCCGGGGACACTTCCTCGTTGTTTATTATCCACGATACCTGAGTAAGGAAAAGTTGTTTTTAGTTTGATAAGGGTTAAAGAAGTATATTAGGTAAATTAGATGAAAATGCGAAAACGAACAAAAAATCGCAATTAAGAGAAGGCCCATTATTACGTAGCAAAAAAAATCAACTTTCCACTAAATATTATTCTAATCAAAATATTAAAAGCAAACATTCAAACAAGAATATAGCAGTTGAATCCAATATTGTAATAGAAACAATAGATTAAGCACAAAGGCTTACAACCCAGGAAAACATTAGAGTATGCTAATCAAGACCCCATTAAAAATTCGTTTAAAAGTTTATTCTATTCTAACTTTCAATTCAATGATAAATGATTTTACAGATTACAAAATAATATCTCACCTTTGGCCTTGGATTGCCAGTAAACGGCACAGTAATCTTGATCTCCTCTCCCGCAATAACGGTGATATCCCTAAGGCTAAGATCACTGGTGATCTTCGGCGAGTTAGGAGGCGCGGCAGCCCTGATAGTATCAGAGCTGGCAGAGTACGGTCCTTGACCAGCAGCATTCACTGCGCAGACACGGAATTCGTATTCATGGTCCTCAATTAAACCAGTAACCTTGTAGGTAGTGTCAGGAATGTGTGCATGAGATGCTTTCGTCCATTTGTCTTCAGTGATGAGACGCTTTTCGACGATGTAACCGGTGATTGGTGAGCCTCCATCGTGACGTGGCTTTGTCCAGGTAATGGTGATGGAAGATTCTGTCGTCTCCACAGAGCGTGGTGCTCCGGGCGCACCTGGTGGGTCGAACGGATGTCTCGCCTTAATTGGTTCAGTAGTTTGAGCTGGGTCGGATTGACCGTATTGGTTCTCAGCTATAACTCTAAAGTCATAATCTCTGCCAACATTCAAGTTCTTCACGCGTAAGAACGGAGTCGTGACGTAGCCGGATACTTTAGTCCAGTTGGCGGTTCTACCTTCGCGTTTCTCAACGACGTAGTTCGTGATCTCGCCGCCGCCATTGTCTTTCGGTGGATTCCAGTATAATGTAAGGGCTTCGCCTTCAAATTCATCAGCCCGCAGGTTCTCTGGTTTACCAGGCCTGTCGAGGACACGTACGTTGATGGTTGCTGTATCGTAACCAGATGGGTTGCGAAGTTGTAGACGGTATTGACCACCATCTGACCTCTTCGCGTTCTTGACAACAAGAGACGCGGATTCTGGTGTAATCTTCTGGAATATTCTCGAGTCACCTTCGACGTCAAGTAAGTTGTCGTCAGCGAACCATTGGGCAGTCGGTTGCGGGAAGCCAGTGTATGGCACGTGAATGGAGAAGTCTTCTCCAGCACGTACAGTGATGTCTCTAACTCCTCCGAGATCCATGCATGGTTTGTTCGGTTGTTCAGCGATGATAATTTCAGCTGTCGGCTTGCTAGGATCTGATCGGCCGACATCGTTAACAGCGATGACTCTGAACTGGTACTCTGCTCCTTCTTTAAGGTTGGGCACAGTATGTACCAGACTTGGGATAGGAACGTCGTTAACGTCCTTCCAGTCTTTGTCTCCCTTGCCCTTTTGTTGGACGATGTAACCCTTGATTTTAGCTCCACCATCGCTCTTTGGCGGCCTCCAGGATAATGTAACGGAGTCTTTAGTGACTCTGTCAGGTTTAGGTGCCTCCGGCGGGCTCGGTTTAAGACGCTGTGTCTGCGCCGTGATCGGTTCGGTCGGCTTGCTTGGCTTGCCGGGTCCGGCTTCATTGACGGCGATGACACGGAACTCATAACGGTTTCCTTCACGTAAGTCTGAGACTGTGTAGCATGTGTTAGGTGTAGGGTAGTTGTGAACCTTGACCCAATCGCCTCCACGTTCTCTCTTTTCGACGTAATATCCAGTGATGGGTTTTCCACCACAGTCTTTGGGTGGGTCCCATTCGAGGGCACAGCTGTTTGAGCTGTATCCTGTGATCCTTGGTGTGTCTGGTGCATCTGGTGGATCGAATGGCGACTTGGCAAGAATAGGCTTGCTCTCCAACGGATCAGAGACACCGTATAAGTTCTCAGCACGTACTCTGAACACGTATTTCTTTCCTTCTATCAAGTTCTTAACAGTGAACGAGCACTTAGGACAGAAGCCGGCAACTGTGCGCCAGTCATTGACTCCAAACTCGGAAACTTCGACAACGTAACCAGTGATTTCACTGCCACCGTCATCTGTAGGTGGTTGCCATGATAGGCTGACAGCGTCGTGTGATACGGGTAGGCATACAAGAGGTCCTTTCGGCACTCCTGGTTTGTCAACAACAATGACTTCAATATCAGCAGAATCTTTGCCATGTGCGTTGGATGCTGTGATAGTATATTTACCAGCATCATCGCGAACAGACCTCTCAATGTAGAGTTTGGTTTCGTCTGTCTTAGTTTCAGCAGTAACCCTGTGTGAGTGTACAATAGGAACGGATCCCTTGGTCCAGGAGATGGTCGGTGTTGGCGCTCCACTGATTGGAATATTGATATTGATAGGTTCGCCTGCACGGACCTTGATCTTCCTGCCGATGAGGTGGTCTAGCCACAATTTCGGGCTCTCCTTCATTGGTTTGGCAATAAAGACGTTGGATTCGTCCGAAGGTTGACCAGGTCCGGCAGCATTGACTGCAGATACTCTGTATTCGTATTGATGGCCTTCTTGGACCCTGTCGTCATTGTATTCGTTAAATCTGACAGGTTCCTTGTTCATTTTGATCCAGCGGCCAGTAGCCTTGTCTCTCCTCTCGATATCGTAACCGATAATGTTGGATCCTCCATTGGAGATGGGTGATGACCATCTAATGTTGATATGGTCTTTGTCTGCGGCGACAAGTTCTGGTTTGCCAGGCTTTCCGGGCACTGTGTATTGGTTTTTGGCAATGATTGCTTTATCAGTGACAAGTGGTTCAGAGCGACCTTGAAGGTTCTCTGCGAATACTCTGAATTCATACTTCGTGCCTTCTGTTAAACGAGGTACAGTAGCATGGTTGAATTTCGGGTTGATATAAGTAACCGCTGGTACCCATCCACCTCCGTGTGTAAGATCACGCTTCTCAATGACGTAAGCAGTAAGTTCACTGCCTCCGTTGTCCTTAGGTGGTTTCCAGGACATCGTGACAGATTGCGCTGTGATTTCTTCATATTCGAATGGTGGTTGAGGTGCTCCGGGTACATCGAGTACAATAACTTCGAAGCTACCTTCATCAGTGCCAGAATCATTCTTCAATTTCAGTGTATATTTGCCAGCGTCTGATCGCTTACAGTTAACTGTATGAATAATAGTATGGTGACCAACGATAGTGACGGTTGTCCTTTCATTAGCAACCACAGGTTTACCATCACAAGTCCATGTAACCTCAGGAGTAGGCTCTCCAATGAAGTCAACATCCATATGGTAAATAAGTCCTGCCTTGATACGGATCTCTCTAAGCGGTGTCAGAATCTTAGGAGCAACGAATCTGTCTTTAGCTGTGACAATGTCAGAAGGCTCGCTGGGCTCTGATTGGCCGGCCTGGTTGACAGCAATGACGCGGAATTCATAGTCTTGTCCTTCACTAAGATCTGGGACAGTAGCCTTATTCTTGCTAGGAGGAACATGGACAGCATTTACCCAATAAGGACTGCCCTTCTCCTTTTTCTGAATGATGTATCCGGTGATAGGTGATCCACCGTCCGATTTAGGCTTCTCCCATTCAAGATCACAGTGGGACTTGCTCCAGTCAGTAGCTTTAGGTTTGCCAGGTGCAGTAGGCTCATCGAATTCGTTCTTGGCTACAATAGCACGGTCTAACTCCAAAGGTTCAGATTGACCAATCGCGTTGACTGCGCTTACTCTAAACAGGTATTCCTTCATGTGGATTAATCTGGTAACTTGGTGAGACAAGAATGTGCTCATACCAGCATCAGACCAGGTACCACGAGACAGATCCATCTTTTCAATAACGTAGTGGAGGATCGGTGAACCACCATCATCCAAAGGTATCTTCCATGATAAGGAGCAGGACTCCTTAGTAACGTCAGAGACAACCAAAGGTTTCTCAGGTCTTGAAGGTTTGTCGAGGACAGTTACTTGAGCAGCAGCAGAGCAAACTCCAAGGTCATTCTTCAAGGTCAACTTGTAAACGCCTCCGTCAGCACGGACGGAGAATGGAATGTCTAATATGACCCTGTTATGTAGAATCTGTACGTCAATTCTGTCAGATGGATGGACCACTTTTCCATTGATCTGCCATTCTACTGTTGGTTTAGGCGAAGCTTCTATCGGGATCTCATATTGGATCCTCTGTCCAGCCTTGACAGTTTTGTCTGCCAACAGCATTTTATCGAAGTGTGGTGCACAGAACCTGGCTTTAGCCACTTGTGGTGTTGAGCCATCACTGGGTTCTCCATTACCAGCCTTGTTGACGGCAATGACCCTGAACTCGTATTCCTCACCTTCTTGAAGGTTTGGAACTGTAGCGGTTGTTGTGTTTCCAGGTACAGTCGCAGCGACTTCCCAAGGTCCGTACTTCTTCTTAGCTTCGATAACGTAGCCGGTAATAGGTGATCCGCCATCTTTTTTCGGCGGAACCCATTCGAGGTCCATATGGTCCTTGTCCCAGTCTTTGACGACAGGAGTTCCAGGTTTGTCCGGAGTACCGTAGGGATCCTTGGCTGTGATTGGTTCGTGGCCCACAAGAGGCTGGGATTCGCCGTGTTTGTTGACAGCGCGTACTCTAAAGTTGTAGTCGTGTCCTTCAATAAGATGGTCGATTCTGATACTGCAAGCTTGGACTTCACCGGCTGGGATCCAGCGCATGTTTTCTTGGTCCATTTTTTCAACCACGTAGTGCGTGATTTCGGCACCACCATCGTCCTTTGGTGGCTTCCATCGGAGTGTGCAGCCTGACTTGGTGATGTCATCGGCGCGAAGAGGACCTTCGGGCGGTGTTGGCACATCCATGACGGTAATCTTAACTGTAGCTGAGTCTGTACCATTGATGTTTCTAGCCTTAAGAGTGTACACTCCACTGTCAGCCCTCTTAGCGTCAATAACGCGAATCTTGGTGCTGTGTGTGTCACTGACAACTTTAATCCTGTCAGAATTCATGACAAGGTTGTCACCGTTGAACCATTCCTTGGTAGGAGTAGGTTCACCGGCAACTGGTACGTCCAAGTCGAAGTTCTTTCCGACTTTAACCTTGATATCGAACATGAAGTTCCTATCAATCTTAGGTGGTAGATTCTTGGGTCTTGCAAGATGTGGTGCCGTTCCATCGCTGGGTTCACCTTTGCCGGCTTTGTTGACGGCGCGAACACGGAACTCATAAGTATTTCCTTCGATGAGGTCTGGGACTTTGCCAGTAGTGACGTCTCCCTCGATTTGGGCACATTCTTCCCAGTCTGGGGCGAATCTGTCCTTCTTCTCAATGACGTAGCCGCTGATGGGCGCTCCGCCATCGGTCTGGGGCCTGGTCCACTCCAGTTCCACGAAGTCTCTGTCAAAGTCCTTGATCTTGGGTGTGCCAGGCTTGCCGGCGACGTCGAACGGATTCTTCGCTTCGGTCGAGTGTGGGGTGGTGAGAGGCTCGGATTTGCCTTGCCTGTTGGAATAATAAACACAAATATTTAATAACAAATACAACATGTTATCTAGACTTTATTGTTTACTATCTAGAACTTCAGGAGGCCTTATTAGACCTTTGACCAGTTGTAGGACAGTTTACGTAAAAAATGTTATTTAAACAACCATCCTACAGCAGGACACAGTGTGTACTCTATACCTTCTGGTTTTGCGCCAATCTACTTTATTATTTAGAAGAAGAAGAAGAAGGAAACGTAACAATATACCCCTTCATAAACAAACTTGCTTTAAACGTTAAAAATGTATTCTTTAACTTTAAAGAACGTAATATATAAACCCCATAGTTTTATATACATGGAATATTTGGCGAGAGCAATGTTATAACTAGTCTACACTTTTAGTTTTGCATACAAAACAGTGCCTCGAACTGCCTTCATTCTACTTTTATTAAATTAACTCATAAAACTTATACACACCTGTTAACAGCCCGCACTCTGAACTTGTACTTGTGTCCAGGCGTTAATCCTTCCACAGCTAGGCTGGTCTGAGGCCCGTCCGTCTCTCCCGCCGTGACCCACCGTCCCGTGGCCTCGTCCATGCGCTCCACCACGTACTTGTCGATAGGCTGGCCGCCGTCGTCTGCGGGCGGGTTCCAGGACAGCTTGGCGCCGTTGGCGTGGACATCGGAAACCTGGTGAAGCGTTGTAGGTTATAGTTTTCGGTTTCAGAGTATCTAGAATTCTAGACCGATCTACTGAATTATAGTATTTTCTTTTCCAGATATACGGCTCCAAGAAATATCTAAGTTAAAAGTTATCTAGCCTAACCACAATTACAACTTTGATGAAGGGCGGGCGTTTTTGGGAGACTGTTTTATGTAATTTTGACGTTCGAAAAGTGCTGATTCTCAGCCTAGTTTGCATAAATTACTTTTAATTTTTTACCATTAACTTAGCCGTAAAACAGATGGATACTAACCTTGAGTGGTCCTCCCGGCGGGCTGGGCACGTCCAGCACAATAACCTCAACCTCAGCCACATCTTTGCCGTTAGCATTCTCCGCAGTAATGGTGTATCTTCCACTATCACCTCGCCTTGCAGACTTGCAGTTAATCTTGGTGTTGTAATCCGAATGCTGCACTTTGGTATCGCCGCCAGATTTGACTTCCTTCTTCGCGAGGAACCATTTTGTTTCTGGCATTGGTTCTCCGGATACCTGGAAGAAATTGGAAGTTATTTTTTTGAGGTTTGTTTGCGTGACAATGTGTTATTTGATAATTTTTGATGGTCTTACCGATGTGATACTTTCCGAGTTAGCGTGGAAAGTCCAAAATACATGAGAAAGTTGTAGTAGTATGTCATTACTCGTATATATAAAGAAAAAATAACTGACTTTTTTTCCAGGCTTTGATTTCTTAGGCCACGTTTTGTTTCTCCTCATGTGATAGAAGTTAAATAAGAAAGTTTAATGACAAGAATATGGCAGCTACACACTCCTGCACTGAGACCATTTTCAATAGAAAATACTTTTTTCAAACATGATGTTTACATAAACAATCTCTTGCAACTTTTTATTGTAAATGGATTAAGGAAGAAAACGATGCTCTTTTTAACCGACATAAAAGTGGAGGTTTTTAATTCGACTTGTGTTCGCTTTACATATTTTATAATAAGTAATTCAAAAGTAATTAAAACAATATATATAAATTGTTATTCATGACCATAGATACAAGTCTTTCAGTCGGATACATAGATGGGCATAATTAAAAATAAAACTAAAATATTGCCCGATACTGACCTTGACATCGAACCCGAACTTCTGGCCGACCTTGATCTTGATATCGATAAGGTTGGTCCTGTCGATCTTGGGCGCAAGGTTCCTGGGTTTAGCGACAATCGGGTGTGTGCTGTCGCTTGGTTCACCTGGGCCAGCCTTGTTTACGGCGCGGACCCTGTGATGAAAATAGAGGGTTACAATGTGGTTACACAAGGTTAATAAAAAACTGTAATCAGATTATATTGAAATGATAATCGGACAATTTCTTTAGCCACTGCTTTTATGATATTTTTGCTTTTATGATATACATCGAGTCTAATTTTACATCGACAAATCTGAACCAACCTGAACTCATAAGTCTGTCCCTCAATCAGATCAGGCACAGTAGCCGTGGTCTTATCCGCGGGCACTTCGAGCGCCTTCTCCCAGTTGCCAAACTTGTCCTTCTTCTCCACGATGTAGCCCTCGATGGGCGCGCCTCCATCTTCGCGCGGCGGGGTCCACTTGAGGTCCACGTGGTCTTTGTCCCAGTCCGTGACTGAGGGCGTGCCGGGGGCGCCTGTGGGGGAAGGGGGTTCAATTGTTGTAGAAGTAGAATTGGGTGAAGAAATAACCAGATAACCAAACAGCGTAATTTCGTAACACACTCTTAATAATAATCGCATTAATTTTGAGATTTTCAAGTATCTGTTGTGTTGAGTTGTTTTTAGACAATGTTTTTAAAACATACGCGTGTTATGCAATGAGGTCGCAGTTCTGTCAAAAGTGATCAGAAGTACGAAAAAGACTAAATTTGTATGCATTTGTATCTTATTTGTTTTTTAAGGGATTTTTTCCCATTGCGTATTTGTGTATTTTTTATGGTCATTAGAAAGGCTTTCACGCTTGCTCTCAAAATTCAAGGCATTTCAAGTGCGCGGAATCATTTTTAACAATTCAGGTTAGTGCCTTAATGACGTGCGCTTGTGTTTAATTAAGACTATTTTTTACATCATCTGATCCTCAACTGTCAAGCTGACATTTGCAGAAGCCGCAATTGTATCTACAGTCCCATTATCCCTATAATCTTAATACCATCCTAAACTTACCAGGTTCATCGAACGGATTCTTGGCGACGATGGACTGTTCACCGACAAGTGGTTCTGACTCGCCTTCCGAGTTCACAGCAGAGACACGGAACTTGTACTCCTTACCAGGAGTTAGACCGGTCACGTCGCATTCTGTGGAGAGAAGGATGATTAATTGATTAGTATAAAAGTATGTGGGTAAGATTAATTCTAACATTAATCCGATCCAGCCTGTCCAGCCCCACAGGGGGTGCCCTTAGCGTGTAGTCGCTTAGTTTAAAGTTTATGTCCTGGCTGGAGGCCTTCACAGGAAATTCCGGCTACGCAGACGAAAACCTCCTAGGTTGAACTGCTGCATTGCAATGCTGCATGCAATTAAAAAAATCTAACAGTACGCTCAAATTCTTAAGCTCGGTGGCAATTCAAACTTATTGGCAAATGCCTTAAATTATTCCTATAATATCTTAGAATAGGATAGATAGGATAGGGCTAGCGTTCGCTAAGCGAAACGGGAAGCCATTTACAGTTTTATAAAGACGTTATAATATGTCTTGAGATTAGAATACAGACAAGGCTGTTACTCAACTGCGTCACAATTTACAACATTTCATTTGGTGTTCAGTTAAAGTTTAAGCAGACCCAATTTCTATGTTTATTTTTATTTTTTTTTATTTTTGAAATTGAAATTGAACCTACACAGAAACTGCAATTTGCGAGTTGAATGGAGCCTTCGGGCCATCTCCGTGGGCGAGAGAACCGCGGCGATAATCTCGCCGTGCCATCAAATTCTCGCCGCTGATATCTGATATCACCGTGTAGAGATTGCTCTATACAGTTTCAATAGAATTTGATGTCATTGCGTGACTATCGCCGTGATACACTTGCCCGTATAGATGGCGCCTTCATGGTTTGCTCCTACTCGCTTCATCTGCTATATCTGACTGGAAGAGGTGAAATTTTTGCCGCAAAGAGAGTGTAACATTTCCGGCAAAAACACTTAGAAGTATTGCTTGCGTTTTGGGAAACTGTCTTATGTAATTTTTGACGTTCTAAAAGAGCTGATTCACAGCCTAATTTGAATATATTTTTTTCTTTCTTATATCTAAAACATTATCTACTTACTAGGCTCATCGGAGCGGGCACAAGGTACCCAGCATCCGGTCTCGGTGTCCAGCTTGTCGACCTGGTAGTACTCGATGGGAGTGCCGCCGTCGTCTTTCGGCCGCTTCCACTTGAGGGTAGCGCCCTCTTTGTGGACGTCCGAGATCTGGAGGAAAATGTGGTCGAAGGTATTGAATTTAAATTATAATAAAAACATCTAGTGTTTTAAATTCACTATAATTTGATACCAACCAAAATTATGGCAGATGGATTAATTAAACTTGAGCTACTGGTGATTTATGGAGTATGTAAGGAGCAGGTGGCGTTCTATAGTTTCTGCATACCCACGTGGGAAGAAGGCGTGAGTTTATGAATGTACGAGTACTAGTGTTGCCCTTGTTTACAAGAGCAGGTAAATGTGATTGTCAGAACCTCGCAAGTCAGACGAATATTTTAAGTCGGGGTATTCGTAACGAAAAAAAATCTTGGGAATGAAGGGTTTTGTGGGTTATCGAGAGCACTCAGTATAACATCAAGAGATAGACCGTTTTATGACTTTGAATGTACAAACAACTTGGTAAAAAGCATTCTGACATTCGAAACCTGGCCACGTTTATCACTTCGTCCTATCACACTCCTTATCAAAGATCCATATACCAAGTTGCATCGAACCAGCGGAGACCCAACGCTATATGTATACTACTACGCTACTCAGTCTCTCAAGATCTCTTACTTAAAACCACAACTCTAAGCCCAGGGGCACGGGCGATTTTTTTCCGCGGCGATTTTTTGTACACTGGTTTTTCAACGCTCTACTTAGCGCCGAGAGTTGAAAATACAACAGTGTATCTTTTCGACGCGCTAGGATGCACTCTGTTGGTTTTTCAACGCCCGGCTCAACACCGAAAGTTGAAAATCCAGTGCGCGACATTTTTACGTCCGTGCGAACGTGGGCTACATAAGTTATTTTCTCACCTGCAGCGGTCCTTCAGGTTTCAGCGGCTTATCCGTGACGGTGACGTTGATGGTCACCGTGTCTTTACCGCTCGAGTTGACAGCGGACACGGTGTATTCTCCCGAGTCATCCCGACGAACGGGACGGATCACCAGTTTCGTGAAGTATTCGGGGCTGTCGATCATTACCGCCTTCGATGGACGGAGAGGCATGTTCTGGTATCTGGAGGGATATGGATTTGAATTAGAATTTTACACAAAAATAAAGATTAGTTGTGTGCGTTAATATATTTACATAATTTTCTAATAATATTTATATTAGAAAATTATGTAAAACATAATTTTCTATTTACGAAGATGTGTCCGTGGCAAAACAGCGGGCCCTATCAGAATACCAGCGCTGCGGTATTTATTTTTTAAATATCGCAGCATTATGCTGAGATAGGAGCCTTTTTGGCGTCGCACAAGTCGTTTTTATTGATTTTCTTTGTTGTTTTTTGTTTATTAGAAGTTCAGTTTTAAATGCTCCTTTTTTTACTTTTTGTATTTCTTGTGCGTGTCCCAAATAAAATATGTTTCATCTTTCTTTCTTCTACTTCTTCTAATTAAAAAGCTAACTGTCTTAAAATAATAATAAGGGATCACAGGGCATCAAAAAAATCTAAATCCAAATCCTAGTCCTAACCTAGATAATTTTAATATATTTTATGTATGTATGTATTTATTGTATATACGTGAATGGTACACCACAGACTACCTGCAGTACTGTCTCTCCTTTCACCCCTAATACATCCAAAGGTTGTCTTTAAAAGACCGCTTTTACCGATAAGACCGCCCATTGTGTCACCCTATGTAAAATTTCTACATTTAAAGCTGTAATTTTTATGGTGTACATAATAAAGAGTATTCTATCTATCTATCTATCTAACTAACTAATATTATAAATGCGAAAGTGAGTTTGTTTGTTTGTTACGCTTTCACGCTAAAACGGCTGAACGGATTTGGATAAAATTTGGCACACGCGTAGACCATGACCTGGATTAGGACATAGTATACTTTGTATAGCGATATTTCCACAGGATCGACACGTACGCGGGTGAAACCGCGGGACGCAGCTAGTAAATCATAAATAGGTTTCAGTCTGAATATTTTTTACTGAAAAAACTGACTCGAGCGTAGTGGTCATTTCACAAAGCCTGTTACAAAATATTATTTAAAAAAAATAACAATTTTCGTATACAGTAACCGAATATCGAGAAGGATACTTAAGAATACTGTAATCTTTTTTTATCTGTGAATGCTGATCAAAATGTCTTAAAGAGTTATGGTCAGTCTCCTAAGACCGTTTCCCTGTAGCTACAACGATTAAGGTACAGTCAGCGTCAATAATATCGGGACGAACAGACTGTTCAAAATTATCTAAACAACTATGAAATTTAAATATTAACTCAATAACACAAGAACTGTTCCAAAATGAAGAAAGTACATGACAACTGTCATTCTGACAAGAGTTTTATCAAATCGAGATAAAGTTTAATTTTCTTAGTTGTTGAGATCATTTTGAACATTCGGTTTGTCCCGATATTTTTGACGCTGACTGCCCCGTCTCAAAATCCACTCTGCATAGTTTGTATGTATGTATCTATTATATAGCATATATCTGTGTATCTATTATATTATATTGTGGTTATATACTTTTTATTTGCACCAAAGACAACCCCATTTTATGTCCAAAAATCACTTACCATTCCAAGGTTGTCTGCAAGAGATCGCAGTAAGCGATAAAGCCGCCCATTGTATAGTTTGTAGTGTATATATTTTTTATTTTTGTAATGTATAATCTAGTGTACAATAAAGTATATATAAATAAATATACAAGTCCTCAGAATCCCTTACCTCCATTCAACAGCCGGCGCAGGCTCTCCAGTGATCGCAGCCTCCAACTTCAGCGTAGACCCAGCAGAGATGGTGACATCTCTGAGATGGCGCCTGTCGATCTTCGGCGCTAAGAACCGCGGCTTGGCCAAGAAGTTCTTGCTGGCTTCCGAAGGTTTCGACTGGCCTGCTTTGTTGATGGCTATCACTCGGAACTGGTACTCGTTGCCTTCGATTAAGCTGGTAGGGGAAAAAGGAAGATGTCAGCTAGTTTGTAAATGTAATTTAAAATCTGCATTTAGTCCGTTTTTGTCAATTTAGTCAGTGTAATTAAATTCCTCCTCCTAAAAAGTATCAAACTTCGACAGTTACACGTAAGAATGATTACATAATCAGCCTATCATGTTCTCACTGCTGGGACACAGGCCTCCTCTCTGTGAGAGGGAGTGGGCCGTAATCCACCACGCGGGCCCAGTGCGGTTTGGTAGATGTCACATGTCTTCGAATTTTCGGTTCTAGGACATTTTCCTCACGATGATTAGTTTCCTCACGATGTTTTCCTTCATCGTTCTGAGAGTAGTTGTTATGAGATAATTTACACAAAGTAAAGCGCCTGTCTGGGTTCGAACCTACGTCTTACAACTCGTAAGTGGCGGCCGTTACCACTGGGCCACCACTGCTCTCTAATGTAAGAATGATTAGTGGACTAGAAATAACCCAAGATTTTGATTACAAAATATTGGTATTGACCCATTTTATCCCTAAAATACAGTTACGACTTTCTTAAGCCGAATTATTGTTAACACGCGTAAACCACAACAATCCTCTTTAAATTCGTTTTGATTAGGGATTCGTGATTAAACATTTTCCTACAATGCGAACGAGGCATTAGTATGCCAATCCAGTAGGTCCACTTCCTGCCGGGGTCGCGGGAAGGTACAAAAGAGTTACCGAGGCCCCTGGCAACACAAGCAACGGAAGGAACACGGGTGGGTTTTAGTCAGTAAGAGTCTGACACACGCTCCCATTCTGCCCAGAGCGGGAGAAGTTATTTGATGATTTCCCACCGAAAAAAAAACAAAAAAAAAGTAGGTCCACTTAGATGTACGTGCTTTCGTGCGCGCCTAGGACGAAAACGGAGCGACGTGTGTGGAGGGGAGGGATTGAGGGATTGAGAGAGAAATACTATTATTGCGCGAGTGAAAGAGTAAACAATATTATCCCACACGATTGGGCGAAGGAAAGCACGTGTGTCTAAATGAACCCATTCTCGCAGTTCACTCCATTGACAAAATATATTTTTACACTCTTTTCCTTAACTTAACTTAACATTACATAACAACTCGCCTGTAACCCTCAAAGAATGAGGCAGAGGTGTATAGTCCCACGTAATAATAATAATACTTGTACTTCTCTATGACGTATATTCAGTCTCGTCTATCAATCTATGGAACTTACCCATTGACAGTGGCAGAAGGTGTCGGCGTATGAGTCTCGACAGCCTTCTCCCACAGCGGGCTGTACTTGTCCTTCTTCTCGATGATGTAGCCGATGATGGGCGAGCCCCCGTCCGCCAGGGGGGGCTCCCACTTGAGGTCCACGTGGCTCGCTGACCAGTCGTCTGGGACTGGTGTGCCGGGCGCGTCGGGTGTAGCTGAAGAAGAGGAACGGAATAATAATAATGTTGAAATTACAAATTGGGGCAATTGCTATCTAGCGGTTCGTAACATTCTGATGAGTAAAACTATTGTAAGCTGTAGTTTGGTGCCCCGAAATAATGACGAAAAAAAATTGGATTTCGGTATTCAATAATTATATATATGGTACGGTATACTTCAGTACACATTTATGTTCAGGTCAACAAAACAGTACCAGTCAGTGTTCATAATAATCTGATCCTAACCTGCGAGAATCAAAGTTAAAAGGTTATGTGTTCAAATAAAGACAGGACAGTAGCATATGCGAGGCACGTCATATCAAACAAATGGTGACAATTGTGACACCAACGGCAAAATATAAACTAATACAGACTGTATACAATGTTTAACATTGTATACAGTCTGTATTAGTTTATAGTTATACATGTATTGTGTTTTTATGGGCCTTAGTTGCCTGAAATAAAGGATATTATTATTATTATAAATAAATATTAATAAACTTACTGAACGGATCTTTGGCGACGATAGAGCCGAATGTCTCCAACGGCTCCGACTCGCCTTCTTTGTTCAGCGCCTTCACGCGGAACTTGTACTCGTGACCAGGGATAAGGCCGTCGACCTGATAAAGACAAAAAAGAGGTTTTTATAACTATCGATTACCTACGCTACAACGAGGTTTTAAAATGGCTGCGATCTAATATATACAATTGGATAAACTAATGTAAATGGAAGTATATTTTCTAATATCTTTAAACCCAGTTCCAGATCGTTTAACTCCAATAGACAAACATAAGTCACACGACCAGTCACTTCGTATGAAAAGACAATTTTCAATTTTACGATTTCGACCTATGTTCCTTGGGGAAAGTTGTCCAGTTTTACGCACCTGATTACCTCCTTAAATACCCGAACTCCTTTTAAACATCCTGTATAATCCTACAAGAGCAATATCTTACCTCCATCTCCGGCACATTGCCGTGGGTCTTGCCAACTGGCACCCACGAGCCGGTCTCGGTGTCGTACTTCTCAACAAGATACGCGTCGATCGGTTCCCCGCCGTCGTCCTTGGGCCGCTTCCATTTGAGTGTGCATCCGTCTTTGTGGATGTCTGACACTTCTAGCGGGCCCTCGGGTTTGTCGGGTTTGGCTGCAGGGAGAAAAACATAGATTTAATTTACAATTTTCAAATAAATCTAGAATGCTACAATATTAAGAATTGAAGAAATTGTCGTTGTAAAAATGGAAGTCTGTTCGTTCGTAAGCGCATCACTTGAGGACGGCTGGACAGATTTGGCAATTTTTTGTTTTAAAATGTTTGTAAGAGTCTGAAGGTACAGAAGGACAAAATGGAAATTGCTAAAAGTGCTTTTTTATTATATACGATTTCAACAGTTTAAAATAATGACAAAAATGTCCTAAGTTAATGTTGGAATATTACTCGTATTTTCTGAAATTGACGTCTTACTTGGCCGGTTAATCATTATGTAATAATGATATTAAATTTGTTTGACGTGCAACAAATTCAAACGTCAAGTCCACCATAATTTCGCGGGAAAGTACGAAAGGGTTACCGTGGCCCCTGGCAACACAGGCAACAGAAGGAACACGGGTGGGTTTTAGACAGTAAGAGTCTGACACACCCTCCCGCTCCGGCCAGAGCGGGAGAAGTTATTTGATAATTTCGCACCCAAAAAAAAAAAATGTCCACCAAAATAACCATTATCTGTAACGGACGATTTTCCAACGACTGTCAACTATTCGTGTTAAAATTATTTGTATTTTTTGTACTTATATTGTTTATTTTTATAATATTGTTTTTGTATGCTGTGTCTATCGCTTAATATTGCGCACATATGACTTGTGTTAATTGGTTGAAAAGTGTAACGATTGTAGATAGATCAATAAATAAATAAATGTCTTTTCACCTTAAAGGATCGATCTTTAGAAGATTATAACAATACTTACATGTGACAATAATCTCGAGCTCGGCGGTGTCCTGTCCGTACTTGTTGACGGCCTGTATCTTGTACGTGCCGGAGTCCTTGCGACGCGGGCTCGCGTGCTGGTACTTGCTCAAGTACGGTACGTTTATCACTGGAATACAAATAGCATTATATTTAATCTGTGAACTAATAACAAATTAACAAGACAGATAATAACACGCTCAGAATGACTGTCTTACGAAAAATATGATGTTGCTGAGCAGAAACTAGACTGGTAAAGTGTACAAGCACTTCCATTCCTTTCGACATTAACAGAAAGAAAAGACACTGAGTCGGTAAGAGAACGAGATAGCCTATTTAAAAGTTAAATCACTACATACAATTATAAAACAAAGTCCCCCGCCGCGTCTGTCTGTCTGAACGCATTAAACTCAAAAATTACCGAACGGATTTTCATACAGTTTTCACTAATGGACGGGGCAGGTTTAGGTGTATAATTAATTAAGGTTTTGTGTAAATTAGCTGAAATGTGACGATTATTGTTGATGATGTCGGAAAAAATCATGCCAACTGGAAGCTTTACTGGCGTGCGCCGCGTTAACCAACAGTTACCTACATGAAAACAATGTATTACGGAATTATTCCACTTAAAAAGATGTATTAAACTGTAGCATAGCAACGCTATATGTCTTACAGCATTTTTTCGTTTCTCTCTGGACCCAATTCTAAAGTCCAGGCAGAAGCTAGTGATAAACATTTCTTTGCGCTCTTATAAGAAGGACGGGTTCTTAAGGGCGGGAAGTATCCATGTTAATTTCCCCACGTGAAAAAATCTAGCTTGATGAACTACATTATTACGTTTACTTACATTTCAATCCATTGCCGCTGCTAACGGACTTGCCGTTGAGCGTCCATGTGACGTCAGGCGCGGGTTCTCCGGACACCTTGACGTCCAGGGAGATCGGTTCTCCTTCGTGCACCTTGATAGTGCGTAAGTTGCGGCGGTCGATCTTGGGAGCCACTGGAGCAGAAAAGGATATAAATATTAGAGTGGCTAAGGATAAAGTTATAAAAAACAGACATTTACAGCCCACAGATTTTTAGTAATAAATTAGTAACAGTTTTTGTTATCTGCTATATTAGTAGATAAATCTGGAGTTTCTTTACTTTGTTAAACAAAAACCTGCACCAGGTGCCTTTGGATGAGGCAGACTGGTCTCGCAACAATCATTTATATGCCCTACGATTGGAAAAGCCTATGTCCAGCATTGGACTGATATATTGATGACGTGTCATTACATTTTAAGGATTATCATTCAGATGTCATCTCAAGAAAGCTAAAAGGTTTGTAAAATTGTTAAAAAGAGTGATGTTGTCTTATCAAGGCTATCAGGAAAACGACTTTACAACCAGATCTTTTTTATATTATTCTGATGTTTTCTTTAGCATATAATAATATAAATATTTGTATTGGACATGTTGTAAGTAAATTATTTTAGTTTGATCGACATACAGATGTGAACTCACATGACATTGTCATTAGTTGGAACTGTCGTTATTCAATATTTTTTTTACTTCTGTGGCGGGTGTTAAGGATGATGAATTGGGAATTAAACTTACGTCTCCTAGGCTTGCAGATTACAGATTTGCTGGTGTCAGACGGCTCTCCCGGTCCGGCCTCATTGACGGCCTTAACACGGAATTCGTATTCCGTACCCTCATCCAGATGCGGGACCGTTGCTTTTTCGTTGTCGTTGGGTCCAACCTAAAAAAGTTATGACAAATGCTTTAATATGGAACTGCGGGGATCAATCTATGTTTTCAGCATAATGTAGACTATTTTAAAGTGAGAAATATGTCCACGTACTTAAGACGCTGACAACACCTAAACCGCGGTCACTGTCAGATTGCATAGAAAAGAAAGAGAAGCGCGATGACACAACGCTTGTAATTTTATTGCAAAATTTGAAGCAATTATCTTTTTACTAAAAATTGAGTTGAGTAATCGAAAGTAAAAAACAACCAAGTTCTGCATTCAAATAATACGTTCTTGTTATTAATGAAACACGAAACGTACTTTGATATTTAATACAGATATTTTTGAATGGAACTCAAGGTAAAAGGGTACTTTAACGTTACTTTGTATCGAGATTTTATTTTCAAAACTTGTTTTGGTAACAACCAAGTTCTGAGAAATATGTTCAATATTAACATATATTTTTTTCCGCTACCACAAACTATACAGATATGGCAATCTTTTTCCTAAGGCAAGCCGTTTCTGGTCATTTGCCTCTTGTCAGCGCCTTAAGTGGAAAATCTATATAACGATCTATATTTACTGAGCATAAAGTTAATTCAGATGCAATCATCTACTGATAAACTAATAATAAGCCTCAATAATCACCAAGATCAAGATCGAATGCGATTTAAAATTGTGGATTAAGGCATGAATATCTCCAGCATATGGCAGCTGTCCTTGTAATATTGAAACAATGTCTCTGTAATTTATGTGTACAATAAATAAGAAGGTCCACAGCATTGTTTTGCAGCAGATTCATTCCTCAAAGTATGTTTATAAACCGATTTCAGTTATAATATATGATCAGAAATAGGGATGATGTCTGGGTAAAAAAAAAGAAATCCTATTTAGTCAATCAGTCAGATAATAATAGAATATTAGACACGTATTTTTTGCTTTATCATATTAATAAAAAATGACTTAGATAAAACGCCTTAAAGTTTGGGAGTGGGGGCTTACTACGTTACAATTCAGTATAAAATCTGGCAAGACGTGACGTCATGTCATATTTTAACTGAATGTATCGCCGTATTTTTTTGATTACGTAAAAAAAGAAAAAAAAACGTGTCCAATATTTTTTAATAATCTTGGTAGGTACCTGACGGGAAAAAAATTGTCAACATCCCTATTGTGGTCAGAATGTATATCACTCTACGGCCAAGGGTAACCAAGTTACAAAGACTCACCTCGCAAGCCTTCACCCACTTGGGTGATCCCTTCTCCCTCTTCTCGATGATGTATCCAGTGATGGGAGCGCCGCCATCTTTGAGCGGCTTCTCCCATTTTAGGTCCACGTGGTCTTTGTCCCAGTCCACCACTTCCGGTGTTCCAGGTTTGCCAGGCTCGTCTGATGAGAGAAATTTATAATTTTTAAATCTCAACACTCAATATTTATTACTTTCCACAAGATTCCCGTAAAAGTAGATTTCAATTGATTGTTTGATTCCGCAAACAGAAATAGGGGGATGAAGTTTTACGATACTTTTACTTGACAGGGCTAACAAAAATTGATAAGTTTCGAAGGTATGAGAACCCCCTCCAGTTTGATCCTAGGACGAACTGAAGTGGGGTTCTCCTTTCTCTTCTCTATAACAAAATGTCCTAAATAATAATGCCCCTTTATTTATAATCTTTGCTTAAGTTAAGAGACGTTAAAAACGTCAAAAATGTAGGGTTAAACAGTCGCTAATCATTACTTAAATTTAAGCAACTTTTATAAATAAACTCCCAAAAGTCTACAATAGCATATTTCCAAGTAACCAAAATATTAAAAGCTTGTTTTGGTACAGTAAGTTAACACAAAAATATTAACATGACCATAGAGGTGAAGAAATCGGCGGCAGAGATCTCTCACGTCCGGCCCTGGTTCAGACCATGGTACGGAGCGAGAGGGCATGGGCAGCCGTCACCTCCTTCTGCGAAGCAGTAATGCTCGCGAAGGAGGAGGCGGGACGGTTGAGGGAAAGGCATGTTTCGCGCCCTCCACTAGGGCCGATGCCTGCCGGGGTCGCGGGAAGGTACTTATGGGTCACCGAGTCCCCTGGCAACACAGGCAACAGGAAGGAATACGGGTGGGTTTTAGTCAGTAAGAGTCTGACACACCCTCCCGCTCCGCCCAGAGCGGGAGAAGTTATTTGATGATTTCCCACCTTCAAAAAAAAAAAAAGAGGTGAAGAAAAATATACATCAAACCAACTCACCGAACGGATTCTTCGCAATAATCGAGTGATCCGCTTCCAACGGCTCAGAAACTCCTTCATTATTGACAGCAGACACTCTAAACTTGTACTCGTGTCCCGGCACGAGATTCTCAATCTCGGCCTTCGGGTCTTTAGTCTTGAGCGCCGGCAACCATCTGCCGGTCTCGGTGTCCAGTTTCTCGACGAGGTAGTGGTCGAGGGGCGCGCCGCCGTCGTCTAGTGGCGGGTTCCATTTGAGAGTGCAGCCTTCTTTGTGGACGTCTGAGATCTGAGGACCAAATAGGGAGTTTAGTATAAGTATCGCATTTTGTCTTTGACGTAAATGTGAAAAAGTATCAACCATAACCTAAGGGCACGTCTTCCTGACCATTACCGCCCCCCCGGTATTACCCTACTCTTTGATATGCAATGGTCTCAGTAGTTCCATGAAACATGAGGCTCCAGGGACTAGTGTGAATCCTTGGGTTCATTCGAACAGGGAGTCTAGTTTAACCACGCTGGAGTCGATGCATTTCAAAGTGACAAAGTATCAAGCTTGTTTAGATTTGATTGCTCGGAAAATCATAAGTTATTAAAAAAATAAAATACATGGTTAATAATGTTATCGTATCAAGGTATTTATACCAGGTATCTGATAGTCCAATCAACACAAAAATTAGCAACACAATTATTTTCTGATTGATTGTAGACAATCAATCAGAAAATAATTTTGTCATGAGAACTGCTGTGATTGGCAAAATGAAATATCAAGAGCCAATCAAACGACTTCAGTTGAAAACCTGCCAGCGAATTATTGTGCTGCCCATAAATATATGGAATCTATGTAGATGTCATATTCTACTATAGAAAGAATAGTTATACAAACATCAGATCATATCGACACACGCATGACACAAAGCGTTTTGTTTCTTTTTAACTTATCTAAAGAGACATCTAAATGTATGTCAAGGACTAAATTTGGCAACACTTTTGTGTGACGTCAAAATCATGTCTATGCGTGATCGGTCGCCATGTTATGAGCCGAATTTTGTAGTACAAAACTCGGCTTTATAAGTAGATGTGCTGTCAAACGATTTCTTGCTCTTTCTCTTGCACTCGCAGTTACAACCCTACGAAAGGCGGCCATCTTAAGTGCCCGATTTTTGTAGGTGTGCACGCTAATATTGTAGGTATGGTTTATAAGATATTGGTGTTGCCTTTCAGAAATCGGGTGTCAGGCAGGGCAGCTGCCTTTTAGAATCCTAACATCAAACCAATATAAGCTGCGGTAGCCAACATTTATCCAGCGCAGTGACTTGATTGCAATGAGGGCTTTCTGACGTTCACTAGGTGGCAGCACTGAGACATCAGGTCCGTGCACCTGTCATAAGTGTCAAAGCGACTATATTTTCTTTAGTCGTGACGTGATGAACGAATGAATGAAACAAATGATGAAGGTCATCATAATTACATTTTATATTCATTGTCAAAATGGAAGACCTCTTGTCAAAGTTACGCCAACTGGTGGCGTGAAATTTCATAAAAACCCTCATTAGTATAGTCGTTTTTTGGGTAAGGTCCCACCATTTATTTTGTTGATTGAATCTCACCTTCAGCGGTCCTTCAGGTTTAGCGGGCACATCCAACACGTTAATCTGGATGGTAGCTTCATCCTTGCCACTGCTGTTCTCAGCCTTCAGTACATAAGTACCGGTGTGTTTGCGCGATGTTATGATAACGGACAGCTTAGTCCTGTAGTCTTCTACGTCCACGGATAGGTCGTCGCGCGTTGATAGACGTTCCTTGTTGTGGAACCTGAGTGAGAGAAAAGTGAATATATGGCTAATAGTTACTGCCACAAAAATTGGGAAAAGTAGATAAAGATTGTATTTTTTATATAAATAATTCACAGGCAAAAGTATCTTGCCATTAGCACTTGTTTTAAAGTTGCCATTTTCATAGTATTATAGTGCAAGGTTCTAAGAAGTTCAAAGTTTTTTTAGGCCGACTATACGTAAGCTTACACCATCAGGGCTAGCAAGAGCGTGCGAGACGTTTTGTCCTCGCATCGTTTCACGCTGAAGCGAGATAAATGGGAAGTCAACTCGTAGTCAAATTGCGGGATGACTCGATTAAGATTGCCATCGACACACTAAGAAGAAGGGAAGTTAACTCTGTACTCTAGTTTTAGCTTAGTATTGAATTAAATTAATGAATTATGGAACTCAAATGGAGTGGGGCACCTGGCAAGGCGCAGTCAAGAAAGGCAGTGACCGAGTGGCGTCCAAAGACTGCAAGACGAAATTTCGGTCGTCCGGCGGTGAGATGGGCGGACGACATTGTTGCCATCGCGGGTAGATTTTGGATAAGGCTGGCACAGGAGGGTGGGGATTGGCACAGGAGCGTTGGGATTGGTAGAAGAGCGTGGGGATGGGCACAGAAACATGGAGATTGCCACAGGAGCGTGGGGATTGGCACAGGAGGGTGGGTATGGGCACAGGAGCGTAGGGATTAACACAGGAGCGTAGGGACTGGGACAGCAACGTGGGGATGACTCAGGAGCGTGGGGTTGGCACAGGAGCGTGGGGATTGACACAGGAGCGTGGGGATTGCCACAGGAGCGTGGGGATTGACACAAGAGCGTGGGGATTGGCACAGGAGCGTGGGGATTGGCACATGAAAAGAGAGGCCTGTGCCCAGCAGTGCGTGAAGTCGGGCAGTGGGTGATGATGATGAATGAAGGTAGACTCACCATGTCTTGGTGGGCGGCGGTTCCCCGCTGACCTTGACGTCGAGGCGGATGTTCTGTCCCGCCTTCAGTGTGATGTCACGCATGTTCGTGCGGTCGATCTTAGGCGGCGCTTTGGAAAGGAAAATGCGAGTTTAGAGTATGAATCTTACTTGTATTTTAGCCATTTCAAATGATGTTCTTTTAGACGTAGAACTGACGTTTATTGAAATATTCGACATCCCTTTTTAAAATTCATGTTTGAGAGTTTAGGATCTAACGACCAAAATATTTTTATTAGTCATTTAGAATTTAGGGAATATTATATGATCGGAGTTGCCAGTGTGATTATCCAACAGAAGAAAAAGGCATATACTATTTTAGGATACTTTTTTGATTTTTTTTCCTATTTAGCACTTTCTTCGTTGACCTAGTGTTAAGTATATTAAAAAGTAAATACATAATACGGTATTTTACTATATACGAGAAAAAATGTATTAATATATTATTGAGATAGTTTAGGCAAAAAGGAGTCGGAAAATGTTAGTTTTAGTTCATAAAATAACAAAATAAATTTTAAAATTCATTTCAACGTTTTCAGTTTTTCTAATCTGTTAAAAAAAAAACTATGAAATAGTAGCCGCCATGTTATTACGTCATACGCCTGTGTAAACTAAAACGAGTCAACTGTGAACAGACTGATAGTTAGATAATAGATTAGCGCATTTGTTTACATAGCGAAGTGACGTCATGACCACAAAGCAACATGGCATCCACTGCGTCCAGCGTTTTCGTTAAACTACGCGCAAAATTTGAAAATGTAAAATTTAAATGCATTTTTATGGCACGTATCGATTGAATAAAAATCTTGTGATTTTTTTTTTGGGGCATATTAGCACTATAGAATTTAATTAAGACACTTTTCAAAAATGGGTGTAAGACCCTATTATTCTACATACCAAATCTGTCCTTAGCCAGTAAGTTCTCGGTAGGCGCGGAGGCCTTGCCAGGTCCAGCCTTGTTGACAGCCTTCACACGGAACTGGTATGTCTTGCCTTCGATCAGGTCCGGTACACGGGCCTCGGTCTTGTTTCCGGGCACCTGAGGGTATACATGAATGATGTAGGGTTATGTTTTGTTGATGAAATATGGACAGTAAATATAACTACGACAGAAACGAAGTGGTATTTTGTACAATAGTTTATAGAATTACATAATTGCGTACACACGGCTACACATCAAGCTATACACTTCCAGTTTACGCTAACCTCGCATTGTACGGAAATCCTATACAATGCGAGATTAGCTTATATTGGAAATGTATAGCTTGATGTGTAGCCGTGTGTACAACAATAAAATTAAAAACTCTCTTTCTGAATCTATGTCTAATCTATAATTCTTCTTCGTCGCGTCGTAGGCACGACGGTGAATTATCTATTACTAGCTGTTGGCCGCGACTTCGTCTGCGATTCAGGATGAAAAGCGACCTATGTACTTTTCCAGGTGCCAGGCTATCTATCTGTCAAATTTCTTCTAAATCCGTTCAGCCGTTTTAGCGTGAAAGCGTTACAAACAAACTCACTTTCGAATTTATAATATTAGTTAGGAATATACCAGACTAAGAAAGTGAAACAAACGGACTTGTGTAAAATACAAATCGACACTATTCTAAGTTTTTAAATAATTATCTCGTAAAACTTTTAGTTTAATTAAAATTGCTTATTAGTCTTATTGATTGGCTAGATGGTAATTTATTATTGAAAACTTGGTTCTCATTAATAAAGGATAAAAAAAAATATATATGTCTCATGGGATCATATTTTTCAGAAATCAATGTTGGTTTTGTATCCATATCTGCATTTTTACTGAATGGGCTTTTAAGATGATGAATTGTTGCCTTAAAAGCCCTAAACTTGATTTATACGAGACACTAAGACGACTCCTAAAAATGATTTTAGGCGTATATCCAACAATTAACTGGCTCTTACTTGAAAAAAATTGACTTCTAAGATTTTTAGACTAAATTTAGGGAGTTCCTATATCCAGCATTTTAGAAGTTATAGACGTACCTCAGCAGCCTTCACCCACTTGCCGGTGTCCCGGTCCTTCCTCTCCACGATGTATCCGGTGATGGGCGCTCCGCCGTCGTCCTTGGGCGCCTCCCACTTGATGTCCGCGTGGTCGGCGCTCCAGTCCTTGAACTCGGGCTTGCCAGGGGCGTCGGGTTCGCCTGGAAGGATTGGATTGTAGTTAGCATGCTGATTTCTCCAAACTTTATAAACATTTTTGACTGATTTCTAAATAAAAAAAAACATCTTCAGTTCATGGTCAAAAATTATAAATGGCAGCGAAACTAAAATATTACTATTATATTTTTAGCTTCCAGATGTTTAAAAGCTCGGGTTTTTAAAGCCTCAGATAAAATCTCAATAGCTGTTGACTGCAAGTTATCAAATCCAATATGCAATTCTCTGTCGTTACCGAGTGTTTAATAACGCAATGTGGAAATACCAATAGCACACTCGAATAATCTAAGAATTCCTCAAAAAACGGTTGTATTGCTTATGCTTTACAATCAATACAGCTATACATGTTGAACTAGTGAATGTTTATTTTAAAGCCGCCGAATGCAAACAAACCCTATCATTCCAGTAGAGAAGCCTCTCTCGCTAATAAAAGTTTTCATGAAAATTCACACCACCAGTCGGCGCCACTTTAACAAGAGGTCTTCCATTACGACAATGAATATAAAATATATGATGACGTTCATCATTCGTTTCATTCATACATTCAGTCCCGACTAAAAAAAATATAGGCACTTTGACACTTTCACAGGTCCTGATCTGACGTCTCAGTGCTGCCAAAAAAGCCTCATTAATTTATTATACTCACCATAAGGATTCTTAGCAGTTGTAGCTGTATCGGTAACCAACGCCTCACTTTCACCCTCAGGATTAACAGCCTTAACCCTGAACAGGTAGTCTTTGCCCTCATTCAACCCTGTAACATCAGCTTCAGGAGTTTTAGTGGTGCATACAGGCACCCATCTTCCTGACTCCGTGTCCATGCGTTCGACGACGTAGTTTTCGACTGGCTCGCCACCGTCGTCTTCTGGTGGCTCCCATTTGAGTTTGCAGCCGTTTGCTGTTACGTCCGATACCTGAGGGTTAAATTGGGATTGTTAAGTGGTCATAATCTATTACCACTTCTTATAAACTAAGATGGTCAAGATAGGCGATGGTGAAAAGTCACCTAACCTTTATATTTTAATTATGATAAGTATATCTTTGGGAACACAAACTCAATGTCACACATAGCAATGCTCAAACTCAATTGCAACCAATTTTTTTAGGGCTTTTACTACAAATGAGCACTCAAAAATCTACCTAGAATACATAAACCTTAAGTAGATAGTTGTGTAAGTGGCGGTGGAATGTAAATTATATAAGATTAGGTTTTCAAGAAATGGTTGTGCATTTTTTCTGCTAATTATCAGAAACAAGCTCAATAAAGGCTTATAAAATTCGGGAAAAAGGATAGGATATATTTTCTATGAAAAAGGTGAGGTTATCTTCAGGGACACAACTATTGTTTAAAATGTATATTGGGGCAGAACAAGTAACAGCAAGCTACGAAGAAACCAAGTTACGCTCAACAAGGTAGGCACGGACACGTGGCTACTAGCGCGGTACATTTCTGTACAATCGACTTCCGAAAATCTTAAGAATACTTACTCCTGTCCTACTCGTATGTATATGTAACTATGCAAATGGCTACGTCAAAAATAAGACGTATTACATAAATTGACAACTAACGAGCTTAATGTGTTCAAAAGTGATCAATGTTCTCGTCAGGTGATCGTACGCGCAACAAGCGCGTGGGCAGTGGATAGTGGCGCCACACGCTAGTAACGGCTAAAGTCGCAAAAGGGACACTAAAACTACTTAATCTGCGTACACCCGCGGAATGCACACCGTAAAAATTCGATAAAAAATCTACCAACCTTCAGAGGTCCCTTCGGCTTCGAAGGCTTGCTGACAACCTCCACTTCAATCTCCACGGTATCAGTACCAGAGTCATTCTTGGCCGTTACCACATACTTCCCAGCATCAGTCCTGGACATCCTCTCCATTAAGAAGGAGGTGTGGTAGTCCTTGTTGACAATCTTCAGCCTCTCCTGGGCCTTGAGGACTTCGCCCTTAAAGGTCCAGGTGATTGTTGGTTCAGGTTCGCCGGTAACGTCGGCTTCCATTTTGAGGTTGGAGCCAACCTTGATCTTCTTCTTTTGCAGGTCCTTGCGGTCGATCTTTGGTGCCACTGTGGGGAAGGAATAGTGTGAATTATTAAGGGGTTTCACCTCATTGGTGATGTTCTTCAGAAAGGTCACGTGCGTAATACACGCAACCGGCGTGCGTGTATGGCCAGATGTATGAACGTAAACGAAGCAAAAGGAGTAAGTAAGGAGCGTAGCAGGTGGCGTTCTATAGTTTCTGCCTAGCCCCATGGGAAGAAGGCACGCCTTCTTCCCATGGGGCTAGGCAGAAACACACACATATATAAACTCACGAGTTTATATATGTGTGTGTATGTGTACTAAGGGTTTTCTCTTAGCAATATTAAATGCTGGTTAAATGCAAAGTGTAAAACGGTGAAGGGAAATCATTGTGAGGAAACCGGCATGTCCTAGAAGCAAAAAATTCGAAGACATGTGACATAATCGTAATCCACCACGCGGGCCCAGTGCGGGTTGGTGACCCGCACTGGGCCCGCGTGGTGGATTACGGCCCACTCCATCTCATAAACAGGAGGCCTGTGTCCCGGCAGTGGGAACATTATAAGCTGATTATGCTAAGTGCAAAAAATGAGACACCTTGTCTGCCAACTCCTACAGTTTCCATGAGATGTGATATAATTTTTTTTTATAGAAGCATGTGTTATTTGAACGTGTAGTTTTTTGTGTCATTTCAAAAGAATATGATCGCAAGGCTGTCTATACAAACTTATTGACGCCTGATGACTGCTGGTTAATGACTTATTTTTTGAAACGGTACTGGGACCATGATGATCGGTATCGTGTTACCCAGTAACTGGGTTGTGGAGGTCAGATAGGGAGTCACTCCATGTAAAATACTGGTATTCAGCTGCCGTATTCCGGTTAGGCTGGAAGCCGACCCATATGTTAAGTTAGGAACAGGCTAGGCAGATAATGATGATGATGACTGGGAACATGAGTCAATTATCGTTTCAGTGCAAGAAAGGGATACGCGCTGGAACAATGTGGACTTTGACATTTCTTTACACTGCCCTGGCTAACTGAATATACTTAAGTTCTTCCAGTACCTACTTCATTATACGGTATACTTACAGAATCTCGGCTTAGTAATAACACTCTTGCTAGGTTCGGACGGCTCTCCCGGCCCGGCCTTGTTGACGGCCATGACTCGGAACTCGTACTCGCGGCCCGGCTCCACGTCCGTCACGCGGCCGGTCGGGCGGTCGCCGGATGTCTTGAGGCAGTCGGTCCATGATCTGGTAGACGGAAGTATGTTTTAGTACTAGTTTTATTCCTGGAATAATTAAGTGGTAGACTTCTAGTTTTGTGGAATGAGTAAAAGTCTGTTGCTACAAATTCAGGCACTTGGGCAGATAGAACAGTCGGTTTAAACAAAGGTTTTATATCATTAAAACTTTCTGAACCTATTTGTTTAGTTATGACACGCAACTAAAAATCAAAAGTCAGTTATTCAAACTAGGCTGAGAAACAGCACTTTCGAATGTCAAAATTACATAAGAAAGTCCCCAAAAACTATAAGGCCCAGTTGCCAAAGCAAAGAGGAGAGACGTCTCGAATAATCAATTCTTATTGATCTAATACTTCTCCGATTTGGTGAAAACCAGTCCTAAGAACCGCACGCCGAGGTGTGTTTTTTATACACGATCAGCAACAGCTTTTATCCGTATTCAGTTCATTATTGGTCTCGAAAGATCTTTAAGTTGGCTATTTTAAGAACTCAAATATTCGTTTTTTATCGATAACTAATTGTTTCGAAAGGTTACTCTAGCAGCTTTAATTAAACAGAATTAACTCCTTTAACTCACCTTCCACCCTTCTCCCTCTTCTGCACAACGTATCCAGTGATGGGAGCTCCACCGTCACTCTTAGGCGGGGACCACTCCAGTTCCACGAAGTCTTTGTCCCAGTTGCGGGGCTCTGGACGGCCGGGTTTGCCGGGCTCGTCTGCAAATAACACAAATATTAATAAAAGTATTCGCTACGAACACTCTATCTACCATTATGGTCTAAAACTGTATATTTTTACTAGAATTATTCTATGGAAATTTCAGGACAAGATCAGAGGTAGCTCTAGCGGACAAATAAAAAAATCGTTCGGCTTTTTCATTTACTACAAAATTATGCAAAAACAATACTTCTCCAACACCAAATTAAATTTATTCGAACAGCATTAGATATTTTTGTATTGGCCTAGAAACAAGATTATTTGGCCAAAATTAGACATATTATGAAGTGCCAGGATTAAGCCCCAGTTACACGATGCATGTTTCTTACCTGTGGCATACAATAAAATTGAAGCAACAAATGATTTGCATCCTCTAAACACTGTTTAGATGGTGCAACTTTTATTGTTGCTTCAAGTTATGGCATTCCACAGGCAATTACCGCCTGCTGTGCGATTACTGACAAATGCGTGCACTGACTGGACAGGTCCACTCAATCTGTTTGGTTCTTTCCTCAAAAGACCACTTGAGACACCCATCTACATAGCCTTCACATGATCTGACCAAGTTTATGAAGAGACTGTGGCCTCTGAGTTTGTTTCGGCCTTCCTTCTCAGAGTAGTCAGATAGGAAACGCCGACCTCATGTAGTTTTTTAAAATATAATTGACGTGTAAAAGTGTTAGTATAAAGCTACTTACAGAAATATAATTATTTATGAATTAAATTGCCCACGCTTTAGCGATAATGAGCCTCTGATATTTTTCGCCCACGTTGTATGCATATTTGTTTTGCTGCATATTGATAAAAAAATTATTTGCTAAATGCAATGACCAGTCTACATTATTTACGAAACTATCCAAATAAAACTCACCGAAGGGATTCTTAGCGATGATAGGCTTCTCAGTTTCCAACTCCTCGGACTCTCCCTCCTTGTTGACGGCCTTCACCCTGAACTTGTAGGGCTTGCCTTCCGACAGGCCGGTCACGTTCGCCTTGCAGTCCTTCGCAGTGCCGCATGGGATCCAAGTTCCTGGGGAAATGGAGTTTTTATTAGTACAGGGTTTAATGTAATGTAACGGTCGGCTAAGAGTCCATATTTTGCGAAGTAGGGGGCGTCCATTAGTTGAGGCAATTATGGCGGTTTTTCGACCCTCCCCTACCCCCTTGGAGAGATGTCATGAGATTTGGATCGACCCCTCCCCCCTAATCTCACGTGAGATTTTCAGTATGTACGTATGTAATTTTATAGTTATAACCCAGTATTCTCGCAATTTTACAATGTATCTTGCGGCAACCGACACCCCCCGCCGTCTCTCTCCCACGTGAGATTGGGTGAGATTCGGCTTGTCCCTCCCCCCCCCCCCCTAAACTTCCACGTAATTAATGGACGCCCCCTAGGATATGATTGGTTTAAAAAGTAACGAAAAAGGATCTGTCTGCTTAAAAGTTCGCATGTATTACGAAGTGAATATGATGTGCTGATGAAACCTCGGAAAATAGATTCTAAAAAAAATAAATGACAACCACAGGTTTTTAAAGGCTGTCTCTCAGGTTCTCGGCAGTACGTGGTGGCCTTAGCAAACATATCTGACGCACTGCAATAGCGAGGCAACCCAAACAGCATCCTAAAACCATTACTGAACAGGACCCATAGGGCATTGAAAGATCTACGCGTATTATAACGGACCCAGCAGTTAATTAATGCACTGAATAAATGCTTTATCTATACATCCAGCATTGATGGTGTTCTTACCAGTTAGCGGATCAAGTTTCTCAATCTCGTAATACTCGATGGGTGAACCGCCATCGTCTTCCGGTTTCTTCCAGGCGAGCGTGCAGCCGTTCTTAGTGACGTCAGCCACTTCCAGAGGTCCTTGGGGCTTTGAGGGCTTGCCTGGAAATTGTAGAAAGGGTATATTAATTTACTGTTCTTATGTAATAGTGTGTGTTTGTGTAATAACACTATTTTGTAAAGATTAGTCTCATGCGATGTTTTTCCGATGACATAGATAATTTGACATGGATCGATATTGAGGGTCCCTCATAGTATCGATATTAAAAGTCGATAACCAGATATCTGACTTTCTCATTAACAACTTTCCACGAAACAGACACAATCGTCAGGGTACTTGATTAAAATGTGTTTCCTTTTTTAGTCCGTAAAGTAAAAAAAAATCATTACTCTTTTGGCTTTGCCGTAGTCGGATAACAAAAATGTTATCAGAACTCTGGCATCAGTCAAAACTAGCCAGAAATGTAACAAAAGACACAGTTTTAGATATAACCATTGTTTTTTGTCAAGTTTGAGCCAATAAAACTGCCATGCTAAACTGTTAAATAATAAGAAATCTTCAGTACTCACCAAGAATAGTAATCTCAACTTCAGCCTCATCTTCTCCGACCTCATTCTTGGCCTTAATGACATACTTTCCGCTCTGCGCTCTCTTACTCTTGGTCATCAAGAACTTGGTGTTATAGTCCACATTGACGATGTCTAGGTTCTCCCTGTTCGTCAGCTCTTCACCCTTGAAGTACCAAGTGACCTTGGCAGGGGGTTCGCCGAAGACTTTCACGTCTAGGGAGATTGGTAGACCAGCCTTTACTATGAGAGGGTTCAGATTTGTACGGTCGATCCTTGGTTTCACTGTTGGAAAAAAAGAAATCGAATCAGAATTGTTCATCAAACAACATAAACTCAAAAAGAATGACTTTGCAGACACAGTACCCAGCGTGACAATTTTGAACATAACATAACATGTATTTCCTGAAGGACTGGGCAGAAGTGTAAAGTACATTAACATTTCACCAGTTCTGTTTAAGTATTTGACATAAAATGGTCGAATGGTTATTCCGAATCTTCGCTATGGGCTGCTACTAAGATTAACTTGATAGAAAAAACCAATAACACTTCGCCTGACTCGGGGATCCAATTCCCCTTTTTTTTTTTTCCGGGTGGGAAATTATCAAATAACTTCTCCCGCTCTGGGTGGAGCAGGAGGGTGTGTCAGACTCTTATTGACTGAAACCCACCCGTAGTTCTTCCGTTGCCTGTGTTGCCAGGGGCCTCGGTAACCCTTTCGACCTTCGACTTCCACGCGACCCCGGCAGGACCACACAACCCCGGCAGGTCCAATCTCCAGTCAGACCAGTCAGACTTGCGACCACTAGCACAGCGGGGCAGCCCATTTTAACAGCTGCTTTATTTATAATAGCGAGTTATAAAAAAATGTAAAAAAATACTTACAGAATCTAGGCTTAGCAGTATGCCAGTTGGTGTTCTCCGAAGGTTCGGACTGTCCAGCCTTGTTCAGCGCACGAATGCGGAACTGGTACTGGTTTCCTTCCTCCAGCTTGGGCACGGTGCCCTGGCAGATGTTGCCTTGGATCTCAGCGGCCTGAGGAAAAAGATGATGCATTATATTATGGTTTACTTCCATGTTTTGGTAGCACCTGCCAAAAACATTGCCACTTTACATGGATCATTGTCGTCTGTGGTTCAAAACCCAAATTCTCAAACGATAAACTTCACAGACGTTTAAATAAATATTTTTATTGCTGCAATACACCTTAAAGTGTCTGGAAAAATGTAATACTTAATGGCAACTTAAAATTAGGTAGCGTTTCAGAAGTTAACCGTAAAATTCGTTTAAAAATGTTTTTTTTTAATGTAGTAAAAAAAATACTAAACAACTCCTGCGCAGGATTAAAAAAACTACAATACTCACGAAATACGACGTATTTGCGTTGTTGCTGAACCACTTTTCAACCTTATTATTATGAGCATAAGGATGTAAAGTATTTCACCGCCAGTGTCCGCGATGGTACATCGTTTTTTATTAAAAAAAAAAAACTCGAATGATTAAATTGCCCAAGTGGGACAGTAGATAAATAAAAAAATTACCTTAACAAACTCGCCCCTATCTCTATCCAAGACTTCAATAATATATCCGGTAATGGGTGCTCCATTGTCCCGAATTGGCGGCTCCCATTTAAGCTTAGCCGATTTCTCGTCCCAATCCACAATATCGGGCAAACCGGGTGGTGCGGGCACGTCGTATGGATTCTTGGCGAGGATGCCGTGGTCTGTGTCCAGGGGTTCGGATTCTCCTTCCTCGTTGAGAGCTTTTACACGGAACTGGTAAGTGTGACCCGGTTCTAGCCCTGTGGGTGGAAAAATGCGAGTTCAATGTTAAAATTTGGTAGAGATAATGCAAAGATTTTGTTTCCCTAAAGCTTAAGGACTGAAGTTAAATAAAAAAAGTAACATTTTGATTATGGGGTGAAAGCAAGATCATTTTAGAACATAATCATAATTACAATTACAAAAAACTTTTACTTTTAGAGCAACTTTGCGTTTGGTTACCTCGCGCATTACGCAGTCGCGGTTCAAATTTTTGAAAGAAAGAAAGAAAGAAAGCATAACGTTTATTTGGATACAGTTCGTGTAACACAAAAAAAAAACAGAATGATAAAGTGAAAAAAAAATCACTATTTTATTACTGCGACGATGGAACTCGGTACTTTAGCCCTTCACACATCAAATGTATGCGACATCGCAACGACAAAACACAAAAACTGAGATTTTTTATGAACATGCGAGATTTTGAAGTGTCGTCACATTAACGTGTGTCGGCTGTAAAGACAAGTCACTTATTTCTACAATATTTGTACTAATGACAGCAGTGGTGGCACAGTGGTAACGGCCGCGACTGACGAGTTGTAGGTCGTGGGTTCGAACCCAGGCAGGCGATTTACTTTATGTAAATAATTTCATCACCACTACTCTCAAAACGGTGAAGGAAAACATCGTGAGGAAACCGGCATGTCCTAGTTCCAAATAATTCGAAGACATGTGACATCTACCAACCCGCACTGGGCCCGCGTGGTAGATTACAGCCAATTCTCTCTCGAAGAGAGGAGGCCTGTGTCCCAGCAGTGGGAACATTATAGGCTGATCATAGTAGAAATAAGTGAATTGTCTTTTTTTTATAAAATAGTATTTCTACAAATATTAGGAACCTTTCATCTCAAACAAAGTTTACTTATTTAGCTTTGCTTTTACCCAAGTCTATAGCAATCTATAAGTACTACAATAAACTAACCGGTAACCGTAGCCTCAGTGGTGTCCGGTTCCACGGTGCCCGCAGGCACCCACTTCCCAGTGAGCGTGTCCATCTTCTCCACCACGTAGGCACTGAGCGGCAGGCCCCCGGTGTGCTTGGGTTTGTTCCACTTCAGCTTCACGTGGTCTGCGTGGATGTCTGACACTTCCAATGGGCCTTCGGGCTTGCCGGGTTTGTCTGTGGAAAGATGGTAAAGAATTCATAAAAAATCTTGAATTCATAACATTTAAAAGTCCGTATAGGCTCTACCAACCAGACAATAAAGAAATGGAATATGGATGAAATGATTCGTTAGATAATTTAGCCGGAACTGAAGATGGTGAAGCAAGCCATTTTTGCTAATATTTCAAGCGATGATACCACCAATGGTACAGGTTCAAATGATCAAACCTACCCAAGTGCGAGATAAAATCTTCAAAGCTGTGTTTTGTATGTAAGACTACTGCTTTGTAAATAAATTTATGTTTATACTAGCTGCGCCCCGCGGTTTCACCCGCATAAGTCTCGGTCCCGTGGGAATATCATGATAAAAATTTTCCTATGTTCTAACCCAGGTCATGGTCTACTCATGTGCCAAATTTCATCCAAAACTGTTCAGCTGTTTTAGCGTGAAAGCGTAACAAACAAACTGACTTTCGCAGTTATAATATTAATCTAGGATTAGGAATTCCAACTTTTGTCAAACTAAACGATGAGCAGAACACCGACGGAAAGTGGTGAGCCGTTGACCGCACTCCTTCTCATTATTCCACATCAGAAGCTTGCTAAAAAGCCTCTACCTGTATACAGCAGTAGATATATTCCGTCTAAAATGTCCACAATACATACCCAGCACGGTAACTTCCACGGTGGCCTCATCGACTCCGGAGTCGTTCTCTGCCTTGAGCGTGTAAACGCCCGAGTTCTGCCACGTCGAGTCGAAGATCTGCATCTTGGTGTTGTAGTCTTCGTTCTCGATCTTCAGCCCTGGGCCGGTCTCCAGGACCTGAGTAAAGAAACGACGTTTTGTAGATTCTCTGGGACGTAATTCTCAGCATAGAATATAGATTCACGTATGTAACAAATGAATGCGTGTATGCACCTATTTTATGTTGCTACAGTAATCGTACACATTTAAAACGCAAGATTCAACTTCAATTTGAGGCTCATTGTTTTTCATGTATTTGTATTTCGTAATAAAAGTAGTTACTTAATCCATGCTTTATTCGGCAGCAATTCAATAACAGACGATCGACCGTTCGAAGCTCAGTTTTGACGTGAATACGTCTTTAAAATTGCTTCCATGATTTTGTTATCATTGGTTTTTTTTTTTATTTGCCTCCCGCAAATAAAAAAAAACAAATGATAACAAAATCGGGGGATACAGTTTGGTGTTGCAGGTACATATCTATCATCTCCATCCAAAATTCAATTACACCACTGGATAGCTAAAGGATTAAAGAATTTGTTACGCTAAGTAAGGACTGTGACACGTCGCGCACGGCGGAGGGGGAAGCGCCGTCATTTTGAGTTAATTTTGCTGCGTATCGAGATTTCAATTTAGTATAACTTTTGTCTTGGAGAAGCTACGACGTTCGTTCAAGTTTCAATCGTCAGCTCTCGTCAAAATCTAACGATTATATATAAAACAATAGATATTGTTTTTCTTTTAGTACGTTCTCGCGCACTATTTTTTGGAATAAACAGTTTTTTCTATCTTTTCTTACTTTCTTATTTTGCAAGTGAGCCTTTTATTTTCGTCACGAAAATGTATACTATTTCAGTTTTGTGTTTTAAGGCTATAATCGAAACCTTACCTTCTTGGCGAAGGTCCAGGTCTTGGTTGGTGGAGGCTCGCCCTTGATGTCAACATCCAACTTGATGGTAGTGCCGGCGCGCACGCGGATAGCGTGCATCTTGTCGCGGTTGATGTGTGGTTTCACTATTGAAGGAATATTATGTTTTGTTAGTAACAATAATTTAAAAAAAATATGGTCTGGGAGATAGGGAGTCATTTTGGAAGCTTGAATGATAACATGGTAAAACGCTGTTTAATCAATGACTTTGAAAGCCAGGAAAGTTTCAACATTCTGCAAACCCTTATTTCGTTCAAATATTTCACTTTTTCAGCAGGAGAAATTGTTTGGTCTAATTGAATTTCTTTTTTATGAGTAGCTTCTCTAAGCTACTCATAAAAAAGAAATTCAAGTCATAAGACGCGCGCTCGTGAATTGAAAAACAGTTTTAGTCTCTACTAAAACTGTTTTTCAATTCACGAGCGCGCGTCTTATGACTTTAAGAATCATTGAAATAGGGTTCATAATTATTACAATGAATAACGGACGGTCAAGGTCGTCTTTTCTATTGCTCACTCTGGGCGAGCGCCCAGGGCCCGCGATCCATGTGGCCTCTAGTTCCTGCCAGCGTCGTAGCTGAGCCCAGACGGGGTGCTAAAATTTTCGAGCTCGCTCCACTCGGTCATACATCCCAAATTGTCTTCCTTCTCAATCTTTTCTGTATCAGTCGACAAAGTAACACCTACTTCTGTATGAACGGTCAAAAGAAAACCTAACCTATCCCAGGCGAGTTGCTATAAATTTCGAGCTGGCTTCGCTCATTCTTGCATCCTGCATTCTCCATTATCCTAAAGTGCCCAGGGCCTCCAAGAGATTAAAAACGGCCCTGCGGACGGCCGTCAACAGCAACGAATATACAGCCTGTTCATAATAACGGTATACTTACAGAACCGGGCCTTAGCCGTGTGCGGTTGTGTAGCATCTCCGGGTTCGCCGGGTCCGGCCTTGTTGACGGCCTTCACACGGAACTGGTACACGTTGCCTTCCTTCAGGTCCGGCACGCGGGCCTTGCAATCTGGCGTCTGTCGGATGAATAGAATATTGAGTACACAAGATAAAATTGTGTGTGACAAAGTTCAGACACGACAGTGATTGTCAATATCCTTCTTAGTACCGGTTAAGAAATTTTGTGTGTTTGACGATCCCTAAGGAATGTTAATAATCCACGAATGATAGCCGTGATCAACGGCTAATGTGATTTCCAAGACACGGAGGAGTCTTGGTATGTAAAGATGGTCACCCACCCATCCACCGACCAACCCCGGCAAGCGTAGCTTAACCTGATGAATCGACCCGTGCGGCTGTTATTACTTAGCCACGAGCCCCTCCCCAGGGGTCTTGCTAATCCATAATAAAATATCATGCTAACAGGTCTTGTTCTAGCTTACCGTAGTTACAAGCGCTTCGGTCCAAGAGCCGTACTTCTCCTTCTTCTCGATGATGTACCCGGTGATGGGCGCTCCGCCGTTGTTCTTGGGCGCCTCCCACTTGAGGTCCACGCGGTCCACGTCCCAGTCCTCGATTGTAGGAGCTGATGGTTTTCCGGGGATGTCTGGAAGCAGATGATATTAATTTAAATGGTGCGCATTAAAGAGTGAAATATATATCGTTGAGCTGAAGAGTCAAAAGTTAAATGGAATAGAAAGAAAATGTAGTTGTTTTTGAAGCTATCACAAAATAATACCTGCGATACTTTGAAAGTTTTTTTTTTATTTACACATACATAACATCACGCCTTGTTTCCCTGAAGGGTTGGGCAGAGGTGTACCTATAGTACACCCACATTTCGCCAGTTATGTTAAGTTCCATGTAATAGGGGGCGAACCTATTGCCATCAACCGGGCACAAATCCAGACTCCAGGCTGCTACTGATAAATTCCATATAGAAAAACCTAATAACACTTTGTCCGACCCGAGAATCGAACCCAGGACCTCATGCTCAGCAGTAGCGCTTGCGACCACTAGATCAACAAGGTAGTTTTTTTTTCTTATAAACCTACATGAGCATTTATGAAGCGTAAGAAGCAAGGTACACTATAAATATACGTTACTCGAGAATTGAAAAATCAGTAAAAGTAGCCTTCAGCCTAGGATCCTGAAAATGACTTCTGTAACGGTGACCAGTGGACCCTCTTTTTAATCAATGTTTAATAAATACAGGACCTGACAGAAACTCCTGAAGATGATTTTAGTGACTTTAGTTTCACACCCACAAAGAAAATGGGGTCACTTTCTACCTACCCCATTTTCTACGGTAATGGTCTAGGATACTACACCATTTTTTTTTTTGGGTGGGTAATTATCAAATAACTTCTCCCGCTCTGGGCGGAACGGGAGGGCATGTCAGACTCTTACTGACTTAAACCAACCCGTGTTCCTTCCGTTGCCTGTTTTGCCAGGGGCCTCGGTACCCCTTTCGGACTTTCCCGCGACCCCGACAGGCATGTCAGCACAAGTGTAGGGGGCCACCTCTACACTTGTGCTGACATCTCTTTGAGGCGCGCGTGGAACACGTTGCGCCGTCGCCCCGGGCCTGGTCCTTACCGGACGGTGAGCTACCCGTTGCTCACCGTCTGCAAGCCCGTGCCTACGGTGGCCGGAAATCGGCCTGCGATTCAAAGACACTACACCCTGGACCTCTTAAATAAGGCCTTCATTGAGATAATCGAACTCACCATAAGGATTCTTAGCAACAATCGAGTGTTCAGTCTTCAGCGGTTCCGACTCTCCCTCGTCATTGACTGCCTTGACCCTGAACTCGTACTCCTCGCCTTCCTGCAGACCCTTGATATCCATCTCCGTGTCATCAGTCTTGCCGACTGGCACCCAGCGACCGGTTGCCTTGTTGAGTTTCTCTACTACGTAGCCGGTAACTGGTTTACCTGAAAACGAAGATAGAATGGGATCAGCATCTTTATTTTAATGACTGAAGACTATTCAAGAATAATTAGGGTTTTATGCAGTAATTAAATTGACTAATAGCAATGCGAAATGACTAGTTGACTATTTAAAGTTCAATCTTATTTCTTTCATTAAAGTTTCATTTAAGGGTGAAACAACTGAAACATGTATTTTTTACAGTTAAATTTCTTTTTTTACAACTTTTAGGTTAGTTATTTTTTACAAACAAAAAAAAATGTTTCCAACAGCGCAATAACAACCTTAAGAATGACAATTTATACGTATAAGAAGTAATAAGTATAAATATCAATAAAAAACCTCATTTAGTGCGCGGATATATAAACTGACTATCGTCTAGAAGATCTGTATCTTTTACTAAGACTATTTTAATCGTCAGATTAATAAAAGTTATAAAATCTTTCCAATATTTCAAAAATCGTTATAGAAACTAGGAATATGTTCGGTAAATTCCTATATTTAGTATTTGGCGTTGATCTAGCATCGATTCGTTGAACGTATAGGCACCGAAAAAGCTGCATTAGCACAACGCTAAAACCGCCTACGGGAGGTAATTTCGACCAAATTATGTCTACGCTCCTCTAGCGCAGCGAATGTAAAATTGTCGCAGCGTAAACGCAACGTTAACGTCAATGCTGTAATTACAACACACAATATCAAACCCCATCTTCAAATCCCATTCTACTTACCACCATCATCCTCAGGCTTCTTCCATGACAGTTTGCATCCATTCTTCGTAACATCTGCGACCTTCAATGGACCACCAGGTTTGCTCGGGGAAGATAAAACGGTGATCTCAACCTCAGCCTCATCTGTGCCATGCTCGTTGGTTGCTAAGATACGGTAGGTACCCGTCATTGGACGTACTGATTCTTTCACGTCGAGTTTTGTGTTGTAATCTACGTTGATTACGTTTTCGGTTACCTGTGGAGTTGAGATTAGGGTTAGTTTCAGTGGTAACGTGAATAATATCGTCTGTCTTTCCTTAAGGCCGAAGGGGTAAAATAAAGGTTTTTTTACGTATTTGGATTAAAGTGAGTGGATCAAGATAAGAATAACAGTACTCATTTGCATGCTATCTGATCTGAAAATAAATTGAAACGGACCTGTCTATAAGAAGTCGTGCTTTACAGCGTCTCGAGTGTAAGTTTTGATTATGAGTCAGAATCAGACATATGACGAAGTTTCCATATTGATCCTTTAGTAGAATCGCGCTGAAACTCTTAACTTAATTTTATTGTTTTTTTTTTTAGTTTCTCTAAACTCTTTGTATTTTGGACGTTTGGGACAAGGTTTTGCCCTGCAGTGAGTCTTATAAGAGTCTTATAAAAGTATCGTCAGTTATATATAAAGGTAATCTACTTATCTTCGTTTGAACGATGTAAGTAAGCGATTTAAATACCAGCTTTAATAATTATAACTAACAAGGTAAAGATTAAAAAAAAAACAATTTTATAGCTTAAATAGTTCCGAAACAATATTTAGTCGTAAGGTGTCTGAAGACACCTTACGACTAAATCTTGTTTTGTTCTTTTTCGAACGGTATTTTAGCTTTACCTATCCCGATCACTGGTTATATATATAATATATTATATTTTAAAATAAAAGTCTTCAATATTAAGTAATTTAACATACCTCCTTCTCCTCGCCCTTCCACTTCCTGAACCATTGCACTTTAGGCGCGGGTTCACCCTTGACGTTGACGTCGAAGAAGATCGGCTTGCCCGCGCGCACTGCTAACGACTTCAAGTTTGTGCGGTCGATGCGGGGTTTCACTGTGGGAGAGATGGTAGTTTAGTGAGTGTGTTTTATCTCTTTCTGGCATAGAGTTAAAAGTAATAATATGAAATCACGGCCGTTTTTTCCCGAATGATTAGGCAGAGGTCCAATCACATTCATCACAATCTATATTTTATTATTATTTGGAACAGTCTCATTTCACAGGGAAACTACACTGTGTGCAGTTTCATTAGTTGACAAGTCATATCTGCATAGCCAGATGCAGCGGGATACCTCTATTTTACATGGAGCGACTGCCTATCTGACCACAACCCAGTTACTGGGTAATACAATACCCCTTGGTAAGACTGGTTGTCAGTCTTTCGAGCTTCTGACGACCCGTAACGACTGTCAAAGATCTACAAATGACAGCCGGGACCAACGGCTTAACGTGATTTCCAAGGCACGGAGGGGTATGTAAAGATGGCCACCCATGGCCCAACCCCGGCAAGTGCAGCTTAACCTGATGGATCGACCCATGCGGCTGTTATAACTTAGCTACGAGCTCGACGAATTAGTTGACAAGTAACAAATCCTTTAATTGAGAAAATTCATTTGGATCCTCTGTACCAAACCCGCACTGGGCCCGCGTTGTGGGCCACTCCCTCTCACAGATGCCGAGGCCTGTGTCCCAGCAGTGGGAACATTATAGGCTGATTATGTTTATTTGGATCCTCTCTGCAGTTTTATTTCAGAAATCGGTAACAATTTGCCAATTATACTTACGGGCCTTGTGTCTGATGGTGGTCATCTTGGTTGGGTCCGAAGGGTCGGACGGTCCAGCCTTGTTAACAGCGACAACGCGGAACTGGTACTCGCTACCTTCTGGTAGCCCGTCGATCTTGGCTGAGTTCTGGGTTCCAGGTACCTGGGGAATACATTATAGTAAGTATCTGATTCATCATTCATCCTGTGATTTAATTCAAGGGGTAAGGCAAAAAATAATTTTATGATTACATCTTTACTAATATTATAAAGAGGTAAAATTTGTTTGTAAGTTTGTATGTAGGGGTAAACCATTTCAAAAAATATTTTTGCATTTAATAACCCAATTCTTGAGGAAGGTTATAGGCTATTTAACACCACGCTACGACCCCTAGGAGATGAGCAAAAAGAAAGAACGCAAAGTGAAAACGAAGTAATAGCGCGGGCGGGCGATGCAATGCGACGCAGTGGGTCGGGGAACAAGAAATTTTACGCGGACAAATCCACGGGCAGAAGCTAGTCTCATAGATAGAAAGCCGCGAAGACGCTGCTATGGCCTTTGAAATAAAACTTTTAAAAATAAAGACGTGAGGCTACTTTTAAGCAGGCTTTTATTCAGCGATACTTCAATTACGGCACATCTTCTGCGGTCAGTTCTGCAACCGCACTGACCAGATGAAATGTTCTACCACTTTCTCCGTGTCAGAACGAATTATTTAAAAATCCCACAACACATGGATAAACAAGAATGGAACACTGTTTTCAGATCGATGTGGTCGGAGAAACTGGATACACCCGATTCCCTCTACAGCTTAAAAGGTAATTGTCATTTAATTTTGCACAAAAAAAAAAAAGATTTCGCTATAAGTACAAAACTCTCAACAGCATCAAATTTGGATTCATAATATTTACCTCAGCAGCATTCTCCCAATCTCCACCCTTGGGCTTCTTCTGTATGATATACTTGAGCACGGGGGCCCCTCCGTCGTTCTTTGGCGGATCCCACTTGATGGTTGCGCTCTGGTTGTCGTGGTCTGCTACCTCGACGTTGCCGGGTTTCTCTGCTACCTCTGTAGGAAGATTTGTGGTTATAATAAGAAAGAAGATGTCCCAGGAGGGTAACCATCACCTCTTATAGCAGTATTATTTCAATATTACTTAGCGTGAGAAAGAGATGGGGCTATAAGTCCTGTATAGCTCTATCACTTTCCCACTGTGAAGTAATATAATAATACTGCTATAAGAGGTGATGGTAACCCCCCTGTACTGGTGTGGTTTAAAAAATACCGACTTCGTTAGGTTTCAAAAAATCGAAGCGGAATCGGGAATACAGCGGTTTTATAATCAGATTTCCAATCAGATAGGTAATAATATTTTGGTCAGAAGCAATTAAACTCAAGATTTTTTTATCTTGAATAACTACTAATTACTTCTGGTATTTCGAGATTAATTTTAAGATTTATCTACACAATTGTCCTTTTTGATATCGAATACCCATCTACACAACGCCTGCATAAATTGATTACAGACTTTTCTGAGCTCTATGTATGTAGTTACCTTCTAACTGAAGCATATAAATGCGTCTGAACATACAGTATTTTGTTTCAGGTCTATAAATTTTCTTAGCAAAGCATATACTAATTCCCGAAGGATTTTATATAACTTACCGAAGGGATTCTTAGCGAGGATAGCACGTTCAGCCTCTAGCGGGTCTGAGTCTCCCTCGTCGTTGACGGCCGTCACCCTGAACTTGTACTGGTGGCCAGGTTCCAGTCCTGTCACCTCCATCTCTAGAGGCTTCTTGTCGCCGGCCACTCTGAGGAGGAAATAAGTAGACGATATAATAAAAGGAGTTATTTTCAAGGTCACAGACGTAACGGAAGATACTTGAATAGACTATGGCTTGTTCATGGGGACTTCTGACTGCCAGTCTGATAGTTAGTGGTTACGGCCATAGGTAAGCACTATTATGGCTGCCTCATATCAATAGTCTCATGTGTTTTAACTGGATCATCACTAACTGTGAGTGACACACTTTTTTTTTTGGGTGGGAAATCAACAAATAACTTCTCCCGCTCTGGGCGGAGGGTGTGTCAGACTCTTACTGACTAAAACCCACCCGTATTCCTTCCTGTTCCCTGTGTTGCGGGGGCCTCGGTGACCCATAAGTACCTTCCCGTGACCCCGGCAGGTGAGTGACACACTATGAGTGAAATTGATATGGTAGGAATCCTTTCCTTATTTTGGAAAGGTATCTAGACTAATACTCATCATCTGCCTAGCGTTTTCCGAACCATGTTGGGGTCAGCTTCCAGTCTTAACTGATACAGCTGAATACCAGTATTTTACATGGAGCGACTGCCTATCTGACCTCCAAACCCAGTTAATGGGTAACACGATACCCCTTGGTAAGACTGGTTGTCAGACTTTCGAGCTTCTGACGACCCGTAACGACTGTCAAAGATTTACAAATGACAGCCGGGACCAGGTGCTTAACGTGCTTTCCGAGGCACGGAGGGGTCTTGGTATGTAAATATAGTCACCCATCCACGGACCAACCGCGGCAAGCGTAGCTTAACCTGATCGATCGACCCGTGCGGCTGTTTTTACTTAGCCACAAGCCCCACTATCACACATCTAGACTAATACTAAATATGGTATATTGAAGGAGGGTTTGTTTAACCTATTGATCGCCACGTCAAGAAAGCAAAAACGTGCGCTCGGCGCTAAGCTACAAATTATTCCTTAACCTGTCATGTAGTCGTGACCGTGGCATGCTGGGCACATTTTTGTCTGTCATCTATACATGACTGGCGGTCAAAAGGTTCAACTTTCAATTTAGAAATTCACAAAAACGAAAAACTTTAGAATCCTTTGTTTCGCTAGACTAAGGCTGTCGTGCCATCACTATGTATTATAAAACAAAGTCCCCCCCACCGCGTCTGTCCGTCTGAACGTGAAAACTCAAAAACTCTAAAACAGATTTTCATCCGGTTTTCACCAATGGACGGAGTGATTCATGAGGAAGGTCTAGGTGAATCATTTATTTGACGATGATTGTTGAAGATGTCGGAAAAAATCATGCCGACTGGGAGCATTACCGCGCGCATTACCGTGCGCCGCGTAAACCAATTGATATGAAAACACAGATAGTTTATAATCTGGATTAACACATAACTTTTAATCCTGGTAGTAGGTTCCCGCGGCTTCGCCCGGGTGGATGTCGGATGATATCCGACATCCACCCGGGCGAAGCCGCGGGAAAAGGTAGTACGATATAAAAACAATAACGAAAATGATCTTAGTACTGACCTGCCAACCCTGACCCACTTGCCAGTGGCGAGATCCATCTTCTCGAGCTCGTACTCCTTGACTGGAGAGCCACCATCGTCTTCTGGCTTCTCCCACTTCACCTTGCAGCCTTCTGCGTGGATGTCTGTCACTTCCAATGGGCCTGGAGAAATTTTGGTTTATTAGTATTTGAAAAATTCTTAAAAACTACGTTAACATTTGTATGATCACAGAAATCCATAGCACAACACACACACACAAGGACTACATAACTAAAACACTAGGTTTTCAGAAGTCAGGAGGTGACTATTCGAACTATAGAATCTACTGTAAGTTGACTTTAGGCACAAATAATATTTTACGTAATTTAATCAACCAATCAAGACTTGAACATAAGGTTTGAATTACCTAATGGCAAAATTCTTGATTGCCAAATTGGCTCACAAGTATTAGCCAAATTTTTGATTGCCAAAATGACCGAATTGGTCGAAATATGAGGATTCTATTAATGTTAATATGTAACATTCAAGCACCACAAATCATCGCATATGCATCCATTATGCGAATAATTGCTTTGATATGATTTGATTTCAATCACAGCTGAATATGAAGACGCCCGCCGTTAAGACTCATAGACTAGACTTTAAAGAATGCTTTAAAATTAAATGTAGTAAGAGATTTCGGAGTTTTTTAAAGTAGAAGGAATTATAACTTACCCTTAGGCGAGCTAGGCTTGCTCAGCACAGTCAGCTCAACGATCTCTTCATCGAATCCGTTGCAGTTCTCAGCCCTTAGCTTATATTTGCCGGTATCACGACGCACCGCGTTCACGATCGTGAAGTCAGTGTGGTACTCTTTGTTCTCGATCTTGATGCGTTCCGAGTTGACTAGCTTGATGTTATCGCGCCATGACCTGGGAAGAAGTGGGCGTTAGAATGGTGTTTGATTGTTCTAAGGGTTTGTGAAGGTTGGGTTGGTGTTTTGATGCTAAGGTAGTAAGTTGAAGATTGCTCGTAACAATCTTCGATTTAACGTTATTAGGGTAGAATTTGTTTTCAGAAAACGGCAGAGAATCTTAACACCGACTTTTAATATTTCCAATTTTTTATGAATAATTATAATATGACGCTCTTTCAACCATGAATCATCGAAGTGTAATTTTCCGAATAACACGTGAAATGAAATAGTTGGGAAAACTGGAATAGATTTATATTCGTTTTTTTTAATATATAGGTAGGAAGCAATCTATCACCAGATTGTGATTAGTTTTTTACCTCTCTATTAAGAGGCTCATGTTATGAACTCAAGTATTAGTGAATATTTCTCTTAATTATCATAACACAGCCCATGTCCTGATGGACCGTTTAAAGACATAGCCATTACTTATCATTTAAAACTCACCAAGTCATCTCTGGCGGAGGTTCACCTATGACATCAACAGACCACTTGTGTGTGCGACCAGCCTTGATAATCACTGACTTGAATGTGCTGCGCTCAATGCGTGGCTTCACTGTTGAAGTTATACAAAGAAAGGTTAATAATGTGTGATGCTTAAATAAAAGGCAGATTATGTTATATTCCTAGTTTTTAAATAACTGAAAATTAAAATGTTTTAAACCGTTGAAATAATATATTGTCTTTTATGTTTGGACTAAAACTAAAGACACTCTTCTGTCTCTACTGTGTATACTCAAAATGATGGACAGCATTCAGTCCTGGTAGCTAATATAACAACAAAATGAAATTACAAATCTGTCTACCACATTATATATTTGGGGTATTTAATAAAATATAATAAAGTTTAAAGACCAGAATTGTCTTTAAATTATTACAGGATATGAAAGAGGTAAAAGCTGGACCATAGAACCCCCTAAGTAACTGCAAGCTACACATACATATGCATGTACGAGATGCATACAATTGCTTAGTACATCTCTTGTGTTGTCATAATTTATAGACATTTGTAATGTCTGTCATAGTGGTGGAAATAACACGATGCAATATAATTCATACTTACAGTTCTTATGCTTGCAGAGATGGTTGTCAGTGGGCTCTGACGCTTCACCGACTCCAGCCTTGTTGTGAGCCTTCACACGGAACTGGTACACCATCTTTTCTTTCAGACCCTCGACCTTGTACTCGGTCTTGCTGTCATTTGTTTTTACAACCTGCGGATATGGTTAAGTTATGTATTCATAGAATAGGATACTTCAAAATAAATCAGTTTGATTTAAGTCTTGCTAAAATAATTTGAAAATTTTGCTGCTAGAAATACAAGTGAGACGAGCAGAAAACAGTTAGTTATTTTTATCAAACTGGTCAGGACCCACAATCTAAAAAGAACAAACGCTGCAACAGACTTGTGATGAGAACTAGTCTTGATTTTAGAATAGCAAGATGACTTGATAATTCAAACTTATTTTTTACATTTTAAAGAATGTAGGTTTTATGGCATATACAAGTTAGGTTCATCTTTAATATCAATATAAATATTCTAAGTTCATAATAAAAACTCACCTCAATCCAGTCTGGAGAGAACTTGTCTTTCATCTCCACGACATATCCAAGGATTGGTCTTCCACCGTTGTCTGACGGTGGTTCCCATTGCAAGGTCACCGACGTGTTGTCGTAGTCCGTGATTGTAGGCTTTCCAGGTGCCTTTGGCGGATCTACAAGACAATATCAAGGTAATATTGAACATTCTGGACGAAAGAAAGGACTATTTTTGATAAACTCAATCCCGGATTGAATTAAGATTCGATTGCATGAAGGTTTTATTTGAAAAACTTAGGTTTTCTTAGATTCTTGCGCGGAAATAAAGGAAATAAACAAGTCCGGTCTCGTTGTTTGTAAACAAAAACAAATGACTGTCAAAATTTAAAAATGGCGGGAGTCGAATGACGTTTGTAGTTACGTTCCGTTTTGCCTTGCAGATTCTATACAAGTGAATAAGATAAATTCACTAGTACAGCTATTATTTATCATCAACAACTTATGATTCTAATGTAGACAATTATTTATTTCTTACCGTAAGGATTCTTGGCGACAATGAAGCCATCAGTTTCCAATGGCTCGGACTCGCCTTCCTTGTTGACGGCGCGTACCCTGAACTTGTACTTGTGGTTCGGGGTAAGACCCTTGACTTGGAATTCAGTAGGCTCTGGGCCAGTTTCCCCACACGGCACCCAGTTTCCAGTATCCTGTGGAAAAATAGCGCAATTATAATAACAACGGAGGCCTCAGTTTTATTATTCTTATTTTTTTTTTACTGCGTTTGTCCTTACCATATCCATTTTCTCGAGAGTGTATCCGGTGATATCGGATCCCTTCCAGTCGTCGGGCTTCTGCCATTTGACGGTCGCCTTCTCGGCGCGGATGTCCACAACTTCGATCGGGCCATTCGGGCGATTTGGTTTATCTGAAATACGATTAGTTTCATGAGTATATGTAGTTAGTTTGATAAATACAATCATGCTCAATACTGGTATGACGTGCCCAAGCCAATTTTTACTGATAACTTTAATGTATTGTACACTTTCAAGTATCTAGGTTATTATGACCACGCGAATAAATCTGGGACCTATTAAAAACTTCATAACAGAGAACACTGATGACACTACAAGCACAAGTCGTAACCTAGAAGTGGAATTCAGAAACTCACGAATTTTTTAAAGTTATTTTTCTACTCTGTGTTAGCTTTGGAACTAACAGTTTTGAGGGCAGGTAGAGGACTAAAAGTCTGACTTACCCAAGACAACCACATCGCCAATGCTCTCACAGCTACCCGATGAGTTGGTCAGCACCAGCTTGTATTTTCCACTGTCAGGTCTGGTGGTTCTCCTGACTGTCAGCACAGTGTTCCTCTCGTACTTGTCAATGGTGATACGTTCACCATCATCGATTATCTCCTGTGATAGCATGGTGGTATGAGTATAAGGTAATACAGAGATCGCATCTGATGATGTTGCAATTTTGATGTTATTAGTGAGATGGTTGTGCATACTGAAATGTTTCATTTATGGGGTGAGTATTTTGTGATGTAGTTTTATGAAAGACAGTGCCTACTCTTTGATACATATAATATTATACTAGGTGGGTTAGATTTAACGTTGTTGTTGGCAATACTTCTCTATTGAGGAATCGTGGAGAAAATGGATGAGGAGGCTTCTCGCACCCGTCCACAAGCCTTGAGCACGAGGGCTTGAATACAACTGCTGGCATAGCGTCTTCTTGAAAGACTAGAAGTTTTTTTTTAGCAGGAAGCATTTTGGCGTTCACAAATACCTACCATTTGACCGCAGGGTGTTATACTCCATGTAGCTGCTTCATAAAAATCTTACCTGCCTTTCGCACGATCGGTGTGTCTTCAGACAAATAATATTTATTTTTGTTGATTTTCTGGTATCTGTTTTGTTAGTGAATATTCAATTCTATCTGGTTAAGTTAACAACCACACTAACTAACTGCATTTCTTAAAGGTATTTCCTTTTTGAAAAGGGGCTAGATAGTTTCAATAATCTGTTTAATTTCTTGACAAATATAGGCAGGGCCACACCTAGGTAATTTGTTATTTTGACAAAGTAAAATAAGGTCGAAGTAAGTAATGATTCTGAACTGTCTGTTTGTCAAAAGCAATGGTGGTGCTTGTGGTGATGTATTAAAAATATGTATGATGGACATTGGTGATATCAGACGCAATCCAATAAAATAATCTATAAAACCATATTTGTACGTGCAACGGTGCAACATTGCGACCAGTTGATAGTGTTAGAATGTTATGTGTTGCCAGCATGCGACGAAATCGTCGTATTGCCGAGTGTTACCACAGTAAAAAAAGAGAAAAGTGTTCGTGCGAATGGTGAAAAAATCTGTTGTGTTTTTGTTTAAACTTATGTAAGTGCATCCACATAAGTTTGGTGCTTTTGAACCATTCAAAATAATTTCTATTTAAAACATAGTAACGTTTAGTTACAACATCGAAAGCATATTTTTTTAAAGCCAATAATTACATTGTGTGTTTGTTGTCCAAGAACAATGTAAAATGCTTTTGCGTTGTTTTAGCGTTGTGGTTAAAAGTTGAGAGAAAAAAATATTTTTTCGAAAATGGAAGACGTTAAGACCGACTTTTTTCTTTCAACTGTACCACCACACATACAATCTGTATCAAGTATATTGTATAGTTGTGTTAGCACATATTGTAGAATAAAAAAATAGAGAAAAGTGTATGAGCTTATGTTTAGAACATATAAATGCGATACAACATCTAGATCCAACCATCTAACCTTCTCCGTGTACGGCTTGCCGCGTTTCTTTTTCGAGGGAAAAAATAAAAATTTTGGTCAAAAATGTATCATCCAATACGGTAAATAGGCCTCTTAAAATGTGTCTTGCCGTTGTTAAATTCAAGGTTTTCTTCACAATGGTCTGCTTATTATAAGTACTAGCCGGCCAAGTTAATAAGACAACTGTCAGTGGTGAAGTTATTAAATATTTGACGGATTTGAACGGTAAGACTAATGCAGGAACTCAGGCACATAGCAGCCGAGTTGGCTGCATTATACCCAGTGGTTGGACAGTATTTCGATGGATTATGCCTCTTCCACGGCCTCCAAAAGATTCTATGTCATTCAAAACTTTATAATATTTCATTGTTTTCCAAAAAATGCATCAATTTTGTATAACAATGAAACTTAAAATGAAAGAAATACAATTTACCTCTTCACCCTTCATCCATTTGACTGTAGGTTCGGGCTCACCACCGTACTTGATATCGAACGTGATAACCTGGCCCTTTTTGATGATAATACTCTGGAGACCCTCGCCAACGATGTAAGGTTTGACTGTAATTTAATAATTAAATCGTAAGTGGCCTTTAATGGCATACAGACAGGCCTAGGAAAAGGCAGTGCGACTTTTCCTTGAACCAAAAGTGTAATTTCAAGAAGTAAATAGAGAAATGGGTAGCTTTAAGGGATATTCTTGAAGGCTATTAACCGGCTTTTGAAAACTTCTTCAATCCATTGTCGAATTGTCAAATATCATATCAACTTGATCGTTTTTTTTTTTCAATGATCTGTTGTTGTTGCGTGGCTGTTATTACGACAAGCAATCATAACAGCTGACTGAATGATCGGTGAATACAGATACTCTAAGCTAGCTCTGGAGTCAGGGTTTCACATTTTTTTGTAACCCGATTTTTGTGAATATATAATTTATTCATTATTATCTATTTATAGGCCACTTACCGAATCTGCACTTAGCAACAATTGGCTTAGTAGTGTCACTAGGTTCACCAGGTCCAGCTTTGTTGATGGCGCGGACCCTGAACTCATAAGTGCAGCCTTCCTTGAGGCCATCCTGAATGGCTGCCAAGCAGTCACCAGGCACCTCCTTGCCGGTCACCCAGTCCTTGCCGAACTTCTCCTGAAAATGGTTATGGAGTTATAGATTTAGAGCTTGTAAAACACGTAAAGGTTTTTAGCCAAAAACTTTCTTGAAAAATTTAGGAATAATCTGAACCTTTAACCAATAATAATAACTGTTATTTACCTTGTACTCGATGACGTAGCCAGTAATTGGTGCGCCGCCATCGTTATCAGGCTTCTGCCATTTGAGGTCTGCGTGGTCCTTGTTCCAGTCGGTAAGTTCCACATTCTTGGGCTTCGATGGTTCATCTAAAATAATAAAATCATGTTAGCCCCAAGATTTCAGTAGAAAAGACATCCGAAAACGAAGAAGGTCAAAAGGAAAGTTATTTGGTCCTTTTACCCCATGGGTCCTTAGCCAGCACAGGCTTGCCAAAAAGACCAGGTTCACTGGAACCAGTCTTGTTGACAGCACGAATCCTGAACTTGTATGTTTTCTTTGGAATCAGATCTTCGACCTTGTACTTTAACGGCTGGCCAACTGGCACTTCCGCCACGTTATCCCATCCTGCTTTGAGGGACATGTCCTGTAAGAGAATATATTTTATTTACGTCCGCATTTACAAACAAAAAGTTACTAGTTTTTTTTTAGACAAACTTTGCTTTACCTGTCTCTCAATAACATATTTGATGATTGGTGAACCACCATCGTCCTGTGGAGTCTTCCATGCAACAATACATGAGGTCTGGAACACCTCAGCGACTGCCACATCCTGGGGCGGAGTCGGAACACTCTGCATGACAATGCTGACATCCTTCGAGTCCTCGCCCTGGGCGTTGGATAGCTTGATCGTGTATTTGCCAGATCCATCTCTGCTTGGTTTCTTGACCTTAAAGAGAACCTTTTCTTGCTCAACCACTGCCTCGATTTCTTTGGCGGGCAGTGCTTTACCGTCTTTCCATAGCTTAGCTTCGATTGGTGTTTGACGGGTGCCGGAAACTGGAAACAACCACGAATGTTATAGAACATATATCAATATCTAGCTAAAATGTCTTAACAGGTCAGTTATTTTTAGAAACTTACTTTTATAAGGCACCTCAATGACGAAAGGCCTGTCGTGTGGCCCGCAGAACTCGTCCGGACATTCTATAGAGGGCTTAGATTCGCCCTTCTTGACGGTCAGCTTACAAGATGAAGTCAACTTGCCAGACTCGCAGAGAATCTCACCATCATCTTCCATCTCCAACTTGTTGAAGATCAGCTGGTGTTTACCACCGCCAAGGTTCTTGATTTCAATCCTGACGGAATTCGAAGGTAAAGTATTAAGTTTCAAAAAGATCAGATTGAGAGGTTCCGGAAGCAATTTTATTGATTACTTGATATATATTTGAAACATAATATAAAGAATAGATCAGAAAAAAACCGCCTAAGTGTTATTGGACCACACATAATGTAGGGTTCCTTAGTTGGGATGAATTTATCCCAAGGACAAACTGAACATTTTAGTCGAAAAACATGTTCTCCCATACATTCCAACTGCAAATGTAAGTTTGTACGCACAAGATTGAGAGATTTACCACGTTATTATAAGACCATAGACTTCTTATAGATTTTCCTGTAATCTATTCTTTAATAACTAATACTTATAATTATAATAAAAATATATTTGAAATTCTCATAATTATCAAGTTCTTTTATTTGATATATCACACGGTACAGTATGCAAAACTTTATTTTAATTTTCAAATTTTTGCCTCAAAAGTGAACCCTATATTCAAAATTCATTTATTTACGTTACGTTACATTTCGTATTTGGGTCACAGAAATTTATATATGTACCAAATTTCAACATAATCGGTCCAGTAGATTCGGAGCAAATCGGCTCAGACACACGAGTGATCATATAAGTGTTCCGTTGTTTCCTTTTGAGGTACGGAACCCTAAAAATCAGTAGACTAAACAAGGATGAAAATAACACTTCTTGTAAACACATAAGTCAACCAAGAGTCGCTAGTTACTTTGTGCAAAAAGTGCTATGAAGCAGTGCAAAGTAATAATAAAAGACTCACCTTTCATTAGGAACAATAGGCTGTCCATTGAAAGACCAAACTGCTTCAGCAGTCTGGTCCTGCAATTCTACTTCTAGGATAACCTTGTCCCTCTCAATTGCTTCTGTGTCCTTCAACTTCTTGTTGAAGCGATTCGAGTCTGAAAGGCAAAACACCATATTATTTATATATTATCTCGAAAAACCCAACATACATGGCTGCCTACATCGCGACGAAGTGAACGACTGTTCCGATGAAGAATATTTTTTGGAATATTTAGCCACTGAATGAATTGCTAGGTAAAGTTTAGGTCTAGTTGCCTCAGACAATGGACTATTAGAAACAAGCCCATTTCATGGATGAGGCATTCGTATGTGTCACAATAATACTCTGTTAAGGTAATTAATTGGGTGGCCCGCCACAATTGCGGCGATAGGTCCCCTCTTTGAGGTGTGGCTAGAGAGGCACCACGGCGTCCTCACCTTCCACCTGACGCAGGTCCTCACTGGACACGGCAGCTTCGGGAGGTTCCTGTGTCGGATAAGGTGGGAGGAAACTCCCGGGTGTCACCACTGTGTGGATCGCCCGGAGGACACGGTGGAGGTCTGCCCGGCTTGGGCAGAGCACCGCCGTCGGGAATCCCGGGCGGATTTCCGGCCACCGTAGACGCGGGCTTGCGAACGGTGAGCAATGGGTAGCTCGCCGCCCGATAAGGACCAGGCCCGGGTCGATGGCGCTTTGTGTTCTACGCGCGCCTCGTCGCCTTACAAATCAATTTGTTTGGTATACGGGTTATCTTTCAAATGTAAATTGTAAAGTGCCAATTTCACTACATAAATACAAAAGTGGAACAGAATTTGCTTAGTTATCCATTTGCCGAATATACTAACCTATCCTATTATGAAGGCAGGGAAACAGGCCATACGCGTAATATTAGAACAGATGAGATTATGAGAGAAGCTACTAAATTCGTAGCGAGAAGTCTTTTGAATGAGGTCAAAATGAGTATTGCATTTCCTAAATATGACGAAAAAGAACTTTTGCTTTCAAATCGAATACTGTTACTGTTAGCGTATATCATCCCACTGCTGGGCAAAGGCCTCACCCCACGACATCCAGATCGAATACTTGATGATTTTAATAAAGAACTTACAATTGACAATCAATTCGCAAGCCGTCTCATCAGCGTTACTGACGCACTTGAAGTTGCCAGCGTCAGTGACCTTGGCGTCCTTGATCACCACCTTGCGCTTGCGACCCTCCTTCACGATTGTGACGCGCTTGTCTACCTTCAGTGGTTCGTCATTCTTAAACCTGTTGAAGAGATAGTGGGAAACATTAGAATACTGTTTATTCGGGTAGTCAAGTGATATTAGAAATTCATAAGGCAAATATGTAAATCTCTCAAAATTAAAATTCAAGAGTCATTTTAGCCAGCGTTTAAGTCCATCAAATTAGTGTAGAAAAAATCAGTTTTAACAATGATAACCAAAAAAAGGCATCTTTATTCCTACACAAGACAGCTGCTTCAAGTAAAATTTCTTACCATTTCACGTCACCACCAGCATCATCCAGCTCACAAAGTAGAGTGATGGTATCTTTCTCAATCGCTTGTTGCGATTTGAGAACCTTTGTGAACTTGTATGGGTATTCTGAAATGAAAAAAAAAACATGCCAATGATCATTCATTCATAATTTTAAATTACATCTTACTTTGGAAATATTATAAAGCTGATAATGGTCTACTTACCCACAATTTTAACCTCAGTCTCAGTCTTGTCAGCCTGCTTCTCGATCTTACAAGTGTATTTGCCAGCATCTTCTAACTTACAGCTCTTGATGACTAGCCTGCAGATACCTGACAAGTCCTTAGAGATTTGGAATATTTCACCATCTTCCACTTTCTCTTCTCCCTTCCACCAGGAAACGATGGCGAGACTGTTAGAGACGGCACATTCCAAGACGCATTCGTGCTTTGTGTAACCACTAGTGGTCTTCTTCAGTGGTTTCGTGAACGTGTAGGTAGGGTCGGGTTGATCTACTTGCAAGAAAGCAGTGCAAGTGGTGCCACCGACCTCAATGGTAATTTTACCCGTGTCTTCGACCTTTGGGGCCATGATAATCAGTTTATAGGAGTCTCCTTCGTTTGTCATCTTATACTTAGACCCGGAGAATAGTTCCTGTAAATATTTTAGAGGATGTTTAATACAGCTGAAGACAAAACGATGCATTAGAATTTTGCTGTGTATGAAACTATTTTACTTACATCTTTTCGGAACAACCATTTCGCCTTTGCATTTGGTTTAGTAAAGATGGCTTCGAATGTAACCTTCTTATCCTTGCCTTCTTTCGCGAATTGATCTACGAGGGGCTTCAAGAACGAGTCTTGTTTCTGAAAACAACGTCCGTTAGGCTTAAATATACCTGTTCCGATATGAGACGGGAGAGTGCATAACACAAAAATGTGCTCTTCATACAAAAGCTTTGAGTTCTGACTATCAAGAAGTCTGCCTCACTCCTCACCGCTGTCAACGTCTCGAGCGAACAGTAACTCAAGTGCAAAAAAATCAACGAAAACAACTGAACTCGTATGTAGTATCCGAGGCGTTAGAATCGTCAGCCATTCTTTCATCACCGCCACCCACACAATCATGTGAACTCCATGCTATTGTACAGAAATTGGAATTTCTATAATTTTTTTTTTAATAAATGTGCAAAAGTGGGTGTGATTTTATTTATACGTTTATCTTAAGTAATATACATTTGACCGAACAAAAATGATGAATTTTTGTAGAAAGGTTTAAACCATTTTTTTGCATTGCAACGAATATTCAGTATTCATCATTTTTGAAAGGATTTTATTTATACTGGAACATTGAAGTCACTGTGCATAGAATATTGAACCGGTGCGCTGTGCTGCTAGTAAAATATCGACGAAGAAGTGCACAGAAGAATTGCTTAGGAAGAAAATAGAAGAATAGAGTACCAAAGATGTGCTGGACTGACTAGTCGGTGACCACGTCGCTGTTGATCAAATAATCTGAAAAAATCATCGAAACATTCCTGCACGAATATCTGCTAAGTTTATTCTTAAAGCTGAAATATTTAATACAATAGGTAGATTTGGTTATTTATAAATTCACAAAGAAGATTGATAAGTAGTAACAGTTTCTATTTACATCATTCACAAGATACGAGCTTGTAAGAAGACTGAGCATGTTAAATCTGGTTGCTTTGTATGAAACGAAGAAATTAATTGAATAGTCATTTATCAAAATTTTCCTTTTAATTATGTTCAATAGAGTATAGCAGACATTGATGCAAGATTTTCTGTAATAATTCAACCAGATTATAAGATCATACAGATAACCGTGGGACACATTGCTGTGCGACAAATAATTTGCATTTTGTGATATTACACTTCAAGATGCATTGTGTCTATTGACGTTGCTGTCAAACCTCGTCTCTTTTGAACGAGTGTAGCACCGGCCAATCCGGGATCAGTTCAGCCAGTGACGGTCTTCTATTTTGGGATCTCTACAAAATATCCATTTATTCTTAATGATTTATCTTACTATGTAAATTGGCGTTAAGGGATATTCAAGGACTCATAAAAAATTAAGTAATTTTCCTGTATCAAATGTACTATAGTTACATTCAAAAATACAAATGCTGATTACAATAATGCCATATGCCTCAAACATTATAATCAACATAATAAAAAAAATTCCAACATCTGCAAAACACCGGATGCATCAGCTGAAATTAATGAAGTAAATAATGAGGAATATAATTATTTTGATAATAATGACGTGATAGAAGCTCTTCAATCCGACGTCAATATAGACCTGCAATTGAACATAGTAGATACCAATTCAAAAGTAACAATAGTCATCAAATTCATTCCACTTACATTGCCTGAAACTCATATTCAAGTTATAGAAACATGAAGTGGTGATACAAAAACCCTTTGTTAATTTAAAATTCAATTTAATGCATTTGTTTATTTATATCGCTCTGAAACGACTAACTCCAACTTGTGTAGATATGTTTCTTTTCATCTCTTCTGAGGTTTACATAATAGAGATCTGTAATTTCTGATATAGTCCGTTTTTTTTTGGTTGTTGAAGTCAGTAACTTCAGAGGTATTTTTAGTTATTTTATCATTCGTGTTTTTAATTCAATCATTATTTAGAAGTTCTTTTCCGTCCATTTGAAATCCAAATATTTCAAAAACTTGTAAGTTTCCATGTATATTAATTACCATGATCGTTAACTGTAGCAGATTTCAAGTGATCAAAAAATCCCTTTTATTTAAACATTTTTTTATTTTTCCTTTTTATCGAACCTTTATTTTGACAGCCTCCATCAATTCGGGCCAATCAGGTATTATTTCAGGCAGAGACATTCGTCTCCTTATATCATAGATACCCTAGAATTTTAATAGTTATGTTACAACAGAGCAGCAGAATCGAGAATGAACTTGAAATTGAAATCAAGCTTTCTTATTAGGAAGCCATAGATGAAACATGATTTTACTGTGAGTTAGGTTTAGTTAAGTGCTTTAGTTTTTAATACGATTATGACCTTTTTGCATGCATGCTCAGACCTTATTTATTTATTTATTTTGTAAAATAAACATCGATTGGATTTAAGAAAGCCAACATAATATTAATATGTATTTTTATGCCCATACTTTTATAATTTAAATTATTTGGAATTCCGAAACAAAAATAATGACTTCCTTTTGGAAGGAACTCAACATTGATAAATTAACATGTTGTTAGTATTTCGTAACATAGAGAAACTGGAAATGTAAGATGGAATGAACGATGATGCTATATTTTAAAATACTGGTGACCTTGACCCAGTTCCAGTTCAAGGATGATCTCCTCTCAGCTGGGAATCTACCCATCTCCACACCTTCAGAAACGACTACTACGAAGCCGTCGTCCTCGAAATATCCAGTTTCTAAGCCCTTTGAATTAAATGTCATGATGCATAGTGATAAAAGATAATTAAAAGTATTAGAACATTAACATACTTAACAAATCTGCTCAGTTAACACTATTAAATAACTCAAAACAGAGTTATACATTTTTTTATATGAAGCTCTGGTAATAATTCTTGATGCAACTAACGCATATAATTCGTTATTGTGACCAATAGAATATAGCATAATGTGGATCATTAAATTGCATCAAGATATTCCATTACTTAAGTTAATAAAGTGGAAGCTGACTAAAATTTATATATTTATTATTATGTTGCATGCTACTCGATATTCTACCTAAAAGCATTGATTTTATAGCGTAGAATATACAATATCTATAATTTGTTATTGACAAGAATATGAAACATGTTAAAACAATCTTTGGCAGTTCCTTGAAATTCATATTTTGATGTATTATTAGCCCGATGGAGCTGTCTACTCATTTATAAATAGTTTTAAATAGACTGCAAGACAATGCAGAAAACGTTAGAGCTTATTTTAATCTTGATTCAAACGTTAATAAATATCTGTGGCATTTCTATTCTTAGAACAGTCTAAAGATCTAATTCTGATCTGCGTTGCCTTGCGTCATTATTTTTATATTCAGTTTTATTTATATAATTTTATGTAGCGTTTATATCACCATCTTCTATATTCCAATTATTGCTGAATGGTGTGTGAAAATCATCAATATCTGTTGTGTTTTTGAAAAGAAGATAAACCTTACCTTTTCCACTTTCTTCAAGGGTGGAATTGGTTTTTCTGTCTCCTTGAGGTCTCCCCAGTCAGGGTCGTCTTTCTTTTCGCCCCATTTGGCATACTTCCTCTTCTTGAGCATAGCACGGAAGTCCATGCCGCTGGAGTCTGTGTGAACATTATTGTTATTTATGTGACTGCAGATGCCAATGATAACGGTTTTGACATCACAAGGAGATATGCTCTTTGTTGTTGGTTGGCCAGTAATATATTATTTATAATGATACGAATTTATCGCATCACTAATTAAATCACACAGTCTATCATTGATCTTGCCATTTTTCAACCATGTGTTTTACAAAAACATATAGCAGGTATATCTTTTCCAGACTTACCGGATACGTATAGCTGCATCTCAGCTGAATCCTCTCCATGGATGTTGCTAACCACAACCTTGTATTTGCCTTCATCAAGGGGCTTGACTTTCCTCATACAGAGGGTGATTAGACCAGTTTCACCATCGGTATTGAATTTGAAACGGCCTCCTTCGATGATCTCTCCCACACCCTTGTAGAACTTGAATGTAGGCGCTGGGTTACCCTCCACTTGGACCGTGAGGTAGCCGGTTTGATCTAGGTATTGAATAATATACGGTGTTAGAAATAATATCGGATCGAAAGTTCTTTATTAGTGATCGATGGATCGAAACAAAATTTTACGTATTAGCAGGTAAAAGGGTCCGAGAAAAATGTCGCAAAGATATCGTCAGTAACACGAAAATGTCACCCTAATGGGATGCTATGACTAAAAACTGTAGCAGAATTAATCAGTACTGCATACCTATGAAAGCTGTTTTTACGACGCATGCACGACGATACATTCCAGTATTAAACTGACGTGTACGGAAAGCCGATATCAACTTATCTATACTGGAAATATATAACTCGAGGAGTCATTGTGCGTACTACGTAAAACAGCTTTTAACCTGATTCTGAAAAAGAATTCCTAAATCTTTTCGATTTTCTCACCTTCAACAGCAGAATAACTTTCTTGTACATCCACGATGACCGGAGGTCCTCCACTGCCAAGAGGCTTGAGAGGTACCGACGGTTTGTTAATGAGGTCTTCAAGGTCCTGCACTGACGGTCTTCTTGCATCGCCGGATTTTCGTCGCTATAACGTCAGAATCATGTGAGTAATTTTTGTCTTGTAAGTTTTTACGAGCGGGGTTAATCACTTTGAAATCAACAAATAAATAATGTAGAGCAAATGGACCATAGATGTATGAATAAAATAATAATGTAAAAAGTAAAAGTGTGATAAACTATGAATTATAATATAAGCCAAAAATAAAAATAAAAAAGTAGTAGCTCGATGACTGTTTGAATGAAATGGTCCATTTAATATACATATTTTTTAAAGTAGTTAAGAGAAAATACATAAAAGGGAGCATTATAAACAATGATAAGTTAAACTTCCTCGTATTCATAAGTAGTAACATTGAAAGAGTATTCAAGACATTTATATTCATCACCAGTTTCACCATGCATCAATTTATTTAATTAACAAACTTGGAAATACTATTAAAATTAATCTATTGGCTGATGGTAAAAGAAATGATAAATCTCGCAGTAGAGAAAATAAATTAAAAGTTTCTCAAAATGACGTATATCCTGATGGTGAAACAAATGACAAATCAAAGTTACTCAATGAAAGGTCATTAAAACGTTACGAAAAAGATGTTCTAGTCCAATATATGCAGATTGAAAAATTACTCGGTTGGTAACTGAATGGTAATATGGATGATACATTAGAATGTTATGACAGTTGTACTTCGTTATGAGCGTTAGCCAAATGACCTGACAACACTAGACTTCCTGACAAATGTAGCACAAGTGTACTCTTACATATCTTCACGCTTTCCTGTACAAGAACAGTAAAAGCAGAACATATCTCGTCCTCAATAGAATTTGATTGAGTTATTAGTACAGGTTTTCAACAAGATTTATTGTTATTATGATCGTGTTGATCTTCCTGATAGGTGTGTGCCAAACTCATCATCTACGTCATATGACTGATGTGATTAATAACTTTTGTGATAAGCAGAAAACAATGTAGGTCGTGGACATTGCATACCATCACGTCTACAATCCCTGAAAGGCTAGGTACAGGTATGGGTCAATTTGACGGGTCAGTTAAAGCCATAAAAGGTAAGGTTGAGCCTACTGCCAGACTTGGTGCTGCTACTGAAAAATTCCTAGTGAAAAACAATACATTTTCCTATGGACAGGGCAGTTGTGGATTTGGGAAAAAACGTCGAATGAATGAAAGAGACGTGGAAGCGTCTGAATAGTAACTTTAAACTTAGATTTGAGTCAATGAAATTAATCATTCAGTTCTAGATAAAATTACTCTTACTCCATGAACTATTGCAAAAGTTATTATCAGTAATCTAGTTGAAAGATATATTGCTTACGCAACACAATGTTTGCTTAGCTAAAATTAACGCAAGTAGGCGTTAAATTATGATTTCTTGGAATGCATTTGATTTAAATGAAATAATTAACAGGTGTATCGTAAATAACTGATTTATGACCACATTAGTGGAGCTTCATAACTCAAAACATTGTCTGAAAATAATCATTAACCGATAAATTTTCTGAAGAATAGTATTTTTATTTTATGAAAATGTGTCAAAATGTATTAGATTTTGTCTTGACTGGAGAAATAAAGCACTTTCTATCATACATATATAAAAACTCGAAAATGGGCTTAGAACTCCGTTTTAAGAAAAATTTTACCTAGGTACTGAAACTTTTTAATGACCTCTATTTTATACATAGAACAAAAGCAGTTTCATACTTACCGGGTCACCCACAGGTGCAGGCTTAGATAAGGCAGAAACCGGTTTTTTAGCAACCGCTGCCATTGTTAATCACATATAATCACTTTGATGCCACAAAACAATCGAATACTCGTAATTAATACTTAGTATAAAAAAATAAAGTTTATAACTGCATCTCACTATATCACAGTTTCATCTTACGTCTACACATAATTATCTTAAACACTTAAAACTATTTTCAAAATAATCAAAAGTTTCAAAAGTTCTCTCCGCTCATGCGGATCATCCATATTTATGAAAAAAAAGCTTCTAATTAAATGCTATTACATTATATTTACTTCCTAAGTGTTACGGCTTGTTTTTTCTATTTTTTTTTTTTTGGAGTCGTTTATTGAAATTTCGGTTTGGGGCAGTTCGTTAGTCGTTCCATGCAAAAATGGGCGCGAATGTCAAAAGACTGACGAAGGGGTCGTGTAGACATGGTCGCCGGGCAATGGTGGGGTGCGGGGGCGGGTGCGCGTCTATTTGTGCTCAGCACAAATCAGCAGACCAATACAATTAATTATCAGATTAAGGTGAGCCATCCGTGCAGCATGTTCTTGAACGCTGCTGCTAATACTCGTATATGCGTGAAGTTATCGTCGACAGTGATGCGCCATGTTCTCACAGTTGTTTGGCTTTGAACCGTGGAAGCTCTCGGTTTCGGTTCAATGATTAATGGGTCGCCATTTTTTTCAAATTGACACCTGTAATTAAGGTCAATGGGTTTTTGTTGACCTACTGCAGATGATTTGAACTCTTGCCTTGGCTATAATAATAAAATTGTAGAGACCATATTGTATGACGTCGGTCAATATTAAAACAATCAGTTGGGTGTCACAGGCAAACAGCAGTTGTCTCGAGGAGACAAAGTGTGTGCGCGTGTTTGTCTAGATTAATAAATTAAACGAGATTGAGGGGTTGCGCAAGGAGATCGAAAGATTGATTGGCACCCTGGTAATAATGCATTCTATTCACATGATTGCCATAGTTGGCAAGTGAGTTCGTGTCGAGAGCGCCTGCATTGCTGTCGAGCCGGCAAATTATGAACGCAGATGTTTAAAGTTACCTGTTGATATTTGGGTTTTGATCCCGTGTTCCGTTTGCCTTTTTTACGCGAGCCTAAAAACTGCAGTAAAAAACTGGGTATGTCTATGTTACATATAAAAGCATATTAAGATTAGCTCATGAGGAGTGGATCTTTTTTAAAGTATGTTTTGATAAGAATAGCTTCGTGATAAGAAATTTCTAGAGAGACAGTTTTAAATTTGTCTATGTCAAGATTAATTTGAGGAACTAACTGCCAAATATATTGGCATCATCACCCTTGCCAAATTTTTCTGATGGAGTAGTTCTGTCCCAGCCCACTATTCAGTAGCCCGTGGTCTGCCCACGCGCGTTTTAGTTATTTCCTATTCAACCATTATGTCAATCAAAGATTCACTTTATTTCTATTTGTGGACCGTCCTTGTTATTATTAATACTCCTTATTTTTTTTATATTTTTTTTGATGTCATAAACTATGTTTTTGTTATCTATTCAGCTACCTGTAGCTTTGTTTCTCTAGATTGCTTTTACCATATTTTATTCAGTCATGTATTTTTATCCCATACTTGTGGTAGGGTAGCAAGTATGATTATATATTTATTTTGATCAACTTGCTTTTGAATATAATTTTTGACTGCACAACGCCACCTAGGCGAACATTTTCTAAATTAATGTTCGTCCTCGCTTGCTCAACAACTAATGTTTATTTTGAATGCTATAATGCATATTGTCATTACATTGCCACTATTATAATTTACGCTTCAATTAAGGCAATCAATCTTTTGCATTCTATTTTAGGTGTCAACATTAGTCGCACCAATCAATATATCGAGACGTATATCTTTTTAACAATATGCAACGGATATAACTCAGTCGTGCTGGCAAGTTGAGGCAGTTAAGGGTGAGAACGTTTCAAGAACAGTGGCTTCGGTCTTGGCCTGATTACTATAGTCATATTTATACTAATAACGATCAATCATAACAGCGACAAGCGTTCTCCTGGCGCACGACGTATTGTGCTGACTTTGCTTCATTAACCACGCCCGCGCCATCTTCCTTCACGTTATCACTAGTAACAGGTGCGTTTTCTTTATTAATTACTTTAGTTTCTGTTTCTTTTGATGCTTCATTTACTTCTTTATTTTTTTAGGCTTGATTTATTTAATAAAATTCAACCAAGTTTATTGTCGCTTCCGAAATAGATTCACTTTCATCAAGATTGGTTCTTTGATAATTACCTTCTTGAAATTGTTTATTGTGATGATAGGCACTGTCTAATCTTAGAAAAGTTTCTAGGAAATTTCACTTATCCCGGTCTAATATACCTAGCCCACCTGCATAGCTTTACATTGGAACTTTGACATTATAAACGTGTCAGGAGTTACTGCATTTCCTATCTACCTTATGAGTCACCAAGTTGACATTATTATCGCCTTATTTGCGTCATAGATACATAAATGTTGGCTCCCAACGAAATTCATTAGTAATTATAGAATCTTTGTTTAGCTTCCGTTCCTATAATATTTTATACGCATGATTAGAATAATAATTTCTTTGTACAATTAGATAGAGTGTTTTGCGATGTTTTTAATTAATTTTAAATCTTTATGACATTTTGTGGCATCCTTATAATGATTACAAGTAACATCTATGATAGAATTTATTGAGGTAAACTATTCAATTGTTGCAAATTAATTAGGTAAGTATTATATGGTTATGGTTATAAGGTCATCATAGATATTACTTTTATACAATGTGATACATAAAATTATAACAGTTATTGAGTGCTAAAGCTATAAATTGAATACTTCCATGCATTTTCACAGTAACGCAATAAATAACCTTGCTTCACGCTATTAATATTGGCTTTTATTGTTACGTTGAATTGAATAAAGTTATTAATTTATTTGTTATTTACTTGTGCGTGCGGTATCGCAGACGCAGTGTTATTTTATTAGGATTAAGAGTTACTCAACACAGTTTTATCGACAGCGATAAATAATATGGTGTAGAGTGTCTATTATTTATTTCGTGCCATTTATTTATCCCTTACGATAAATTAAGTGTTTTTGATTTAGAGTTGGATTTTAATAGGATTCATGCATAGATTTTAAGTGTCCTCACAATTATGTTTTTCCTACTAATTAAAGGTTTAATATAATGTTAGAATGACAAGGTATTAGTAGCACTGGTTCTATTTTATTTACAAAACATAAATACGGTTTTCGGAATCGAAATATAACATAAAATAATGATAGTTTTCTTCTATGCCACGTTTTTTTGATCATAGAGTTTTTATTTACGACGAATATGAAATTATTCACTGTAAAATTAATCACTTTGAAAAGTTCTATGTTAGCCACGAGTCTATTTTTTTCTATGACATGTAAATATTCTAAACAGATAGTTTTCCACACATTATATACCTCTTCGGAGATGAACTCTCCCGGCCTGGCGCGTTTCTTTTTTGAAAAAAAAGTATAAGTTTTAGTAAAACATTCTCTGTTAAAAGTGTGCTCATATATAAAATTCTGTACAAATAGATATTGAGTGCTTAAAAGTTAATATTTTTGTGTATTTTTATATGTATATCAGATGTAGTAGTGTCAAATGTGAACGTGTTAATGTGTAGTGTGAATTTGTATGTACATAATTAATAATAATTATAAATTATTGCTTATTATAATTAGTTTTTCCCACTAATTTGAGAAAAATATTTTTGAAGCATTTACATGTTTCGCGTAGTTAATGCAAGTAAGTAAAGTATGGTTTTAAAACATTCGTAGCTCGTAAAAGTGATAGTAAAATGTATAGTGCACTTAGAAAATGATTAGTAGAAAACTAAAAAGTAAAATTAGGTGTTGGAAACTGAATAAAGCCATTCTAAAAGTAAAACTAACAAGCTTGGTTGATGAGGGAAACAAACGTTACCGACACAGATGCTAAAAGCTCAGACAAAAAAATAACTGATCTTTTCGGTGATTGGCTTCTGAGCAGAGGCCTATGTTGAGTATATACCATTGGATTTAACCCGTCACGCCACTGCTGAAATTACTTTTCAAAATATATTTCTAACTAATGCTGTTTGCTCTTTTCCCTCATCAACAAAAAAGGTCAAACCCAGCGATGCTCTGTCACATCGTAAACCCGCTGGTCGGCAAAGCGGTCACTAAATCTAATTCTAAATAGAACGTCTAAAAAGAAAAAGATATGTAAAAGAGTTCGGACATTGTAAAGATTGCAACTAAAGTTTACCAAAGGGTCTAAAACTAGCTCTTTTTTAAGCAATTGAAGACGCAGCTTTTTGAAAAGGGGATACAATGTAATGAGAGTAATGAAAGGAAGATTGCGTTTTTGTTTATCTTTTATTTTCTTTTTCAAAAACCAATGATTCGCTTCGACTTGTATTGTCGAGCGTGTATTTGTGGGGGATGGGGGATATGAATTAATGTCATTGTAAAACTATTGTGTGGTAAAAAACTAATTATCATAATATCTTCCCTGTAAATAAAACTTATTTCTACTTAAGAGTAAAAGTCGTCCGTGTAGTCATGTGTGCAACAATAGAAGAAAAATAAAAAAGACAAAAAAAATGCTTTGCAAAAGCGAGCAGCGTCCACCTAAAACTGACCAGATCCAATCGGTCTCACCTTTTTGTCGTCTAAAACTTCGCCGGGACGTAATTTGGTGACCTGTTGTTAAAAAACATTGATAATCCCATAAGTATAATAACCCTACCTAAATCTCCGCTGCCGAACCTGGGCAATCTGCCTAACCTAACTTTAGTTCATTATTGGTGCAATATCCTAGCGAGCGTGTGCAAAAGTTATTACGTTATAGTTTGCGTCACCTTCATGTTAATCGTTCATGTTAGTGTCCGGTTCATTATCGTGATGTGTAAGATAAGCCTCTTTAGGCACACCATTCCTGTAAAAGATGTCGTCTCGACACGACCAATCTCTGACCATTATTTCGTGTGCGAAACGTGCTGACAAGCTGTGCAGTTTATCTGTGTGTGCGTACTTCACAAAGTTGTGCAATTTAGCTTTGTGCTCCGACGACAAAACGTTTCTTAGACAGATATAATCTGGATAATTACATTTACCAATTTATTCCATGTCTTGTTACTCAATATATTTTCCAAGGTTCATGTGATTATCCAGTATTACGTGTGAAACAGTGTTTAAACCGCGTCGGATGCAAATGCATTAATAATACCGTATACAGATATAGTTAAGAATTTGTCACGGCAATAATAACATTCATTTAGAACGCTTAGCGTTTTATCTTTTACCTTCTTCTCTTCGATCACCTCACCGGGTCTTAGTTTTCTATTCTCCTGTGGATTACGTTTTGCACGGTCTTAATATCGCTACATACACGATTCAATATCAGTGTTTTCAAAAGTATCTGCTGTGACATTGCTAAACTCTGTTTAATCTAAAAGCAAGGAATTAAGGGTCTAAGCTCAACTCCACTGTAAACCAAGTCATTCTCTAATTCCTCTGCTAAAGCGTTCAGGTAATATAAAGCATCATTTTTCTCAGACGATTATAAAATGCCTTTTTGAAGGGTCTATGCATTCGTGTTATGGGTTCGGCATGAGAGAATAGGGTCTATACTACTTGGGACTAAAATTACTTTGTGGTAATGCGCTTACATCCATGTAAATCACTCTTTGATTGCAGATTGCACGCGATTAGTTAGAAATCATGCTAGAAAATTGCAGATGTTGAAACAAATGCAGAAAAAAATTGAGGAAAACTCATGACGCTCATCAAAAGTTGGCAATCTGGTTTTTCATCAAATAACTTCAATTAATTTTATGAACTTCAAATATCTGCTTAAGAATAATTCACTCAGCTATGGAAATAATGAAATTTTAACCAGAATACCATGCATGTTTAAAAGTGCAAATGCTGTTTCTGTGACTCAAACGCAGAGTGCTTCCAGCAGTAAAGCTTCCGTTCTCAAAGAGTGATTCTGATGCCAGCGCTTCTTAGGTATATGTAAAGTGTCTAGGACTAAGACGGCACAATTGTACATATAGATCTACAAATCAAGTCATACCTTCACTGAAATGGAGACAATTGCAAGTACAAAAACATTACAAAATGAATCTATAAAAATCCTATCTCTAAGAAAATGTATGTGACTACATACCTCGTCGCTGATGATAAGGGAAGGACGTCTTCCCATTTCCTCTGGAGGAGGAATGAGGGAACCACGTCTTCCGACGGGTGCACCCGGTACGAGTGAAGGTTTCCTTAGCATTTCTGGTTTCGGTGACCTCTCGCGAATGACTTCGATCTTGGGTGCTGCTGGTTTCTCTTCGGGTGCATTGATTTCTGGTACCATTGGTATCGGCTATTCATAAACATATATTTCCGTTAGTATAAACTGCGCAGGGCTATTTACAGTAACCGGCTGTTGATATGGCCTTATGGTCTTATAAAAAGTTGACTTTGTAGTGCATCTATCACTCATGCATGTATCTGTCAAAATTCCATTTGCCTCATCAACGGCTGCGTACTGTACGTAAGTTTTTTTTTGTTATGGCATTTATTAGTACCTTGTCTGGTTTGTCCTTGGTTGTTTGCGTGAATTCTGGTTTTTCGAACTTTTCCAGTTCAGGCCTGTCGTAATCAGCAATTTCTGGCAGATCCTCAGCCTTCTTCTTGACAGAAGTGATCTTGGCTTTCTTTGCTTCTTCTTCGATCTTTTCTTCTTTAACTGCCACTTTCTGTAAGTCGAATGTTTGTTTAACATCGATGTCTAAATTATCTCTATTTGTGTTGGCGAAACAATGTCTATATATTACATATTTTACGTGTCTATAGGTTTAGAACAATTTCTATCTATCACCAATTTTACAAGGAGGGCACTTGTCTATAGAAGTTTAGTTAGTTGTGTAGTATATATTATTTTTTCATTATAAATCGTGTTGTGCAGCTTATTAGAATTTTTGACCAAAGAAAACGGATTGGTTTAACTTTTAATTTAACATTTTTATACTTACGGCCATACTTACCATTTCACTGAAAACCTTTATATTATATATTTTATATATTTGAAATTGTGACGGGATTAATAAGCAAAAGCGGAAGCAGGAAATGTGAGAAAACTATATAACATGCATTCAGACATTAAAAGTAGTAAAAGTGTTTTATTTATACTCGCAAACATTGCTTAAAAATGTTAACCTAAATACTAGAACAAAATGTGCATCTATTTTACAAATTTACAAATAATACCTCTAGTATATTTTAAATCTAAATAGAAATAGTGATTCTATCGATTATAAGTACAAAGGAACTAGTATACAGTGCATCTATATTTACTAATAGAGTCTATTGAAAGACAGATGTGCAATCTTCGAAGAGTCTATCTAGGTGCTTGTGCAAATGTGCAAGTGCTCTATCACTCCTGAAATCAATATAATTGTGCATTGTGCATTTATCCGGTGCAGTAACACTGTGGGTGCTTATGTATACCTCTTCAGGCGATTGAGGTCTGCTGCTATAAGCGGGCTGTGGTAATTCAAATGTGGCTGGTATACTTTCATCTTTGCCTTCAGTCGTTTCAGCCTATACAGTAAATTTTATTAATGGCGACCGTACGATGTGTACGAATTTTGCAAGCGTTTTGATAACGAATTTCGTAACAATCACATTTTTAATTCTTGATTCATCGAATAATTTTGTTGTTACTAAAATCCGTTATTTAATTTCGAACTCATGTGGCCAATCAGAGTATGCAAAATCCTGTGCGTTTTTATGAATGTGTGTGCGTGTCTGTTGAAGCGATGAATGTGTGTTGATGATGACTTTGTGTGTACCTGAGGGGATTTAGCCCTTCGCCAGGGAGCAGTTGTATCTGGTGTTTCGAGTAACGTTGGTTTATAATTGTCTTCTAGCTCTGGTGTTTGTTCGGCCTGATCAGTAAAATGTTCAGTTACTACCTATGCTTTATTTTTATCTTTCCTAATGATTGATTTATTAATGTTTTAATGTAGTCTACCTGTGGTATTTCAGGAATGACCTGCCAAGAGAAGGGTACCACCGGCGGTTCATCCATTTTTTCTGGTTCTGGTGTCATGAGTGTCGGTACCTGATGATATATTCAACATTTTACGGACTGCAGAATGTAAGCATTGCATTTAATTTTTAATAGATTTTATTGTGAGTAAATTTTGTGGAATATTCATTGTTGTGTGTGTGTATGAGAAAGTGTGAGTGTAGGTATGTCTGTGTTACCTCAAAGTGTTGTTTTCTCCATAGTGTTTCTGTTATCGTGGGGATGTTTAGTGGTTTCTCTACTTTAGTTTCATCCTCCTAACAAAATAATATTATTTAATTTATGTAATTTATTAATCAAATAGAAAAATAAAGTACATACATTTATCTTCCATAGATACTTTATGAATTTAAATTTCCTAAATAGGAATGAATTCGTTAAATTTTTGACGTTATTTAACAGTGTAAGAAAATAATTAATGTTATGGACATCATAAATATAACATTGAAAAGATGGGCTACCTGTGTTTTCTGTGTACCATTCTTGATTGGTTCCATATTAGGTTCAGATAAATTTTTTTTAGGTTCTGGTTCCTAACAAATAGTTTGTAGGTAATTACTGGTAATGTTAAACTTCAGAGCTTGAGCAACTTTTTGTGTAGCGCCAAATAATTAGCAAATATAAATAAAGAATTAATTTAAACTAACTTTGGTTTATTCTTTACGGTTACAATAGTGGGATCAGAAGGTTTTTCTTTTTACTGTTTTAGGTTCCTAAGAGATGATTTATAATAAATAATTAGCTCTCTATCTATCAATTAATAATAATAACAAAAACACTATAATGATTATATATATACATATATGTATATATATGTATACCTTTGTTTCTATTATTATCTTTCGTAGGTTCAATAATACTCGTGGAATCTGTCCATTATATTGCTTCTAAAACTGGAACTATTTAAAAAACGATCACCACTTTTAGAGTCTATGATGTGTGTCTTTAGTGTAGAGTATGTTATGTTATGTTGTTTTATATGTAAGGCTAGAGGCAAATCTGACCCAAAACGCGGTGAAATTTCACGTGTGTCGTTCTCCTGAACGTGGCAACGTGCGTTTTTGCGTCTAGATATGACATTTTCCGAACTTTAGTTGTAAGGATGGAGTGGAATTACGTACGTGATATTCCCCCACGTTTTTTCAGTTCTGATTTTGTCCCTAGCCTAATGTAGTGAATACCTACCTCTAAGCTAGCCTTCTTCCTCATGAAGAAAGGTGTTTGTGTAGGTTTCAATTGTTTGTCTGTTTGTGTTTTCTGTGCATCGTCAGGTTCCTAATAATGTAAAGTAATTGAAAGTTAAGTTATATTCGTAACTTTGTATGATGTGTATTTAAAATATTTTATTCTGAAAACTACCTTAGACTTTTGAGCGTCTTTGGTCGGTTCCGGCTCTGATTTTATAGTCGCAGGTTCCTAATAAAATATTTTATAACTGTCAGTTCGGTTTTATATGCTAAAAACTTATCATGCTCTTACTTATTACGTATAGAAACATTAGTTATACCTCAGTTTTGCTCGGTCTACGCCAAGGATACTCCGGTTCCTTTGGTTTATCCGTCAATAAATTATCTTTAGACAATTCTGGCTCTTTAGCCTCTTTCTTATCCTGTTTGAAAAATAAGGTATATATAATACTGATTTGTGTTAGTAAAGCATTGTCTTAAACAGACAATATTGCTTTACTAACACAAATCAATATTTCAATCTATTCACATTGACAGCTGAAAAATATACCTCTTCAACATTATTTGTCTTGCGCCATGAATAAGCAGATTCTTTAGGTTGCTCTACTGGCTTTTTCGTTTCTTCAGTAGTTTCAGGTACAACGATATCCTGTTTAATGCAGTTATACATATTTTTAATAATATATTTTTTATTAAGTAATGATCATCAAATTATTATTATTCAAGTCATCTACCTCTACATCAAAACTAGGTTTGCGCCAAGGATACGTAGGTTCTGTTGGTCTATCAACAGACACCCTTCGTCTTGGTACAAATGGCTCATCATCTATTGCCATTGGATGTTTCTCGTCCTGTTTATAACGATAGTTAATATAAGTACTAGAAACTACCTATTGAAAATGTGACAGAGAAAGAGATGTAAAAGAGAGAGAGAAAGAAAAATGTGCTAATAACATTTAAAATTCTATCTATCTCATCAACATGGCTGGGATGAAGCCAAGGATATGTTGGCTCAGTAGGTCTATCGATGGAAGCCTGTCTTTTAACATCTAGTTTTTGTATATCTACCTGATTCTGTTAAAAATGACATTAATAAGACTTTTTTAATTAAGGATTGCTACGAGATTATTATTTTTCAGAGAGAGATGGAATACCTCATCTTCTTCACTGGGCTTACGCCACGGGAACGTGGGTTCAGTTGGACGATCAATTGAGACTTTTCTCTTAGTTTTGGTTTCTGTTATTTCAATATTTTCTTTATCCTGTTTGAAAATTAGTGGTTAATAAAAGATCTAGGATTTTTATTCTATTTAAAATACATATAGAATAATATTTGTGAAAATGTATCTACCTCATCATCAGCGTTACTTGTTTTTCTCCAAGGATAAGTAGGTTCTGTTGGTCTGTCAATAGATGTTTTTCTTTTGGTTTCAGTCTTTTCAACAGTTTTTGTTTTCTTTTTGTTTTCTTTATCCTGTTATCCACGTAATAAAGGGTCATTAAATAGTGTTGAGCGATTATACACCTATCTCGTTAAATACTACCTAACTAAACTATACATAATTTTGTATTTATGTCATCTGTATGTAAGGTAAGAATATTTTGTAGCAGAAATACAAAACTAACATTATAAATGAAGTCTACCTCATCAGGTTTGCTGGATCGTCGCCTAGGTTGAGTTTCTTTTGGCTTATCCATGGAAAATTTACGTTTCATCTCAGTCTTTTCTTCAATTTCTTCAACATCTTCAGTCTCCTGAGTGACAACCTTCTAATTAGTATTTATTGTCTTAAAAATATAAGTTTGAAGTTTTATATGATTTTTAAATTATATACCTTATTATCGTTTTCACGACGTTTCGGAACTGTAGTTTCAGTAGGCCGGTCTAAGCTTTCTTTACGTTTTGGTTCCACTTTCTCAGTAGGTTCCTATTACACGCAATTAAATTAATGCTTTTGTTTAAATAAAACAACGGGTGTGTGTATGTGTATGAGTGTATGTGTATACCTGTGTGTCTATTTTCGTAGGTCGCCACGGATATGTTTTATCTGAAGGCTTATCTGTAGTTACCATATCTTCTACATTTTTCTCATCCTATTTACAAAAATAAATCGTTCAGAATCTTGCACGTGTTCATGTCGACGTCCCTCCGTAAAGTAGTTACAACATCAATTTTTACAATATTGTTATTGTCCAAGTTATTTACTGACACACGGTAATCAAACAATCGTCTGTTGATTGTTTGAAGTTTTAAAATAGAATTTATATTTACAAAAGAAATGACAATGACATTTATGTTTCCATAGTTTTTGAACTTATATTTTTTTCCTATGGACATGCATGGTTTACGGCATGAAACTTACCTTGAGTTTAATTTGGTCCATTTGAGTTGCTTCTGCTGCCTTTAATGTACTCTAAAATAATAAGTTAATGGGGGATATATGAATAAGCGTGAATAGGGGTTTGCTTTTACAATATTTCCTGGGTATCATTGTTTCCAAGCCAATCTCTTCTCCAAATGCCATGACAGTTTTGGATTCAACTGTTTACTTGTTGAATTCTTTATATAAAATTGTGGTCAATTCTAAACTTTTTCGAGTGACCATTATCTTCAGTAAATCTAAAGTCAACTCCATTCGCATCAACTAACTACTGAAGCTTAGGGTTTTCGCTTAACTAATGCCTTTGTTCTTCTAAAAGCATTGGAACTTCAGCCTTAAAATCTAGGTCTCTAAGACACTTGGGGTCTATGGTGTCTACTTCAATTTCAAACTCAAAAATAAAACTAAACTTATATTTTGGTAATTGCTCGACTGCTAGGGTTTGGCCTAACTACGATATGAATTTTAAGAAGATTACCAATTCGTTATTCGTACAAGTTCGTATTTTACTATATTTGTATTGTTATCGAATACATTCAGTATTTTCTTTAGTTTCAGCTTCAGGGTTTTCTGGTTTTTGAATAGAGGTGAAGAACATGGTGGTCTTCTTACAATCCATATCTTTAATAACTTATATCTATTAGAAGTACTTACCTTTTGGGCAGTCTTTTTCAAAGCAGTTGCGGCAGTAATTTCTTGTTGTTCAGCTACTTGTGAAACGGAGGACTTTCTGCTTTCAGCAGTTTCCTTTGTAAACTATTGGATGAAAACATAATATTAATCAATACATGAACTATTCCTTTTTCTTTAAAACTGGGATGTTGTCAAATAAAATTAGTCTCTTATTCAAATGTAGGTAATTTAGAACTCATACATTTGTCTGATATACATAGTTCCAATCATTAAATGTAAGTTCTTGTATATTAAAATTACCTTAACAGCTTTGTTTTCCATGATAGAGCTTCTACGACTCTCAGATTTCGTTTCCTCTTTAACCTAAAGCATAAAAACTAAATCAGAATAGTTGGTATTAAAATAATTTTGCAAGTCTAGCATTTAAAGCAGAATTTCATTAGACGGTATTTTTACGAGCAAACTCGTCTATAATAAAGCAGCTAAGTTCAGATAATACAAACCTCGCTTTGGAACGATGTCCTTCGGCTGTCGGTCTAAATGAAACAAGAACAACAATTATTCATATTAGCACAGACAGAACTTTGGAAAGCTATTCAACAAACGACTATTTATATACAGGAACAAGTAATAAAAACGGAACACATGGAGAAACAAAGGATTTTCAATACGATATTTACATAATGGGGGTAACACAAAATGGGTGCAAGACGGGGTCACAGTAATTCAATGGTTTTGTTAACATTTGTTCTGTAAAAATATGTAGCCAAAGGGTTAAGTTAGAGTTTGATAGCTTTACCACCGTGTGTGTTGTAGATTTTAAACGTTGGAAAACTAATTAGGAACTTTGGAAGATAAGGGTAATAATAAAACGTATTCGTAAAACAAAATCCAATACGAATATTTCACCGTAGGAACTGTGATCATAATTTATTATTTTATAAAGTGCTTTATTATTGTATGTGATGTATGACTGTGGTGGTAAAAATAAGTGAACAACATTGACAGGGTTCGCACTAATCACATTTTCGTTTATACCTTTACTTCAAGATGCTGGGCCTGTTGGGCGATCATCGACACCTGTTTTATTTAAATATTCTTTTAATTGGTCAAGGACAGCTAATGAGACACAATTGATTTTCTATTGTTTGACTCCGAATCGGTGTCGCGCGGGGCAGTTTAAATAACCTTTCTTGTTATATTGTAGCTTGAAGTCTTTTAGTTGTTATTCTGTGTATTCAATATTTATTTATTGTAGTTTAATAGTCATTATTTCAATAAGTGTTCTTACCTTAGTTGATTCTTTTTCTTTCTTCTCCCGTACAGTGGGAGTTGGTGTGATCTTTTCGTACTTCTCGAGTACTGGTCTTTCGTAATCATCGACAAAGTCAAGTTCAATCTGTAATCATTTACAATTTGTATTAGTTTCTTGCTGAGATATATTTTTGTAAAATTTATCCCCTCTTCAATTTGATGTTACTCCCTTGAAGTTAGATTTATACATTTTTTTACATAATTACTGTCCTATATAATTAAACATATAACATTAAACATGTAACATTTAGAGAAGAAACATTTAATACGTTTGCTGCGTGCATTGCTATATTTTTTGTCTAGTGCACTGTGAAATTAGAACTATGTGTTACGTTTAACTAGTGCATAATACAACTTATTAAACCGCATCTCGTATAAGACAACATTGTTGCCTCGTCCGAAGATATCTCCGAAGCAGCAAACGTATAGATAACATAAACCTGAAAAATAAACTAAATACATGTAAAGCGTAATACAAGCAGCATGCGACTTGCAACCAAACCTGGAACAACGACGTAGGACCCATCAATCTCTTCGGAATCTAGAACAGGGTGTAGTGAGATTGTGCTAACAAATTATGTGCAGTTGTGATTAGTGGTGGACGTAACAAAGGTTGTGCTTGAAACTGGACAAGACAAGAAGTGTAATAGAATGCAGATAGACAGAGAAAGAGATAAAAAGTAGACGTCACTTAGTACAACGTTTGAAACAAATGTTACCCCGTCGTCATCATAGTCATTCTCTTTTTCACTGTATTCAGCTTTTTTAGGCTTTTCTATTGTCTTCTTAACGGTTTTCTTGAGCTGGGGCTTTTCAAATTTACCACCCTTTACTACGATTGGGTCCTAGGGAATTAATCAAGGTTTAATAGATGTTCTACATTAAAAGCGCAGTATGAGGTGCTACTATTGCATTAGTGTGTACTTTGTAGAAAACCGTGGAATCACTTGCATGCTAAACAGTGGACTTCTTAATCGATCTCACTTAAGTATTAAGCTGTAAGTGTGCTGAAGTAATTTCATTTACTTAGCTTGAATATTATTATTTACAATGAAGATGGTTGTTTTGTTATATGAAGAACGTAACACTACATTCATTGTCTAATAGAAGGTGTAGTGCCACGTGAATAGATTGAGAGAGTAATCCATTGTATTAGACTAACTACAAAAACATTAGTGTTGGTTTTTCTAACTATCTCAGCATGATTGTCTAGATCTACTTCAGTGGCTACAACAACAGTTTCAGTAGTCTATCTACATTGCAGCACTTAAGCATTTTCCTCTCTACCTGATCCTCGTCTTCTTTATCCTTTTTAAGAACAGCTGGCTTTTTGACTTTCAACTGTGCTGCTTCTGTACCCTCCTATGGATGTGTATTTTAAAATTTGAATGAGTTTCGCCAGTTTTGGAAAAAAGAAATGTTTATGAATATTTTATAATTGGAACTGGCTAGGATTAAAAAAAATACTTTTAAATTGGAAAAAAATGTATATAGCAAAATATTTTTTTGTAGAAATACTGAGATAATTATAAAAAGTACGATAAGTGACTGTACCGTTAACTTTTTCTTAGCAGGTGTCTTTTGTGTGAGTTGTGCCTCTTCAGGAGCAGTTGTGCTTGTCTTAGTGCGAGGCTTGGTTAGGCTGACAGCCTCCTCAGTGTCCTCTCCCTAGCCCGCAAACACATTTGTATTATACATCACAAATTCAAGTTAGTGAAAATTAACATTGTGCTTCTTGAGACCGATCCTATTACTTCCCTCAAAATTGTGTATAACTGATGGCAATTTGTTTTCAGCCAAAAAATAGTGTGTAGTTTGGTAGTAATAAAATCAGCTCGTATTAGATAAACAATTCTAATATTTATCTAAGTGTTAATAGAAAAATAAAATGTGTTCTGTGATATGTGCATCTTAATTTAAAATCCAAATTCGTGTTTTTAATAAAAAAAAGTGCTTTTTTTTTCTATTTCTATTGCAATCTCCTCCTGTACCTTGTCAAGAATTAATATTCGTTTTAAAACTGTAGGGGCATCATTATCGGTAGATAATGGTGGTATATTAGTGTTGATTCGGTCGTATACAGTCTGCGAATTATTTAGAATTAGATGATTTTTAGCCTACATAGATAGAATAGATAAATAATGCTTTATTGTAAGTTTCACATAATTAGAAAATAAATAAATATAGTAGTAATGTTGTGTCATGTGTAATTTAATTTAAAATCCTCTAAACCGTACCTTCGGTTCCTCTTTGCCTTTTGGTGTAGGTCTCTTAATAGTCTTTTCGTCAACAATTTCTGGTTTCTTAACACTGAGTTTAGCTTCAGCTTCGCCCTCCTAGGTAGTATTAACAGTGATTAGCATTTGAATTTAAATAATATAATTTGTTATGAAATTAATATGTTTCAACGTAAATGTACGAACCGTAGGTTTAATATCAGCTGGTGTCTTGTGTGTAAGCGAAACGTCTTCAGGTTCCTGGCCTGGTTTAGCCGGTGTTTTCGGCTTGGATAAGCTGACGCTTTCGTCAACATCCATAGGCTAAAGAAATGTTTCGTTTTAGTTAACTGTACTTATTCGCAATATTGATTTATTTGTTGGAATATTTCCTACCTCTGGCTTATCTTTGTCTTTAACAGATCGGCGTCTAGCTGTAGCCGTAGCTGACGGTACTTCCTCCTCAGGTTCAGGTTTTTTGTCTTCCTATATGGATGATTTTATATTATCAGTAAACATATCTATTGTAATAATAGCCAGCGTGTACCAGCGAAGCTAGATTTGTGTAAAAGTGTACCTTTTTCTTTTTCTCAATTGGTGTAGGCGTGAATTTTTCGTATTTCTCGAGAACTGGCCTCTCGTAATCGTCGACAAACTCTTCAACAGCGACCTTTAAATTGTTGAATATGTATAAGTATAGTGTAAAAGAACATATTAATCATAAGTAATAGAAGCACAGAATAGAGTAGAAAATAATATAGATGATGTTCATTCTCAGTGTTTATTTTGTAATTTTAAGTGATTTTCCCAATTGACCTAACACAAATTCAATAGAAGAGATTATTTTACCATTTAATCTTCTACACAGGAACGCTGTAAATATCATAGAATCATAAAATTCTATTTTAACATATAGAAGCGAAGCTTTACAGTTTTTGCCATGCATGCCAAAGCTTACTTACTGTTAACTGTTGTTTAAATTTCAAGAACTGAAAATCAGCTGAAAACATTTTCGCCGCGATAGAGGATTATAGCGTGTTGTTTTATAGTAACGTTGTGTTGCTTGAAATTTAGTGTTATGTTAAGTTTTAAAGATCGTTCGTGATATCCAAACTCGTTATTTTGAGCTACCAAACTGTTAAGTGTAAAGTGATTGTGTTGTTAGTGTGTATACCTCTTTTTCTTTAAGGGATGGACGCTTTTTAGCTTCTGGTTCATCCTTTTTCTTTGGTTTAGCCTTTTGCTTCTCCTCAGGCTTTTTCTCCTCATCCTATATATAAATGCGATATTATTTTATGGTCCTACACTTCATATACGGTTTTCTTAAATATGATTTTTATTTCAATAAGTTTTTTACCTTGTCCTTAGGGACAGACCGTTTGCGCAGTGCAGGTACTTCAGGTTCGGCTTCTTTCTCTTTTGGTTTGATTTTACCCTTCATCATGTCTACATCATCCTATCAAAAATATTGAGATTTATAAATTTTCTTATTTGTTAGGTCTAAGACCCATGAATTAAAACGACAAGTCAATATATTTTTTACCTGAGTATCGCTAGGACGACGTTTGTCCTTAGGTGTTGGTGTAATCTTTTCGTATTTCTCAAGTTCAGGTTTTTCGTAATCATCGACAAATTCAGGTCCAGCCTATAAGAATTTTTTTTTTTAAGTTTTTATCCCTAATTATAAGTAGTCTAGCAAAATATCACGAATAGGCAAAACAATTAAGTAATGTATAATCTACAAAATAATATGTCTTTTATACCTCCTCAAACCCGTTTTGATTTCTGGTCCTATCGGTGGGAGTTGGTGTCATTTTGTCGTATTTTTCAAGTTCAGGCCTTTCATAATCATCCACGAATTCGGCTTGTTCCGGCTTCAGAAAAATATTTGGTTATTTTTATTGTTCTAAAGTTCTAAAGTGCATAAGTTATGCGAGTGAGTTTTATTTTGTAATATTACCTTCTTAGCTGGTTTTTTGGACTTAACGACCTGTGGTTCTTCAAGTTTGGTTTCCTCTTGTTTGATTGGAGACTTTCCGAGTTTAACTTTCGATAACTCATTAACAGGCTCCTCTGGTTTAGGTAAACCCTTTTTGATACTAGTTCTCCTTGATTCAGTCTTTTCTTCTTCAACCTAGGTTACAGCCCCCAATATTTAATTAATGTATTTGTTTTTATATTTAGATTTTTATGTTTACGTATAAGGACCAAAACTGTTAAATTATATATTTGCAAGAATCTAAATTAAAAATGAATATACCTTTGTAGTTTCAACTTTAGACTTTTTCTCCGGCACTGGCGCCGCCACTGAAGGTTCTTCCTCACTGTCTTGTTCGCTTTTAACGCTATCAGCAATGGATGCGCGTTTACCCTAAATATATTTACTCCTGTTACTTTTAAGTTCATTAAAATTGCCCATTATATGAATTTTCATAATCAAAATTAGTATGTGTGTGAGTGTATAGTGTAACGTGTTTACCTTCGGTGTGAGTTCCTCTTTAGGTTTTTTATCAAGCGGCGTCGGTGTAAACTTTTCATATTTCTCCAAAACAGGCCTCTCGTAATCGTCGACGAAGTCGATAACGTCCTATATCCAAATAAAGTTTAGCACGTCTAGTTATTACAACACACACGACAGAGAAAATGGGTTATCACAATCTAAAGACACTATATTAACACTTTTATTTATATATATTCAGATTGTTTTATAATGACAAAAATTTTGACTATTGCCCACCCAAATGAAAGAATCGCAGCGACCATACGTTATATGTTTACGGTTGCTTAAATCTTATCAATGTAACAGTTTTCGCTGTAGACAGTCGAACGCTTTTTCACATAAATATAGATTGCTTTTTTTTCACGTCCAACGTAACGAATAATAGATTTATTAATTATTTCCATATTGTTGAAATAATGAAATGAAATTATGATCTAAAGTGAACATAGTACGTACTGTTTTTTTTAGCACCTTTTACACACACCTTTTTTCTTAGAACATTTTCTACTTTAGACAAGTAGTTATATACATTTTTCCTAATCAAATAAGCTTTTTACATTGCTCAATAAACAAACACCGCCACACTTACCTCCTCTTTCTTAGCAACGACCTTCTTTTTGACAACCTTTTTCCCTTCTGTTTTCTTTTTAGTTTCTTCTTTCTTTTCCTCAACTGGTTCTTCCTTAGGCTTGACGGACCTAAGTTTTGGAATGCCTTCAATTTTCTTTTCCGGTTCAGGTTCAGGTTTCTTCTTTTCGAGTTTTTCCAGAAGAGATTTCTTCTCTTCTTCGGATTTCGAAAGTCTCTTTTCGAATATCTTTTTAGTTTCCTCTGCTTCGATTTCAGCCTTTTTGGTTTCCTGAATTTTAGTTTCAGCCGTTTTGGTTTCCTGAGTCTTAGATTCAACCTTCTTGGCTTCAGCCTTAGATTCAGTTTTTTGAGCCTCAATTGTTACCTCTTCTTTCCTTTCTTCAATTTTAACTTCTTCTTTCTTTGACATCTTTCTCATTGAAGATTTCTTTTCTTCCTCCTTTTAGAAAATACACATACATTTTCAGTTTATTGTTATTCACATTGATTTTCGGGGGGCAAATACCAACATTCTGGAATTTTTAATATCATTAACAGCGGTGCAACAACCTTATTGGATATTAGTATACCTATTTAGGCATTTTTACTTATATTATTACTATTATTCGATGTGATTATTGAACCGCTATTGATTGCTAACACGAGTGGTTTTGAAAAATTTCAAGGTAAAATATCTGCTAGAATTAAATATATTAATCCTACCTTCTTTTTCTCTTCAACGTGGTTTTCTTCGATCACGGACTTCTCCTCCACGATCGACATCTCTTCTTCAGACTCCTCGATAACAGTCGTCTCTTCTTCTTCCTCCTCCTTTTTCTTTTTCTGGAATTGGTATGCGAGCAAATTAATATAATTCTGTTACTGGCAGCAGTCAGGTATTTTATTCAATATCTGAATGATTTTTGAAACTCAGTCAGTCTTCTTCGTTATCTCGATAAATAAAATAAGTTCCAACCAGAACTCAGCTTCGGACAGGTCTCTCAAGGTGCAGGTGGAATTGCACAAAGAGCAGGACAGGAGGTTGGATATCGTTAGTAATTTGGCCCACACTCACACTTTAGCTCGATATCTTGTTCTTTGTGAAATATTGATAATCAGTTTATTTATATACACACATCAACACGGTCTAGGGATATTTCATACTCAATTAAATAACTCGAAAAGTACTGGCCGCATTGTAATCTTTCATACACCGATTTGTTTGTAATTTATCTCAGACTAATTCCAAATTCAAATTTTTGAAAATTCTTTTGTTTCGGTGGCATAAAAATGTCTTGATGTGTAGGAGAGGGAATTTTCATTTGTGCGAAATTTAGAAAACAATACGAATTACGTTTAGTTACAGTTTTTTTTCATTTTTAAACGAAAGATAAAGTTAAAATTGAGGTATTGTAGCCATGCAACGCCAACATTTGACGAGGGCGGAGATGTTACGAGCTGTGGGAATGCTGGAAGCTGGGTCTGTTCAGCGTAATGTTGCTGAGGCCATAGGGACCCACCAAAATGTAATTTCAAGATTGTGGACACGCTATCGTGCCACAGGTGAAGTAGCGGAGAGGCACCGGGGGCCAAGTCGCATCACTACCCCCAGACAAGATCGATTTTTGCAAATTACTGCGCGAGCTCAACCAAATGCAACGGCGACTCAATTGGTCCAAAGGCTGCGAGTGGAACACCAAGTGCTTGTGAGTGACCAAACTGTAAGAAGGCGACTGCATGAAAGCAATCTACGCTCTCGTAGACCACTCCGGGTCCCACCTTTACGGAGAGGCAATCGTGGACGACGATTAGAATGGGTTCGGAACCACGTGGACTGGGGCCGTGAGCAATGGTCCAATGTGCTGTTCACGGATGAATCCAGGTTCGGCTTCCATCCAGATTCACGAAGGACGCGTGTTTGGCGAGTTCCTGGACGATGGAGCCGTCTTCAGAACCCTCAGGAAGTTCACCCATACCAAGGAGGAACAATTATGGTTTGGGCAGGAATTCGTCTTGGAGGACGGACGGATCTCGTTTGGGTGCGGGGCAATATGACGGCAGAACGATACGTCCAACAGGTGCTGGGGCCCGTAATCTTGCCCCACAGAACACAAATGGGGCAAGATTTCCTGCTCATGCACGACAATGCCCGGGCACACACGGCGAGAACGGTAGCAGCTTGGTTACATACACACAATGTTAGGGCCTTAGACTGGCCTGCTCAATCGCCAGATCTAAATCCCATTGAGCATGCGTGGGATATGCTGCAAAGAAGAGCTCTGAAGGAAGTTCCTGAAAATCTGGCTACAGAAGATCAACTTTTTGCGCACCTCAGAAGGACATGGGACAATATTCCGCAGCAAGACATTGACAACCTTGTTCTGAGCATGCCGAATCGTTGCCGATGTGTTATGAACATCATGGGCGCTTTCTCAGACTACTAACTTCAAGTTTATAAACACAAATTTAATGATTTTTCTATTTTTTTCAGTTTTTACTCATAAATTAAAAGTTAATTCATATACGGTTTCCGTCTATGCTTAATTTTTTTTCCATTAAATCCTGAAATTTTAATCGAAGTACCTTAACCATTATTAAAAAATGGTAGAATATTAAATAACGTATCTTTTAAATATATACATGTCATATAAATAATTAACACATTGATAGTAATTCGCTTTTTTAAAAATATCCCTAGACCGTGTTGATGTGTGTAGTATAAAAGCTGTTGCTATTGTATAAAAAATCAATATTTCTCATAGGTACCTTTTCCTCGACGATAGTCAAGTCAGCGCTTGACTCGTCTTCGCCGAATTCGTTCTTGATCACCACTCTATAGTTGGCGACGTATTTGGATGAAACCTTCCTGATGATGAGTCTGGCGTTGGTGCCATCGAACGTTGTGTTGACTTCCGAGGATTCTCTGATGACCGTTGAGTTCTTGTACCATGTGCATCTGCATGACTGGTCTGAAGTCTTGAGGGTTGCCACAAATTCGGCTTCCTCGTTTTCTTTGCGGGCCTGTAATTTTTTAAAGAATATTTGAGTGTGAGGAAAGGTTAGAATAACTAAAATAATGTATGGGTATGAGAATTGAGGTGAGAAATAATTTTTCGGTTTAATTCTTGAGTGTCAATACTCAATCAAATTACTTCGAACACTAGGTTCTATATTTTTTTTACGATGATAGAATTAATGAAACTTACCAAGCTCCTAAGATGCTTGATGATGGTTGGTTTGTCACCCTTCTCCTCGGGTATGTCTGTGATCTCGACTAGCTGTGACGTCGCCTCTCCCTTCTCGTTCCTAGCGACCAGTTTGTACGAGCCTTTGTCTATTTGTGAAACGTTTGAGATTTCCAATTTGACTGTGAATTCGCCCTGTAAAGTAATATATTAATAAAAATATTAATCATGTTGGTTGAGGTATTTTACGAAGAAATAAAATTTTAAAATTGAGAATTGTTTGGCTAAATAAACCATTCAATTGCAGTGACTATAAATTAAAAAAATAGTTTTTTTTTTAAGAATGAATATAGTTGTTTATTCGTGAAATATTTTAGCGTTTCTTACCTCTCTACTAGGCTCAATAAGCACAGTATGCCTAGAGCCCTCTTTGACGGCGCTACTCTCCTTGAACCATGTGCATGCAGGCGCAAATTTACTTAATACTTTACATTCAACAATAACAGTCTTCTTCTTAATTATCTTAATGATCTTTGGTTTCTCTTTGATAACTGGAATGACTGTGGACAGAAAATAATAGTTAATATTAAAGACAAATTATTTACTTTAATTGATACGTATTATAAATACCTTGAAATCAATTAAAATGTAACAAATATCATCGTTTACTTACTTTCAATATTGAGCGTAAGATTCGCATTGAGCTCTCCAAGTTCATTTTTAATGTTGCATTTGTACAATCCGGAGTCTTCCATACCAGGATCGATTAGTTCCAATATGATTGTGTATACGTCTTCTATGACCTCGACCCTGGTCTTTATTTTCGACGAGTCCCTGATTTCTATACCCTCGTGGTACCACACGATCGTCGGTCTCGGGCTAGCTTTGACCTTGCATCCCATTATAACTAATTTTCCATTGTCCTTTGACGTAATCGTTGGCTTTTCAACAAACGTCGGGCCTTCACCTTCTGGTTCTGGTTCAGCCTCAATGTTCAAGTTGAGATTAGCGTTGCTTTCGCCAAATTCATTTTTGACGTGACAGCGGTAAGAGCCACCATCCGCTGCCGTCGGGTTTGTCAAAAGCAACAATAACTCATACACGTCTTCACCCATTTCGGATGATCTAATTTCGATTTTACTACTAGCCTTGATGACGGTCGTGCCTCTGTACCACGTGACTTCGGCCGCCGGTTTCGCTTTGCAGACACAACGCATCGTGATGAGTGTGCCATCCTCGTTGGGAATGATTCGAGGTTTCTCCACGAAAGATGGTGCGAAACCATTTTCATCATCCCCACCTGAGAAATATAAATATTTTATTATAACACAGAGCACCGGCCAACATTTTCATGCTGCTCGAAAGCTTAAAGCTTTACATGCTATTGCTACTGTATGCGTACATTCTAAAATAATAAATGAAGGCATGATTATCCTGTTTTACCTTGGAAATTGAGAGCAATATTGGCATTGCTCTCGCCAAACAAGTTGAAGGCGTTACACCTATAATTGCCCCCGTCTTCCCGCGTGGGGCCTAAAATTTCTAACGTCAAATTAAATGTATCTTTTCCAGTGGCTTTCCTGGACATCTTCATTTTTGCACCATCCCTAATTTCTTTATCTCCGTGGAACCACGTGATGTCTGGAACTGGGTATGCTTCTAATATACATTCCATTATAAGTACTTCGCCTTCCTGTCTAATGGTTGGCTTTTTAGGGAATCTCGGTGCTTTACCGTCGGGTATTCTGTTTAAAAGACAAAATATTTAAATAGCAGCCCTAACTCTTACGCATAATATATGAATTAATTTTGTGTGTTTCGTCTTACTTTGGTTTATCTCCGCCTTCGAAGTTTAGATTAATTTTTGCTACGCCTTCACCATGTTTGTTTTTCGCTACAGCCCGGTATTCTCCTTTGTCCGAATTCTCAACGCCTAAGATTTCGAGTCGCGCCATATGATATAATGTTTGGTCCTCTTCTAACGTAATTTTATATCTACTACTTTCTTTTACCATCTTTTTTCCATGGTACCTGTATCATTGAGTGCTAACGTTAAAACCGATTTTATGTTTTGAATCACATTAAGTATGTGTTGTGTAGCTTCTTACCATGTGACGGTTGGTTTCGGTTTGCCAACACATCGACATTCGAATGAGATTTTGGTACCATCATCCGATTGCCTGATGACCGGTCTCTCCGTAAATGTCGGTTTGATAAAGTCTTCAGGCACGGGCGCTTCGTCGCCTATTCATCAATGAACACATTATTAGATTGTTCACCAATTTTGGTTTTGATGAAGATTTGCAGCTGCCTTTACACGTTTGTTATCAGATTTAAGATGTTTTCTTTCTAGTGTATTAAGATACGCAACGCAGGCTCATACATAGTTAATCGAGGGATGTATAAGAAAATAGATAAATGATATAATCGAATAGCATACATAAATAAAAATTTGGATTATACGTGTATAATATTTTCCATTCTACTCTCATTCTGATAAACAGTACGCATGACAGTTGCTTGAGTTATTGTGTTAATTGTGCAATTGCTAAAGCGAAGAGTCTGCAACATTATTACTAACTACAAAAATATGGCGAGGGTGTATTAGTATTAATCAAAGCACAGTTGCAATAGTAGTGAAATAAGAAACATGATGGTGGTAAAGATATAAGAATAAGTAATAAAATGGTAATTAATAATATTAATTTTATTATAGGTGCAATAGTGTATGGTGTAGAGTGTGTGGTAGAAGAGACAATAGATAAGTGAGTGTATAGTGTGTTTCGTGTGTTAGTGTGTAATGATAATTTAAGGATCGAATTAGATAATTAAGAAAACATCTTAATCTGTAATACATGATAACCAATTACAACGAAATTTTCTAGTGTATTATGTAGAGTAACTGAAATTCTGAAGGAATTAGTTGATGATTATACAAGCATTGCTGCAATATCTACGTTTATAATCAGACTAATTACAACTAATACATGTAAAGGATTAGATACACACAGTAAAATAGCGTTGGTTAAACAATATTAAGCGTCATTTTAGGTATACATCGCTGCAATTTTTTTTATTTCTCCGTCACTATATAATTTTTATTCTCTTTCTATGTTTTATTTGCAGCTAAATCACGAATTTCTGTTGTCTTATTTTAACACTGATTGAGATGAACTTGAGGGTACTTACTATCGAAGTTCAAGCTGATAGTGGCATTGCTCTCGCCGAGTTCGTTCTTGGCCGTAACCCTGTACTTGCCAGCGTCTTCCACGGTTACGTTGTTGATCTCCAGTGATGCATAATAGGATTTTGCTTCCTTGCTTACTGTAAGCTGTTGAAGTAAAAACAAAGATGGTTGTAAATCCTTTATTTTCAAAAAGTTATTGAATAAAACATTAGAACGAATAATAATGTTGAAAATAAATGATGATCAAAAATTTTGCATTAACTTGCCAAAACATGTTATAAATATAACTGACATAACTTCATTATCAATTTTGTTGAATATAAGTATGTGCTGCATCCTCATCGAAATTTTCTTCAAAATTGAAAAATTTGTCTAATGCCCTACATTAAAATGCATAAAATTGTCAAATTGATGTTATTAATAAACTTTTAAGATGAAAGGTCATCGAGCCAGACAGTTGACACCTGGTATCGTCACCAGCCAACTAAAACCGGGTCAAGGCCATTTCTGAGTACTATTTAAAACCAGGACATCTTTAATAACTGGTTTTATTTTTACTTTCTTTACAATGTCCTCTGCGGTCATTTATTTCCTTTCTACGTCTTCATCTGTGGTTTTCTGACTATCAACTTTGTGCAATAAGTTAGTGGAATCACTTTCAGGTATAATTTCAATAATACTAAGTCCAGTAGAGTTTTGTGTAGCAGTTATGGAGGTAATGCATTTTCAAAGTGGTATCATTTATAAAATACATTTCTGTTCACTTCACCAAAATACGAATATTTGTTATGAATTATGATGGACAAGAGAAGCGCAATGATGGATATTCAATTTTGTCGTGCCAATTGTCAATATCTTGTTTTGAGGTCCGCGTTCACAAAAACAAAAAAAGTGTATTTAGTTTAAAAATATTGTTGAATTGACATATATATAGCTGATTTTTTTACGGTATCATCGTGCTTCGGCTTTTTTGTCATCGAGACCAACGCTTGTTACTACTAGAGCTAAACCAAAAAGGTTATATTTGACATTGACCTTATGCCTGGAGCCAGGTTTGACTTCCACGCCACCGTGGAACCAGGACACCTGGGGCAGAGGTTCAGCCTCTATGCGGCACTCGAATATTAGCCGCTTGCCATCATCTTCTTGCCGGATGGCAGGTTTGCGCGCGAATGTAGGCGCTTTACCGTCCACTTGTCTGAAAATGTCGAATAAAACATGTGAGAATGATGTGAAAGAATCCGTTTCTATTGGGAAAAGTGATTCTGAATCATGACAAGTAAGAAACCACATAATTCACAAAGACACATCGGTCTTTTACAAAATGATAGTGAAAATTAATAAACAGTTAAATCAGAATATTGATTGAGAAGTTGACTGTGACTATGATAAGCTAGCGAATAAAGACCTATTTAATGGGTAGTAAAAGGTGAAAGTATCAAAATGTTCATAAAGGATACTCACTTCTGTTTTTCTTCGTCAGCGGCTGAAAAATAAAGCATATTTCATTATTTCAGGACAACAAAACATCATACTGAGTGTAAATTACAGCATCTTTATTTAAAAATATAATTCTATCTATACATCAGTTGCATTCGATAGATGACTCCATTCATAAAATTACAGTGCAACAAAGTTTATTACTGAAGATTCGATTTTCAGGAGATATTGCAGCAACTGTTTACCATTCGCAAAACATCTTCCAGACATAAACATTGAATTAATTTCCCAGTGATGTGATAATTCTTAAAATATATCAGTAGTAATGTTGATACGATTTAGTTCTAGTTTTAGATTTATTGTTTCATTTGTATTCTTGTTTCATAGAAAACAGCATGATTTGATGAAATTATTGGAGATCCAATATGAAATTTCACTGCTGCAGAAATATTGTAGCTATTATTTTGTGCATTCACTCGTAGCATCAATTGTTTTGGAATACTTTTGGGAATTGTGTATAAAACTGCACGTTTTTTTCTTTATTATATTATTTATTTTTGGCAAGACATGTATGTTGAATTTATCGTTATTACGCATGTTTTTTAAAGCTACATGAACTTCGTTCATTCTTTTTACAGATTTATTACTATATTTTTGAGAAGCATAAATGTGCAGTGTGAGAAATGCATTTTTTCTTGACTGTGACTATAATTCTTAATACATTACTCCTAAATACCTATTTACTTTCTACAAAGGCTTCTATAGCAACCCTGTAACATAGCCTCATATTCTCAACCATTCATTTTTGACCACCATGATCAGCGGTCATCAAAACCATTCGAGTGTAATACGAATATACGACGAACATAAATTCGTTTCAGTAGCTACATGTTTACAATATCCGAACTTTTGTCAGTCGATTGTCGTCAGCACAGTTTCGCCTGACATTCGTGTTGCCAACGTGATGTGCAAACGCAGGTTTGGCTCAACACCCGGGAGCGTGGGTTAACGTTCAACAGTACATTTTTGCGTAGACATTTATTTCTGACTATGACTAATACCGTTATTTTCGAAGGTATTTTTATTGGCCCAGTATTGAGTTACGGGTATATTGTCATAAATGTTTGTGTCATTGTTTGACATGATGTTGGTTTGTTTGGTCGGTTTCAATATTTCAACATGGTTTTGTGCGATTGAAAAGTCGTAGGTAAACAGCCCACGGGTATTGTAGTCATAAACCAAATATAATTTCATTTCATTCATCCTGCTGAATTGTTGTGACAATTGTAACGTTGATAAGCAACTTTATTTTTAATACACCCTTATGTAGGGTTTTCTTAGAGAGTATTCCGTGTGATATAAGGTTTTGGGTCAAAGCAAGAAATACTGGAATGTAGAAAAAGTTGCTGCTTTACGTTTCTAGTTTCGATTTATGATATAGAGCCATTTAAAACACTTGATTAGTGATTACAGTGGTCGAAAAAATAAAAGAGAATAGAAGTGCTAACACTTGATTCACCAATATTCAGATAGTCATGACATCTCTTCAAGAAATTAAAGTGAATTTTCGTACAATGACCAGTAATATACTCACGGCTGAAGTTAAGGTTGATGGAAGCGGCCACCTCGCCCATCTTATTCTTAGCCTTAACTTTGTACAGCCCCGCGTCGGTTTCGATGACGTCATCTAACTCAAGCACCACCAGGAACTTGTTATTGGCGATGCTTTGGATCCTGGAACAATGGAAGAAGGTGATTTAGAAGAGGATGGTTTTTATTTCAATGTTGCAGTCTTTTAACATGGTGTTATGATAAGTTTAATGATGATACAATAATATAAATAAATAGAGCGTGGAAGAAATATAATTATTATAAGACAAGTATCAGCCGTATCGATTTCAGAATAAAATATTCCTGTGTTTCTTAATTTGTTAGTACGTGTATTAATGTTGAAACATCTGGATTGCTTGTGTCAAAATACTTTGAACTGAAAGATTTGTGTTAAGGGACATCGACATAAGTATTGCAATAACTAATGGAATTTTAAATACCGCTTCCATCTTTTGCCAGACCGCTGTAGTAAAATGACGCGTTTCCTCCGATTAAAAATATTTGCAACTTACGTAAATAAGCTTCTATATAAATTATCTTATCTTTATTTAATTTGGGAATTCAAGGTACATCAGATAACAGGTCATGTTGTTTCTTTATAATTTGCGCCAATCTAGTATTATCTAGCATGATAGCTAGCTTCGTATTAATAATCATTTTCAACTATTACTCAAATAAATGCCTGTTCAAATACCACTTGGTTTTTCATTTTTCTATCTATCACTGTGAATTCTTCCACGTGTTTATGAATGTGTAAAGAAACACACATTCGTAAAGAATTAAAATAATCATGCCGTAATCATAATTCACATACATACATCCATTACGTTTGCAAGGTTCAGGAACAAAATTATAAACAATGGATTAAATTGTGTATCACGGTGATCAAGACTTCATAGCAAAAATGAATACTTCATGCAAACCATCACAAACTAATCATTCCTATTTCCCCCCATATATTCAGTATCCCAAATGAAAGTGCAGTAGAGCAGTTTAGCCGTGACAATAATGTAGTCAGTAGCTTTGGGTTGCATTAAAATAACCCACGACGCGATGTATGGTTCCGAGTTTGGACTGGATTACAGAAGTGGGTCGCGAGAGGTATTTGTAAATAGGCCTGACATATTGCAATGTTTCCTTTGACTACTATGGAAAAGGATATATTACTGCAGCGCAGAGAATGTTTCAGTGCCAGTAGTTTTATTGTAATTTTAATCAATGGTTAAGAATTACGTCTTATTTTAGTTAAGAGGATTTTATATTTAACTACTTTGGCAATATCATCTTTTTTTTAAATAATGGAACTGACAAAGTACCTTGAACAAAAATCTTTGGTTATAACAAAAACTGATTCTAGATTGCGTATTTTTTAAATGTGGAACGTGGAATGCACTTCTTTGTCATTCGATAAATAAATAACATGTTTAAATATTAATAGCTGCCCTTGCCCCATGTTATTTGGGGTCGACGCATCTGTCACGCTAACATTCACTCCCTTCTCTTTTATATCTTTCCTCACACAATCCAGCCATCTTTTCTTTGGCTTTCCTCTGCCTCTCCATCCATATTAATAGATGATTATTTCGTCAAATTCATCATCATCATCATCTGACTAGCCTTTTCCCAACTAAGACTAGATTATTTTATCAAATAACACTTATATTATTATATTATTGGTGCAAAGATAATTTGAACCATTAATTCTCACATCTGTCTAGATCCACTTCTGTTTTATCAGTGACTGCATTTTTAAATGCCTCTTATCTGCCATTTGAACTTCTCCTGCTGTAAAAATTAACTTATCTACCACCAATTACATGTTTATTCTAGACTTATACTTCACCTACAATCAATCTGACTAGCCTTTTCCTAACTATGTTAGGGTCGGCTTCCAGTCTACCCTACATGCAGATGAATATCAGTATTTTACATCGAGTAAAATACTGGTATTCAGCTTACCTGACTTCAACGACCCAGTTACTGGGTAACACGATACCTCTTGCTAAGACTGGTTGTCTGATTTTCGGACTTCTGACTACCCATACATACTCCATCTCTAATAGCACAAGTAAATAGACATAAGCAATCAGCATCACTTTTAGAATAACAACGTGTAATCAGTTCACGGACTATCATCTCCGGTTTTCAAGCAAGTAATAATTCCGAATTGCTAACATATGCCTGACACTGCGCAATAAAACAAAGATTTCATACTACAATCGCTCCGTTTCCTCAATGTTTTAGTAATTATCTTCATACACTCGGAAACTTTTCAAAACTCATACCGTTTACCGATTAAGAGGGAAGATAATATTTTGGAAGCAGTATAAAAATGAAATATGATGATGGTTTTTATGTGGTCTGCTTTGAAGTGCGGCCTTAAAATTTGACCTTTCTTTGAGCTCTTCTCCTGTTGATAGTTTGTATGTAGTATAGTGTGTTTCTTTAACAGAATCAGGATCAACTAGAAGCTTCTCATAGTTTTCCATTATGTCGGTGTAACGGGAAGGAAAAAGGCTTAGTTTTCAGATTCACAATGTAGTACATAATTATGCATTTATTTAACTGAATTTGATCACTTTAGTAAACACAATAATCTAAGAAGTGCCTTCTCCCAATTATTTTGAAAATTACGTGTTTCACTTCATCACTTGGCAAAAAATATTTATCGTAATCATATTCTCGTATATATATATAATTTTTATATGTATTGAATATTGAAAGTGTCTGTTACAATTTTCTAAGATTCTCTCCGAAGCAAGAACTTATCAACGTTTTCACATTTTTAGTGTTTCATGTTTAATAGCGCTGACATACTTTCAAACAAATCTTCGAACAGCTGTTATTTCTGCGCAATATCTTAGTTTAAACAAATTTCTTTATCAGTAACGGTTCCAGGAAAATTCCTATTAAATGAAATTAAATGTGACGCAAGTTTCCTTTGGTGAAATTTTATCGTCATCCGTTGATCCGTTGGGACGATCGACAATCTTGCAGACATTAATTTTTATGATATAGTTAGGATTAAACGTTCGCTGGGTTTGAACGGAAATATAATAAGCATTGAAATCAAGATATGTTTATGTTGCTGTGCGTAAGTCTCAAGAAAAGACCCAACTTTTTTTGAGAAATCCGATTTGAGAGCCAGGAAAGAGAAAGAGACGCCTTTGCCCAGCAGTGAGACATTACGGGCTAAATATATAGATAAATAGAAGGCTGTGCTTGAATCGATCGAATGATTACAATTTTATAAACTGTATCTCGAGAATTCTCTTTTTATTGTATCTACTTATCTTTCTCTTATTATTTTCTTATTGCTGAGATGTGTTATCCAATTACTTAGTCCACCTGTTTATTTATGTTCGTTAATGCTATTATTATCTCATATTAGTTTTCTGTGTTCCTTTGTTTTACTTATTTATAATTTAATAAATACAGAAGCTCTCTTATATATGATACGAAACGAAATCTCTACTCTGATTAAATGCATTATCAACTACTTTAAAATCTGGTATAAATTATAAATGTTTTAATTCTATGGCAATAAGTGTATCCACTACTGAATGAACGTTAGCTTTCAAAATCCTTCAGTAATTTGTTAGTAGAAGACAACAATAATATAATAATACTCTTAGATACAGTAGCTGTTACTAAACTGGCTACCTAGGAAGGCAAAAGATTTGAAAATGATTATAAATCTTCTATATTTCTATGTTCTATACGCATATTATAAATTAAAGTCGCTTTTCGTGTCTGTTTGTGTGACCACGTTATTCTTCTAAACTAGGCTTTTAATGCGGTTTTCAACACTATTTGGAGAATTTATTCTGGAAGATTTATGATTATAATACGGTAAGAATAAACTTACATTAACTAAAGAAATCTCGATTTTTTGTCAAGTCGAAAAGCCTTGAGAAGCAGGGGCGGGCTTTATAATAAAACTAAACGAAGCTTATACTACGTACTAAAACCAAAAGCTACGGTAGAGTTAAATCAGCTGGAACTAGCTGCAACTAAGCGCGCAAACTAAAACGCAAGTAACTAGTCCGATTATGTTGTCTACGTGCATGATGGCAGCTTATCCCACACATGGTCAGATAGGAAACACCGACCTTATCTAGTTTTTAAAATATAATTGACGTGTAAAAGTGTTTGTACAAACCTACTTACAGAAATAAAAATCATCATTGATCATTTAATATCCACATTTACTTTACAACATCAATCTCTTGCCTTTATCCCGATCTATTCGGGGTCGATATCTTTTTCGTATGTTAGGTCATCACGGATGTCACCCCCATCTAGCCATATCATCTTTCATACAGGCCACATTTTCTTTACCTATTCATTCATTAAAAATAGCCATCTTGTAATGTGTGTCATTTTTAAACTCTAATCGGGAATCTGTGTATTTTTTTACGTTTGTTACATTTTACTCTGTTCTAAGATCTGTGTTCTTAGATCAAAATAAAATATCCACCAATCCGCACTGGGCCCGCGTGGTGGATTACGGCCCACTCCCTCTCAGAGAGAGGAGGCCTGTGTCCCAGCAGTGGAATATTATAGGCTGATTAAGTAATAAAATATGTTATGGTTTCTGAAACTGCTGGCATTTTGTATTTTAAATATTGGTGACAAGATACACAACAGATATTTCTAAAAAGAAATTCTGGCTAGACCAAGATTGAATACAACCTTATTTCAGCCATTACTCGTAGCATATTCTGCACATTCTTTATCATCTCAAGCCACATAAAAAACCCAATACAATGATAAATAATATACCAAATAGCATCATCTTCAAGATATTACGATTCCTCATCAAAATATAAATAGCCCGCGTTCCCAGTGGGTGCCAAGTGTGTCGGTTTGCGATCGTCTTGATCACATCAAAGGGATGCTTGCAAAAACAGTGAAGCTAATGACATCGAACGTTGACCTAATATGTTTTGGACACGTTGCTCCTCGTATATGGACTTTGACAACGAGATTAGGTTTTTGGATTGGACTCGAGGTGGCGGCACGTAGTGTTCCACAGGCGCCCCTATTGGACGTCGCGGGGGTGTTTTACACCATATCCCCCCCCCCCCCCCCCCCCCGCGAGTCTGAGGTGGCCTGCGATGGCAGGCCGGCCAGCCGGGGATCGCGGAAGTTGCACTAGATCCCATGATCCCCGGTGCAAGTGTGGGAGGAGTACACCGGGGTGGTTTTTAGTCAGTAAGAGTCTGACAGACCCCTCCGGGGCGGAGGACATCCATGAGGATTTTCCACCCCGGAACAAAAAAAAAAGGTCGCTTTACACAGGTCGTCTTGGCGCTTTACTATTCAAAAAAATAAAACGACACGCAGCAACCATCAAGAAGCGCCAAATACGAAAGAAGGGACCTAAGCCCTCCTACACATATACATACAACACTGTAGATCGACTTTATTGTTCTAGTTGCGACCGGGTGTTCAAAACTAAATTCGGTCTAGCGAGTCATCTAAGGGCACACGCAAGCAACTGATTTCTAAGGGCCGCCGCCGCGCCGTTATCGAAATCGATAAGAAGGACTATATTATGGAATATGTGAATATAACGAAGAAGGCAAGTTGCGCTGACCTCAAAAATGGGATGAGGGCAGAAGGATAATTATTTTTACTCTCCTAAAATTAAGCTTTTGTTTGTATTATAGCCTGTTGTGATAGGCTGTTTGAAAAGTAGCTAGTTTTTTAAGGACATTGCTACCATTGCAAAATATATTTTAATTCAAAGTAAATTTCTTACCCGTTGAACTTACATCTCGTACATACTTAAACTAATATTTAGATCATTATTAATATAAATAAACATCACGCTCCTCTAAATGAAAATAGAATGAGCTATTTATTATATACAAACTTTTCATGTGCAGACATGTGATTCAACCTACCGATGACGGGTTGTAGGATTTATGCGAATGACTAAGAATAAGTACTTCGAAATAGGGAGTACCTGGGATTTCTCACGTATCTATCTGGGCCATAATTATCTTTGACATATTACTAAACATTTTTGGGCGGATAAAATGCCTGTTTACATGGGGCACTCTCGCGAAAAAAGGTGTTTCAGAATTGTTGGGTTTCCACCTATTAAAAAATCTATCGTATACAGCATGTATTAGAAATGTGTGGTCAAATTTAAGGCTGCGTGGTACAGGCCATCAAACTGAACAAATTTATCTATAAGGCCACATCGTAATCGCGAAAAAATAATCAGCTGCCCCAGACATTAGGATCGAGTAGGTTTTGAAGTTTTGTAGTCTATATCCGCTTTTATAAGCGACTACAAAAACGACTTTTCAGGACTATCACGAATTACTACACCTCCTCCTTGCTTTGGTTAACACCAGAACATAAAGTGACTTTCTTTGTTAACATTAATTTAACAATACTTAGCTTTGTTTAGTTAATTACTTAATTAATTCTTCCTGCCTGCCAAATTTTGATAGAAAACCAACTATTTCAATAATTATATTCAATAATAATCAAATCAACAACTATTTTAATATTTCAATAATTTTAATATATTTTTTTTTGTTTCAATAATTTTATTGTGAATATAATTATGTAAGTTGTTAGTATTATTCATTAGTATTATTAGTTCGTTATATCAATGTTGCGTTGCAAGTAAATATTGTAATTAAAGTCTGCTTTACTTGCAACGCAACATTAATTGAATGTAAATAACTACGAGTAAATTGGCTTTCGTCGTTGTCTATCATCGTTCCTCAATTTTGCATCGATTTTTTTTAGGATTCATAATATTTATTCTACCAACAGGCTGTCATTATTCCCTAGTCAAGCTTAAGCCTGACAGCTCTACCACAATATAGCAATAAAGAAAGTGAACGTAGAAATGTATCCTATCCTAACTAATAATCATCATTCTCCTGCCCTTATCCCAATTTATTTGGGGTCGGCGCAACATGTCGCTTTCTTCCATACTTCTCTATTGGTTGTCATCTCGGTAGTCACCCCCTTTCTAGCCATATCATCTTTCACACAGTCCATCCATCGTTTCTTTGGTCTTCCTCTACTCTTATAGCCATCGACATTCATACTCAAGACTTTCCTCACGACATTTTCCTCATTCCTCCGCATCACATGCCCATACCATGACAACCGATTTCCGCACAACTTTTCAGTCACCGGTGCCACTTTCAGACTTCCTCTTATATACTCATTTCTTATTCTATCCATTCGTGTCACACCACACATCGCTCTTAGCATTCTCATCTCAGCTGCATGTAATTGCCTTTCATTCATCCCTTTTGTGGCCCAACATTCTGATCCATACAAGACAGCAGGTCTTACCATTGTTTTATATATCTTCCCCTTAAGTTTAAGGGGAATGCGGGAGTAGCAGATTGTTCCCGTGACCTGCTGCCATTTCATGCATCCAGTGTTAACTCTATGCTTAACCGTCCGATCTACTTCGCCATCGCTTTGCACGAGTGAACCGAGATACCGAAAGTCAGAACAGACTGGGAGTAGCGCGCCATCATGCGCTATGGCTCCAGAACTGGAGAGACCGCCGAAATCGCAGAACATATATTCAGTTTTGGTTCTGCTGATTTTCAAGCCAACATTCTCCAGCATCTGTTGCCATTTCTCCAATCTGCTCTGGATCTCAGGTCCATCTTCACCGACAAGAACAATGTCATCGGCGAACAGCATGCACCAGGGTGCCTCTTCCTGTATGTCCGACGTCAGGGCGTCCATAATCAACAGGAAGAGGTAAGGACTTAACGCCGACCCTTGGTGTAAACCTACAGCCACACTGAACCTGGCAGTATTGCCAGCAGCCGACCGGACGTAGGTGTAACATTGGCTGTACATAGCACGAATTAACTCCACATACTTCCCGGGCAAACCTTTCTCTTTCAAAGCCCACCACAACACATCACGAGGTACCCTATCATACGCTTTCTCCAGATCAATGAACACCATGTGCAAGTTCTTGTGTGCACGTCTGTGCTTCTCGCATAATTGGCGGAGTGCAAAAGTGGCGTCCACTGTTCCTCGACCTGGCATAAACCCAAACTGGTTCTGGTTCCTATCCTAACTAATAATATAAGTGAGTTTGTTTGTTTGTTACGCTTTCACGTTAAAACGGCTAAACGGATTTGGATAAAATTTGGCACATGGATAGACAATGACCTGGGTAAACATAGGACTTTTTATCCCGGGCGGTAGTACGTTCCCGTGGGATAATTGGCGGAATTCCTCGACATCGGTACTGTTACCCATAAAGAAAACATAACTGCTGGGGAGTTTGTTGTGTTCCCAACTAAAGCACTAGAAAGTGGTGAAGGGCGGGCGTTTTGGGGGACAGTCTTATGTAAGTGTGACGTTTCAAAAGTGTTGACTTTCAGCCTAGTTTGAATAATGACTTTTGATTTGATTTGTACATATGGGGGTAATAAACAAATCATTTGTGCACACTACATGGAAAACGTAATGTTTTTTTGTTTTATTGTTTAAGTATTATTGTTATTATCATTATTAGCTGTGGCTATTTCAATTTGCATATAAAAACTAAAATTAAAACAAACACAGGGGTGAAATATAAAAAAAATGTTTCTCAGAATGCTTCAACAGCAGCATGTAATTTTGACGTTCGAAAAGTGTTAATTTTCAGCCTAGTTTGAATAAATGACTTTTGATTTTGATTTTAACATGATATCACTCCTTTATCCCGAAGGGTTAAGCAGAGGTGTACCTATAGTACAGTGCAGTCCTACATAACGCTAGTTATGTTTAAGTCACATGTAATTGGGGCGAGCCTATTGCCATATACCGCGCACAAATCCAGACTCCGGGCTCCGATGAAACAACCCAATAACACTTTTGCCCGACCTGGGAATCGAACCCAGGACCTCATGCTCATAAGTTGAGACAACTAGACCAACGTGGCCGCCAAAAGAAAGAAATTAGAATATAATAGAAGTTTACAATAAGGTACTCACTTGAACTTGGTCCTAGTATCTTCTTTGAGCAGTTCATCGCTCCTAAACCAGCAAATCTCCGGCTTAGGCGATGCGACCAGCTGGCATTCGAAGACGAGTTTGTTGCCATCGTCCTCCTGTCGCAGCTGGGGCTTCTGTGTGAAGCTAGGGGCTAAATCGTCGGTTACCCCCATTGTTAGCTTGGGGACATTACGCTCGCGGCTGGACCAACACTTCCGCTCTGATGATGGGCTTCAACCTGGAAAGAGGGAGATGGAGGTTAGTTTTGATTGTAGATGATGAATGCAGGTACAGATTCAGTCGATTTAATGCTTTATTAAAGTACCTACTGATTTTGGATGATTTTTCAATAGTCAGATAACTCTTATCTGAAGAGTAAATATTTCGATTTGGCAGCTTTTGTATAGAAAATATGTCAAACTGTCATATTTATTCGTCAAATCAAAATTATCTTTCTGTTGAAAAACAAGCTCTTAAATAGAATAAAACGAATACAAGTCTATAGTCAATAAGAGACGCTGCTCTAACTGGTTATACAAATACAGGTTATAACAATTATAAAATTAAAGAAAAAGAATGCAGTTAGTGCCCATACTGTAGTATTTTTTTTTGTAAGTAATCATGTTTTACCAAAAACTTAGCCTAAGTAAAATCAGTGCTGTTTAAATAAGGGATGTGTATGGCTATTACAGATGAATATGACCCTTGTCTTTCAAACTAGGAAAATTCTGTCATGAAACACAGTGTTCTTTAATGGGATTGACACGTTTTACATTTTAAGAATTTTAAGAGTTGCGTAATAATTCTGATGTTAACATATTTACTGAGTTAGATATCGTTAATCTTCTGGAGATATATAGAAGTTGTCATGACAACTATACAGACTGACACAGGTTTTGGCCTATATCTTTATTTGAGTGGAGTTCGAGATCTGAATATTAATCATAACTACACTTATCGTCACAACTAAGTACCCAACAACATTTTCACACAAATGAGGTCAATTCAAAGCCTCCGTTCTCCGTCAGGTAACGATTCGGATGAGATCTGATAGTAGCTCTCCAGAGTATCTACTGGTGTAGGAGGTCTAGAGTGCCCAAGGTTGAAACACTGATCAGACAAGCCATTTACACCCGAGTGTGTAGAGTTCTGAGTGTTAGGATTTCTATACATTTTGATGCTATTTTTGAGGTTTTTTGTTTCATAGACAACTCCGGTATGAGATGTCGGTTTGATCAGTTGGTTGCGTTGGGCGCTCGAGATCTCCTCCATCCGTACTCTGGAGTGCTGCTATCAGATCTCATCAGAATCGTTACCTGACAGAGAAACGAGGCCACAAAATGACCTGTATCATCGTTCGAATCGTTTGTATGAAAATTCCTCTCTGTATACTTAGTTTTAACAGTAATTAAATAATGTTATAAATTTGAAAGTGAGTTTGTTTGTTTGTGACGCTTTCAAGCTAAAACGGATTAACCTATTTGGATGAAACTTGGCACATGGGTAGACCGTGACCTGGGTTAAGACATAGAATGCTTTTTATATCGGTAGTACGTTCCCATGGGACAATTTCCGACCCCACCCGGGCGAAGCCGTGGGAAAAAGCTAATATTACAATAATATCGTATATCTTTAGACATAAAATTCAGAAATTTCAGTGGGTTTCATAGAAGTTGAGTGCCACACCAAAGATTATCTTGCAGTTGGCCAAGTCATCAGTCTGCTGCTACAGGTTATATAAATAGTAGAATTGTCTGTCAGTAAATGTCTTAAAGCAAGCTAAGTTATAATATAAGTCATTCAAAGGTACACGAAACAAACACTATTGGCATTTTAAGCGATTGGATTTGACTCGACAACTACTTTATTAAATACTTTAAGTATTTTTCAACCCTTAATCCAAATTATTACATGTATCAGGGTTTAGATCTTTAACAATTAAGATGTTTGTTAACAAAATAATCCTGTATAATACTATGATAAGGTATGTTATGCAGCTCAACTGTAACAGTTTTAGCTCCTGATTCTTGTTAGTAATTTTGTTGAAGTATAAACAGGGGTTTCTGAAAGTTTTTAATTTTTAAAGCTACATCAAGCTTTGTTCATTAAGAGGCTGACAACAGCTAAACCGCGATCACTGTCGGATTGCATAGAAAAGAACGAGAAGCGCGATGACACATCGCTGGTAATTTATTGCAAAATATGAAGCAATTATGTATTTACAAAGAATATTATGCTAATATCTTGCTTGTAGAATAATCTGACAAAAACTCAGAATGATTGCATTTGTTTTTACTCGGAATGAGTGCATGTATGTTTTTAATTGTATAGTTTTCAATCGTTAAAATATTTTTTTAGAGGTGTATTTTCGTGATTATTTCTATCGTATCATATTTGTTGTATTATGTTTTCAACGCACTATCTACCTAGCATATATCCTGAAGAATATCATATATTTTTCTGTACTGCAGTGAATCCATATACTTTTAGGCATTATAAAACTTGCGTTTAGCTCCTGTTGTCTCCTTAATTATGCTGTCAAATCTAAGTGATCGCTGTTATGATTCGATGACTAAAATAAAAAAAAAATCTGAGGAATAACCAATCGCAAAGGTTGACATGAGATTTACGAATATATTGAATGGGCTTTCAAGAACCGTAGGTAGCCACTTCAAATCAACTGTCAAACCTCATACAATTGATCGGTTGTTGATATTTTGATTAATCAATCAAAATAGAAATCATGAGATGTACAGCATATATAGATTGTGTAGGTACAAAATGGGTAGAAATTAATGTGGGTAAATGTATCCCCACAATTTATTGAATAGTTACCTTTTTATTCAGAAATCGAGAACGGTTTTCTTGTCTGTCTATTAGACCACATTTTTTTGAGGCTTTCATACATATTCTATTGAGTTTTGGAACAAAATTGTAAAACCAAGGAATTGAAAATAAGAACGTAGAATTTCTGCTAAACTTGTGTTTTTCAGTACGTCAATCAATGACTAGAGATAATTAGTGAGCTTTTCAACATATCCGATTCCAGTGTAATCCGTACATAGCAGTGGATAAGAAAAATAATGCAGTAAATTCTTTTTATAAATTTCAGATTCTCAGATTTTTGAGAGAAGTTTTTTAAAAGTGTAAGATGCCAGTGTGAAATATTGGAACACATTTAAATTATTACTATCTGGTATTTAAATCAGTACTTAAATCATGACTTTTGTCATTAACTGCATCGCGACACCTGTCACGATCATTAATATTATTCAGCCTGAAAATCATACATCAAGTATCATCAGTAACTGAAGCAATGTTGGCCACTTCAGAGCCATCCGATTCACGAGTGACTCACGCGCAGAGCGGTCAGCGCCATCAACACTGGCAAGGTGAAGTGTAACCGAGTGGGTGTCCAGTATTCAAATATTCACGAGTGTGAACGAAACGAAAGAGTGTCTCGTTCTATTTCTGTACCGTTGAAGGCCTCCGAAGCTTCGACTCGCGGCGAACGCTCTCCGAAGAAATTTTATAACTTGCAACAGTAACTTCCTCTGATTACCTAATACTCGTTCGTTTTATTTGAACATTTTATGATGCATTCCCATGTTCAAGTGCCGAGAGAGCTCGAAATACACTTTTGTCGTTCTGGGCTTTATTGCTACATTAAATTATGTAGAACTGATTGGTTTTAAAATGCTAGGAGCTCAAGGGCTCATGTTGGATCCATTTAAAAAAAAATAAGTTCAACATCAAAGATATGGTCAAAAATTAAGAAATTAAAATTGAATCTATAGTGTCTTTCGACGGCCGATAAAAATGCAAGTAAAAGTAACATACCAGAGAAATAGGAACAGCCAATAATCCAATAGTGTCACGAAACACTCAAGTCAAAACACATTCACAATTAAAGTACAAAATTCGCTAAACAAGACGTTCGAGAACTTGACGAAGGTTATAAGAAACTGGATTCGTCAGAGAAATCGGGCGGTTTTGTCGCCGGCGGCGGGACGCGTCGGGTCGTTTTCGAAATCGTAACTAAACTATGAAAATTTTGGCGGCTGGCCGAGGCGGGCGGGCGGAATTCGCGTGGGTGGATGCAGGCACCGCCATGGATTGGATAACTGAGTCGTCATTCGTGACGTCTCCGGTGCAGAGGTGTTTTCCGCTGAAGATAGATGCTGATCTAATGGCAGTATTGTTGCAAATATTGGGATAGGGTTTGGGCCAGTGCTAATGTATTTCATTGTCGTGGGCGGTAAAGTTCTAAGTAGTAATGTAATCTTCGAGTAATTTCTTGGACATTTCGGTTTTAATTATAGGTATTTTCCCTTTTCTTTCTTGTCCTTACTTTGGTTTTGGTATAATTTGGGGTCCTCTAGTGTTGGTTAAAGATCGTGAATGCAGAATTTTGTCTTGGACAGACAAGTTATCGTTGAAGAGTTGCCTTTTCAAACGATTAGATGTATTTTATGTAGTAGATAGCAAATTTAGTCATTGTAATATATTTACGTACGGGCAGTACGTAAATATATTAAATCCCAATGAGTTGTGCACATTTGTGTAGATGGTCATGCGACTGATCCAATGAGGCATGGAGTTGTTACTGCAGATATGCCATAAATGGAAATGGTTTTCCCTAAAAGGATATATTTAAATGGTTTCACATTTCTATAATATGGGAAAACTAGTTACAAAATAAATTCACTTGACTACACCTGTTTCCAACTCAAAATTCATACCTAAATCCTTATTTATTCTAACACGAAAACTTGGAAACGGTTTATTAAACATCATACATAAATATAAAAAAAAAATAGTATAATTATGTTTGTTTCACAACCCGTGAATATGACAAACAAGTGGCTCTGGTTTTATTAGTTCATAAATCAGTTACAGTCGTAAATTTTTCTTCAGTATTCGTGGATGTTCTCTCCTTGGCAACTGGAGAAGTCAGGTGACCTATAAATCAGCAGGTGAATTGTGTCAACATGTAAATATGTAATGCTTTAAGCTTGGTGATTGATGTACTAAATGCGTCTTGAGACAATGATGGAGAGCTGTAATGAAATCATCATTACAGCTCTCCACACGTTTATTTTAATTAAGATTAAGATCTGAGCAATAGTTTTATTAACATAAGCCTCGAGGATAATAACTCCTCCTCCTCTTGAAAGCTCTAGAGTTTAAAATGCAATAACACATCTGTCTTAGTTAACAGTTACAAATGGTGCTGTTTCTAACACCGATGATTCTGTACTTGGTGGCTTTACTGCCAAATTAACAATTAATAATGTATGTTTTTATTTCTCCTTCTTTAGACATGTCTTTGAATACCTCAAGGTATTTAATTAGTTAATTAAATATGCCGTCCACATTTTTGTATAAATATTCGCTTGCAAGAGCACTTTTTACAATCAATTTGTTTGATGACTATAGTGTCTTTAACTTCAGTGGGTTTTGTAGCCAACATTATGAGTTTAATGACTTAATATTTGCTTTTGGGTTGTTATCAAGGCTGAGAAGCAATCGATTCAGATCAAACGTAAGAGAATCATCATACGTAGTAGTTATGAGTAATTTCATTGAAATGAAATTACTTGATCTCTAAATCGCAGCAAATTTAGTTATATTTTAAATACATCCACATATTTTTCGTTTCAACTAGGGCCAGCTGTTTTCATAGTTTATTATTTCCGAGCGACCAATATAGTTTTACCTTCAACAGTGGAGCGTGATATATTCTTAGGAACACATGATTTATATTATAACATACCGTACACAAAAAAAGTTGACCCTCACGTAGAAATCTAAAACGATTTAACGCTATTCGGAAGTTACCTATAGAATGACTTCAGCTCTGACATTATCCTCGCACACGTATGGGAGTGGTGCAAGGAGGCGCTGGGGCGTAACCCCGCTGGCGCGAGAAATCGTGGCGCAGCGGATAGAGCTTCGGCCAGGTCTCATGGTGACATGGAGAGTGCGATTGTCGCAACCCAGTGCTGGGCACACGAAAATTGCGGCGATAGGTCCCCTATTTGAGGAGTGGCTAGAGAGGTGCCATGGCGTCCTCACCTTCCGCCTGACGCAGGTCCTCACGGGACACGGCAGCTTCGGTGGGAGGAAACGTCTGGGTGTCACCACTGTGTAGATCGGCCGGAGCACACGGTGCAGCATACGGTGGAGGTCTGCCCGGCTTGGGCAGAGCATCGCCGTGTCCTCGTGGAGGCGATCGGCGGAGATCTCTCGCGTCCGGCCCTGGTTCAGGCCATGGTATGGAGCGAGAGGGCATGGGCAGCCGTCACCTCCTTTTGCGAAGCAGTAATGCTCGTAAAGGAGGAGACGGGATGGTTAAGCGAAAGGCAAATTTTGCGCCCTCTTGCCCCTTGCAGGAGACGCCCTGGGCGTCGGGAAACTCGGGCGGATTTCCGGCCACCGTAGGCGCGAGCTTGAGGACGGTGAGCAATGAGTAGCTTACCGTCCGGTAAGGACCAGGCCCGGGTCAACGGCGCGTTGTGTTCCACGCGTGCCTCAAAGAGATGTCGTCAGCACAAGTGTAGGGGTCCACTAGGGCCGATGCCTGCCGGGTCACGGGAAAGTTCGAAAGGGTTACCGAAGCCCCTGACAACACAGGCAACGGAAGGAACACGGGTGGGTTTTAGCCAGTAAGAGTCTGGCGCACCCTCCCGCTCGGCCCAGAGCGGGAGAAGTTATTTGATAATTACCCACCCAAAAAAAAAAGCCCTTAGGTACACTAAAGTTATCCTTCTCGGAATCCCAAAACACATCAGTGTTTAAGAACTAAAGTAGTAAGAACCATAGCCAATCACATAAAAAAAAAAATCACGGAGCCAATCATTTTCATCAGCTAAGAAAACTCAAAACAATTCACAGATCAAAGTAGCAACCACTTATTATTGTATCATTAATTGCTCTATTATTATCGCCACAAAGCATGAATGGATTGCACAGATCACAGGAAATCTATTTCAATCAGAAAACAAATAATACACCTACCACCTACCCAATAATATACCCACTTTTGAGATATTTTTGATAACTGGACAAAACATCCTGTTAGAAGTTTTCTTTTGAGCTATGATGGTATCTTCTGGTGGGCGGGTATGCTATCTAGGTATGCAGGCAGAAAGATCAGCCAAGGTATCTGATGCATCGAATTTGAGGTATGGGATTATAAAACCGGATGGGTCTAAATCAAAATCAAATCAAAATATTTTTATTTCACATAAACCTACATGGGCACTTATGAAACGTCAGAAGCTAGGTGCACGGTTCCAATTGGTCGTTTCCTATGTAGAAGAGCCGGCAAGAAACTCCACGGTTACTCTTTTAAAAATAATTGGCTTTTACAATGTTTTCAAATTACAGTGTTAATAGGTATGGGAGGACAGTGTAGGCCTGTCGAGACGTACCAGGTACCTAACAGAAAAAAAAAAGAAAAAGGTCTACAAAATGTCTAGTCTATCAAGCCTCTCACCCCTTTTATACCTATAGTCTGATGTTGATTGCTATGTTTAATTGCTTTAATAACTTCCGGGCGTGGGTTTTAGTTGAATTCTGTATCAATTTTAATATTAAAATCTTCAGCATCATTTTTGTATCTTTCATTACATTTACTTGCATCACGAAGTCTGCTTCGAATCATTTGACTTTTAATTATTTTTCAAACTATCAAACTTTCTACTAAATACATAAAAATGTTGCCGTTTAAAGATCTTAAATGTTTACTAACCAAACTACATGAGACATAGTACAAGTAATCCAGACACAGCATCACGTCTTTTAAATTCGGTTTATTTAACTTCTTTATAACCCAATAGATTGCCCCAAGTTCTTCAAATGTTTGTCCAACATACTGATAGACGATTTCTACCAATGTTGGTACAACGACTGATACATAAACAAATGATCAATTACTCAGTTCGCGTGATTTGGCAAACAAGGTGCGCTTGCGCAGGCGCGCAGCGTGATGCCGACGTTCAGCCGGATCGATGACTCATACACTTCGTTTGAATAAGATGATCAGATGGTTACATTGATATGTAGTGATGGTGATGCTTTTATCGGGCATTTAGACTTCGAACTTTTTGATGACATTTCTTTTAGCGATGTCAACTTAGTACGATACTTTTGTGTTTTTTAAACAGACCTTGTCTCTTCTCTATACTCAACGATGCTTAGTTTTTGGGTCAAAATATATAGAAATTGACAATTTAACCGCTACTGACTGTATGAGGATAATGTTTTTATTCATTGATTAGATGGACCTCAGAAAGCACGTTAAGTCGTTGGCCTCAGCTGTCATTCGTAGATCTTTGACAGTCGTTATCGGTAGTCAGAATTCCGAAAGCCATCAGTCTTACCCCTTAGTCTCACAATCGGTATCGTGTTACCCAGTAATTGGATTGTGGAGGTCAGTTTAGCAGTCCCTCCATGTATAATACTGGTATTCAACTGCATCCGGTTAGACTAGAAACTGACTTCAACATAGTTGGGAAAAGAAGGCTAGGCAGATGATGACATTAGTCATAGATGATTTATGCTTTTTGGGACTTGATTAGCAATTTAAGGCGCTGACAAGACCCAATTGACCAAAGTTGGCTTCTCTTAAAAAAAAAAATTGCCAAATCTGTATCGTTTGTGGTAGCGGAAAAAATATATGTTAATTTTGAACATATTTTCCATAACTTGGTTGTTCCCAAATCGCGTTTTGAAAAAAAAAATCTCGATACAAACTAACGTCAAACTAACCTCTTACCTTGAGTTCTAATCCAAAATATCTGTATTAAATATCAACATACGTTACATATTTAATTAATAACAAGAACGTCTTATTTGAATGGAGAACTTGGTTATTTTTTATTTTCGATTACTCAACTCAATTTTGAGTAAATAGATAATTGCTTCATATTTTGCAATAAATTACAAGCGTTGTGTCATCGCGCTTCTCTTTCTTTTCTATACAATCTGACAGTGACCGCGGTTTAGGTGTTGTAAGACACTCTAAATTTGTACTATATTTCGATTATGGACTAGGACAGATGTTACACATAAATACTGAGCAACAATTTGTCACGACACTTGATTACTCATAATATAAATGAATCAAACATTTACCTTCATGTCTATATACATACAAACATTATAAATCTTGAAAGCTATTTTGTCTTAACTGTGACAAGAACTTTTGATAAATAATTGTTTTAGTACTTCTGAAAGATTTAGTTGTGATTGAGGAGTTTTCAGTTTCTCTTTTATTTTGAATTGCTACTGGTTCAATTTCTAGACACCTTTAAGATAGTGATTGTGAAATACAATAATTATTCCGACTTTGATGTTTTTCTTTTGTATCTTTAAAATTTATAGTAAACCTAGTCTAAGTTTTATATTTATGATATGTATCATGAATATTTGTACCATTAACTCACATCGTCTAGGAACGACTCAAAAACATAATAATATAGGCTATATTTTATGTAGGTCATGAAAAATGGATGACATTCGACAAGACATAGAGACAATATACTTTTGTCTCTTGCCTTTGGCCTTCTATCATTTTAATTTTTCCATCGGTTGATGGCTATTCAACTTATCAAGATATTATGCAAAGAAATACCCACAATCATAGTTATAATAAAATTTAATAAACACTCGGCTAGCAACACAGCTCGTTGTCCAAAAATACGTTGTTTTCTTAAATAAAAAACAATCCCCAAAATAATACTCATTGTAAAGATATTTTGTGTTATACGACAAATGATACATGTCATCCAATTAGCTAAATAGTGGGTGACGAGTATAATTAGCGACGAGTACGCATGTAGGCGGACTGTTGTCCAAATGTTCTTTAATATCATCAGTTGTTTGTTAAACAATATGAGGTAAATAGCAGAAGAGCCAACAAATATAAGACAGGCAAAGACTTAAAAAAAATCAACATTGCGGAATTCCTCAACAAATGAATTAAATAACACATAATTATAATGTTTTAATGCATCCTACTAATTCATTACGAGTATATCTTGGTTCACCTTGAACTGAGAGCACACTTTGATTTTAGTAAAAAAGTTTTAATGAACATGAGAGTGCAAAGAAAAACTAAGAAGCTCAAAAGGAAGAAGCAAAACTGAAATTAAAAACTGGTACTGACAACGAACACCTTATTGAATTCAAAATCAAAGAACACATCACAAAACGCAAGATAAAGCTAGAACCTAAAATACAAGAACCGAAACCTATAAATCTTCTCAATTTTTTTACCGAAACATTACGACACGAATACCTGCCATCAAATCTAAAAGAGTACCGTTGCAGACACATCAATACACTATTAATAGAACAGCAACACTGGGTGTCAGAAATAGACAATAATGTATGTACAGTCAGACAAAAAGATAGGTGTACCTACAGGCACCGAACTTGCAACTACTAAAGTTCGCTATTATAATTTCTAAAACGACGATATTATCGTGGATGTTCACGTCACGGCAATACGATAACACAGGGAAGTAAATGGAAGTATATATGACGACACTTTTAAAATTCCGTCCACGTTATAATGTGCACATATATCCATACATTATATGGACGTGGATGTTGATATCCACGATGATATTGTCACCTTAGAAATGATAAAAGCGCACATAGCACCAGAAATCACTAAATACATTAGTTAGAGGAATTTAAAACATTGTGCTGTTTCTGTACATTCTTTGAAGAGTACAGAGACAGAATGGTGCTTTAAATATGTTCACCGCTAAACGTAATTAGAGATTTGTAGTGCAAGCGGGCCTTAAACAATCATGTAAATGTTCTGAGTAGTCAATTATTAAACATCAGTCTCTGAAGTATGCCATAAGTTTAAAAAGTTTTTACGCATACAGTAAGAATGAGTATTGGCAGTGTAGTGGAAAGATGAATATTTATGCCTGTATACCCCATAGCTTGTTAAGTACATCCACGTGATACAGACGATTCCGAAGGGCAATCATTTTCACAAAACCTACGACCTGAATGATAATGGTCGGTTGAGAATGGCTTTTTTGGGAGTGAAGAATTAGGCACGCGGTACGATTAATCGTAGACATTTTTATTGTATGTGATTCATTCTGTTTAAATTTATATTAAACTAGCTGTTGCCCGCGACTTCGTCTGCGTTTCAGGACGAAAAGCCTATGTCCTTCTCCAGTTCATGGTCTACCCATATGCCAAATATCATACAAATCCGTTCTGCTGTTTTAGGGTGAAAGTGTAACAAATAAACAAACTCACTTTCGCGATTTGTAATATTAGTTAAGATAGGATTGTTCATGAATGGTGAGAATTTGCCTAATGATTATAAGATTATAAGTTCTGTCTATTATTTATGTCAAAATCTCACCGTGAAACTAGATGAAGTGAATTGTCATTCCACCTTCATTGCGCATAGTCCGACACGCATTTGGCCGGTTTTTATTTCTGCTTGAGTATAGTTTTCGATGTTTTTTTTTGGTATAGTGGTGTGCTACCTGACATATGGCTATTATTCTATTCTATTTTTCTCTATGGCAATGGTGCCGGTGTCGACAATTCTGCCAATGACAATGTGTTGAGAGAACGTGTAGAAAGAAAAAAAGAATATCTATTAATTTGTTGATAAAATAATTAATAATTAGATTTAGTGAAACTTGTTGACGAGTATTAGCACACTGAAACAAACAGATAAAAATATTGTTAGTTATATTATTAAATATGTACATAAATGAACACCACACAAAAATCATCATAATTTGAGGTCATTGACGTGGATAAAAAACATCAAAGCCCTGAAGAGATTTGGGGAAGAGTATGTTTGTAGGGATGGAAAATTAGTTGGGATATTTAATTTTGGGAGATGACTATACACGATCTATAGAAGTGTAAAAGTCTAGAATACAATAAATATGACTATTTTATTACACAAAGCGACAGCTTACTCTATACTCCGTGAAGTGAATTAATAATGCGACTTTAAGTATACTGAATGATTATATTGCATTTGCATGGTCAATCTGAGAAATGAAAGTATGGCAAATATTTAATCTAAAATTTTAATTGTTAACAAAACCAACTAAAATTCTTAACATAATAAAAACAAACTAATAACCCCGATAGCTGATCTGAATGAGATTCTAACGCCGTTCAATTAATTACACCACTGAATAATTTGAATGCTGTCTCAAATTAAAACCACCTATGCGTCGAGGTTGACGCTAATTTCTCCAACGGCTTATCCGTTGCACTTGTGCCAAAAGGTTTAGAAATTTTAAAATAAACTGTGACATTGTGAGTAATTTAGCAATGCCACGACAAGACACGACTGATGATGATCGTTTTACTACTGACAGAATCCTTTGTTTTATTACATAGGCCTGTGTGTAGTTGTTGTAGCAATGAAACAACTATGGTCTGTTCCAAAAGTATCGGGATAAAAATGTAAATAAATGGATCAGAAACAGTATCTGTGGATGCCAATTTATAGTGCCACTTACAAATTGAATGCTTTCATTTGATTTTTTTAAACCAGATTAAAGATATTTTTTACCCGACTGCCCCAGAAGGAGGGTAATGTTTTTCGAGAGTATGTATGTATGTATGTATGTATGTATGTATAAGGTATGTATGACTATTTCTTTGGCACGCTCTGTAGCCTAAACGGCTTGATGGATTTTAACATAAGAGGTGTCGTTAGATTCGTCTTAATTGTGGGAGTGTCATAGGCTATATAATATTTATATGTTGTATCTGTAAATTCAAAAAAAGGGATGAGAAGGTTTTTTAAAATAAATTACAACAATAATGATATCAATTAATAGCTAGTAATCAGTCAATTCCATATACACATATTTATTAATAAAACTAAAAAGCTTGAAATAAAACAAATTATTTAAAAAACAAAAAACCCGACTGCTATAACACATAACTGAAAAGAGAAAACAAGCATTATAATCTATAGAATTTTAGTATAGCAGGCGGGACAAACCAACACCCTGAAATATGGTGTAACATTTGTTTGTCCGGCCTGCGATACCAAAATTCTATAGATTATAATGCTTGTTTTTCTCTTTTCGGTTATGTGTTTTAATAAAAATAATTTGTTTTATCTTTATTTTATTTGACAATTGAGGTTATTTTTTTTTTGGTCGATGATTTTTCTATTGCAATTTAATAATGCTATTCAATATTTTTTGGAGTTAGTGGTGGGATATAACTTTTCACTAAAGTCGTAAGCATCATTTAGTGATCAAGTGTACAGCAGACTTTATGATCGCAACAATTGATGAAGTGTACGATAGATCGTAGAGTGTAAAACGATATATGAGTTTCATTGAAGAAGTTCGTTGGAGAATAATTTTGTGTTGCGATTTCAATCATCATTGCAATGCTTTTGGTGGTGATCGCAATGCTTAATATCGCGTTCCTCTATGAAAGTGTGCACAATAGCAATATCTTAAGAATATTTTAAATTATATCATAAAATATCTTAAATTCTTATTATTTCCTTGTTGTTATGTTTGTATTATATATCCAACCTGGTAATTTTTGTATCACCCTCAGGTTGAAGGTCACTTCCGCGTCAAAAAACGACTTAGAAATTTGAACCTTAGTCAAGTTTCAATTTACTGGAGATTAAAAAGTGATAAAATATTTTCAGTTTTAGGAAGTCTTAGTACTATCTTCGAACAGGAAACTTTTGTTTATCATCTATTACTAGTAACTATGTACCATCATAGCCCAAATCGATAGCTTCGCTTAATTCATTACGACTAACATCTGTTATTGATAAATTCGGAAACCTCTCCGAATCCACGTAATGGGGATTAACGCAACATCGAAAATAGGATTCGATGAAATGTGGCTTTCGATAAATCAAGATCATTTTAGATACCGCGGAATATTGTTTCTGAGGAAATATTCCTAAACTTAGGTATTTTAATTTCATTGATTTAAACAAACACATATTTTACCTTAAACAGTAGATTAAATGCTCATTGAAAACAGGAGGCTTTATTAAAAAAAAAGGGTTCGTATATCAGTTACATCACGGAATTAACAACGTAACATAAGAGTGATTTTCTCAAGCGTAATTTTTAGGCGTCGTGGCAGAAAATCATATCTTAAACCAAACTTACAATAAAGTTTTTTTTTTTAAGTAAACGTACATATCTTGATCAAGCCGTAAATATTTTAGTGGAAAACATTTTGGTAGTTAGAAAAAATATATATTATTAGCATTATTCTAAGTTTGGTGGGGCGTCCACAATCTGTTTTTCTGGGAATTCCCACCCCGTATACGAAATTACACTAGTTTACTAGAAATTGCTAATTTAATTTGAATTCAGTATTTGTTTTTCTATCTGATGACATGTTTATTTTTATATTTAGTGCAACATTTTATCCTAGAGAAAATCGATAGAACTGTCCACGCGAAATTTTAAATGTTGGTGGGAGTAATGGAATCATTAAGTGGCTCGTATAGAATAAACCCAGAAGGATGACACTACCATCGTTTACTTCATTTAGCCAGGCGCTCAGGCGCAGCAGTGGCGGATGTGTGCCATCCTTTTGTGATTTCCCGCTGAAAACGTAAGTAAGTCGTAGTAATCAGACAAAAAACCTGCAATTTTGGTGTTAATGTTTTAAAACGTTTTATAACTAAGTCGGTGTTGTAATATATATTAATAATAAAAAGGTTTGGTATGCTTTCAAAATGATACAAATATAATTATTATATTCTTAGTAGTATTTTTAAACATAATTATTAAATAAGATTCTAATTTTGGTGGTGCAATTTTAGTGGTTTGGGGATATTGTACGAATCACCAAAATTAGTTTTTAGAGGTAATAAGATAACTCTGTTTGGAGTAGAGTATATTATACGAGTAGCTGAAGTGTTGAAGATTTATGAAACTGCCTTATTTGTAAAGTTATATGCATACTTGATTTTCCACCTATCAGATAATGTTAAACGTAACAGACGGAATGATATACATATTACGCGGACGGTGAGCCAAAAGAGCATGTGAATGTGGAAAATCATATTCTGCATAGGGCAAGTTTATAACAAAATTCCAAAATCCATCAAAGAGTTAAATTTAAATGGATTTAAAAGAAACTGAAATACGTTCTATGTAATAAATGTTATTATAATTTAAACGACTATTTGAATGATACTTTGACATCCTAATTGAATAGTTATTTTTCTTTACTTTGACATCTAACTCTTTGATATTCTGGCATTAAATGATACTTTAACATCCTCAATAAATTGAGTGTGTATAGGATATTATTTTTAACTTTGTCAGTTAAAAATAATATCCTATACACACTCAAAGTCCTCAAATTGTAATTTTAATTTGTAATTATGCAATCAATCATTTCAATACTAGCCTAATAATCTCTATCCTCTAATAATTGCATGTACCTACCTAATATTTGCACGCCACACTTGGCAGAATGTCATGATACCATTGACTAAACAAGACCATATAATGTACTATATTCTGACAAATAAATAATTATGATTATGAAGAAACAAGAAATTTGTAATTCTGCACTAGTAATTCCTTTAAGACGTTCGTGTACTGTACGCCTGTATGAAAAACGCTGTCTATAATACAGAACCCTTTTCGGGAGCGCGTACAACGACTCACCAAACTTTCATTGTAATCGGATACATGGTATAGTATCGCATAGAAGAGGAACGAAATAAAAAAATCTATCCTTAATGGATATATTTTTGAGGTAGGTACTATAAAATATTTTTAAGACCCTGTTTTATCACCAAAAATCGCATTAATAAAAACTTTGACTTTGACAGAACAAATATTTATTTTTATGATATTTTACATTAAAGAGCGAGCAAAAATAAATTCTTTGTACTTGGGTTTTCGATTAGTTAATAAAATATTAAGATTAGTATTATTTGTATTTCAGCATGATAAAGAAAAATTCAAAGTTGATACACGCAGAGTGCTTGGGGAGAAAAAAGATAGCAGAAAGGAGGATAAAAGAAACTATTCGGAGTGATCCCGTCAAATTAGAGGAATTGTGAAGAAAGGAAAGTTATCAAATAGTTTGTTGATCTTTTTTTTTAATTGATTTCAATATATATTCTTTTTTATTATTTCTATATAACATTTATTCACTATAACAAAAGTTTTATCGTTATTTTATTCATAATTTGGTGTAGTAAAACAATTTTGGTGCCTTTCTAATTAATAACAAGACTTTCTAATTTTAGTGATAGAAATACATTCTTGTGTCAATATTTCTAATTTTGGTGTCAGTTATCTATTTTGGTGTCTTACCAATTCTGGTGTCGACAATATATTAAACGCTTTCAGGATTAAATCAATTTCTCTTACATTTTATGTAACCGAATACATATTTCTTGCATATCACCATCGCATATTATTAAAAAATTCAGAAACAAAATTTTCCACCAAAATTTGGTAGTAACTCATAGTTGTTGAAATTCATTCATATGTATATTACAAAATATGATGAAGATATAAGTACAAATACAGCGTGAATCAGGAAAGGTGTAGTCAAATTGAATCCAAAATGTTTTGTGCCAACCCTTGTTGGGACAGTTGATAATTTTTTCGCGATTACGATTTTGGTCCCATGAAAAAAGTGGTTCAGTTTGATGGTCTATCTTAGAACACACCTTTGTGTAGGGGTCCACTAGGGCCGATGCGTGCCGGGGTCACGGGAAAGTCCGAAAGGGATACCGTGGCCCCTGGCAACACAGGCAACGAAAGAAACACGGGTGGGTTTTAGTCAGTAAGAATTTGACACACTCTACCCAGAGTGGGAAAAGTTGTTTGATAATTTCCCACAAAAAAAAAAAATGACCACACCTTTATGATACATGCTATTTATAATGAGTACAACATAGAAACATTTATCTAGGCCATTAGCTTTCCTTGGTAAACATCATATATTTTAGAATTATGTTGGTGTACCATTTATACGTTGTATGATATTGGATAGCTGTGACTAATATCCTTTAAAATATCATTATGTCATTGCGAACAAGCATGATGTTAAAAGTACAATGATTATTAGGTCACTTCTAAATGACTTAAGAGCCATTTCAAAGACTACCAAAGACGCAAATTCATCAGTCAATGCTGACAAGAAAATAATATAAAAGAAAATAAATTATAGCAAAAATAAGAAGAAAATAAATTGCAAATTGTGTTTCGATTTAGAAGAGGCTGCTAGTGATGTTAATTTATCAATGGCTTACTGACTTACAAGCGTAGGTAGATTGAGGAGGATTGGAATTTGTGTTTGGAGAATAACGTTATCATAATCTTGCTGATGTAGAATCACAATAATTTCTCCCAAAAACATATATTTCAAGTCTCATAAAAAAGCTATAGTACTTGATTTGCAGATAAAGCTGGAAAATAGAATAAGAGGAAAACCATATTCATCGGAGAAAGATAACAATGCAAGAAAGTTTAAAGTCCAATGGTACTCTAGACCACTCGATTAGATTTATTTTTTTGAGATTTATTTTCAGTCCGCTAACTAATCCAACTTGCGAGACAAGACAAACAACTAATACCAGACTGTTTTCCATTCATTCGACAGTCTGGGAATAGATACAAATCCAGGCACATGCATCTACATACGTTCGGAACTGAATCACCTTTTCGTTTTCATCTAACAATGACCCCAAACAAACAGTCATTTTGGCGACTGCAATATGTATATTTAAAACATTTTTCATAATTAGATTTCATATTTCGTAACTACTTTGACGGGGTGTTGGCTTGCGGCCATGGAGAGGGAGACACTAGATATATTTCCGCTTGAGTGCGAAAAGGATAGGTGATAATCTTGTGTGAAAAATATTTATGCTAAGGCCTTCTGTTGCTATGAATTCGTCTATAAATAGTTCGGTCGGTTCACCCGCGCGATATTTTTGTCTCACTCGTCGAAGGTTAGACTGCTTTACAAGTAACAGTTTTGCAGAGAATTTTCTGGTTAGATCAATTTTCGCGAAGGTTTGGTTCGGTTATTCTTTTTCGTATTTTCAGAGAATGTTGGATAGAATTTTACCGCTGTAGCATAATCAGCCTATAATGTTCCCACTGCTGGGACACAGGCCTCCTCTCTTCGAGAGGGAGTGGCCTGTAATATACCACGCGAGCCCAATGACGATTGGTGGCCCAATGCGGGTTTACCACAGTGTTTGTGTGAAATACAATTTGTTTCCCTGCAAACAGATATATAACATTTCCTTTGCCATGTCTTTTACAAGGGCAGTGACGAAAGCTTCTTGACTAGATAAAGAATCATAGATTGCATTCAATTACTATATGGAAGCCTTACCGCTTTCTGACCAACATATAGTTGCCACTAGATTTTGGAAAACATCAGATTAGAAAAGAGTACGTAATAAGAATTAACAGGATTGTATTTTGGCATAATCCCAGCTAACCAGGCTCAGCATCAAGACTATTTTAATTTAATTAAACATCATTAATTTTTTTGTACGAACACTATTCATCGAAATAAAAGCGAAGTTTACAGTCCGCTAGAGCAATGTTTTACGGAAACATAAAAAGTTACACAACACGTGTGAAATAATCCGTGGAAAAGCTTTACTTCTGTTTCTGGTAGTTTGAAAGACCATGAAAATTATTATTGATGGCCATAAGGCTTATTGGATTAGTTGTAAAATTGATCCAAGAAACCATAGCAAATTTATATCTAAGCTGAAAATATATAGTTGGAGGGAAAAGCAGTCTAGACATAATGGAGAAAGTGTTGGTTGTGAATAAGATGATCACTAAATTGACTCTCAATAGAGAGAGACGAAAGGTGCTTGCTGCAATACCAAGAGTGTAGCTTTTGAAGAAGAATATGAGCATCCAATGAATTAATAGGTACAACACAATAAGTAATATCGTGACGGCTGACTGAACCCCATGTAGAATGGAATAAGGGTAAGTAGAAGAAGCTTTCAAGGAAACATAGCTGTTGGAACTTACGAAACTAATGTCTCCGAGCTAAATTAACTATAATGATAATATACTTTTAGTAGCACACAACATCGTGAGGAAACCGGCATGTCCTAGAACCAAAAATACGAAGACATGTGACATCTACCAGCCCACATTAGGCCCGCGGGGTTGATTACGGCCCACTCCCTCTCAAAGAGAGGAGTCCTGTGTCCCAGCAGTGGGAACATTATGTTATGAGCTGATTAGCATTATGTTGTGGGCTGATTATGTTATTATTATGCAGTGGCGCATATTGTTGATGCTACTGCAGTAGTTGCAGATGTCAAAGTTATCGTAGTTGATACCCAGATGTTAAACCAAACAACAAAAATAACTAAATAGCCAATAATTTCTACTTGGATGATGTCTTAATCAAGTTTCCATCCAAACTATCCTAACTTAGTATAAATGTGAAAGTAAGTTTGTTTATTTGTAACGCTTTCACGCTAAAATGGCTGAACAGATTTAAATGAAATTTGGCACATGAGCAGACTATGACCTGGATTAGGACATAAAATACTTTTTATTCTGATATCGCCACGGGATCGAGGATTATGCGGGTGAAACCACGGGGTGCAGTTAGTAAAATTATATATGCGAAAGTGAGTTTGTTTGATCGTTACACTTTCACGCTAAAATGCCTGAACGGATTTGGATGGAATTTAGCAAATGGGTAGACCATGACCTGGAGAAGGACATAAGCTCAAATAACGATATAACTCTGTGTAGGATATCATGGCTTGTGAAATATAGAGCCGTAGGAATATCTAACACAGTAGATATGTTAGAAGCCAAACGTAACGTTGTTAGACTACAGGTCAATGAGCTCTTTGAGATACAAAGCCACCTTTAAGCCCGTAATGCAGCTTCCTATCTACTGCCAGAAATGATGATGTAGATTGTGAGTTATGACGATCGATATTGTATAAATTGGTTTTAAATATAGGTTTTGATAACTATGTGTAACGATTTTCGTGGGTTTAATGATCTGGGATATTTGCAGCCATATTTTATTAGTTACTGAGTTATGGATTTAAAACTATATTGAAAACTCAACAAAGAGGCGAGTGTTCGAAAATTGTACAGGCATTTGGAGGATATTCGTGGCTGTGGCGAATTTACAATTATCTCCCGGGCCTCCGACATACGATAGTAGAAGGAACAGTGGGGTTTTAGTCAGTAGGATCCAACATAACCCTCGGTTCTCTCCAGATTGAGGCTATCGATGAGGGGTTCCCAACGGGAAAAAAGAAATAAAAGACATTTGGAGGTCAATATGAAGTCAATAATTTACCTAATTTACTTTCGGAATTGACTTGAGTTGTTTATAAGGTTTTAAATTATAGCATTTTATTCTTGTTTAATTTTATTTACTGTTCTGTACACCTACTGAAAATACATGATAATAACAAAAAAACGACCTCAATCAATTACATTTAATACGACAAACACTAAAACGATACGAAACTTAACCACCGATATAATAAAATCAATGATGGCCCACAATAAAATCTATTTTATAATTAATTAGATGACATTTATTTACCCTGTCTGATAAAATGTTTAAACGAACAATTTTACGAGTTGCAGGCAGCTTGGAACCGTGTCAGATATTCTGACATGAACGATTCTTGATGCATAAACACAAACGTTTTCAAAATTATTACTGAGAACTTATTTTCAGGGATTTGGGCCAAGGTTGTTTCCAGGCTCTTGGAAATTGACGAAATATTTTAGGGATTAGTTAATATTGTTAATTCTATTAAATTTAATGGTTCAGTTGATGCAACTGGGCTGCAATATAAAATAATAATAGGTTAATGTTCTCACATTCTTGATTTCTTGCTCAAGGGTAAAAGGGAATGAGATCTGCAGGCTTAGCATGACGCTTTCTATTTCTCCGAAGAATAGACACACCTCTTTCTATACAAAGTAACGTTTCGTTCTCCATTTTTGACATCCAACCGTAGAAATCCTTCTACATAAAAAAGGACCTAGACAAAGATCGTCGGAAACGAAGGACAAAATGACAGATTGTATTGTAATGGTGATCGTTTAGTTTAATCTATTTATATACGTGTTAAATAAATGTAAAAGTCTAGAATACAATAAATATGACTAAATGACAGCTAGCACATGTCAGTAACCCTAGTAAATTAATAATTCGATTTTAGGTCACCTCTGCCTAACCTTCTGGGGAAAACAGGCGTGATGCTAATGTAGTTTTAACTAACTCACAAATAGTTACAGACATCACGAAACGAATACATCATCGAAATTATTCACATACTTCGACGTCTCTTCTACGAAAGATTTGTTTTGTTGCACGATCGTTTCGACGAAAACAATTTTGGGTTAGGTTAGCAGAAGCATGAGGGCGTTGAAGAACTATGTCGTCGATGACACATTAGTTTCAATCAATAAACTCAATCTTACTAATAAATACTTTTTTTTCTTCTCTTTTCTTGTGGTATGTTAGCCAGTTACTAAGGTCATAGTGCCTGTCCAAATGATATTTTTACTCGTAAAAACTATATACTACTTTAAATAATTGCTATGTCGTGGGACACCCGTTTGAAACGAAGTTTCTTTCAAAATCAAAAGTCATTTATTCAAACTAAGCTGAGAATCAGCACTTTTCGAACGTCAAAATTATATAAGACAGTCTCCCAAAACGCTCACCCTTCACTCGCCGTATATTATGTATTAATACAGAGCCATCTAATATGGTGTCAAATTTTCTAAAAACTCATACTAGATATACAGTTCTGTATTAAAAAACAAAAACTTTTGACACTTGAAGCTAACTTTTTCGGGCATAACGCTTTTTGGTAACATTTCTCCGATTTCTGCCAGTTTCAGGAGTAAACTGGCAGAAATAAGCCGCAAGCAAGCCACGTTAAAGATCCTCGTTCCAAAACGGTGTATTTTATTATAGTCTAGTTATACAGTCATAGGTGTGAACTCGTTGGCCGCAAAATGCACGGAAAATAGAATAACACAATGACATGGCGCGAGTGTAAGACGTAGGTGCCACACACACCAGCATAATAAAGTTGGCCTGTTTGTTTTAGTTCTTTTGCAGCGCGACATTATCTAGAAACATATATATAATCAAAGAGTGCAGTATATTGCCAGTCACAACACTTGTGAATCCGATTACTAAGCACATTTACATTTTAAAATTGATCCTTGTAACATTGTCAGCGAGAAGATTGTTTAATCTTTTCCGGGTTTCGGCTAAACTGGGTTAATATTCCGATACTTTTGACCTACCTTAATGTCAATTGGCAAACTGTCCCAAACCATGCTGGTGTATTGGCCAGTCAAATAGTTACAACGTGTAGCCAACAAAGAGACATTAATTACGCGATAGATGTAAACGATTGGGCTGAACAAATTATTATCAGTAGGTGACAACGGCGATTAATGTCTGCTGTGATATAGAAGTTGCAGACGATGGCTAGGAATGTATTGGCTTGGATGATGATTATCACGCTTTGATGGCTGAGTTGTTGTAATGTGATCGGGTTGATGCAGCTGTTAACGGATTCTATTGGCACTGGTTGAGAGACTACTTGTCTTTACGTGTTTTGTAACGTTGATTTAAAAAAAGTCTAGGTAAGAACTAGAATTTTCTAGTATGCTTAGGTAGGATCCTAGCACAGGACCGGTCGATGTGGCGGTGCATGGGAGAAGCCTATTTCCAGCAGTGGACGTCTTTTGGCTGATATGATGATGATGCAGTAGTTGGGGTAATCATCTAGATCTACTAATATTATAAAGATGTAAAATTTGTGAGTTTGTTTGTAGGGGGTAATCTATAGAACTACTGATCCGATTCCGAAAATCCTTTCGCTAATTGGAAGTTCTACAGTATTGCCGAGTGTTATAAGATATATATTTTATGTAAAAACAAGAAATTTCATGCGGGCGAAGTCGTGGGTAGAAGCTAGGTCTGTATATTTGGCCAAATATTTTACGTGTGCAGGAAGTGAACCACGACCCCTAAATTTTTCGCCCATGCACCACTTAATTGCTTGCTTTTGCTTTGATTTCTAGCGTAAGAAATTGATTATATGTTCTTCTGGTATTGTGACAATATCATTTTTGAATCAATTGGTATTGGCAATCATTCAATCGGTATTTAACTCATTAATCTTAATTGATCAAGGACAGCTAATGGGACACTATTGATTTTCTATTGTTTGACTCCGAATCGGTATCGTGCGGGGCTTAACAGGTTATTATTTATACAATCACCCCTCGTCTCTTTCCCCTTTGTCACCTGAGCAGTTGCCATATTTGTTTGTTGTAAATCTATCGTAGTCTGTGGTTGTCTACAAATACATCTAATGATCAAGTTAACTAATAATCTTAAACATTAAAAATTAGTCAGTGTTCTTCGTTCCAAATTATCAGGGTGGCCTATCAGTCGAAATAACACCACAGAATAGACATTTGTGATATTTTAAGAGCACGTTAACATCATTTCGTTTAGTTATTGCCTCGTCTCGACATTACGAGCAAAAATATAGCTTGGTCTGAACGAACGAGATGAAGCCAAAGATTTATATCATTAGATTTGGTCTCACCGTACTTCCCAGACAGGCTCTTTGACTACTATTCGTTCACTATAACTTGACACGTGACGCGATTGGTAGCACTGAATTTTGCAGTCATGTGATTGGTATTTTTGTTCTATCAGTCGCCATTTTGAAATCCATTAGTATTGAAACTAAGAAGGCAAAACTCAGTGCTACCAATCGAGTCATGCGTCAAGTTACAGCGAGTGTACTATAGATCACCACACATGGTGGTTATGAAAGGTTTATGGACTACTCACGGTCCCCATTAATCCACCTTGAGGCCACTACTTGGCATATAATGGTTACTAGCTAGCAAAACTCAAGAACTTTGTAGAAACGTTTACTATGAGAGCAGGGGTGGCCCAGTGGTAACCCAGCCAGGCGCTTTACTTTGTGTAAATTATTTTTCTTCACCACTGCTCTCAAAACGGTGAAGGAAAACATCGTGAGGAAACCGGAATGTCCTAGAACCAAAAATTCGGAGACATGTGGCATCTACCAACTCGCACTGGGCCTGCGTGGTGGAATACTGTGTCCAAGAAGTGGGATCATTATAGGCTTATTATGTAGGTACTAAGGTTGCGGGAATAAGTGTACATACTGAGAATAGTGAGCTTACTCAGCCCGCATGGATTGATAGATACGATTTTCAGTATGAGTGAGGGTGACAACACTACTTAAGTGTATCTGTCAACGAAACAGAAACGTGACGCGATCAGGCGGTCGGGATTTTTATCTTTGGCTTCATCTCTTTGGTTCCCAGTAAGATTGAGTTCGGTTCCGCTAGTAATATTTTGTTCGTAAATAACTTTGAAAATAAACATCCTCATTCTGTAACTATCTTTCGTACAGATTTATTATTATATATACGTTTATTTATGCTATATATTTTGTGAGGGGACACAAATGATGGCAGTTTAATTTAACCCTGACTTAGATTTGATCAGTTTGTTTTGGGAAAACTTTTAATTATGACTTCCGAGTGAACTAAATACCTACTTTGAATATAATTTAGCACAAGATGATGATTGATTTGATGGGTTAGGCAGAGGCCTGTAGAACACCCACATTTTGCCAGCTATGTTTAAGTCCAATGAAATAAGGGGCGAGCCTATTATCATCAACCAGGCACAACACCAGACTCCGGGCTGCTACTGAGAAATTCCTGATGGAAAACCCAAAAACACTTACCAGACCTGGTAACGGAACCATAGCGCTTGCGAGCAGGAGACCAACAGGAAAGGCCACTTTGAATATATTTAAACTAAACGGTTTTATCTAAACTTGTTTCAGAAATAAAGTTTATCTGTTTTTAGTTAATCTATTGCAAACTATAGGTTAGTTTAAATGGTTTAATTTAGTTAAATCGATTTATGTTACACTTTGATATTAAGTATAAATTTATTGTCTTTCGTCAAATTACAGAATGGGTAAAAAGAATAGCATCGTATAAAGAATAAGAACCAAATGTTTTTGTGTTTCTCAGAAGACATATCATATCTTGCAATAAGAAGAAAAAGATAAACTTTTCATATTTGATAAGTACAGATATTTTTAATTGACCTAATTTATATTTTCCGCTGAAAACGACAAACGATGGAAAAAAATACGGTGTTTATTTTACCCACCGCAGGAAAGAGTTGAGCAAATAAACAATCCCAAGGCTACACGTGGTATGGGGCCAGCAAATATCATACCGGCAATCCTACTAATATTAAAAATGTGACTGTTTGTATGTTTGTTACTCAGTCACGCAAAACGGCTGATCGGATTTGGATAAAATTTGGCACATAGTTAGTTCACAGCCTGTATTAACACATAGGATACTATTTATCCCGGTAAATGTTTTTATCCCATTTTTTTTATTACTCACACAATCTTCATTTCTGTCTGCACACAATTCTGAAATCTACGCGGACAGAAGCCAGTTGTATTATAAATTAACCATTTCATTTTGATATTTGGCAAATGTAGCTTATTACATAGTAAAAACTTCACTGCTTATTATCTGATGCTTGCTATCTGATTGGCAAGCAACCAGCCAAACAGCATGATACAGAGATTAGTCATTCGATTTAATATTCACGTCTTGTGACATTAAGTCGCGGTTAGTGGTACCACGAATTGGAAGATTATGCTTTGTGTAGTGACCGAGCTGAAGTGTAATGGATGGTGGCCAAAGTTCTCGAAATGGTGGCGAGCTTTCCATGGTGAAATTCTTTTCATTACGTATAACAACTCTAAATTTTGAGTTAAGACGCTGACAACACCTAAGCCGCGGTCACTGTCAGATTGCATAAAAAAGAAAGAGAAGCGCGATGACACAATGCTTGTAATTTATTGCAAAATATGAAGCAATTATCTATTTACTCAAAATTTAGTTGAGTAATAGAAAATAAAAAACAACCAAGTTCTGCATTCAAATAAGACGTTCTTGTTATTAATTAAACACGTAACGTATGTTGATATTTAATGCAGATATTTTGGATTAGAACTCAAGGTAAATGGTTAGTTTGACGTTAGTTTGTATTGAGATTTTTTTTCAAAACGTGTTTTGGTAACAACCAAGTTCTGGGAAATGTGTTAAAAATTAACATATATTTTTCCGCTACCACAAACTATACAGATTTGGCAATTTTTTTTCTTAAGAGAAGCCAACTTTGGTCAATTCGGTCTTGTCAGCGCCTTAAATTGCTAATCAAGTCCCAAAAAGCATAAATCATCTATGACTAATGTCATCAACTGCTTAGCCTTTTTTTTTCTTAAGATTAGACTATTTTGGTCAATTGGGTCTTGTCAGCGCCTTAAACTAATATAAATACAAAATATAACGGAAGCAGCGAGAAAGAAAGAAAGAAAAATAAGTTCATTTGTCACAGAAACACGCATACAACATATCGGGAGTAGGTAAACATAAAAATAAAACAAAATATATCGACTTATAATCACAAAACACAAATAGTCGGCAGCTGCACGTCTTGACTATGACAAAAAGGCTTCCACTCAACATGATTATTTTTTTTGGGTGGGAAATTATCAAATAACTTCTCCCGCTCTGGGCGGAGCGGGAGGGTGTGTCAGACTCTTACTGACTAAAACACACCCGTGTTCCTTCCGTTGCCTGTGTTGCCGGGGGCCTCGGTATCCCTTACGGACTTTCCCACGACCCCGGCAGTATTCAGCATGACGCTGAGTTTTGGGGGACCCACAGCACAGCGCTGATTTTCAGAAGTCAAGTGTATTTCAGAAGAATCTCTGAACTCTTTTAACAAAACTGGCCATCAAAAACTGTTTAGAAAAGAAATAAGAAAGAAAATACATTTATTTGCGGCAAACATGACGCAAAGAAAGAAGAAAAGTACAAAAAGACCAAGTTGGGGAAAATATGCAGCTGAGTCTGTGGCTACACGTGAGAGAACTTATAAGCTTTAAAGAAATGAAGAATATGAATTACGCTGATCTATTAGTGAACTCATATTTTCACCGTTACGAAATGCGAGATTAAACTACCTAATTTAATATCATTCTCAACAATATTTGTAAGAGATTGAGAGTTTGGTTCAGACAAGAGATTCATTTCAAAGAGGTACAAGAACTATAATAGATTTTATACTAGAGAACTACAAAACTGATATACCTACAGACGGAAGCTATCGCGAATTTCTCAGTACACTGTGTGATTGATTTCTTGCTACATTCTTAGCTTTCTGAGAACAATAATAGCTTGTCCCAGTTTGTTGAAAGGAAGGCAGAAATTTAACACGAGACTACAGACGAACAAATGTGGCTATTATACTCGTATTTCAGGGCGCCTACGTATGTAATTCATCGACTTAAGTTCACCTGTATATACAAGCAGCGGGGTAATTGCGCACACATATACATATATATTTTTATTTTTTTTAGGAATATTTCTGTAGCAGCCCGGAGTCTGGATTTGCGCCCGGGTGATGGCAATAGGCTCGCCCCCTGTTACATGAGACTTCAAAACATAACTGGCGAAATGTGAGTGTACTACAGGTACACCTCTGCCCAACCCTTCGGGGAAACAAGGCGTAATGTTACGTTATGTTATTTTTTTATTATTCTCAAACAGACATTATTTGTTATTTTTACAATTTGACTCTTCAAACTTTCTAATTTGATGGCGAGAATTGATCGCAATCGGTTTCATTTTGACAGTTCACCCACGTCCATTGCGATATTTACGTTGTTGAGCAGACAAAGTTTTCAAACCTATGAAGCAATAGATTAGCAATATCCTTCAAAACTCTCGGATTGAAAGTGTGTTACGTAATAAAGAATGAGAATAGAAGGAGGTCTGCTGGGCCACCCGCTATCTAGTCGAATATCTATGAAAATTATACTAATATCAACAAGCCGATGCCACCGGTGCCGACGATAGCCGATGGGAAACGCCCAATGGTATTTCCATCGGAAAAAATGACGAACCTTCCCTACAAACTTTTCATCCCTTATTTAACCCTGTTAGGGGATGAATTTACAAAAATCCTCCATTAGTGTTACATAAGGAACTATTGCGCAAAATTTAATGTTTCTAGACCCAGTGGCTTATGGCTGAGGGTTTGTCTGTCATTGGATGAATTTAAGGTTTTTATTAAGTAATCATAGATTTGGTTTTTAAATTATTATTCTAATTTATAACCCTCAATAATTATTTTAAACAGTTGTTAGCTAGCAGCTATGCAGATAGTTCAAAGAATCTTGTCCCAATTCGTACCAGGGAACTAGAAAGTCAAAGAGTTGGCGGTCATCGGCATTTAATTAATCTAATCCGCGCCGGAAGTTGATCCAACAGGTGGCGCCACGTGTTACTGGGGCGGGCCAACGATCCACTTCATGTGAGCAGTGCACTGCACTTTAGGCTACCTGTACACGGGATAGGTACTCTCGACCGGCAATAGTTGTCAGCGACAGCCATTTTTCGGACAGTTTTCACACTCTTCGCAGGACTGTTTAAAAATTTCTAGATTTTTTTGTCAGTGCTGTTCCGCCACTGGGAAAAGGCCTCCCACTCCTTCCATCGTCAATCTCCATAAAACATTAACTTGCTAAAATGAGTTCCCGATATTTTTGTAAATACATGAATGAATAATTAAGGTAAATGGAGAATGAGTATCTATGAAGATACCCCGCGATAATTGTGCTAGTAGCAGCATCTAAATATTTGGACTCATTAAGGAGCCGACAACACCTAAAGCGCGGTCACTGTCGGACTGCATAGAAAAGAAAGGAAGCGCGATGACAGAACGCTGGTAATTTATTTCAAAATATGAAGCAATTATCGATTTACAAAAAAGCTATAGATTGTATAAAAAAAATAAAACACTATTATGCTAATATGTTGCTTGTAGAATAATCTGTATATTAGTATGGTTTTTAATCGTTAAAAGATATTTTTAGAGGTATCTTCGTGATTTTTTTCTATCGTATCAATTTAGTTATATCATGTTTTCAACGCACTATCATAGCATATATCCTTAAGAATATCATATATTTTTCTGATTTTGTTTACTGCAGTGGATCATATACTTTAAGGCATTATAAAACTTATAAAAGTAGCGTTTAGGTCCTGTAGTCCCCTTAAGAGACAATGTAAGTACAGTATGCAGCCGGTAATGACTCATCGAGTTATTGTAGAGCATCATCTCTTTCATTTATAGGTACTTATGTCTCTCTCTATAATTGCGATACTTAATACCGAGTACCGTAAGTGTATTTTATTTGACCTTGTCGTACGCGTATGGCCGGTGGAAGCCACTCACTAATGTAAAAAAAGTATTGAAAAGTGGCTGTCGCTGACCACTAACGGCGGTCGTGAGTAGCTCGTGTGCTAGTGCCCTTATATTTGACGTGTTCTTAATTATTGCGATCCAGACTGATTGAGATCTACTGCAAATACTTCTCCGATGCCGTCATCGGAAATGAACTTTCTAGATTTGCAAAGATTTCTTGCTAATATTGCCCGCATATTGTTTTTAATGAACTGATGTTAATTTCAAAATACCACAGGTCGCTTGGGACGTTCGTTGTAACATTGAAGAATTGATTCACGCAGAAAATATTGTCAGTGCTGGATTTTTTCCAAAGTCATCTAAAAAAAATGCGTCTTTATTCAGTGCATTAAAACATCTGCCAAACTAGATGCTTACTGTAACCTAGTCATGCAATGAGAATTAAATACAAATTGTTTGGGAATTTTAGGAATCTGAAATGAGTTTAGCCTCTCAAAAACGCATTTTTGGGATCTTACATTAAATTGTGTAAAGAATAGCAACCAACCCAGAATTCTAGATCATCAAATAATAATGCATGTTTTTGGAATGCAGCCATATTAAAGGACCATCTTCTTGCATTTGCAGACAAGTAAATTTGACGGATTTTCAAACTGACCATCGAAGGGAGAATGGCGGAATTTGGTACATTTTTTTTTAACAGAATGGGATTTCGGGATGAACTCGACTGTTTCCTTAAAGATTGGGCACAAACAGCAGTAAGTGGGAATACATGGAAGTAGTGAAGAGAGGCCTTTGCCCAGCAGTGAGACACAAATGGCTGATAATAATAACAATAAAATGGGTAGGTAGTGCGGCGACTACCACGAATGCTCGTGCCGTTGGTCTAGTAGCCGCAAACGCTACTGCTGAGCAGTTTGTCTGGGTTCGATTCCCGGGTCGGCTAAAGTGTTATTAGATTTTCCCATCCGGAATTTCTCAATAAAGTCCGGAGTCTGGATTTGTGCCCCGATGATGACAATAGGCTCGCCCCCTATTACATGGGACTTAAAAACATAACTGGCGAAATGTGGGTGTATTATAGGTTACTATACATTTCTGCCTAACCCTTGTGTGTAGGTAAAATGTGTGGTACTTATATTACATAATATTGCGCCTGTATTCCCCATTTCTGCCTAACCCTATGGGGAATACAGGCGCAATATTATGTAATATAAGTACCACACATTTTACCTACACACAAGACGTTTATTCAACAGTGCATCATTACACTTGCCGTCTAAATCATCGCATTCAATAACGTGTTAGTTGCAAATAGTTACAGCGCAAGTATTGACAGCTGCCTGGCCCATCGCCTATAAGAAACAACCATTTGTTAGAGATGATTCATTCCGTACTAAATTGAGTGGTTTTAGTGGCATATGAAATAAGATATTTATTATGTATTATATATATCTATTTATAAGGTGTTTATATAATTATGGAGCAGTAATGAGAGTCTAGAACGTGCACTAGAAAATTGTAGCAAAATCTACCAAGTTGTTTTTAGAGATTGGCGAAAACAAACAGATAGGTAGACATGCAAACAAACAAATGCACTCGTTTTTTTAGATTCTTTATAAAAATAAAAGTTCTAAAGGTTCTCACTATCGAATTGTGACGATCGCTATAAGAAAGATTGAAGTTAGGACCTCTGGGAGTCACAAAAAAATTGGATTGTGATATGGATTATAAGACTTTATATTATCTGTAGAAATTACGAAACTGCCACTACTGTGCGTTCACGCGATTAGTAGCACTGAATTTTGCAGTCATGTGTTTGGTAGTTTTGATCTATCAGTCGCCATTTTGAAATCCATTAGTATTGAAACTAAGAAGGCAAAATTCAGTGCTACCAATCGTGTCACGCGTCAAGTTATAGCGAGCTCACTATAGACCACCACGCGTGGTAGTTATGTAAGGTTTATGGACCGCTCATGGTCCCCATTAATTCACCTTGAGGCCACTACTTCGCATAGAATGGTTACTAGCTAGCAAAACTCAAGAATTTTGTAGAAACGGTTACTATGAGAGCAGGGGTGGCCCAGTGGTAACCCAGCCAGGCGCTTTACTTTGTGTAAATTATTTTTCATCACCACTGCTCTCAAAAAGGTGAAGGAAAACATCGTGAGGAAACCATCGGCATGACCTAGGACCAAAAATTCGAAGACAAGTGACATCTACCAACCCGCACTGGGCCCTCCTCCCTCTCACAGAGAAGAGGCCTGTGTCCCAGCAGTGGGAACATTATAGGCTTATTATGTGGTTACTATGAAACAACGTGGTCATTAGGTTCATCCATCGTATCGGACTTTGGTGGTCCAGATTCAAAAAACTTTACTTACTCGCTGACCAAAATAACAAACCAAAACATTTCTGATTTATTAGTGTGCTGATCAAAAAAAGGTCTTCGATCTGTCGATACAGAACCACACCTGATCTTTATCTTTATTATAAGACGCTTTTCGTGTCTGTCTGTGGAACTGCTTAGATCTTCACTCTGGATTTTAATGCAGTTATCACCATCATTTAGAGAATTCATTCCAATAGGTATAATACATTAATATTAAACTCACATACCGAGCGAAGCAGAGGCGGGTCGCTAGTCCATAAGAAACTATACTTATAATATTACACGCGAGGCGAGGAAGACGACAATATGTCGGCCTACATTCGGGCTCAAAGGTTCCATATATACTGTCTGTCTGTCTGTCTGTCAATCTGTCAGAGTTTCGCTGTTTTGTTTGTGCTGTAGCCTCAGATTAAAATATGGGCTTATAATAGTCGTCGGCATAGGCTCGCCCCCTATTATATGGGACTTAAACATAACTGGCGAAATGTGGGTGTACTACAGGTACACCTCTGGCCAACCCTTCGGGGAAACAAGGCGTAATTTTATGTTATGTATGTATGTTAAATATACGGATGAATATTGCTCTCTTCTAGAATTTTCTATAGGATTTCTCTTGTTGTTTACATATTAATAGACTGAGTAATTCCTGTCGTCGCTGCTGGCTGCTTTAAACTGTATTGTTATTGTATTTTTACTGACCATGATTTTGATAAACATTTAAGATTGAATTTTTATAAAAAAAATACACACAATATATTAAAATAAAGTTGCAGTTTTTATTCAATACGTATAGCGATCGAGATATTTTATATTCGTGTTCAATATATGAGATGCTACGAAAATGAACAATATTCAAATTTCATCTTACTTATCATTTGGCTTAAAGTTACCTGCAGCTTTATTTGCATAATTAAAATAATTAATAAAATATACTTTTGTTTTTCGTAGCAGGCGTTCTGTAGTTTCTACCTACCCCCATGGGGTTGTCTTTAGGCGTGAGTTTATGAATGTATGTATGTTGAAAATAAGTTTATAGCTTTAAAATTAGAATGATAAAATACTTAATTTTACGAAATAACAGTAGTTTCAAACTCAATTGGCACGAGCGTAGCAACTGTAGACCCTCTACGAACGTGCTACGAAATCTCGTAGCAACAAGTTGTAGCTGTGTTTGTAGTTTTACGTACGTTTTTCTTTCTAGATTTATTTTTCATAACGTGATCTTTTTCCATATCTGTAATGTAGTGTAACTAACACAAAAAATATAACTAAGAATTATTTAAAATTGAGGTCAAAATAATCTGTCAATGTCTGGAACTAATGTCACAGCATCTGAAAACATGTCATGTGTGACGTTGACAATTAGCGGCGTGACCTTATGATGTGTGACCTTATGATGTGTGTCCTCGGCTTCATTATTATATGGTTGGCATTTTCTTTATTACACAATTGTGGTGCAATACTTTAGATACTTATAAATTCTTACACATTTTAACGGCATTTTTTCCTATATTGATAAAATTTCACACAGAAATACAAATTAAAATAAACGTGGAAAGTATTAATCGTTTTTATTACTCTACATAATCGAACGTGGGACGATATCTCGTGTCCATCATTAATCTTTTCGCAAATACGTAACAATTAATCACATGCGTATTTATAATTGTTATTTTTAGATTCTCATTTTGTCACCTATCTAATTATAGCTTAGCTTACATTGGTATGTTTAAAGCTACATGCAAAGCTGTTTTTTGGGTCTGCAAAGCATACAGTCTCACATAAATTGAGAGGGATTGGCGGTGGCGAAGAGGCGTGCGCCGGCGCTCGCGCTCGGCCCGCAGTAGCCGAAATATACCGCCCGACGCCGGTCAAAAATAGAGGCGCGTCGCGCGCTTGCCCGCTGCATACAAAAGTGGCGAGTCGCTCCACCAACTGCTCGCCTTATCAAATTTCCCTGCCCACACCCGCCCACGCGGCGCACCCCTTGCCACCCTGCATGCGTTAGTGTGTTAGCACAGGCCTGCGATGTTAGCCGAGTTATGAACTTCACTTAATCCTGCTGCTGCGACACAGAAGCACTGAGCGACACCCGAAGCATTAATTAGTTACATCACTCATCACTTACACAGTTGTTGTCACTAAATCACTGCTCACTTGTGTGTATGATCGTCACGACCGAGACTACGGAACGCACGCGAGCGGCGCCTGCCACCACTGAACTGCTGCGAACGGGCCCTCCTCGCGCTCCGCCGATCCCAAAATACCCAGCATTGTGTACACAACACTTATAACACCTAGGCTTTGGTATAAATCTCGGCGAACTTTATAAATAGTGCGTTTCGATACGGCGAAGGTATAAAGATGTGAATGCAATGGATGCTATTAACCTAAATCATTTGGCCTGGATTGATATCAGGTGTGGTTCGGTTGCTTTTCTCTTGTACGAGAGTCTAGACAAAATGGTCGCCTTTAATTTCATTGCAATTAAATTCCGAACGAAAGAAACTTGTCTTCTTTAAACTATGACGAAGTCCGGTTATTGAATCAGAATTCAGAGTGCCATGGAGTCTGAAACATATTGGTGATCTAATTTCACTCTTATCCCATCTTTAATCATTATTTTCTAAGCTGCCTATCCCTCCAGATATACTTTCTAATTAAAAGACGAGTAATTAACAACATTTGCACCTGCTGTCAAAAGAATTCAAAGAGATCTAATCTGTCCCCCACTGTGCAAAGTCAGAATGAGCCAGAATCCTTCACTGGAACTTAAAATGATTTACAATAGTTCACCTGTTATTTCCAATTTACTGCAAAAACCTTGGGTTAGTTGTTGTCTGTCTAATTTATGAGATCTTACTTAAGTTTGCCAATTCCAAATAGACACAAATACAGAGCAATGGGAATTATATTTTAGGCAGAAAATCCGGCGCTTAAACACTCTCAAAACATGCTGAAACGCCCTAATATAAAAATAAAAACGTCAACTTTATTAATCATAATTATGGATTGGTCCATATGAGCCTCTGAACTTGCAAGATAGAGCTTAGTAGGATAGTCATCAATTCAAACTAGGTCAAAGCAGAATAACTAAATTGTAGAAAAATGAATGCATAAACGAAGCTCACATAAACAGCAAAGTAGCAGCCGGCACACCAACCCAATGTTTAAAATTCATCAGCAAGATACATAATTAGCAATTGCTTACAAAAGCAAAATTTGCGAAAACTGTAGGTATCAGGATTTTTTATAAAATAACTATATTAAAAACTAGAATAAAACTCTGATACAGCTATAGTTCACAAAAGAGAAAAGTTTTCTACTCAAGACAACCACCACATTTACTATTTTATCTTCCTGTAACGATGTATATTCAGCAAAGTGATTCACACACTCCACTCAAATCCATACCTTAGATAAATCAAAAGCTACATCACAAATACAATACACATCGTATGATACACGACACTGGAGCAGCCAACCTTTGGCACATCACATCACCCACGGACCAGCGAGAGTAACCTTCACGAAATAATTAGTCCAAGTTCACACACATTGGTCATCAATTGTCCATTAATTATTGTGTATTATTAGTTACATGAACACACATGTAACTAATCATACACAATAAATGTCTTGGGATTCGGTCCGGGAAGATTTTTATATTGTGGCCAGAAGATACTACGATAGGAGTTGTAATCTCATTGCTTTTTGCAGTCTCTGAAGTGCAGCTGCTTATTGCAGTGTGTCAAGAAATATCTCGATAGAACTAATATCTGTTTATCTCGTTGGTTGGTGAGCGCGCCTGCTGAGCTTGAGTTCAATCCCCAGGTCTGGCAAAGGTTTTTCTTTAAGAAAAACGTTGCAGTACCTTGGCGTCTAGATTTTTGTCCTGTTAACGGTAATAGGCTCGCCACCAATTTCACGGGTTCATAAGATAACAAGCAAAATGAGGGTGAATTAACTGTTCAGTTTGCAATTTGAATAGAAGTGGTGCTTGGTGTAAGGGACATTGAGCTTCACAAAAAATCTAAAATCACGAATCGAATCTGTGAATCGAAAAACAACATGTTTTTATTACACCGCAAAACACACTCAACACTGTCATAGCTAACAAACAGAATATATTAATAAAGAGCCCATAACACAGAACGAACTACTATCTGTTCCACATGACGTATCTGATGAAAGTTTAAACAAACCCTGTTCTGGTTACATTTTTACGCAATCAGTCACACTAAAGGGGCAACACATTCATCTGTATTTGGAAGGTTTCAACCTATATCCCACTACTTTTCCCATCAATTATTATTTGTATAACATTATTAAATTGTAATTGAAAAATCATCAACGAAAGTTGAGGTTATAAAATTAAAATTATAATTTTGGCAGTATTCAAATAATCAAATCAAAGTAATCAATTTGTAGCAATACAAATTGGCATCCAGAGTTACATTTTCTGAATAATTTGTTTACATTTTAATCAGATACTTTTGGAACAGACTATACCAATAATAACGAGAAAATACAAGATTTTATAAACTCGACGATTGGCAAGAATTCTCTAACAAAATTTATTAACGGCCACAATAAAATGTCATCGCTCCGTTAGCTCCTCCGACACGCAGAATTAGATAAGACAAGAGTTGGTCGAAAGTTGCGCAATACGGAGCAATAACATAGACAGAGTTTGTTCAATTTGTTGAATAGGCAGCCATGATGGAAAAGAATAGCTGATATATACGGTATTGTTAGTTTTGCCTAAAGAATTGGACGGGGCACACAGCTGACAGAACGGATGGTCAAAGGGGCTGAAATTTTCTAGAGTGGCGACTGCGTACCTACTGGAAGACCCAGTGTGGGTTTGGGTAAGTGGGTACACCTTCTAAAATATAGGCCCATATAAGGTCGCGGGAATTCGCTGGTCATGGGATTTTTGCGATACTTGGGAGAGGCTTATGTCGAGCAGTAGACGATTTTCGCCTGAGATGATGATCATTTTCAGTATGCCATCTAGCCTTCTAAGAATGTGTGGGCTATATAGGTAAGCAATAGGTAATATGTTTGTCATTGATAAGCTGTTGTTAGTGATTTAATGAGCATTTTTTGGGGACTCTAAAGTGAAACTTATGATGATGATCTTGAAGACATTTTAATGTCGTGGAAGTCTAAGTCCTGAAAAAAATAATATTGATTTATGACTGGCAAAATGTACCAGAATAAAAATATGTTTTATAGCATATGTGCTAGGGAAACGGTCATTTTGCTTATCATTGGAGATTATTACCAAGACATTTTACATAAGTATAAGTATTTTATAAAAAGCTAAGCGGAAATAGAAATGGTTGCTAAGAGCCAAAGAGAGAAACAAATATTTCCTTCTTATTTTTTATTTGTTCCAATTACCAACCATATTACCAACCCAAAACCCCAAGAGCAGATTTTAAACTGTCGATTACAACATTAATATGCCCCAATGAACCACGGGTCGCAAGCGCGTCAGCTGAGCGTGAGGTCCAGAGGTCGTCATATCGTCGCGTTAGAAATTATAAAAGTGCACAAAACAAAAAAACAAAACTGTTGAAATGTCCATACACCTCAGTTTCCCTAAGGGGAATTCAAGAATAATTGTCTACCAATAAAATTTTACACTACTTTAGAAGCTTTATAGTACTTTTGTTGTTATCTCGAAACGTGACGTATGCATATATATGACGTTATTATTCTAGAGATGTTTCTCTGTCTCCGTGATTAATCCCAACTGTTGTCGGCTTATTTGATGCTTTCTGTTGTAAGATGTTACGCGTAATGTTAGGTAACAGACCTCGAAACGAGAAAATTAAATTATGAAGAGATTTAAAAATGTAGATTGTAATACTGGCTTAAGCTGATTTGTTAGGTAAATTAATTATAAGGTGATAATGAAAATATTGAATTAAATATTGACAGTGCAGTGCATTCAATAAAGCTCTCATACTACTGACAAAGGAAGAGACATAGGCAGGTGTGGTGTGTCATTAACAAATGATCTTCCAGTTAATGACTCAAGGTCCAACTCTAAACATAACTTATGATAATCCCTCAGTCTTCAACAAGTCATCAGCTGCAAAGGAATGCACCGTACCATACTCTATTAGATCACTACTCTCAGCAAATAATCTTTTACCACAAGTCTGATGTAACCTACCTATACACACAGTATATTACAGTAAGCACTTCTACATTTCTCTGATCATGACATCCCGTACCTACATGCATGTCATGCACGCCTACAATTTTTAAAATAAAAATTTGCTCGAACTAAGAATAAAATTTAAACATTATTGTTTAATTTTAAACACAAAATTCATACAATATTGTTTAAAATTTATTCTTAGATCGAGCGTGTTTCTTTTTTTAGATTAAAAGAAACTAAAGAAATGAATTAGAGCATTGGTGGCCCAGTGGTAACGGCCCCAACTTACGAGTTGTACGTCATGGGTTCGATCACAAGCAGGCACATTTCTTTGTGTAAAAAATTTCATCACCACTACTTCTAAATGGTGAAGGAAAACATCGTGAGGAAACCGGCATGACCTAGAACCAAAAATTCGAAGACATGTGACATCTAAAACCCGCACTGGGCACGCGATTACAGCCCACTCCCTCTCACAGAGAGGAGGCCTGTGTCCCAGGAGTGGGAACATTATAGGTTGATTATGCAAAGAAATGTGTGTTGATCGCCCCGCTTTCTCGCTGCTTGTTGTCGACTGTAGAATTTTGTTTGCTGTTAAATAAATACTTTAGGTATTAAGAGTCTTTTTTAGGTGGGAAATTATCAAATAACTTCTCCCGCTCTGGGCGGAGCGGCAGGATGTGTCAGACTCTTACTGACTAAAACCCATCCGTGTTCCTTCCGTTGCCTGTGTTGCCAGGGGCCTCGGTAACCCTTTCGAACTTTCCCGCGACCCCAGCAGGACAGATAGGCACTGTAGTGCCTAAATTTTAATAAGATTATCTGGCATATAAAGTTAACTTGCCACGAGGTAATGAAATATCCCTTACGACATTTGAAATTCGCACCGCCGTTGTTATGGCAAAGTTTTTAAATAACACAACGCAGGTACGTTGTGAATTTTCTCAATAGTCAATATATAATATTACATTCCACAAAAAAGCCTACCACCTAAGTTCACAACTTAGGTGGTAGGCTTTTTTTTTGAGGGTGGGAAATCTTCAAATAACTTCTCCCGCTCTGGGCGGAGCGGGAGGGTGTGTCAGACTCTTACTGACTAAAACCCACCCGTATTCCTTCCTGTTGCCTGTATTGCGGGGGCCTCGGTGACCCATAAGTACCTTCCCGCGAAACTAGGTGGTAGGCGTACAAAGACAATGACATGATCATTGTGGAACCTGTCGGGCACAACAAAGAAGAGGAGAAACGACTCTGGCCTGACAGTATTTCAATCGTCGACAGAGTGGCATCAGAAGCAATGGAATATACCACACTTGACTCTAATAGAACACTCATCATTTATTTATTGATTTATTTATTTAATACTTTAAGCACACAAATGTACAGAGGCGGACTAAATTCCATAGTAGGCATTTTCTACCAGTCAACCTTTGGGTGATGTAGAGACAAACTTAACTATAAACTTTAAATATAATATATATAACTAACTATTTATAAATATAAGACCAAATAAATACACGAATATACTAAACAGATAAGACAAACAATGGGAAAACATTACCGTTGTGATGAAACTGTCAGCTTCTTACGAATGTGCTCGCGACTTTTAACTTTAAAGGATAATCGGTTAGTTGCCATCCTGACTTGCTGGGGGACCGCATTCCACGGAGAGATAGACTGAACGAAGAAGGAAGAGTGAATAAAGTCAGTGCGGTGAGTGGGCATTGAAGAAGAAGATTGTGTGATGAACGTAGATTTCTACTGTGGTTCCCGCAAATGTACTGAAAGTGGGGGGCGGGATAACTAGAGGAAGAGGGAGAGTCAAGAAATAAAAACAAGGTGGTCAACGCCCTTTGCTCTCTGCGCTGGCGTATGTGCAACCACTTTAGAAGCAACCGATGCACAGAGACATGATCATATTTACGCAGATTGAAAACGAATCGAATGCAATTATTGAAAAGACGGTCCAGTTTGTCGAGATCTGTATTCAGGTCATAGTAGCACACATCACTATAATCGATGATAGGGAAAATTAAGGGCTGCACAAGCATTGTCTTGGTACTTGATGGTAATACATTTTTCAGTCTGTATAGAGCCCGCAGCGTTCCAGTAACCTTTTGGCTCACCCTAGTGACTTGAGTGCGCCAGTTCAGGGTACAGTCGATGTACAAGCGTAGGTTTTTCACGTCAGTGCTGAATGGCACAATCGTGCCGTTGAAGAGAACCGGTGGCAGGGTAGGACCATCCACCTTACTAATACTAAGATGACTCCCAATGGTGATCGCCTGACACTTATTAGAGTTTACTGTAACACCAAATCTATCAGACCAGATTTTAATGGCTTTCAAGTCCCTATTTGACTGGTCGATAGTGACAGGTATTTCGTCAACCCTCCCTTGACAATACAAATGCAAGTCATCTGCATACAGATGATACGCACACTGAAGTCCGGAAGTTGTAAGATTAATAAAAATAGAAAACAGAAGAAGAAAAAGAATACCGCCTTGAGGAACGCCAGCTTCCAAATCACACCAGCGTGATGAAAAATATCTAACATGAAGGGACTGCTGACGTTCCTGAAGGCAAGAGGAGAACCATTCCAGTGCTTCGGGAGAGACCATAACATAGTAAAGAAAAGCTAACAGGATGTTAAAGGCATTCGAGAAATCAACCAACGCTATAGCAGTGACTATGGTGTCTTCCAGTCCTGCCGTGCTAAGCCCTGGCCTGAACCCAGATTGAAAAGGGCTAATTAGTGAATTACGATGAACAAAATTGGAGAATTGTTTGTGAACAGGCCTCGAGCACTTTGGATAGGAAGGGAAGTATAGAAATTGGACGGAAGAGAGGGATTAGATACCTTAGGTAGTGGACGAACATAGCCTTTGCGCCAAAGGGAAGGGAATACTCCGGTGTACAGGGAAAAAATTACACGTGGGTAAGAGATAATCCAGAATAGTTAAGATCCCGGGTGATATTGTCACATCCCACCGCTTTTGATTTGATGTGGAAAATGATCTTTGTAATCTCTCCCGGTTCAACTGGAATGAAACTTAAAGGATTAATACAAGGATGCGTTAGACCAGATATTAAAGACAGAGATTATTGCTTGATTAGACGATCCATGGTAGACACAGTGGAGAAATGACGGTGATATCGTGATATCGTCTAAATCGATTGAACTAGGAAAGTCTAAGTGTCGCGGTTTGCCGATACCAAGAGTTCCAAGAAATTACCAAAATAGGCAGAAGAGGAAGAATTGATAGTATCCAGAATATGGCGGCGTTTAGCATTGAATATCATCTGATTCAACTATTCCTTGCAGGATTGAATAATGTCCAGTTCTCATCAGTACGATCCCTTTTAAATTTACGGAACGCACGGTCCCTACGTCGCATTGCCATCTGTATCCCCCTGTCATCCATGGTGCAGGTGGGCGTTTCAACTTCACTTTTTTAACATGAGCATGGATGTTATACTCGTAAAAGTTTACTACAATATCATTGAAGATGGTAACTTTGTCATCAACTGAAGCGGCTTTCATCATAGGCTCCCAATGGACCACATATGTATCTTCCTTGAGCTTTTCGACCTTGGATTTAGGTTTCAGGATATATGAAAGGAAAATCATGTCGTGATGTGAAACGAGGGAAGGATTCGAAGTAAGGATCAGATCGAGCCAGATGTCATCGCCGACAGTGTTATAATGAGTAGGCTGGAGTGGCAACACGTGCAGACTAGCTGACTCAATAAGATGGACGTGGTTACGGGATCGAGGGGAGTTATGGGCAAGGAGGTTTGTGTTGAAATCACCCATGATGATGTGATGTGCATACTCCGAATCCAAAGATTCAAGTACTGATTTGAATTCAGTCAACAGTAGGAGGACAACAGACAATACCAATAATGGTATTGGCTCCTTTGACACACACTTCAAGGAAAATAAACTCGGCAGAAGCAGAATAATGTGCAGCGGAAGTAGTATTTACTTAGTTTATTCCCAACCATGTTGGGGTTGGCTTGGCTTCCAGTATTACCGGATGCAGCTGAATACCAATATTTTACATGGAGCGACTGCTTATCTGATCTCCACAATCCAGTTACTGGGTAAAACGATATTCCTTGGTAAGATTGGTTGTCAGACTATTGGGCTTCTGACTACCCGTAACCACTGTCAAAGATCTACAAATGACAGCCGGGACCAACGGTTTTACGTGCTTTCCGAGGCACGGAGGGGTATCGATATGTAATGGATGGTCACACATCCATGGACCGACCTCGGCAAGCGTAGCTTCGATCGACTCCTGCGGCTGCTATTATTTAGCCACGTGCCCTTCTCTAAACACTATTCACAATAAATAATCTACATACCACAAGGGCCTACGTGAGATGTAACACGTCTACAGCTTCTCAAAATATGTTTACGTTTACGTCTGTTGGCCTATCTACTGTTTACCTATATCCAGAATTCCCTGATGCCCATAGTGGTACTTTGACAACCCATACACCTAAAGATCATGAGCATTAAGAAGAAATGATCACTTTTTCTAATGCATAAACGTTATTACACTGTATATTAATTTCTTAATGGCAATAATATAAAAAAAATAAATAATGTAAATATGTATGTATTTGTATTATAAGTTTGTAACCTACTTATGTATTTCTGTACCTATTCTATTTATAATCTATTATGTTATCTTTTGATATTTTTAGTTATTTTTATTTCCTCTAAGAGCACCTGCCATATTATCTCTTCACCACCCTTGGTTGACTGGTAGAGAATGCCGAAGCAATAAGTCCGCCTTTGTACTTAATTGTGTGCGAGAAGTTTAAATAAATAAATAAATAAATATGAATATAAATTGACTAAGCAATGAATGTGTGTGTTTTTGTTGTAGGTATATTGTGTAATTTGTTTATTGAATGTAATATTAATTAGTCTAAACTACCTTACTAAATTTGTAAATACTTAATTTATTCATATAAAATGTCTCTGAAATAAATTTTAATATTATTCCTACTGTAACTAAAAAAATTGTACGCCGCTGAAAAAACATAGAGAGTCAAATGAATTGTTACTGAAGACCAAATGTACATATCTGCCTGTGTTTAACAAATAAATATTAATTCATTCATTCATCATTGGTCTGCCTCATTGATCTAATGGTTGCAAGCGCTACTGCTGAGTATGAGGTCCTGGGTTCAATTCCCGGGTCGGGCAATTGGGTTTTTCTATCTGGAATTTTTCAGTAGCAGCCCGAAGTCTGGATTTGTGCCCGGTTGATGGCAATAGGCTCGCCCCCTATTACTGGGACTTAAACATAACTGGCAAAATGTGGGTGTACTACAGGTACACCTCTGCCCAACCCTTCGGGGAAACAAGTCGTGACAAGAGTTGGGCAAAGCTTTCCACTCTTCATTTTGATTTTGCTAACAGAAATCTCCTGACTAAGTATTTCGTTCTGAGAATCGAACTGTAGTTACAGTCCAGTCTTACCAAGGGGTATCGTATTACCCAGTAACTGGGTCGTGGAGATCAGATAGGCAGTCGCTCCATGTAAAATACTGGTATTCAGCTGCGTCCGGTTAGACTGGAGGCTGACCCCAACGTTGGGAAAAGGCTAGGCAGGTGATGATAAATCGAACTGTAGTTAAGACGTCGAGTAGAGATTGAAAGACTGAAGATTGAAGGAATGAGCACTAGTCACCACGTAAGCAGTACGTAGGTATCTCTTATCAAGTCAAGAGTTTTTTCCGACTTATGGCTCGTGCAGACTAGCGCGATATTGCGGGCGCGACAGGCAGCAATATGGCTGTAATGCCCGCGATATCGCCCCAGTCTGCGGGAGCCTTTACGATGTATTTTTTCACTGTTAACTCAAATACTAATATGGTACTATAATAAATAATAATTAATAAAATTTTATTTCTCAAAAAAAATTAGTAATCCTACTAATTATTATAAATGCGAAAGTTTGTAAGGGTGGATGGATGGATGTTTGTTACTCTTTCACGCAAAAAGTACTGAACAGATTTGGAACCAGGAATAACACATAGGATACTTTTTATCCCGATACACCCACGGGGTCAAAACTTATGCGGGTGGAACCGCGGTGTGCATCTAGTATTTTACATAAAATAGTTTGGCAGTATTAATTTCTAATAAAACGGATGTAGCCACTGCAACCGAACTAGGCAATGCCTGTGTTTCGGTTTTCAGTACCTTTTCCCTCGATATTTTAATAATAAAAATGGCAACAAAGCAAATAGGTTTGGTTGTTCTACTAAATAATTAATTTTAAAAGATTAATAACTAACTTAAGTGTTATATTATTTAAAATTATATTACCTATAATATAATAAGTTAGTGATCCAAACGTGAATGAAGTGTATATGAGTATGTGTGTGTTTAAGTGAAGTGTTTGCGATGTATGTGAAGTTTGAGTGATGTGGGCGTGTGTGTGTGTGTGTTAATGATATGTTTTATAGTATTCGGGTAGGCAATATCTACCTAGGTAGGTACCTGTCAAAGTCTTTATTTATTGTTTGCCAGGTAAGAATGTACTTAGACCTGGTGAAACAGCACGATTTAAAACAGTAAAATACATAACGATAAATAAAAAAATCTTACTTTAATTTATAACAATCTTCCTCAGTATTATCAGTGGAACTTCTAATAAGCCGCTATTACAGAACTAGACTTTTCTCAATAGACGTGATAGCTTCTATTGAGAAAAGCCATTGACTACCAGAGCCATAATAACCCACTTTCCTCCATTGACTCACATCCGTTAACGTATCTCTCTCAAATATTTCATCCGTTCACTCTCTCAACTATGTCATCCCGTTCACTCTCTCAAATATTTATCTCTCAGTTTAGCACAAGAATATAATAGCATTGGACACTTCGCATCTATAAATAGTTGTAAATATATCTTCTTCTTCAGTTGATTTTTTTCCGGCCCATTGCCAGAGTCTGATACTTTAAGAATTAGTCATGCATTCATTGTCAAGCACACTGGCAAATATATCACCATTGAAGTATCGAAATGTATGAACATACTGTCGCTGAAGACATGGGTTTTTCATAGAATTGTGCTTTGGTGGTCCTCAATAACCATTGATCTCTGTAAACGGATTGGTGACTCGAGTATCTTGTTATTGGTGGAACAGAGGATGCTTCTGCTATGCATCCTATCAGATAACACACGTGGATATTACACTGTTTTTATTACGCTGTTTTTGTAGAGTTCCGTGGCCAAGGAACCCTTATAGTTTTGCCATGTCCGTCTGTCTGTCTGTCCCCGCTATATCACAGAGACGTTAAGTACTAAAAAGCTGTAATTTGGCATAGGTATACATATTAATCACGCCGACAAAGTGCTAAAATTTAGCATAAATTTATTTTTAAGGGTACCTCCCTTGCACTTAATGTGGGGATGATATTTATTTTTCTCGTCTACCCCCCATGGTGAGGAGTATCGTTGGATAGGCCGTTCAAAAATATTGCGGATCTGTGAACACCACTTTTCGATTCAAGGATCCGCATGCAAGCATTAAAGTACTAATTTCCCCCACCCCTCTGCCAATAAACGGTTGTTTATGGAGATGTGAAAAAAATCATGGCAGTTGTTGTAGTACATATAATGAAATTAAAAGAAAAACTATCACAGCTAAGTAGGCTTTACAAGTTAACGAGTATTATTCGACCAACTAAAATTTGCAGTTGGAAAATTGACCGTGGCATATATCGGTGTATGGGAGAACATGTTTTTCAACGGGTCATTTATTTATATAATCAAATTACAAGATGTTTATTAGAATTAACTAAATTAAATTAAAACTAAGTTAAACCTAAAAAAAAGCCCTCGAGGCATTGTACCGATGATGCTGGCGGCATTTCCTCGCTGAATTGCAATGCTGATGCGTTGTGCGAGAAAGCCGCCAGCTTTTCGGTCACCAGTTACATCAAGTAGACGTTTCGCGTTTTTCAACTACAATGTTAAGTTTGTCTTTGGGATAAATTCATCCCAACTTCTCAACTACGGAACCGTTCATTGTGCGTGGTCCGAGATGCACTTAGCCGGTTTTTGTTTTTGTTTTCACTATTTTGTGAGTTGTAATGTAATAAACAAAATCCCCAAGTGAAAGGCGCCATGCCTATTTTAGCTGTAAGTATCTTAAGACGCTGACAACTCCTAAACGGCGGTCATAGTCAGATTGCATAGAAAAGAAAGAGAAGCGCGATGACACAACGCTTGTAATTTATTGCAAAATATGAAGCAATTCTCTATTTACTCAAAATTGAGTTGAGTAATCGAAAATAAAAAACAACCAAGTTCTGCATTCAAATAAGACGTTCTTGTTATTAATTAAATACGTAACGTATGTTGATATTTAATGCAGATCTTTTGGATTAGAACTCAAGGTAAGAGGTTAGTTTAACGTTAGTTTGTATCGAGATTTTGTTTTTCAAAAAGTGTTTCGGTAACAACCAAGTTCTGGGAAATATGTTCAAAATTAACATATATTTTTTCCGCTACCACAAGCTATACAGATTTGGCAATTTTTTTTCTTAAGTAAAGCCTATTTTGGTCAATTGAGTCTTGTCAGCGCCTTAAACACTTTTAACGCGAACGAGCTTGGTATTTGGCACAGCTGGTAATTTATAAGAAACACACATCAACGTAATTTTTACATTCGAAAGTTGTCAACCACTTTCGGAATAACGAGCTTTCAAAGACACGAAAGGTTGTCGAGCAGATTCCTTCGTGCCGCCCATCCGTTGGCTGACCTCCGAAAGCGCAGCTTAACCTCACAGAGCGATCGATTAACACAGCTGTTATGAAACCCCTCACACAAGCCACAAATAGTATAAGATATATCAAACCTAACGGCTAATTTGAAACAAACAGCGTGTCAATTATGTTCTTGGTGTTGCTCCAAATGTTTAATGAGTGTTATCATTATTGTTGGTGCAATCTTTTAACTCGTACTTAAAATGTCTTTTTTAATTATATATTTTATTATTTCAAGGATATTTGGAGTCATACTACGAGCTATGACTGAGACTGAAGGATTTATGGTCTTTTTCGTCTGAATTTCCTGTTGTAAGTACAAAATAATCCTAATGATTTTCTGGGGTGCAGTTCTTTCAAGCTGGTTAAAATCTGTTGCTGTGCATAAACTTCGTCTAGCTAACGGATTATTGTTTACACATTTTTAATAATGGTTGCTACTTCTTTAGTCAACTTATAGAAGGAAGTCAAAGTGGCATCTTTTGTCCCCAATAACCACACGAGGAAATCCGCAAGACCAGAAAATGTGGATGGCCTAGCGGTCTAACGCAAACCCGTCAAAATATCAACTCAAAATATTTTGTTAGGTAATTCTGGGTCCTTCTTTAAACTAACTTCTAAAATTATATTGTGCCTATCCTGATTTATGACTACCGATGGACCACAAATTGATAACAATATTTTTATTTGTTCTTGCCCGTTCTTCTCCATACGAATCTACTACTATTTGGAATGGGCTCAGCTTCAAATTTCTGACTGACCGACTCCTTGACAATTCAAAAGTGCCTGTAACTGGTTTAATTGAAATAAATGTTTTGAGTACAAGATCGAATAATCTTTCTCGTTACCCAATGTCCAGTCATTTCAAAATATTCTACAGCGCACCACAAGAAAATGTCGTCGCATACAGTGTATCGATGATTTACTCAATGTCGCGTTCGCGTCCCACTTAGTAAGTGGGTCACATTCACACGTTATTTTAACTAAAATGAGAACAACAGGTATACATGCATACTGACGCTAAATACAACTGTTGAGTCAAAGGGATTTTGTGGTCGAGCTGAGTTTTATTGAGTCGTATTTTGTAGGTTTAATTTTGAGTACTGTTGCCAGGATTGTAGAAGTTTCTTGAAGCTTTGATTATGTATAGAACATACATAGCCTGTAGTCCCCGATGCGTTAGGTAGAGGTGTACCTTTACACCCACATTTCACCAATTATGTTTAAGTCCTGTATCCTGAATCATGTAATAAGGGGCGAGCCTATTGCCATCAACCGGGCACAAATTCAAACTCCGGGCTGCTACTGAGGACTTTCTGATAGAGAAAGCCCAATAACACTTGGCCCTACCTAGGAATGGAACCCAGGACCTCAGGCTCTGCAGTAGGGTTTGCGACCACTGGACTAACCAGGTAGATTATGTATAGAAATTGCTGGCAATTGTCTTTTGCCCGTTCTGATTAACCCCGAATGTCAGAATTCTACTTTACTTTGCACATAAATAAAAACGTCTATGCTCACAAAGAATGTTCCAATAAAAATACCAAACCAACTAGACAAATTTAAATAGAAACTATTCCAAGACACGAAAAGACTGCAAGGAACACCTACCTCGCAACAAGATAATCTGGGATTCGTATATAAACTACAAACAGTTTTTTTACTAAAATATCTCGGATCAATAACCCTTCAAATTATTTACTCTATGAAGTATTAAAACGATACGCTGGCTGGCCGCCGCGACTACATCCCAAACCTGACAGAAAAAAAACTTCATCCGCTGTCAAATCATTCCTCATAAATGTTATGTCTAAATTCGGTGAATAAACTTTTATAAAATGATACAAAAACGCTAAAAAAAATGCATAAAAAAATGTGAAACTAACGAGAAATACCTAGTATGATAAGTGTCAGAGGATTGATATCGGTAATGTTGAGAAGCGCCTTTATTGTCGCTTTCCTAAGCATTCCAAACCCCGTCATTGCAATCACAGGTATCAAAAACTGGTCAAGAAAAGCGATCTACCACAAAATCGACCTCTGCACTCAAGCCTGTTACAGCCAGGTTATCCCTGGCCTTTACCTTAGCAATGCAAGAGCAGCCGCTGACAAGAATGTGCTTAGACGACTTAATATCACCCATGTCCTTACAGTGGAGGCGCATCGCCTCCCGAAAAACACCTTTAGAGATACTGATATCAGCACACTCTTCATTAGGGCCTACGACACTCCTCAAACCCATCTCCTGCCTTACTTCCCCATGGCAAATGCGTTCATCGACGAGGGGCTGCAAAAAGGGAACGTGCTTGTTCACTGCCATTTCGGAGTTTCACGATCAGCCACCCTGGTCATTGCCTACATCATGGAGAAATACAAGTTGACGTTCGAGCAGGCATTCGTGTATGTGAGGCAAAGGAGGAGATTTATAAACCCCAATCCAGGCTTCATTAATCAGCTGCGGGAGTACCAGAGACTGAATTACGACGTGAATGGATTCTATAGGTTCGAAGCGTATATGAATGTGAACGCTCGGAAGCATAAATACAAGATCGCATCACTGGCCGCCGTCGTTGTGGGTATACTCGTACCTCTTGCTGTGTTAGTCGGTTAATTCTTGTGGTAAGTCAAATTTTGTGTAAGTTTTTGTAGAAACAGAGTAAAGTAATGATAAAAACAGACGTAATGTTTTTTTATTTGAGGATGTGCCCTTCCTGGCTGTACGTTAAATTAATGGGGAGTTATGAAAGAATTTGTTTATAACTTTGGGGATAATGAATTTCGATAACTAATGACATAGTAAAATATAATTTACTGGCTTTATTTGAGAAGGAACTCCATATTTTTAATTGAAGAGTAACTATTGGAACTAATTTTTTTTCTGAAGATTAGTTATTCGAAAATACAGGGAAAAATAGCAAATACAAAAGTTAATCATATTATGTCAGTTCAATATAAACCACAGCAACATGTTATAGTTTTACAAAATGGATAATTCTTTCAGCGTCGCGAACAAGAGTGAAGATATTTTCGGTTCCATCTGTTACTAAACATGATAACCATAAATTAGCGAAATCACGCGCTCGACGTCAACTCCTGCGCGCCCAGGAAGTGCAATATTAATATTATAATGTATCAATTGAGTGGAAAATCACAAATATACATTGTTATAAATAAAGTGAAATACCAAAAACCAAGTAATTGGTGAAGATATTTTATTTTTTAGCTTATATATTTCCGTACGATTGCGTAAGAGTTTATGAATTTAAGTTTTTACGTAAACTAGTACCATTTGGCTGATTACAGCAGTACGATAATTCCTTGTAGTAAGAGTGGATCCGTAGTGGTAGCCCGCGAAATTCAAAAGTTTCTTTTGTTTTTTGCAATTTGCAGGTCAATGTCAGGTTGTATATTGATTCAAATATGATTTGCAACTATAATAAATATTTATTTACAGAATTATAATCATTTGAATCATTAATACATCTCTCTAAGCTAGATTTGTGCCATAAGAACTTTGCCATATAAGATTTGTACTTATGGGACAAATCTAACTAACCTTAATATGTTGTGCCTAGCGGGCCGACTGCTCTATCATTTCTTGTATTTATCGTTCGCTAGATATTACCGTCGCTTGCAGCGTTTAGAGTAATGCGTAGAATATAAATAGATTATTATTCTCATGTTCTTTAGAATATTTTAGTACTTCACGTCATTTAGTTTCCGTTCCTGATCGATTTGACTGTCTTAATGTTTATAGAAATGTCTGTTCATGATGTTATATAACACGATGTTGTTTTTTCTTGAATACTGTATTCAAGAAAAAACAACGTCGTTTTATATAACATTATTAGGTACACAAACATTATTGTACAACAATATAAGTAGCTATATAGCCTATTGTAATGCCATTTTGCCACCTTCCCAGCAATCTCACTAAGTCTTGTTGCACCATTGGTCTAATTAGCTAGCGTATAGCCTATTGTAATGCCATTTATCAGGCGTAGTTCCAAATTCAGTTCCACTGCCGAGATTTTCCTGAGAGAAAACCTTTTATCCGACCCACAGATCAAACCCAGGAACCTTCTCAGCAATCTCACTTGATGAAACCACTGTTAGAGTCTTGTCGTTGCACCATTGGCCTAGCTAGCTAGCTTATAGCCTATTGTAATGCCATTTATCAGGCGTAGTTCCAAATTCAGTTCCACTGCTGAAATTTTCCTGAGAGAAAACCTTTTATCCGACCCACAGGTCAAACCCAGGTCACTTGGTGCAACCACTGCTACAGTCTTGTTGCTGCACCATTGGTCCAGCTAACTAGCTCGTTCATCTAGATAGTCAGACCAACGAACTTTGGACTGAGACAACCATTAATTTAGGTAAATATGAAAGGTTGTATGTATGCAAGTCACCCAGTAACTGGATTGGTAGTCGCTCCATGTAAAATACTGGTATTTAGCTGCAACCAGTTAGACTGAAGCCGACCCCAGCAAATTTGGGTAAAGGCTAGGCAGGTGATGAGTATACATACTCATCTTTAAAACTGTAAAACAGAAAGTGAATTCACTAATGGCTTATAATATTATCGCTGGCCGTATGTCTGTTGTTCGTTCTGTCTGCCTATTAATTGGTGGAGTATTTCTGTCCAGCTAAATATAAGCAAAGGTCAGGCACAGGTGTTGTCTCATAGATTCGGCACATCTCGCTATTCTCATAGCTAGAGTCTGCTCACTCTAGCTATGAGAATAAAAAAAAAATCTCTTGTTTCAAAACGGAGAAAGAATGGAGAATAACATTAAAGAAAAATAGGAAGAAAGAAAATACGTTTATTTGTGGGACGAGTAAACATAACGCAAAAAAAGAATACCAACACGAAATAAGAAGTGGGGGAAAATATGCGTCACATCCACGCAAAACGGCCATCGCTCAGCATAATGCTGCGACCCTATGCGGGACAGAGCCCCAGCGCTGGTTTTCAGCGATAGCCTGTCTTACTCACTGAGGATGTCTCTTTTCATACATAAACTGGACATGTCGGACCACGCACAATGAAGGCTTCCGCAGTTGGGATGAATTTATCCCAAGATAAAACCTAACATTGTAGTTGAAAAACATAATTATTCTCTCATACATTCTAACTGAAAATGTAAGTTTGTACCCACAATATTGTTACATGTTATTTTAAGACCATAGACTTCTCATAGAATTTCATGTAATCTATAAGTATAGAACTATTTTATGTGCTTTTTCAAAATTTTTGGCTTTTTGGTTTCTGAGGTAAAGGGGGAGGGGAATGTTCAATTTTCATCTATTTTCTTAAATATTTTTAAAACTATTTATTTTAAAATTATTTTTAAATATAAATATTTGAGACCCTCCCAGTAGGACCTTTCATTTGATATGTGACACGGTACAATTTGCAAAACTTTTTTAACTAAAAAAATCTTATTTGCCTCCCAAAAGTGATCCCCATATTCCAAACTAATTTATTTACGTTACACGTATTTGGAGGAAGAGCTCGTGGCTAAGTAGTAACAGCCGCACGTGACGATCCATCAGGTTAAGCTACGCTTGCCGGGGTTGGTCCGTGGATGGGTGACCATCTTTACATACCGAGACTCCTTCGTGCCTCGGAAAGCACGTTAAGCTGTTGGTCCCGGCTGTCATTCACGGATCTTTAACTGTCGTTAAGGGTCGTCAGAAGCCCGAAAGAATCGGTCTTACCAATGGGTTTCATATTACCCAGTTATTGGGCGGTGGAGGTCAGATAGGCAGTCGCTGGAACACGACCCAAACATAGTTGGGAAAAGACTAGGCAGGTTGATTGTCCGTGATTGGATCACATAAATTAATATGCGTACCTTTCAACTTAATTGGTTAATTAAATTCGGAGCAAAATGGCTGTGTCAATGTGTTTTCATTCGGACTATTTTAAAACGGCTCATTATACAGGGTGACATTGAAAACATGCGACAAATCGAAATGGGAGATTGTACTCATCATTATGAACAACTTTTACTAAGGGACCAAAGATACAATCCCAAAAAAAAAAACTGCTGTCCCCTACATTTATGTTCGCAATACCTCATCAAAATGTAGGAAAAGCAGATTTTTTTTTTGGGATTACAGCTTTGGTCCCTTAGTAAAAGTTGTTAATAATGATGTATACAATTTCCCATTTCAGTTTGTCGCAAGTTTTCAATTTCAACCTGTATATTTAAGATGGATTATTAAAAAAAAAACCCCGACTGCAAAAACACATAACTGAAAAGAGAAAAACAAGCACTACAATCTATAGAATTCTGGCATCGCAGGTGGGACAAACAAAAGCTACACCATAGTTCAGGTTATTGGTTTTCTCCCGCAAGCTTTTTATTTTATTAATGTATACATATTGAATTGCTAGCTTTTATTTGATATCAATATTGTTGTAATTTATTTTTATAAACCTTTCCCTTTGTATTCGCCCTTTGCATTTGTAGATGCAATAAATAAAAATGATATAGCCTATGTCACTCCCACAATGAAGACGAATCCAACGACACCTCTTATGTTAAAATCCATCAAGCCGTTTAGGCTACAGAGCATGCCAAAGAAATAGACATACATACATACATACTCTCGAAAAACATTACCCTCCTTTTGGGGAAGTCGGGTAAAGAGGAACAAGCAGGGATCACTTGATCACAAATTCACAACACCAAGCAAGCAGTCAAGCAGTGACTTTTCATATAACTATTTACTAAAGTAATTGAGATACCTGTCATAAGAATGATGTTTTACAAATAATTGTTTAATAGCTGGTTTGATCTGAAGTCTAGTTTAGGTAAGTTGGTGCGAAGAAAACCAACTCTTACAGCGTAAAGTTATTTTGGGAAACTGGCTAACAGGAGCTAGGAAAGCTATTAGTTGCACTGTTCGTGTGAATCCTAGTTTGATCGAAAAATATTTGGTTTCAGAAAGCGGTGTACAATCACACAATAACGGCTGTCCAAATACAGGGCGTTTTTTGACACATTAAGACGCTGACAACACCTAAACCACGGTCACTGTCAGATTGCATAGTAAAGAAAGAGAAGCGCGACGACAAAACGCTTGTAATTTATCGCAAAATATGAAGTAATTATCTATTTACTCAGAATTGAGTTGAGTAATCGAAAATAAAAAACAACCAAGTTCTGCATTAGAATAAGACGTACTAGTTATTAATTAAATACGTAATTTATGTTGATATTTAATACAGATATTTTGGATTAGAACTCAAGGTAAGAGGTTAGTTTAACGTTAGTTTGTATCGAGATTTTTTTTTCAAAACGTGTTTTGGTGTCAACCAAGTTCTGGGAAATATGTTCAAAATTAACATATATTTTTTCCGCTACCACAAACTATACAGATTTGGCAATTTTCTTTCTTAAGAGAAGCCTATTTTGGTCAATTGGGTCTTGTCAGCGCCTTAATGTCAAATACAGCCGTTATAATATGACGGAATCACTCTTCTAGAAAACCGTAACTTTAATTACGAACAACCGGTTTTTCAGGACAAAAAATATTTTCTAACGTCGAATTATTCATTCACAGAAGTAATCTGACATGTGCTAGCTGCCACTTTGTTTAATAAAATGGTCATATTTATTGTATTTTAGACTTAAATACACTTATTATTATATATTTATTTTACACTCATATAAACCGATTAAACGAGGGCTTGTGGCTAAGCACATAACAGCCGCACGGGTCGATCGATCAGGTTAAGCTACGCTTGCCGCGGTTGGTCCGTAGATGGGTGACCATCTTTACATACCAAGACCCTCCGTGCCTCGGAAAGCATGTTAAGCCGTTGGTCCCGGCTGTCATTTGTAGATCTTTGACAGTCGTTACGGGTCGTCAGAAGCTCGAAAGTCTGACAACCAGTCTTACCAAGGGGTATCGTGTTACCCAGTAACTGGGTTGTGGAGGTCAGATAGGCAGTCGCTCCATGTAAAATACTGGTATTCAGCTGTATCCTGTAAGACTGGAAGCAGACCCCAACAGATTTGGGAAATGGCTAGGCAGATGATGATGATAAACCGATTAGACTAAATGATCACCATTACAATAAATATGACCATTTTATTGCACAAAGTGACAACTAACACATGTCAGATTACTTATTCTTGTGAATTAATACTTCGACTTTGTTTCCATCTTAATAATACCTACCAAGTAATTCATCATCATCATCATCATCATTTCAGCCGAAAGACGTCCACTGCTGGACATAGGCCTCCCCCAAGCACCGCCACTTCGACCGGTTTTGTGCTTCCCGCATCCAGCGGATTCCTGCGGCCTTCACAAGGTCATCGGTCCACCTTGTAGGAGGCCTTCCAACGCTACGTCTTCCGGTACGCGGTCGCCATTCCAGAACCTTTCGGCCCCATCGGCCATCTGTTCTGCGAGCAATGTGCCCACTGCCACTTAAGTTTGGCAATTCTTCGGGCTTTGTCGGTGACCTTGGTTCGCCTGCGGATCTCTTCATTTCTGATTCGATCACGTAGGGAAACTCCGAGCTTAGCCCTCTCCATTGCCCTTTGAGTGACTTTTAGCTTTTTTATAAGGCCCATTGTAAGCGACCACGACCACGCCACCAAGTAATTACGCCTGCATAATCAGATACCTACTAAGATTCGTATGAACTGTCGTTATGAAAATAAAACTATATAAACTATTTCAAATCAGATTTCTCTCAGAAAAGCGAGAAAAGAGAGCAGTTAGTCTAAATACTGGCAAACGTCTATCATTGCCAATTTTAAACAGCTTCATAGATAAATAGAACACTCCGTTTAGATTTAATTTATGACTATTTACCGACCTTAGTAATGCTACGGCTACATTGTCGCGATAACGCGAACTAAACTTCGCGCGCTCTCTGTTGTACAGGGAGAAGTTGAGCGGTGTGCGAGAGAGAGCGCGCGAAGTGTATTTGCGTTATCCCGAAAATGTAGGCGTAGCATTAATGAAACTTGTGTGAAATATGCCTCTATAGGCGGATGCCACTGAGCAGCTGGGCCATCAGCCATTATCATAATTAGCCCATAGCAGTCCACTGCTGGCCATTGCCCTCCCCAATCGCGACAAAGCTAGATTCCTGGTCTTTTCCAAAGAGTACCAGCCACCATTCCGGTCCTTCTCCGTAGTCAAACTATTTTGTCTAACTGATTTGACCACAAGGAAATTTGACCACGGATCTTTCCCCGTGGTCAAACTACTCAAATGATCCTCCCTGTATCTGTCGAGCTAATAAAGTTTGACTCGATTGAAGTTTCATTAATATTTCATTCCACGTTCACATGTAAAAATCATCATAATCAGCCTTTAATGTTTCCACTGCTGGGACTGCTGGTTTCCTCCTCTCTTCGAGAGGGAGTGGGAATCTACCACGCGGGACCAGTGCGGGGTGGTAGATCAAAATCAAAATCAAAAGTCATATATTCAAACTAGGCTGAGAATCAGCACTTTTCGAACGTCAAAATTACATAAGACAGTCCCCCAAAACGCCCACCCTTCATCACTTCCTAGTGCTTTAGCTGGGAAGAAGAAGTGGTCAACAAACTCCCCAGCAGCACAGCTGCCTGTTCAGTTAGAGAGAAAACAGTATGCAAAACAATTTACATTACGTGCAACACAAAACATTAAATTATATTAGCCATATGTTAGCTAGCACACCACTGATATCACACTGATGTCACACCACAGATGTCACATGTCTTCGATTTTTTGGTTCTAGAACCAAAAATTCGATTGTTGTTTCTCCTGACGATGTTTTTCTTCACCGTTTATTCTTCACTCAAAATTAAATTAAATTATTGTTTTAAAACAGTAATTTAATTTTCATTCTACATCCTGAAACAAACATTGTCACAAAATCATGTCAAAGCAATCAGGAACAGTGCTGTCGACACCGACAGAATTATATAGGGAAGAACGTTCGTCTGCTCCTTTCATTTCTTTTTTCGACCATTCGGTAGGCGAGTGAAAGATGCCGAGAGCCGAAATCCAACATCGTTGGATGGGTTCACTAATTAATTAATTTTTCACTTTTGATTATTTTTTTGTTCAGACGTTCGAGTGATTTTTTTATTTAGAATAAAGACAGAAATAAAGGCAAACATTAACAATAAGTCAAGCGTCTGTCTATCGGCTTAACCAAACAGCAAAGTTGAAAGTGGGTCCCTGCCATAAGCCTGGCCTGAGCTTTTTAATTCAACCCAAGAATTCCCACTCTTTCAACGCTTGTGGGAGGCCTATGTCCAGCAGTGGACGTCTTTCGGCTGATGATGAAGTCTGCGTTGAATAAACTTTTTACAACAAAAATAAAACAACCGACTTCCAAAAAAACACTACAAAGTGAAAAATAACTTGAGTTTTGGAAGTCGGTGTCTTTGTATCTGTATTTTAGTTTTTTGCCACCGACATCCAAAATAATGTTATTTTTCATTTTGTAGTGTTTTATTGGAAGTCGGTTGTTTTCACATTTAGTGGACAGTTTGTAATTTATCTAAGTTACAAGAGCCTAATGTGAATTGCTCATCACCTTTTACAACATATTGCTTTTCCCGACGCGGGGACGTTAATTGTTGAGGAGTTGAGAGACTGCCACTCACCATATGCATAGTGTCAAGCTTAAATTGTTTACCAAACATATTAAAGTACCTAATCGAATCGCAACCCGTTAAATACTTATTATTAAGTAGTTCCGGTGGCTATCTGTGGTCTTCATCATCAGTTACACTCCACCAAATAGTGCTTTCCGAGAGCAGATGCACGAGTGACATGAGGTTTTCCCTCGATTTCCATGGGATCCCCTCGAGTCGGTGACAACGGCACAACAGAAAAAAAATATTTGGAAGTTGGTTAAAAAGTGAGATAACATCTTAAGATCGGCCATCCATGTTTACCTTTATAACAAAAAAAAAAATATTTTAATTACATAGAGCTTTAACATACGTGATTTGGAGATCACCTTATAAGCAAGAAGACGCATATGTTAGGTGACTCCGCTCTTCCACTTAAAATTATACAGTGTATGCAATTGAAAACAGAAAAATAAAATAAAATAAAAGAAAATACAAAAAGGGGCGTACTTGTGCGATGTATGCAAGTGGGTTTTGAGTGTGTGTGTGCGTGAAAGTGTACGAGTAGTGTATACATTGTGTTTGAATTAATTTCGTTTACCTGCGTATTATCTTTATACCTACCTTCTGACATCATTATCCCAAGACTGATTCGGATGCCAAGCAAGTAATAGTGACACATCCACCCATTTTGTTGACTGTAACCTGTAGTCACCCGAGCCTTTGCTCAGCGGTGAGTATTGTGGTAGGGTGACGAATTATTTTAAATCGTTTATAAATACCTCACAACAATTATAGTGTTTTTGGCTAGTACAATGTATTCGAAATAACTTTCATTACAGTGTGTTTAGGTCATTACAGTAGCGCCGAGTAACAGACAAGGTGGACTTGTGTTGCGGTGTGATGAGGAGCATACATAATCTGCCTATAATGTTCCCACTGCTGGGCCACAGGCCTCCTTTCTGTGAGAGGGAGTGGGACGTAATCTACCACGCGTGCCCAGTGCGGGTTGGTAGATGTAACATGTCTTCGAATTTTTCGGTTTTAGGACATGCCGGTTTCCTCACGATGTTTTTCTTCACCGTTTTGTGAGCAGTGGTGATGAAATGATTTACACAAAGATAAGCGCCTGTCCAGGTTCGAACCTATGACTCGTAAAGTCGCGGCCGTTATCACTGGGCCACCACTGCACTCCAAGGAGCATAATAGGAGAAAATTGTTGGGTATAAAAACCTGTATAAAGCTCGAGGCAGAACCAAAAAAAATATGGTTATAATATGTGTGAAAGATTTATAAAGCATTATGATTTTTAGTTAGCGAGGCGGTTTTACCGCCCTTTTGCTTAAGGTAGATCCGCAACGTAAGAAAATTTGCAAGTCAGTGTCAGGTTGTATCTCGATTAATATATCATTCGCGACCATGTATTTACAGAAATATAATGATTAGAATCATTAATACATCTCTCTTAGTTAGATTTGTAACATAAGAACAAATCTCTTATGATAAAGTTCTTATGGAACAGCAGTGCTATTCTGTAATTTTCTCACCGTGAAAACGTAAGTGAAGTGAACGTGGAGTGAACTGTCAGTGTCATCCCACCTGATACTAGGGATGGACCAAGGATTACATTTACAATCATAATCGAGATTTTAATAATATTTTTTATGCTAATTCTAATGATCATAATCAGTTAACTGATTAAATAAAAGCAATCCCATGACCCAACCGCGCCGGGGTCGCGGGAAGGTACTAAAGGGTTACCGAGGCACCTGGCTACACAGGCAACGGAAGGAATACGGGTGGGTTTTAGTCAGTAAGAGTCTGACACACCCTCCCGCTCCACCCAGAGCGGGAGAAGTTATTTGATGATTTCCCACCAAAAAAAAAAAAAATGACCCAACCGCGATGTGTTTTGAAGAAGCGATAGTGGAGTTGAAGGTCGTAGGTTCGATCCCGGGCAGGCGCTTTACTTTGTGTGAATTATTTCATCACCACTGCTCTCAAAATGGTGAAGGAAAACATCGTGAGGAAACCGGTATGTCCTAGAACCAAAGATTCTAAGATATGTGACATCTACCAACCCGCACTGGGCCCGCGTGGTGGATTACGGCCCACTCCCTCTCACAGAGAGGAGGCCTGTGCCCCAGCAGTGGAAACATTATAGGCTAATTATGTATAGTGGATTGAGTCGACTCAAGACTGTGCGACGTTATTCAGCGTTGTTATTAATCCAAATCTATTCAATACGAAAGAGATAACCGAGTGGTCAAGTGATCGAGTGCTAAAAGTGTGCCTAACTATGACTATGTGGAAACCTAACTAAACGATGTGTGTGTCTGTGTACAGCCCAAGTGAAGTGATGTTGCTATGGCAACGAGAATCGAGTGAAGTGATAAGATCACGACACTCGCGCGTCGCGCTTACCGATAGATAGATAGATAGATAGAATACTCTTTATTATGTACACCATAAAAATTACAGATACAAACGTTGAAATTTTACAAGGGGTGACACAATGGGCGGTCTTATCGCTAAAAGATCACCGATTCACTTCACCTAGCTGATTCTCTTCGGCGCGGGTGGTTACTATGGTTACGAGAATCGGGGGAAGTGATAAGATCACGCCGCGAGGCGCTGTTATTAATATCAAGTTGTCTTTTTTTAATTTGCCGTTTTTTTTTATAATGCGCGACAAACAAAAATTTGGTTTTACCACCTAAAAAAATATTGTAGACGCCATTTTGTATTTTGATAAAAAGCAAAATCAAAAATGGGGGCTACAATAATTTTTCATCATGGGTGTCGTTTTCATGGTTTTCGGGGGTGTTACAGCCGATACTGAGGTCAAATCTAAAAAGCAAGATGGCGGCTGCGGAAATGTTCAGATTTTTCATCATGGGTGTCGTTTTCATGGTTTTCGGGGGTGTTAAAGCCGATAATGAAGTCAAATATAAAAAGCAAGATGGCGGCTGCGAAAATATTCAGATTTTTCATCATGGGTGTCGTTTTCATGGTTTTCGAGTGTGTTAAAGCCGATAGTGTCGTCAAATCTAAAAAGCAAGATGGCGGCTGCGAAAATGTTCAAATTTTTCTTTAAGGGTGTCGTTTTCATGGGTTTCGGGGGTGTTAAAGCCGATGGTGAGGTCAAATCTAAAAAGCAAGATGGCGGCTGCGACAATTACCAAACCTTTTGGAATAAAAATACAAAATTGAGTTTCTGACTGAATTTCTGTTTTGCTATTTTATTCAAAAAATCCCTTAATAGTAACGTTTCAACACTTAAATACTAGTTTCGAAATAATATAAAATGATCAATAGAATTAGCATAAAAATATTATTAAAATCTTGATTATGATTATAAATGTAATGCTTGGTCACTCCCTAGCATCAGTGGAAAGACGCTGACAGCTCACTCCACGCAAGTTTTCACGGTGAGATTTTTACAGAATCGACATGTAGATCTACGAATGATTTTAATGGTTATAATTCTGTAAATAAGTATTTGGGTTGCGAATCATATTTTGATCAAGATGCAACATCATCATCATCTGCCTAGCCTTTTCCCAATTACGTTGGGGTCGGCTTCCAGTCTAACCGGATGCAGCTGAATACCAGTATTTTACATGGAGCGACTGCCTATCCGACCTCCACAACCCAGTTACTAGGTAACACGATACCCCTTAGTAAGACTGATTGTCACACGACCCCTAACGACTGTCAAAGATCCACGAATAGCACGGCCACGGGACCAACGGCTTAACGTGCTTTCCGAGGCACGGAGGGGTCTTGATATGTAAAGATAGTCACCCATCCACGGACCAACCGCGGCAAGCGTAGCTTAACCTGATCGATTGACCCGTGCGGCTGTTATTACTTAGCCACAAGCCCCTCCGATCAAGATACAACCTGACCTGCAAATTGCAAAAAAAACGTAAGAAAATTTGAATTGCGCGGGTTAGAACTGCGCATCCACCTTAATGATGATTAAGTGACAGACAGCAGTACATTTGTAACTATAGATACACATTTATGATAGTGAAAAGCAAGATCTTCCTATTACAAATATTACAAAAAAGGTGAAAATTTTAAGTAGGTAGAGTGAATGAAAATCAGATTTTGCAAATGGATATGAGCTATCTAATGTACTCGTAGATCCCATGCACTAGCTAGATCAAAAATACAGTTGAATTCAAGCTGTTGCTAACCGAGTAACCGTTTTAGTTAAACACATGAAAATGAAAATATCTACGTAAAACGAACACCATCCGCTTTCTCTATGCTTCAATTTAGCCATTTTCATTGAATAATTCTGATATAGATACTTGCAGACAGTGTAGTGAATATCATTAAGATTTCTTTTTTCCGTTCGACTTTCAGCTTTACATAATATCAGTCGTCACTGCGTCAGAATCACTGAAAGTACGTCACAATCAAACTGGGCTAGGGGCTGTGTGGGACGCTGATTTGTATGCTCGATTTCCATTAAATAAATACGTCATGGACCTGAGTATCGTGGCACAATTTAGAATCTAGTAGTGGACTCGGTCACAGAACTTTATTAATGAAAATTGTATAGCGGAGGTCTGAGTTACCCGTAGTTTATTGCACACCATTCGGTTCTGGTGAGAAACTTGAACGGTATCAAAATGTAATACTGATACACGCTAATTACTGACTAAATTCATGAAATCACTAGTTGAATCTTCTAGGAAAAAGCAGCTCTATAAAAATCCTATAGCTAGGCTTAAATAAAACCATAAGATACCGTAAGACAGATTTCACCATCACTTAGTCTTCAATTAGATCTAATACTGTATTTTGCCGGTCATTAAACTGAACGTCTAATCCATAGATCGATTAATCTCCCGGATTAAAGGATCTTTAAATGTTTCAATCATTTTCGATAATCTCACCCCAAATTGATCCCAAAGACCAAAACCCAGTCGGCAAAGACGTTCTCTAACAATAAAATAAAGTCTAAACCTACTAATGTGCCTGCCGGGGTCGCGGGAAGGTACAAAAGGGTTACCGAGGCCCCTGGCAACACAGGCAACGGAAGGGACACGGGTGGGTTTTAGTCTGTAAGAGTCTGAAACACCCTCCGTCCAGAGCGGGAGAAGTGATTTGATAATTTCCAACCCAAAAAAATAAAACTTAAAAAAACCTACTAATGTGTGCGTGCTATAGTTTCATCTCTGTTTAACCCTTCAGGGATTACAGGCGTGATGTTTTCGGTAAAATCATAAACCAAATCTTATTAAAAACAATAGACATTCACTAGAACACGACCGTCATTTCCAAAGTCTAGAATAGAATAGCAAAAATAGCCCGTACTAGTTTACATTCCACGTGATTACGTCATCGGCCGCGTATTAAAATAAACCATATTATTTTGGATTAGGTTGCCAGCAGACTTATCAATAAAATGGGTTTGTGTAAATGTATTGGTAAGGATTGAGTTGGTTTAGCTGGATTTTTGGGATTGTCGTAATTATTATTTGTCGCTTTAGAAGCTTCTTCGAAACTAAGTCGCCTCACAGGCAGTGGTGCCGATTCCCTTGTTCACAAACTAAAGTAAATTTAAGTACAGTGCATCTTTTTCTTTCTATTTCATTAAGAAAAGGACAGAAGATACATTTTAGTTTAGTCTTGTCAAATTAATAAGCGCTTGACGTAAATTGACGTAATTTTAGTAGGTAAGTTTTTAATCACGTCTAAAATTATAAAGAGTAGTGACAGGCGCTGATTAATTTGACAGGACTAAACTAAAATTTATCTTTTGTCCTCTTCTTAATGAAATACAAAGAAAAAGATGCACTGAACTTAAATTTAGTTTAGTTTGTGAACAAGGGAATCGGCACCAGTTTCAATAAGTTTTTCTCTAACTTGGATCTATTCGCTTTATCCGTTGGGAAATTTAGAAACATTGCTTGATACAATGTAAAAATTGTCTGAATCATATTGGATCTCTTTAGTGTTCCTTAGCAGTAGCAGTAATTTACGGGTATTTTTTTCCATGCATTTATCTATTCTATCCGATTTTTACTTTATCAACATTTTTTTTTATTTTTCTTTTATTATCTGTGGATAATGTTGCTGGTTGTTTATTAAATTCTGTAACCCCTTCTTTTCTATTTAATTGTAAAATATAATGTGTAATAAATTGTTAGTTCTTCCGATTAAATCAGTATGCCAGTATTGATTTTTTGCGAATTGAAAAAAATCTGATCATTTTACCTTCAACTATTAATCCTAACCAATATTATGAATGCCAAAGTGAGTTTGTTTGTTTGTTATGCTTTCACGCTAAAATGGCTGAACGGATTTGGATGAAATTTGACCCATGGTTAGACCATAACTTGGTTTAAGACATAGAATAATTTTATCCCGATATTCCCACGGGATCGCGACGTATACGGGTAAAACTGCGGATTGCAGCTAGTTTCGTATGTAAATGGCATCGTAGTACACACTGATTTTGATTTTAAAACACTTCACTTTTGTTTATGAATATTTGTACTGATTTGAGTAATACTTGTGTCCAATATATGGTTGCAGCTATTCTATTTTTAATATATGGCAAGCAAAGCCGCTGTCGACTATTCTGCCAATGTCTAAAATGAGTTGAGGAAAGGATCAGCTCTAAAGTCGAATGATTAATTTACGGGAGTAATCTGACATGTGCTAGCTGTCTCTTTGTGTAATACAATGGTCATAATTAGAGTAATGGTCATTTAGATTAATTGATATAGATAAGTGTAAAATAAAAGTATAATAATAAGTGCAAAAGTCTAGAACACAATAAATATGACCATTTTATTACACATAGTGACAGCTGAATTAATAGTTCGACTTTAGTGCAACGCTTTTACATCACTCTTAAGACTAGTAACAATTTAATTAAAATTTACGGAGCTAAACTAAGCTAATGTAGCTGTTGACGTAACAGTGACCTACCCTCAGATATCCTAACATCGGAGACTCGGTCACTGCCCGTCTTTTAATAGTAGATAGATAGATAGATAGAATACTCTTTATTATGTACACCATAAAAATTACAGCTATAAATGTAGAAATTGTACATAGTAATTCATGAAACTGTAATATTAAAAGACGAGTGTTTTAATAACTAGTTAAGTGCAGTGTTATACACTAAGGGAAACCGGGGCAATGCAGGCCCCTTAAGCGAAATCTTGAATAAAACCTTAGAAAAACCAAATAATGAAAAATATCTAAAACCATTTATTAGTCACATTAATATTCTTTAAAATTAACATAAAATAACTATCTTAGTCTGCTAGTGTTCGGAGATAATCAAACTAAAAAAAAATGTCCGTTTTTCTTGTACGGGGAAAAATAGTCATATGCGGGGCATAATAGGCATACCCAGTCTTAAAGTCTTATGTAAGTCTAAAACAGAGCAAAAAAACCAGCAACTGTAAAGGGACTCGTCATCATTATCCTCTTTGCCCGCACAGGAACAGTGAGCCCATCATCGTAACATGCACGGCAAAAAACCAAACCTTATCTAGATTCGTAGTACCAATATCCATAGTACAAACACTCCATGTCTTTATCTCTGATTCTTTTTTATTATTATTTCTTAGTCTTTTTCTTTTTCTCTTTCCCTTCTTCTCAGAAACTAGTTTCTGTGTCCGAAGCTTCTTCCAGATTATTCTTATAATGTAAACCAAGCAGTTGACCTTATAAGAATAATTTTGGCATGTTGAAGGCGCTTACGGTTGTTTCGATCTCTCCCGAGCTCCATTTAGCATGTTTTGTCCTCCTTTGTAGTGCTGAAAATCTGCAGAAAAGAGATAAACTAGTTCCGAACGTCTCGGTTCATTATTCTGTGAAGGAGTAATACGTAATAATACGGGGTAATACGGACATCCCCTGTATCCGTATTACCCCGTATTAATAAAAATAAAAATAAAAAGCAACATTCCACCGCGGGGGTGTGCTCCACAACAGGCTTGCACCGCACCAGTCAGTGAGCTTGTTTTGAACTTTCTAGTTGCAGGCGGGTTTTTAGATGTATGTGTGTTCTGCCCGCCAAGCGAGCGTCGCTGAGCGAGTGTTTTCTTTGATAGGTCTTGTCGCTGCGACAAACTAGTGGAGAGAGAGTTATCGCCGGCAGTGTGAACAGTCAGCAATCAACTAATACTATATGTATCTATTTTACTGACACGTAACTGACATCTTTTCTACGTTTCTTGAGCAAGGAAACAGTCGAAAGCCAGTCGCTTCCTGGCCGGCAGTGGGACAGATTTCTAAATTCGGTTTTCAACCCATTTACTTTTGTTCTAGTTGCCATGAGACGAGAGTTTGAACTTTGAACTTTTAAAGTGGGATATTCGTGACATGTTAAAAGCTTTTCATGTGCGATTGCCGTAATAATTTTAGTGATATTAGATCTTGTGGTCTCGGCTTTCATTTAGTCAACTGTGCCAAATTATTGGGCTTAGACATCATTGGGTCAATGCACTCAGTTTCACAGTTTATTCTATTCTATTATATTTAGATGAATAATCTGCTACTTCTTCGGGATGGATTTTTTTACCCAGTACTTTTTTCACAATTAACTGCTATGCCTACACTTCTCTTCATAAAACAATTTTCAAAATTATAAAATTAGGTACCTAGTTAGGAAACGCAAAATTGGAAAACACATTTACTATATTTAGCGATTGTTGAGATTACAACGATACCAAGCGCCCGGGCCGCTCTTGTGTGTCAGACTTACGAAAATTCCACATCCGGCGTCCTTTCTCGGCATGAGGAGAAACGTGACACTTTTTTTAATTAGCTTACACTGTGCGGGTTATTCCGTTTGGCCACCCTAAAACAGCTACCCTAGGGTAGACTCGGAAACGCGTGTTCATCTATCCACCCCAGATGGGGTGGACAAATGGAATTCGTATATTATTTTTCTTCAATTTGCTCCTACGGCTGTGTACATTCATTTAGAGAAATATGATAGAAACTGGCCCATGATACTTAGCAGACATTAGCATACCTATAAAAATGCATACATATACATTTTGCAAATGTACATTATGAGAGTCGCGTTTATCCAGGATACACAATTACATCTACTCAATAATGAAATTAGTGTTGGTAATTTCCTGGACTTATTGCAGAATTTATAGACTACATATTATTGTTATTATTTAAAACGAGAAAGTTTAATTTGATTTAATACATTCAGACTATGACCACATGAAAACTACAACCAGTTCTCTCAAGGCGGCGCAAATTTCTTAGAACATTGACCGTCTTATTACAAAACAAGGATTATCTTCAGACCCAGGTTTAAATTATTGAGCCATTTTTGAATTTCGAACTTTATTCCGACTACGTTAAAGTTCTTAATGAAAAACTGTCAACTTAGTACCGGACTAAATAGTGAGTTTTGTATAAAGAACTGCATTTCAATCATAGTAAAGTTCTTATTACGAAAACTGGTTCGATGGTTTAAACCATGTCAAAAGAAATCTTTGTTTTGTAATAACACCGTGAAAGTCTAGTGTGACGTGGCCACAGGTAGTACACGCCGCTATATCAGCGAGTACTCCATGCTCCACCGGAGGTACACCCCGGCCTGAATGTGTTATGCAACACGTAATATGATTTTTGTTTAAGTATCTGGTTATTAAAATTTAATTCATAATTTATTAAAACGTGTATGAGTATCTTTTACTATTGTATAGTAAATGATGACTGTAAGTACTTGGGCTAAGAAGTCGGAAGAACAATCAAAAGTGAATTCAGATTATCCACACGTCCAAAAATAACACACACAAACACAAAAAGTCACAAAACCGACCCGTGTTCCTCTCGTTGCCTTAGTTGCCAAGGCCCTCGGTAACCCTTTCGGATGTCCCGCGACCCCGGCAGGCATCGGCCCTAGTGGCCCCTAGTGGACACTTGTGCTAACATCTCTTTGAGGCGCGCGTTGAACTCAACGCACCGTCGACCCGGGCCTGGTCCTTATCAGACGGCGAGCTACCCATTGCTCAACGTATGCAAGCCCGCGCAGACGGTGGCCGGAAATCCACCTGGGATTCCCGACGCCCAGAGCATCTCCTGCGGCAGGTAGGGCGTGAGGGTGCGAAATTTTCTTCTCGCTCACTCGTCCCACCTCCTTCTTCGGCTGCCCATGCCCTCTCGCTCCATACCATGTCCTGGACCAGGACCGGCCGCGAGAGATCCCCGCCGCCGATCGCCTCCACATAGATGAACACGCGTTTTTGAGTATCCACCCTAGAGTGGTGGAGTTTTAGGGTGGATAAACGGAATAACTGCACTGTGCCACTGCTGAGCTAAGGCGTCCCCAAATCCTTCCAGGCAACCTTATCCGTGACGAACTAGACGCGTACCGCGAGGGTTGAATCGAAGTTGCTTATCATTGAAGTGTGTTATCATTGAAGAAGAAGTGAAAAAAATAAAATCACTATTTACTTTCATAATAAGAAAATTTTATTTAATAGTTTCATTAAAATATCGTCACAGATGTCCAGTTTGTTCATGTACAAACATTAAAAACAAATAATTTAATAGACATACACAGTTCTGTTACAACCATCTTGTGCGTTGGTTTTAAATAAACTTTAACAAGTACTTACAAGCTAGTAATCTCATAATATAAAGTAAGAGATTCGATGTTATCAAAACAAAGATTCATATTGCTTTAAGTAAATTATAGTCAAAAACTAATTACATTAACTAAGTATTACTTAAAGTTAAAATTCAACAACTCTGTAAAAATTGTAGAAAAGGCGTCTATTTTGTACAAATTTTATTTTTTATTTCTATCTAATAATCTCAAAGATCACTTAGTGTACAGAGATCTTTAAAAGCTTGGCTTGGGTAGTACTTGAGAAGAACTTATTGTCATTTAAATAGCTACCTATGCCAACCTAAGATAATTATGACTGTTATACGTAAGGCTGAAACTCGAAACCCCGAATAACTGTATCCCGAAAGAACGCTATTCCGAATCACGTTATCCGGAATAACTGTATCCCAAAAGTACGTTATAACGAATCACTTTATAGACTAGCTTTTGCCCGCGTGGATGTCGGAAAACATCTCACGGGAATGTACTATCGTGATTAAAAGTATCCTATGTGTTAATTCAGGTTATATACTATCTGTGTGCAAAATTTCATCTAAATCCGTTCAACGGTTTTTGCGCCAATCCAGAACAAACATCCACAAACTATATTCACGGCATCAGACTCGTTCCCACACCTCGTAGCAATTACTTTTCTTAAAATAAAAAAACAATTTACAGTTTTGACTTCATTACTATTTTATTATACGTATAAATGCACGCTATCCCGAATAACGTGAGACCGAAAGTAGGTAATCCGAAACACTTTATACCGAATGCACGCTTGCTATCCCAAATAACGTGAGTTCGAAATAACGAACGCTATCCCTATTCGAGAGATTTCGAGTTTCGGCCTAACGTATGAGCCGATATTTAATTATATTCGTATATTATTCATGGAGAACAAAGTAACTTCACAAACAAAGGAACGGTCTTTGTTCCTTGTTCTTACATCTATAGAAGTTGTATGAACACTTTGAGCGGTAAATCTAAAAAACCAGACAATGTTTTATAAAATTAATATGAAAATTCCTTCCTATATAGTGTCATACACCAAGCCAACCCTACTATTTCCTACCGATCTCAAAGTATATGATTTTTACGGGTTAATATTAACAATAGTCTAGAGATAAATCCTCATAAGGCACTGAAATCCTTGTAATGTTATGTACAATGTATCTTATGTACATTTTGAAGGCACTAACCGCAAACATAAACATAATCAATTATATTTAAATGCATTATAATTAAAATTAGTACTTACTCTAGTTGGAAGACGTTATCTAACAGATATGTACAATCTTGCATACAAAACATGTCTTTTTTAAACAAAACTATTTTAGAGCTAATGTACTTTTTAATTTCAAAATATCTGCTACTATTTTCGCAAACAAACAAACATCGTCTTTACCTAACAAATTGACTTTTAAAATATAGGTTAATCCCAGACTTGAAAAACACCACTGGGTTAACTTACCATACTGTAAATAACTTGCCAAAAACGATTCGGACCTTAAAATTTATACCTAATAAAATTAATCAGTCTCGGTATGAGAAAAGTTCTTTTACAACCTTTAGTTTCTTGTGCACCATTTAACAGATCTTAAAATTACGTACCTACTTTAGTTACAATAGCTGCCATTATTACATTACAAAAATCTTAAATTAAAATTGTTTATGTCTCGCAAAAGGACTCTGCATTGACTAAAGTTCAAATCACTACTGTAGAATAGGTATATTGTTTGATTTATTATTACAAATATATCAAAATTGGACTACTGTATCATCTGGAGGTATTGGTTCTCTTCATAAAACGAAGATAAGGAGGTTTGCAGGTCGTTTACAACCATGTTGTCTCCGCCCTGCAGGGGATGTGTACTACTCGACACCATTTCTGAACTCTTCCAATTTTCACAACTTTCTACATACTCTAACGTTCGTTGATACGTCTCTTGTCTCATAGTATTCGCGTTTTGATTCTTTTTATTATTTCTTCCATTATTAGCTTCTATTTGAGACTGGGAGATATCCCAGACTTGGACTTCACTCGTTGGATTATTTTGACTTCGCAAACTGTTCATACTGCAGTCTGTTTGCTGTTCACTTTTCATCTGATTCGGATTCGGATTCACCGCTACCCTCGCTCCATTAATTGGTTTTTGACTCCCAGTGGACATGTTGAGAGAATTCTGCACAGATTTCTGCATGTTGTGCTTATTGAACTGGTTTCCTGGGTAGTCCCACTGATTGTAAGGTCTCTGGTGGTTGTAATACTGGTTATTATTCAGCATCGTTTGATTGTACTGATGGTTGTTCTTCGGAGGAGGTGGTCCCATCACATTCGCAGCGTTCACAACCGAATTATATGGCGGTGGTTGAGGGTACTGTATGTTCTGACTGTATTGAGGATTCTGGATCGGAGGACATTGGTTCTGTTGCTCACAGTAGTTGTTCATCGTCCCTCGACTCATATTCCCGCTGTTATCTACACTCATCATTGATGATCTCGACATTTGTAACGGATGAATCGGGTTGCTTTGGTTTGCGTAACTCACAGGTTGGTAATTCATCTGGTTGTTGTATACCATGTTCTGGTTGCTAATTTGATTCATCGCCATCTGATTCTGGTTGTATTGTTGCATCATCTGGTACTGTTGCATGTTTTGACTCCTCATAACATTTTGATTTTGGACAGGGTATGGCGGAGCTTGGTTATAATTCTGATTATGATATTGGTTCATGTTATTTCTATTTGGCACCTTGGCGTTACAATTTCTGTTGTTCATGTAGTTTGGATTCACTCCCATTTGAGGACCTTGGTTCATATGACCCTGGTTCAAATTCATCATTTGATTTTGGTTCTGAACTTGCTGATTCATCGACATGTTCGTCATGTTTTGTACCATGGGGCTAGTCATACCTTGCCCCATTGGACTCTGTAACCCAGGATGCATTGGACTTGGCATGCCATGGCTATGTGGACTGGCTATATTTTGACCCATTGGGCTCGCCATGTTAACCATTGGACTAGCCATGTTCTGCGACATGGGGCTGCCAATGTTGTTGTGTCTTGGACTCATTATCATCTGATTTGGCATTTGTGGACTCATCAAGCTTTGCATGCTTTGTGGGCTCATAGCATTGTGTTGAGGGGACATGACGCTCATTACACTCTGTGGACTCATGACGTTATACACACTTGGAGGACTCATCACACTATGCGGAACATTATGAGGACTCATGACACTTTGAGGACTCATAGCACTATGGGGAAGGCTCTGCGGACTGAGCATGCTATGCGGTAAGTTTTGAGGACTTAAAACATTTTGAGTCATGACTACAGTTTTAGGACTTATCGCGTTCTGTTTCTGAGGTAATGGGTTTGCTCGCATCCTATTTGTCTGTTCCGTTTGGTTCGCCGTCATTGTTTGCAATGACTGCAAAGGATTCGTAGGAACGTTGCTTGAAGGCGGTTTCGTGTACTCCTTCTCACTTTTCTCTGTAGCAACTTCTGGTATGACTTGCTCCTGTAAAGGAGTAGCCTTATCGTCGGGTGACTTAGAATTGAGTAAAGAGCCGCTGTTACCCGACATACTAACGTCTAAAGATCTTAAATCGACTGGAATATCACTTATATTGAGATCACTTCCTATGGCACCTAAGTTTTTAAGTAGAGAATCGTCACTGGTGGCTACGTCACTGATTTTGTCACTGGAATTGTTCGTGTTGGGGACGTCACTAGATGTATTGTCTTTGGTAGCACTTTCCTTGTCTTTAGGGGTTTCCGGCTCAGGTTGGTTGGTGGATTCAGTTTTAGCTGGTGTTACCGATTCCGTTGCCAATATTGATTGGTTAAGATATTGCATCATTTCATCTGGTATTACCAGCTTGTTCTCCACCATTTCGCCTTCGGCAACCTGAAATGTGGAAACATCATTATAGCCATAATGTAACTACTAAAATAGGTGTTTCTAAAACAGAAAGAAAATAGTTTTATGTTTCTGCATACTAACTTCAAAACTATTCCACTGATAATTATTATCAATTTGACGGATCAAAAGGCAGAATGTTACCTGTTCCAGATTAACCTCCTGGTTGGGGTGGTGGACCTGAGCCGTGGTTATGACCACGGTGTTAGTGGAGTTGGAGCGAGACTCCTTGTAAGTCACCGTGTCCTGGTTATCTTCTGTCTTGAACGGGAATGGAGCATCGCCCTGGAAGAAAGAGTACATTAATTAGTTTATGATCATTATTACTCTTACTGCAACCTCTGCTACCACCTTAGTCAATTAATTACACTAAATCAAATCGGTAACAATTCGAAGACATGTGAAATCTACCAACCCGCACTGGGCCCGCGTGGTGGATTACGGCCCACTCCCTCTTACAGAGAGGAGACCTGTGTCTCAGCAATGGGAACGTTATAGGCTGATTATGTAAATCGGTAAAACAAAGTGGAAAACACCCAACCATCTTGATTCAACTCTCAATATGATTTTGGAGTCGGTCACTGTGGACTTTGCCACCATTTCCCACTAGGTATACGCGTTTGTTATATTCCCAAGAAATTCTGCTGCCATGACATAGTATTGAGCTGCATTCAGTGATAGTATTGAAACAAATCAGTTTGGCTGGAGAAACCTAAGCAATCATATCCACTATCAACTTTACTAATTGGTATTTTAAGCACAGTTCTAGCATAATTTCGAAAAATAAGTATAATCAAAAAGAACTCACCACATCATCAGTCCCACAAGGGTACTGCTGGTACTGCGCCTGGTCGCTCAAGTTGGACTGTTCTGACAGTCTCCTGGCTTCTTCCTTAACCTGTACGTTGGGGTCCAGCTCTAGCGCCAACTCCTCAGCCCTGACCTCTGAACAGGTAACTCCTCGAAGGAGTACAGCCTAAAAGAGTTATTTTGGTTAATAAATGTTCAGTTTATCAAGCATTTGTTATTGGCGAAATGTGAGTATCCCCGCAAGGTTAGATAGAGTACGCGCCTATGTCTATCCCTTCAGTTATGTTTTAGAATGACTTTTCTGGGGGGTAACCATCACCTCTTATAGCAGTATTATTATAATATTACTTCACAGTAGGAAAGTGATGGAGCTATACAGGACTTATAGCTCCATCTCTTTCTCACGCTAAAGTAACATTGAAATAATACTGCTATAACAGAGGATGGTTACCCCCCTGATGGTATAACTACTGGTATAGTTTAGTATTACTAACCAATTAAGCTTCGACTTTGGGTTTACTTCCATTTTTCAGCAAAATCTCCACAACAGTGGATTTCTAGGATTAATTTATTTAAGATATACAAATATATATACTGTACACATACCTGATTGCCTTGCGATGTTCTGACGGCCTGCACTGCGGCGAGCGCTGACGATGGCGCCGGCGCATAACCCACACACGATACTTGACTAGATCTGAAACGTAACGTAATTTAGTAAGAAATTTTGAGAGTCTGGATAGGTGTGGGTGGACCTTGGTCTTTCTTCTTAAAGGATAATTTTCTGCAAGCTAAACGCAATTACTCACTACAAATGAAGAGAATAAATGCAACTGTCTGAATCGTACATCCGATTTTATCTGGACGTGTGTGGACGAGAGGTTGTGGGGGAGGGGTTGCTTTATTGGTGTATATGATTAATTGTATTTTATTCTTTACTGTACATAAATATCTCTTACCTTCTACTGCTATCAGGAGACAGCTGGTCGTACACGGTAGTGTGCTGTGCCACTTGTCGCGTCGGCCCGGCGACACCTGTCGTGGTCGCGACTGCGCCCGACACCACTGAGGCTTGACTGCTTTTGCGAGATATGTCCGATGACCTGTTAGAGAAATAACTAAGTAATTGACTATGATTTTCAATAACATAACATCACCTGTAGTCTATTTCACCAGGAGCATGTCCCATTTAATAAGGGGCGAGCCTATTGCCATCAACCGGGCAAAAATCTAGACTCTGGGCTGCCACTAGGAAATTACTAATGGAAAAACTCAATAACACTTTGCCCGACCTGGGAATCGAACCCAGAACCTCGAGCTAAGCAGTAGCACTTGCGACCACCACACCAATAAGGCAATACACTTAATTATAAGATTTGTATGTTGAAAAGTTCAGCGGTTCCCTCAGTGCCAAAGATGCTGAACCCCTTCAATGATTTATTGTAGCTAAAATGGTCCTATCTACATATATGTTTGTACTGACTACTTCAAGATGAGCTGAGTAGAATCTACTATAGCCTCGTAAGGCCCAACCCAAATTTAGGTCGATATATATTTTTATGATTAGATATATAATTTAAATGATTTTAAATAGTGTCTCGGGCCGGAGTGTCAAAATTTTTTTGTCATTAAATTAGGTCGTTGGGCCTTACGAGGATAATGCTTTATGACCGCTGGTTATTCCCTGGAATCTTTATTGCTAACTACTTTTATAACCGTTATTGAATCATGTTTTAATGAAAAGGATCCAACGTCAAATTTTCGTTAATATCTTGAAAAATATGTACTAACGCCACACAACAGATTAATAAAATTAAAAATGATATTATTATTAAGTGCGAATAACCCCCAGAAAGTTAAAGCAGAGGACCAACAATTTTGGTCTAGGTATACTTAGAACTTTTTTTTTTTTTTGGGTGGGAAATCAAATAACTTCTCCCGCTCTGGGCGGAGCGGGAGGGTGTGTCAGACTCTTACTGACTAAAACCCACCCGTATTCCTTCCTGTTGCCTGTGTTGCCAGGGGCCTCGGTGACCCATAAGTACCTTCCCGCGACCCCGGATACTTAGAACTTGAATAATAATATCTCAAAACTTTGTGTGGTTTGGATTCTTTCCGTTATACAACGTCCAGACGTCCAGTTGTAAGTCTATAAAACTAAAGTTAAATGTTTACCTTGCACTGTAGAGGCTGCTTCCCGATGAGATGCCAGAATCCCGCCTGGTGTTAGGAACTCCTGTCTTCAGCTCAACCGCTACACTGGTACTGCCGAGCTCTGTCCTTCCCTGGACACCCCCTGGTGGTAAAATATAAACCTTTAGATATCTGCTAATATATTTTGTGGAGATTTTTTTACAATAGTGGTACAAAACTGGTACAATAGTGGTCTTCCAACCCTAAAAAGAAGGTTGATTAATCGATAATCAAAAACTTAAGCGATGTGTTACCCTATGTAAAATTTCTACATTCATATTATGTGTTATTTGTATGTAAAGAGTATTCTATTCTATTCAAAGAAATGTAAAGCAAATTTATATCAATATTGAATGGAATACATACTATAGTATTCGTATGATTTTTTTTTTGTGGTAAATTATCAAATACCATCTCCGGCTCGGGGCGGAGTTGGAGGGTGTGTCAGACTCTTACTGACTAAAACCCACACGTGTTCCTTCCGTTGCCTGTGTTGCCAGGGGCCTCGGTAACCCTTTCGGACTTTCCCGCGACCCCGGCAGGTCGTATGACGTCTCAAAATCAAAAATCAAAATCAAAAGACATTTATTCAAACTAGGCTGAGAATCAGCACTTTTCGAACGTCAAAATTACATAAGACAGTCCCCCAAAACGCCCACCCTTCACCACTTCCTAGTGCTTTAGCTGGGAAGAAGAAGTGGTCAACAAACTGCCCAGCAGCACAGCTGTCTGTTCAGTTAGAGGGAAAAAAATGGATTCTATACAACAGTATGCAAAACAATTTACATTACGTGCAACATAAAACATTAAATTATTAGCCATACTCGTATGTCAGCTAGCACACCACAATACCAACAAAAAAAAAAAAAAGCAAAACACCGAAAACTATTAATTCTCAAGCAGAGATAAAAACGTAAACAGAACTTAATGCCCAAATAAAAGCCTCCAAGCATAAAAGGCGTGCCCGCTTACATATAGCTATAGCTGTAACAGTCACAAATGATGAACTAGGACCATCAAAGTAAAATAAATAAACAATTAATTACTAATAACAAAACAAAACAATGGTCAGCAAGACGACCAGTCACCACAAGCAGCACCCGTTCACGATCATAACGCAAAAATCAGACATTACCCCCCTCGCCATATTAGAGGGAAGGAGGTAACCCGACCCCCGACGCTACCGCAAGCAGTGACAACTAAGGGAGCATGACGAACTTGCTGCCGGTTGTAAGAATAATATAATCAGTTATCGAGGTCGCTAGCTAACCACATATTGCAATACAACTCAACAAAAAACATTGTAATGAGAAGATTATGTCAATATGTCAAGATTATGTCAATATAATGTCTGAGCATGTAGTCTATTAAATCGAAATAATTATATGTATATCCTCAGACGAGATATTTTCTCCAATAAAACCGTTCCTACATCAGCATATTTATTATTATATTACTTGTAATATTAAAAGTAATCCTAACTAATACTATGAATGCGAAAGTGAGTTTGTTTGTTTCGTTTAACGCTAAAACGGCTGAACGCATTTGAACGAAATTTGGGAAGACCACGATCTGGGTCAGGACATAAAATACTTTTTCCCGTGGGATAATTTCTGACCTCCACGCCGGTAGCAGCTAAAATCATAATATATATGCTAATTCTATTATAATAGAATAGTGTTGTTACTTACCAGATCCAATATCCGGATGTGGAGGAGGCATGAGCCTAGCGACGGCCATCTTGTTTCCAAACCGCGGCGCGTGGTGCTGCGCACGCGGCTCCCCGATAGCGACCATAGCGCGCAGCATCAGAGGCAGTTGTCCTACTTCTCCTACTACTTCTTGTTCAACCTAAGAAAGAAAATGAGGGATTGAATTTAAGTTTAAGTGTAGTTTGTTGGGGGCAGCCTCCATCAAGCTGTTTAGCAGTCAGCCTCGCGATTTTCAACAAGAACAGAACATAACCTTGTAGAGGGAGTCTTCTTCATGTGAAGATTGCATGAATAAAGCATTTCAGAAGAGTTTCTCACATGCATTATTTATTAGGTAATCTTACTGGGTCACCCTTTTCATTTAGGCATGAATTCGTTGAGAGACAAAAAGGATGGAATGACGTGCATTAGAGGTCAGCTTGGTGTCTAAAGCAACTGCAAAAGCCTCCCTGATTGCACTCCTTGATAAACAGTGTTTATCCGTGTTGATGAATATAGCATAATCAGCTTATAATGTTCCCACTGCTGGGACACAGGCCTCCTCTCAGTAAAAAGGAGTTGATGAATATGATGACTAATAAAACTGGTCCTTCCAGACTTACCTCTCCATCTAATCTGAAGTAAGGTGCTCCGTTCTCGTCTCCGAACCCTCCGAGACCAGAGCCTCCAAAGTCCAACTCCCCACCACACTGAGCTGATAGCTGATGGATGAAACAAGACAACTATTTTAATGGTAATCAAATCCTTTTCATAAGCTGAATTTTTCTACAGAACACCCATGGCCCATGGAATTTGCTAGGTATATGTATCTACAAGAATGCAGCGTTGAGTGAACTGAACAACATTCTAATAAGTCCAAGTATCAAACCTGAACAAAAATGAACGAGTAATTGTCCAGGTTAAAATTGCTTTTTGGGGAATTTATCTTTGGATGTGGACCCCAAATATAGTTGGAAAGGGCTATGCAGATGATGATGATTTTTTGAATTATTCCTATGTAAAATTACCGGAGAACAAAAAAATCAATGACTGATACCCTATAGCCAAGAAGATAATCTTTCTAAGGATTTCCAATAACTATGTTTGTCAATATAGATTTTCCAAATACCTGATGAGCAGGAGTATGTAGTCCGTGCGGTATGGGAGACGCGGGGCTCTCGCTCTTGACGGAAGCTGATGACGTGTGTCCTCGTACTCCGAGAGGAACCCCGCCCTCCTCCGAGCGCGGGGAGGAGCCCGCTCCGCCACCTCCTGATTCTGCTGAGTCGTCGCCACGGCTGCAACCTGGAGAGTAAAAACAAGTTATTAGATGAATAAATTGTACTAGAATTTGAAGCTGTAGAAGATTTTGTAATTGCGGCAGTTGAAGATACATGGTTGAAGTCTAAGCCGTAGTAGAATCAACTCGGAAATAATAAATAGAGGAATTGAAGACTTCTCCGTGGATGGGTGGCCGGGTGATCTTGACATACCAAGGCCCGTCCGTACCTCGGGAAGCACGTTACGTCAGAAACCCGAAAGTCTGACAACCAGTCTAACCAATGGTAATCGTATTACCCAGTTGGAGGTCAGATACGCAGTCGCTCCATGTAAAGTACTGCATCCGGTTAAACAGAAACCGACCCCAACATATTTGGGAAAAAGACGAGGCAGATTGTACTGAATGACCACATTGGAACTTAATGGAGTTCGCAGCGTACTCCGCTTTTTTGACTTCAATAGTGTTGGAAGTATTTGAGTGTTAGTCGGAGATAGTCCCTGCCGCGGTCGCGGGAAAGTCCAAAAGGGTTACCATGGCTCCTGGCAACACTGGAAACGGAAGGAACACGGGTGGATTTTAGTCAGTAAGAGTCTGACACATCCTCAAGTTGTTTGTTAATTTCACAACCAAAAAAAAAATGTAGTTAGTCGTTTTTACCTTTATGTTTCTTACTGGCATAGAACTCAGCTCCGTGGACGGTCTTCACGTGTTTTCGTAATGATGAGGGGTCGGTATATCTCTTCGTGCAGCCTGGCGCTTTGCAAACGTATGGTTTCTGGAAACAGACGCAAAACATTAATTTCAAAATCTTGAGACACTATTGTAGAATAATCCGCAAAAAACCTGACCATGTCTAAACATTAATTTTTCGGTCATATTGTTTGAACAAAATTATAACAACGAAGCACAGAAGTTCAAATGAAATTTAATTTAAAAAAAACGAAAATCTACTGTGCGTTCACTATAACTTGACGCGTGACGCGATTCATCATCATCATCGTTTCTGCCGAAGAATTGCCACACTTACCCCAGCCGGGAGTAAGTTTGGCAATTCTTCGGGCTATGTCGGTTACCATAGTTCGCCTGCGGATCACTTCATTTCTGATTCGATCACGTAGGGAAACTCCAAGCATAACCCTCTCCATTGCCCTTTAGGTGACTTTTAGCCTTCTAACAAGGCCCATTGTGAGTGACCACGTTTCAGTGCCATAGGTGACGCTATTGGTAGCACTGAATTTTGCAGTCATGTGATTGGTTCTGTTCTGTTCGTCAATCGCCATTTTGAACTCTATTATAACGAATAAAATTCAGTGCTACCAGTCGTGGTGTAGAATGAAGGTATACCTTCTTTCGACACCAATTGGAAGCTTGAAAGTATTAAATGAAACTTACCTCATTGCTATGCGTCCTATTCTGATGTTTTGCTCTGTCACTAGCATTCGAGAACGCCTTCGCACATCCAGGGTACTCGCAGGTATAAGGCTTTTCACCCGTATGACTTCGGAGGTGGGTCTTCAGGTTCTCCAGCCGGGAGTAAGCTTTGCAGCAGCCTTCGAACTGTAGAAATATGATTTAGTAGATAACGTTAGTTACGTTATATAATTATGAGCTTTTTAATGAATTCCTTGTCCGTTTTGTGAAATGCCTTGTATTCTGCATACTTTTTGCTGATAAAAGTATGGCAGTAGAAATTGGTTCTTGTATACATTGGCTCGAAAGACTAAACTTCTATTAACATAACCCCCATCAGGATTAGAAGATTGTGTACTAAATAAACTATAATGACGAAAGCAAACGACTCGTACTTACCGTACACTTATGAGGTTTCTCTCCTGTATGTCTTCTCATATGCACGACCAGCATGTACTGTGCTTTGAACGGCTTTTCATCTCGAGAGCATCCCACCCAACGGCAGACAAAAGCCTTTTTACTGGCGTGGATGTGGTCCGTGTTGATGTGCTTCACCAGGTCATCTTGTGTGGGGAACTCGAGCTTGCAGTCCACCTGGAGAAAGTAATGTTGTTATTAATGAATGATTCAAAAGCCAATTAATTACAGGAACAAATCAAATCCTCCTCCCCAGCCCCTGTTAATTCAGTAACATCTATTAATCATCCACTAATATTCAACACTTGAATTTAAGTTAGGTAGGCAGTAAAGAGCTCAATGAACGTAAAACGGTAATTCTTTAAGTTATTTTCTGTGGCGAAATCATCCGTCTGAGGAGCACAGAGGATTCCCCAGAAACCGTGGGGTTTTAGTTAACTACAACCCCACGGTCTCTCTCCCACGATTTCTTGGTTTCTCTACGGTTTCTACCATGAGTCGGGGGATGTTGATGTATAAGAAGATACATACCCAATGACAATTCGTCTCAATAAAGTCTCCAGGTTCGTCCTTAGAATCAAGCCCATCATGAACCGTGCTCTCTGCTGCTGCTGACAACGGCTTGTTGCTGTGATGGTTGTCTCGATGGCCCATTAGGCTCTGTGGGGATTTCCGCTGGGTCATCCCAGATGCACTGGAAATTGAAGTCATTTGTTAATTAGGAAGATGTCTCAAACATATCTGTAGGCAAACTTAATCTTCTCATTATACAAGATTGCATGACTTTCCTTAAATTTAAGATATATTAGAGAGATTTTGTTGTTTTATCAAAATATTTATGTGTCGCCATCTAGTGGTAGGAATGTGTACTACACGTTTCTTGTCTTGTTTCTTTATTTGAATAAATCCAGTCTTTCTATTGTCATTGCAAGCGTTGTTTCATTTTAGATTAATTTGATCCTAAAGTTTGGCCCTTTAGAATGGTGTCATAAAAATACAAGATGCTTTTTTTGCGTATTTTACTTTAAAAAATACTAGAATAGGAAAAATTCGATTATTTTCAAAAGTAAGAAATACAAAAATTAAACATTTATAGCAATAAATATTTATCGCTTCAACTTTCCAACCTGTACGTTGCCATTCTTTTTTTTTTAAATTTACTTGTGTTATTCCAATTATGAGTAAAAAGTTGGTCCTTCGGTCTTTACCTGTCCGCTTCCATGACACTAGTGATCTCGGGTTGCTGTGGTGGTTGCTGCAGGTGCTGGGGTGGCGTGCCATCCAGCGTCAGCCCTGGCCGTACGTCCACTGGACCCATCAGGAGTTGTGTTGGGGATGATATGTGAGATCTGTTGGCAAAACGTAGAATAATTTTACTATTGAGTGAGAAAGAGAGAGAGAGAGAGAGAGGGAGAATTGAGTGAGAAAGACTATCGGTCTCTTATTGTATATTTAAATTAGTGAATAGATTTTTCTCCTAGTCACACACGGTGTCTACATCTCTTTGTCTACCGTCCTATCGCAGGTATGCTGGAAGAGATTTCTTTTGAAATAAGCATCACCTTTGTACGTATTTTTCTGTTCCATTCTTCTTGTCTGTTTATATATGTGTACATAAACTGTTAAATAAATAAATATAAAGAGAGAGAGAGTATTTAGTGAGAAAGAGAGTAGTAATACTCTCTAGTATTGAGTAAGTAAGTGTTGTCTGCAATTTACGTTAGACGCTATATTAAATGAGGCAAAAGTACCTTTTTTAATAGTACATTTTTGAATTCACCGACCCATCTTTTTACTACAATATGTTTTTGATCCATCCAAGCAAGGTAAAGTCCCAAAATTGATCTGTATGAATCAGGTACTTTAAGCGCGACCGAAATCCATATATCTAGCGCAAAGATTAAATCACGGAGATAAAGATCTATCTCTAACTAAGCCACAATCAAATACGATGACCGACTATAATAGTTAACATAGTACCTACTAACATATACTTTTACAGATACAAATGTCTAGTATTTTCAACCATATCCGCATAAACTTTATTACAGCAAAGTAGCAGTACCCACACATTATAGTCGAGATAACAATAGCCTGTATGAACCATGTCAGAGCCGCTAAACTTTGATCATTAATCAACCAAATCGGGGTCCGATAAATTCCGATACATTGACATCATGGAGTAATTTTCTAGCTTAGTCATATATCTGAGAATTCCTAGCATAGCAAAAAGCTTTTGAACTCTAAAAAGCTGAATGGTCGAAAACCACATATTTGTAAAGATAAGAATCGTCTCGAAGGACCAAATTCTTATAATGCTGATGATGATTTGAAAGATTAAAGTGTGCAGTCATGCGAGTAATTGCTACTGTTGGCGTCGGAATCAATAATTTAATAGTAAATATTATAAATTAAAAGTTCTAAGCACGAAGTGTTTTGCTGTAAAGGTATTTTCGAACGAGACAAGGCATTGACTAGATTCTTAAAGATAATAGGTACTCCAAAATAATAACAGAAACTATAATGATGTGTTCCCTTTCAAATAATGTTAGGATCTTCTTACTATGTTTTTATCATACCAAAAAGATCAATAGCATAATGGTAATAGGTCTGACACTGTCTAACACAATATTTGCATAAGGCGGCTCACGGTATACACGCGATCACTAGATGATGTGAATTCACTTTTTGAGTGATATATCAAACAAATAGGTAGTCCATGACAATACAAATAAGTTCTGAGGTCACCTGCACGATTACTGACAAATACGTGCACTGACTTGATAGGTCCACTCAATCTGTGTGGTTCTTTACTCAAAATACCATTTCAAACACCAACGTACATGGTCTTCTTTTTCATGGTCAAGATTATGTCTGGACTTTAAAAGAGACAATTGACCTCTGAGTGTTCTTTTCAGAGTAGTCAGATAGGAAACGCCGACTTCATCTAGTTTTGTTTTTTTTTTTAATATGATTGACGTGTAAAAGTGTTTGTACAAACCTACTTACAGAAATAAAATCATTTCATTTCATATAACCCGACGCATCACTTAGTGATTTCATGTACACCTGATTTTATTCATTTTAGCCAGTCAATTTTATTACTTTCGGCCAAACTCAAACTATCCAATTTAATATTACAAATGCGAAAGTAACTGTGTGTCTGTAACTTTTTCACGCCTTAGCGGCTGAACGGATTTCAATGAAATTTGGCACCCAGGTGGATCATGATCTAGGTTAGGACATAGGACAATTTGGAATTTCCAACATCTACGCGGCTGAAACCGCGGGCAAAAGCTAGTTTGATAATATATTATACAGTGTAAACTCCACGTAACGTCACTCGATTTAACGACAAACTCTCTAAAGCGTCGAAATCAATCGACTTTAGTTGGTTTAGCTTGTCTACCATACAATGATACACTCTATATAGCATCACACTCACTCTCAATAACGACAACAATTGAGATATAAAAAGTACCTTTTAAGTTGCTAAAATTAGTAAAAACTGCGCAGCTGCGTACGTTTTTTTGTTGGTTTGCTATCCTAGCCCGCAATAAACTCTACTGTCGGCAATTCGGCATCATATGTATATACCGAACTTTCTAAGAAATCCATTCTTTTGTTTACAAATTCGGATTGCTTGCACGTGTAGACTGTTTTTGACCATGACTAATAAGAAGGAGTTATGGATCATCTATACCTTATCTATGTATCATTATTCTCAGTTGCTTACAAACTTTCAAGCTGTAAACATGGCGCAATAGCATAAGATTCTTTTTTATGTACATAACTAATAAGTCTACTCTGAAATAAACTTATTATTTTTCTAATTCCGATTTTTCTTCTCTCCATTTAACGACAACTCTCTATAACGCCATAAAATGCACAGTCCCTTCTGTGTCGTTATATAGAGTTTACACTGTATTTCCTCTCACCTATGAATTCCTGCCACAAGATGCGCGTGAGCCGCATGGTGCGCCGCGGCCGCCGCAGCCTGCTGGTGGGCAGGGTCCATCAGAACCCCTCCCGCTAACACCCCACTACCACCCACTACCCCCCCTCGCGCCAACAGCTGCTGCGCAAGAGACGCGTGGGAGAGGGAAAGTGCGGGGGAGATGGCACCTGAAAATAAAGATATAAGAAATTGTTATAATGAAGAGGTATTTGAAAAAACTAGATTGCTATGATCGCTTAGGACAAAATGGTATTGCAAACACTAGTATTTAAGACTCGAACCCTTTTAACAATCATCATTAGGTATATAATCAATACACTAACTAGTACAATGTTAAAAAACTTTACTTCTATATTTACAGTTCTATGCCCTATGCCCATACTGACAAACATAGAGCAGGGCCAAAATCAAGTAACAGTCCATCATAATCAGCCTATAATGTTCCCACTGCTAGGACACAGGCCTCCTCTCTACGAAAGGGAATGGGCTGTAATCCACCATGCGGGCCCATTGCGGGTTGGTAGATGTCACAAATATTTTCGATTTTTTGGTTCTAGGACATGCCGGTTTCCTCACGATGTTTTTCTTCACCGTTTTAAAAGCAGTGGTGATGAAATTACTTAAAGTAAAGCGCCTGCCTGGGTTCGAACCCACGACCTACAAATCGTAAGTCAGGGCCGTTACCACTGGGCCACCACTGCTCTCTGAGTAACAGTCCATTACATGTCATTATACCTAAATAGTTGAATATTTCAGGCAATGACGTTGGAAGGTGAATGTTAATAAGGAATAACTAAAAATGATGCTACACTTAAAACATGGTGTTGTTAGATACAAGAACAATAAAATAACTACAAAATAAGTACCAAGACAGTGCCAATGATCTTCAAACTCACCGGCACTAAGATGTCCATAGCTGCCCGTGGAAGCAGCTGAGGGTGCTCTGACAGCCAGGCTGGCAGGAGACGCTCTAATAACGGCCGCCAGGTCCAAAGATTCGGCAGAGTATGGGCTCCAGGAGACAGCCCTTTTCCGGTTAGCAGATGCCCCAATAGCACCTCCTGATAGTCTTAACCGAGTTGGTGAGGCTATTCTTGATCCTGAAGATGAGAGAAAATTGCGTAAGTCATTATCATCTGCCTAGACTTGACTCAACCAAGGTGGGGTCAGCTTCGGCTGCAGCTGATATCAGTATTTTACATGGAGAGACTATCTATCTGACCTCCACAACTCAATTGCTGGGTAAGACGACACCCATAGGTATGACTGGTGGTCAGACTTTCGGACTTCTGACTGCCAGTAACTACGGTCAAAAGTCTAAGATTGACACCGAGAAGAAAATTAAATGAGTATTATGAAGCTTTCTATTTCTTCGAAGAATAGACTCGGGTATTTCTATACAAAGTGACATTTCGTTTCTCCTTTTTTGACATCGCACCGTAGAAATCCTTCTACATAGAAAAGGCCCTAGACAAAGATCGTTAGAAACGAAAGACAAAATGACAGATTGTAGAAGGATTTCTACGGTGAGATGTCAAAAAAGGAGAAATGAAATGTCACTTTGTATAGAAAGAGCCGTGTCTATTCTTCGAAGAAATAGAAAGCGTCATGCTAAGCCTGCAGGTGATGAAAATTTATTGCTACCAGAAAGTGGTGTTTAGCAAGAGCTATTTAAAAGTCGATCAACTATTAAAGGAAATTGTCCTATGAATAGTAATTTTGATAGAGATAAGAGAGATGATTGATAGTCTAATATCAAGCGATTGACTATTATTAAGTTGACTAAATTACTTCCGGGACACTTAGAAGTAGATCGGTAATTGGAGCGTGTACAGTCGCCAGCACATTAAGTTACCACAAACTATCAAATTGTCTCATTCGACTTTGAATTTAACTATCAACATTATTAGGTTTAAAATCCTTTAGAGATATTTGACAGTTTGTGGTAACTTCATGTACTAGCGACTGTATCCATCGCCTCGTGTGAAAAAGTTCTAGGAAATATGTTCAAGATTAACATATATTTTTTCCGCTACCACAAATTATACAGATTTGTCAATTTTTTTTTCAGACTAGCCTGCTCTGAACATTTGCCTCGTGCAGCGCCTTAATGGCCTGCATAGCCTACCTGCAAAATCCTACCCGTTAGAACGAATCTCAGTTTATTTTGTCGACCCACGCCTATAACGTCAAAAATCTCGTGTAGGTATGGATGTAATTGCAAAATTAACCTCACCTATAAAACGATAGTTCTCACCACTACCCGAATGTATTTAATTGAGTGAAGGTTTCACTACCACGTGGTGTATCAAGATAAACTCTACGAACCTATTGTTCTATGAAACAGATAATAATATTCAATGAAGCGAATAAAGTTCGCACATTAAGTTAAGCCATAAGGAAGATGCTAATATGACTTCTATCAATGCCGAAAGTATTAATCTAGAATCGTCTGTAAGAATTGTATTTAAGGATAAGATTAGATTAGTGAACAAGGTCTCTAAGTAAATAGTCTAAGCTCTTGGGACATCTCATATGACAAAGGAATTAATTGAAATAATGATATCGAATGTGAAAATAGTATAGCTTACCCTGAAGACAGTAACTTTAAGTTACCTAAATTAAAGTAATGAAGTAACTGACGAATATTAAGTCAGAAATGTGTTAAATGAAACAATCTCGTTTCAGACAATCACGAAAGTAACCCTCATCATAAAAAAATGCTACTAGAAGTAAAAGAAACGCTTCAATGCTATCAACAGACTGAAAATTACTGAACGGTTTAGGAAGGAAGAGAAGGGAAGGGAAGGGAAGGGAAATCTTACCTTCTAAACTAAGCTGGAAATCCTGGCTGGCTAACGTGCTACCAGCATGCAGCTCGGGGTGTAAACTCCTGGCCGCACTTAAGTACTCTAAACCTGAAACAATCATAAAAATAACTTAGAAATTAATACATAAAGTAATATATTAGTCAATATAGAAGAAGACATACTTAAGTTGATTAAGACATAGCTTACAGATTTAATATTCACTTTAAAACCAAATGACACTAATCTATTTAACCATACACGTACCAAAAGACCAAAATCTCTTTCTCATTAAATTATCAATCTAAACGTTAGAAGCCAAAGCTATCTAATTTCAATAAACATAAAATGTAACGTCTTCATAGTCCGTTTCAAAGGCCACAAATTAGCCTGGCCTTAGTTACCTTGTCCATAATAAGGCGAGATTGAGTTGTCACCGTGTAGTGGCCATTTTGAATATAAAGTGACCGCTTAGCACCGTATGTGATTAATGTAGTACCGGATGTCTTTTACGAGCTATTTCGCGGGAACAGATTTTATGCTGACTAAATTGGGAATGTCCTAATATGTCGTCACTAATTGGGCACCCTACATAATGTAGTTTTGCTGGACTTGGAGCTATTGCTGTATTTGCATAGTCAAGCATTCAATGTAAAGTCTTAGTGATAAACTACTTTTTGCGAGTGAATTCTGTTCCATAGAGAGATGTAGAGGCTTGACAAGCACCTCATTGCCTTGCACTGGTTTGATACAGTAAAAAGTCGAGTTATGTTGTAATAAATTAATTATAAAACAATTACAATGATATATTCGCTTTGCAATCATCATATATATTTCTTTATTAAAAATCCTTAGGGTGACCTCATTGTCGGTTCTCTGCTTGTTAATCGATTTATGTTAAGAATTTTCCTCAACATAAATCGATTAAACGCTGTACTCATAAAGATATTATTCATCCTTATTAAAATCTATCCTTCATCGAGGAGGCGGCGTTTAAGTAACAAATTTCCATAATAATCACATCTCGAACGTACGAAAACAAACACGCGGCGGGTTTCAAACAAAAAAAAAGCAACACCCAAACCATTTGATTTGTTGATCACGCTTTGCCGGCTCCAAGGCGGGCGTTTTAGCCAAAAATAATAGGTTGATGCAAAAGGCGTCAGCGGCCAACAATTTTGCAAATGTAAGAACGACCCGACAAGAAAATAATACTCAAATCCCACGAATATAACGTATGTGGTCTCCTTTTGACGCGCCGCTCAACTTCCCAAATTTTTATGTCTTCATCGTCATGAGAACCGGCGGAAAACGACATTCGTGTCCTTTAAAACGAAAGAAAAAAATATCATCGATCGAACTTGAGGCCAATCGACGAATTCCAACCCGGCTATGGTCACCCTAACGACATTGTGGCAACCGCGCGCAAAAACCTCATTCTAAAACTGTCTCTAAGTTCTTTTTTCTTACAGACGAATATCGAATGATCGGTGCGTCCGAGCGAACTCGTTTTTGTATCAAAATCAATAGGTCTCGTTCAGATTCCATTTGATATTGATGTATTAATTTTTATCAGAGTCGATTGGGCGTAAAATTAGTATTTCGATGTTCGATATCTAGTGGTTTCGTGATCACGTTTAGCGTTAATATATGAATGTCAATGTCTTTGTTGGGCGGCGTCTTTGGGCGAGCGCGTAGTGACTTTGTAACAGCGTATACTAATGAGACTCGTTGTAAATTATGAGTTTGGTTGTTATTCGAATGTGCGGCGAGATGAAGGCGTTACGACGTGAATTTGTAATGGCGGCGTAGGTATTTTTTACGGCTTCACCATTTTGAATATTCACGGCTCAATAAAAAATAAAGGAAATCATATTTCTGTGTTTAATTATAGGTTTTTGGTTCTGATTCGAGTGATAGTGAGATTAGAAATATCGGGTTTTTTACATACATGTTACAAGACCTCACTGACACACTTCTCCACATACATAATTACAGCAATAAAAAACCCTAACACAACGGACGCCGAACAAATCCATTTGGCACCCAATTTTCTACACTCCTAGACAAAACCGGTACCGCCCAGTCCGCGTTAAAATTCACAGGAAAAAACTGCTCTCATTAAATCATCAATGTCATAAAACGATTAGTACGATCATTAGTTAGGACACTGCAAAAAACAAACGTTGTTTACTAACGATGTTTTTATACTGTGATCAAAGGTGGTGCAGGAGTGCGATCACAGGTAGTCGGCGTAAGGATTGATGCCAGTTCACGGAATTTAAAAAAGATATGATAAAGATACACCCGTCATTTAATTGTTGATGGAGTCCGGGTTGATTGAAAGATCTTAAATTGTTAAAAAAAGATGCATAAATAAAGTGGATGTAAAAAGAATAGAGTTAATCTATGTGATTAGAGAATATATTTGATAAGCGCGATGAGGTGCATCGATGCGTGTTTATCTTAGAGCCTTCGGTAACGAGGTTGTTTTATTAATAGCAACGGAAATTACAAATTACACTGTCTATAAGGCTTGCGAACCTTTTAATAATGATTACAAAAGCAAAATAACTATGCCTTTAATTTCATCTGCATGTGTGTGTAGGTTGGATACTAACTGTACTTTTGCACTACAACATTTTTTCATAAATTTAGAAACCATTCCTAATGCCATTCTCAAATGAATGCATTGAGTTTATATGTAGACCCGGTTACTGCTGTCAATAAAATATCAATCAATTATTTTATCATAAAGGTTTCCCATCAAATTGCAAGTTTTAAACGCTGTGCAAATGACTATGAAAACGTCTTAATAAACGTAAAACAAAATAAAACTCTATAATGTGACGCATACATCGCTTTAACAACATGAAATTATATTCTTAACAGCATAATTACAGCTTTGAGGAACTAGTAACACCTCTCTCCCTCACTCTCGTTTAACGTCAATCTCTCTATCTCTTACCACTTCTTAATGGTCCTTTTTGATTGTGTTTCGCGAGATGATCGCTGATGATTTATTCATAAACGTTTCTCGTTTATTTTCTTATTTTTATTATAATTTTCTTGGAAGTGGTTTAGAACTGTGATTTGAAGCACTACTGGGTTTGAGTTAATTTTAAATTAGTTATGTGTTGTTAGTTAAGCTTAAAAAAGGTTTTTGAATAAGATCGGTTTTGAATTTTTTAGGGTTCCATACCCGAAGGCCATCAACGGAACCCCATTACTAAGGCTCTGCTGTCCGTCTGTCTGTTACAAGGCTGTATCTTTTGAATCGAAATAGATAGATACTTGAAATTCTCACAGAGTATGTACTACTACTATGGTCGCTATAATAAACGATTATAAAAACTAAATTAAGTCAAAATTTAAAGGAGGGATACAAGAAACGTGTTTTATTACTTAAGAATTTAAAAAATATATGTACGGTGGTACGGAACCTTTCGTCTGCGAGTCCGACTCGCACTTACCACTTTTTTACTTAGTTGATTAACTTTACTCAGTTTTAAAAATGTTCGTTCGTTTTAAAATTTTAAAAAGTTACTCTTTACTCCATCTTCTTTTACCTAACCTAACTTTTACAACATTGACATAATTAAACTAAAACTTGACTTAAAACACTTTTCTTAATTATTATTGGTCCTCCGTGACCAATTTGAGTGTTGCTTAATCCATCAACTCGTGATGCATGTTTTTGTGTATGTTTTTAACACTTAATTAATGAATTAAGAATAATCATCTTCACTCCGAAGTTTGCATGTAATTATCCCAACTGAACTTATTTTTTACAAAACATTCCGATAATTGAGCTGTAACTTAACAACCTCACTAATTAAGTTCAAAACCATAATTGGGCGTCACAATATTGACACAAAATTACTGTGTGGAGAACCAACCAATATTTGGTTGATACTTGTTACCTCGCAACAAAGTTAGGCCGCGCGGTCAAATTATCCTGGTCGCTTAGACTTGTTAGAAAGAGATGGAGAAAAAGAAACTTAAAACCGTCAAGCTGTACACATATGCGTGCACTTCCGGTTTGGTTGCACTTAATTACTTCTAAGGGTCGAACACTAATTACTGTTTCACAAGAATAGAATGAAGTTATTATTTTATTTTTAGAATCCATTGCATTTACTGTGTGTTTTATTTCACTTTGTTGTAAAATCTTGGTGAGACAAGCATCGTGCTCCGGCTGTCATAATTATCTTTAACAAATTAATCTGTTAATATGAATTACAACTCGTGCACAACTCACTCACTCAACAAATTTTAATGATTTTATTAATTAAAGCTTTGCTACAGACTTATAAAGGCAACGCAAAAGGTTTAAGGGGACTACAGGACCTAAACGCAACTTTTATAAGTTTTATAATGCCTTAAAGTACATATTTTATATGATACACTGCAGTAAACAAAATCAGAAAAATATATGATATTCTTAAGGATATATGCTAGGTAGATAGTGTGTTGAAAACATAATATAACTAATTTGATACGATAGAAAAAAATCACGAATATCTCTAAAAAAATATTTTAACGATTAAAAACCATACTAATATACATGCAATCATTGTGATTTTTTTGTCAGATTATTCTACAAGCAACATATTAGCATAATAGTGTTTAATTTTTTTTAAACAATCTATAGCTTTTTGTAAATCGATAAAAGCTTCATATTTTGCAATAAATTACCAGCGTTGTGTCATCGCGCTTCTCTTTCTTTTCTATGTAGTCTGACAGTGACCGCGCTTCAGGTGTCGGCCTCTTAAACTTAATTTTTGATGTGTACAGTAGGCGCACGATCTGAATGCAGTCGGGGTATGAGGAGCGGGGCGGGTGCAACTCCCCCCGCCCGTCGACACCTCGCCGCGGCTGCCTGTAGTTTCACATCACACACACACGTCACATCACTAGCGCATTCCTCAGAACTGCACTCAGATCGCGCGCCTACTGTAACATCTTTCTCTCGCTTCGCGTGAAAAGGGACGGAATTGAGTAGACATGAAGTGACAGCTTAAATAATCAGCCTATAATGCCCCGACTGCTGGGACACAGGCCTCCTCTCTGTGAGAGCTAGTAGGCTGTAGTCCACCACGCGGGCCCCGTGCGGGTTGGTAGATGTCACATGTCTTCGAATTTTTGGTTCTCGGACATGCCGGTTTCCTCACGATGTTTTCCTTCACCGTTTTGAGAGCAGTGGCGATGAAATAATTTACACAAAGTAAAGCGCCTGTCTGGGTTCCTACAACTAGTAAGTCGCGGCCGTTACCACTCGGCCACCACTGCTCTCACAGACAGCTTGAGCATGGAATAAGTAAGTACATTTTAGTGGCATGGAATTAGTGTACTCGTGGAATTAGTAAGTACTATATAGATTGTAAGTAGAGGGGGTCGAATTAAGACCAGTGGCCGACCACTTTGACAATTATTCGAATTAATATTTCAGTATGTAGCTTTTTAAACTCTGAGGTTTTTTCTGTCGCTGCTCAGTTGCTTATTACCAAGGTAAGATATCAGATGTTACACATCATATGCGACGACTGTAAGGCTCGGTCATTTTTTGTAGGTTGTTCTATGTTAAAAGTTGTCAAAAGGCTTGATTTCCCACGTAATAAATAAGAAACTTTAATTTGAAAACAACTATATGACAATGTTTAAGTATCAATAAACTTAGTAAATCAATAAACACAAAATTGAACAATAAAAGCAGAATTTTCAAAAACGCCGCAATATAGGATTGAGTCGTAAATAAAATTGTTTAAATAAAGGCAATGACTATATCCCGTTTTGATTCGGTTGTATGAATAAATCAGATTTTGGGTACTGGTTGGACCCATAAATAAGCCACAAAACGTCACCAGACGATTTATTCGCCGTTTGCTAATGAGAGAAAAGGATATGCGTTTGAATCCCGATTCGTTAATATTTTTGGTCCTTTTTTACGCGAAAGTTAGGTGCGCATGGTTTATGTCTGAGTAAGTTCAACATTGTGGACTGTGGCACCTAAGGGCCTTATCACCAGTGATAGGAATAGGTAGTGCCTATTTGCCTAAACTTCGAAGAACAGAGACAAGAAACGGAGACTTCCTTAGGACTAACTTTTTTTCCGAGACATCTGTACCGAAATTTCGAGACAACACATAAATACATTTAAAAAAAATGTTATTTGGAATAAGTAATTCGTCTATATTTACCTAAAGTTTGCGACTAGAAATATCATAATAAATAACATACACAGTCGTTACAACCATAAAATTTTCTGAATTTTTTTTTGGAGAACATTTTGTAAATGACTTGTTGATCGTAATACACAATGAATCACAATGTTTGAATAAGAAGCCGTACACGTTTCGAAGTAAATATCTTCTTTCTAGCTCACTCTCGGCTACGTTTAATGAGATTTCTAAAGTTCAAGTGTAAAAAAGGCATTATATGTAACACATAATATGATTTAAAAGAGTGTCCATGGAGTTTCTTGCACGTTCTTCTCCATAGAGACCTACTCTTTGGAACGTGCAATTTAGCTTCACTCTTCTTGGACTGACCGACATTTGACTATTCAAAAGTGCCCGTAAATGGTCTATTTGAAATAAATGCTTTAATTTTGATTTTATCGGTATTTAAAATAAATAAATAATTCATTTATTTGCCAGAATGTAGGTATACAAAGTGGTATGATCTTAATATTAATGAGGTCCCTTTACATTCTACCGTTATACATGATGTGCAAATATTTAGTTACAAATGAAAATACAAATACCTTTTTTTCTTTCATCTTAATGAAATATATTTCTAAAGTATATTTAAAAATGTGCATGATATTAAAATAATTGCATAATAATGGTATCACATTATCACATTTTACGGCAGCGCGTTTCGTTATCTATTCTTAGAAATTACAAAAGGTAATCGCCATGGTCGCATACCTGTGCGGCGCGGGGAGGGTCTACATACCCCCTCCCCCCCTACTCCTTACCGCTCCGCGTGCGCGCAGGTTACCTTCATTTCAATCCTGTACTTCGGTTTGTTAAGTGCGCATCTTCCTGTATTGTTTTTGTGAATATTGTTTTTCACCCTCGCTCGTTTTTTGGTTCATTGGATCTTCTTAATACGACTACTTTGGCTTGAATTTATGGATTACGATTTGCTGCAATAACATTGTTCCTGTCTGTCTACATCAAATAATACGGTAAGTCAACATTTATTACTTTTTAATGTTTTGGCTAAAGTTATTTATTTTATTTCTTGTAGGGAAACAAACAGTAAGTTAGATATAAAGAAGAACATTAATGTATATATTATTTTATCTTAAACTAGCAATTTGACAGTCTAGATTGAAATGCAATTGTATGAACTTGATATTTTTTAGTGGAGTTTTTAAGATAATTATTGTGTATGAAACGTAGTTAAAGAAAAAAAACATACGCATTTAACTTTTGGTTCAAATATAAAAGTGAACTTCAATACTACCAAGCATAGTAATGTTATATCTTTGGTGTCATAAAGAATTGCTAAGGTGGACGAATTCTATCAAAATATATTATTTTTCTGGCCGGTTCTTTTAATATTTGAACCAAAAAGGAATATGTCTTTTGCGCATTGACTAAAATGCGAAAAAAAAATTTCAATAACAATGATGTTACGCGTGTTCATATTATCTAACCGTTTTTCTTTATTAGAGCGTAAAATGAAAGAATAAAATCTTTAAATCGATACAATCGATGCACCTAGCTGGAATGCGCGCACCTCTCCCGCTTTCCTTTCCACCTCCCTGTATCTATAAAGGTTCGTTATTCCTTTTGAGGCATGGAAAACTTAAAATTTTATTTTATTTTAGGTACTTGCCATCGTACATCTTTTTGGAGATCAGTAAGATTGGAGATGGCGAACAAGCCTAAGAAAGCAACAGTACAAAGTTGGATTGGACTTCATCCTGAATTATATTACGACCCGGCCAGTAATTTGATTTACTGTTCTAAGTGCGAGAGCAGTATAACAGCTAAACTTAGTAGTGTCAAGAGGCACGTTAAAGGTCCGAAACACAAAGGGACAAGTAAAAAACCAAATGAAGAATTCTATTTGGACCTAGTACAATTTCTCATATTATGTAATATACCTTGGATTCAAGTAAACAACCCCGCTTTCAAAAAATTCTTCCATAAATATATTTGCTGCAATTGTACAAATCGACAAAAGCTTCCTGAGCAATCATTGCTGAGAAAAGTTTATTTAGATAAGATTTTTAAAACTAAAATTGACTCGATTTATGAACAAATTGCAAATCAAAAGCTGTGGGTATCTTTAGACGAGACAACTGATTTTTTAGGCAGATACATGGTACATTTACTTGTAAAACCTTTAAATGCGATCACACAAAAACCATTTTTAGTTGCTTGCAAAGTACTAGAAATTGTTAATGGGAGCACAATTGCCCAATTTGTAATAGACTGCTTTGAAAATATGTGGTGCGATTTGTATGAATCCAAAGTAGGAGACGTTGCTGTATTATGCACTGATAGTGTAGCATATATGCTAAAAGCGGGACGTGTGCTGAAAAATTATTTGCCCAACATGATACATGTCACTTGCTTAGCACATGCACTGAATCTCGTGGCAGAAAAAATACGATACGAATACTCAGATGTAGATGAATTAATTTCAAACGTAAAAAAAATATTTTAAAAATCACTTAATAGAGTGCGCTTGTTAAAAAACACCTTTCCCCACATGCCGCTTCCTCCAGAACCCGTTATTACAAGATGGGGTACTTGGTTGGAGGCAGTGTCATATTATGCAAAATATTATGATCAAATTAAAACAATTGTAAATATTTTAAGAAGTTCCGACGCGCTATCTATTAGGTGTGCCAAAAATGTTCTTCAAAAGGAAAACTTGAAATCGGACTTGGACTACATTGAGGAATATTTTAAAGATATACAAATTGGATTAAAGAAATTACAAAAATCGAATTTAACTCTAACGGAATCCTTTGAAATATTTGATCACGTGAGAACTGTGCTTAGCTGGTGTTCATCTGAGCTTATAAAAAATAAACTCGTAAATGTCATGGACAGAAATCCCGGTTTAGATAAAATTAGAGACATATGTGAAGCGATAACAGCAGGAAAGGATGAGCGATCATACTATATGTACGCGCCTTTAACCTCAGTTGATGTTGAAAGGTCATTTTCAACTTATAAATGGATTCTTAACATAAAAAGAAATCGCCTGACAGTTGAAAATATAGAAAAAATTATGATTGTGTATTTTAAGTTAGATGACTCATCTGACAAAGAAAATTTCGGTTCTGATACTGTACTTGACGAATCGAATCACGATGATTAAATTAAAATCGTTCTTTATTTTTTATGGTATTTGTAACACAAATAAAGATTTTCAAATTCTTAGCAATTTTTGATGCATCAAGTTCTTTATCAAAACCGAACAGTTAGTAGTTCAGTATTAAAACTGATTGTCCTAAATGCTTCAAATATTAATTTGTAAACTTCAAAGGTTAATTTGTACTTTGATTTGAGTAAAAATTGCATCCCTCAACGTCAGTAAAATAAATATGACATAGATATTTAAAGATAGATAAACATAAATTTGTTTCTTAAATCTTTCCTTCTGTACATTTTGTTTCATGGTTTCCAATTACGTCATATTTTAAAATAATATAAATATGTAACATATATTTGTTACAACAATATTCTATGTGTTTTATTTTTCCTTTAGAGCCCATTAATTATTTAATGAACCTATAGCGATATCGACCGGCGATTTTTGAGCATTTTTTCTTTCGTTTTTTTTTTGCATAGAAATCTCCAAAAATCGCCAGACAATATCGGTGGTGTGAAAGGACCCTTACGTTTTTTTTTTTAACTAGTTAATGCCCGCGGCTTTTCCCGCGTGTACTATTGTTTTTGTATCCCATGGGAACTATACTTTTTTTTTAATAGGAAGTAGCATATGTGCTATTCCACACCTTAATCTATATCACTACCAAAATCAGCATTTTCAGTGGCATTGAGTAATGGACATCCATACAAACTATCACATTTATAGACAAACTTTAGATAAATATAGACGAATTACTTATTCCAAATAACACATTTTTTTAAATGTATTTAAGTGTTGTCTCGAAATTTCGAGACAGATGTGCCGGAAATAATTTAGTCCTAAGGAAGTCTCCGTTTCTTGTCTCTGTTCTTCGAAGTTTAGGCTAATAGGCACTACCTATTCCTATCACTGCTTATCACTCTGGCAATTTGCGAGCGTGTTTCCAGCGAGGCGACTGTTTAACGAGGTCGCCACGAGTGCGCAACGTGTTCGTCACGAGTGCGCAACGTGTTCGCCGCGTTTGCGGAACGAGAGCGGATGACGTCAGTGTACAAGAGAGAGCGAGACAAGCGAGTGTAAAATATTGTGAAAACGTGGCGGACACGTTGCAGACTTGTGGCGATCTCATTATTTTAATAATCGCAGGAAACACGCTCGCAAATCGCCAATGTGATAAGGCCCTTATAGTAGTCCATACTAATTATTTTAAAATGATATTTGTGAGTTTGTATGTATAGGGTAATCTTCGGAACTACTGCTCTGGTTGTGAAAATTATTTCACTGATGACAGTGCCATAGGATTGTTGTTGATGTTTTATGTAAAAGCGACAAAAAGTTAACAAAATGGACAACTGTGTTGGTCCGTTAGACATGTTAAGGAGGTAAATAAGATAGGAACCTTATTTTAATAATTATACTCGTGGTGAGCAATGGGTAGCTCGCCGTCCTGATAAGGACCAAGCCCGGGTCGACAGCGCGTTGTATTCCACGCGCGCCTCAAAGAGATGTCAGCACAAGTGTAGGGGTCCACCAGGGCCGATGTCTGCCGGGTTCGCGTGGAAGTTTGAAATGGTTACCAAGGCCCCTGGCAACACAGGCAACGGAAGGAATACGGGTGGGTTTTAGTCAGTAAGAGTCTGACACACCCTCCCGTTCCGCCAAGAGCAGGAGAAGTTATTTGATAATTTCCAAACCAAAAAAAAAAGTACTCTCTTGTTTCATTTTCAATCCTAAAAATCGGGGTTTGCCGGGCTTAAAAAGGCATTGCATTTGACACCATCTATGTACCAATTAGGGATTGCAAATATTCGTTAATTTTGGTATTCGAATATTCGAATGGTTTTTGAGCCTTATTCGAATTAATCAAATAAAAAACGAATTATTCGAATAATATTCGAATTATTCGAGTAATATTCGAATAATATTCGAATATTTCAGAAAAATATATTTTGATTGCAAATATATTTTGTAATAGAAAATACCCTTTCGCATTCTACGCTAATTGATGGAATGCATATTAGCACGTCATAGGCCTGACTCAGGTGTGTTTTACGTGAATACGTGTACGTAACGGGTAATATTTTCTTTGTAACGGCTTCTTTGATCCTTTAACTATCCAGTGGTGTAATTGCATTTTGGATGGAGATGATAGATATGTAGCTGCAACACCAAACTAAACCCCCCGATTTTGTTATCATCCATTTTCTGAATCACCCCCTACTCATTATCATTCATTTCATTTAAAATTCAGGTAAAAAAACACTTTCTCTCTCCCTAAACATCATCATTACTTATAGTTATATAGTTCTTGATCTTGTTTCATGTTTATGGCATATATATATATATATGTATGTATGTATGATATATGTTATGTATAGTATATGCTTTATGTATTATAAGTATTTATTGTATATGTAACTGGTACACCACTGACTACCTGCAGTATTGTCTCTCCTCCCCCTTTAATCCATCCAAAGGTTGTCTGTAAAAGATCGCTTTTAGCGATAAGACCGCCCATTGTGTCACCCCTTGTAAAACTTCAACATTTTTGTATCTGTAATTTTTATGGTGTACATAATAAAGAGTATTCTATTCTATTCTATTATATCATCTGCCTAGCCTCTTCCCAAATATGTTGGGGTCGACTTCCAGTCTTAACCGGTTGAATTGAACCAGTATTTTACATGGAGCGACTGCCTATCTGACCTCCACAACCCAGTTACTAGGTTACACGATTCGCCTTGGTTAGACTGGCTGTCAGACTTTCGGGCTTCTGAAACATCTACAAATAACAGCCGGCAATTACCGGGAATGGAAGCAAGGCGAACGGCAGGCTTGTATGGGACTTTCGTACAGCTAATTAAATTTCGTGTTTTGGGATATTTTTTGTTTTAATTGGTAGTTAATACGATAGACAAGCCTTTTTTTAAATTATTGGATTTTTAGAACTTGGGACGTAAAAGTTATAACCAGTTTTATTTTTTAAGGTTAAGTACTAGTGTACCAATGTAGATTGTTACTTATAGGCACATAAACATTGTTTCGGTAATAAAGTATATGTTCTAGATTGCTTGTCGCTATTTTTGTAGTGTTTTACTTACTATCAAGTAGGTAAATTGAGATGAGGATCGTACCTACGCATTAGGAGATACCTATGTCCAGCAGCTGACTGCAACAGTTTGATAATGTTGAAGTCCTGATGGGGTTTTGAGTGTAGGTAAATAAAACAATACAGTAAATAGTTTTTTTAAGTACTTACATTTATTTTATTTATAATTAATTAATTCGTAAATTACTTCATCTAAGAAGGGGGCAGGTCGGGTAATACCCTCATGGCGAGCATAGCTTAAATACCAACATAACTGCGTTTAGTTTACGACTAAATTACGTGTAGTTATTAAAATCTTTTTTTAAATATTATTAATTAATCCGAACTTCTAAAAATAGTACACTTACATGAAAATAAATGGCTTAGTTGCCTGAATATGAGGTACAAATTCTATAACAAAACAACAAAAAAGTAAGCTGTACGAAATCTGCCGTTCACCTTTAAGGACGTATTCACGTCAAAATCAGCGTTCAGATACATCAAAAACAAAAAAAACAGAGCGGCACAAAACTTCAAAAGCAGATGTCCAACAATACACCCAGAATCTCACATTTCACCAGCACTGTCACCACATGGGTGAAAAATTCGCGTTTCCATACAAAAACATGTGTTAACTTGTTAATTAACTTTCTTGGAACTGAACCGAACAGATTTTGAAACAGTGCAGTATGATTTATGCTTCCTACAGTGCTGTGGTGACACGGCATTAGAAGATTTCGGCTATTAATTTTCTGTACAGACAGTTTTATTTGTTAATTAATCAATAATTTGACAGTATTGTAGTTATAGATTATTTTGTATTGTAGTTTATTAAATTAAAATTGATTACTGCCTCGGGATTAGTCGTGAATGCCGTGATTACTCATGGGGAGTGCCTAATTTTTTATATCAAGATCAGAACTAATCGAAATGAAATAGATGGAAATGAATAATCTTTTGGTGGGTTTTCCCTCAAAATATTTTTTGACGATTTTTTGTCGAGACTGTCAAGAAAATTTGACTGAATCGTCTATATGTCAACTTGTCAAGTATCCCATCTACCTTACTCCCTCTTCATCTTTGTCTATCGATACCGCGGACCTTATCCTTTTAACATTAGTGTCGTCAAGTTTTTTGTTTTTTCATGTTTTTGTATTTTGTAAAGGCGTGTCCGCACGAACAAACACGAACACGGTGAACAAGAACATCGAACACTTTATTCGCATGTGCGTACTACTAATGGACACCAAACACTCATCATCTGCCTAGCCTTTTCCCAACTATGTTGGGGTCGGCTTCCAGTCTTACCGGATGCAGCTGAATACCAGTATTTTACATGGAGCGACTGCCTATCTGACCTCCACAAACCATTTACTGGGCAACACGATACTCCTTGGTAAGACTGGTTGTCAGACTTTCGGGCTTCTGACGACGGGCCGTAACGACTGTCAAATATCCACGAATGACAGCCGGGACCAACGGCTTAACGTGCTTTCCGAGGCACGAAGGGGTCTTGGTATGTAAAGATGGTCACCCATCCACGGACCAACCGCGGCAAGGGTAGCTTAACCTGATCGATCGACCCGCGCGGCTGTTATTACTTAGCCATAAACCCCTTCGACACCAAACACTATGTTCGTCAAAAATGTTCATGGCGTTCCAATTTCGTTTTTCGGAGAATATGGTGTTCGTGTTCGCTTTGCTAATTTACGTCCACACGTACGAAACTAACGTTCCGTGTTCGATGTTCGTGTTCACCATGCTTTGTTCGTTCGTGCGTACACGCCTTAACAATAAGGCAGGTATGCACAAAGCACAAGCGTTCACATAATCAGCCTATAATGTTCCCACTACTGGGACACAGGCCTCCTCTCTGTGAGAGGGAGTGGGCCGTAATCTACCACGCGGGCCCAGTGCGGGTTGGTAGATGTCACATGTCTTCGAATTTTTGGTTCTAGGACATGCCGGTTTCCTCACGATGTTTTCCTTCACCGTTTTGAGCGTTCACAAGCGTTCATGTAGTTGCTATTATCTACATCTTTGACATCAAACCGTTAAAGGAAACTCTCATATAACTATAAAGTTTATTGACCTGCATCTAATTCACACGGATTGTTATTATTAATTATTAAAATAAGCAAATGACAACATCACGATGTTGTTAATTATATATTATGTTATTAAAATTTATGACTTGTTTTATACGCTTTGTTAAAAATAAACGAAACAGGATTTATAAAAACGATTGTTAGGTTTAATGAATATTTAATATTTATATGTGCGTACTAATTGGGAGTTGTAATAATTTATTATTTCCATTACCATAAACTTTTCAATCTAAAAATTAATCAATTGAGTTATTTTACTGTTGGAACTTGGAAGTATCAGAAATATAATTTGAAGATGGTAGTCTAGCTTTGTATAGCCTGGAAAGAGCAAAAATAAAGGTCAAGTAAGCACGCGCCCTGCCGGGGTCGTGGGAAAGTACGAAAGGGTTACCGAGGCCCCTAGCAACACAGGCAACGGAAGGAACACAAGTGGGTTTTAGTCAGTAAGAGTCTGACACAACCTCCAGCTCCGCCCAGAGCGGGAGAAGTTATTTGATAATATCCCAACCAAAAACTAAAACAAAAAGTAAGTACGCACTCTTAAAAACCAATACTGGTCCTAACAACGATATTCCAAAAACATTATCCTCCTACTGGGGCAGTCGGGTAAAAAATTAGAAACGTCTAGTTGATGTAACTGGTGACCGAAAAGCTAGCTGCTTTCCCGTGCAATGCATCAGCATTGCAATTCAGCGAGGAAATGCCGCTCGTATCCTCGGTACAATGCCCCGAAGGCCTTTTTTAGGCTTAACTTAGTTTTAATTTAATTTAGTTAATGTTAATAATCATCTTGTAATTTGGTTATGTAAATAAATATCAATACGTAAAAAAAAGTAGGACCAAAAAAAAACTGAAATAAAAGGAAAAATTTTTCAAAAGTTTACCACACATACATACATTTATCTACACTCACGCCTTTGCCCAAGGGGTAGGCAGAAAAGACAGAACGCTACCTACTACGATCCTTGAGGCTTTCGCAGACAGGCGCGACGCGACACTGGTAGCCCAATTTCTATGAAAAATAAAAAATGTCGCACTGCCTCTCGCACCCACGATATCGCGCCAGTCTGAACGAGCCTTTACTCCTTTGGCTTTATTTACGTTCATACATCAGCCTAACCATTCTGTAAAAACCTAAAAGTGAAACCGTAGGAGATGTGACCTGCCATTCCACCTGAAGCTAGGGAGTGACACTATAGGCAGCTCTCTTTAAGTTAACTTCACCTTTCAAGGTGTAATTTTTAGGGTTCCGTACCGCAAAAAGAAAAAAAACCGAAACCTTATCATCATCTCCGCCTAGCCTTTTCCCAACTATGTTAGGGTCGGCTTCCAGTCTTACCGGATACAGCTGAATACCAGTATTTTACATGGAGCGACTGCCTATCTGACCTCCACAACCCAGCTACTGGGTAACACGATACCCCTTGGTAAGACTGGTTGTCAGACTTTCGAGCTTCTGACGAGCCGTAACGACTGTCAAAGATCTACAAATGACAGCCGGGACCAACGGCTTAACGTGCTTTCCGAGGCACGGAGGGTCTTGGTATGTAAAGATGGTCACCCATCCACGGACCAACCGCGGCAAGCGTAGCTTAACCTGATCGATCGACCCGTATGGCTGTTATTACTTAGCCACAAGCCCCTCAAAACCGAACCCTTATAAGATCACTTTACTTTCCATCCATCTGTCAAGACCCTTTATCTCGGGAACACGTGAAGGTATCGAGTTGAAATTAAAACCATATACTCGAATTTACAGTCCCTTGAAGCTGTAAAAAAATCAAACTTCTAAGTTAACGTAAAAAAAAAGCCGCAAAAAACGTAGTTTTCGACACTCTCAAGGGAGTCACAATATATAGGGTACCTACTTTCCGTTGACCTAGAACTATGAAATTTGGCAAGTCATATCGTCTTTTACAACAAGGTACAGGGAAAAATCTGAAAACTATACATTTGTCATTAAATCATAAAAAATATAGTACAATTTATTTAATACCTACAAATTTGTACGGAACCCTAGGTGGGCGAGTCCGACTCTCACCTGTCCGGCTTTTACAGAATAAATCAGCTGATCATACACGCACGCCGAATGCGAGTACTACACATCTGACCTTTCTGAAGAACACCACCAATAAGGTCAGTATATATGTCCTTCTAAGGCGTCCCCCCGGCATTTCCTAAAACATTACCAATTCTAATAAATACAAGACCAACTTCTAACCAGTCAATTATTCTTCATCAAAGCCGATAAATCATAATGAAAATATTTTAGCAATCAGCCTCGCCAATTACTTGGATATAAGGCAATAGACTAAAGCGCCGAGCAATTATTCTTATCTAGACATGATTAAAAACTCCGCTGAGTATTTTGGTAACAATAATATGGCTAGCGTGGGTGGGGTTGGTGGGGTAAGTTATAGGAATAAGCGACAGCGGGAGCTGACAGCGGAGAATGGGTTACATAATTATCATGATCTAATGTTTAGATCTCTTGGTGCAAATGACCCAGTTACAAAGTTGGAGAAGACAGTACAATTTGTTGACTTGTGATGCATCAAGGTTCGAAAGCACCAACAATTCATAAATGCATTTAGCGCTTAATGTATTTTTTTTTCTATTTCTGTCAATTTTTTGAAGTTGACATAAACCAAACGATGTTTTTAAATACGTTTAGGGCCAAAAATCACTTAATGCGTTTAGCATTAAGTGATTTTTGGTGAAAGCAGGCCTTAAAGTTTCTTAAATTTTAGATACTTACTTAATTTTACTCTTGATATACTCTGGTACACAATAATATACCTACAGCATCCACGTTTATATGAAAATAAAATTTTATATGAAAGTAAAAGAGTAAAAAGCTTCCCAATTTCGGAAAAGATAAGTCCTGCCGCTGTGAAATTAAGTAATTTACGATCTACCGATAATCTCTTATCACTTAGGGCGGCGCCTGCGCAGGCGGGCGGAACTCGTTCCGAGATGTCTCAATCTCGATAGAGACCGGATCAATCGAAACCGACCCACGGCTTTTTTTCATCGATCATCGATTGAACTGGTTCCCAATCGGAAAAAATTATAGAGGACTGTCGATCGATACACCTTCGGCTTCTCGGGATAGTTCCTATGAAATTGATAGATGGAACTGATGCTTTGTCTAATAATGGTGATTTGGGAGAGAGAAAATATGCTGTTAGAACGAGAAGGTAGATAAAGAATGAAATGGGACGAGGAATAGAAATTCCTTGGTTGGAGAATGGTAAGATCGTAGACATAGCAGATAAGATGTTGAAACTTATTTAATAAAAAATAAATAAATTATTCATGTTTCTGAAATAATGGCCGGAAAAGGCGTTGCATACAAAAACATTCTCAATAAAAATCTTATTAAACAGCGACCTACCACGAATTTTTGACCACAACTTAATAAAGAAATTACCGGGCGACACCTTAATCGAGAAATTACGCTCGTTCAAAAAACACGTAATAAAGACTTATGACCATAAAATGTGTAACAAAAAGGTCAACACGTTTAACAAAATTAATATCAATACATAAATTATTTCTTAAAAAGTTAAAACAACTGAAAATGCGTGTAAATAAATCGAGCTATTTATATTGAATGCTTGTAGTGAAGAAATTATCGCTATTAGTGAAGGCAAAAGGGTTATTTATTAAAATGTTGGCGATAGTTCTACACTCAGCGGGAATGGATATCGAGGTGGATGTGAGGTCGTCAATCATTTAGCTGAGTACAAGACACGAGCAGTTGGTGGCTTGGGAACGGATAAAAATGTTGGCAAGGTTGATTTTGAGGGGAGTCTGGGTTCTGTTGATTTTATTGTTGAAAGTCTTGATAACGAAGATGGGCTTATAGAAAGCGATGATGAAACTCTTCATTCAGAGGATTTTTGGAAATTCAACAAGGACTGTTTAGGTAATTGATGATAAAAGTCACAAAAACTTGAAGAGGCATTGGGATGTTCTCTTACCTAGTAATAATTATGACTTGCGATGAAGATTTAAATCTTTCTCACAATATCGTAAAAAAATTTGGTTCAATAACGGCTATGAATGTGTAGTAATTCAGTATGGTGATAGGATAAATTGTATACGTAATTAAGGAAGCCATTGCTTTGAAGATTGCACAGTAGGTACTAATCAAATCCCGTCACTAAATGATGTACGAGTAGTAGCGAATTTAATGCTAGTCAATAATTACTAGGAATAAATTTATTACTATAATTTATCGTGAATCTAAACCATCATACGTTGGATAGGATTATAGCTTAAGAACTTGGGGTCCAAGTGTATCTAACGCCATTTACTATTAAAAAAACTAAGCAACTATTAAACAAGATTTCGTATGATAATAGTTTAAGGTTAAGGGACGAGACGTTAGATTGATTTTGTAGAAGATAATATGACCAAGAAGGGGATGAATATTAAGATGTCGACTGATGCAGTAGTATACGTATGGATAAAGACGACATGCTGCATCGACCTCAATTACTAATGTATTTGAGGTCGATGCAGCATGTCTTGTCATGTCTTGGACGTAAAAATCTAATGATTTGGGCAGGAGAGCGATGATGATGTGTTTCAGGTCAAGCGTTTTACCATCCGTCTACGGAACCCTAAGAAAACAAGTGATAAATAGATTATAAATTGTAATTTATATTACTGATGCTCATCGACTTATTTATCAATTACTTTGTCACTAAGAGATTCTGAACAATCCTTGTCGGTGAAAAACATCTTTGATGATCCTGTATGCAGGTTTTATACATTTTGTATGCAGACATCGAAAGCTATAAACTCTAAATAGAGTCGAAATAAATTCTCCTTTTATTGGCATATCCAGATTGGAGATCTTTAGTGCAGTGAAAACATTGTTGTTAATTTCTTTAGTATGGAAGATATAAACGTCACGAACTTATGCTGTTTAGGGACTCGGCATTCCAGGAATCTGGGTAGAACTAACCGGTCAAATCCTTCAAGTCATTTTTTGGACTTGTTAAGCCCTAAAAGCTTAGGCCTTGTACCGATATTTGTCAAATCCGATAAGAAGGCACTCTTTAGTATACATCAAGCGGCTTGACTCATACATAAGTAATTCGAAAGTGACTTCTAAAAATCATTTTCCAAAAAAAAACCGAGGCTCATTCAATTAAGGGATCTGAGATCAAAATTAAGCCTTCTTCGTTTAAAATGCATTAATCCGGTCACTTGTCATGCGCGGGCGCAGTCGTCCCGTCCCACTCTAAAACCCGTTCCGGTTAGCCCATCGCCTTCTCGTTGACAAAGATTAAGGTTCGGGACAATGTTTGACAAAGGCAATTTAAAAAAACAAGATTGAACGTGTCAACTCTGTTCATGACATTTTGTAAATTGGAATCTGCCGCAAAAATTTATTGACGAGTAAAAAGCAATCAATCTTTCTCCAGATTGATTACAGCTTCCATGCTCATCATCAACGATATGTGGTCATTACTCTGATTTAAATTACTTCCTCACTGAGACATCCTGGCTGTATCTACAAATCTCTAGTTCTGAATTCTTTAGTTCTGTGACATCAACCGTAGTTCTGTCTCTCTCACACAATCGAAGCTCTGAACTCTTTTTCGTTTTCCATTTTCGGCGTAACATGAACTCTCAATCTCTCGCTCACAGTTTTTACGCTCAGTTAAACCAGAGTCTGACCTTAATTTACGATTATCGGACGATGAAGACATACACACGTCTCGTTATTAACCACTACTCTTATAGTAGTTATAATATTTTTTCGATTACTGTCACATTTACGGGAATCGCTTTTATAACAGTTCCATAATGAGGAAAAAATGTATGATATCAAAATATTTGCGAATCAAACTTTCAGGTATAATTCGCAAATTTTAATATTGTCAGTAATTTATATTTCTTATATAAGATTCTCGGAGTGTAATATTAACCTGATGGTGATTGGCAGCTGTACCATTAGCAACTTTAATAAAATGTTTCATAAAATTCCTCACGGTAAAAACATGGGTCAGGTAAATGTGGTGATTAACATTTTGGACAGAAAAAACTGCTGAATAATGAAGGGTATCGGTGCGAACAACTTTATTAAAAAGGCAAACACGAGAAGCCAATCGCTCGTCTGTCTCGTTACCCTTGAGTGATCCCTATACAGATTTTATTACTGCACAATGACACCAAATCTTTTCCGTTGCGATTTCAAATATTTCATAAATACCAAGCCGGTCAACATTATCTGTACAACAAGAATAAAAAGGGTACAAATTGAGTGAAAAAGTGTCCCAATGAACCTTTAAATTGTTCTCTATATATGTCTCGGGAACACGATCTTCGTTTACATCATCATTCGTCGACTTATCTGATGGGCATACATTGTTCGACTCTGATTCTTGTATATTTACTATCAGGATATATTTTAGCTTGTTTACATGAGGCGCGTAGTTTCTTATACCATCATTGTATTCAACTATAAGTAGTGTAGCAAAACTACTTATTTCTGAAACTACAACTCTGTTACTGCAACTGTAAAGCTTTTTGTCGCCTGTGTCTTGATTGTTGGTGGATGCTGGACCATCTTGAATGTTGTTTGTTTGTGTTAAAGTTGACTTTCGTGTAGTTTTCCTCGGCTGAATGAGCGGTTATTTGTTTTAAGGGGGCTTTATCGCGGCACGTAGGCTCGATTTGAATAAAAATACAATTTATATGTGTCGGTGAGTTCGGTAAGGCGGTGTAGGGTTACGGAGCCGGTCGGACGACTCGGCTCCCAATTTGCTGGTGCATTTCTGAGTAAGTTATTAAGTTTCGGCTTGTCACTTTTGTTGCGAAATTTTGCAGTCCACTGATGACGGTGCGTTGGTATTTTGTTTTAATAAACCCAATCGAGTGCATCTAGGTCTTTTAAGTGCTTTTTGTGTGGCTGTGATTGATGATGTTGTTATTAATAATATAATTTGCCTAGACATTAATAGCTTATTTCGCAAATGATTATTCCGTGACACCAGCAGGCGCTGTGAGGTCAGACATATTTACATAAACACTTTCATATTAATAAACAACGGTACTGATTACATCTCCGCCTGTTAATGTTTAAATTACGTGTTATCGCTCTATCGAGACACTAAGTAACAATTAGACTCCATCATTTCGGCTAATTTTAGACTCGTCTCATTTGTATTCTGTTTAATCTGAATTTAACATGATTAATGAGTTAAGTTTCACTATGTTAATTAGTAGAGTTTGTAACTTTTCATTTTATTACTATTTCTTCAGCCACGCTTTTTGATCTTATAACTGTTGTAGAAGGTACATAGGTATTGTAGAAGATCTAAGTTCTGAGGTGATCGATGATATTCATAGTCACGTCGGGCAATAACTTTAGGTGTTACATCTAGTCACTATGCATAATTAGCTGCATATTGGAAACATTCTCATAAATAATTTCATGGCATGGCAGGTTACAGGGCAAGTAGGTACGCAAGGACCGGGCAAAGGGCAAAAGGACCGATCTTGTAAAACATGATTTATAACGTTACACGTAACGATGGGTAGTTTCAATTTAATATAGTTCTTGTCACAGTCACGGCATGCAGTTGCCGACTATTATGTATAATAATATGTTCTGTGTTAAGCATAAATCTGTTTTGTTTTATTATTTATAAGAATTACCCATAGCTTTTATGTGCACGTGTTTCTGTAACAAATAAATATATGTTTCTTTCTTTTCCTTCAAACATTTGAAGCCGTTTTTTATAGTTTTTTCCTGCAGATTAGTTTGCTTAATCTTCTTCGATAATTAGGAGAAATTCTTTTTCTTTTTTCAGAAAACCTACTCTGTTCTTTGTAGTAGTATGTATGTAGTCTTAACGCATTTAGGCCAGGTATTAATGTGGTCTCAATATCATCCAAAAACTAACCTTTCTATGTAAATATATAGACTAATGGACTTCCTTTCAATTAAGTGGATAATCAGTCACCGAAATTTTTGCATGTCTATCTTATACCTAATTTTTATTTTCTCGCCAGTTCCTCGGCTACCTATAACACCGTTACTGCATGTCTAGCAGTGAAGGTCATCTCCAATGGGTCTGTGGAACTGGGTCCGTCCGGTGCAGTAGACGAAACCCGAGCCGTCTGATACGCCGCAGTTCCAGTTAACCTGGAGGGATGGTGTTATGCATGAGGTGATGTGGGACTGAGATTTTAGTTTTGTTGCTTTTTCTTCTTCTGGGAACTAAAAACAATCCAGCTGAATTTATGTTAAATGGGTTTGGAAAACATTATGAAAAATTTAAATTGAATAGTCTAGTAAACTTTAATTTAGCAAAAAAAAAAATGGCCAATTGCATGTCGTAATACGCACAGTGAAGGCTTTCGTAGTTGGATTGAATAAATCCCAAAATCAAACTTAATATTGTAGTTGAAAAATATCATCTCCCATAATAATATATTGATATACGTCACAGTCACTTCTCCAACTTCAAATGTAAGTTGGTCGACTATTATTCGTTAAGTTGTCAAGCCTATCCAACGACACTATGTGATAGACGAGAAAAAACAATATCATCCCCACTTTACATACAAGGGAGGCACCGTAGAAACATTTTTTTTTTTCAAGATTGTATGTATACCCATGATTACCCATGCCAAATTACAGCCTTCCAGTACTAAGAGTTTATGAGCTCAGCCGCAGACAAAAAGACAGACAGACAGACGGACATGGAGAAACTAAGGGTTCCTTGTTGACTATGGGACCCTAAAAATGGTTCAATATTTTTTTAAATAGTACCTACACTGGCTACTTGGTATTACAGTAACCACTAAATACTAATTCAGACAAAGGTGTTGGATAATCGCGTTTAGAAAATTAATACATGTTTCAATTTCCATAGTTTCGTGACAATATTCTATTATTAACCTTCATTACCAACGCCTAACAAAGGCACAACAAAAAAATACAAAATATTTTTCGAAGCAGATGTTACTTATTGTGTAAAAATACAAAACAGGGATTAATTAAATAAGATTGCAAACATGTGTGGACAAGTTAAACAAGTAAAACTATAGACATTAATTAGTACTCCCATAAAAATAGGTCATTCAGACAATTCTTCAAATACTAAAAATGCTCTCGGAATAAAAAATGTTGTTAACAATAAAGTCATTAGCAGAAAGCTATTCGATTCTCGCATAAAATTAAGGATCAAGGGATTCTTGTATTAATTTATTCGATCATCAGTACTTTGTGGCTACTGATTGACGTTCTTGGCGAGTTTGCAGACCGCCTGGGGTTTCTACCAATGAAAAATTAAATAAATTATTGTAAAAAGCTACTTATTTAAGGCTTTGCTTCTCGGCATTGAAACTTTTCTTTTTTAGATCATCAATCGTGCGCCATATCTGTGTTTACTTCTGTTTTTATTGACTATTTTATGCTATCGAATAGATATTAACGCGAGAGAGGGTAAAGAAAGGCTGTCTAAATACTAATCATTATTACTAGTTTATTATTGAAAACATGGGAATACAGTCGGATCGTCCACCTACGCGATTTTTTTTTGTGTCCATATTATATGTATTCATTAACATAAACTGATAGAAAAAAAAAACAAGTCAAATTGACACTTTTTACGATACCTGCTACTCTCTCGCATAAAGCCATCCAAAAAAGAGTAATAATAAAAAAATGGCCGTTAATTGAGCGTTATCTAAAGATGCGTTTACTTCGTGTAAGTCGATCCGAGCTGCTTAAGAAAACAGACACCACTCGCGATTTTTTTTTATCGTAAACAGTTTCGGTTCGGGTCTAAAATGACGCCGCAGAGACGCACAGTGGAACGAATGTATGGGAGCGGTTGGACGTAGACATGTCCGAAAAATAAGAGTAAAATTATGCCAAACTAATGATGCCATCTTATTCGATTACTTAATGCCTTCATAAATTGTGGTGATGAATTTCTTCATAACTCCCATATTTCGGGAGTAATTTGAGAAAATGTGAAATTTTACTATGAAAATGAGTGTATCGAGCTCTCTCCCTCCTGATTCCGGGCTTGTTTCAAGTAGCGGTCTCTAATATCGTAATGCTATTACTAAGAGCTATATTTAATACTAAGACACATAGTGCGCCAAATGTGCACTTTCTGGGATAAAAGGAAATGAAAATTTAAAAAAAAAAACGTTTTTTCCCCATTTGTATTTACTTTAAACCGCAGACAGACTTATTAAGAGGTCTATAAATATATTATATATATACAGAAATATATATTAACAAAAATATTCACAAGAACTGATGAGAGTATGACTTTTAAGTAAGTTGATAATAAATTACCTAGTTTCATTAAAAGTACAATAAATAATTAAGATGTAAGCTCTAATTTACTAAGTTACACATTTTAAAACAATAACATCATTTAATTATCTTCGTCATCATCATCATCATCAATTAATTCAAATTCAGAATCGATGTCCGCTAAATCATTTATGTTAACAAATTCGATATCACTTTTCTCAGAATCCGTAAGCTCATAAAATTCCTTAAAAGAAGATTTTTTTACAAACTTATTTCCTTTTGGACGGATACTTGTAACAAGTGGATCAGAAGACAGTAAAAGATTGTGCATAATATCTTCATTGCATGAGATACTGCTATGCTTTCGAGAATGCCCCTCTCTATATTTTCTAAAATCTTTATTTCTAGCCTCAGATGCCTCTTCGGATAGAAAACCAATGGGCACAATTGACATGTTCTGAACTATGTCTGGCCCATGCATTAAAATTTTATGAAGTGAAGAAGGCATATAATACCATGGGTATAACTCCACGTAAAGCTTAGCAGTATCAAAGCAGAACTCTCGGAATTTAGTTACGTTGATCTTCTCTCCTGATGAAATACACTGCAAGATCACACAGATTTTTCTTAAAAGCATAGCATCTATTCCGGTCAGTTCAGCAGATTTAGTGTAGTTTTCAAAAAATCTCCTTGCCGAGTTGCCATTGTTGGTGGATCCACTGCCTTGTTTCACAACATCGAGAAGTAAGCCCGTTTCTCTTCTTACAGCCTCTTGAACTCTTTTCTTCCTGTCATCAACTTGCCTTTTTGCTATATCACCCCTTACTTGCCATGATTTTATGTCTAATTTGTAGGAAATGTGTAATAAGCATTCCATTGAGCGAATCCAAGCGTGAAGGGTGCTTAAGCTATATTTATACATGTCCTCGTTTGCGTGTTTATCTTTGATTAACTCTAAATTATTCATTTCTTTAGGACAAGCCTTGCATATGTCACACACTGAAGCTGCTGTATTGGATATAATGGAATGAATTTTACCATCAATCATTGTCAACAGCAGTTGGTGTTTGACACTAATTCCATCAGTGATGGTGGATGGAGTTAAGGCTTCAATCTCTGCTTCGATTTCAGCCATCTCTCTCTGCACATTTTCTTTGGTTTCCTTTATAAACTTAAACAATATTGGCCGGCAAAATGAAGTGGAAGATGGTCGCTCGTTTTCCCAAATTGTTACACCTTTTGAGACGAGCCGCAGTGGTACAAGACTAATCATAAAATTACTAGCAAGATCGATTTGCTCATCTTCACTCGTCCTTTGATGATAAATGCTTTGGCTAGATGATCCGTCAAAACCCCATTTGCTGGTCAATACGAGCTGTTGATTGGGATCAACAGGGGTTTCTAACGACCTAATAAGTCTTCTTGAGGTTAAATCCATCAAGGCTTGTAATTTGATTTTTGCAGAGCTCTCTGTAACTGTGAGATCTTCTTTGGCCGGATAGCACTTAATTTTTTCTTTAACCAACATGTAGTAACTCGGGTATTGAAGAGCTCCTTCTTGAGTGTTGAAATCCCGAAGAGTGTTATAGCGCCATTTCGATAAGTTCATCGATACATAAAGAGCCAATACCTTCAAAGGGGATATTTCCCGTACCTGAATTGATTTACCTTCAATGAAGGCTTTGATTTTTGAGGCCTCTTCTGGATTCTCCGTCGTAAGTATTTCATAACATAAGCTGTATCGCTTTGTCCTGCCTTTTGAAGCGCCCTTTCGGCCGAAAACATAATTTCAGCGCTGCTACTGCTGCATGAAAGACTATCTTCAGTGCGTCTTCTTTTTTGCCGGTTACTAAGGTCCTCAAAAGATTTACGAGGACTAGGATGTGTACAAGTTGAAGCATCAGATTTAGCAGGAGAAATTATGGGCTCGATGACGTCACTTATATTTTCTGTAGAAGGTTCCATATTTTCATTCTGTAATTCCGGCCATTGAATTGCAGCCTGTAGCCAAATCTCATGTTTCTTCCGAAACTTATCTGTGCTTCTTCCAGACTGTGTCCATTTTGCATAAATGCGGTAGCAAAATCGACGACACCAGTCTTTTAAACTTGTTTCAGCACTTTCACATAACTGAACACAACTGTTATCTTTTAAAACACTGAACAAATAGTTAAAGTCGCGTAAATCTTTATGTGCGCGTGCGCATAAAGCAACGTGAATATCAAGATTTGTATTAAAATTTGGAAAATACATTGCGAGATTAGCTTGGATACAACGAGGTGTAAATCAACACTGATTTTAAAGTTACTAATAGTGACCTATTTATATAAAATCCAGGTATCCCAGGTATCCTTTGTTAAATATTGCAAGGTAATTAGTTATTGTGATAATTAGTAAATGATGCATGCTAAATTAGTGTATTAAGAGCCATTTAGTAATTAAATAATAGCAATGTTCTTATCAGTAATCATTAGTGCATCAGTTTTATATGTAAACCTTAAGTCCCTAATTATTGGGAGTGGCGCGAGGAGGCGAAACGCCGGGGCGTAAGTCCGTTGCCGCGAGAAATCGCGGCTCAGCGGACGGAGCTCCGGCGGGATCTCATGGCGTCATGGAAAGTACGGTTGTCGCAACCCAGTGCTGGGCACGCCACGATTTCGGCGATAAGTCCCCTCTTTGAGGAGTGGCTGGAGAGGCGCCACGGCGTCCTCACCTTCCGCCTGACGCAGGTCCTCACCGGACACGGCAGCTTCGGGAGGTTCCTGTGTCGGATAAGGCGGGAGGAAACGTCCGGGTGTCACCACTGTGTGGATCGCCCGGAGGACACGGTGGAGCATACGGTGGAGGTCTGCCCGGCTTGGGCAGAGCACCGCCGTGTCCTCGTGGAGGCGATCGGCGGCAGAGACCTCTCGCGTCCGGCCCTGGTTCAGGCCATGGTACGGAGCGAGAGGGCATGGGCAGCCGTCACCTCCTTCTGCGAAGCAGTAATGCTCGCTAAGGAGGAGGCGGGACGGTTGAGGGAAAGGCAAGTTTCGCGCCCTCTCGCCCCTAGCCGTCGCAGGAGACGCCCAGGGCGTCGGGAATCCCGGGCGGATTTCCGGCCACCGTAGGCGCGGGCTTGCGGACGGTGAGCAATGGGTAGCTCACCGTCCGGTAAGGACCAGGCCCGGGTCGACGGCGCGTCGTATTCCACGCGCGCCTCAAAGAGATGTCATCAGCACAAAGTAGGGGTCCACTAGGGCCGATGCCTGCCGGGGTCGCGGGAAGGTACTTATGGGTCACCGAGGCCCCCGCAACACAGGCAACAGGAAGGAATACGGGTGGGTTTTAGTCAGTAAGAGTCTGACACACCCTCCCGCTCCGCCCAGAGCGGGAGAAGTTATTTGATGATTTCCCACCCTCAAAAAAAAAAAAAAAAAAGTCCCTAATTATATATCCTAATTAGCTTATATCTTCTCTAATTGGCTGCTCAGAAATGTTATTGTAATAAGGTAAACCTTTAGAAAAACGGTTTTAATCAACAAAATAAACAAAAAATAAAAAAATTGTGTTATAAAATAAACATCACTCTTTATCCCAGAAAGTGCACATTTGGCGCACTATGTGTCTTAGTATTAAATATAGCTCTTAGTATTAGCATTATGATATTAGAGACCGCTACTTGAAACAAGCCCGGAATCAGGAGGGAGAGAGCTCGATACACTCATTTTCATAGTAAAATTTCACATTTTCTCAAATTACTCCCGAAATATGGGAGTTATGAAGAAATTCATCACCACAAGTTATGAAGGCATTAAGTAATCGAATAAGATGGCATCATTAGTTTGGCATAATTTTACTCTTTTTTTTCGGACATGTCTACGTCCAACAGCTCCCATACATTCGTTCCACTGTGAGACGGGTTAAATTTCAGACGTGTTGTAATCACGAGGCCTAAGAGACCGCCTGGTGACAGACGTCTTTGACGACTTCAAGTCTGTTTATATTTGTATTTATACATCAGCTGGCTGGTTATCTTGATGACCGCTAAAACTACAAATGAAAATCATAATTTTATGGTATTAATTTTATTTTATCGACCCAATGTGTCGACACCCTTGCGCCATCCCATCTTCCTAGCAACGCGGGCTGTGCTAGGGCCATGGGGTCCGAGTGCCCACTTAGTTTTTAGAGACATCGCCAAGCGGTTGGTCGACTCCTCACGTGACCAGTGGGCTGGTCTACTTTTTGGCCTAAGAAGCAACATTGCCATACAACGTGGCAATGCTGCCAACCTTGAGCACTTTTCCTGTTGACAGCGATGCGGGCTAATTTTTTGATGCTCTGTGATATTTTGCCCTCCCTTTTTTATATAATTGTACATATCGTCGGTGATATTCTGAAACCGCGGAACTAACGTTTAAAACCGCGTATTTACAAAAGTAGCAAAATCGAGATTTCGAATTTTCTAATTCATTAATATATATTTTACATAACTAATGCCTACAATATTAAGAGGAATTTATCAATTTAAAAGTTTAAACAATAGAAAGTCAAGTGGTTTAGTAAATATTACGTTTTTCCTCGTTCCTGTAAAATTCACTGCACCTACCTTACGCGGTTTTAAACACTGTTAGTTCCGCGGTTTCAGAATATCACCGACGATATAATAATTATTATTTTAAGTTTGTTAATTTTTAAATGATGTAAATATGATCAAAATAAAACCAATACTTTAATTTTATGGTCACATGAAAAGATGTTTTGTTTTCTGTGACCACCACCACCTTTGATCACCACTTAGTCTGATGATTATTGCCCATTCTCCTTTCATAAAAAGTTAGTGATAAATCGTGAACCGTTGTACTTTCGCCAGAAGAAACTACTTTTGAAACTTCTCTACGCGCTGAATTGAATACCAATCAACTGCATCAGGTATTCGGTCAGGGTAAGACTTCCAGTTACCTACTTTAGCAATAAAACCAAATGCTTGCCTGCACTGACTCAATTTAGAAGGCCACCATCTCATTTTCCGACTTCTGATCACGTTTTGCAAGCTAGGAGTCCTATGTTTGTCACGAAGAATTAAGGCTCCTACATACTGGCGCGACTTGTCGCGCCACGCGTCTCGACACAAAGGCACCGCTTGTAGCGCTACACGCGGTGTCTTTGTGTCGCGTCGCGTCGCGCGACAAGTCGCGCCAGTATGTAGGAGCCTTTATGCTTTAACGCTCGAGAATACTTGATATTAATTAATATAACGGATATCTATTACGCAGTTACTACTACTACTGAGCATTTGATCCTGGATTCGATTCCCGGGTCGGGAAAGGGCTTTTCCATCTGGAATTTCTCAATAGCGGTCCGAAATCTGTATCCCGAACTACCGCTTATATTATACCGAGACTTATTAATAGTCTACCCTCGGAAATAAACAACTGTATTACACCTAAAAATATTAAATGTAAACTTAAGCAATAATATTTAAGACGCTGACAACACCTAAACCGCGGTCACTGTCAAATTCCATAGAAAAGAAAGAGAAGCGCGATGACACAACGCTTGTAATTTATTGCAAAATATGAAGTAATTATCTATTTACTCAAAATTGAGTTGAGTAATCGAAAATAAAAAACAACCAAGTTCTGCATTCAAATAAGACGTTCTTGTTATTAATTAAATACGTAACGTATGTTGATATTTGATACAGATATTTTGGATTAGAACTTAAAGTAAAAGGTTAGTTTAACGTTAGTTTGTATCGAGATTTTGTTTTCAAAACGTGTTTTGGTAACAACCAAGTTCTGGGAAATATGTTCAAAATTAACATATATTTTTTCCGCTACCACAAACTACACAGATTTGGCAATATTTTTTCTTAAGAGCCATTTCACGTTTTCGCGCGAATATCGAAGATTTCAGTCGCCTAATTTACAATCTTAGGTAATACTCTGACATTGGTGAATACATGTAAAAAATAGACTAATCCTTCGTTTTGACACTTTATGTAACACATTTACAAAAACTTATTTGTTTACTTTGTGGTGATTACATCTCCCACAACCAGTTTACTGAAATATCATCGCAGAGTCAATTTCAAACTCCTATATCTATCATTAATATTTATAAATTTAACTGAAAAAAATACATAAAGCATCAGAAATATAGTTTGATCGACACATACAGTACTAGAATATCGATTATTAATAACATTAATTAGTAAAAAAATAAAGTCTTAAGCCAATTTTTAGGTTTTATATCGCTAATAAATCATAATTTTTTGGTTTAAATAAAGCGTAATTACATTTTTTTTTATTGGCGAAATAAACTATGGTTTTTAACAAATCGAATCCTAAAGTTTTATTAAAATCCCTTCATTTAATTAGACATAATATCGTTATTAAAATCACTCTAAATTAGAATAAATTCCGATGCTAAGCGGGCACCGTTTAGTACGGCGTGAGCGCCGATCGAGGTAGGACCTGTGCCAAATTTTCCCGCGTCTCGATTTTCGAGCGCACGTATTGTGAACGAATTATTATACTACGACTACAACATTTTGATTCACTTCGTATTTTTTTTGCATAAGGTAAGAGTTTAATTTACTATCAAGTAAAGTATTAGTTTAGTAGTTTGAGAATAATTACATATTTTTGTTTTATTAGTTTTAGCAATGGAGCGTAAGGGTTGTGTATACCATTGTGTCAAAAAAAGGAAAAATAAAAATTCTGCAGCCTTAAAGAAAGCAACAGAAGCGAGATATATATAATTTACGATTCATATTATGTACACAGTAATCGATCAAATAAGTACATATCGACATGAACTATAAAACCGTTATTACAATTTTAAGGATTTGTATACACTGACACTTCGACATATAAAAATATTGATGTTTTTAATAATCATTTATTGATAAAAAAAAATATTTATTCGTAGATATTGAAACTTGACAGCTATTTTGTTTTCATTTCAGAATGAGAAATCGCATGAATCGAGTAGAGGAGGATAGTACCTTTAGAAGACACGCCACCACCGTACCGGGTACAAGTGGAACATCAGATTCGAAAACAGAAATTGTTGTAATGTTTGTAACTTGCTACTTCAAAAAGATACAGCTATACCTCTAAACGAACGTAAACTTTTAAATATCGACCGACTGAAAAGGTTTTACCAAAGTTTTACCAAGATTGTGTATTGCTAGAAATCATAGACCCTAGAAAGGCAGAATCAATGCCTTTACGACAAATATTCATATAATGTAAATGATATGTGATTTTTCCCTGTTAATTTTTATTACATACTTTACTTAACATATATTTGTGTTTTTTTTATTAGTCTAGAAAGCTTTAGTAGACTGAATAAATAAAATAACTTTTTTCATAAATCGCTAACCATGGTGCATTATGATTATAAAGGCTCAAGACTGTTTAGTCCATCTCAACACTCGCGCTACACTGCTTGCATTGTGTATGTGTGGATAGCTGCGCACACATACGCAATACTGCCGTCTTTTACCTAAACTCGAGCGCAATAATTTTGTGAAATGGCTCTTAAGCGAAGCCTATTCTGGTCAATTGGGTCTTGTCAGCGCCTTAACTTCGACTGTAAGTACCTATTTAAACACCTGAAGAAGTTAATAATTGTATCTTCAATAACGCGTAATAAAATGTTTGTAACTATTAAATATGTAAAGATGTTATTAATTGTATCGACTATAATGCCTACATATAAAATGCTTCATTGTATTGTATGATATTGAGATAGACTCATGATAGCACAAGTTTAAACCTTAGTGGTTTTTGGTTGCTATCTAATTATGTAATCCTGTGTTCTTTTGTATAAACGATAAATAAAAAAAAATAAAAAATTTAATTTGTGCCCGGTTGATGGCAATAGGCTCGCCCCATAATTGGCGAAATGTTGGTGAACTATAGGTGTACCTCTGTCTAACCCTTCGGGGAATACAAGCCTGATATTAAGTAATATTAAGGCAAGTACTGCTTAATTCCGTACTGCTTGCGTTCCACTGACCCCAAACAATAAACGAGCATAACAATATAAAGCGTATTCAGGAAAGCCTCAAAATAAAACGAACATAGGAGGAATCTAAATATTGTCCACGTCGAATCGCTAATGTGCGGTGTAGAGCTAAGGGCAGACTGGAGGGTACAGCACGCTGATTGGAGGACCAAGAGGGAAACGTGGGGCGGATTAGAACCAAGTTTTAAAAGGAAGTTTATATTCTTGGAGATATTTTCTTGGTATAATCTAAATATTGTACACGTCGAATCGCTGATGTGCGGTTTAGGGCTGAAGGTAGACTGGAGGGTACAACACGCAGATTGGAGGACCAAGAGGGAAACGTGGGGCGGATTAGAACCAAGTTTTAAAAGGTAGTTTATATTCTTGGAGATGTTTTCTTGATAGGACACCTTTAAGGATGGAACGGCCACCAGTTAGCTTATCATGTACCAATGGAATAATAATAGCATCAGTCAATAAAGTGTCCCTCTTGAAGGCAAATGCCTCTTATCCAATTCAGAAGCAACGAGCATCGATCACAGCGCTTGCTAACTGAACGATGCGATTAGCGATTTCAGCCTAAATGTGTCTTAGCACAACACAGAAACAGCACGAGATTAGCAAAGAAGATGGAAATCGGAGGTCAACACTCCGATTTCCATCTTCTGAGTCACCATAACTGGACGACATTATGAAGATTATTCGTAGCAAGTGGACAACTTTGAAAATATGCCTCTTCTCATGCACAAAAGTAACGCGTATGGACCACGACGCTTGCTCACTGAAGGATGGCGAAGGATTTTAGACTGAGTGTGTGTTACTCTAAGAATAATTAAGAATGAATGTGCATGTGACTTGCTAGGGTTTAAACTCCAATTCTGAGTCACCACAACCGGACAAGTAATACCAAAAGCATCTCTCTCATAACTTGGCCCTCAAAGTAAACATCAATATCAAACTTCAACCTATCTGCTACGGTCTGGAGGTAAGCATTAGTGAAGGCAGATAAACCAAAATAATAGACTTGCCCATTAGGCCTATTTGTTCTTTCAAATCCTATCACAAAAGGGCGTTTACATCGATTTTGTACGCCCATAAAAACTTTGAATGGAGGGAAACTACCCATGACATTGAATTACCAATAATTATGTTATTATAATGGAGTTGATGAAAATAGCGTGGAAAATTGTAATGACATTATTTTATTGTACCAATCAATTGGGCGCGTTCGATTTAGGAAACAAGTTTTTTTTTTGTTTTTTTACGTGCGTTCGTTTTTTTTAATATTTTTTTCTATTGGTAGACAAAAATTACAACAAGAACCATAGATTTAAGAGGAATGTTAGACACTGTTTCTAAGGACAAATTTATTTTTAAGTTTATTTATTGAATCTTTTCTAAGCCACCTATCAGACAATCTGTTAACCGTCTAATGCTCCGTATATAGTCACTCACGTAATCTGAAACGTCTTAATTGCAAGGTCGAAAAACCAACCCTTCGTTACTCCAATGCATGCCAATTTTAACCCGTGACTTACCACGGTCTGTCCTTTAATAGCCACTTTTACGTATCTGTCATCTAAGCTGCGCCAGAGAATTCTAAACTTTAAGAACTTTCGAACAAAAGTTGTTTTTGTTTGTTTTTAGTGAGGATACGAATGGTAACAGTCGTGAGTTCAAAGTCTAATTAACACCTCTGGCAGGAGATAAATTGTGGCGATAGTGTTGCGCCGTGGCGTTGCGCATTGGTTTCTGTGAGATATGCAATGGTATACCGAGCTTATTGAGATTTGAAAGTAGGGAAATTGAATCCAGTGAACTTTGTATTTAGTGCTGGTTTAGAGATTGGGTGTTTATTGAATGATTTCGTATTCCAGTTAATCAAATATTTCCGAGCTAAGATGGTGACAGAGACCAAAATCATAATCCAGAACCTATGTTGAACCGCAGTTAAGTAGTTTTACAGACAAACATTGAACGTGTAAAACTGACAGATCCAGTCCGAAGGACCAACTTTTTTTTACACGGATTTCTATTACATTTGAAGTTTTTTTTTGCAATAAATGACTAATAATGATTCCTCAGACATTGTAAAACATGATCAATATGACTATACAGTTTTCTTACTGTACACAACATAGGTTCCACAATAATTATAACCCAATAGCTTTGCGCGCGACTTGGTCCGATTGAAATAGGGAAGATCACTTATTTGTTTTGTCCTTCAGGAAGATTATTAAAAAATATTGGACATGTATTTTTTATTTTTTTTACGTAATCAAAAGATTACGGCGATACACTGAGTTAAAATTTGTCATGACGTCACGCCTTGCTAGATTTTATACTGAATTGTGACGTAGCGAGTACTAGTAGTACGTACTATATACGTAGTACTCTCCAACTTTAATGCGTTTTATATAAGTATTTTTTATTAATATGATAAAGCAAAAAATACGTGTCTAATATGTTTTTATTATCTGACTGACGGACTAAACAGATTTTTTTTTTACCCAGGGATCATCCCTATTTCTTGTTTTAAGACAAAATATATACTTGGCAATACTTTAGGTTCCCATTAGTGAAATAATTATCGGAATCAGGTCAGTAGTTCCGAAGATTTCCCCCTACATACATACAAACCCACAAATTTCACCGCTTTATAATATTAAGAATAGAAGAATAGATAAAACACTCTTACACACGTCTACGTAGCTCTTTTTATCCTCCATCGTAGGTATCAATCATAATCGGCCTATAATGTTCCTACTGCTGGGACACGGGCCTCCTCTCTTCGAGAGGGAGTGGGCTGTAATCTACCACGCGGGCCCAGTGCGGGTTGGTAGATGTCACATGTCTTCGAATTTTTGGTTCATACCGGTTTTTTCGCGATGTTTTCCTTCACCGTTTTGAGAGCAGTGGTGATAAAATTATTTACACAAAGTAAAGCGCCTGCCTGGGTTCGAACCCACGAACTACAACTCATAAGTCGGGGCCGTTAACACTGGGCGACCACTGCTTTCCGTAGGTATGCTGGAAGAAATTTCTTTAGAAATAAGCACCATCTTTGTACGCCTTTTTCTGTTCCTTATTTATTTATTTATTTAAACTTCTCGCACACAATTAGGTACAAAGGCGGACTTAATGCCTTAGGCATTCTCTACCAGTCAACCAAGGTTCTTTACTTCTTGTCCGTTTTAAATACGTGTGTACAAATTGTAACAATTCTGAATAAATATCCTGTCCACAAAAGCCACAAATAAATAGTTGAATTTAAAATTGTAAATATATAACATAATCAACCTACAATGTTCCCACTGCCGAGACACAGGCCTCCTCTCTGTGAGAGAGCCGTAATCTACCAGTGGTGGTGAAATTATTTACACAAATATAGCGCCTTTCCGGGTTCGAACCTACGACCTACAACTCGTAAGTCTCAACCTTTACCACTGGGGAGCCCAGTGCTCTAAATATACAAGGTGTCGTTTTGCATCCTCGTCAAATTCAAGGAGGTAACTATGCTAATGATTTTCGACACAAATCAATAATAAAATAAGTATGTATTTTTTTTCAGTTTTCGGGAATTGTGTGAGACACGCATGTTAAAAACACGGCCTGTGTGATACTGCACTGTAACTGCCCTTTTACACACACACTACCGTATACGCAACGGGGTGATTCTGTTCTGTGAAAGTGGTGTATTCTAAAATACTGGTCAACTTAAATAACTAAAAAAACAAGTATGTATTAATTATTGAGCAGGTATCGTATTTTTATTTGGTTATATATGTCTTTCATAGCAGCCTCCTGAAATTTGACGAGGATGCAAAACGACACCTTGTATAATGTCAAGTGAATTAAATAAATAGATAAAGTCGTTGCAAATTCGAATCGGAAACGTTGCAGGTTACAGGTCTTAGCAACGGATGCATCTGAACACGAAACGGCCATGTTAGTGTCTGGGCATGCATATAATTTGCAATAACAGAGTAGTGTTGCAGATTTATCATTACGAGTGTGGTGTAGCCTTACCTTGTTCACACGTCCTAGGGGTGCCACTTAACCAAAAGACGACATTCAAAACGTAAGTAAAGATTTTTGATGTATGACATCTTTCCTCCGCTTTTTGTGGGTACGATTTCGTAAAAAAGGACGTATGTATGTAAACAGGAACTGACAGCTTGAGCATGGAATAAGTACTTGTTTTTTATCCGCGTCAATGACCTCAAATTATGATGATTTTTGTGTGGTTTGTGTTCATTTATGTACATATATATTTAATAATATAACTAAAAATATTTTTATCTGTTTGTTTCAGTGTACTAATACTCGTCAATAAGTTTCCAATAATAAATTATTTTATCAACAAATTAATAGATATTCCTTTTTTTCTGCACGTTTTTCTCAACACATTGACATTGGCAGAATTGTCGACATCGGTACCAATGCCATAGAGAAAAATATAATAGTAGTAAGTACTTTTTAATAGTATGGAATTAGTAAGTACTTTATAAATGCATGGAATTTTTGTACTCATGTAATTAGTAAGTACTGTATAGATTGTAAATAGTCGAATTTCGACCAGTGGGCGACCACTAGTAATGAATAATTCTAGACGCGGCGGCCAAAAGCACTTAAGTCAATTTTAGCTCAAAATTATAAAAAGTCACAGCATCCATGTTTTTGTATTATCCGTTGACTGGAAAAAGCACGTAAGTCACCGTCACTCCATTCAGTCGTAATAGTCGACTGTACCATAAAACTTAAGTCGTATCAACAAATCAAGCGGCGACACAAACCACTTAAGTTGACTTAAGTTTTTTTTTTCGAGCATTTCAATCTCTTATACATCTTCATCCCTTATACCGACTGACTTAAGTAACTTGGTAACAGTGATCCGTTTTTGCTGTCGATAAATTATTTTCAAGTATCTACCCTCACTTTACTCGTTTTTTTGAAGTGCTTGATAAAAGTTGAAGAAATCTCAGAAGTGATTTTATACTCTGATACTTGTGGAGGACAAAACAAGAACACACACGTAGCTGCAATGTTCACGTACTTGTTGACTGTAAAACCTTCAATGAAGTTAATACACCACAAGTTTATGATACCTGGGCATACACATATGGAACTTCCATATGTACTGACTTAAACCACGCAATCATTGAAAAAAAAAAGAAAAAAACTAACATACAAATGTATCACCCCCACGACTGGATGCAGTTAGTAAACAAAAAAATCGATCGATCGATCGAGTAGCAAAAAATTTACCGTGAGATAAATGCGACAAAATGATTTCTTTGATTTCGCTAGCTTATTGAAGGGTCCATTAGTAGCCCGAAAAAAAGATGATGATGGAAATGTTTTCAAGTGGCACACAGTGGAACGAATGTATGGGAGCGGTTGGACGTAGACATGTCCGAAAAAAAAGAGTAAAATTATGCCAAACTAATGATGCCATCTTATTCGATTACTTAATGCCTTCATAACTTGTGGTGATGAATTTCTTCATAACTCCCATATTTCGGGAGTAATTTGAGAAAATGTGAAATTTTACTATGAAAATGAGTGTATCGAGCTCTCTCCCTCCTGATTCCGGGCTTGTTTCAAGTAGCGGTCTCTAATATCATAATGCTAATACTAAGAGCTATATTTAATACTAAGACACATAGTGCGCCAAATGTGCACTTTCTGGGATAAAGAGTGATGTTTATTTTATAACACAATTTTTTTATTTTTTGTTTATTTTGTTGATTAAAACCGTTTTTCTAAAGGTTTACCTTATTACAATAACATTTCTGAGCAGCCAATTAGAGAAGATATAAGCTAATTAGGATATATAATTAGGGACTTAAGGTTTACATATAAAACTGATGCACTAATGATTACTGATAAGAACATTGCTATTATTTAATTACTAAATGGCTCTTAATACACTAATTTAGCATGCATCATTTACTAATTATCACAATAACTAATTACCTTGCAATATTTAACAAAGGATACCTGGGATACCTGGATTTTATATAAATAGGTCACTATAAGTAACTTTAAAATCAGTGTTGATTTACACCTCGTTGTATCCAAGCTAATCTCACAATGTATTTTCCAAATTTTAATACAAATCTTGATATTCACGTTGCTTTATGCGCACGCGGAGGACCTTTGTAACCGGCAAAAAAGAAGACGCACTGAAGATAGTCTTTCATGCAGCAGTAGCAGCGCTGAAATTATGTTTTCGGCCGAAAGGGCGCTTCAAAAGGCAGGACAAAGCGATACAGCTTATGTTATGAAATACTTGACGGAGAATCCAGAAGAGGCCTCAAAAATCAAAGCCTTCATTGAAGGTAAATCAATTCAGGTACGGGAAATATCCCCTTTGAAGGCATTGGCTCTTTATGTATCGATGAACTTATCGAAATGGCGCTATAACACTCTTCGGGATTTCAACACTCAAGAAGGAGCTCTTCAATACCCGAGTTACTACATGTTGGTTAAAGAAAAAATTAAGTGCTATCCGGCCAAAGAAGATCTCACAGTTACAGAGAGCTCTGCAAAAATCAAATTACAAGCCTTGATGGATTTAACCTCAAGAAGACTTATTAGGTCGTTAGAAACCCCTGTTGATCCCAATCAACAGCTCGTATTGACCAGCAAATGGGGTTTTGACGGATCATCTAGCCAAAGCATTTATCATCAAAGGACGAGTGAAGATGAGCAAATCGATCTTGCTAGTAATTTTATGATTAGTCTTGTACCACTGCGGCTCGTCTCAAAAGGTGTAACAATTTGGGAAAACGAGCGACCATCTTCCACTTCATTTTGCCGGCCAATATTGTTTAAGTTTATAAAGGAAACCAAAGAAAATGTGCAGAGAGAGATGGCTGAAATCGAAGCAGAGATTGAAGCCTTAACTCCATCCACCATCACTGATGGAATTAGTGTCAAACACCAACTGCTGTTGACAATGATTGATGGTAAAATTCATTCCATTATATCCAATACAGCAGCTTCAGTGTGTGACATATGCAAGGCTTGTCCTAAAGAAATGAATAATTTAGAGTTAATCAAAGATAAACACGCAAACGAGGACATGTATAAATATAGCTTAAGCACCCTTCACGCTTGGATTCGCTCAATGGGATGCTTATTACACATTTCCTACAAATTAGACATAAAATCATGGCAAGTAAGGGGTGATATAGCAAAAAGGCAAGTTGATGACAGGAAGAAAAGAGTTCAAGAGGCTGTAAGAAGAGAAACGGGCTTACTTCTCGATGTTGTGAAACAAGGCAGTGGATCCACCAACAATGGCAACTCGGCAAGGAGATTTTTTGAAAACTACACTAAATCTGCTGAACTGACCGGAATAGATGCTATGCTTTTAAGAAAAATCTGTGTGATCTTGCAGTGTATTTCATCAGGAGAGAAGATCAACGTAACTAAATTCCGAGAGTTCTGCTTTGATACTGCTAAGCTTTACGTGGAGTTATACCCATGGTATTATATGCCTTCTTCACTTCATAAAATTTTAATGCATGGGCCAGACATAGTTCAGAACATGTCAATTGTGCCCATTGGTTTTCTATCCGAAGAGGCATCTGAGGCTAGAAATAAAGATTTTAGAAAATATAGAGAGGGGCATTCTCGAAAGCATAGCAGTATCTCATGCAATGAAGATATTATGCACAATCTTTTACTGTCTTCTGATCCACTTGTTACAAGTATCCGTCCAAAAGGAAATAAGTTTGTAAAAAAATCTTCTTTTAAGGAATTTTATGAGCTTACGGATTCTGAGAAAAGTGATATCGAATTTGTTAACATAAATGATTTAGCGGACATCGATTCTGAATTTGAATTAATTGATGATGATGATGATGACGAAGATAATTAAATGATGTTATTGTTTTAAAATGTGTAACTTAGTAAATTAGAGCTTACATCTTAATTATTTATTGTACTTTTAATGAAACTAGGTAATTTATTATCAACTTACTTAAAAGTCATACTCTCATCAGTTCTTGTGAATATTTTTGTTAATATATATTTCTGTATATATATAATATATTTATAGACCTCTTAATAAGTCTGTCTGCGGTTTAAAGTAAATACAAATGGGGAAAAAACGTTTTTTTTTTTAAATTTTCATTTCCTTTTATCCCAGAAAGTGCACATTTGGCGCACTATGTGTCTTAGTATTAAATATAGCTCTTAGTAATAGCATTACGATATTAGAGACCGCTACTTGAAACAAGCCCGGAATCAGGAGGGAGAGAGCTCGATACACTCATTTTCATAGTAAAATTTCACATTTTCTCAAATTACTCCCGAAATATGGGAGTTATGAAGAAATTCATCACCACAATTTATGAAGGCATTAAGTAATCGAATAAGATGGCATCATTAGTTTGGCATAATTTTACTCTTATTTTTCGGACATGTCTACGTCCAACCGCTCCCATACATTCGTTCCACTGTGTGGCATGATGTGAAGTGGCTGAGTTATGACTCTGAGTACGGCGTCATAAAATACAAAACCACTCTTTCTAGAGACGAATCATTTAAAAGTATTAATTTCAAACGGAACACGCGACGAGATAAGGAATTTAATTTGATGCAGATTACTGACAAGCCAGTACCAATAAGTGTCGACAAAAAACGTGATATAATATCACTTTTGTCTTTAATACCGGAATGTTTCCATATTTTTTACCAGAATTTAGTAACCACTGACGATACCAAGGATGTTGATCCAGATATACAAGATTCAGAAGAGAGTGACTGTTAGTTTTCGACTTTAATGCATGCATTATTTTATAAAATTTTAATTAATAATCTTAGTTATTCATAGTTTTTATTAAAATCATAAAATAAAATAAATAAACCAAGTAGTTATAGTATGTTAATAAACACCTAAGTCTCAATTTCTTGATGTTCAAAGAAACTTAAGTCAGATATTTCAGTAAATAATAAATAAAGCCTAAATAGCCATATTCTGATATGTAACTAGTTCATCATTGTGTAAAAATAAATAATAAAAACCATAACCGTAGTACATTTTTTTCATACCAATCGAATTAAACAGTCTCCTGTAAAAATTTTGCATGCAAAAAAAATTGACTTAAGTACTTATGGCTTCCGAGTCTAGAATTATTCGAATAAATATTTCAGTATTTACCTTTTTAAATTCTGAGGTTAATTTCTGTTGCTGCTCAGTTGCTTATTACCAAGGTGAGATGTCAGATGTTACACATCATATGCGACTACTGTATTGCTCGCTCGGTTTGTTTATCGTCTTTGAAAAAGTGACATTTAGGTGAGAGAGATTTTTGATAAAAGGTGTGTTAGTAGATAGAAAGCCATAAGAACAGAATATTCCAGGGTTAGATACCTGTTGAGACGCGTCAGTATCAGTACCTATGGACAAATCTGACACTATTAGGAAGAGGTAAGGTATTGGTTCTTAGGAACTGCGCCACGGGTACCGTCAGTAGAGACTGGTCATCTCTTAGCTGCCACGGCTTATTTTAATTTTTGAATTGTTTTTTTTTTTTTTTGTTAATCTTTTTATTACGGACGCTTTTACGTTTTGTATCGTTCTCACATGTATAATTTCAAAATGAATAATGTAAACAATATTTTTTAACCATAACCATACGTTTATTTAAAAGAGTGTCCATGGAGTTTTCCCGTTCTTCTCCATAGGTACCTACTACGCCTTGGAATGGGCAACGAGCTTCATCTTTCTGACTGACCGACCGACCCCTTGACAATTCAAAAGTGCCTGTAATTGGTTTATTTGAAATAAATGCTTTGAGTTTGAGTTTGCGTTGTGCATTTTAAGGTTAAAAAAAAGAACAAAAACTGGAGAAATGTGGGTTTCAACTACTATAGGTACACCTCTGGCTAACCCTGGTATGTTATGTAAAAAAATAGAAAACTAGCCATTTTCAATGATCTTTCGACACAATTTCTTGGTATCTATACAAGAAACCATGGTCACACTAACGAATTTCTTAATAAAATAATCAAAACAAGGAATTTTCTTGAGACGACATTTTTATAATCTCTTAAGTAGCAGCCCTACACAGTGCACCGCAGTTGATATCGTGTCTCAGGTTTAATTGCGACTTATCGGATTGTTTTTCATTGTCCTGCTTATAGCGGTTTATAGGTTCGGTGCCGGTGCAGGTATTTTTATTGCTACGGTTAAACACTGCGTATTTTGGTTCAGAAAACGTATAAAAAATAAGAATATTTTTGATTTACCAAATGTTGACACATTTGTTTTCTTGGTGTCGCATTTTATTTTAAAAACACTTTAAATTATTGTAATGTTAAAAAATATGTTGAAGTCAATTCGCAAATTCATACTTTTGCCAAATGTCCAGTTAAAGCTTTTCTCGTTGACACAGTCAAGCGAGAGTTTAAAATTTTTAATTAAACAGATTACTAAGCTGGAAAATCGATTTGAATATAAATTCCGACTATTGATTAGTCACGAACTTTGAATTCGCTGGAATTTAAATCACTTGTCATCTCTTCGAAGTCATCTTTAAAGATACCTTAGGTAATCAGACTATTTGAAATCTAGGATAGTCATCAGAATTTATTGCGATGACGGTGTAGAAATGTTAAAAAGATTTACTTTGTAGTTTTACATTACAATGTAAAGAGTAATAAAAAGTATTATATCCTGAATCAGGAAATTGCTAAAGAAAAATAATGAACATGTACAAAAAACGTTAAGCTTAGGTACCAATATTAATCTCAACATGTTTTGTGTGGAGTCATCTTGAAACTTCTGCAAGAGCCCAATGGCAAATGCTACTCGTATTAACTAATATTTAGTGAACAAGAGATAGTAAAAACCAAAACAGAACTACTACAAAAACATACTTCAAGACCTTGCACTACCTAAAAGTAATCTTTATAGGACGGCAACAGCTTCTATTGGCTTCTCTTTTGCAAACAGTCCGTGGGATTTAATATTATGACGATGGTGTTGATGAGATGACTTACCTCTTAACGTATTAGCCCCATACAAGGGATGGTCGTAGGGCACCGGTCGGTATGCTGGATGGAGGGCAGCAAGGTAGCTAAGTTCGCTAGTCGCACCAGCTGCCGCCGCCGCCGCCGCTGCCAGCCTGTGAAAAAGACAACATAATCTTGAGATAGTCACCAAAAAAGCCAAATGGATATAGTATGGATAATGTATATAGTAGTAGGAGTATCCTTGGAAACCTAATAATATTCTTTAAACATATTTTTTATAAAAACACGGGTATTCAAAGTAACAATCCATATCAACTTCTTTCTCCGTTTTCCATGTAACAATAACATTTATTACTTCTCAAAGTAGTGGATTGCAGCCATATTTCCGCCTTGTAATAAGCATGTATGAATTTTTCTCATATGTCCAACTTATTAAAATGTCGACCTGATTCAAATGCCAGCCCCAAACCAACTTCTGACAAGTTTTTACATCTAAATTGCATTCCCATAAAAGGCAAAGTCCATATGAAAAGATTATTTTCTTCGACACAGGGTGTCTTTTAATTACAGATTCTCGTTTGCCAATGACAACATTTGAATGCTTTGCCAAAAAGGTTGAACACAATGACACATTTGAAACTTTTTTCACGATCCCTATTCAAGTATTCAGAGTATCGGCGGGGACATCTCGGTGCGAACCCAAGGCCTGACAGTGGGGTTCCGTAGGCAATAAAAAGAGGACGAGCGCTCGCAATCCACCGGCATCCGTGACGTAATATGTCTGGACGTTTTTGAGCAAAAAACGATTTACAAACAGCTGGATACTTTGGCGACGCGTATGTGCTAATTTTTCAAGTCGCATAAGCCGATTGAGGGTCGTATGGTATTGTTTCTAATTTATATTCACAAAACAAAAGTAGATACATTACACCTATAGCTACACCTAATATGAATATCTAATGAAATAATATGAATTCTAATGGCTAACAAACACATGACTAACAATATCTTATGAATATTGCATCACAATATTAAACATTTGTCGACCGCTTAATAAATAAAATAGACATTTGCTATAAACAACAAAACAATGGACAAATCAGATAAACATTGAGAAAACAATCCATTCCCACGTTTACAGCGAAAAACAAAACTAAAGCGACCACTAAAAGCGCAAAGCTAAACAAAAATAAGAACACAATAGCTCGCGCGCATGCGCAATGCGCCCAGTAATAAAATTATTAAACAAATCAACCTCATAATAATGCGGCCCCAGAAAATTGTCGGGTGGGCTGAGTAGGATAAAGAAATTATCCAACTTACCGGCCACGGACGATTGCGCGCCCCGACCAAACCCGAACAAAGACGTAGCTCGAGAAAACGAAAAAAAAAAAGCTGGCGGCTAACAAAATAAATAAAACAAGTGCAAGAACACTCGCGCGCCTTCGCCCCGCGTGACGTCTTCATGTACTCTGTCCTTTTCGCCCACGCGATCTGTCTGTTCTCATGTGTACGTGTGACAAAGACGGAGATATGCACAGATTGTGCTCTGAATAGGAAGAAAGTTTTGAAACTGTTGCTGGATGTGAAACAAGTTTTACAGATTTCGCGCAGACGGGCTTTTTGATTTGACGTTTTATTTACATTTTTTTAAAGTCATCTTTCTCTGCACGGATTTTTATCATTAGAAAAAATAACACGGGAGCTATGAAGTAAAGGAAATTAGTAAAAAAAAAACCTATGTATACTTTTATTATTGCTTTTTGATTTGACGTTTTATTTACATTTTTTTAAAGTCATCTTTCTCTGCACGGATTTTTATCATTAGAAAAAATAACACGGGAGCTATGAAGTAAAGGAAATTAGTAAAAAAAAAACCTATGTATACTTTTATTATTGCTTTTTGATTTGACGTTTTATTTACATTTTTTTAAAGTCATCTTTCTCTGCACGGATTTTTATCATTAGAAAAAATAACACGGGAGCTATGAAGTAAAGGAAATTAGTAAAAAAAAAACCTATGTATACTTTTATTATTGCTTTTTGATTTGACGTTTTATTTACATTTTTTTAAAGTCATCTTTCTCTGCACGGATTTTTATCATTAGAAAAAATAACACGGGAGCTATGAAGTAAAGGAAATTAGTAAAAAAAAAACCTATGTATACTTTTATTATTGCTTTTTGATTTGACGTTTTATTTACATTTTTTTAAAGTCATCTTTCTCTGCACGGATTTTTATCATTAGAAAAAATAACACGGGAGCTATGAAGTAAAGGAAATTAGTAAAAAAAAAACCTATGTATACTTTTATTATTGCTTTTTGATTTGACGTTTTATTTACATTTTTTTAAAGTCATCTTTCTCTGCACGGATTTTTATCATTAGAAAAAATAACACGGGAGCTATGAAGTAAAGGAAATTAGTAAAAAAAAAACCTATGTATACTTTTATTATTGCTTTTTGATTTGACGTTTTATTTACATTTTTTTAAAGTCATCTTTCTCTGCACGGATTTTTATCATTAGAAAAAATAACACGGGAGCTATGAAGTAAAGGAAATTAGTAAAAAAAAAACCTATGTATACTTTTATTATTGCTTTTTGATTTGACGTTTTATTTACATTTTTTTAAAGTCATCTTTCTCTGCACGGATTTTTATCATTAGAAAAAATAACACGGGAGCTATGAAGTAAAGGAAATTAGTAAAAAAAAAACCTATGTATACTTTTATTATTGCAAGTGAAAAAATTATGGGTTCTTACTACTACCATTATCCATTGTTTTAACGCAACTATTCAAATACCTCACATATTTCTACTTAAAAAAAAAAAAACCTTAATGGACGTCGACAGTAACTTTTAATGACAGAAAGAATAACTTTACGTAATAATCAACGGTTGTCCGTACTTAGGGTATTTTTTTACTTATTTCGAGTAATCAGCGCAGCTGAAGTCTGTCAGTGGAGCATTTTAAAAGTGTAATTGAGGCTCAATGTGAGCGACTCAATCATGACATCATGAATGTTTCATGAAAACCAGTTGGCAATTACACTCGTTTCTTACGGCAATGTACTTTTTTACGGTTTATTTAGTTTTTTCGCCGAATGACCAATTAGTGCTTACTGCCTGCTACACAGCCCTCACGTATCTATGGTAAATTGTGCCCGTTATTTGTAATACGTGTTGTATTTTATGGTATTTCCTGAGGAATGTGGTTCATTAGGGAACATATTTACAATGGAATGCCTTGGAAAAAGGGTTGAACATAAAGTAGTCAGAAATTGTAATGATAATAAGTATTGGTTTCTAGAATTATAGCTGAATTTGTATAAAAACACATAACATTACATAACACCTGCAATCCCCAAACGGTTAGGCAGAGGCGTATCTATAGAATAGAGCACATACATCCACATTTCGCCAGTTATGTTGAAGGCCCATTTAACAGGGGGCGAGCCTACTGCCATCAACCTACGGGCTGCTACTGAGAAATTCCCGATGGAAAAACCCAATAACACTTTGCCCGACATGGGAATGGAAACCAGGGCCTCGTGCTCAACGACATAGCGCTTACGACCACTAGACCAACGAGGCAGGTTTGAACGAGGTGTTTTAAAACGCATCATTCTTTAAGCTACACTGAGTTAAGGCGCTGACAAGACCCAATTGAGCAAAATAGGCTTCCCTTAAGAATAAAAATTGCCAAATCTGTAAAGTTTGTGGTAGCGGAAAAAATATATGATAATTTTGAACATATTTCCCAGAACTTGGTTGTTACCAAAACACGTTTTGAATAAAAATCTCGATACAAACTAACGTTAAACTAACCTCTTACCTTGAGTTCTAATCCAAAATATCTGCATTAAAATATCAACATACGTTACGTATTTAATTAATAACAAGAACGTCTTATTTGAATGCAGAATTTTGTTGTTTGTTATTTTCGATTACTCAGCTCAATTTGAGTAAATAGATAATTGCTTCATATTTTGCAATAAATTACAAGCGTTGTGTCATCGCGCTTCTCTTTCTTTTCTATGCAATCTGACAGTGACCGCGGTTTAGGTGTTGTCAGCGTCGTAAGCTACACTGACTTAAGTTAGTAAGTAAGAACGATGTAACTTTCTAATATAGTCCATCCATTATCATCGCAAAAAATAGAAATCCGTGCAAAAAAGTCAGTGCTACATTATAGTAAGTTCCATTGTAAAACTGTCATCAATTATCGTCAATGGCGAAATACGACCGTCGTCAGTACAAGGCTTTATCTTCACGCGTGGATGCGCAAGGGATGAGTTGCATGATGTGAAAAATTGGCTAACAACAAGGAATTTTTTGAGGTTATTTTAGAGTGTCAATATTATGATTATTGTCCATCAATATTTTATTAACTTTAAATTAATGAACGCTTGTCAAGATTTTGTGTTTTTGATTAAGCGTCACCTTTTACGATGACAGAAATAAAAGATATTGTTAAATTGAAAGCGTCATGACATCTCTGCCTGTTTTTTATTTGTAATTTTTCAACCGAATATTTATTTCCACTCGTATCTTTTAATTTAAACTTTCAAACGATCGCCTACTAGAAGCCGTTGGTTTTCACGATTAAATTTATTGTCGTTTCAATTGTTTTTTTTTATGAATAATCGCTGGTTCATAAGACATTTATCGGGTTAATAAAAAAACTTTCCAGTTATAAATAATATGAATGATAAATAATAAGAAAATAATTCCTTATTTTTGGGGTTAAGAAAATAATTCCTTATTATTTATCATAACCCCAAAAATAACGTACAAATCACTTAACAATACACCATAAAAAAGGATTTAAGAAACATAAAATTTCATATAAACAAAAATAACGAGCCGTTTCTTTATGCGAGCTTTCGTCAAGGAATATATCACTTTATCAAGAGTTTCATGAGCAAATAATGCGAAAACTTAAATTCTTTGATACTTAAGTGTCCAATGGACATATTTATTATGGTCCGGAATAAGAACTGGGCCAAATAAAGGACCTTAAGCCTCTTACGATGCGACTTTTAGAATTAAACCGACGAAGTTTCGAACAACCGTTTTAGGTACAGGTTGATTTATTTGCCGCGAATAAATTGGGATTTTGTTGACGTTTCATACCATTTTAAAGATGTGGAATTATGACCGATTTATTTTAGTGATCGAAAAACTAAAATACTTTAAAGCTACCTTAGTTTTAATATAAACAAAGTTTCTACTGTTGAGTAAAAGCTAAGGATTTCAACCGAAACTTTTTAATTTGTCAACTCTGTTGTCCCTTTTTACGTCACTATCAACTTTTTCGAAACAAACTTCAACTTCATCAAAAGGACTACCTGAATACCACATTATTCTAATAATTCACCGCTAAATAACGTAGACACCTTTTGTATTTAATTTAAACAAGTAAAGTTTAAATGAGTCACTTCTGTATGGTGTGAGGGACTATCCTTCCAAGAAGGTTTAAAGTGGTCACCGCGGGGGCTCGCGGTAGGAGTTTTGTTTAAGCCGTATTTTATTGTCACACTAGCCTCGCCACCTAGGTTTTCTTGTTAATTTTGGCTATTTAAAATGCGTCGAATGAAGATATTTATCAAATAAAAAAGCTATTTAGGTTACATTATAAAGTTCTTAAGAGAAAGTTCTCTTCTACTTTTTGGTTACATTTAAAAATAAATAAATGGTTAGGTAACCTTATTTTATATTAACAATTTTCAATTAGATACTTTATTTTTATTTCTTGTGCTATCCATGTCATAAATCATATCACATGATAATTTTATCATGTTTTATCTACTTTTCTTATTTGGAAATGTTAAATCAACGATGACATGAATTTTGATGAGCAAAATAAATATACAACGCTATATCACAAATCCCAGTGCAAACTTTGGCGATAAGTTCCAACATTAAACACTTATTTTTAAAGCTATAAATGAGCTAATAAATAATTATCAAAGCCCACTACCATCTAATAAATTCGTTAAATAGTCACCAAAAAGTAGTAAGTAGAATGTAAATTTTGTGAGGGCTTGACTTTGTAAGCTCAAACTGTAATTATCCTTACAACACACAAATATTTTTTTTTATAAATGCCCAAGAAATAAGCGATAACCAATTATTTTTATAAACAAATGAGTACATTGTATACATTGAAATACACTATTACTTTAAACGCACTTACAAACGCGATCTTAAAATGCATAGAAGCTCAAATACCGCAAGATGCATAAGTAAAGACATTTACAAATCGAATAACAACCATATTCATAAAGTTTTCCATTTTCAATAACTGCAAAGCAAAATACGTTTTCCAAAGACGATACGAGTCTGCGCGAGCGCTTCAATCGGCCCGATCTCTACACCGCTCACGGTGACATGTCAATCGCGGCTCCTGAATAATGCAGGAGGCACCATGTTGCAACACGCTGTATATCGGACTTGTTTAATTGTGTACTAGGGATTTATGATATTTTGTTTTACTTATTTTTATGACGTTTTCTTAAATCAAATATTTAGTTTTCTATATAAGGCTAAGTATAAATCCATGGAAAAAATCTGTTTTTAATATGTAGAATGTTTTTATTAAAAAAATATAGATAGTAAAAGTATTATAGACTAACCTGTATACCTTGCAGTTAGGCAACACGGGCTTATAATAAATAATTGAATTTTTTAATAACTTAGGCTGTCATTTAAAAGTAAAAAGAGTACAAATATGTATTTAGTACCAAATCATTTCATTTCACAAAAAAACCCGCACAGTTTACGGATATTTATTTTATTTTAAATCCTAAATATCTAGAAATCCTGGTGCCCCTACAGGTAACAATGTCGCACACTTATTACGACCTGTTCTGCCTACCTCTTAATAGACAGAGTCGCTATATTGTGTCGTTACAATCGGACAATTGTTTATAACATTGTTATTTCCTAACCAATTGTTCTTGCTTTGTTAAACAACGGATAGAACTGAAGATTCCCCTTTGTGTTAAACTTTCTTGCTGTGAATGAATGTCTATTTTGTGTGCTTTTGCAGCTTTTCTGTTATTGGTAGGTAAAGATTGTGTTTGGTTTGTGTTGAAAAACTTGTACAATCCTAACTAATATTATAAATGAGAAACTGAGTTTGTTTGTTTGTTACGCTTTCACGCTAAAACGGCTGAACGGATTTGGATGAAATTTGGCACATGGGTAGACCATGACCTGGAGAAGGACATAGGCTACTTTTCATCCTGGATGGGAACAGCTAGTTGTATATATTGTTACTGTAAGGGTGAATAATAACAAAGGGTGTTAAATTCAACTATCCTTTGAGAAAGTGTAGTAGGCACTCATGAAAATAATCAACTTTTATTACTGGATCCATCTTAATATCGCGAAAATATATCAGCTGCTCCATACATTTATGTTCGCATAAGTAACTACACAAGAGGAGCTTGTGGCTAGGTAATAACAGCCGCACGGGTCGATTAATCAGCTTCAGCTACGCTTGCCGCGGTTGGTCCGTGGATGGGTGACCATCTTTACATACCAAGACCCCTCCGTGCCTCGGAAAGCACGTTAAGCCGTTGGTCCGAGCTGTCATCCGTGGATCTTTGACAGTTGTTACGGGTCGTCAGAAGCTCGAAAGTCTGACAACCAGTCTTACCAAGGGGTATCGTGTTACCCAGTAACTGGGTTGTGGAGATGAGATAGGCAGTCGCTCCATGTAAAATACTGGTATTCAGCTGTATCCGGTAAGACTGGAAGCTAGGCTAGTCAGATGATGATAAGTAACTACATAAGAGTTGGCCCAATAGAAAAACTTATTAATTGTGAAGAAAGAAAGAAATTACGTTTATTTGCGGTAAACATGACGCAAAGAAGGAACACAAATACAAAAAAGAAACAATTTGGGGGAAAATATGCGTCACATCCACGCAAAACGGACAACGCTCAGCATAATGCTGCGACCCTATGCGAGACAGAGCCCCAGCGCTGGTTTTCAGCGATAGCCGGCGTTGAAGTGATGACGTCGACCGGTGCAGCACACAGTGAGATTGTGATAAGAAAAAAAAATATAAATATTTAAAATGGCAACATTCCGTACCGACGGGAACGTTAATTATTCGATTATTTTTATTTGTTTAGTATAATTATTATTTTAAATAAAAATGTCCAATTTCCGAGTCTAAGGTTCTTACCGGAGTTAATCCAGTCGATAGTGCTACTGGTTCAATATCTTGACACATAGCGTTTCTGAAAACTCGGTTAAACACTTCGCTGAAATACATAACTTCTTCGAATCAATAGTTATTAAGAAGTTATCTAATTATCTCAAAAACCAAGTGGCAATCGTCTTTTATTGCATTCTATGAGACAAGCAATTTCAAGGACAAGCTAGCCACACAAAGTTAATTAACGTTTGCACACGTTTGCACGTAGGTACATCTTAATTTCCTAGTGTTTATGGCATTATCTGATTACTTACGAGGCAATCCACGAGGACTCCACTTTCCTCGTGGATTTTCTTAGGATCAATTAAGACGAATGTATTAGCTTTGCAGTTAATGAGTAAAATAACACATTATCGTTTTAAAATTCTATCAAATTGTTTATTGATCATTGTGGTTAATCAATATTGAGTATCAACGGGTGTAATTTAACGTGAAATCGTAAAATGATTCAATGCATTAGTACTCGTAAATTATAGTGACTTTTAATTCATTTCGCGTTTCAGTTTTTCATCTCTTATGCTACGGCTACACTGTCGCGATAACGCGAACTATACTTCGCGCGCTCTCTGTTATTCAGCGAGACGTTATTCTTTTTTTGTATATTGGCACCTTGTTTTTATATATATTCCTGGAGGGCACCACCTCTTATAGTAGTATTATTTTAATATTGCTTCACGGTGGGAAGAAGATGGAGCTATACCCCTTGTATAGCTTCGTCTCATTCTCACACTGATGTAATATTAAAATAATACTGCTTTAAGAGGCCGTGGTTGCCCCCTGTAATTTGTTATCTATTTATTGTGCTATTGTGTGTTGTGCTGTCTTTTGTGTGCACTGAATAAATATTTTATCGATCTATCTAAGTTGAGCGGTGTGCAAGAGAGGGCGCGCGAAGGTTAGTTCGCGTTACCACGACAATGTAGCCGTAGCATTAGGGACGAATTCCTCAACGCTGATGATGATGGATCTTATTCCACGTCCGATTAAGTCCTCGTTAATTTATTCGGCAGATAATTTCATATACCTAATTGTATTTAATATGATTATATAATTAGTTATCGTTTAATTATGATTTTGTGAGTTGTGCTATTCCTTTTGTGAGCACCAAATAAATGGTTTATCTATCTATCATGTAAATTATCTTCCATTTTGAAGGTATTTGTTGAGTAGACATTGTAAAACCAGCCCTGAGTGTTATTGAATAGCAATAATTATACAACAATGACTAGAATACTTTCTTCGTCTTTATCGGCACAAGCCATACCTAAAACGATAGCCCATACCCAGTTGAAAGCAATCGTCAGCAACGTCCAATAGCGGTATCGACTTCCCAAGGAGCGCCGGACGTCTCTACACCGTCAGTTGTGAAGCCTAGATATCATATCAATGATATCTTCATCAATCATAGCACATGCGTTGTATTTTAAATTCAACGCAGTAAGGTACAGTCGTACAGAGAGATAAGTGTTCAGGCTGCCAGCTTGAACTAATTTTGAGCCCTCTTGTACCACAAATGATTACTACTAGGTTTTTATCTACGATTAAGACATCGTTCTATTCCTACAATCGTTCGAAAATGACAAAGACAGAATGATGTTTTAAATATCTTTAGCGATAAACGCATTTGCTGAACAGAAGGGTCTTTTATCACTACTTTGGGTGTGCCTTATGCTGCGGCTACATTATCGCGATAACACGAAATACACTTCGCGTGCTCTCTCTCGCACACCGCTCGACGTGTCGCTGTACAACAGAGAGCGCGCGAAGTGTAGTTCGCGTTACCGCGACAATGTAGCCATAGCTTAAGGCTTAAAAAGTTATTACGCACAAAATTAACATTGGCAGTGTTAGTGCAAAGCTTAATATTTTTGCTAAATATACGCTTACACGGGTAGTTTTTAGGGTTCCGTACCCAAATGGTAAAACGAGACCCTATTACTAAGACTCCGCTGTCCGTCTGTCTGTCCGTCTGTACCAGGCTGTATCTCATGAACCGTGATAGTTAGACAGTTGACGTTTTCACAGATGATGTATTTATGTTGCCCCTATAACCAGAAATACTAAAAAACAGAATAAAATATATATTTAAGGGGGCTCCCATACAACAGTCATTATTTTTTTGCCGTTTTTATAGATAATGGTACGGAAGCCTTCTTGCGCGAGTCCGAATCGCATTTGGCCGGTTTTTTTCTATTATTGCGGGCAATAATTGCCGAAAGTAGTGAAGCAATATGGCGCAACTTAATAAACTGCTACAATCTTGGCATCGAGCAATGTGGCTCCATATTGCAATAATTAGTCGGGTATGCGCATCACTTTGGTCGACTGTACGATGCGCCTCCGTCTCACGGTGCGTTCCCGCTCTTTGAAATCAAACATGGCCGCCACGCACGCGCAGAATTGTAACACGCTCAGGGTTACCATACGACAATAATTCACAGGATATGGTAATGCGTGTTAGTATTGCGGTATACTTTGAATCTGACGTATTCTGATGGCTTTAAATAATATATGATTTTCTGTTTATCATCAATGGAAATTTTCAGGGTCTACGAAAGAAATGGTGGCTTGTTTATTAGTGGAAGCTCAGTTTCTTCGTTTCAAAACTGAGAAGTTTATGATTATTATAAGAAACGAAAAAGGCTGGACTTCCTTATGACGTTCCCTATTGTCGACACTCACCACGGCTGTCATTTGTCAACTGTCATTTTTGAATCATTATTTATACTTACAAATCGATCTTGAAGAAGAGCCTGAAAGCCCTGAAACGCCATTCATCTAGGATGTAAAGCTCAAAAATGCTCTACATATCATATGTATCTTTTAACTATAAAGCAGGTTTTGTTAAAAGGAGTAAGCTGACAAGTGGCCAATTAAAAAAGAGTCTAATCATCCAGACTCAACATTTACAGTCTGATTCCTTAATCACTAAGATTCTTACCACACAATCACTTCTAAAAAAAACCTCAAATGTGTACACAACTAATTAAGAATTCATTACTTAGTTGGTGACCCTAAACAGTTAATTAGAGCCTGGCCTTCACAATGAGTGTGGTCATAATTGATATGTGTCTAATTGGACATAACATTTATTGTGGTTTGTCCATCTCGCAGATCAACTCATTCAGTTTGGCTATGAATAGATTCACTTAGAGCTTAGGCATGTGGTCTTGGACTAAGAATAGCTCTGTGTAGCTTCCTTATAATGTTTCTGAGAGCCATGAGAAGATATTTATTGATACATATTATGTCTTAAAAAGTAAGTAAGTAGATAATGTTAAAGATTATGTTTAGCTCATATTTAGCAATAAGCTTAAATTAGCTGCGAGTTTTGACGAGGCTGACAAAGTGTCTTATATTCCTTTCATAATACTGTTATATAAGCCAATCAATTACATCAAATAATATTATGATCTAATGAATCGTGTACCAAAGCAAATGTTTAGTAAAACATCAGACATTAATTATCTATAAAATAAGGTTACGACGTGTTATATTACTGTCCAAATTGCGTAATGAACAATAATATCAACGCATCATTTCCTAATATAATTCTAAGTTATCTCGTTCCATTTAGTTGAAAGCGATCGAAGTTCATATGTCAATTGAATTTATAACGTTATAAATCATCGACCAATATTCCCAGCCAAACAATATTGTAGATAGTGATAACAACAATGTTTCTAGAGAAGCATATACATTGCTTAGATAAACAAATTAAAAAACATATGGATGATTTAGAAGATGGACCTCTGTCGCATTATAGCGTAAAGTACGGAGTTAAGGTCAGATCGTGGCTTTTTATGCTTAAAAAACATGCAACAACTTCACCTAATTAAATTCTTGGGAGCTTTGTCAGAGAGTACTAATTAGTTTGACAAACGAGTCTTGTGCTTGAATGAGTGGCACAGGCAGCATAACAGAACATTGCCATGTAAGAACAAATTAATGATGAATTAGAAACTGGAGGAACTACATAACCTGCCGAGGAATTCTCTAAAGTTAACGACAAATTCGAAAAAATCTTCAACTTTACACATAAACACATTTCATTCAAGATTCCCAATCTAACCACCCAATTATTACCACTAATAAACAGACAATGGCCTAAACAATAAACCTTTGACCTATAATAACCCCTAACATCGTAAAGCATTCTCCAACCGAATCGTAAAATACAATCAAAACAAGTGAAGCAATAGGTTTGAATGACATCTCAATTTGGCACCATAAACTTTTTACAGCTCTTATCATAGCTATTACTCTAGCACCTACTGAAGTGTATAATGGTGATGATGCTGAAATTGTTGATGATAGGAATGAGACAGTAAAAGTTAAGTGTTATATAGAAATGTTAGCTTGGGTCAATTAACTTATAGATTGAGAAGGTCTTGAAGTGTGAACGACGATTAAAGCATTTTGATTTCAGTGAAGACATTTATTTTTCTCAGGTCTGGTTTTGACTATAGATGAATAATAGACGACTCATGCTCTTCTCTTCCTAAAACTTTGCTGGATAATTATATGTATTACATTAAGATGCATTTTTCAGTTTTCTGATTTTTTCATTGATGATTTCTAATTTCCTACTAGAATTTCAAGGACCAAAGTGAAAGCTATCTATTTCTCTTTAATAATCTTCGATACTGAATATGTCCACATTACCTCCATAGCTCATGTCTATCATACCAGGTGGCGGAACCTAGCGCCATTCTTAGAATCTAACACATGTTTAGAATCTTTATTAGCTTGGGGCCTTTTTTCCTGTGTCTTGACCTGTTTGGAATATGTTGTATGTCCATGGGAAACTCTCTTATTAGGCTTTGATCTATTTACCTAAAATTAGGAGGTATTTTCTTCAGTTCGTCCTTAATGAGAGCAGGTGATTATTAAATTTTTAATTACTTACCAGAATCGAAATAGTCATTTTAGCTTTATTATCACAATTTTCATGCACATTGGTGGAGCAAGCAATTCATGAAATGGAACGTGGAAATTCATTTTTCAAATAGCTTAATTACATTAAGAAGTTAAATTGTCTTCGCTATCACCCTTCATAATTTTAACTAATTTAAAACAAGATAATAAAGAACAATGTCAGATGTCCATAGTAATTTTGGCTCAATATTAATTTGTCATGGACAGTGAAAATTCTTACGTTTATTTGTGTAGTTTAATGTCAAAAGCTTTTCTCTTATTTCCACTTTTACACTGAACTTCTAAAAAAGAAGTTATTCAGACATTTTAAGTTGGAGGTTATGTATTTTTACAGAGTACATTAAACAAAAAATATACAGTAATTGAATAGTTTTATTCTTTTTCACAATTATCATTAATTATCATTATCATCAATTTCGTTATCAAAAGGAAGCAAAAGGAGTATATAAGAAGCGTAGCAGGTGGCATTCTATAGTTTCTGGCTACCCCCATGGGAAGAAGGCGTGAGTATATGCATGTATAATGTAATAAATCTAACATAACTAGAAAACTTTATGGTCCATCATTAGGATGCATGTTGCACAATATTATTACCATATTTTATGATATAAACAGGTCAACAAATTGAAATGTCAATAAAGATGATGATGAGTCGGGTAACACTCTAAAAATAATAGTTTTACGGCTTCATTTTGGGCATGTGTCGAAATTCGGGTCTGTTAATTTACGACTATATTAAATACAGTTTTACAATCCCATCCTTTATTGTTTTTGCTTGTTTTTATAATGCTGCGATTGTAAATTAAGTGTCAAGCGTTATTGTTGGGTCATGTTTAAACGGCTAGTGATTTATTGAGTATATTTTGACCTTTAATTTGTCTGTTGATTCTTTTTTGTTAGCGTCACAAAATGCACACTGATTATCTCGGAAATAGCCAGACTTTGTATATCAATATTTTGGATGTGGTTTCTTGAAGTACCCTGAAATATTTTATCTAACACCTTGTATATTTTTGACGCTCCAAATAAAGGGTAGATTCGATTTTTAGTGAATATTATTAAAAAATATACATAGCCCTATTCTTCTCAAAATACACAATACATTCATAGTTTATCCATGTTATTGTTTGTATTCGACACATAAAATACCTATAAAATCGGTCCTAACACATAATACTCACCCAGGTATATAAACAGTAGGGTATTAGTGAACAATATGTAAATAAAAAAGGTGATAAACGACCGGAATGGACTTTTGGAAGCTTTTTAATCCATATGCAGCGAAAATAAACAAGATCAGCTATTGTAAACAATTGCTCGGTGCGCGGACGCACGGTACAGGGGTAGGCGGTTGTGGAACGACGATGGTTCTCTGTCGATTTTAACAGAATTATAAAAGTAACATAAGAAATTATATTTTAATAGAAGTTTTAGATTAAAGTAGTTGAGGCTCAGCATGGTGTAGTCTAATTTTTCAACCTGCTGCACTAGGTCTTTTATAGTATTGGTATAGTAGTGTAATAAAAAAACACTTCTACAAATTAAATCACCAGTATAAAAATAAACTACCACTAACATTTTTTTAAGACAGCCGCTAGTAGTGCCTTTAAATTTAAAATCTTAACTACCAATATCTGTACATAAAGAAGAGCTCCCCCTTTTAGTCCAAACATAACTCAAAACTTTTCATAAACGAATACAATTCATGAATTAACCGTACAGCAGGCAACCAAAATCCAGCACAACCTTCACGTATGCACAATATTACGTTCGCGCGTTGACGCGCACACATCGTGCGTGTTTACAAATAAATCATCATTATTTTATTGCCAGCGCCGCCGCACGGTGTACGCTTCCGCCCGGCGGGTCATCGGACTACGTTCACGTGATTTATGAACTAGGGTAGCCCTCAGGATTTGCTAACGTTTTTAGTGGTGAGTCGGTAACCCTATTTTATCCTAGGGCTTGATAGGATGTTTCTTCTCGCTTGGTTTCAACACCCCTAACACGTAGTTCTTTATCAGTAACTTCATCAATCTCGAAATTATAGATCTTCATTTAAGAATTTTTTCAATCTTTCATTTTTACTTAATTGATTGCAAAATTTATGATTTTGATTTTAGAAGCTAGGAGGTAAGCTTCTAAAATCAAAATCATAAATTTTCATTTTCAATTTTCAAAATCATGAATGTAGTAGTCGATATTAAAAACACTGCTGAAGTCTAACCCCTTTACTCATAAAAACTAAAACACTCAAGAAACCTATTTAAGTTAAAATAGTGTTTTGTCAATTTCTTTCGAATTATGATTTGAGTTTGAAAGAGGACAAAACACTATTTTAACTAAAATAGGTTTGTTGAGCGTTTTAGTGTTTTATGAGTAGGGGGTTAGACTTCAGCAGTGTTTTTAATATCGACTACTACATTCATGATGACACGTGTCTTAATACATCTATAGATTTGTTGGTAACCCTAATTCCGTTTATGTCCTTCGATACCACGGGAAGTCTCCCGGTCACTACGAGTACACTGTTTAGATTTTGGACTCCAAAAATATTTGGTACTTCCTTCCTGATTGTAAATATTTGATTCACAGTCCGGAAAGAGGATATTATAGTTAATAGAAACTATGGTTTTTAATACGAAACCATTATTTAAAAAAAGCTACATTTAGAAAGTCAGTATTTCTAGTTTCTATACTTTATGAGTTCATTAAAACTATGTTTAATTTCCAAAATTTTAATGCGGTGTCACGTAAAGAAATAAATATTTCATATTTATAACCCTTTCGAGCTAAAGTGTTGTTTCCAAAGCCGTTACTTCAACAAATGAAAAACGAAATGGTTTAATTTGCATACACGTTTTAGATCAAACAACATTTGTAATATTTATTTAATACAAATTGCTCTGTAAATATTCAGCGCGAACGTGCGTATGCGCCTTCTCTCTGACTAATGATTCTAGGATATTGTCATAATTAGCACACTTGGCAAGCGGGATAGTAATGTGGTATATTACAAATTCGAGACGAATAAGTCACTAGTTGAAGATGTCGTCGAAAAATTTGACAAACAAAATGGCAGAAAGGCTTCTAATAAAGTTAAGGTTATCTTAAATTATTTATTTCTAGTCTAAATAGATGTAGGTTATATAGTTTCATACCGGTTCTTTTTTATATTATCTAGTATTAAGAATTGTGCTACTTATAATTGACCTTTCAAATAACCTGAGAGCATTATTATTTTAAATGAAAATAATTTATGTTTGAGTAATAATAATAGCAGCTCTGTAAATGTTGGCTTCCAAGCAATGGATTTTATATTTCCATCAACACAATGCTTAAAGGATGGACTGGTGAACGCATCATAGAAGCAGATATATATTTTTGCATAGTCACTTACTCACCTTTGACATCACCTGCAGATGGAAAGCAAAAGACTAATTTTACTTAAACTCTAGTAAATTTTGAATTTTAATGTTGCTATTATAATTTTGCTATTAAAATTTATCAGTGCAATTATATGAGAACAGTGTGTGCCTCTGTTAATTATTTATTTAGTAATCAATACGTGCAGGGGTATCGTACCTTAACCTCGTTGATAAGTACGAACGCCATCTTGTTAACTTGGGTAGTTGAAAGAATACATTTTGCTTCATTAGTTCCGTGTATTTTATCTGTTATAAATTTGATAACGATTATCAAGTACATCAGTATACATATATATTTTATTATTAATTTTAGATTATTTTTTATTTCTTTTGTATACAGATTTGTTTTGTTCGTAAAGTTTTTGTACCTCAATCAATGTTTTTTTCTTTTATAGTTTCTTGATAGGTTAGATTGCTTCCATTTCATGCAGGTCTTATAATACTTTTTAAGTTTCAGTTCAGTTTATAAGTGTATAGTCAGTCTATGGCTTCAATCATCTTTACATCAACATTTTAGACAACAAGATTTTGAGGAAGTATTAGACAAATTCATCGAGATCAATTTGAAACTATAAGTATACTACTTCAGTTTCATCTTCACCTGTGAAATCTTGGACCGAATTACCAAAATCTTTCCCATCAAAATCATCTTCCTTACCATCAGCTTTTAAATCTTAAACAATTTCATCCTCAATAGAAACTAAAACTTAGCGAACCAATTGAACTGCCTCAATTGTAACATCGATCTACTCCGTTGCTGCCCTTGTGCTGTCAATGCCTTCATTGACCTCAGTCGACAAGGGGCTCCCTGTACGGTAAATTTAGCTTTCAAGTAGTGCTTCTACTTTCTAGATAGCGAATGACGTCTAGTTGGAGTAATGTGAATTCTTGGTTTATAACTGTAGATTACTTTGTGAGACAGAGATTGTCTTAAATTACTGGTCATGTTGATATTCAAGAAGTTTGTTAGTTTTGGAAATAGAACCTAACCATCTAGCCAATGTGGTGGATATGATAATATTACTTAGGACGTTAAGCTTGTGTTAAGAAATGGAGTCATGCAATCTAATAAGAGAGAGAAAGAAAGGGTTCAAGACAGATGGGAAATTTTACATGCCTATACCAAATTTTAAATACAAAAAACACATCTCTAACAAGGACAATAATCGCAAACTGATCTCCTTCCACATAATTATGAACTTACACATATCCTCACATATACAATATACGTGATATAAAACCGGGAACGAGTCGTAAAAGACGTCGGTTGCCGCACTAGGGTACATTTTTATTGAGATACTCACTTTACGAGCAACTGACACGCCTAAGGGTCTTGACCCCTGCAGCAACATATACAGGGTGTATAAACCTTCGGAATGAACTAGAATGGTCCTTCTCATTTATATCGTCTGCTAGCTGATTAGATTGCTGTTCTGCTATATTTTCTGTGGTAGTGCGTTGTAAAGTAGTGGTTATATTTAGGAATGAAATCAGATGCTGAGTTTGTATTTCTGTATCTTATTCATTGGTGATGTTTTGTTGATTGGGTTTAATAAGATGCGCTGAACTGTGTATGGAAAAGTTGACTCGTTATCCAATGTCCATTCTTGGAAGGATAGTGCTTTTATCACCGAATTTTCCTCGTGGAAAAAAAGCTCTTCGATGCAGCTATTTATCAGCCTACTGTAGTGTAGATTTGAACTATCTCTCCTTTTATGAAACTTTTATGTCTCACGTTACCCTCTATATTTGTACGCACGGGAGACGTCGATAAATATCTTACGTTCAAGTTCGAAAATAAAAGCAACCATGAGCCCCACAATAGCCAATTTACCTAAAAGCAATATCTAAAATAGTTCACGTATAAGGCTTCATTAGCCATTAGCCACTCTATTGAGTCCAAAGCCCACGTTTGACAGTTATTATTAAGTTTGTTATTTGCTGCCAATGCACCAATTGCAATGTTGTAATGAAATTGTAAAACGGAATTTTACGATAATGTTTTATCGAAATTCACTCCCAATTCGCGAATAAAAGGACAGTGTCGGAAAGATGGTGAGGGGTATGGTACAAGTTAAAGGAATAGCGACTAAAGATTTTAAGGTTAATTGGTTAGTATGGTTTACGAGAAACAAAAATAATTAAAGTGTACGGATAGACACACATAAAATTTAACTTTTCAGACACGACTGTCTGAAAAGTTAAATTTTATGTGACTATAATTACTCCAATCTGTTGGTGATGAACTGAAGTTGTAATTTAGTCATAAAACAAATCATTACCTATTCAGTGGCAAAATAATTACTTACCAATGTTAAGTAGTTTAATTTTAAATACTTACAAGCTGATATTGGTTAACGTTACCGTGAATTCTAATTAAAAGGGTACCATTATTATTCCTGAAACAGCAGGCAGCAAGTTTTTGAAGATATAACACAAATAAAGCGAAATCCATTAAAATCTTAATTAGATACTTCTACAAAATTAGAAGATTCCCCGCTCGCGCCCAAAAATTAAGACGCAAAAGTAAGGCATAACATTTTTATTATGTTACCCAAAAAATTTAACTGTAGGTAGGTATTTTGTTTTTATTTTCGCGATAAAAAATATAGACATGACGGTCACAGAGCCAAAGTGCCATCGTAATCAACAAGTTTTATTTTTATTTACCTTTTGACATTTGTAGCTTCCAAATGCATTTAAATAAACACATTTTGTATTTCTATGTATGTAGCCATAATATGCAGCTACTTAAGTGTATTTTTATTGGACTTTCTTAATATATTTTTCTTCCAAAAATATCAATGACATTTCTTGTGTACGTATTCTTACAGACATCGGCGAAATAATCTATTGCATAGGTCATTTTTGTATATTTTTTTTAACTTTTATACCCAAATGTCCATACGATTTAAAAAAAGTAATACAATCTCTGCTTAAAAGTTTTTTGTGTGTCTGCACCCTTATCCCAGTTGACGTTTTATTACCCAAATTCCTTCCGTACAAATTGAACCCTTCCTGAAGTTAGTATTTATTTTACCGGGGCGCAAGTTACAATATTCTGCGAGTTTTGAGTTTACTTTTAATAAAATGCCATCTTGAATAAAATTAATCATCGGTCGCAACTTTTATTGGGGAAAAAATGACAATAACAAAATTCTAGTTCAAACTGAGATTAAATCATACGCGTTATAGAATTTAGTTGTTCTTAAATGTTTTTAGCCATTAAAAGCATTATTTAACATTTTAAAAGAGTAACTGTGGAGTTTCTTGCCCATTCTTCTTCATACGAAATTTTGGAAGGGGCAACTAAAATCAATTTTCTTATAAATTTTGCCGTTCAAAAGTTCCTTTTGTGTGCCTATTTGAAATAAATACATATTTGACTTTATAGTAATACTAGCTGCGCCCCGCGGTTTCACCCGCATAAGTTTCGATTCCATGAGAATAACGGGATAAAAAGTATCTTATGGCCCTAATGCAAGTTATGCTCTACCTATGTGCCAAATTTAATTTAAACCCGTTCAGCCGTTTTAGCGTGAAAGCGTAACAAACAAATAAACAAACAAACTCACTTTAGCATTTATAATATTAGTAAGGATAAAACTGAATTCCAGCTTTGAAAACAACACTCGTAAATAAAAATAGGTACGTGCCGAAAGTAAGTTCAGGGGGCCAACCATCACCTCTTTTAGCAGTATTATTATAATATTACTTCACAGTGAGAAAGTGATGGAGCTATACAGGACTTATAGCTCCATCTCTTTCTCACGCTGAAGTAATATTGAAGTAATACTGCTATAAGAGGTGATGGTTACCCCCCTGTACTACTAAATTGCAATATTACGCCCGCTCGCGCTAATGCCTTGGCCCACGCCCGTCCACAGTGCATTGTTATTTCAGTAAACACAATCGCAGGTGCCACGTTTCCGAACGAACGCGCTTTGATATAGTATTGTGTTTCACTACGCATTTTGTACTACGCTTTTAGAATATTTCTCTAAGATAAACAATCATATTTATCGCTTTAGTTATTCTAAAATACAAGCAACAGGCAACTTAATTTAAACTGACCTATCTTCTGATGAAGTTTATAATTTGATTTATAATCAAACTGCTTTTTTATTGTTAAATAGATTTAATTTCCTTGGTTTTCTAAGCTATATACAGTAGTGTCTTTAATCTTAGTAAGAAATATGAATGTAACAGGGGCTTTAAGGGGTTTGAAAGTGGCAGCGAGCATTAGTGAAAGTCTCGACCAGCACTGCTATTCTGTAAACATCACACCGTGAAAACTTTGAGCGTGGAGTGAACTGTCAGTGTCATCTCACTTTATGCTAGGGATGGCCCAAGGATTACATTTACAATCATAATCGAGATTTTAATAATATTTTTATGTTGATCATTTTATAAATTATTTCAAAGCTTTGTATTGTTTGTTATTATGAACCATTTGTAGTAGTAGTATTTTATTATTTTTACCCATTTTCTGTAGTAGCTAGCTTAGAGATGTATGTTTTATTTTATTTATTGTACGTGCGTGACGCGCTCGCTCCTCTGGCTATTGAAGGTCTAGTCTATTTTCTGACAGAATTTCTGTTTTGCTATTTTATTGAAAAACCCACTTAAGATTATTGTTTAGACACTTAAATACTAGCTTTGAAATAATATTAAAATGATCAATCGAATTAGCATAAAAATATTATTAATATCTTTGGTCGATCCCTAGCATCAGTGGAATGACAGTGACAGCGCACTCCATGCAAGAATTCACGGTGAGATTGTTACAGAATCGGCATGCAGGGCTTATAGTGAAGTGATGGAGATAGAGGATAAAGCGAATATAAAATAATACAACGCACCCGTATATTGTATTCCCCGAAAACTTAGGCAGAGGAAGAATAGAACAGAACACTCTTTATTATGTACACCATAAAAATTACAGATATAAATGTAGACATTTTACATAGGGTGACACAATGGGCGGTCGGTGCGCTAAATGCGATCTTTTAAACAACAACCTTTGGATGAATTAAAGGAAAAGGAGAGATAATACTGCAATTACTATTATTACAACTAATTATAGAAGTGAAGATGTAGAGGAGCTCGCTAAGTAATAACATCCGCACGGGTCGATCCATCCGGTTAAGGTACGCTTGCCGGGGATGGTCCGTGGATGAAAGACCATCTTCACATACCGAGAATCCTCCGTGCCTCGGAAAGCACGTAAGCCATTAGTCCCGGCTATCATTCGTGGATCTTTGACAGTCGTTAGGGGTCGGCAGAAGCCGTCCGATAAGGGCCAGGTCGAGTTGACGGCGCCTTGTGTTCAAAGAGATATCAGCACAAGTGTAGGGGTCCACTAGGGCCGATGCCTGCCAGGGTCGCGTGGAAGTTCGAGAGGATTACCGAGGCCCCTGGCAACCCAGACAACGGAAGGAATACGGGTGGTTTTTAGTCAGTAATAGCCTGACACAGAACCCGTTCTGCCCAGAGCGGGAGTTATTTGATAATTGACCTCCCAAAAAAAAAAAGGGCGTCGACAGAAGCCCGAAAGTCTGACAACAAGTCTTACCAAGGGGTATCGTATTACCCAGTTACTGGGTTGTGGAGGTCAGATAGGAAGTCGATCCCAACATAGTTGCGTAAAGGCTGAGCAGATTGATTGATACTGCTCCTGAAAGTCAGGTGGAAGTCCCATGTAATGATCATTTCTGTACTAGCCAGCACGACCACTAGGACCACATCATGGGGTGAGACTTTTGCCTTTTGCTATTTTTTCATAACTTACTTGCATTATTTGAAGGCGTAATAACAGATTTAAAAGTCACTAAAATCATATATCTGTGCCTTAATGTAATGTAATGTACTGGGAGTAAGGGTTTATTGTAACCGAGCCCACCTGGCCTGCCTCAAATTGGTACCAGATTATTTAAAGACCGCTCACACCATCCCAAGGTCCAACATGAAGCCATTAAGGTAATCGACGCGCGACAATAAACCGCGCGACCGATTTACGCGCGATTGTGTCGACTCAGTCGCCGTGACGCATTAAAAATCGCAACATAATGAAATAACAAAACAACGTATTAAAGGCAAAATGAACGTTTATCGGTGCATGTGTACATCTATAGTTATTGGTCGTGTGATTTATGGTGGGTTTTTTTGTAGTGGGTTTATGGGGATATTCCTAGGAATATTTTATAGCCTGCCTCGTTCGGTCGCAAGCGCTACTGCTGAACATGAGGTCCTAGGTTCGATTCGCAGGTCAGGCAAAGTATAACTGGGTTTTTCCGTCCAGAATTTCTCGGTAGCAGCCCGGAGTCGGAATCTGCGCCCGGTTGATGGCCATAGGCTCGCCCCCTATTACATGGGACTTAAACATAACTGGCAAAATGTGGGTACACTATAGGTGCACCCACATTTCGCCCTTCGGGAAAAAACAGGCGTGATATTGTGTGTGCATTCCTTATTACACTAAGCCTATAGAAGTAGATAAATACGACAAGACTACAGGAATAAATTAAGTACACTGAAAGATATCAAAAGTCTAGCCATAATCGCCAAAACAAACAAATACAAATACTCTAGTATTTAATTCAAAAGTTTATCTCCCTACAACCAAATTGTCACACCACTAACATCCCATCACAATTCAAAAGTTATTAAACCAATTTCCCGATCACCGTCCCTATTTACCCACCCAGCACCACACATTTCCATATCTGTCCCACCACACGGCTGTGCGCGCACCTTAAGATTTTAATGAGCAAAGCTGCGCCTGCGCACGATTGTGTTCGGCTACTGTACACACGCGACGTTGCATGACCCCACTCTTTTTCTTCTCCTGCGTTATTACAGTTTTTATGGCCCAGATGGCGATTATTAGGAATTAAAAAATGAGTTTCCCTTGACGCCCAATCTCGCAAATAATAATAATATAATAATATTCTTTATTTTTCGGACAACAGTGATCCATCGTGTTAGTAAGCAAAACAAAAATAACTTATTTCTAGTGTTAGTAGCTGAGATACAATAGAGAATAATAAAAAAAAAAAAAAAAAAAAAAAAAAAAAAAAAAAAAAAAAAAAAAAAAGCATAGCTTCGCCAGATTTATTATAAACCTTTGGAGATTGAGGAGGTTATTTTTCTAAGTCACTTCAGAAAGAAATACTTCAGTAATATTTTACTATATTAATTGATGGATTGCGACAGTCCACCACTCATCCTTCCCAACTCCCCACCCACAATTTGCTTACATAATTAATGATTTAACCATTTTTAAACAGGATAACGCATAGTCTATTAAAAGGTAATGAAATATTCATACGGTGGCACGTATTACGAAGTGTGACAGACAAAATTTGCCTACAATAAGTGTAGATAGTTATTAGCAGCGAGTATTTTTAGACCAAAGTGGGAGGTCACATGGATGCGACTTGTGTTGAGTTATATGTAATTAACCCGAATTTGTTTGGCATTTGAATAGAGCAAACGTTTGTATGGGATTATTGGATGGCTTCAAAGTGACCATTATGGAAATAGATTTCAAAACATGAGACAGAATTTATCAGTCTCTTTCTAATTTCTTGCTCCAAATTATAATTTCAATATGCCGACACATTACGCACATCAGTCAGTGTTAATTCGAGACAGAAAAATACGACAGCAGTTCTTCGTCACGAGAAAATTCAGATAATGGATCAAATGGATCAAATCTACTTCGAGACAGTTTAATGTAAAAATTCTTTTAAATACGGAAAGATTAACTTTCCAAGAAATAGGGTGATTTCGCAAGTAAACTGAGTGTATGAAATAAAGAGTAGCCACATCTGGGTACAGAAGCTATTAAACCTTCCGGAACACTCCTATTCCCAGGATTATTCCGTGGCCAGACTATTTATACCCGGGGCGTGGTCAGGACAATAACGACAGTCAAACGGGATGTGGAGGGACAATTTATGACCGGAACTGCTTTATAGAGATTGACCGATTGGAGAACATTTCTGGTCAATTAAGGGACAAGTCTTGGACCTTTTTGAACAAAAAAAGGTTCACAATAGATAAGTGTTGTTAGGAGGGAGGCTTTTAGCAAGTTATTTGGTTGTAGGTGCTATTTTTTTCGCTTCCGTTGGGACAAAAAGCGTAATGGCATCACCTCAATAGCATAACTCCTAATAAGAAGCCATCATTTGATTTCGTTTACTTACTTACAAAATACAAACTTTATGACCCCGTTGAACCAGCTAAGGGGTTTTGGAATATTCTTTGTTAGTGCTTCTCCATCCAATATATACATGTTAAGAATCTTCAAACCAAAATGTACATTATTTCTATTTAGTGTATTTGACATGGAGTCAGGCTGTCAGTCACTCATGAAACTATTTCAGTGCAAAAGACAATAGATCTACTAAGTTTATAACACTGAGTGAACAGAGTTTCAAATGTTTCAATAGTGTAATAACCATAACATTCAAGAAAATTTAAAGAGACTAGTAACAGTAATGTACAGAGTTTAAAGACCACAAACAAACGCAACCATCTTTTAAATCGACTCCACTCATTCACAAGACTTGGACCAACAAAGACTCGAATCCATTTCAGGTCCAAACTTCGTTACTACGTCGCGATAAATCTCTTTTTCATTTACAAATATTTCTTTCAAAAAATCAATAATTAGTTTCACGACTTTTATATTTATTTCAACTCTTGTAGAATAAACTTCTGTCCAACCCAAATAAATCATTCAATATTGACTTTTGATGGTTTTTACATTTCTTTAAACAATCGTTGCTTTGACTTGTGAAAAATAAATGGATGGCATGATGCTCTTGGCTTTGACTTTGAAGGAATAATATATTTGAAAGCATGTGATTTTGCTTTTGGTAGAACATGAAACTACAAATGTATCGTCTACGTTCCTTACATAATTATTATAATTTATGTAATTGCGCCTACATATTACTTATTTGTTTCTACTATAATCAATCAAACAATTTTCGTAGTTTAGAACATTCATAATCATAGATTGTCTCATAATGTCTTCTTAGTATAAGCACACAATACTTGAGTTAGAAAGATAAACTTTACATTAAACTATGCCCATAAAATCTAAGCTCATGTTAAATATTCTCTGTCCTTGTCACATATCATAAATGAGACAAGAATCGAAACAGTTGAAGACGTAACAGCGCCCAAACATATCAGATTGATTCCGAACACCAATGCGTATGTTTACATCTCAGAAAAAAAGCTATCGATGACACGAAATCTCGGAACGTTTAAATAAATATCATATGTCACGATAAAACTTACACTTCTTATAAGTGTTGATATAAATGATAGAGTTATTGCATCTAATTGGCGGACGATTTCATGTTACACCCTGAACAATAGTGAACCACACACGACGCCCAATCACGACTCGATAACGCCTTTGTCTCTACGTCAATAATAATGGTTTTTTCTTTGATGATTTGTGAAGCCAGGACGTTCACAATGAGGACGGAGTGGGATGCGGGCGGCTGAATGGCGCTTTTATTGTGGCCGTAAGCTTTTGTGGCGACACATGTGCGACCCGAGTTACCAACACAATTTCTACGTAAGTGGCGACGCTAACGGGAATCTATCTATTCACAGGAGAGGCCATTCTTCTCCGAGCAATATGTAGTACATCCTCAAACCAGATTGTATAAGAACACGGTAGATAAAGATAAGGTAACTCACCGATAAATAATGTCCCCAATGTATAATTAGATATGAACTCCGAAGCAGTGAATGGCCACAAGATAAATGTAACAACAAAAAGAACAGCAGGTGGGAATGGTGGCAACAATGCCAATGATGCATAACGACAAACTAATACGACCAGTGATGCCAACTTAGCTATTTTATAGCTAGATCTAGCTATTTTTGCACCCCTGTCAGCGACAATTTCTAAAAAATTGTAGCTAAAAGATTTAGCTACTTTTTTTAGCAATTTTTCAACATAGCGACTTCATCTACACACTATCATCGGTGCTTGTGTGATTTTCAGTTTTATTTGTTTATCTGTGGAAGCATTTTGTAGAGTCGTCAGCATTTTGAGTCTTAATGTAAAAGAAAGACCATAGTGTTATAGAGCACAAAGGGCGCGCTATAAGGAAGACGCCCAAGAGAGGGGATTACCCCAATAGTTTCGCTTGCTGGAACATTGTGATTGTTTTTATTCTGTCTCACTCTCATAATATAATTAGCTTCGTCTACATTTCACGCGTTTTGTTAGTTTTGTCTGTTGTCGTAGATGGTTTACTGACATACCTACATATATATTCCGCGTAATTATTATTATAACCGTTTGCGTTCGGAAAACTTAGTCATCGTATGTGTCGTAATTATTGTAATGAAAAATGGATCTAAGTACTCAAGAAACCTAAGACTTATTCCCAAAAATACAGAGAACTGAGTGGGAGAACATTAAGGAATTTAAAGGGTGGTTAAAGGCAGCAAGTGGAAACTCGTCCAAAGTATTTTGCAGTTATTGTTGTGTGGAAATTCTGGCCAAACTATTTGACATTAAGAAACATGCTGAGACTAAAAAACATTCAAGCAAAAATTGGAGTTCAGAACAGATACGTACATATAGCTTTATTTTTAGACACTTAGACCGATTAGTACCTATAGTTTAGGTTAAGCCTTTCAGGTCATGATAATTTTGTACTAGTCTAGTCCAAAGGACATTATAATCAATCAAACATATTTTTAGAGTGATTCAATAATTTTGAAAGTTTTTCATTTGAATACTGTTGATGGCATAAATTCCTGATACAAACAATGTTGCCACTGTTGAAATTATAGTACTTACCAAAAATTGAGAAAAAAATAATGGTATCGTTCAAACATTAATCTCTCAAATAAATTTAGTTAAAAATAAGCAGGGAGTCTGATAACTCTAAATTCTATTCTATGTATAAGAGACTCGCTCAGGAAAAAAGGCAAATGTTGCTTCAACTGTACCTTCAACAGTTCTGCAACAAATGGGAACCCTGGAGAAATATACAAAATCACTGGATTCTCAGGATGCACAACCATCTACGTCATCTTCCCTAGATTAATATTAATTTTTTTTTACCATATCATGTACCTGTAAATATATTACGAAAATAAAGTTATCCATTACATACATTAGTTTTAGTGTAGAAAAACGATTTTAACGATTAGTTTAATTTTTTTTAACTTTGGCAACTTCTAGCTACTTTTGGGGGTAAGATAATGTGGGAATCTGGCAACTTTTTGCAAAAGATCTAGCTACAGAGATGATAGTACAGTTGGCAACACTGAATACGACACGCAGCGCGCACCAAGCCGGAGCTAAAAAGGTTGGAACAGAATTAATAGTTGAAGTGGCGCGATACCTATGCATCAGTTCAAAGGGTTCCAGTTAATGAATCAAACGACAGGCGACTCGCAACACCTCTTTTGTGGCTGGACAAAATTGACTTTGACGGAGCGAACGGAGCCAAAATAACCGATCGTGTCCAACCCATTGTGCGTGCTATAATTAGAACGCTTGGAAATAAACACGTGGTGGCAATTATCGCAGCAACGGGTTAAATGAGGCACCGAGAAACGGTCGTTAATGGGTACACCCATCCGGCGACGAAATCCCTCGCCACGGACCGTGGATAAAGGATTACTGGACTTCCGAGAAAGCGGACGTCTTTATACAACCAATTTCATACCCGATTTTACATTCACCATAACGAGTTGCACAACCTATATAAATAAGACGTTGGAAATAACGAGTTTATTGCACGAGCATGGAGCCTTTAAATATTGAGACCGACTTCATCTCAGCGTGTTCCCATGCGAAGATTTAAGGATCATCCTCAATCCGCAGTGTTGGTTTGTTCTCAAACATCAAGTGTTATTAATACTGAGACTCGCAACAAGAGAGTATAAAATATTGCCACTGGGGTAAAGCATAGTGGAGTCACATAACATACATCAGTAAAATTCCAAGTGCTTAGTAAATTAACATTTTAAATTTTTGTGGCTCAGTGTGAGGGTTAAGCCGAGGCGTGCCTTGAGGCTCGGTACTAAGGCATTAATCATTTCAGTCGGCCGGCTCGGCCCGGCCGCCGCCATACATCACGCACCCTTTGAGAACAGCAAGTAACTCATTTGTTGAAACGCACCGACCTGCTTTTATTAACGTCCGTCCTAACATTGTAAATGTCTCAATTCCTTTGACGACTTCCTGCTCATCACTCGTCACCGCATCGGTTCAGGTGTCGATCTAACCTTTTTAGTGTTTACGACTTCATTTTTATATCGCCCAGTTACAGAAGATTAATGTTGTCGTCAAATCTGACCGGCTCGCAGTGTCCGGTGTTTTGCAATAAATTACCATTAAGTAACACGTTGTCTCACCTGGACGGGGTTTTATGGCCGGCCGACCGTAAACCACAGTTAATACGCCGGCTCTAATCTAATCTAAAAGTTCTTTACCTGCTCCCGATATAAATTCTATCGCAAGACGTAAAAAACTTAGTGAAGTTGGAATAAGGCAATATTACTAATGGAACCGAACGGCATATGCGTAAAGGTGCATAAGAAACAAATATGAATTTTATTACTGATAATGCAGTAACAGTTTTAATTGAAAATGAATACAACAAAGTCGATGTTTTGAATTACAGTTAAGTTAAAAGGTAACACATGCAATTATGTAATAAAAAGGTTTCGCAGCATGTAAAATGTTTAATGAACCACTCTATTTTATGGAGTTGGCCAATAAACGTGGTTGACGTTTAGGAGCAAGCGGGTAACGTGAAGCGATCGTAATATTAAAGGACACTTGCCTTGCAAGCGAATCATAATAAAATTACATATGTAGATGGATTCGTCTGATACGAAAGCGCTCCGCGTTCAGAGGCTAGATTATGATAAGCGAGGTACTAAAACGTTGAAAGGACTAAGTGTGCTGTGCAATGATGGTGCTTAAAATTAAATATTAGCAAAGGTAATAAAGACGGATTGGCTATTGCTCCAGTTGCTGTAAGGATAAACACCAGGTCGCATTAATTAAACATTGCGATGTCTATCTTCATAAATGAATGATCATCAATAATATATTTTATTACTTCGGTTAATCCAGTAGACTCGGTATTAATTGATGTGCTTTTATAAGTAGTATTTGTTCTAGACTTTTTCTTATTAATGTGAGAACTTTCAACGCCGGCTTTAACTCTTATTTTTTATCGTTTTCTATCTAATGTTGTAAATAAAGGAAGATTAATATTTAGTTGTACTTACTGGGCATGATGATGATAATGTGTAGCGTGATGCATAGCTGTAGTAGGAGTGCCGGGTGGAGTCGAAGCATGGAAGGCCGCAAACGCCGAGGGGAACTGTAGTGGTAGGAAACCACTGCCTGCACTCCCAGGACCTCCCACCGACTCCCGATCAGGCATTATTTACAGTCCTAGCACTTCGTCATGTCCTTCACCACTAACAGTCAACACTTCATCACTTTCTTGTCCAATCACAAACACCAGTTTATATTTATCACCGTTTACAAAATCTTCTGTCAAGTCAACTCCAACCTTATCCCATCCATTTTCATCACCAACGTCATTATGTACTTATAAATTATAATTTTGTGCATCGTTGATTACAAAATGTCGTGTTCTGTCCAAATCGTCTCCCATGCTTCCTTTTTCAGTTTCTGAAACAAAGAGATAATAACTTTTAATTATATTTCCGCCTTCAAATTCGGCAGCCGCATTGAAATTACTAAATTAGAATGAAAACATTCTAATTTAGCAGCACGGTTAAACAAAAAGTGTAAATGGGATCGTGTTAAGATTGCGTGTCTGTGTGTTGTTACTTCAATTGCCTCTATTATGTCTTCATTTTACGAGTGAGCGAGACGAATTATCCGGTTTGTATTAAGTTGTTTCTAACTAATGTACGTGTTTAGACTATTTTATAGCAATATTGTATCATTGTTGGCTTTAGTTTGGCACTCATTAGCTGGTTTGTATGTTTATTGCTGCTACGTTAAATACTTTAGCGTCTGTCCGTTTGTCTGCAGGAGATGCATAAAAAGCTATTCCATTACAGTTCTTGGTCATTGATGTTGGCGTCTTTAATTTAGAGAATCGTAAATTTTGCTTCAACAATATCTTCTGCTTTAGCATTCTCAACATCATTTTTTTAATTGCTACCTTGTGAACTAAAATTAAGGAAACTCGCTATCCAATTGATACTTACTTACTAGACAGTTATGTTACCAGTTGTGTAGCTCTACGGCTACGACAAACCTGGCTCATTACTGAGCTTACATAGTTTCATGTTAACTAAGTTTATAATTTGCATGGGGAATAGCACGATTGACACGTAAACATACATTAATTCTTATCAAACATTATGTTCCTTTTCATTAACTTTACCCCTGGTTATGTTGAAATGACAATATTCATGAATAAGTAGCTAGTTACACCCAAAGGCGTAAACTAGAAACCTCTAAACTTTAAAGTGGTCATTTGAGTCAATCTGTAATTTTAAAGTGTCTTAGAGCGATATTTTACTGTAACACTTACTATTAATGTCAATAGGAATATTGAGTGCAAGCGTCTGTGCTAAAGTGTTACATTCATAATTCTGCGGGAGAAAAAATAAAAACGTCATTAATGATGTTTGACTTGACACATGTTAAAACCTTATTTAAAGAACTGTGACATAACATACATCGTTGCTTATTCTATTAAAAACATATTTTGTCAGATAGCCAGTTCCAGGGTGAAGCCTGTTCCCACCTTTGGCCTGATCATCACTTATGATAAGGCGAGATGAAGGCCAAAAGATGCCACGTTGTGGTAAAAAAAATCCTTTATTAAAGTTCGTACGCTATTAAATCATCATTATATGGTTTAGTTTTTATTTACACATTAATAATTCTGTAATTTTGACAGAATTTCATCCGCAACCTATACATCTATACCAGTTAAACTAATTGCTTAGATGCGACTTGAGAAAGACGATGAGCTGAGTTCACATCTGGTACGCAAAATATATTTCAAGTATATTCTGACCTCGCATGGTATAGGCTGTCCGTACAGTAAGAGGTCAGCTTATATTTAGCTTGATATATCGTCGCGTGTACATAATATATTTTCTACCCGCTCTTTTGCCACAACAACACTTATCGGTTCTCACCCCATACAAGAATTCCTCTAGTCGTGAGTCCTATTACTTTCACAAACAACCACATCCAGCCTTGTAACCTATTCAACTAACTATGTTTATTGCTCAAGTCCTTCTAGAACACGCACTTCTCATTCACATTCTTTACTAAATTCACCATCTTACTTTGTAGCATCTACCGCATTAGTACTAACTATTTTTGTGTTTTCTGCTTCAACAATGTCAATATCAATAGTGTCTTTTTTGAGGTTTAGTATTTGTTGGAAATTATCTTGTATCTGTAATTTTATATTCCAACATTATTTTCTTTTAACTGCACTCTTTTCAACATCGTTACCTGTCGATTCAGATCTTTATTAGTTATCACATAGTAGTCTCATATAGTATCTTAAGAAATAAATTGTCGATGCATCTGATCCAAGTCCGGTTGTCTTTGCATCTATCTCGGCAATATTCCATGCATCGTTGTCTCGACCTACATTGTTTTTGCAATTGATGTCTCGTTTGACATCGAGACAGTTGATGTAGTGAAAAAGTGGGTTCATTTGTGTCATTGAGTAGCTACTATGCTAGATGATGGACAAACTCGTCTTATGCTCTGTGGAAAATACTATCAAATGAATGGTGTCTTATTTATCTTCTTCTTTATGTAACTAAAATTATTGTAACTAAAATCTGCTTGTTAAATATTTATAATATGTGCAATTAGAATGTCAATTCGTTTTCTTAGATGATCTTCCTTCAATCGTGTTTTTGGGGTTCCGTGGTAAACAATTTAATTATTGTGAATGTGAGCACTATGTGGGTCATTTTTATTTATTTATTGTTGTTTTTTTTTCTCTTAGTTTTAATGATGGTCTGACATTTTGAGTACTTTATGCGGCCAAACCAATTGTCCTTTCCTTGGTATTGTTCGTCGAGTCGTTGAGCTCCTAAGTTTTGAGTTGAGCTACACGATTACTGAAAAATGCTTGCACTGACTGGACAGGTCCACTCAAATTTGCGTGGTTCTTTCCTCAAAAGACCATTTCAGTGTCATGGTCTACATGGTCCTCACATGATCTGACCACGATTATGTCTGGACTTTAAAAGAGACTTTGACCCTTGAGTTTGTTTCGCCATTTCTTCTCAGGGGTAGTCAGATAGGAAATGTCGACTCCATCTAGATTATTTTTTAATATGACGTGTAAAAGTGATTCTCATATCCTATTTACAGAATAAACAATTTCATTTCATTTCATTTCATTACAAGGAACCCTTATAGTTTCACCATGTCCGTCTGTCTGTCTGACCCCACTTTAGCCCAGAGGCGCTTAGTACTAGAAAGCTGTTATTTGGCATAGGTATACATATTAATCACGCCGAGAAATTACTAAAAAATCATGAAAAACATTTTTTTTTAGCGTACAGGCACGTAATGTGGGACGATATATTTTTTTCTCGCCTACCCCATGGTGTGGGGTATCGTTGGATAGGCCGTTCCAAAATATTGCAGGTCTGTGAACATCACATTTCGTTTTAAGGATCCACTTGCGTAATATTAAGCAATAAAGTGCTAATTTTATTTAGAGTCGGTTGTCGTCCCCCCTCCTGCCAGCTAAATGGTTGTTTAGGAACATATGAAAAAAATCATGGCAGTAGTACATATAATGAAATTAAAAGGAAAACCATCACGGCTAAGTAGGCTTTACAAGTTAACGAGTTATAATCGACCAACTTAAATTTGCAGTTGGAGAATTGACTTTGACATACATCGATGTATGGGAGAACAGGTTTTTCAACTACAATGTTAAGTTTGTTTTTGGAATAAATTCGTCCCAAGTAATCCCAACTACAGAACCTTCGCACTTGGCCGGTCTTTTTTCAATTATGTTGACCGAGCACTTAGCTACGAGTAATTATAGCATTTATCAGTAGCGTTCATAAGTTCCTTTAAAGTACAAGTCTAATATAACGGTCAGTGTGTCATGTCAATAGGTTTTACAAGGATTTGAGTGAAAGTTGAATCAGAAAAATTATTTTATTCGGGACAGGCCCGGAAATCTTCAAAGATAGTCTTCATATTCTAATAACAAAAATGCGCGTCTCCTTTTTAAGGAAATCTCTCGCCGATTGATCGACACTTCACGTGACCAGAGGGCTGGCTCGTTCTTTGGCCAAAGAATTAGCATTGCCATTCAACGTGGCAATGCTGCCAGTCTTCTGGGCACGTTTCCGGATGGCAGCGATGCGGACGAATACTTTGACGCCTAAGTGGCCTTTTGTTTTTTGTATTAATTTGTATATATAGTTAGTAATTTAATTTAGTGTCTACCTAGTGTAAATAGTTAGTAGCATCAATATTGTATAGTTACTTTTTTTCTTAAACCATTGATTAAATCTTTTTAAATGGGAAAAATAACAAAAAAATTAACTATAATTATACTGATGTACAAATATTTACTGTCAAAAAGGCACTTGACAAGAAATGTCGTTTGAGTCACATGTGTCATATTATTACCTCCTTTACAAAACAGCCAAAACAGGAACAGGTACAACTTTTTAATATAATAATTATTTAGTAATGAAGTATTCACTACCTTTTTCTTGCCTTTTAAAAAGCTTTAATTACCCTAAAAATTACATAGACATGGAAAACGGGCTTAATTGCGACTGAATCTCGACAAGTCGTGGTGACAAAAAGTCGTGCGACAAATTGAGAGTGCCGTACGAGTTCAGAGTCGTCATTATCACTTACGGGGAAATTGGGTGTGGTGTCTGTTGTAGCGGGTATTAACAAGCTTTTTAATTACTGGAAATGTAAATGAAAGTTTTGTGGCCCCTCAGAAAATATCGATAACAGATTCATTTATGTTTTATTCACGTAAATTACACCAAATCTGCATGACATTGTTTTTAACAAGCAAATAAATCGATCGTTGATAAAAATAATATAATGCTCGATCGCTTCAGCTTATCAGTTGCGCACTATCATCACATAGGATACCATCGGAAAAATTCCTTCCGTAATTAATGAAGATGTGATTGTTAGGGACGTGACTCGAGCATTGTCCTCAATAAGGCCACGAGTTATACTCGAGTAATGAATCGATCGTAAAACCCGATATCGATATATCGATACTCATTTTCATTCAATGAGATTTACGATGTTTATGCATGCAAAATTGGCGGGCGTTTCGAGTGTCGACTTTTATCGGCCATTCAAAAATCGAATCATGAATTTCGAATGCGTCGGATTAATGGTGGATTTTATTCTTATTTTGTGCTTTGTAAAGTGTCAAGTGATTTCGAAGTTTTATATCAATCATAACTTTCGCGATAAAGTAATATTGGCAAGAGAAAGTATTAGTGGTGACACCTACACAATTATTGATAACAATTCCTTGTGTTGTTGAACTTTCTAACGCGTATAATGGAACGTCCTTGTGTAACGTAATTGGCAGTACAATAATAATAATTGACTCTATTTATTTTTGTGGATTTAAGTATATTATTTTACATATAAATTAAAAAGTAGATGTAAATCTATACATAAATTATAATATATTGGCACAATTCCAAAAATGAAGTTACATAAATTTTTAAATTACCAAAAAATTACGTTAAAAACAATCGATAATTACATCGATACGTTCACATCGCTATCCTCAAAATGAGTGCGGCAATGCGTGGACGCATGCCGCGTCTCTTAATACGGCCCTTAATTACGATTTAATTGTTTTTAGTGGCGGAATCGTTCCAAGCCCTTCTCAGAAACGCAACCGGACTGGATCGATGGTGTTTTTAGTTGCATTGCGATCATTCTAGAACCTTAATCAGACGAATATTTTCGTCAAATAAACGTATATTTTTTTAAATAATGAGTACGGCCTCGTCTATTATCTCCCGACTTCTAACACTAATTTAGATTCGTTTTATTTTGCATAGATAACTTGCAGATAAGATAGTTCAAGTTATTACTATTTGTTTGTGTAGTTTCAAGATTATTCATTGAGATTATTGCTCAGAAATTTATGTTTATGCTATATTAAACTCTTAATTAGCTGTTATTTTAATTGCAACCACCTATTAAGAATCTAAACAGCAATAAAGCATGAAATTAATGCTATACATATAGGTCAGAGACAAAACCAGTTTTTCGATATCGATAAATTACACGATCTAGAAATAGGGCAGCTCTATTTGTCACGGATGGGGTGAGAGCACAAGTTGTTGAACAAAAACGGCAATATAACTTTTTAATTCGTATTAGTACACACATTAATATGAATTGTTGACAATGGTTAATTACAATTTCAATTAATCTGATGACTCACTTTTTGTTCGTGTTTAAGTTAAATTAAGTAACTGTAATTATACAAAATTATAGGGTTATGTTGTAATTAGTGTACACTTTGATGGTATCTTACTGAATCGTATTAATGCGTGATATTATTTAATTAAAAGTTATGAATATGTAGTATACTCCTGTCATTATTTATTTTGTGAAACTTTTATACACCTGCATAGAATTTTATAAAGTCAAAACAAGATTTGCCTGCATGTAAAGATTTAAAAAAATCTGGATAAGCTAAAGACTATCTTTCTTTTTGTCAAAATAGTAGTTTATGAAACTGTTGCATAATGAGGGGTTTTAATACCTAGTTATGTGCAGTTACATACCCTACTTTATCGACTCTCATAAATTGGGTTTAAACCTACTAAATAAAATATCAAAGTTAAAAGAGTAAGCAATAGTTTATGGCTGGTGCAGACAGGCGCGACTTGTTGCGCGACGCGACACCAGTAGAACAATTTCTGTGCAAACTTCATTGTTCTACCGGTGTCGTGTCGCGCGGCAAGTCGCGCCAGTTTGCAGGAGCCTTAAGAGGCTGACAACAGCTAAAGGGCGGTCACTGGCGGACTGCATAGAAAAGAAAGAGAAGTGCGATGACAATGCTTGTAATTTATTGCAAAATATGAAGCAATTACTATTTTTTTAAAAATCTATTGATTGATTGATTGATTGAGAAAAATATTAAAACACTATTATTTATAAAGCTTGTAGAATTACCTGACATAAAATCAGAATAATTGCATGTATATTAGTATGGTTTGTAAGCGTTAAAAGAATTTTTTCGAGGTATCTTCGTGATTTTTTTCTATCGTATCAAATTAATTATATTATGTTTTCAACACACTATCTACCTAGCATATATCCTGAAGAATATCATATATTTTTCTGATTTTGTTTACTGCACTGGATCGTATACTTTTATGCATTATAAAACTTCCAAAATTTGCGTTTAGGTCCTGTAGTCCCCTTAACGCCATAAAAACGGCGCCCCGCATAATATGCGTTCCATTAGAAAAAATAATTGATGGAAACTCCTTATTGATATTAACTTCTTGGATTTGCCCTGTATTGTATTGTTTTAACATTATTTTTTATACAGGGTGGATTTTTGAGACGGCGCAGTAAGGGCAGCTACCTTTACCGTTGTAGCTACAGGAAAACGGTCTTAGGAGGCCGTCCTTAACTTATTGAAGTATTTAGATCTGCATTCACAGATTTTGAAAAAATTGTACAGTCAGCAATAAAATGGGCAGTTTTCACAAAAACATTATTTATTACATACCTATTGTATTAACATTATTTTGTTAGAGAAAAAAGTGTTATAATTTGATTCTATTTTCAAATTTCAGAATTGTGTTTATAAAGTAAATCAATATAAACTCCTTTGGAAGTTTATAATTCGAATGACACTTCACTTTTGTTTAAACTTAAACGTCAGCAGCTGGTTACTGACGATGTTAATAGTGCGATCTCAAAAGTAGTTCACTGGTTCAATGTTAATAATTTACTTCTTAATGAAAAAAAAACCAAATGCATTAAGTTTACGCTACCTCATGTTAAACAGGTGAAAACTAACGTATTGATAAAGGGCGAAGAATTGAACCCTGAAGATAGCACAGTATTCTTGGGCTTAACTTTGGATGCTAAGCTTCAGTGGGGTCCACATATAGATAAATTGTCGAAAAAGCTAAGCTCCGCAGGATACGCTGTTAGAAAAATTCGTAATTTAACTGATATAGAGACAGCCCGTTTAGTGTACTTTAGCTATTTCCATAGTGTAATGTCGTAAGGTATTCTGTTGTGGGGAAATGCCGCTGACATTCAGACTATCTTCGTTTTGCAGAAAAGAGCTGTTCGGTCAATTTATAGATTAAGTCCGAGACACTCTCTCAGAGAGAAATATAAGGAGATTAATGTAATGACTGTGCCCTCCCAGTATATTTTTGAAAATCTTTTATATGCCCATAAAAATATAAAATTGTTTAAAAAATACAGTGATATCCATAATATAAATACTAGGAACAAACACAAATTTGTTGTACCTACAACAAGGCTCAAGAAAATAGGTGGCTCATTCAGATGTCAATGTATACGTTTTTATAATAAACTTCCAAGCCACGTTCAAGATCTAAGCCTTAATAAATTCAAATCATTTATTAAAAGTAAGTTGTGCCAGAAAGCCTTTTATACTATTAAAGATTATATTGAGGACAAAAAGGCTTGGGATTAAGCTGCTCCAATTATTGCATACTGAAACTTTTATTTTATTTATATACCATTTTGACATATTTACTTTGTGGAGTTCAATATACTGTTTGGAACTTAATATTTACTTGTAAAGTATTATATTGTTTTCAATTATTGTGAATGTGAAGCCTATGGGGGTCATTATTTTTTTTTTTTTTCTCATTTAGTATTAATCATGGTCTGGCAGTTTGAGTAATTTATGCGGCCTACCCAAATGTTCTTTCTTTGGTATTGTTCGTCGAATCGTTGAGCTCCTTAAGTTCTGAGTTGAGCAGCACGATTACTGACAAATGCGTGCACTGACTGGACAGGTCCACTCAATCTGTGTGGTTCTTTCCTCAAAAGGACCATTTCAGACACCAATCTACATGGCCTTCACATGATCTGACCAAGATTATGTCTGGACTTTAAAAGAGACTGTGACCTCTGAGTTTGTTTCGGCCTTTCTTCTCAGAGTAGTCAGATAGGAAACGCCGACTGAGGTCGGCGTTTATTTAAAAAAATATGATTGACGTGTAAAAGTGTTTGTACAAACCTACTTACAGAAAATAAATCATTTATCATTTATCATTATCATTATCATGAATTTTACGTTATGAGAGTAGATAAAAATATTATGTTCTACTTTTTCAGAAAATCTATGTATTTTGCAGCTTTTTTCGACAAAACTGACCCTAACCGAGGGTTGCAAATCAAAACGTCATTCCAATCAATTTCTTTAAAATTAAATACAAACAAACTCAGTAACGATAACGAACGACCCTTAAATCTGACTTCAACTGACAATTAATACTGTCAATCAAGTTAAAAGCTTCAATTAAAGTGCACGTATGACAGAGTTGGGTTCAGAACCTGCTAACTACTTGTGTCAATCTGTAATGATATCGTTTAATTTGACTTGGATTAATGGTTTTGTAAATGTTAGCTTTAGGAGGTCGGAGGAGAGAGTGTTGCAATTTGAATGCCTATGCCCAGCAGTTGACTGAGATTGAATGTCATGAACCGACTCTAAGACCTAACGTTACTTAGCACGTACCTACTTTGGCCTATTTATACATAACCAGCCTATAATGTTCCCACTGCTGGAACACAGGCCTCCGGGCCTTATTTATATCACTGTCAAATTACACGTGCAAAATAAAGACGGGAACATGTCTAAGCCAAAGCACGTGCTAGTTAACGTTTAACCGTTTGACCGCCACAGTCATGTATAGATGACAAACCAAAATGTGCCCAGCACGCCACGGTCACGACTACATGAGAGATTTCTACGGAATAATGCGTAGCTCGGCGCCGAGGGCACGTTTTTGCATTTTTGACGTGGCAGTCAAAGGGTTAAAGAACTCGGCCTAAAAGTCAATCTTAAATATCTTTCCTAGATTTCCTGACTGTGCTACCTTATCAATCAATGCTCGTTCCTTTCCGGTACGAGAAGCAGCCTTTGCCCGACGGTGGGAAAATTACAGGCCGGTAGATATTGCAACTCTGAGTGTGTTGAAAATAATATCAACGTCAGTAAGCCAGGGACTCCACTGCTGGGCATAAATCTTTCCCAAACAGGCGAACTATATACCTATCCATGCCATGCCATGTTAAATTTTGCACTACCACACTTGCACAACGACCTAACAACATTATACAATAGTGCATAGCAAGCCTTAACCAGCTAGCAATGAATCAAAATATCTTTATAAAGACAACAATGAAGATATTTTCTTATACTCGGTTTGATGATGACATCAGACTGTATCACAAATGGCAGCATTAGCAAGATGATCATCATTTGTGCAATAAAATAAGGTAGATGCAATATATCAATGTAAATACTACAATGTCAATAAATATTACACTTAGACTTTTGACAATTAGATTATAATAATATTAATATTATAAGTAAATTAATATTATATTACAATATAAATGATATAAAATATATTATATTATATTACAATGATTAAATTAAATTTTGCAATTAGACTACAATGACAATATGTCAATGTAAAGACTGCAATACAATAAATATAAAGATTACATTGGAGATATTTTCTTATACTCAGTCTGATGATGACATCATACTGTATCACAAATGGCGGCATTATCATGATGATCATCATGTGCAATAAAATAAGGTAGATGTAATATATCAATGGTAATAGGACGGATGTATGCAAACATTATATGTGAAGTTGAAGAGGTACATTGTTGCGACTTTTTTATAGTTTCTTTTGTCTGAAAATAGTGCGTTATAAACTTGGATCTTTGATCCTTAAAACTGTAAAATGAAAGCGAAAGTTTCCAAAATATATATCTTTTCGACTGTCTTAAGATTTTTGGGTAAAGGTCAATTTTTTTCGACTCATTTACTACATTCTTCTGTATGTTCAACATGACTGCCCTGCGGCAGCCAAGCTATTTCCCAATTCAGCTCTAAATATTCTTAAAACAAAATCTTTATCTCAAAAGTAGTGTTAATAAAGTGAATCTACAAATTATGCTTATCACTTATCCTCCTACAAGCAAAGTACATGGCAAAACAATTCACGATACAAAAACAATGAACAGAAACAAAACACGCGCAACCTTACAAAGACCTTGATTTTCACTAAACACAAACTAATAAAACTATTAATTAATATTCAGCAACAAATAACGTAACCAAATAAGCGCGCCAAGCCACTCCAAACTTTGTTATAAGGGGCTATTAGGGCCCCTGCTCACGGACTCATTGCTCTGACATTGCCTATAAGTCAGTACACAATAGGAACACTCATCATTTGATATGGCCTCAGCTTGCTCGAATGTGTTCTGAACGCGAATCGTCTTATTAGAGAGCGTTTAGTCTGTCTGCTCACTTGCGATTTGTAGCGTCGTAAAAATAGTGAAGGACTTATGTGCTGTCTGACGCTTTTGTCGCAATGATGTCTCATTATCATGGCGGAACAGTATCTTTTTTTTCTTTGACAGGTCGGTTTCTATGCTAGATGCATTCGAAATCTTATAATGGCAAAATAGAACATACTCTAATCCAAAACAATTTGGTGAAAATGTAAACAAGTGGCTCAGAAAACGTATCTACCTACCTGTGGCAATTTACAAATTGAGTGTTTTTGTTTGGTTATTGCAATACTTAAGACGCTGACAACACCTAAACCGTGGTCACTGTCAGATTGCATAGAAAAGAAAGAGAAGCGCGATGACACAACGCTTGTAATTTATTGCAAAATATGAAGCAATTATCTATTTACTCAAAATTGAGTTGAGTAATCGAAAATAAAGAACAACCAAGTTCTGCATTCAAATAAGACGTTCTTGTTATTAATTAAATACGTAACGTATGTTGATATTTAATACAGATATTTTGAAGAAACTCAAGGTAAGAGGTTAGTTTAACGTTAGAGTGTATGGAGATTTTTTGTCAAAACGTGTTTTGGTAACAACCAAGTTCTGGGAAATATGTTCAAAATTAACATATATTTTTTCCGCTACCACAAACTATACAGATATGGCAATTTTTTTTCTTAAGAGAAGGCTATTTTGGTCAATTGGGTCTTGTCAGCGCCTTAAACCCGCAATTTTAATTTTAAATCACCTTGTAAGTTTTTCATTTGACAATTGAGGTTATTTTTAAAACCTCAATAAATTTATCGTCGATGATTTTTTCAATTACAATTTAACAGTGTTATTAAATGTTGGAAAAGTGGTGAGATGTAAAGTTGAAACCTTCTGAATAGAGATGAATGTTACTAAATCCCTTTACTAAGTGATTGCGTAAGAATTCTAGACTCCTAGTAGTAAGTGCCTGTAAATGGTTTAATTGAAATAAATGGTTTGAGTTTGAGAATTTAACCTGAATAGATTTGTTTACACTTTCATCAAAAAGATTTGAAACAGATTATACGTTTTAGGGTTCCGTAGTAAACAAGGAAACCTTATAGTTTCGCCATGTCCGTCTGTCTGTCTGACCCCAACTGTAGCTTAGAGACGCTTAGTACTAGAAAGCTGTTCTTTGGCATATGTATACATATTAATCACGCCGACAAAGTGCTACAATAAACTCCTGAAAATACTTTTTTTAGGGGTGCCTCCTTGCACGTAATGTGGGGATGATATATTTTCTCGTCTGTCTCATTATCGTTGGATATGCCGTTCAAAAATATTGCGGGTCTGACAACACCATTTTTCGTTTCAAGGATCCGTTTGCGTAATATTAAGCTTTAAAGTGCTAATTTTTCTTAGAGGTAAGTGTCTAGTCCCCCTTGTCATGGTTGTTTATGGAGATTTGAGAAATTCATGGCAGTAGTATATGTATATAATGAAATTAAAAGCAAAACTATTGCAGCAGTAATGCCTACTATTACAAGTTAACGAGTAATAGCCGACCAACTTAAATTTGTAGTTGGAGATTTGACCGGGACGTATATCGATGGATGGGAGAGAATGTTTTTCAACTACAATGCTAAGTTTGTTTTTGGGATAAATTCATCCCAACTTCCCATCTCCGGATCATCATTCATTGTGCGTGGTCCGACACGCACTTGACCGTTTTTTTTTAAGACGTAGCTTTGATTTAAAATACATTTGAAACAAGGTTCATCTAACATCGCCATTTTAATCTCCTTTCTAAAGAAAATTAATTACATTAACGATCATAATAACCTAACTATAGAGCAATAAAATTTTGATCTAAGACCTCCTCATAAATCGAAGCAAAATTATTTAACACCAACTTTAATAGATATCTTAATTCATTTCCCGTGTACCACGACTTTATAGTCGAGATTCTATATCATCTTAAACATTTTATAGGCGACTCTCAGATTTTCTAGCTCTGCTAAGACCGGACCATTTATTGTGGCAATAAACTGCTTGACAACTAACTACTGGATTACAGTAAATTAAATGGAAGCATGATTATATTTATCATGGGTGTGAAGTTTCTCATGTTAGTTTTTGATGTTGGTAAATAAGGTATTGGCGCCGATTCCCTTGTTCACAAACTGAACTAAATTTAAGTTCAGTGCATCTTTTTCTTTCTATTTCAATAAGAAAAGGACAGAAGATACATTTTAGTTTAGTCCTGTCAGATTAATCAGGGCCTGTCACTACTCTATACAAGTTAAGACGCGATTAAAAACTTGTCTACTAAAATTACATCAATTTACGTCAACCGCTGATTAAATTGACAGGACTAAACTATAATGATCTTCTGTCCTTTTCTTATTGAAATAGAAAAAGATGCACTGAACTTAAATTTAGTTTAGTTTGTGAACAAGGGAATCGGCACCATTATCAACTTAAGTCAACTTAATGGATATACCAACAGAGGTTCATTTGGTCATACAGCGTAAGAGATGATATTCAATAATCAAACAAAGATACAGAAAGTTAATATTAAGGCGCTGACAAGACCCAATTGAGCAAAATAGGCTTCACTTAAGAAAAAAACTTGCCAAATCTGTATAGTTTGTGGTAGCGGAAAAAATATATGTTAATTTTGAACATATTTCCCAGAACTTGGTTGTTACCAAAACACGTTTTGAAAAAAAATCTCGATTTTGTATCGAGATTTTTTTTCAAAACGTGTTTTAACGTTAAACTACCCTCTTACCTTGAGTTCTAATCCAAAATATCTGCATTAAATATCAACATACGTTACGTATTTGATTAATAACAAAAACGTCTTATTTGAATGCACAACTTGGTTGTTTTTTATTTTCGATTACTCAACTCAATTTTGAGTAAATAGATAATTGCTTCATATTTTGCAATAAATTACAAACGTTGTGTCATCGCGCTTCTCTTTCTTTTCTATGCAATCTGACAGTGACCGCGGTTTAGGTGTTGTCAGCGTCTTAATTCCTGACATAAAAGTCGAATGACATAGGAATTTAACAAGGAAATGAATGGTTGGCGACATTAACATGATAAATGATAACAGAAGAGGAAAAATACAATTAATCGTAACTGATGTAAGTCCAAACAAAAAAAAAAATCCTAACTGGGATTACCGACACAGCTTGACCAACTAATAATTTCCGCCGTGCACCAAACCAAGAATTCCGTTGGCACAACGCACCAAATTTCCGAAACAATCCAGTCCCACCCATCCGTGGCCACAAACGTCAAAGCCAATCCCTAGAACCTTAACCCAGCGGCTAATCCTTTCATCAGCAGAGTTAACATTCGCGGTATACTGTGCAGGGACAGCCATAACTTATAATGAGTTTCAACGCCATGCCGCGCGTATATGGCCCTTCGAAGCGGTGTCAACTCACTCAGTACGTGCACGTCCGGCATTGTTAGGACTGTGCTGTAGCTGGAGATAGGCTTGGCTATGTTAGAAACACGTGTCTTTAGCATCCATCATCATAATCCACAACACGACTTCACCCACTGCTAGGCATTGGACTATTTTTGCTTAGGTATGCCAATCTTTAGTATAGCCAGCCATGTATCTTACAGATGTTGGAACAATTAAGGAGGCTCTGTGGCTCGGTTTTCAGGTGCTACTGTTTCCAGTAGCCTTGTGGTGGCGATGATGCAAATTTTAAGTTCTGTAAACAATAAATCCAAGATTCAATCTATAGCCTTACTAGTTAACAACAGATCAACGAGGTTATATAAACACATCTAGATAGCAGTTACTACATCTCAGGTATAAGACATTAAGAAGAAAGGAAATATAGAAGTGATTTTTTCAAGAGTGCTGTAATTATAAATAACTATTTGACAGCCATGAATCAGTCTTAGTCAGTAACTAACTTCGTTTAAATATTAGAACAGCTACCTTGCCAGAATAGAATATATATATTTGCTTTAAAACATGGTACATTAAGGTCTTATTAACCCTGCCAGGGTCACGGGAAGGTACGAAAGGGTAACGAGGCAACACAGGCAACGGAAGGAACACGGGTGGGTTTTAGTCAGTAAGAGTCTGATACACCCTCCCGCTCCGCCCAGAGCGGGAGAAGTTATTTGATAATTTTCCACACAAAAAAAAGGTCTTATTAGCACATATTATTATGATATTATATCTGCCAGTGTAGAACAAACTTTTCGCTTCAGCTAGTGAATAGGCACGTATACATGTTTATAATTTATTATATTCATAAATACGCTGTATTGTATTGTAAATGTAATATTTAAATAAAAGCATTTAAATACAAAGATTATTACTTAATTTGAAAGCCTTTGACTCTCTTATTCAATATAAGGAACGATCTGAGTAGAGATGTCTTGTATTTATGTTTTTAACTCCGGTAGATTTAAATTTATATTTCAATTAAGGAGCAACTCATCAGAAATAGTTAACAACGATATTATTAAGACAGCAAGAGGTGTAAGTACTGAAGATGACGGTAATGATATAATAAAGAAAACCGAAAAGCTGAATATACAACAGATAGAAAATAAAGTGAAATGAGAAATCTATTTAAAAATGACGAAGGTAAACAAACAGATACAAATACTTGAATAAACAAATTAAAGAAGCTTCTAAGAAGCAAATTGTTTTTTGCACATTTGTAGCCAAACACGGAAATTAGTATTCCATATAAGTATACAAAATTGTTTCTTAATCCAGCATGCACTTCGATTGAATCGACCATGACTGTCATGTCAGAGAGACAGACAAAAAAGGATGATGCTATAAACACTCAGTTATTCCTTTTGTATATACGGAATTAAGTGAGTCATCTAACTGTTATTCGGATTACAATCTTATTTAAATATTGCCACGCCAATAAAAATACATTTAGCAGGATACCAACAGGTTCATGATTTTTGCAACTGGTGAACTGTCAATGTGTGAAACAATTTTATTAACTCTCAACTCTTTACTTACGACAAATGTAGGATCAAGTAAGCTTTTAAGTTTATCGTTATTTTATTTGTCATGTATCATAAATTCATAACGTTCAGAAACGCGATTTTATGTCCGCGCTTTATCAGGATCATCTTTATAAAGATCTATATCTACTACTCGTATAATTGTGTATATCGATGTTACCAAAGAAACGTGTATTTGCAGCTGCAAAAAATTTATGACTACTAAACCGCGGTACCTTTTATTATTATTTTAGTTTACCATCCTTATTTTGCAGATGTCCTACAAATATTCTGTAGGCTCAGCTTTGGCATATGTCACAGAACCGTTGCTTGTGTCACTTTTGCGACGACATTCGCTACATTTGCACTCAGCATTTCAATAAGCTCAACCAGATACCACGACATATAGCTAAATGTTATTTCAGACGCGTATTTCGGTACTATGTTCATTCACAGTAAAACTTTATTTACGTTTTCTAATTTTTATTGCTCTTCGCCGTCGACTACTTAATGACTTGACGCCTCTGTCTACAAAATTAATCTGTGCGGTCCCGAAAATAGATGCAGACTTGAATTAGGAAATAATAAAGTTCAAATTAAGTATGGAGCGGCTGTAAAGACACGTTTGGTAATGTTTGGTTAGCGTATTCACGCCACGGTGAAGGAAGTGAGGAATAAAACTGGCAACTCCGAATATAAAGCTGGACAATAAAAATTGTAGGTGAAACTTATTTATTTACATTATAAATTTATTTTTACACATTGATTGGTAGTCATTTTCTGGATTTATAGACGGTGGAACTAGCCGTTTTATTGCTTTCTTTATGGCCCGTTTTTTAGGAACTATAAATTTAACTTCTTTTTTTTCCAAATGGGGAACGAATTTTAATCCGTTTAAAGCAAACTTTAGGAATGAGCTTCACATGTGTAACAGGATTCGATCTGACACGTTATTTCTTTGACATTTTTATGGTGGATAAAAGTTTTAGACAACTTTGATGGTCTTTTGATAGCTGTTGTGAATAAAATAGTATCATTTCGGTATATTTGTTTTTGATCGGTCCTTTTGTGCGGTCTGGTTTTGTAGGAAGTCAATAATTAATGTGAAACTAATGGCTATCATGGGCTGGTTTAGAATATACTTGAATACTGTATTTATTTAATGTTGACCTCACGATTGAGTTTATTCTTGCTGTTACTTCGTCAACTACTTACCTAAACCCGTAAGCAAACAACAAGTGAACTTTAAAAAGATGGAAACAAATCTTGTTTCCATCTTTTTAAAGTTTATTTTGCACTTTTTAGTTAGGATTATAAGATGTTCAATTAGGTTATTTACCCACTTATAATCGGGTGATAACGGCCTCTCAGTTACTCACTCCAAAAGTTCGGGACAGTTTATCATTTCTCATTCCAATTTACATTTAAAGATATAATTTGCATATATTTTTGTAATCACCTTTTAAAACCCTTAGACGAATCTAACGACATTTTATTCATCAAAATCGGTTCAGCCGTTTAGTAGTTACGAGGGAACATAGGGACGGACATACATACATACATACATAGAGTTCAAATACATATTTTTTTGGTTTCGCCGCAGTCGGGTGCAAATGGAGCTAAAAATACAGATCCAAATACTCATATTTTTTTACAATACGATGATGGATCGCGGCCAATTCAGAGTGCGTGATTTTCATTGATTCTCGGCTTTACGACTGCGATAAAACATTTATATCAGTTATTTATTTGTTCCCCAAATAAACCACTTTGCGCTCGCTTTGTATAATTTTGTCTTCGTTTTGAAGGACAGGTTGGTTGCGAAATATATGATATTTAGTGTTGTTGATTTGAAGATATTCTACCATTTTGCCAAGATAGTTGGTATTTAGAACGTAAACTAAACTTTCAAAAAATATCTTAATGAAAAGGGATGTAGGGGACAAATAAAAAGTGCCTGTAAATGGTTTAATTAAAGAATCAATCAAAGGAATCCCGAAGATTCTTTTTATTGTTTTATTTAAACCAAATATCTATAGCGAAAGAAATTAAAATGGTTTTTTCTTTGATTTATTCCAATTAAATCATTTACAGGCACTTTTGATTGTTCAGTCAGAAATATTAAGCATACCTACGCTGGAACGCGTACAGATGTAAAAGGCGATAAAAAATTGACAGATTAAGAAAATATAACTAATCATGATAAGTAAGAAGAAGGAACAAATAAGCAAGACAAGAACAACTTTGACATTGAAGTCAAACTTGAAGCAAAATGGTTAAAGTCTTAGTATGCGTAGCTTCGACTTGAATCTACAACAGTTGACAATCATAACAAATGCGATATTTCAAAATATTTCACTAACAATACAGGAAAATATGCCGAGTGTTGTGACTGTAATCTTAATTAGTGGGAACAAAGCTAAAATGGACAGCATGACTAATTTAACAGAAGTGTTGAGGTGACCGAATAGAGTATTGAAAGACAAAATATTCGTTTTTACAAAAAAAGTCGTACTGAAAATATTGGTTTTAAAAGATAGACAGCAGCTATATATTTGTTATATGTAGTGATTTTGGAATTTATTATTTCTTAACCACCATTTTTTGAAGAAGTGTGATGAGAAGAATCATGCCTTCTAGTTTCTCATCAACACTTCTCCTTAAAAAATGGCCGTTATAAAAAAAATATTTCCAATATAGAATATTTTTTTAATGAAAATAATGAGATACACCCAATCAGAGGACCACAAGAAGAATAATCCATTCGGAACGCAAATGGTTTAAAAACTATACATCCAATTGATTGTCCTAATTCCATTAAAATCTAGGCCAAACAGCTTTTCACCCTGACGTTGGTGTAATCAAATAAATTATTAATTCAATGTATGAAGTGGTGTTGGTAGGAGAAAATTTACGACTTAACGGAAAACTGATTACATTCAAACGATGTCTAGAGGTGTCCCCTGAATAACTTGAAGTATACTCCTTGAACATACAGATAAGATGGATGGTAGGATAAGATTTATTACCTTTTCCTTTTTGATGGTTACATTTAGGGTACTAAGTGGAACAGCTCCTTGGCAGGAGCTTTGAGCAGCTCGACAGTTGTTAGAATCATAAAATTATATGCTTTAGGAGATATACAGGAAAAAAATTAACCGCAAATTGTGTTTGGTGCTTCAGTGCAGTAATAGAACACATTTTCTTTATTTGTTCAATACCATTTAAATTTTTTTTTCGACTTGAAATGATAATAGAATACCTGAAAACCTTACGCCGGCAAATTGACCGAGTGCACAGCACAAATAATAACTATAAAAATGACAGTTTCAAATTAAAAAATTCCAAAGTAAACATAATTATTTCGTTAACGATAACTTTATTATTTTAGAACATATCAAAATTAAAAATATATGTTTAATAAAACTCGCTTATGTTTAATTTGTCAAAATTTGCGAACTGCTTATTTTTTTTCCTGTAGGTATATATGTCACCGTAAGATTGTGAGAACCGCTAGTTTATAATCTATCGGTATTATTTCTGTTAGATGATAAACTGTCGAAAAATTGTGAATTGGGTGAAATGGGTTAGGTTAGAACTGTGAGCGACCGCGCGAGCCGAGCGAGCGACGAGAGAGGAGCGAGCGACTCGAGCGGTACAGTGACAGCGGCCGGCGAGCGCTACATCCAAGTTGCTCTGAGTTAGTCAGGCTATTTAGTATTAGCGCAAGTTGCGCAAGCAAGTTTCGATACCAGTTGACAAAAATTACACTATGTGAAAAACCAACCACGTCTCGCAAATTAACTCCACTACAACAGGCCACACATTACAATTATTTGATTACAATTCACGCTCGGCATCCACAATGAACTCACTCGATTTATGAATCGAGAACCGAAAAAGATCGATGTTTTGAATCCAAAAACGGTTCGCATACTCAGACGACAGGCGGTAAAGTGGTGATAAATAAAATTATTCATTGTCTTAGTGATGTCCGAATTACATGCGATGCGTAGCGATTCGGTGCGAATTTACGCGACTTTAATGTAGTGTGTGTAGTTCCTTATAATGAGTTGCGTTTTGATCTCTAATGGCTAGTGAGTTTTATGGCGCCCCATCGTTACTATCCTATGTTTGAAATTCAATTTTATTGTGAAACATTTTCGACAAATCATTGTCTTCCATACATAGTCGTCATATTATTTTGCCTGTTGCTTTATTACTTTATAAAGGCGCTATTGATTTAAGAACTATAAAAATACATGGCCATCATCTTTTGACCTGCCTTTAAAGGCTCCTACATACTGGCGAGACTTGTCGCGCGACGCAACGCGACACAAAGGCACCGCGTGTAGCGCTACAAGCGGTGCCTTTATGTCGCGCCAGTATGTAGGACCCTTGAATCTCAATCAAAATGATACGGCTTTTTCTATAACAAATAGTTTAGTGTCTACGTTATAATCTTTAACACCCACGTCGGCCTTAGTCACAGTTAGGGTTTCCAGGTCTTAAAACTGAAAAGCCGGACAGACTAGCTAGTTTAGCCGGACATTTGGGTAAAAAGGTTATTTTAGTCTTTGTATATATAACACAACAATAAAAAAAGTAAAACAGGGCTTTAATATATACACACAATCTTCTTAAATTCTAATGGAACAACAATACAATTTAATGAATCAGTCTTCTTTATTATTAAATATACAATATTAATTTCAATAATTGCAATAGTAGTTAGCAGTAACTACTATTGCAATTTGCAATGTAAAACAAATTAAAACAAAATAAATGGTCATGGTATATCATATTATGGTAAAAATAAAAGGTCAAATTTTAAACCTAACACAAGCCGAACAGGCCCGACACCGTCTAATTTGGCCGCACACGCAACCAAAAAGCCTGACTGTGTCCGGCTTTATCCGGACACCTGGCAACACTAGTCACAGTAATACTGTAATCAACCCCAGTAATAGAAGTAGGTTCATCTTAGTAGGTAGTTTAACAGGTTAGGATTTGAACTCCTGACTTTGGTCTGAGATAGATAACTTATAATCGAGGAAGTTTAATCTACAAGTGCACTCGGATAATTACGATTGGTACTTATTTGATGTAGTATTAGCTTATTTAGTAATGATATCTTGGCCACCCATTAAGGAATAAGGCTAGGATGTTTCAGTAGATGACATGGTAGAAGATATACTAAATATAGAAGAAAAGAAGATGAAGTCTAGAAAACAGAAGAAGTTGAGCAGGTAGACAAACCCCGGCTAAGGCTTGATAAAGCTTATCGTAAAGATATAATCTAAAAATGCTAAATACTAAGACTAGAGAGAAAACCGACCCAGGCTATACGATTATCTCAATAAGCACGTACATTATGTACCAAAAAACTTAATTTACGTCACTGTATTACCGATTTTTTCATTCCAAACCTATAGTGATGCACATAAAAAATAATCCAAAACCATTTGAACAACACATTCAAAGTTAAAACAAATCGAAAACATTTGATCTCCATTACTCCTGCGCTCAAGCCTAACAGAAAACCGCACAATACAAATTACGCGACGCGTGCGCAAGTTAGGTCTGCGGTTAGACTGGACTCTTTTATTTCTAGTTCTAACTGAGCGTGAACAGTTTGACCGCAAACTGTGGAGTGTGGTGCGATAACAATAGGGGAAGAATTGTTTTGAATTTTAACACCTTCTTCTGTTGGATAAATGGCAAAAGCTGATGCGATTTTGGATAGTAATTTGGTAAGCGATAAAATAGACGTTCTTTTTTTCGGAAAGTCACTTTGGGATGAATTTTAAACAGTGCTCGCCAGTGATGATACCTTCTTTTAAAATAATTGTGTGCTTTTGGAGCATCTTGGACTATCAGTATGGCTCTATGATGATTGTTGTTAACTGGGTTAGTAAATCATTCTATTACGACATACCTACATTATGAGCGAAAGCTATTGCATAATAGCAAGAGAGAAAAATAAGATTTGCTGTAGAGAACACTTCAGAGATCAGCAATGGGACAGATACCTAAATAAAAATAAGAATCAACGTTCAAGTCCTTCAAAATTATTGGACCCTGGTAAAAGTCGAAAAAAGTTAAGAGGCCGTGCACGAAATCGACTAGTTTTGATACATTTTGTTCAGTTTTGTATGAAAGGGAAAATAATTTAAAGAATATTATTTGTGATTTGAAAAGTTGAGGAGTTCTTTGTTTTGCATGAAAGGAATTTTCCAAAAAAATACGCGAGACTGACGTTTGATTATCGTTTTACAAGAAACTACATTTGATTTTGTACATTAAAAATATTATCGTCTACTTGCACGAGGCTGGACCACTTTTCTTAACTTCGATACAAAATATAGGTAGAAGAAAAATAATGCTGAAAAATCCTATTAAAAAAAAAACAGTGAGTAATGTATTTTTTCCTAATAGATATTTAGCAAACCATTGCAAGAAATCACACATTGGTTCTTCAGCTATTTTTGAAATAAAATCCAAATTTGATTTTATGATACTAACATATCTTAAGACGCTGACAACACCTAAACCGCGGTCACTGTCAGATTGCATAGAAAGGAAAGAGAAGCGCGATGACACAACGCTTGTAATTTATTGCAAAATATGAAGCAATTATCTATTTACTCAAAATTCAGTTGAGTAATCGAAAATAAAAAACAACCAAGTTCTGCATTCTATTAAGACGTTCTTGTTATTAATTAAATACGTAACATATGTTGATATTTAATACAGATATTTCGGATTAGAACTCAAGGTAAGAGGTTAGTTTAACGTTAGTTTGTATAGAGTTATTTTTTCAAAACGTGTTTTGATAACAACCAAGTTCTGGGAAATATGTTCAAAATTAACATATATTTTTTCCGCTACCACAAACTATACAGATTTGGCAATTTTTTTCTTAAGAGAAGCCAATTTTGGTCGATTGGGTCTTGTCAGCGCCTTAATAAGTAAATCAATGGCGAACTATATTTTCGAGAGCGCAAAAGTGGTGAAACCATTAACAGGTGCTGTGACTGACACGAATGGTTTAGCGTCACAAAAACTGTAGGTAGGTACTTCTATAGTCACATTAGTCACACAGACTTAATCTTTAAATTTTTTCAAACCTTCTCACAATTAGATAACAAATTGAAAAAACCTGCCAAGTGCGTGTCGGACCACGCACAATGAAGAGTTCGTAGTTGAGAAGTTGGGATGAATTTATCCCAAAAACTTAACATTGTAGTTGAAAAATATGTTCTCCCATGCATCGATATATGCCACGGTCAGTTCTCCAACCGCAAATTTAAGTTTGTCGGCTGTTACTCGTTAACTTGTAAAGCGCACTTAGCTGGGATAGTTTTTCTTTTAATTTCATTAATGTACTACTGCCATAATTTTTTTCACATCTCCTTAAACTACCATTTAGCTGGCAGGGGGGGGACACCTGACTCTAACAAAAATGCTTAATATTACGCAAACGGATTCTTGAATCGAAAAGTGGCGTTTACAGACCCGCAATGTTTTGAACGGCCTATCCAACGATACCCCACACCATGGGATAGACGAGAAATAAAAATATCATCTCCATATTACGCGCAAGGGAGAAACCCTAAAAAAAATAAGGGTTGCGTGGCTTGTTTACTAACGGAACTCTAAAAAGATTTTTTTCGTACACGGAGCCTTAAGTCATAAAGAAAATCATTAACTTTAATAGCAGAACTGTGCTAAAAAGGCAGTATTAACAGCAGTACTCATTTCAACCATCTGCGTGACATATCAAGAAATATGTTCAATGTAATTCAATAAACATTTTATTTATATTTCATATAAAAATATAAGACCAAAGCGATAAGGTAAAACAGTCAACAGTGTGTTGAGTAGCATGCGGCCTCCGTGTCAAAGGTCCCAGGTTCCTATCTCGATCGAGTCACGCACCATTACCTAAGTGCCTACTGCCACCGTGTGTCATGGAGATAATTTTGTTGATGATGCTGTTATGTTGTTTTATTACTGCGAAGTTCTGTCATTTTTACAGCAGTTTTGTATCCCCGATCACTATCTGGAATTTTGAAAACCGCGTGAGATAACAGTTACTGAAATCATTTATAAAACGTCTCATGGGGACAACTCTAAAAGCGTTTTTGAAACAGCAGACAATATTTGAAATTGACTTATGGCCTTCGGTAATATATCTACTTACTGTGCGACTGAGATTTTATTATACATGAACATTGATCTTCATAGAGAGAGCAGTCGACGCCCAGTGGTAACGGCTCCCACTTATGAGTTCGTAGGTCGTAGGTTCGAACCCGGGCGCTTTACTTTGTGTAAATTATTTCATCATAAAACGGTGAAGGAAACATCGTGAGGAAACCAGCATGTCCTAGAACCAAAAATTCGAACGCATGTGACATCTACCAACCCGCACTGGGCCCGCGTGGTGGATCACGGCCCACTTCCTCTCACAGAGCGGAGGCCTGTGTCCCAGCAGTGGGAACATTATAGGCTGATTATGTGTGATCTTCATACGCATATAACTTCAGGCCTGTGTTCCCCGAAGGGTTAGCCAGAGTTGCACCTATACATTTCGCCAGTTATGTTTAAGTCCCATGAAATAGGGGGCGAGCCTGTTGCCACCAACCGGGCACAAATCCAGATTAATTGATCTTCATTGCTGTAATAAATTCATGAATTCAATGGTACATTATTATATCAGTCATATTATGTTATGAAGCCTATTTTGTTGTAACAGTATAAGAAGTAACTTAGTATAAGAAGTGTATCCATTGTATATATTTTATCAAAATAAGAAGCTTAGTTAAGACGCTGATAACACCTAAACCGCGGTTACTGTCAGATTGCATAGAAAAGAAAGAGAAGCGCGATGACACAGCGCTTGTAGTTTATTGCAGAATATGAAGCAATTATCTATTTACTCAAAATTGAGTTGAGTAATCGAAAATAAAAAACAACCAAGTTCTGCATTCAAATAAGACGTTCTTGTTATTAATTAAATTCGTAAAGTATGCTGATATTTAATGCAGATGTTTTGGATTAGAACTCAAGGTAAGAGGTTAGTTTAACGTTAGATTGTATCGACATTTTTTTTTCAAAACGTGTTTTGGTAACAGCCAAGTTTTGGGAAATATGTTCAAAATTAACATATATTTTTTCTGCTAACAGAAACTACACAGATTTGCAATTTTTTTTCTTAAGAGAAGCCTATTTTGGTCAATTGGGTCTTGTCAGCGCCTTAATAATAAAGCGTTTATCAAAAAAAAAAAAATACTTAGAATAATATGTCGAAATTTGTTTCCAATTATATTTCGGAACCTCTTAGGTCACAAATGTCTGAAGTAGTGCTTGTAGATATTATTAATGATAATTCTCATACTTCCTTATGTCCCTTCACATATTCAATACACACACTCATTCAATTAATCAAACACTAAACCGATAAAAAAAACAGACACGGCTAACCAGGATTACAATATCATCTGACAGCAACAAATACCTAACATTATATATAATTTAAAACGACCGTCAAATCTCATAAAATAATCCAATAAAATATAGGCCCTAAATTATTTTAAAAATGAGTATACATAAGTTTAGTACAAAAAGTATGTATGTAAATAGTTAAAAAAGCACAATAAATTGAGTGTCGCCGGCCGTTTTTATCTTGTTTCTAAGAAATGGTTCTAGTGGTTGCGCCTGCGCATACCGAACTCGGTCTCCTACCTGATTAAGGGGATGGTGTGCACCAAATGCGGAGGTTAAGGAATATATTATGATAAATTAATAATAAGTGGTAGAGAGTTATTTAGATTTGTTTCTGTGTGCGCGGTGCTTTAACTGAAGATGTAAAAAGCTTTTTTGTTATTCTATCTTGAATTAACATAAGATTCGATGTCACATAATATGAAATGATAATCAACCTAGGCATCTTAATGGTGGGAATTTCATCTACACCACACAGACATGACGTATTGTTTCACTAATTTGCTTTTTTCTTTTATAATAGGCATTAACAGTTCCTGTTTATTTTTCCATTAGGACTAATGTGGTTTCAATAACTCATTTTTTTCCCATTATTTCTACAAAAACAAGTTCAGTTATTTGTGTCCCAACATTGCCCCTAAAACCCCTAGAACTGAAATACTTACTACCTATGAAATAAAACGGTCTGTGGGTAATTATCCTACCCCAGTCCTGAACGTGGGACAAACAGGCCCTTTTTGCTCAGTGAAGAAAGACGGCAACTAGTCGGTATGCATTTAAGCGGAAATTGCAGTATTTTTTCAAAATAAATAGAGTGGTGTCATCTCAACACATCTCTCCCTTGAATTTTTATATACATATATTTATAATATAGTTATAATTATATTATAGTTAATGTGTATGTATGTGTATTATAAGTTTATAACCTATTTATGTAGGTACATATAAACATATTTTATTTATAATACATTATAATATAATTTTTATTAAAGAATTCTCATGGTTTCTATCAAACAGAGCACCTGCCATCAAATCTCTTCACCACCCTTGGTTGACTGGTAGAGAATGCCTAAGACATTAAGTCCGCCTTTGTACCTTTTTTGTGTGTAAATGTTGAAATAGATAAATAAATAAATAAGAAAGAGCATTGGTCATAAAACTTGCTCATTTACGTATTGTAGAAAAGGTAATTTAAATTCTTCTTGTACAAGCTTCGCCTTAACCGCACATGCGTGGCTGCGGGTACGTAAGCGTGGCTCGACCATTTGTTACTGGATTATAATAACACAAGCTAGTACATGTACTACGACTACACATGACAAGTTAGTTATATCGAATTTCTATTGAGATTTTTGTATTGTAAATTGTATGGGATTTGAAGAGACTTGGCTGGGATATGTGAAGTTATGTTTGATTTTCAATATCGAGAAGAAATTATTATTGTTCTTTAAAAGCAGTGACCCCGGCTCTATCCCGATTAAGGGTCGGATAATCGCCCTTGACCTCGATCATACAAATGCGTGTCGCGCTCACGCCGCGCCCGCCCCGTGCCGTTCGGTTTCATAGGGAATATTCATTTTTAGTATCGAAAATATGAATATTTGTAAAAAAATCACAGATAATAAAATAGTCTGTTTTTACAAAAAAACAAACACGAATATATATTAAGTAGTTTGAAAGTAATATCGTTTTTATGCTTTGGGTAGACAATGGTGCCGATTCCCTTGTTCACAAACTAAACTAAATTTAAGTTCAGTGCTTCTTTTTATTTTTATTTCATTAAGAAAAGGACAGAAAATAAATTTTAGTTTAGTCCTGTCAAATTAATCAGCGCTTGACGTAAATTGACGTAATTTTAGTAGGCAAGTTTTTATTCACGTCTAAACTTGTATGGAGTAGTGACAGGCGCTGTTTAATTTGACAGGACTAAACTAAAATGTATCTTCTGTCCTTTTCTTAATGAAATAGAAAAAAAAAGATGCACGGAACTTACATTTAGTTTAGTTTGTGAACAAGGGAATCGGCACCATTCTCTCGATATGAATAGACTATTTTATTATCTATAATTAGGTATATGTTTTTTTTTCAAATATTCATATTTTCGTTGCAAAAAATAAATATTTTCTATGAAACCGAACGGCGGCGTGGCGTGAGCGCGACGCCATTTTGTATGGCCTAGGTCAACAGCGATTACCGACCCTTAATAGTATGTCGTAATAGGAGTCACCAGTACCCACCCATTTCCTCTAAAAGTTAAAACATCTGAATAAAACCGTAAAACAAATGAAAGCAAGAAGACAGATAATGGAAGGCGACATGTTGATCGAATATGTCCGTCTGTTTGTTTACACGTCCGCAACGGCTGGACTTGTCCAAACATTTGTAATATACATGTCTGACTGTTTAGATTGAGTTCATTAAATGCGATTATTGGAATCTGAGTTTATGTTTAGTCTTTAGATAAGAATGGACGTTGTATTTTAGGAACCGAACACTGTAGATATTTTTAGGTGCAATAGAAAGAGAGAAGCAAAAGATAATCGGCGATTTCATGACCTTTGGGTGTATGTACAAACGTTTCTTAAAACTAAGAGACGTTTAAATATCAGAAATAACAGAACACTTCTGTCTCAGAAATGTAGGTATGCTTAAGAAAAACGCTAATCATCACTTAACTGAATAAAAAGCGACGTTTATAACTTATAAATATAATATTATAAACGCGAAAATTTGTGAGTTTTTGTGCGATTTTGTTTATTTCTGCAAGTACTTAATTGAAAATGTTGGTTGTGTAGTGATAGCGTAGTTTTGATTCTGCTACTTGACGATAGATGGGGTTAAATTCAGTAAAGGAATGACTTTTATTTTTAATTAAGTTAATAAATTAATTTTGACTTTATTGATAATAAGTACCTAAGTTAAAATACACCTCGCTTCTGGAGAGTAGGGTTTTTTTTTTTTTTTTGAGGGTGGTTATCATCAAATAACTTTTACCGCTTTGGGCGGAGCGGGAGGGTGTGTCAGACTCTTACTGACTAAAACCCACCCGTATTCCTTCCTGTTGCCTGTGTTGCGGGGGCCTCGGTGACCCATAAGTATCTTCCCGCGACCCCGGCAGGCATCGGCCCTAGTGGACCCCTACTTGGAGTGTAGGGTAAGCCCCTAATAAAAGTAAACAAAACTTATTATTGTCAAATGATTTTGATCACAAGTTCTTAGAAACATAAACCACACAACGATACCAAGGTCCATAAACTTGTACGGTAATTCCCATACAGAACGGATGCAATACAATTTGTTTACGTTTGTAGTCGGTAATGCCAGTTTTTGTGGAATCCATTTCCTTTAGAGTGTAATCAATATTAGTGGTATGTAATACGTTTTATATTACACCCGTTGATGGTCTGAGAAAATATTGTATTTGAATAGACAGCGCCTAAGGCAGTAAGAATCCGCTGCAGGCTTAGTATGACGCTTTCTATTTCTACGAAGAATAGACACAGCTCTTTCTATACAAAGTGACATTTCGTTTCTCCATTTTTGACATCGCAAGGTAGAAATCGACGGTGATGTTATGTTAATATGGAAATCAATTTACAACTATTACATTTAAGCGAAAACTATAGCAGTGTAAGCGAACAAACAATGCCCTTTTCCGAACATATCAATTTAATTTTCCTTACATAAGCAAAAGCAACAACATTCACAGTACATTCAACCCTAAATGAGCTCCAACAGTTGCACATTTAACCCTTTATTCGCTCATTGTTTTCGCAAAACCAACACAGTATAATGAATTTCTCTAAACTTTGCACCCATACGTATTTTTACCTCTGAGCTTGTACTAAGTCCACCTTACATTGTAAGAAGGCGCTTAAGTCACGCACAAGATGCTTTATCGCTGTGTTTACCAAATTATACCAAGCTTTTAATACTTTTTGTGGACTTAAACGGGTTCGCTTCAACTTTCTTTTATAGTTTGAGAATGTAAACAGTGATTTATAATAACAGGGTACAAGTTATTCTATTTATAATTTTGAAATAAGGAGAAGTTTGTTTGTTTCATTGTTGCGTTTGCTTAAATAGAAAAAATATTAATTAAAAGTCTTTAAAAGTTAAACCTTTCTTAACTTTTAAAGACTTTTAATTAATATTTTTAAGGGTTATTTACAAAAATGGTCAAAACGTTACCGTTAATGGACAGAATTCGTTATTCGTTTGTAGGTATGTACTGAGCGTTTTTATCTGTGACTTCAACGTGAAGTCTTGAATTTCAGTTATTTTGAGGGGGCAACCGTCACCTCTTATAGCAGTATTATTTTTATTTTGCTTCACTGTGGGAAAAAGATAGAGCTATACCCCCTGTATAGCTTCTTCTCATTCTCACACTGATGTAATATTAAAATAATACTACTGAGGCCACGGTTGCCCCTCTGAACTGTTTATAAAAAGGTTTTTCTTTTTTCTATGTGGGAGTGGGTTTAAATGTACCATTTTTTCAGTCATTTGAACGTAGATATATATTTTCATAATATTACGAAAATATACTGACTTAGGTACCGAGCAATATTTACGACTTGAAATCAAATCTGTATTACTAAAAGCTAAATTCGAATTTACTGTCAATAAATCCATGTTTAAAGTTGTCAAATAACATTTATGTGTTCGCAAATATTATGTTCCCTTTATTATACGCAGGATATAGCTGTTTAAGATCAGTACATTTTTAATAGCTCTGGTCATCTTGTTAGATCTTTGCGTGATTTCACAACGTTTTTATTTGTATTTTTTTTGTGTCCAATAAATCTACACAACATCATTGTCGCCCTATTTGATTTGTTTGTTAGTATTTTTTTTAATATATTATTGTAGATTCACAAACATCTCGCTGTTATAATAAAACGATCCGACTTTATCATTGGTTTAAATAATTATAATTATTATAATAATAATAATAATAATAATAAAAAGCTCCAACACTTTTTAGTTTCTCTTACAATTTATTGCCAAACCATAATGAAGCTTTAAAACTAAATAAAACCTCATTGGTTTAAATTATTATAATTATTATAATAATAATAATAAAAAAGCTCCAACACTTTTTAGTTTCTCTTACAATTTATTGCCAAACCATAATGAAGCTTTAAAACTAAATAAAACGTCATATATATTACGCTGTGCCTGCAGGGATCCAAGCAGGTGTCTTCAAACTACATAGGTACTAAGTGCCTACCATCAATGGGAGCTAATTAATTAAATTACCATGTTCACAAAGTAGTTTATAATTGATACATACTCCATGGGGTGAGCTTGTTCAAGTGATAACTCAGCCATTACTCTGCATAATTGATGACTTTTTACAAAACAATGTTTGCGAAAGAGAGGAATTAATTTTATGTCTGCACATTGCTACTGGTTTGCCGGCTATCATTCTTATATCTTAGACAATCGTTACGGGTAGTCAGAAGCCCAAAAGTCAGACAACCACTTACCAAGCGGTATCGTGTTACCCAGTAACTGGGTTGTGTACTTCTGATGATAGGCAGTCGCTTCGTGTAAAATGCTGGTATTTAGCTGCATCCAGTTAGACTGGAAGCTGACCCCAATATATTTGGAAAAGGCTAGGCGGAGACATTGCTACTAGTTTTCTGCTTTTTTTTTAATTATTTTGTATTTGTCTGATAATTTTAATTCGTTTTGCTCGAAATTAAAGAAGATTTAAGTTTGGTTTTTACAAAGTAACTTTTATAATGAGAAAACAGCAATATTTGTGAAAAAAGTAGATTCTCCTATAAAGTGCTGTACACCTGCCTATATCCCCCTAATTGTAATGGCGTCATAATAAATGGTTCCGTTACTAACAAGGTCTTAGCGATAAATTAAAAGTCTTTAATAAATTAAACCTGATAGACTTGCGTTAAAATAATAGGCCATTTTTACTATAAACACTTTACTAAATAAAATATCTTTGCGTGACATAAGAAATAATAAAAAAAATAAATTGACTAAAATTGAAGGTCACTCTTGTTAAATGTTAATAAAAATATTAAGAAAATTAATATTCGTTTAAAATTGCCACGTGAAGTATTTATTACTAATATGGCATGTCCTAGAACCATCAAATGTTTCATAAATAATAAGAAATATAAATTATCTAGTAAAATAAAAGTTTTTTTTTGTATTAGTCAGGTAGGTAGGAACTAATATGAGAGGTGTTCGTTATTATTTTATTAAACTGAGAGCCTTTTATTCATAACCTGTCAAAAGCAGTATAAGCCAATAAAAAATGCATTAATAATATAATTTACTGCTTCTCAGAAATTTAAAATGAAAAAGTTAACATGAAATTACCTAAAAAAATAAATTAAATGCATTGCACATAAAATATAAATATGTAAGGTCATAAAAAATATCATAGACCGTATTAACACAAAAAAAACGTTAAACTTGTCTATCAATTAATTATAAATACCGAAAAAAGATTCTACAATTGAGTAAGTAGTTCAATTTGTAACAGTTGTCTTAAGTTTATGTCGAACTGACTAGTGTTAATAGTTCCAACTAATGACGTGCACTAAGAACATAGTAATTAAAACATCGTTACTTACAAAAAATACAAAAAAAAAATAACTCACCAGTTGAAATTTCTACGAGGTACAAACATCTGCGAACAAAGGTAATGAATTTATAATCGTTTGTTACATTTGCACAGTAAAGCTATTTTTTTACAGAAAAATATTTTGTGACATTTCAGCAATTTTTAAAAAAAATACATATATACAGGGTGACATTGAAAACATGCGACAAATCGAAATGGGAGATTGTACTCATCATTATGAACAACTTTTACTAAGGGACCAAAGCTACAATCCCAAAAAAAAAACTGCTGTCCCCTACATTTATGTTCGCAATACCTCATCAAAATGTAGGAAAAGCAGATTTTTTTTTTGGGATTACAGCTTTGGTCCCTTAGTAAAAGTTGTTAATAATGATGTATACAATGTCCCATTTCAGTTTGTCGCAAGTTTTCAATTTCAACCTGTATGTATTGCTTACTCAGTCAGCGCGTACTTCCCATGTACGTTGATTAAGTGTGTATGAGTGGTTTCACCAAACATAGTGTTTCTTAATATACTTGAGTCATTTCTGATTATCTGTAGGTGTTGTTTAATTTCGTTTTTGGTAAGTAATTTATTGTTTGTACACTGGATGCTGATAACTATATTTTTCTCTGAGGTGTATTGCATCGAGTGTTGAGGAAATTGCGCTTTTGAAATTAATATCATAATTTACTAGTGCATTAATTGTGCTTTATACAATTATTATACTTTATTATATTTTTACTACACCATAAGACCCTTAAAATAAATGCTACGTTATTTAAAAATGAAAATATCATTGTAAATATTCCAATTACAAATAACTACAAAAAAATCAAAGTAAACAAAAAAAAAAACAAATGTTGACCACAAACGTCATTCGCCTTAAAAATTAACGAGCGTACAACGGTTACAATTAAGGGACATTTTTTTACGGTCAATAATAATTATTGCCCCGAGTTTTTTCCTCGCAGGGTGTACACCGGTTGAGACAAAAAAGCTCTCACGCGCTCTCATCAACTTGGACCTTTCGATTATTCATGCGCTACGCTGTGGCTGGAGAGTGATATCTCTCTAGAGCTGTTAATACCAGGAGTTAATGAAGAAGAAAATATGGTATAATTCCATTTGCATGTTGGTTGTAGTAAAAGATGTGTAATTCTTCGCTAAATATTATTTGTAATAAAACAAAATCTTATTTTAAAGAAGCACATTGTGTGCTTTCGATAAATCACTCCTAAAATGTAAATACAATACCTTTTTTTTTTGGATGGGAAATCATCAAATAACTTCTCCCGCTCTGGGCGGAGCGGGAGGGTGTGTCAGACTCTTACTGACTAAAACCCAACCGTATTCCTTCCTGTTGCCTGTGTTGCGGGGGCCTCGGTGACCCATTAGTACCTTTCCGCGACCCCGGACATTACCTAATTAAATGAATAATAAATCAACCACATATCACTAATTGTAAGTAGAAACAAAACTTTTAAACGCAAATGTAATAAAGTAGTAGGAAATACGAACTCAACAAAAAATAAAGTCCGGGGGTTTTATCTACTCCATATACATCTGCGTAATCGAGTGACGGCTGATAGAGTCGGCTGAGATAATGACATCTGCGGTAAAAACGCGGACACTCGGCTATGTATCATCCACTGGCCTCTTTAATTATCCACTGGGCTTGGTGTGCGCCCGCCTTAACGCGGCGCGCGGTGTACCACCGGCTTTATAAAGTCATCTCGCCTTATGAGAGGGTGAGTTTTTGACAGTTCCAATTAGTTTTTTTTTTGGGTTCCGTACGCAAAGGGTGCCAGCGGGACCTTATTACTAAGGATCCTATCCGTCCGTCCGTCTGTCATAGGGCTGTATCTTTTGAACCGAAATAGGTAGACATTTGACATTTTCACAGAGTATGTACTATTATGGTCGCTATAACAACAAATAATAATAAAAATAAACTAAAAAATTAAAGGGATACCATACAAGAAACGTGTTCTTTTTTGACGTTTTTGCTCGTTTTTTGTACTTAAGTATTTTTTTAAAATATATTATGTAGTATATATTTTTTATATAATATTATAAAAATAAAAGATTAGATTTTTTGTACGTTTGTAAAGCGTAACTAACAAGTTACGCTTTCACGCTAAAATGGCTGAACGTATTTGAATGAAATTCGGCACATGGGTAGACCATAGGTTAGAACATAGGATACTTCTTATCCCGATATTTCCATGTACTTGTACAATATTAAACACGATCCGTGTTTAATATTGTACGGTGGTACGGAACCCTACGTGTGCGATTCCGACTCACTCTTGACCGGTTTTATCGTTAATAATTTTCTCGTGTTGATTATTGTTGTATGGAGCGAATGATTATAGTTTTTTAAGTTATTGTTGATTTTTGTCGCTAATAGTCGCTGATGTCAATGGCGGTACGCGACGTAATGGCGTTTCCAAATGTCTAGAGCTAATATTTGAAGTCTCAATCAAAAAGATTGGTGGTGAAATCGTAATTGCATTTTTTGTGTATTTTAGTAAGATATTTATGATTGAACCAGCCATGTTTTGTCTCTGCATCACCCTTTTTTTTTGTGGATGGGAAATCATCAAATAACTTCTCCCGCTCTGGGCGGAGCGGGAGGGTGTGTCAGACTCTTACTGACTAAAACCCACCGGCCCTAGTGGACCCATACATTTGTGCTGACTACATCTCTTTGAGGCGCGCGTGGAATACGATGCGCCGTCGATCCGGGCTTGGTGCTTAACGGACGGTGAGCTACCCATTGCTAACCGTCCCTAAGCCCGCGCCTACGGTGGCCGGAAATCCGCCCGGGATTCCCGACGCCCAGGGCGTCTCCTGCGGCGGCTAGGGGCGAGAGGGCGCGAAACATGCCTTTCCCTCAACCGTCCCGCCTCCTCCTTCGCGAGCATTACTGCTTCGCAGAAGGAGGTGACGGCTGCCCATGTCTGCATCACCCTAAGGTTGACTGGTAGAAAATGCCTCAGGCATTAAGACCGTCTTTAACCAGTATTTTTTTACTTGTGCATAAAGTTGTGTTAAGACGCTGACAACACCTAAACCGTGGTCACTGTCAGATTGCATATAAAAGAAAGAGAAGCGCGATGACACAGCGCTTGTAATTTATTGCAAAATATAAGCAATTATCTATTTACTTAAAGTTGAGTTGAGTAATCTAAAATAAAAAACAACCAAGTTCTGCATTCAAATAAGACGTTTTTGTTATTAATTAAATACGTAACGTATGTTGAATTTTAATACAGATATTTTGGATTAGAACTCAAGGTGAGAGGTTAGTTTAACGTTAGTTTGTATCGAGATTTTTTTTCAAAACGGGTTTTTGTAACAACCAAATTCTGGGAAATATGTTCCAAATTAACATATATTTTTTCCGCTACCAAAAACTATTTTAGGCAATTAGGTCTTGTCAGCGCCTTAATTAAATAAACAATAAATAACAATTTGAAATGTGAGGTCTTAATCGAAGCTAGGATAAATTGAACAGATAAGTTTAATTCTAGATTGATTTTATTTGAAAACAAAACCCATTTTGTTCTTTCCGTTGTCTTTCATTTTGTTGCTTGATGGTTCTGTCTGAATGAACTAATTTACTAAGAAATTATTTTCTTTAGTATCTTTAATATCAACCCGATTTTCCCAAGGGATCTAGACTTACGCGGGTGAAACCACGGGGAGCAGCTAGTAACATTATAAAGAGTTTTAATTTGTAAATTTGTATGTAGGAGATAATCTTCGGAACTACTGCTCCGATTCCGGATATATTTTATGCCAAAACAAAAAATTACTCGGGCATAATTTAGTATTTAACCTGTTAAGCCCCGCGCGACACCGATTCGGAGTCAAACATTAGCTGTCCTTGACCAATTACATACATGACACAATTTATCACAATTTGGTAGACCAGCTCTTTAATTATTTACAATGTCTGACGATGATACGATTCATTAAATCTTAATATCTGACAGACAATTATTAATTAATAACTTCTAACAAGCCTTTCACCTAAAACAATTTATTGAATCTCTTAATAGTTATGCTCTTAATTGAAGTTTATCTATTTCAAAAACGATTTCATAGTCGATTTATACTTCCACCAGAGCAAACTTTAGATATAGGAAGGTAATTCTCAAGACTCGACTGCATTTTAATGAAAGAAATTTTAATTTTCAACTTTTTCTTACTTTTCAAGCATTTTTACGATATTTTTAAGTTTATGCTTGTAAGAAGGAGTCGGTAGCCATCTACTGGGCACCACTTATCTTACGTAAGAGAATATATGGCTCAGGACTAAAGTATTATATTGTGCTACATTTATTTTTCAGTGTGATCCATTTTCGTTGTAATTTCCGATGTGCAATTACGTCAAAAATTTGGTCCTAACCCATATTTACCTTTTCCATCGACTCGAAAAGAAGGAGTGAAAAGTCAGTTTTCAGTGGTTTCTTTTCTCTTTAGCAGGTACCTTGATGTTAAAGGAATTCACAACCTGAAAACTGTCTTTGCTACGTATTTCCCGAAATTGTTTTATTATTTTAGTACTTATTCTGTATTAAGCTCTGGTTTTACGAGAGCTTATTTAAGTTTCACCTCCGTTTTAATTTGAATTTATTTACATTTATTTCAAGATTAAAATGTTCTTTTCAGGATGCCAAGCAAGCCTCTATGTTGCCAGTTTAGCTTCAAAAATGTAAACAGTATACCGTTAAGGCGCTGACAAGACCCAATTGACCAAAATAGGCTTCTCTTAAGAAAGAAAATTGCCAAATCTGTATAGTTTGTGGTAGCGAAAAAAATATATGTTAATTTTGAACATATTTCCCAGAACTTGGTTGTCACCAAAACACGTTTTGAAAAAAAAATCTCGATACAAACTAACGTTAAACTAACCTCTTACCTTGAGTTCTAATCCAAAATATCTGTATTAAATATCAACATACATTACGTATTTAATTAATAACAAGTACGTCTTATTCTAATGCAGAACTTGGTTGTTTTTTTATTTTCGATTACTCAACTCAATTCTGAGTAAATAGATAATTACTTCATATTTTGCAATAAATTACAAGCGTTTTGTCGTCGCGCTTCTCTTTCTTTTCTATGCAATCTGACAGTGACCGCGGATTAGGTGTTGTCAGCGTCTTAAATGCCTCAATGTTGTTCATGTGTTGTAGGCAAACTCACTTTACATTTAAAGGGTAATTCGACTATTGAGTATGTTAATTATTTCTTCTAAATAACTGTCTGCATAACTTACAACAGCGGCTCCCTTTCAATAATATTACAAAGTCTAATTCAAAACATTTTCTTTACGTTTATTTTTAGCTTTCATGTACATAAGTTGCTAATTTACTATCAACAGAGACAAACCCAGACGATGCGTTGAATAAAGTAAACAATTTTTTTGCTAACGTTGGTAAAAACTTGGCTGAAAAGTCTTTAAATTCTAGTAATTCGTCCCATCAAAACCTGACTACGACATCCTCTAAAATAAATTCTTTTGTTTTATTAGATACCGACGTTAACGAAGTAGTAAGGGTAATAAACGGGTTAAAAGATGTTTGTGCTACTGGGTGGGATGACATACCTAATAATATACTTATAAGATTTAAATACCTACTAGCCCCGCCGCTAACCCACATTTTTCAGCTATGTTTATCTAAAGGTATATTCCCTAAATTGCTTAAAAAAGCTGTGGTCACACCTGTATTCAAGTCTGGAGACAAAAACTGTGTGAATAACTACAGACCTATTTCAGTGTTAACAGGCCTCTCAAAAATTTTAGAAAAAATCATTAACAGTAGACTGATAAAATATTTGGAAGATAATGGGCTACTTTCAGATAGTCAATTTGGTTTTAGGCCCTTAAGATCAACTAGCCAAGCAGTACACAAATTAACTAATTATGTTTCTACGAATCTGGATAATGGTATGCACACAATTGGGATTTTTCTAGACCTTGCCAAGGCCTTCGACACTATTTCTTGTACTTTACTTTTGCACAAGCTTGAAACACTTGGGATAAGAGGAGCACAACTTCTACTATTTTCTGATTATCTCAGCGATCGGCATCAATGTGTCAAAATAGGTCAGTATACAAGTTCTGAACTTAAAAATAATTGTTTTGGTATTCCACAAGGTAGCATTTTGGGCCCCACGTTATTTTTAATCTATATAAATGAACTGTGCAGTCTGCCACTCCAAAATGGTATCATAATGTCTTATGCGGATGATACCGCTCTATTGTTCTCAGCTAAATCTAGAGTTGAGGTATATGAACATGCTCAGAAAGGCTTTAACATTGTGTCTGATTGGCTCCATGATAATATCCTAACATTAAATGCAGATAAAACAAAACACATTTTATTTACAATGAGAAATACTAACATACCGCTTACTAATCTAAAAATTTACGCACATAATTGTTGCACGAGCGCTGACACTGCATGTTCGTGTCCCACTTTAGCTAACGCTGACCATCTGAAATATCTAGGTGTCACTATTGACTCCAACCTAAATTTCCGCAAACATATCGATTTACTATGTACTAGAGTGCGCAAATTAATATATGTTTTTAAGAATTTACGGAATATAGCTGATTATAAATTAATTAAACAGGTTTATTTAGCTTTGTGTCAATCCATTCTTACATATTGCATAACTTCTTGGGGTGGTGCTGCAAAAACAATTTTACTCCCCCTAGAGCGTGCTCAAAGAGCAGTTCTAAAGGTTGCTACCTTTCGCCCTTTTAGATTTCCTACGCACCAGCTTTACATAGCATGTAATGTGCTAACAGTACGGCAATTATTCATTCTCAGCATAGTTCTACACCAGCACACTGCACTTCCTTTTGACCCAGTACCCTCCGACAAGAGAAGGAAGGATTTGGTTTGCATCAAGCCTCAAATTAAACATGCGTTTGCTAATCGATTTTATGTATTCTTAGGACCTTTTCTGTATAATAGGCTGAACAAGGTACTAAGCCTCTATAGTGTTAGCTATAAAAAATGTAGAACAATCTTATCAGAATATTTAGCGATACTCAATTACACAGACACAGAAAAACTTCTAGAAATTTTGTCATGATTTAATTTATTCCCTCGTATGTAACTAGTAGTACTTTTGTATTATAATTATTTTACATAGGATAGATTTAGTTTTATTTTTAATAGATTATTTTTATATTACTTTTACTTTGTCCCAATGTAATTAAAATGTAAAGTGATGGTCTGAAACACAGGTTTGAATAAACCTAGTTCGGGCGGGACGCTAAGCATTCTAATTCCGAATCATCATTACTTGCACCTGTAATTAAAAATATTTTAGCTTTAGTTTATTAGTACGCACTATAATTGTATAGGATATTTATACTACTATTGGCTAAATTTACACCTTTTGTAAACGTTTTTATTAAATAAATTGAAAAAAATAAAAAAATAATTGAAATAAAATTTAGAGGATGTTTGTTTTGATCAAAATAAATCGATTTCTTTTTCTTCTCTTGCGTCACAAGTTATACGAGAATCCATTAAGTACTTAGTTTTACACCATATTATAATACAAATGTAGGACTTGTCTTGCATATGCCTGGCTACAACGTGGCAATGCCGCCAGTCTCTTGGGTACCTTAGTCGACAGCGATACGGAGGATTTTTTGACGCCATATTTTAGTTTGTTAATAGTTTGTTTGTTAACTTAGTATAAGAAGTTTATCCATTGTATATATTTTATCAAATTTAGAAGCTTAGTTAAGACGCAGACAACACCTAAATCACGGTGACTGTCAGATTGCATAGAAAAGAAAGAGAAGCGCAATGACACAACGCTTGTAATTTATTGCAAAATATGAAGCAATTTTCTATTTACTCAAAATTGAGTTGAGTAATCGAAAAAAAAAAACAACCAAGTTACGTAGACGTAGTAAGATACGTAACGTATGTTGATATTTAATGCAGATATTTTGGATTAGAACTCAAGGTAAGAGGTTAGTTTAACGTTAGTTTGTATCGAGATTTTTTTTCAAAACGTGTTTTGGTAACAACCAAGTTCTGGGAAATATGTTTAAAATTAACATATATTTTTTCCGCTACCACAAACTATACAGATTTAGCAATTTTTTTGTTTTCTTAAGAGAAGCCAATTTTGGGCAATTCGGTCTTGTCAGCTCCTTAACGACTAAAAGGTTTTTTTAGGACTTGACATTTGTAAAAATTGTGTTAAAGGGCGGTCTTCTACGGGGAGGTGAGGGGAGGTGATGCCGTGGTGAAGAGATTGTCCAGGCAGTAAAGGCTGTAGTACTGATTGGCTGTCCAGGACCCCAAGTATTCTAATGTCTGTCCCTCGAAGAGCCTTTTGATTCGACCATTTTGTTTGCAGTATAGTTTACACTTGAGTTCTTATTAGATTGAAGTTATCTGTAATCCATATTATTAACGGATCTTAAGCTATCTAGCAAGTACAGTTATGGCTAAGGCTATGATAGAGTAACACTGCTTTCAGTATGGGAGAGACAATTTTATCTGATAACTAGCTGCGCCCCGCGGTTTCACCCGCGTATAAGTCTCGATCACTTGGGAATATCGGGATGAAATATACATTACAACCTATTCTCATAACTACTAACTCGGTCGAGCCGTTTTGGAGGAGACAAACACCGTGACGTTATATATGTTTTCATAGCAGCCTTCTTAAATTTTACGAGGACGCAAAACGACACCTTGTATTAGATTAGATTACCTATAGATTCCGATTTTGAATTTTGGAAGGCAAAATCAATTTTGAATAAGTCATTCAAAATTAACTGTGTCTTTTCATGTTCATCAAAAGAAAGGATAAGCATCACCTTTGTACGTATTTTTCTATTCCTTTCTTCTTGTCTGTTTATATGTGTGTACATAAACGGTTAAATTAGTAAATAAAGGAACATTAGGTACAGTCGCCAGTACATTAAGTTAACACAAACTGTCAAATTTTCTCTTTCGATTTTGAACTAACCACCAACATTTTAAGGCTTAAAATCATTGGGGACTTACACATACAATGTTTTTTTTTTGTTATCACAAATGAATGCTAACCCTCTGTGATACATTTCTACATTTATATCTGTAATTTTTATGGTGTACATAATAATAACGAGTATTCTGTTACATTCTATTCTAAGAACATAATTATATGGACATAAAGGAAATACTAGTGAATCACAGTGTTTTTACAAAAATAATAATATTACATTATTATAATTTATAAATTACACAGAAAATGAGAGAAGTGATGGCCCAGTGGTAGCGGCCGCGACTTACGAGTTGTAGGTAGTAGGTTCGAACCCAGGCAGGCGCTTTACTTTGTGTAAATTATTTAATCACCGTTGCTCTCAAAACGGTGATGGAAAACATCGTGAGGAAACCGGCATGTCCTAGAACCAAAAATTCGAAGACATGTGATATCTAGCAACACGCACTGGGCCAGCGTGGTGGATTACGGCCCACTCCCTCTCACAGAGAGGAGGCCTGTGTCCCAGCAGTGGGAACATTATAGGCTGTAAGGCATGTGCTGACAGAAAACAGTTAATATTAGCATAAACCCAATATACATGGGCCCCATCCATGCATCAATCATAGCTTCAGCAAGTGTAACCCCAGTTAATGCAGAAATAACTCAACATTTCACTACACAAACTCACAAAAACAAATCAATCAACTCAATAATCGAAAACCGATACATTTTTAATCGATATCGTTACTTACTCGAATAACCTGTTCAATTAAGACGGTTTTTTAAATCATTCTATATATCAATTTAACCCCGATATGAAATCGATTTTGAGAAACCAGTGGGTCACTTGAGGTACCTTGAGGTACTATATCACAGTGACATGGTCCCGTGTGAGTGCGATAAATCTTGCGAGGGTTAATTAACTGCCAACACAATGCTTTATAAGTGTTTAAGGATGCATGTATGTGCGACCAAGGTGCGCGGTTGCACGGTTAAGCTAGGGCGGGGACAGAGAGAGTTAGTTTAATTTAATCTAAATATATTTTGATGACACAAATGTCGAATTCCAATTTAATTCACTGTATTTGACGATTAATTCTGTTTTTTTTCACATTTTTTTTTGCAAGTAATCATCAACCATGAAACTTTGTACCTCATAAATATTGAAGTGTAATTTTCTGAAATAATTTTAAAAAATGTCTTTAATTAAAATAGTGTTTAATGAAACTATTCATGTATTTCTTTTTGATTTACTTAATATGCCTAAAATTGGACATCAAAACTAATTGAATTCTATCTAACTTTTGGAAAATTCACCCAACCTCGCAATTCCTAACTTGCACCAGCAACCAACGGCCGCGCTAATACATCTGCCGATTAAGATCTTAGCAGGAACTTGATACTACCCGCTTTATCCGGCGTCATCTAGCGGTAACATCGCGCCTAGGCGACAACAACCGGCTAGAGGGGATAAAAATGTAAATAGTTTAGCTCGGGCTAGATAGAGATGTGATTGTAATTATAAAGGGAATTTATAGGTTTAGTGGCGGTTTAGTGAGGGTGAATTATGGTAAATAGTTTATGTTCTTAAGGCACGCTTACCTATATACTAGATGTAGTTTTGCATCCTCGTCAAATCTAAGGAGGTAACTATGCTAACAATTCTCGACACAAATCAATAATAAAATAAGTCTTTTTTTTTCGAATTTTCGGAAATCGGCATGTGTGGGGCACGCATGTTAAAACGCGGCCCATATGATACCTCACTGTAACTGCCCTTTTACACACACACTACTGCATACGCAATGGGGTGATTCTGTTCTGTGAAAGTGGTGTATTCTAAAATACTGTCAAACTTAAATAACTAAAATAACAAGTATGTATTAATTATTGAGCAGGTATCTATAATTTTATTTGATTATATATGTCTTTCATAGCAGCCTCCTGAAATTTGACGAGGATGCAAACCGAGACCTTGTAAGAAATAGAATTACTGTTTTTTTTTAGGTATTTCTATAAAAAAAAAACATTGAATAAACAATAACCCAGTAAGATTAGGTTATTATTAAAATCTATAATCAGTTTTCAAAAGTGTTATTAATATTTACGACACCTAAACTAATCCAACCGTAAAGCAATTACTCAATCATAATCTCCTTTATTTTCATAATACGACTTATTTACGAACCAAGCTAAATAATTAATCGCATAATTAAAATCCACTACATCACTACTTGTACTTCAATTACAAAACACTAAATCAAGTTCCAGCACTAATAAAACCGCAATATGCGCTCAATATTATAGGTACCAGTACCACGTTATATTATAAATCTTAACGTTGGACACGGCAAATACGGCGAGAACCAACTAGCTATGGCGTTGTCATCGAGCGTATCCGCGCGAGATATCGATGCATACGATCTGACGACCACACGTGACGTTATTCGATAATCGAATAGTGATGAGTCCCTCACTCATGAGGTCCCTCGTTTGAGGTCCTCGTGATCGCAAATTGAAAGAGTTACTCGATTTTCAACAATGAGCCACCTCATTACCTCACCTCACCTCATTCGTTCACGCGTCCTCAAAAATTGACATTGACAATATGAAATTGTGGCGAGGGGTGAGGCGAGCGAGGTGAGGCGTGAGGCGTGACTCGCGAGTGAGTATTGAGTGGTTGAGTGATGAGCTCCTCAACGAGTGAGCGAATGAACCGATTTAAAAAATTGTATAGAATTAAAGAATGAGTGAGGTGAGGTCTGGCCTCGAAATTTTGGCAGCATATTAAACATTAACATTATGATTTTGGTATGTACCTAATGAAATAATGTACCTAAGTATGTAATGATGTTAGTTGTGTCATGTGTGTGTGGTGAGTGTGATACTGATGTTTGGTAGGATATTAATTATTTAGATTAAAGTACGAACACAAACAAAACAAAAGTCTACGTAATTGTTACAAGAAAATCACGTGCACCTCCAAGGTCAACATTACGTAAACTGTTAAAATTAGTATGTAACATTATTTATTATTAGTCAAAACGGATTTTAAAGAAAATATTTTTATTTCAGCTATGGTTAATTATTATGAACTCTAAAAGCATCAACATTAGATTGATAATCAAGTGTCATTGATTCGTTTATTTTGGCGGTCTAAAATTTATGAGCGAAAGAAAATGATATGTGTGAGAGGTGAGAGAGATTTGCTTAATCGGACGGAGAGTCGTGAGTACTCGTGAATGTCGTCGCGCACGCCCGCCTCGCTCCCTCGCACGTTCGGCTGAGTTCGGCTCGGGCTCACGACTCGTGAGGTGAATACGCCGTTGAGGATTCCTCAAATCCTCACCTCAAATGAGGGGTACCTCGTGAGGACCTCACGAGGCAAAATGAGGTGCTCCCTCAACCTCAAATAAAATTGATGAGTTACCCATCACTATAATCGAATGAGTCAATTGCATTCAGAGTGACACTAGTGCGGAATTCTAAACGTCAAATTGACATTCTGATCTCGAATTTACTTTTTATGACTAAAGACAAAATGTACGGCCTAGTTGACAGTGGTAACCATTGTTCGGATTTTAAAACATGCGTATTTTTTTCTTATCCTTTGAATCGGTTACTTACTAGTCGTTTAAAAAACTTTTAAGCTGTATGTAAAGTATGTGTATACCATACATAATGTACATTATAAATCCATCCAGGTAAGTATGATGGGTATCATTCCTTTTCATTCTTTATCACGCTGTATCATTGTAAAGTATTTTTTATCTGAATACGTTTAATAATAAGGTCGGGTTAACAAGAAATTTTATAATAGCAACATGATTAAAAGAAAGACTAACAATCATGCCTAATCAACCTATTGGGTTTCTAAAACCACATCTCACAGCCGTCAAATGGACTAGTGATGGGAAAGCTATTCTAAAAAAACATCGATAGTATTTTTTTTATTTTATTAGAAGTGGTATCGGTACTCGTAAAGGTGATGGGAAATAAAAATTCTCGGGTATCGATAAAATCGTAGGGTATAGCGAGCCGGCCACACGGAGCGTGGTCGTGTGCTGGCGTTGCATGCCGGCGATTATTAAGTAGTGTACATTTCAATTGCTCGACGTGTGCTTACTATATTTATTGCACCTTTTCAATGGGTGAATAGAGATAAACACCACGTTGTGCGCAGATTAATGTTGTTTTTGTTCGCCAAGAATAAAAGACTGTGAACAGTCGTTAGTTACACTGTAATCTGCAATAAAAATCTGTCTTTAGTGGTTCGAGAGGAACCCTTTTTGTTTTTTTTTTCATATTTTAACTTGAAACGTTCTATAAGAATTATTATGCGCAAATGAATGGTTGTAAATTGAATCATGATTGTGAGTAATAGTTTTTTATGGGACTTTATTAAACTGAAGCTTGGGGCTTCGATATGATTGATGTAATAGACTTTATTGCTACGATTTGACTGACGATCAAGTACATTTTTGAGATGGTTCAGCAGGGATTGTTTGATTACAGTTTTGTTCGGTGAAAAATATTCGATCAACAGTTAGTTTTAAAAATTTACAATGAATACAAATGATCTAGAGCAAATAACGTTCCTGATACGCGAGTAGCGACCCATCTAACAGTCTCACTTAAGTGATAACAGATGATCGATTCTGCGAAACTATATAACGTGCAACGCCAGAAAGCCGTGCCTAATTACAAGGCGCAAAAATAAAAACTTAAGCTTCCAACCTCGCACAAGATACTAAAATGAGAGATTGGACGGTAATCATTCAGCGAATTTACGAGAGAACCTGTCATTACGTAAAACCCTATTGAAGATCCCCGCGATGGAAACCAGTGTGGTGACATTTCATCGATGAATTAATTTGGTATCACTTTCCTAATGTTGTTGAAATCCTTACCTATAAGAATTGTGCAACGGGTTAAGGCTCGTGTAGACTAGCATGACATCGCGGGCGCGACAGGCCGCAATATGCCTGTCGCGCCCCAGGAACCTTTACTCTCTCATCCGCTTAAAAAAAATGGACAAATTACAAATATTGTTGATAAACCAATTAATGATGTATTTGGGACTTTTAAGTACTGAAATCCACGTTATCGTCTGACATTATACCACTCCTTTATTATAAACCTTCCCATTTCATACAAACCTCTAATTTCACTTCATTTTATACTGAATATCTATATCAATGAAATTTTATGCTACCGGTTAAGAAGCCACTGGAATTCAGAATCGTGTTACGATCACAGAATCATCTCGTCCAACAAAATTGCAACACAAGAGCTGTTTAAAAATACACGAAACTGAACACGTAATTGCATAATAACTCAGAAACGATTACCGAAGCGATCTCGATTGGGGTATCATTATGTTGCTACTAAATTTGCTAAATTTCCCTAAAACAAGGAAGCCTGGAGCATAGGAATCAAAAGGAAGAAGATTCATAACAAAAAAAGAGAAATGTATTCAATTATTCATTAGAATATTATAATTTGAATCTCTTCAGCTGTATTTAAGAGTAATTTCAAAGCGCGAGTCGTTCTACATTTACAGGCCTCGTTCTAGCCGGGTAACACGTCAGGTTTTTGCTCTGGGCCCCCGAGTTTCTTTCCTGAGATTCCGAGTGTATAATGAAGCCATTACCCGCAAGAACAAGCTTGGGCGAACGTAACTCGTATGGAAGAAAAAAAATGCCCAAATCGCCCCGAGCAACACTCGTGCGCCGACATGCTGTCTTGCCAGTATAGAAAAATAATAAAAAAAACATTATTTAAGTTCGTTAGGACTCGTTTCGCGGTCCTGCTTTCTGATCCGGGATTTATTTTGGAATACTTAACGTATACCTAGATATATCTTTGTATTGATCTAAAATAGCGAGTCCGCTAATCGGTCCTAGAGCGTCTGGTAGCCACATGTAGTGTGAACAAGTCTGGTTTAAAGATAGGAATAGCCAAGTTTACGATCAACCAATTTCCCTAGTAGACTTTTACGAGTGAAGCTGAAAGGTAAACAACCGGTATACAATATCGTCCTTCATTTTCAAATGACTTTTAAATAGGGATGGGAAAAGTTTGAAGTGAGTTCTCAAATTATCCGAATTTTAATGACGTATTCAACAAGTGGAGGTTTATAAAAGTAAAATATTAATTAATTACTTCCCAATAAAGAAAAGGCAACTCACTTAGTCATTAGTGTTGGCTTCTAAATTAACAAACAGAACATGACCGGGCAAGTCTTGGTTATATTTAATAAGTTATTTCTTAATCACCCGACATCCGTTACAAGGAATGCATAGACACCGGGAGAGATCTATTGTTATTTCAAATATGTATCCTAAGTACTTATAAATATAGTTTTATTTAGCTTAATATGGCTTTGATGGTTTTAATGTTGTTATGATTATATAAGACAGCGACTACATCTTGTAAAACATTATTAAAGTGAATACTTATTTAGGCGCTTTGAGCGTTTTTTGGTAGGGGAATAACTTATGGGTTCGCGTCACCGACATGCTAATGTGACGTGTTGTGCCTGACTGGTGACTCGCAGCGGCCTGTGTACATGTGTACGCATATCATATATACATATATGTTATTACAAAATTTTAAATTTCACTTGTGTCGGTAGTCCCCATGACTGCCAATTTTTTAAATGAAATATGGTTAGATTTAAAAAAATGGATTTTTTTCTACTTATTCCATTCATTAGTTCAGAAAACGATGACATGAATTATATGTCATGTAGTACAGTTCAACTAAATAATTCAGAAATTCCCATCAATTAAAAAAAAGCTACTTGCTGTATAAAAACCCGATTAAATTCAAAATTAAAATTCAGCCTCGTCATCACCATCCTATCACATCACCACAACATGTTAATCTGTGATCATTAACCATGATAAAAGACACGCAGTGATTACCCTACAATGCTTCACAAAAAATACCTTAATCAATTCATGGGGACTTTAAGAAAGCGACAAACTTACGCCCACAAGCCCACAATCCGGTTCGAAGGACCAAAGAAAATAATAAGGCGATTTGTATAAAAAAATCGGGTGTGACAGTTAATTAAGTCGATTGTTTTTTAGTATGCTTATGGAAATTCTACAGATGTGAATCCTTTGATAACTTTTAGTGTGACTTTGACCCTTTGATGCAATCAATTTAATTCAACGTACTTGTAAGTTAATGTCTTGAAAGACTTGAAATAAAAGGACATGTTAAAAAGAGATGTACCGGTTTTATACTGTCTTGAATGATAAATAAACGAATAAGGATGCAGCGACATCCATTTACATTGATGACAACTTGGACTCTGTTTATTCTGGTTTCACTGTTAAAAATAAAGTTTTCCATAGATTAAATGGAGGCAAACCCGAAATGAAAGTACTCATCAATGTATAGGTACTACGGTCCCGATAAACCAAATAATTGAAACACAAGTGGAAAGTGCAGGAACACCATATTTTATGCAATATAGTCCACAGTGCAGTCTGCTCTTAAAAGGGCATTGAACTCGACATGTACTTAAGGGCGATTCACAAAACATCCAAGTCGCTAAGAATAAACAAAAGCTGTATCAAAAATGTTTTACCTTGTGCAAGACGCATTAAGTCAGAGAAAAATCTTCATAAAAAACATTTATCATATCATTTCCGATATCTACCCACGCTTAAGCCTCGTTATACCACACTTCAATCCGTTAATTTCGTCACAGAAAACATAAAAAAGACATCTTAATTGAGTTCAAATCTAACGTGATACTCAAATTTCCATCTGACCGTATCAAAATCACATTAAGACGTCGAAAAAGCCGCTCACATTAAACCAGCATTGGTTTCTGGTATCTCGCGACTACTAATAACTCAATCCTTACTAAATTATATACGGCCGGGAGAGGCACATCACTATCATTATTGAGCGCGCGTTACGACACGATGCGTCGGTTTAGTCACGATATTATAAGCTTCTTGAATGTTTTTCTGTAATTTCTTTGAAAATACATTATTTTATTTGAAATATATTGTGAGTCTTTTAATCAACTGTGATTAAAGTTTTCTTTATTAATGATATCACAGTGATTTATGAATAATTTCTGTCACCAGCCTATGCATAAATTTTAGTGTTAAAATATGTATGCCTTCAATTTAATGTTATGTTAAACGCTACAAGCTTAGTTAGGTTACTAATAAATCATGAAACTCAATTTAAATGATGAATAAGACTAGTACCGTAAAGCGGGGTGAATAAAGTTTCGTCTCGATTCACCCCTGCAATGGATGTTAACGAATGGATAAAAGAAATTTGAAATAATACAGTTTGCTGCCAACAAGGAAAGTTTGTCGTTAATTATTATACAGTAAACACATTACAGTCTATTTTAGCAACAAACTATAGTATTTCAACGTTAAAATCCATTTTAATGTTTCGTCCCGATTCACCCCTGTGACCCTATTCACCCCGTGTTATGGTAGTTAGTAACTGGTTTAGAAAAGTTTATTTAAATATTTCTCATTAATAAATATTAATGAAAAAAATTTAAATAAAAAAAAAAAATTGAAATCCGCCTAAAGCGTTGATACAACCTTTATCGGAGTTTGTGTCGGCATTTCTTCTCAAGGATCGGTAAGCTAGAATTGACATTTAAAAGTGTCTTAAAAGATCTAAGTACTCACAGAAACAAACATCACTTTATTCATCATTTCATCATTTTTTTGGATTTAAGGATGGCTAATTATGTAAATTTTACAAAAAGTCATGACTATATCGTGCTTATTGGTCATTTTTATTAACCTTTTGCAAGGCTTCATCTGTTTTTCCACGTGCTCACTTGATCATGTACGACAGTTATGCGAAATCTTTGTTTCCTTATGATTACGGAAGTCGAATCATTGTAACAAAAATAAAAATGTGACTTGACTAATAAGCACATTAAGATGTATCTTATAAAATATATGGCCCTTCGTCTGGGCATCATTTATCAAGATTTAAAAGTTGCATAGGTCCTTCTCCAAGTCCCGGTTACCTATCGGTCAAATTTCATAACGATCGGTTCGGTGGTTTAGACGTAAAAAGGTAACATTTATAATATTATTATGGAGGTAAAGCCAAAAAAAAAAAATACCAGATACCATTCTCCCCTCCTTAACACCCCGCCTACTTTACTCTGAAAAACTTTTACACCCCTGTATTCTCAGTGTCGTCACAATCCGCACTATTGCACAGCGTATGTCTTATACACGTACTCATCACGTAATAATAACAATATATACACGTTGCTGTTGCTTGGTTCGTTTTGTTGCGGCCAATGTACTACGCCCCGGCCATTATTGTGAGACCGACTGGGTTTTCTGGTTTATCGATAAATAACGGGTACTGCACTAGTTCTTTTGCTGGAGGGAAATAGAGTTGAAGGACATTTTTATTTGAAGATAAAAATTTAACCCAGGATTTTAACATTTTAATTTGTTTTTTTAATTATGGAAAAAAAAAGAATTAACTTTGCCATTCAACGTGGCAATGCTGTCAGTCTTCTGGGCACGTTTCCGGATGACAGCGATGCGGACGAATACTTTGACGCCTAAGTGTCCTTTTGTTTTTTGTATTCATTTGTATATATAGTTAGTAATTAAATTTAGTGTCTACCTAGTGTAAATAGTTAGTAGCACCAATATTGTATATTTGTCAAAAAAAAATGTTGTTTATTTTCATAAATTTATTATGAAAATAAACAATTTTTTTTCTTTTTGAAAAGCACAAAAGTAAATGTAAAAAATGTTAATGTTTGTTAAAAATGTTTTTACGTATAAAATCACGTAGAAATATCACAAAGGTTTCTCTTGGCTTTATTTCTTGTTGTTTAAGTGTAAGTTTAGAGAGAGGTAGAGGGACAGTATCCCAGACATTTGCTCAGCAGTGGAATAATGGTAATAATAAAAAATAAAAAACCTAGGTAGTCATGGAGACTGCCATCAGAAGTGAAACTTATAGCTCAACGCACCTAAAGAAGTTTTTTACTTCAATAAAAAAAATGATTATCTAAAACACAATTCTAACAATGCACAGTATACACAAATTAAACTTTTCACGTGGTCAATTTAACTTCACTCACTGCTACCACAGCATGCCAGCGCGGGCATGTCGGTGACGCGAATTCATTAGCTTATCCCCTACCAAAAATCGCTCAACGCGCCTAAAGAACTTTTCTCTTCAAAACGTGTAATTGTTATTTTCTCTGAAATTCAGTTTAGCACAGAACAACTCCTACAAGGCTTTAGCTGAATCTCATGACTGTTCAGAGGGCCAAACACCGCCTCTTATATCAGTATTATTTTAATATTGCTTCACGGTGGGAAAGAGATGGAGCTATACCCCCTGTACAGCTTCATCTCATTCACACACTGATGGAATATTAAAATAATACTGTGTATAATACGGTGATTGCCCCTCTGAGCATTTTATTGAAGTCAAAACTTCTTTAGGCACGTTGGGCACTTTTGGGATGGGGAAAAAGCACTGAACTCACGTGAACATCACGCTGAGATAGATATTTATAAATTTGTGAAGCTAAGAAGGTTTCACTTCTGACGTGCAATCCTACGACTGACAGTTTTTAATATAATTAAATTATTAAAGCGTCTGCTGTTGCTCTTTTTAACTTAAACGTTTCTGAAATAATAACGAAAATTCTGACATCTTAATCGCACTTTCCGGACCGATAAACTTCTTGAGAATATAACTTCATGATATCACAATTCGGAAACTTATATAATATACAGGCCTTGGCAGAAAGTACAACTTTGTGCCCTTAAGCGCCGAGAACTCGAGACCCTCGGTCCGTGGGTTCCCAGTGCGCATAAGATATTTGCGGAAATCGCGAAATGTCTGGTTGATGTAACTGGTGACCGAAAAGCTGGCGACTTTCTCACGCATCAGCATTGCAATTCAGCGTGGAAATGGCGCCAGCATTCTCGGTACAATGCCTCGAGGGCCTTTTTTTAGGTTTAACTTAGTTTTAATTTAATTTAGTTAATGTTAACAATCATCTTGTAATTTGGTTATGTAAATAAAGTTACAATATTCATAATTTCCTTTCATCGATATCTCTAAACAACAACACTATACGAAGACGCTGCGCCCGCGCCGCTCGGACACATGCGGCGACTTTATCACCCTCCACACAGACATAACAAGTACAACACACACAAACACAAACATATTCATACGTATTACTAAATCTCTTAAAAGGAACATAATGTACCTTCGACATAAACAATCGATGATACGGTCTTTATCGAATTCTATACATAGTTATTAATATTATAAATTAAAGTCGCGTTTCGTGTCTGTCTGTGTGACCGCATTGTTCTTCTAAACTGCTTAATAGATTTTGATGCGGTTTTTTGGAGAATAGATTCCGGAACGTTTAAATAATCAGCTTAATGTTCCCATTCCTGGGACACAGGCCTCCTCACAGTGAGAGGGAGTGGGCTGTAATCCACCACGCGGGCCCAGTAAATAATTTACACAACGTAAAGCGCCAGTCAGGGTTCGAACCTACGACCTACAACTCGTAAGTCGCGGTCGTTATCACTGGGCCACCACTGCTCTCTGCCTCATATAAAGGGTCAAGTTAAATTAGCTAACGAAGCTCCTCAGACGTGATGGGTATCGATGTGTAAATAAGATAAAACAAAAATAAACTTATTGACCATCTAATGGTGAAAAGTTGATGTAACTGGTGACCGAAAAGCTGGCGGCTCTCTCGCGCAACGCATCAGCATTGCAATTCAGCGAGGAAATGCCGCCAGCATCCTCGAGGGCCTTTTTTAGGTTTAACTTAGTTTTAATTTAATTTAGTTTATTTTGTGCGTGTTGTGTTGTTTGTGTTGTTGTTGTTTTGTTGTTGTCTAGTGTTGATGTTGTATTGTTGTGTTTTCGTTGTGTTATTTTGTTGTGTTGTTGTTGTATTGTTGTGTTGTTGTTGTTGTTGTTGTTGTTGTTGTTGTTGTTGTTGTTGTTGTTGTTGTTGTAATCATCTTGTAATTTGGTTATGTAAATATAAGTTAATTCTTTCAATGGTGAAAGCTTTTTAAAATTATTGAACTTCTAAAAACTGTTTGTGCTTCTACTTGGCTATTTAGTATAGCCAAAGATCAGGATCCTTTAGAGGATCAGTTATTTTTTTTCCAATAAAAAGTTAAACATCACTTACCGCTTTTATTTCCCATGAATCGGGTCAAAACTATTGAAAACTATTCCCATAAAGTCCCATAAAAAAGTATCATAGGCGCATGATCGCGATGCGGACGGGACACAAATGTTGACACACGCATGCGCGTGACGCGTCGTCGCAGCTTACTGCCAGCGTCAATATTGACCCTGCTGCAAGCGCGCGCGCAACTAGGGTTGCATGATAGGTGGAATTTATTTGATTGGTTTGTTTTCTGTATTTTAGTAACTAGAATAAAGGCTAGTGCGGACTGGGGCGATATCGCGGGCGCAACAGGCATATTGCTGCCAGTCACGCCCGCGATACCGCGCTACAGAACAATTTCTACTTTTTGTAAAGCGAGGAGAAATTATCAATGTATCTGTCCATCTACTATCCTTTCACGGCTAAATCACTGAACCAACAGAGAGGTAGTCTGGGACCTGGAGAAGGACATAATTTATGCTACTATCATCCTGGATTTTTTTTTTCAAAAAACGATGATATACAAAATACACATCGACGAAGTCACGGACAAAAGCAAGTAATTATAAAAAAATAAAAGTTAAAATCGTGGCAGCCCTACGTCAAGCTGTATGACTGGAAGCTTTTGTAGAGCAAACTTTACGACGATGGGAACATAATAAATTCACATTACATCGCTACCTTGGAATCCAAATTATTTCCCTCGTTATTTGAACAGCATCCAATGGATTAATACATAGCGATATGATAGGTTGTGTTCGACAAAATGTAGTTCTTTTTACTTTTTGTGTTGACATTAATTTTGTGGGAGCCCTATTTGCATAGGTGCGCAAGAGTTTAACTTAAAACAACATTTGTTTTACAATGTCATCTCTGCTGATCATCTTTTTTTTTGATAGATACATGTACATTTATGTTTATATAGTAGACAGTGAATTTATGAATTTCAGAGTAAAACTTCCTGGCTATCTTTTTCAGGGTTCCGAAACCCGAATGGTGCTAAACGGAACCCTATTACTAAGCCTCCGCTGTCCGTCTGTCAGTCAGCGGGCTGTATCTCATGAACCGTAATATATGGACCGTTGAAATTTTCACAGATTGTGTATTTCTATTGCGGCTATAACAACAAATAATAAAAAATAAATGAAGTTGAAAATTAAAGGGGGTCCCCATACATGAAACGTGTTTTTTTCGACATTTTTTGCTTGATCTTAATACGGCACGGACGGAAGTCAAGTGCAAGTACAACTCGCACTTGACCGGTTTTTGTACCAATTTTTTAATTTAGGTAAGCCAAAGTAGATTGAACTAAAATAATCATACGACTATTTTACCCATGTTTATGTCAATATAATTTATTATACCTGTCAAATAGTTGATAAATGATGCGTCAAATTATGTTTGACATTTCAAATAATAATTTTAACCACAATTTTTCACAAACGAGTACCGAGAAACATTTGCCAGACTATTAAAGCAATGTGCTTACAGTTTTGACTACAGCCATGAGATTGATCATGGTTGTAGTCGAAACGTTACCCATTCAAGCAACCAAAAACTGGACAAGAGCGAGTTGAACTCGCGTAGTGATCGTTCCGTACAATGAATATGTTATCTACCATATTTTTTATACACAAAAACAAAGTTAACATTGTAGTTGAAAAACATGTTTTACCATAAATTTCAGCTGCAAATGTAAGGACGCACTATATTGAGAGATTTACCATGTTATCCACCATAGACTTGTTTATAGGTTCTCCTTAATTATTCCCCCCCAATAATTATCCCTTATCTCCGAAACTACTGAGCCTAAAAAAAAATACAAAAGAAAGTTCTTTACTCAAATGTATCATCAGTAAGGAACTCTTAACTAGATATTTTCAAAATTTTAAGCTCAGTAGTTTTGGAAATAGGGTGGTCAATTTTGATCTATCTTCTCAACTAAGATTAAAACCATTTATTTTAAAATTATAAAAAAAAATATTTGAGACCCTCACAATAAGCCCTTTCATTTGATATGTCCTACGGTACAGTGTGCAAAACTTTTTTTTTTCTAATTTGCCCCCAAAAGTGACCCTCCGTATTCAAAATATATTTATTTACGTTACACCTCCGTGTTTGGGACACAGAAATTCATCGACCAATTTTCAACTAAATCGGTCCAGTAGATTCGGGAGTTTGTTCCACCACTTCTTCTTCCCAGGTAAAGCACTAGGTAGTGGTGAAGGGCGGGCATTTTTGGGGGACTGTCTTATGTAACTTTGACGTTCGAAAAGTGCTGATTTTCAGCCTAGTTTGAATAAATGACTTTTGATTTTGATTTTTTTGATTTCGGAGCAAATCGGCTCTGACAGACGGACTGATAGACAGACACACGAGTGATTCTATAAGGGTTCCGTTTTTTTCCTTTTGAGGTACGAAACCCTAAAAAGCTCACCCATTCAATTAATAACCTCAATTAAAATTACTTAACCCTGGCCACACCACATTTTAACTAGGTATGTCAAAAATGTCCCAGCCTATTAATGTCTTAATGAAGGACAAAAGCCTCTTCTAAAACAAAGAAGGCATGGGCATTGAACACCACGCTTGCTCAAGACGTGTTGGCGATTTCAGAATTCTATTAATTACTAGATGCGCCCCGCGGTTTCACCCGCATAAGTTTTGACCCCGTGGGTATATCGGGATAAAAAGTATCCTATGTGTTATTCCTGGTCACAAACTATCTGTGTGCCAACTTTCATCCAAATTCGTTCAGTACTTTTTGCGTGAAAGAGTAACAAACATCCATCCATCCTTACAAACTTTCGCATTTATAATATTCTTAAATGTATAATATTAATACTTATATATATATTAAATCTAGGTTTCCTCACAATGATTACCTTCACCAATTCCAGTATTATTCAAGATAAACTCAGAAAGTACATATGAATGAAAAAGTCACATTGGTACTTGCCCAGATTTTAACCCTCAAATAATCTACACGAGATTATTTGAGCCTTAAAAACCGGGCATGCAATGAGAGGCAAGGCCTTAACCACTAGGCCATTACGATAATAACCAATTAAAAGAAAGTCTGGTCCATCCATAGCCAATTGCCGCATCACTGTAACAGTCTGTAACTTACAAAATAGCAAATACTACCATATCAAATCAAATCAAAATATTTTATTTCACATAATCCTACATGGGTACTTAAGACACGTCAGAAGCTAGGTGCTAGGTTCCAATTCATCGTTTCCTACGGAGAAGAGCCTTTTAAAAATAATTGGCTTTTACAATGTTTTCAAATTACAGTGTTAATAGGTATGGGAGGACAATGTAGGCCTGTCAAGAAGTACCAAAGATATGCTACTTTCAAAATACCTACCATATAGGATAATGTGAGAATGTTTCTAAATCCTTAGAAAACCGATCAGCCTTATACGGTCAAAAACTGGTTAGAACCAATATTTACCAGAACCAGAATCCAAAATATCAATAAGCTACTGTACGCCCCCCGGCCTCGCTCAGTCAATATTGAATATACTTAAAACATGTTCCAGGAATCAGTTTTAGTGCTACAGTGAGATATTGTAAGTAAACTCCTCTATTTAGATTTAGCTGATCCTAAACTAACATAAACTGACCTCCGTTCTTTGGTCCTAAGTTACGGAAGAGAGGTCTGCGTAGAACAGATGCATTCCGGAGTGTAACTCACACTAATTAATATGTAGGTGTAACATAGTTCAAAACTGAAGCCTATTTGAGTATAAATAACTATTCATGTGCAGGAAGTTGAAAGGACTCTGAATCGGTTTGTGACTGATCGATTTTCTGGTCTTACGGTTCAAAGGGAAGTCACGTTCACGCCTTTATGGATAGAAGATTGTTGGTGTTTACTAGAAATTAGTTTACGCTGTAATCCATCTGTTGCTGGAAAATTGCGGACAAAAGGACCAGCGCTTGTTACTAACACGGCTTTTAATCTATGTATGGTCAAAATACACTTTGTTTGTCGACAGGTATTCAAGGAAATTTTTAATATAACTTCTCCTAACAAATATAGGTTCTAAATCTGCTATTGAAACACTGAGAAAAAGGACCAATATTTATGAAGCTATTATTGAATATCTGTTGCGAGCGTTAGCGTGGTTCATTTATTCTCCTAAAAGCACTACAACTAGGGTTACCATCTCTAAAATTTGGCAACCAGGACAAAAAGCGTATAATCCCCGGATTTTGGGGCTCAGAACCCGGACACGCCAAAAATCTTTTTTTTTTAATTTAGTCAGTATAATAAAAATAGTTCAAATAGTCATAGATATTTATTTATTTTCAAACAAACTTTTAACTAAATTAAGTCCTCTTTCATCGTAATCAGTAACAAAACGGAATATTCTTAAAGTTTTGAGAAACCTTTTCAAAATGGTAGTAGGTACCTATACTTTTGACAATCTTAAATTATTATTATTTTAGTTAAACAAAAAGAAATCATTGTCAACAAAAACAATCTTTAAGGTTACACTAAGATACCATTTTAGTATTCAGTGTAACGTTTTTTACTCTTTAAACACAGTAAAATTACCATCTTAAAGTTTTCATCAGCAGTCATAATTATTATGAACATAAAATATATCTAAACCTTTTGGCCTCCTACAGAACTTTTTGTTTTTATTTTAATTTTACTTTGTTTTGTTTTTGTTTCTATGAGTGTTTTTTCGTTTAATGTGTGATCTCCTGTGCGAGTCCCAATAAATACGTTTTCTTTTCTTTCTTTTTTTCCTTCTAAGAAACTTAAGCTAAATATAGTCTTCTTAAAAGTTAAGCAACAAAATCGCGGGTCGCACTGCCGCCCAGTGGTGACCAAAAACCAGAAAAATAAAAACCCGGTCTACAAATGAAACCCGCCCGTACGCTCCCCGGACGCCCTCTTAACTAGGACAAATCCTGAAAAAATCCGGATGGATGTCAGCCCTAACTACAACTAATAATTACATCAGCGTAGTCATTCCATCTACACCTCCATTAGCTGATTGAATAGCACAAGCTACAGTTTTGCTATCTGCGACATACAGGAAATGTACATTGATGTTTCTTAATAAAATAACGGAATCAATACATTTTGCAACGCCCGCCATTTTGAATATTACCAAGAAGGAATTCTCAGCAAAACTCAATACAGTCACACTTTGCCTAGATTTATGTGTGTTATAGAAGACTTAGAAGCTAAGTTGAAAGTAATAAACACCGTCTTTCTGTACCCATATTAGTTTCTTGCTCAGAACGCAAAACCAGCAAATAAATTACACTGAAATATGAACAAGCAAAATCCTGTACACACTACGCTTCTTGAAAACAAATACACGTCCTGAAATAACACAAGAATTGGAGTCCAACTAATAGCACCACAGAGTAATGAAAGAACAGAGACTTCAAATAAAAAAAAAAACAAACGCCGCGTGGTGCCCCAAAAAAATAAAAGAGATCCCTCGTCAATTTCCAAGTACCTTTCTATTCAAATATTAAAACTTATAATTTTCACAAATCCTCGCTTCCCATTGTTATCCTACCCATTTAACCTGTCATACACCTTTCATGGGGTTTTATGGGACAATGGGAAGTATTCACCATATCCTAGTGATGAGTAGCGACCACTTGTTCAAACAATTCCTCTATTTGGGATTAAATATGTTTAATATGTATTATTTGTTGAAATGCTCTGTATTACTGCAAATAGTTGGCATGACGATTGTAAGTGAGGAAGAGGTTTTTTATTTAGGGTCTTTAGTAAATAGCGGTAACATAATAGGTAATGAGTTATTCTTAGAAATATTATGTACGAGAGATTTAGCCTGGAGAGGGTTCTTTTATTTGTCCTGGAATAATTATTAGAAGGACAATCATATGGTTTTTATAGACCAGCACAAAAAGGCGATCGTTCAGATGCATTTCGAAAAATGGATCTTATTTAGCTCTAGCTTGAAACTAGAAATTCTTGCGACGAAATGTATTGATCCATCCAACCTTATTCATGGCCAAACTAAAACACCAGTCCGTCTTGAAGGACCATTATTATATGCCCTTTCACCTATTCCAAGATTTTATTCGCGCAGTCCACCCGAAGACCTAAATTACGACCAGATAAAAATAGGTCTGGATAGTTTTATGTGGTCCACCTGGGCCAAACCAGGCCCGAGTTTCTCGCCTCGTTACGAAAGGGCCGAGGGCTAGAGCATTAATTACAGCTTTTGTGTTTATAGCTTATATATTTAATCGTAAAATACGGCCCACAGATACCATATTTATGTTAGTTTTTGATTACGAAGGCTTAATTGCTGATAGGATTCGATTTAGTTTCGGTCTTTCGGAGTCTGGATTGTCAGATTCGGGATTGGTAGATAAAGCTGGTTGGTTTATTACTGAGCTCTGTGATTGGGTAATTTGAATTTGTAAGACATGGAAGCTGATAAAATTGACGTTTGTGTGCTTTGGTATTACTTTATTATTGTAAAACTTGACAAGCCTGTATTTGATAGTGATCAGACATTATACAATAATTATTATTGAAGATTCTAATCTCAATATGATTGCAACAAATTGGTTAACTCATTTGTGCCTTTTGGTAAGATTTTGGTGTATTGAATTTCGGCGGATTGGAAAAATTGTACATTTTTATCATTATTATGAATCCCCAAGACTGCTTGATTTTAACTAATAATCCAGGAAACGTCAAACAATTTCAGATTTGGTTTGGCTTAGAATCAAGTGAAGCAAAAGAAAAACTTTTTAAGTAACTCTTGTCTAACTCATAGACAATATTACTCCTACAATAATATACACCCATTCAAACCCCGTCGAAGTCTCATGTCCCATAAACAACTACAATCTAACGTTGGTCTACTTTACCGTAAACAAACCAATCTATGGCGTTACGTCACAATAGTGTCCGGCCAGGGAATCGAACCGAACGCCCACTCGCATTCCTGTCGAAACTGGTTCTGAGTTAACTGCTTATTAGTAGTTTGCGCGTTTTACGGGTTATCCTAGATGTTATGGTGTTTTATTAAAGTTATGACTATGTGTTTATTGTTCGCCAATTTATTGGTTATTAAACTGTTCGGCTGACTGGGCAGTATTTTCGGTTTGCTACAGGTTTATGCTTTTGTCCAGATTTGGCTGGTCTGCTATAGGCTGTTTGTGATTTATGATTCTGATTTGAATCTGCTTTGAGCTTTGTTAATTAAGGTATTTTTTGTTTTTTTAGTGTCTTTTGTCACTGTAATCATGTTTCGTGTTTTCAATTCAAGTTACTGGACTCAATAATGTGTGAGACGCCTGCTGTCAAAATCTGTTTTTTTTTTAATGTATTTCTTAATAATTGTAGTTGATTATCTTTCTATCTAAGTGAATGCGAATAAAGGTAGACCACTGATACTTAAAGTAGAAAAATACATACATATACATAGCAATACATAATAAATGTTTTAAAACAAGAACAAAAATAAACAATACAAAATAAACAAAGTAACTCCTACTTCACGAATTCCAACAAATCCATTATCAGATTGCCCAACAGAACTTGTTTTCAAAAACTAGCAACGTAATCCAAAACTCACGCGCCTAAACCAACTGAAGATAATAATGTCCAAACATAGTGAAACAATATTGGGGCGAGGGATGCGCGGGCGCAGTAGCTCGCACCGCCATGTTAAATGGCGGCGCAAACTGTCATTATCACCTACAAGTCGACGGTAATGCGTTAGCTGTTGCCTACTGGATTTTTATGTTTTAAGGATATGATTTGAGATGGGATGGGTAGGGTTGATATTTTAGAGATTAATGAAAAAATTAACGTTGAAAATCGATTAGATTAATAAGTTTACTAACAGAATAAATTAACTGTTAACTAAAGTTGCTATGGGTTTTAAATCTGTTGAATAAGTATTTTTTTAGAGATTAGAGTCTACGCTTTTCACCAATATAAATATTACATAGTAAAATTACAAAAAATCGTTACCGTAGATGAGATAGATTTGACATAGGTAAGCAAGAAAGTAGATAATTACTGTGTAGGTACATCATACAACCTGACCATACATATAAAAAGCACATTATAAAGCCCCAAGAACAAAACAAGAAATTACAACTTCCTGTAGGTCGCCCCGTTACAAAGATGTTATCATAAAATCAGCGCGCAATCTTAGATTATGAGATTAATGTATGATAATTATAGTCAATGCGCATAATTATAATATTAAACTGCGGCTAATAAACCAATTTAACGCTAGATAACATTTAGTCTAGGCTATGCGTTGATTCCGACACTTAGCCAACTTGTTTCTAAAGATATTGAGACAAGAAAGGGTAACATGGCTCTATCTGATAATAAAATAGTGGTTAACAACCACAAAATAGTGGTTGTTAATAATGAAGTAGACTTTGACAGTAGCGATATAACTAGAAGGGAAGACGGAGTCAGCACAGATAAGGGTAAGAAGAGTAATAAAAATGATTGGGACGATGTAGGATATACTAGAATCATCAATATACAAGACATCAGGTACAGTCACTATTACATTAAAAGAATCTCTCAAATACTAATACAATGTTTGAAAAATTATAAATCATTTAGACTGGCTTTTAAGACTCGAAGTAAAGTCATCTCATTGAGTTCTTGACCTCCAATTAATTTTATGGTAGAATGTATTCGTCAGCAACTACACTAGGCACTTGAAATGCTTGTGACAAATACAAGTCCATTTGTTAAACTCCTTTCATGTTCACAATTTCTAATACTTCCTTCTCTTTGTTTGTTATTATTGTCACTTCTACGCAAAGGCCTCTTTCTATTATTTCTATTTCTGTGGTCTCTTAGCTATTGTGATCCACTCTTTCATCCAGCAGTCTTACTCATTCCTCCGCTTCGAATTCCTTCCATCCTTATTTCTCTCGTCCCTTCAGAAGACAGCAATTGTCAACCCATATCAAATTCCCTCGTAACATTAAGCAATCAAGTTCATTCGTTCTTAACAAGTGTTTGCTCCGGGATTCGTCTGTCAGTCAGTTGGGAGCTAACGCGAGCATCCTGTCTGTCTGTCCGTTCTGATAAGATAATACTTATACACACAGCATTGCTTGATTGTTTAATACTTGAGTTATTATGATTTCCTGTGCTTGAAAATTCGAGATAATGTTAAGTCTTGGCTTGATAGCTGAGCAAAGACGAGGAGGCTTATTAGTATGGTGGTTCTAAAATTTAGGGCGTATTGAGTAAGCAAGAAGATTTTGAAGATATTGGTTAATTAAGATAAACCGAATAAAATAAATGAGAAATGGTTTGGTCATGTTCTCAATGCAATGTGATAAATAAGCAAAAGTAAGTTTACCAAGACAGAATGCGGAATACCATGATTAGAGAAAAGACAAAAGTTATTGATGATCTTACCAAAATAGACCAAAAAGTGGAGATGAACAGGCCACATGTCAAGAGGCATTCAAGATAAGTAGAGTAAATTCGTGACAGAATACCCTGGAGATGGCAAAAGGAACAAGGGGAAGACAATATAATATATATTGTGTCCGTAGATGTGTCCGTGGCATCACAGCGGGCCCTATCAGAATACCAGCGCTGCGGTATTTATTATTTAAATATCGCAGCATTATGCTGAGATAGGAGCCTTTTTGGCATCGCACAAATCGTGTTTATTGATTGTCTTTGTTGTTTTTTGTTTATTCGAAGTTTAGTTTTAAATTCTCCTTTTTTTTACTTTTATGTATTTCTTGTGCGTGTCCCAAATAAAATATTTTTCTTTCTTTCTATAAAAGATGGGAAGACGAATTGAAGCTCTTAGCGGGTCCAAATTGTAGAAGAGTTGCTAAAGATAGGACTCAGTGGAAGTTGTTAGAGGAGGCCTTTGCCAAAAGGCCACTGAACTAAGAGACATTCTGAAAACTACTGAACATAACAACGCAAAGGTGTACAGAATAAAAAGGGCTATAAATGTACGGAATTGGGTCAGACTTAAGTAACCTAACACAGAAAAACCATAAGCACAAACTCCTCTTATTTGAACACGAAAAACACATAAAACTGTAATGCCGAGTCACCAAGAAGTCTAGTTTATGTCACCTAACACGTTACGTAACGTCTTAAAAGTATCATTTTCATTGAAACCATCACGTTTCGCCTCAAAGTCGTAAATAACACCTCATTTGACAGATGGGAACGCACCTTCATCTTTTTTCTGCTAAATAGACCACGTGGGTTCGCGGAATTCTAAAGTTACGATCTCTCAAATGTGCCGAAAATCATTAAAAGTACCTCAACAATGAATGTTTTGTGTTTCGGGAACTATTTCACAGATATAGTGGAACAAAAAAGTGTATTTTGATGTCTAAATAGACACATCATCAGCCAGGTAGTGGGAGCAAGGTAACCGACACTGTTCTCGGCCGTAGTGAAAGAAATGTCATTAATTTTAACGGTTGCCCGTCCGGAGAAGTTTATTCTTATTTTTTTTTTTTTTCATAATTTCGATAACTGATTATTCGGAATTTGATCAAGATGTGAATGTGATGTGTGTTCTTCGGTTGTTTAGACTTTTTTCTTGTTTAACGTTTATCCCAATATTGGCTAAGTTATAGCAGTAACGCTATCCAATTTCAAAGTTTTACCTACTGATTTTCATGAAGAGAAATCGTGCGGAAATAAAAAGAAATCGAAGTACAGTCGGGCACATAAACGTTGAGCAAAAAAAATATAGCGTTCACCGAATTTTATTACTCCTAAAAATCTTCAAACATTACAATCCTAATGGTAGTCAACAAAGGGAATTTATTCTACCTGACCGTCTCCTGGTCCATTGTTCGGCAACAAATCTGGTGCGCATTCGGATCTCTCGACTTTTTTTCTCAAAAAATCCCTTGTTAGCAAGTCCACGGATAGATCTCTTTTGTGAGGACAATGGGGGTTACATATTTATAAGTGGGTAGGTAGGCGGAGAATACAGGTGTTTTGTCTAACTGCGACGCTCCGTATCAAGTATATCTAACATGAAATAGTTATAACTTTATTTCTTGATCGACACACGCCACGGATCAGTCATCAGATAGTTGTCACGTTTTTATTGTTATATTAACCATGTGTATTATTATGCTGTTTTTGTTGCCAATTTTGGCTTATTATACTTTTACCGTTACAAAATTATTTAACTGACTATTCTTATCTAAATATTCTGCGTCACGACCTCATGTCTTCGTAGAAAGTTATTTCAACTTTATAAATTCCAATTTTATTGTAAAAAAAATAACAATCATGCAACTACATCAAAAATATTTGTTCAATCCGTATATCAAAGAGGCTACAGCGGTCAGTACCGTCATTTTTTGTCCGAAACAACGTCACGTCCCGCTTCGGACATCAAAATAGTGTTACGACTTTAACAAATAACTTTTTTAAGGTACAAACCAACGAAGGCCAATTAGTTCTACCCAGGAGAGATGGCTCTTTCGACGTTCATTTTACTCGTATTTTTTGTGGGTCCGTTCGAAAAATTTTATTTAGTGAACGCGGTGATTCGTTTCGCTTCTGTGTGTTTATTACGACGCTGACTGTACAAATATTTTGTGGTCGTATTTTCTGGTCGTGTCACGCTCTTGCGCAGCCGATTGATTGTAAATAACCGGGATGTTCGGCAAATGTAGTGATTATTCGCCATTTTTGTGATTAGATACTTTGTTTGGTATGGGCGTTGTGTAGAATTATAGTGAGTGCGCCTTGGAAACGTTTTATAATAACAGCTTGAATGGATCATCAATTTGATGATAGCATTCTGATTCCATGGTACTAAAAATCTGTAGAGCGTTTTTTTTTAAATATGTAGGTATTTTAGTTACACAACACACAGAAAGCCTTTGTTTTTCACCCTTTCGTCCACAAAAATATGTGAGGTAATATTTACAAATGAATGAATGCCCAAACAAATCAAAAACCAAATTTTCACTTCTTTAACATAAATATACACAAAAAAAAAATACGTCAATGTAAACATTTAATGCTCATTCGTTTACCAACATATAGATGTTTCCTAATTGTCTTATTTACATCAATTAAATTACAGTATTCACCTTTTTTGTTACCATTATCAAACATAAACTTTTTTATCTATTAAAATACCGATTCGGGTTTGTTTGCTATCAATAAAATCAGTAGACATGTTTTATAAATCGGAAATTTCTCACTGACACGCTAATTAAACAATACAATTAGGATTTGAGTGTCAGTTTGTTGGTTTACAATAATTTAATGTTTGATTTAACTTTGTTGTCGTGTCTGTAACATATTTTGACGATCAATGCTTGTCAATTAGTGTTAATTTAATAACACTATAGTCGATAAAGATTGACAAATTAGTTTTCTTTTTTTACTTTCTTATTATATTTTTTTGAATAAGTTAAAAGAATATCCTCTGAAACAATAATCGTAATTGCCTGTATTTCCCGAACGGTTAGGGAGAGGTGTAGCCTAGGTATAGTACAATACACCAATTTGCCAATTATGTTGAAGTTATTTTTTATAATTTTATTTTTTTTTTTCGTAGTAAAAATAATAAAAATAACAAGAAAACTGCAAACTAGCTTGTTTCAATTTCGAAAACAATGAACTCTGTGTATTTTCATAAAAAATCATTTCGCCTAACCAAAAAAAACTCAAGAATCGCCACTCCACAGCACTGCTGTACAGGAACCCGAATGTCTTCATCTAAGGCCGTGACCGCGCTTGACCCGGGTTGCTCCAACCAGTTCCCGAGATAGCCCGGGCCAAATAACTAAACGACTTAACGATATCAGCGAAATTACACCACGAGGGGTACATTTTTTTATTTTATTTCATACTGCAATGCCCGGTTAGAGTTTATTGCACTTGGGTGTAAAAGCTCATGCTTGATAAGTGAGAATGTGAGAAATAACTCTATTTCATGTTATAATTATCTAAAGTTGCTTTACTCTCGAAGAATTTAAGGCAGTATCTTTATAAAACAGAACAAAAAGCTGGACAAAAGTTTTTCGGTACATGAAGTACCGAAAATTTTTGTCCAGCTTTTTGTTCTTCGTGATTCGTTTATAATAATTATGTCGTTTGTATTTAATTTTTAAACTAATGGGGATTTGTGAACTTCTTTTTCACAAATCCCCATTATGAACTCTATTAACCTCAATGTGGATTTGTGGAATAAAAGTTCTCAAACCCCGTTGATAGGGACAGTTGATGGGGATTCGTGGAACAACCCCATCAGACAACCTACGAATTATCCAAAAAACGCTTACAACTTGATAAAGGAAAAAACGTTAATTAAACCAATCATTGCTACTGACTGTACCTTCTACATAAAAGTTACAAAAGAAAGTATTAAATTAAACCTAAAAAAAACTTAAAATCGAAAAGTAAAGTATAGCTCAGAATATGAAAATGCATAAAGTTGGAAGATGAGTTCAGTCGCAACAAAACTTTAACTTAAGCTCGGTAACTCCGGGAGTCCTAGTACTTATTTAACTTTATTGTCTTGGAAATAAATAAATTCGTTCTCTGGCAGCTTAAGATGATCGCTATGAGATAAGGTGATACAGATACCGATGGGCAAAGCAAAATGGTGCAGCGATAAATGTATGCTGGACTGAGGACTTAAATGGTGTTAAATACTGGAATCATTCTGATAGTTTTTAATTAACTGTGCAAGATTTACATAAAATAGAAATTCTTGCTTTTCCCAGTTTTGTTACTGAGTAAAAAATCGTTGCTGATAAGCTATTGAACATCCATATCGGCTTCCATATTAATATTATAAAAGCAAAAGTAATTCTGTCTGTCTGTTATATTTTTACGCTTTAACGACTGAACGGATTTGGATGGAATTTGGCACACGGGTAGTCTAAGGCCTGGGTTAGGACTAGGTTACTTTATACCCCAGTAGCACGTTCCCTTGGGATCATATCCGACATCCACGCGGGCGTAGTCGCGGGCAACTGCTAACAGAGACATCATTTTAGAGAATTAAATATTCACCGAAATTGTTTGACTTGTCAGCAACGTTGTCATGTAATTTAGAAAATCAACAAACGTTTTAATTTCGTGGATATCTTACTTATAGCCAAGCTTGTTTCTCAGATTGTACCACTCAGATTACATCTTGAAAATCATCTTAATTAATGATGTTAATAAAAGGGTCTTTAAGATGCCTTAAAAGTTTCTTAAAACTTTCTAGATCTTGACTTTGAATCTTCATTTTACTTTAGTATTTAGAATTGACAAGCTTTTCTGTAAGATTCGCTTTCCGCTTGCGTTCTTATTCCAATATTATTAGTGCAGGAACTATCTTATAAATATCGATGTTATTAAGTGTATCGACTGTGTTTCGATTTCATTCCTCACACAGTTTATTGATTTTGTTTAAATACTGGTCTCCATTACTTTAAATTAGCAGTATTGAATCTTATTTAGAAGTACCGGTTATTGGATCTTTAATCAAGAAACTATTTTCGTTATTATCATTGGAGAAAGTAGTAATATTGTGTTTGGTGGGTTACTTTTCAGGCCCAACAATATTAATTAATTCTGTCAACTTTTATAGAAGTTGGTCAATAAAAATTACTACATTTAGGCAGTATTTTCCATTCCGTTACAAAACTCAAAGAAATCTAGAAGTGAAATATTCATACTCCACATTTATTAGACAGCTCAATCTATCATTATTGAAAATAGATTTACAGCATGGCAGGTAATCATCAATTCGATAGAATACCGTGCTGATAATAATGAATAATGTAAAAATCAATCAGCATTACGACTATACCAATTTACGTAAACACCAATCATAAAGGAAGAATCCATCCATTACAAAAAATAATAACTACACAAAATGATAGAAGATTCGTATAACGGATATGATTTATAGGGAAAAAAACCGCATGCGGCGCCGCAGGGCATTCGTAGATGAGGAAACGTGTAGTTTTGGTAATAGCTTAATCAACAAGATCCGAAATCGATACAGAGATGGAGGCATGTCGACGACCGATGCGCGTGAGTCGATGGATAGACCAATAATTGTTACAGACGGGCACGAAGGAATTCATAATGGGCAATGGCTCGTAATGTTTTAGCTTATTGGATAACTATAATGGAAATTTTCTTAGAGTTATACGTCTTATAAGTCATTTATAATGTAATTAAAGATATTAAAGTTCGAGTAATATGGCTATGAGTCGGTAGATCTTGCAGTTAATAAAATTAAGTTAATAGGGAAGCGACAAAGTTATTTTCTATTGCTGTTCAAATGATAAAGACTCTGTAAGTATTTTAAGATTTACTGAATTAATGTGTATATGCTCCATAGTGTAGCTTTTATGGAAAATCTTCGTTTTCTCTTTGAAAAGATAGATAGCGGAGCAAGCATTGAATTTTGAAAGACTTCATTGTCTGCTTCATATAGCTCATTTATTTTTTTTATGGCTTCTTCTTCTCTTGTGTCTTTGTTAGTTTCTCAATTCCCGGGATTAGAAACATCAATGTCTTCACTTTGTTTTCTGATTATAGTCTCTAACTTCTCTATCTATCCACTCTGTCCGTTTCTGTGATCCTCTACAGTACCTTTATTAATTCGATATGCTCATGATTCCACAGCAATTACATCATTTACTATCCAACATTTCTCATATCGATAGCTCATCTATGGAATCGATTGTAAGCAAACAAATCATTACTCTATCTCGCGTAGTCGTGATCGGGACGCAGGTCGTCGGGGCCGTTCGGGGCGGATCGGAACCGTTCGTGCACCTCCGCCATCGCTCGTGAAATGTGAGCATTATGAAGTTATTAATGGTGAAATTTTACTGTTTTACATTATAATGTGGCCGACTGTACTTAATATTGTAGTGAAGTTAATTGCGCTTTTGATAACAATGGAGGTGTTTTGTCTATGCATAAAATTATAAGTTAATTATGTTTTTAATTTAATAGGTACCTTTAGAGAAATTATGTTTTGAATCCTGTAATTATTCGCTGTTTTGAGTATAATCAATGCATTTTAGTTGAAAATGTATTTTTTACACAGAAACTAGCTGCACCCCGCGGTTTTAACATAAGTTTCGATCCCGTCAGAATATAGAGGTAAAAAGTCCTATGTCGCAATCGAGGTCATGGTCTACCCATGTTCCAAATTTCATCCAAATCTGTTCAGTAAAGCGTGAAAGCGTAACAAACAGTATTTCTAACGATGATTTTCCTTCACCGATATCTAAGTTACTTTTAGTAATTTCTAAGTTTATCTTAGACATTACTATGTCTAAGATAAACTTAGAAAGTACATATGAATTGAAAAAGTCACATTGGTCCTTGCCCAGATATGAACCCTCAACCTCGTGCAGGAGAGGCGAGACCTTAACCACTGAGCCATCACGACATGTTCCTTGTATTTTACGTCTATTAAAAGATACATAATCAGAATATCGATTTTCATTGCATTATCGGTCTTTATTTATCCGGAAGAAAGTCTACTTTTAGATTAATTTGTTGCTTCTACTTTAAATAAGTTAGGTAGTAAGTATTATTTAAACAGGATAGATAGATAAAACATTTATTCAGTGCACACAAAACACATAGCACAACACACAATAGCATAATTAATAGAAAACAAATTACAGGAATATATATATAAAAATCAAGGTGCCAATATACATACAAAAAAGAAAAACATACTTAGAGACACTATGACATAGATAAAATCTACTTATGTTGTGAAAACCGCAGTTGGAATTTTAACATACTCCTTATAAATAGGAGCCTTAATTATTATAATAATTCATGACATAAAAGATACCTTAATTAAAAACAAAATTGTCTGACATTAAATTAAGGAAAGTAGCCAGTTAAAAATGTATAACAAAACTTTTTATTATGGAAAACAGTCAAAATGCGCAATTTAAAATTCAGTAGGTAAGTAGCTTAATTTACTTAATGACACCCATCATCATCTGCCTAGCCTTTTCCCAACCATGTCGGGGTCGGCTTCCAGTGTTACCGGATACAGCTGAATACCAGTATTTTACAACGAGCGACTGCCTATCTGACCTCCACAACCCAGTTACTGGGTAACACGATACCCCTTGGTAAGACTGGTTGTCAGACTTTCGAGCTTCTGACGACCCGTAACCACTGTCAGAGATCTACAAATGACAGCCGGGACCAACGGCTTAAGACGCTGACAACAGCTAAACCGCGGTCTCTGTAAGACTGCATAGAAAAGAAAGAGAAGCGCGATGACACAACGCTTGTAATTTATTGCAAAATATGAAGCAATTATCTATTTACTCAAAATTGAGTTGAGTAATCGAAAATAAAAAAACAACCAAGTTCTGCATTAAAATAAGACGTTCTTGTTATTAATTAAATACGTAATGTATGCTGATATTTAATACAGATATTTTGGTTTGAAACTCAAGGTAAGAGGTTAGTTTAACGTTAGTTTGTATCGTGTTTTGGTAACAACCAAGTTCTGGGAAATATGTCCAAAATTAACATATATTTTTCCGCTACCACAGACTATACAGATTTGGCAATTTTTTTTCTTATGACAAATCTATTTTGGTCATTTGTCTCTTGTCAGCGCCTTAACGTGCTTTCCGAGGCACGGAGAAAGATGGTCAACCATCCACGGACCAACCGCGGCAAACGTAGCAACCATTGAACATTTAATTTGTATGAAATTAGTTAGTTATTTTACTGTGATACGGTTTGGTAGTATGACGGGTCTACATTAAAGGCGCAGATAATATATGATTTCAGTGACTTTTAAATAAGTTATTTACACACACCCACATATAATGCAAAAAAGTTAAGTTATGCAAAAAATATATGTTAAACTAGAACGCATACACATCAATTATTTATGTGAATATTTTAGTACTGTAGTAAAATACTTAATGAAATAAATTCAGGAAGTAATGTCTACCCAAATCATAAAAAAATGTTTTTTTTTTATTTCGATTCGATTGCTTTCAAACTGCTTAAGATATTTTCATGTTTTTTTTTTTTTGTATGAATATACTATTTTATTATCTATAATTTTATCTGTGATTTTTTGTTTAATATTTATAATTACGTTACTAAAAATAAATATTTCCTATGAAACCGAACGGCGCGGTGCGGCGTGAGCGCAAAGCACATTTCTATGGCCAACGGAAATTACCCGTCCCTTATTTTTATTTTACTGCACGGCCTAATTTTCAAAGTAATATCATAACTACATAGAATTTTAATGACAGATAAAATAACTGAAGTTACATAAAATACCTTGCACCATATAAGTTGGCTATCATCTCAAAAATACGCTTCTTTCTTCAGTATTTTTACTTTTTTAATGACCACAACTACCCTCTTTCAACAACTTAACGTAACATCACACCATCACGACTGTATTCTCCTAAGAGTTAGGCAGAGAGGAAACCCATAGTACACCCACATTTCGCCAGTTAAGTTTAAGTAGCATGTAATAGGCGGCGAGCCTATTACCATCAATCGGGCACAAATCCAGACTCGGGCTGCTACTGAGAAAATCCAGAAAAACCCAATAACACCTTGCCCGACCGGGGAATCGAACCCAGGACCTAATGCTCAGCAGTAGCGCTTGATAACACTAGACTAACGAGGCAGTCAGGCTTTTCAGAACCTAACATTATTTTCTTTATTTTTTAGGCTAGAAAAAGCCGCTACAACAATGCAAGTAAGGAAACGACAACATAGCAAGTACCTACTATGGTTTTTAGTTCAACTATGTCAGGAATATGGTAATCCTTACATCCGATGCAATTCTCCGAAAATGCCTGTACTTGGAATACAAAATTTCTGATATTAATAAAAAATGCAACACTTGGCGACGGTCGCCGGGTGATAAATAAAAATCTTAGCAATTCCCGGGAAAGACTAAAAACGTGACTGCACTGCAACACCGGACGACTCCCCGCCGACCCGGCCACTTCTTTGTTTTTAAACATACAAAAAGTCAGCCCCTTCATTTCATTCTCAAGAGTCAGGTACCAAATACTCTCCTGCCCACATGTTCCAAACTTACGCCGAAAATAACAACTTGCAAAGTTTTAAATAGGAATAAACTGTAATAATAAAATTGTCGCGGGACAAATACTAATTGCGACAATTTGACTAACTTCTACAATTGTTTTATTTTAATCTTTTTGTTTTTAACAGATAATAATGTGGCATATTAACTTACAGTTGATATCTTAATTGTTCAGGTCATCTTGTGTCAAACTATATCGCCGGTAGCAAAAGCAATCCATTCGCATAATAATAAATACGGACACAACACATGCTCACTTGTCAATCGTATGTAAAATAAACAATTTTTTATCACAACAGAAAAAAATAATATCAATCACTAGCACACAAATCCTCGCACCAAATGTCAATGTTTTTAATTTAGAAAAATAATAACGATTGTCAAAGTAAATCACGAAATAAAAAATAACACGAATAACGTCCACCGCGGCTGCGCTACAAGCCGATATAGAATATTAATAGCGGGTGGACACGGACGAAACGCGCCGACGGCGATTTCATCTCAATCTTGCCCGTCGAAACGAGACAGTAACATGACAATAAACGATTGTAAAACGTCTAGAGAGAAAGAGACAACACTTTTCTCATTATGCGCCCGTCGAACCTGACATTTCAATCGCGCCGTCTCTCTCACACGGAAAGTTATTTCCGTACAAATTATATGCGGGCGTATTTGTGCTCTGTCCTGCTCGGGCGCGGATAGTGCTAACCAGATAATGTCTTAATCGCATTTTCTTAGCGCTATGCTGAGTGATGCACTAACATAAACAATGATAAATTCATGGATTTGCTTGAACGATACAGGGTATTTTTATTGAGTCCACATCGACGGGTAAATAAACATCGTAGGTGGGAGGTGTATATGTAATTATGTAATTACTCGTATAACCTTTCAGTGCGGAAGCTGGAATGTTTTCCTTTGAACTGCAACGCTACAGATAATGTCATGTGTAGTCTAGAAAATACCTATAGGTACATTGATAGGAATGTCTTAGGATAATACTGATTTAGAACTTCTAAGAGTTGGTGAAATATTTTTTTTTAAATGTCTACCCACTCATCCTTTTAGATTGTATGAGTAAGAACCAATCAAGCATAAAAAATGGAAAATGAAAGAAAGAATGGAGAGAGAGGGAGAGTGAATATGCTTACTTTGTGTTAAAATTTGTAGATGAGAAAAGGACAACCGGTGACAGCTATAAGGTCAAAGCTTAGAATAAGTAAAAAATACTAACAAACAGAACAATACCACACCGGTTCATTTTCATTTTCAAATATATTTATTTAGCATGGGTACAATGAACAACATGCACTTATCCTAAACTACATTAACTCATTATAATTAATACACTTTATGAGGTGCGATTCACCTTTCAAAGCTTGTGTAGTCTAGATATTTTTTAAACTGTTAACAATATAGTACTTAAGACGCTGACAACACCTAAACCGCGGTCACTGTCAGATTGCATAGAAAAGAAAGAGAAGCGCGATGACACAACCATGTCGGGGTCGGCTTCCAGTGTTACCGGATACAGCTGAATACCAGTATTTTACAACGAGCGACTGCCTATCTGACCTCCACAACCCAGTTACTGGGTAACACGATACCCCTTGGTAAGACTGGTTGTCAGACTTTCGAGCTTCTGACGACCCGTAACCACTGTCAGAGATCTACAAATGACAGCCGGGACCAACGGCTTAAGACGCTGACAACAGCTAAACCGCGGTCTCTGTAAGACTGCATAGAAAAGAAAGAGAAGCGCGATGACACAACGCTTGTAATTTATTGCAAAATATGAAGCAATTATCTATTTACTCAAAATTGAGTTGAGTAATCGAAAATAAAAAAACAACCAAGTTCTGCATTCAAATAAGACGTTCTTGTTATTAATTAAATACGTAACGTATGTTGATATTTAATACAGATATTTTGGATTAAAACTCAAGGTAAGAGGTTAGTGTAACGTTAGTTTGTATCTAGATTTTTTTTTAAACGTGTTTTGGTAACAACCCATTTCTGGGAAATATGTTCAAAATTAACATAAGTATATTTTTTCCGCTACCACAAACTATACAGATTTGGCATTTTGTTATTCTTAAGAGAAGCCTGTTTTGGTCAATTGGGTCTTGTCAGCGCCTTAACACACAATAATCATGGGTGGGTGACACACAATGACAGTTAAGCAAATTATTCAGCTAGTCATAATTTACTGATTGCATGTAGGTCTAGCAAAAATAATTAAAAGTAAATTAGCTGATCAAAATCAAATCAAAAGTCATTTATTCAAACTAGCACTTTTCGAACGTCAAAATGACATAAGACAGTCCCCGAAAACGCCCGCCCTTCACCACTTCCTAGTGCTTTAGCTGGGAAGAAGAAGTGGTGGAACAGTGCAGTGTAGTAAATAAATACTAGCAACTGTGCGACCAGTCAATGCTCATCTGACAGAGCCTCCACACACTACCCACCACAGTCGTTGAGGTCAGTCTGGTCCTACACTTAACGTTAAATAGAACTTTACAAAAAAAAATAAGATTAAATAAACTCAAGCACATATTAATAATTAAAAAAGCATACCTACTACACAATAAACGAATATAACAAAAATGAATATGACAAAAAAATAACACACACCGACAACATACACAGTTAGCCGTTTATGATGCACTCATTCATTCATATATATACATAATCAGCCTATAAAATGTTCCCACTGCTGGGACACAGGCCTCTCTGTGCGAGGGAGTGGGCCGTAATCCACCACGCGGGCCCAGTGCGGGTTGGTAGATGTCACATGTCTTCGAATTTTTGGTTCTAGGACATGCCGGTTTCCTCACGATGTTTTCCTTCACCGTTTGGGAAGCAGTGGTGATGAAATAATTTACACAAAGTAAAGCGCCTGTCTAGGTTCGAACCTACGACCTATAACTCGTAAGTCGGGGCCGTTACCACTGGGCCACCATTGCTCTCTAATATAATATATATGTTTAATTAATTGAGGGGCTCATGGCTAAGTAATAACAGCCGCACGGGTCGATCCATCAGGTTAAGCTACGCTTAGCGGGGTTAGTCCGTGTATGGGTGACCATCTTTACATACCGAGACTCCTCCGTGCCTCGCAAAGGACGTCAAGCCGTTGGCGTTGGTCCCAGCTGCCATTGGTGGCTCTTTGACAGTCGTTATGGGTCGTTAGAAGCCCAAAAGTCTGAAACCTGTCTTACCAAGGGGTATCGTATTACCCAGTTACTGAGTTGTGGAGGTCAGATAGGCAGTCGCTCCATGTAGAATACTGGTATTCAGCTGCATCTGGTTAAAAAGGCTAGGCAGATTAATTGATATACTTACCTATGTTTAATTAAACTTACCAAATAATTATTATGTACCATTACGTATCAGTTATAGGCTTTATCTGACCTCAATAAAACGTATCTGGCGAAATGTACCCTGTACTATAGGTACAGCTCTGCCTATCCCTTCGGGTTATACAGGCGTGATGTAATGTTATGTAATGTTTATAACATATTAAAAAAAATGGTTGATTGTTGTTTCCTCATTTTATTTTTTACTACCCGACTGCCCCAGAAGGTGGGTAATGTTTTTCGAGAGTATGTACGTATGGACGTAGTTACACAAAAAGGATCCAATCCACAAAAAATCCAAAATTGAGTTAAGTATACCAAAAAGACCGTAAAAGTTTCACGGTATTTTTGGTATACTTAACTCAATTTTGGATTTTTTGTGGATTGGGTCCTTTTCGTGTAACTACGTCCGTATGTATGTATGTATGTTTATTTCTTTGGCACGCACTGTAGCCTAAACGGATTGATGGATTTTAACATAAGAGGTATCGTTAGATTCGTCTTCATTGTGGGAGTGACATATAGGCTATATATTTTTTTATATATTGCATCTGCAAATACAAAAAACAATTTATTTAAAAAATAAAAACCCGACTGCAAGTACACATACCTAACTGAAAAGAGAAAAACTAGCTTTATAATCGATAGAATTTTCGTATCGCAGGCGAGGGACTAACAAAAGTTACACCATATTTCGGGTTTATTGGTTTTAATAAATTATTTTATTTTAATAAATTACAACAATATTGATATCAAATAAAAGCTCTAATAAAGAGTCAATTCCATAAGTATATTAATAAAACTAAAAAGCTTGAAATAAAACAAATTATTTAAAAAAACAAAAAAACCCGACTGCAAATACACATACCTAAATGAAAAGAGAAAAACAAGCGTTATAATCGATAGAATTTTTGTTATCGCAGGCGGGGGGACAAACCAATAACCTGGGCGTAAAGTTTCACCATTAATATGGTGAAACTTTACGCCCAGGTTATTGGTTAAACTTTGTTAAGTTTGGTTAAGTTTGACCATAATTGGTGAAACTTTACGCCCGCGATACCAAAATTCTATCGATTATTATAACGCTTGTTTTTCTCTTTTCAGTTAGGTATGTGTTTTTGCAGTCGGGTTTTTTGTTTTCTAAATAATTTGTTTTATTTAAGAATTAATTTGATACTTTTTGCTGTGCCCTACAGGATCCGTAATTGTACTTTACCTTTAAGCCTTTGTAACACCTTTGAGGATTATGGAATGCAAATAAAGATAATAATATGAATAGGTATGAAACAAACAAAGTCAAAAACACAATAATCGTTGAATAAAAAGTAAAATAAGAGTCGGTTTAATATTTTTTTAATTACTTTGTTATTTCGTAATTTTTAATTGTAAGTAAAAACTGGAATATTTGTGTATAATAAGTAGTTAATATTTTGATGTTTCTTACATGCACCATGTTTCTTGATGACCAAGGTTTTGAGATATTTTTCCTTTCCACACCCGTAGTTCGTATCAATAAGTCATCGGCAACGTACGAGACGATGCGTGATGAACACGTGAATGCATATCTTGAAAATTAGTGAACCGAATTTGATGGAACTCGCACTGTTCCCTAAGTTGAAGTAAATGTAATAAAAATTGTCACAATCCGATTTATAGTTTCGGAGAAATTCGTGGTCTTACATACATACACCTATAAAAAATTGGTTTTGAAGCTATAATACATTATCATATATTATGTGAATATATTGCTGTTCCAATAATATTACATACGTATCGAATTGATAACCTCCTTTTTCTGAAGTCGGTAAAAAGAAACAGATGCTGATGATGTCGGGATAACTGGAGACTAAAATCAGAACGATGTGAATGATTGATAAACTAATAAATGTCAGTGATACTAATAACACACCGGAAAACGTTGATGGATACACAAAATTAATGGAATCTCTATAAAAGTTTTCTGGAGCAAGAAAAACAAAACGAAACGGTTTTAAGTCATATTGTACGAATTAAAATTCTTGTAAAAATTACAAATTGGCTACAAATACAAATCTAAGTAGACGAAGGAACGAAAAATTTATGCAAATAATAAAATCATGAATGATATTGTCGATTAAAAAGTCATTAAGAAGCTAACATGAAATATGTAAAATTTTAATATAAATATATTATTTTCTAGATCATAAATTCATAACTAAAACTTCACAAAACAAAAACAGAAGCTGAAACACGACTCCAAATAAACTCACCTGAACCCGGTCACACCGTTTGATAATCTAAATTTACCGTAACGCCAACATGAAAAATGAATTTCAGAATAAGAAATTCAATATCGAAATGTGGAAACAGACTAAATAATTATCTATTTGTGGAGTGGTGAGCAAATACTTGAAGGCAGTATGTTTACTGTGGTGACTACTGCTCAAATGTTTGTCCACAGATGACAAGTTGCTGACGGCTCAACCAATTGAAACGTTCTGAGAAACTATAGAAGTATTCCTTAATCACACACTGACTGGACTACTTCGAGGTCGGAACACAAATATGATGAGGATTCTACTAATGGGGTTGAAAATGAAAAGGTCAAATTAGGTGTGACGTGGAATTTGTGGGAGTAAAGTTAATGTGTTTTGATTTGAAATTGTCATCAGTCGGGCAGAAATGGGTCTGATGTGATTATTCGGGTAATTGAGGCATGGCGTGATGAGTAATTGATGATTAAAGCAATAAGGTATAAGGGACGCAGAGTAAAATCATGGGAAAGGGAATGAGGAGATGACAATTCTCAGTGGGAAATATTCGAGATGGTTAGTAAAATTATCAACACTAATCTAGGTTTTATTGGTCATAATTGTCCACGTTCTTGCTGCCAGATTCTACAGTATTGTTATTATCATTAACAATAAATTTAAAATGAACAATGCGAGAAATAAAATCCAGTGCTTAGCTCTCGACTAACATCTCAAGTACCACGAGCAATTCAATAAAAGAAAAACACTAAAAGTACTAAACATCAAATACTATGACTTACAAAAGAATGTTTCTGTCAAGTGCGTGCGTGAAATCGCGTCACTCCCAATAGGTTCCGTATGAATCATGTATTAGTTACCAGAACTGGCCCTCGGTAACCAAACTGAGTGCAATGCATGTCTTAATGCACTCACAATAAAAACACCACATATCGCATCGTAGAATGTGACAGTAACATCTTCACGAGAACGTATTAAACTTTACATTGCAATCAACGAATAAGCAAAAAATAATCTTAAAATGTCTACTACAAAGTTCATTTTCAGATAAAAAAACAATCTTTAAGGATTCCAGAATCAAACCCGTTTGGTTACGAATGAAATGGCCAGAGAAAAGGGACAGGGATACAAAAAGCAATCGCGGTAAAGCAACTAAACTCGAAAGCTCAAAGGACTTGTGCTGTATTTTGTTTTGTCTGAGCGAGATAACTTGATCATCGTCGTGAACTACCAAATGTAGGAAATGAAAAATTTTAATATAAAAAAGGATTTTATATCAATAGGAATAAAGATTAAATTCGTAATAATTCAACTTGTATAAGACCTTTTGTCCCGGGCATCACGTAAAAAGAACAATTTACAAGTTCGTCTGGCACAGAGAGAGATGGCGCATGAAGTATCGTACGTGTGACAGGGAGAGGAGACAACCGGAGTTGGAGGCTGTGTATTTTTTCTGAGTTATTATGCCGGTTCTGATCATTTAATTAAGACATTTTGTGCATTCATAATGAAATAACAATATGAGTCAACGTTACCACCACCTTTAAAGATGACGTTGAAGTTTGACCTAATGTTGAATTATTTAAACGGTCAATTTTATTTTTTATTCAAGATTGTTCTGTTGAGCTGAGAATGAAAAAAGACACGCGTCGTGCGGGGTGATAAACAGTATCATCCTGCAAGTTGTGAAGAGTATGGGAACCCGAGAACAGTAAAAACAAACGGGTTCTGGATTGGAAGCTTTGCTCATTTCATTCGTACTGTACTATACAATACTGTTAATATTGTATGGAATACTAGACCAATTTGAAAATGACTCCAAAGGCTCTTGAGCGAACCAGTGGGAAGATAGGAATTTCGTTATGGAAAGACGTGCGGTCGTGGGATCAGCCGCACTTGGTGGTGGGGCCCTCTAGGCATGACGGGCTGATACCAGTCCAGGGTGTGGCGAATGTACAAGATTTTTCCTGTGCCCCAACTCATGGTAGAAAAAGGAACCGGGGGGTTTTAGTCGGTAGGAGTCTGACATAACACTCCGTTCTCCCCAGACGAAGGGTATCCATGAGGATTTCATCACAAGAACAAAAAATAATGAATTTCTTGAACTTGACAATATAAATGAAGTTAATAATATAATGGTGGCTAATCAAAGGACTGACCATTTTTCACGTATCCAAGTATGGAATGAAGACGAGGATGCAAGCTTATGGCTTATGGCTTATGGCTTGGATAGTAGCGTCCTTTGCTGAATACGGGATTTCCCCGTACACCACTGCGACCAATATGAACCCAACCAATGGTGTTAAAAGTAGGATTATAGCAACAAAAACACTGATTTCCAAGTTCCAGTCTAATTGTTTTTAACTTTTCAAGTAGGTAACAGATACACTAAAAAATTATAAAAATAAAAAAGGTCCTCCTTCATACGGACCAAATCTGTTTCTTTTTTAAATAAATATGTCTAAATATTATGTATATTTTTGTTAAAAAAAGTATCAAAATACTTGGAATTCCTGAAGTAACAAACACACCCTTATCCAAACTAATCCATACTATGATGCTATACTATAATTTTATACTATATATTATTATAAATAATATAATATTATAAATATTAAAATATAAGAAATATTACTAACGTGCTTTCCGTGCCTCGGAAAGCACGTTAAGCCGTTGGTCCCGGCTGTCATTTGTAGATCTTTGACTGTCGTTACGGGTCATCAGAAGCTCGAAAGTGTGACAACCAGTCTTACCAAGGGGTATCGTGTTACCCAGTAACTGGGTTTTGGAGGTCAGATAGGCAGTTGCTCCATGTAAAATACTGGTATTCAGCTGTATCCGGCAAGACTGGAAGCCGACCCCAACATAGTTGGGAAAAGGCAGGCAGATGATGATGATATTATAAATGATTTCCTCGTTGGTCTGATGGTCGCAAGCGCTACTGCTGTGCATAATTTCCTGGGTTCGGGTCCCGGGTCGGGCAAATTATTATTGGGTTTTTCTATCTGGAATTTCTCAGTAGCAGCCCGGAGTCTAGATTTGTGCCCGGTTGATGGCAATAGGCTCGCCCCCTAATACATGGGACTTAAACATAACTGGCGAAATGTTTTTGTATTACAGGTACACCTCTGCCCAACCCTTCGGGGAAACAAGGCGTGATGTTAGGTTATGAGAAAGTAACTCTGTCTGTCTGTCTGTTACCTTTTCACGCCTTAAGACGCTGACAACACCTAAACCGCGGTCACTATCAGATTGCATAGAAAAGAAAGAGAAGCGCGATGACACAACGCTTGTAATTTATTGCAAAATAAGAAGCAATTTTACTAAAAATTGAGTTGAACAATCGAAAATAAAAAAAACAACCAAGTTCTGCATTCAAATAAGATGCTCTTTTTATTGATTAAATACGTAACGTATATTGATATTGCATACATATATTTTGGTTTAGAACTCAAGGTAAGGGGTTAGTTTAACGTTAGTTTGTATCGATACTTTTTCTCAAAACCTGTTTTGGTAACAACCAAGTTCTGGGAAATATCTTCAAAATTAACATATATTTTTTCCGCTACCACAAACTATACAGATACAGATATTTTCTTAAGAGAAGCCTATTTTCGTCAATTGGGTCTTGTCAGCGCCTTAAAGACTGACCGGATTTCAATGAAATTTGGAACACGGATAACCTAGGTCCAGCAAAGACCACTTTTTATTCCGGTCGTATATGATCCCATGGAATAATTTCCGACCTCACGAAGCCGCGGGCAAAAGGTAGTATTAAAATATAAGTAAGTGCATACCTACGTTTATTTAAAAGATGGCAGTTTTTTCTCTTACAAGAACGTTACTGAGCGAATCGCTCTTGCGGTTATTTTATGATATATTGTTATTGCTCTGTCATAACGTTATATTCTAAAAATAAAACACGCTGTATGAATGTATGAAAGAAATCTTTGTGCCAAGAGCGAATGGTTTTTGTTAAACTGAGTTGATTTTATTTAAAATTATAAAGTCAAGTATAAGCCTGCATATTTGTGTGAATTGAAACCTAGAAATTCAAGAAAACTCTCTAATTTAAGGCAAAGATGAAAAGGAGAATATAATTACGTAAATTTTAAGTAAGGGTACAATAACTTTTTCACCAAAATATTACCATTCATGGCAATCAATGAGGCAACACACGATTACGGAGATTATGGAATACTAACCCGCATTAGTCTCGATCCCTTGAGAATATCTCGACAAAAAATGTGTTCTATGTTTTAATCCAGGTTATAAACTATCTCTGTGCCAAATTTCATCCCAATCCGTTCAGCCGTTTTTGCGTGAAAGAGTAACAAACATCCATACATAACATACATACTCACAAACTTTCGCGTTTATAATACGAGTATTAGTAGGACTAGACTAATTTGAAAATAAAGGCAAGAAAGAGCCTTTGGAGTGATTTTCAAATTGGTCGAAACAACGAAATTCCTAGTTTCCTAGGAATTAGAAACTAGGAATTTCGTTATGGGAAGACCTGCGGTCGTGGGATCGGTCGCAGTTGGTAGACCCTCTAGGCATGGCGGGCTGATACCAGTCCGGGGTGTGGCGAATGTACAAGTATTTCTTGTGCTCCCAACTCATGGTAGTAGAAAGAACCGTGGGGTTGTAGTCGGTAGAATTACAGACATAACCCTGCGTTCTCCCCAGACGAAGGTATCCATGAAGATTTCACAACAGGAACAAAAAAAAAATCTTGAAAGATAAGAAATATAAGACTCCTAATGAGATTATCGACAATAGAATTAAAGTTATAGACATAGATGAATAATAATATAATCGTCGCTCATCAAAGCACTGACCATTTCCAACATATGGATAATGAAGCAGAAAAGGCAAGGCAGGAAAAAACAGAGAAGCCATAAGAAGAAAAATATTGCAGGAGATGGAGAAATGGGGACATACAAGCATGTGTAAAACAAAAAAACAGCCTTTTACTGTCACTTTTACTGCCACTGTGGGGCAAAGACCTAGCAATGGGTAGCTCGCCGTCCGGTAAGGACCAGGCCCGGGTCGACGGCGTGTTGTGTTCCACGCGCGCCTCACAGAGATGTCAGCATAAGTGTAGGAGTCCACTAGGGCCGATGCCTGCCGGGGTCGCGGGAAAGTACGAAAGGGTTACCGAGGCAACACAGGCAACGGAAGGAACACGGGTTTTAGTCTATGTGAGTCTAACACACCCTCCCGCTCCGCCCAGAGCGGGAAAAGTTGTTTCATAATTTCCCACCCAAAAAAAAAGGCCTCTTTTCATACAGAGAAAGTACGAGCATTGCTCAGGACAGGATGGGTTGGCGATTTCAGACTTAACAGGCTGACAACACCTAAAGCGCGGTCACTGTCGGACTGCATAGAAAAGAAAGAGAAGCGCGATGACACAACGCTGGTAATTTATTGCAAAATATGAAGCAATTATCGATTTACAAAAAAAGCTATAGATTGTATAAAAAAAATAAAAATATGTTGCTTATAGAATCTGACAAAAAATCAGAATTATTGCATGTATATTAGTATGGTTTTTAATCGTTAAAAGAAATTTTTAAAGGTACCTTCGTGATTTTTTTCGATAGTATCAAATTAGTTATATTATGTTTTCAACACACTATCTACCTAGCATATATCCTTAAGAATATCATATATATTTAAGGCATTATAAAACTTATAAAATTTGCGTTTAGGTCCTGTAGTCCCCTTAAGTAAATTAACTATAAAGTCCAGGTTTCTTCACGATGTTTTCAAGCATACTTCAAAGTAAGTACATTACGTAATATCTTGCAAATAACTTAAAGTGTAATAATCAGCTAACACCTGCAATTTTGCTGACGCCGCGCTAGAGACGATGAGTATCGTGGGACTGTTTACAACTTTACAGATATACAGCGGACATTGCTTTATGTATCGCCTTACATTTGAAATATTGTGTATGTTTAGTTAATAGAGATAAATACAGCTGCTTCCGGTTAGACTGTAAGCTGACCCCAACATAGTTGGGAAATGGGAAAAGGCTGGGCAGATGATGATGAGTTATTAGAGTTAAACGAATCATTTAGATTAGGTGCATGTGACTAATAATAATATGAATATAACTTTTTATACGGCTTTCCCGCGCAACGCATCAGCATTACAATTCAGCGAGGAAATGCCGCCACACACAATGCCCCGAGGGCCTTTTTACCCGACTGCCCCAGGAGGGTAATGTTTTTCGAGAGTATGTATGTATGTATGTATGTATGTATGTATGTATGTATGTATGTATGTATGTATGTATGTATGTATGTATGTATGTATGTATGTATGGATGTATGTATGTCTATTTCTTTGGCACGCTCTGTAGCCTATACGGCTTGATGGATTTTAACATAAGAGGTGTCGTTAGATTCGTCTTCATTGTGGGAGTGACATAGGCTATATAAATTTTATATATTGCATCTGCAAATACAAAAAAAGGGAAGGAAACGTTTTTTTTTAAGTAAATAACAACAATATTGATATCAAATAAAAGTTAGTAATGAGTCAATTCCATGTATATATTAATAAAACTAAAAAGTTTGAAATAAAACAAATTATTAAAAAAACAAAAAACTCGACTGCAGAAACACATACCTAACTGAAAAGAGAAAAACAAGCATTATAAGCTATAGAAATTTGTATCGCAGGCGGGGAGAAACCAATAACCTGAAATATGGTGTAACTTTGCTTTGTATTGCTTGTTTTTCTCTTTTCAGTTAGGTATGTGTTTTTGCAGTCGGGTTTTTTTGTTTTTTTAAATAATTTAGGCTTAACTTAGTTTTAGTTTAATTTAGTTTATGTTAATAATCATCTTGTAATTTGGTTATGTTGATATTTTTTTTAAATATATCCTTCAATATAACTTTAATTCAGACATAAGGACGTCCATATTTTTTTCCAAATATAGCGTTAGTAGGGTTTTAGTAATACACACAAAATAAGAAATAAAAGATAAAATAAAAAGGTGTTAGTAATTTGTTAGCAAACAAAACAAGTTAGACAATAATGACTAGTCCTATTTTCTATTTCTGTGTAGGTGTACACTTGCCCAGTACAGAGTAAAAGGACTATCAATTTTGCACTCTAACGCTCTGAGGACAGTGTTGGTGCTACCACGGACCCTGCCCATTATCGATGCAGTTCTTTACCTAATTATGGCGAAAAAATCATCGATGGAAGCATCCGCAAATATTGCGGAAGCAATGCAGTACCGGGGTATTCTCAACACTGCCCTCAGAGCGTCGTTGTACTGAACACGCAGGGCGTTGTAAGTAAAATAGTGTAAGTAAAAGAGTAACTAAAAGAGTGATGAATATAGATGTTGATGGATGGAGTGGGAGAGGAAGATTAAGGCGCTGACAAGACCCAATTGACCAACATAGGCATCGCTTAAGAAAAAAAAAAAATTGCCAAATCTGTATAGTTTGTGGTAGCGGAAAAAATATATATTAATTTCGAATATATTTCCCAGAACTTGGTTGTTACCAAAACACGTTTTGAAAACAATATCTCGATACAAACTAACGTTAAACTAACCTCTTACGTTGAGTTCTAATCCAAAATATCTGTATCAAATATCAACATACTTTACGTATTTAATGAATAACAAGAACGTCTTATTTGAATGCAGAACTTGGTTGTTTTTTATTTTCGATTACTCAACTCAGTTTTGAGTAAATAGATAATTACTTCATATTTTGCAATAAATTACAAGCTTTGTGTCATCGCGCTTCTCTTTCTTTTCTATGGAATTTGACAGTGACCGCGGTTTAGGTGTTGTCAGCGTCTTAAAGAAAACATGGATGGATTGTGTTAGGAATGATATGAAAGAAAATGAGGTGAATGATGACGTGCCGATTGACAGGGGAGAATGGAGGAAGTAAACTTGTTGCGACGATCCTGAGTAATATGGGAGAAGAGCAGGAAGGTGATAGTGGAATGAAGAACCAAACACGATTTCCGATTCGAGACAGTTTCTTGTTGATCCCTGCAAAGAACTAGCCATTACCATCAATTGTATGTAGTACTTAAGAGTTGGATAATCGCCGTTGACCTTGGCCACATAAATTCATTTCGAATTCATCAAATTTTTAAAAAATTCGGCGGCGCGCCGGCGTTTTTTTTAATAACGAAAATATGAATATTTGAAAACAATCACAGATAGAATTATAGATAATACAACAGTCTGTTCATACAAATAAAAATCAAAAGTTTGAAGTTAATATCATTTTTTATGCTGTGGGTAGACCTAAGTTCGTGAATTTATTTCATTAAGTATTTTATTACAATACTTAAATATTCACGCATAGAATTGATCTGAATGCGTTCTAGTTTAACATATTTTTGCTTTATAACTAACTTCCATTATATGAAGGCGTAAATTTAATAGATTCAAAAGTCACTAAAAACTGCGCCTTAATGGGCAAAAACAGATGCGTCATTCTAACAGTAAAATTCATTGCTAAACATGTATTTTGCAAAGACAACACAAAGTTCACTTCAAAAGAAAGTCGCCAAAACGAAGTAGGTACTGACTAAAAGTACGGACTCGTAATCACACCACATTTTCACACCAGTGTGACTACTTTTTTATCTTATGATCTCAGCAGTGTGTTTTTTTTTATAATTTTGTTTTAAGGTGTATAAAACACCTGCTGCATGCTGAAATAAGTAAGCAAAATAAGTGAAATTATTTATATTTTAAGACCTTGTATGTACCATGTGTTATGCAAAATAAATATATTATATTCTACTATTTTTTCCCGGTTTGTCGAATCCGCACCCAAATCGTAAGGCAATACAAAGATGAAAGATAGAGTTGCACCGCACGTAATTCTGTGGCAAACCAAATATTTTTTTAGTTTGCCACAGAATTACGTGCGGTGCAACTCAAATTGCACAAAGCTTATTACATAATCATCATCTTTCCGCCCTTATTCCACACTGCCCTGTCAACCGTCACGCAATTCGAAGACATGTGACATCTACCAATCCGCACTGGACCCGAGAATTACGGCCCGCTCCCTCTCACAGAGAGGAGGCCTGTGTCCCAGCAGTGGGAACACTGGCGCCGATTCCCATGTTCACAAACTAAACTAAATTTAAGTTCAGTGCATCTTTTTCTTTCTATTTCATTAAGAAAAGGACAGAAGACAAATTTTAGTTTAGTCCTGTCAAATTAATCAGCGCCTGTCACTACTCCATACAAGTTTAGACGTGATTAAAAACTTGCCTACTAAAATTACGTCAATTTACGTCAAGCGCTGATTAATTTGACAGGACTAAACTAAAATGTATCTTCTGTCCTTTTCTTAATGAAATAGAAAGAAAAAGATGCACTGAACTTAAATTTAGTCTAGTTTGTGAACAAGGGAATCGGCGCCATTATAGGCTGATTATGTAACCGTCACGCTATCATTCACTCCCTTCTCTTTCATATCACTTCTTCTTTCGTTGGTTTTTCTTTCCATTTCGACAATAACGTGGCTAGTAGTAAACTGCTTCGGAAGCAGCACTTACAAAATATATTTTTGGGCACATTGCCGAGCGTGTCTTGGCAGGCAGGAGTATTTTTTCTTTTCTTCATTAGAGTTCGTTTTTATTCGTAATTACGTACATAGTTAATTAATGGCACCTACTTCCGTATACATTAGAAAAGAAGCTTGAATTTGTGCCAAATGTTTGTTGTACTTAGTCTTTCATCGTTTAATTAATAGGAAAGTACCTAAAGAAAACAAATGCCTGCTTCTAAACCTTTGGATAAGTTTCGGGAAATTACCTGTAAGGCAGATAGTTGAAATTGTTATTTTATCTGGTAGATGTAAAACTGGAGATCGCATTTTGGGTATACTGCTTTTTCGCCGAAAATTGTTTGGCAGATTATCACTTGCCAACCAACGTTTCGCCGATGTTTCACTTTGACAACTAACGATTAGGTAGCAACTTTTTGTATGACAATGTTTCATTTGGTAGAATTATTGTTAAGCTGATTATTATAATGACACAAAACGTTTGGGACATTTATCATTTGTCAAACATTTCACTAGGCCACACAGGTTACGATAGGTTAGGTTAGGTTAGAGTATGACTTGCGGGCACCCCAAAGGGCCATAGCCCAGCGGGTGGCACGGGCCCACCGCACGGTGGGCTTTGCGGTAGCATGAGCTCTGGCTGGCACCCCTCCTTGGGAACTCGAGGCGTGGGTGCTCGCCAGAGTGTATGAATGGACGGCAGGACGGAGGGCGAGAGGAGAGCGCCCAGCCCCGGAAGAGCGGGCAGCCGTCCGGCGGGAGGCGAGGGACGCCATCGTCGTCCATTGGACGGGAGACCTCGCCACAGCAGTTTTTGGCCGCCGAACCCTCGATGCGATTGGGCCAGTTCTACGAGACTGGCTCGAGCAGTCGCATGGATTTCTCTCCTTCCTTCTGGTGCAGGTGCTGTCCGGACATGGTTGTTTCGGATCGTACCTGCACCGAATCGGACGCAATGCTGAGGGATGAGAGGTCCTGGGCAGCAGTCGCCTCCTTCTGCGAACACGTCATGTCCCAGAAGGAGGCAGCGGAGCGCGCGCGTGAGGACGATCCTGACGCGGCGCCACTCCGAAGGCGGAGGAGGGGTCGAAGAAGACGTCAATTTGAAAGTCATCTCCGACTCCTCCCAGTTGGAGGCCAGCAGGCAACGGGTGCGGGTGTTCCCTGCCATTCCCGTAGCTCCCCAGCCTGGGGGGCATGAGGGGCCGGCCAGCTAGGCGGGCATGCGCCGGGAGGGTTGTGGATGTAAAGCCTAAGCCGGTTTCCCATGGCCCCCCCATGACGGCGATGTGGGAACACCGCTGAGTGTTAGTGGGTATACTGTCATCATCGACAGGAGTCCCACATACCCCGACTCGTCCCCCACGAGCGGGGATGCGTAATGCATTTCTCAGCGACAAAAGAAAAAAAAAAGGTTAGAGTATGACAAACAACGCACGAGCCGAGCGAGTGAAAGTGTCATTATGATAAGCAGACCCAATGTACAGTTGGTACATTGTACAACTGTGAGGTTATATAATTGTGTTCTATTTCCCAGAACACAATTATATGATAAGTTGGCAAATGATTATTCGGCGAAATAAAATTCTGCGAAACGTTAGTTGGCAAGTGAAAATCTGGCAAACAATTTTCGGCGAAAGGGCAGAGAACCCGCATTTTGTTGTATAAATAAAAATCTTTTTAAAATCAAGCTTTTATTGAACTAAAAAGTACTAAATAACACTTACGTAAACTATAATATTTAACATTTTCAAGCTTGAGGCATGTTTTTAAGGGTCGGGTAATCGCCGTTGACCTTGGCCGTACAAATGCGCGTCGCGGTCACACGCCGCGCCGCTGCCGCCGCGCCATTCAGTTTCGGGAATATTTATTTTTAGTAACGAAAAAAAAAAATAAACAAATCACAGATATACCTAATTATAGATAATGAAATAGTTCATACAAAAAAAAAAAACATGAAAACATTTGAAGTAGTTTGAAAGTAATATCGTTTTTTATGCTTTGGGTAGATATTTCTTTCGGAAATTATTCCATAAAGTATTTTACTACTAATTTTATCTTCATCTTGTAATTTGGTTATGTAAACAAATATTATTTTTACTACAATATAGAATTCTATCTGTTAAGGCAGGCATCGCCCTAGTGGACCCCTACACTTGTGCTGACATCTCTTTGAGGCGCGCGTGGAACACAACGCGCCGTTGACCCGGGCCAGGTCCTTATCAGACGGCGAGCTACCCATTGCTCACCGTCCGCAAGCCCGCGCCTACGGTGGCTGGAAATCCGCCCGGGATTCCCGACGCCCAGGGCGTCGTCTGCGGCGGCTAGGGGCGAGAGACCGCGAAATTTGCCTTTCCCTCAACCATCCCGCCTCCTCCTTCGCGAGAATTACGGAGGTGACGCCTGCCCATGCCCTCTCGCTCCATACCATGGCCTGGGCCAGGGCCGGAAACGAGAGATCTCCGCCGCCAAACACGAGGACGCGGCGGTGCTCGGCCCAAGCCGGGCAGACCTCCACCGTATGCTTCACCGTTTTCTCCGGGTGATCCACACAGTGGTGACACCCGGGCGTTTCCTCCCGCCTTATCCGACACAAGAACCTCCAGAAGCTGCCGTGACCGATGAGGACCTGCATCAGGCGGAAGGTGAGGACGTCGTGTCGCCTCTCTAACCAAATAGGGGACTTATCGCCACAATTGTGGCGTGCCCAGCACTGGGTTGCGACAATCGCACTCTCCATGTCGCCATGAGATCCCGCCGGAGCCCTGTTCGCTGTGCCGTGATTTCTCGCGGCAGCGGAGTTATGCCCCGGCGTTTCGCCTCCTCGCGCTACTTCTATACGTGCGCTAAGACTTTTGCCGCCAGATCCCATGGCGGCAGTCCGGTAAGGAGGCTCGTCGCCTCGCCGGAGGCCATGCGGTATCCCTGGACCAGTCAGATGGCCATGAACGCGCCAACACAGGTGCTCCGTAAAGGCCAGGGACCGCACGACCCCCGCGTAGAGCCTCCGGCAGGAGGCGTTTATACCCCTTAGATTGGGCAGGAGCCACTTCTAGGCAGCCACGGCCCGCTCTAGTTTGGGAGCCAAACGTCGGAATGTAATGTATACTTGACCTTCTGTTGGGCGCCTGCGCAACAACGTCACAACTGTTAATCGTTATTCTACATCAGGGATTCCCAAAACTATTTTGGGCAGAAACCCCTTTTCCAAAATGAACTGATACCTCAAACCCTCATAGCCAAATTTTTTCATCTTCTTTGGCTTCGTTAGCCCAAACCTTCCAACTTCATCATCAGACCCTGGTGCAGCATCTAGTGTAAAAGCACTTGTCAATACATATCCAATGAGTTCAAACACGATGGTGTTATCTTGTTTGGTTGAGGTAGCTTATTTAAGCTAATCCTATAAAAGTAAAGACGTTGAAAAAAATATCATCGTATCGACAAAGGCATTCGAAATTTCAAAGTCGATAGGATGATATCTTTTTTGGAACAGGAACTGAAAAATGTACCGTTACCCGTTAGAATCATGGTCTATGGAATTTATGTTAATCTTACGTGGAGAGGACACAAAATAACCGACTCCCATGAATGCCTTTATGAGAAGGATGATATATTTCATATTAATTCACATAATAAATAAACGCTTGATATAGGAAACTTAACATGTAGGTAACATCTTCTTTCGAAACTATAACTTTTGTTCAATGTTTTTCTTCGACTACTGACGTGACCTTCACCTAAACCTGATAATACTTATTCCATTTAAAATTGTCTAAGGGGCCTCTGCGAGTTGGCTTCGGCCCCTCGTACACCTTCCAAAGGTCCGGGACCCCATGGTTCCGAGATATCTGAAACATATAATAAAATATTATTAAATATTTATTGAGTCTTACAATTGGTAAAATATTAACATATATAGTCTTCGTCATTATGGAACCATTAATAGACACATGGGCAGCAGTGCAGGCCCAGTGGTAACGGCTGCGACTTACGAGTTGTAGGTCGTAGGTTCGAACCCACACAGACGCTTTCCTGCCGGGTTAGCGGGAAGGTACTAAAGGGTTACCGAGGCCCCTGGCAACACAAGCAACGGAAGGAATACGGGTGGGTTTTAGTCAGTAAGAGTCTGACACACCCTGAAGTTATTTGATGATTTCCCACCAAAAAAAAAAGACGCTATACTTTGTGTAAATTATTTCATCACCACTGCTCTCAAAACGGTGAAGGAAAACATCGTGAGGAAACCGGCATGTCCTTGAACCAAAAATTCGAATTCGAACCCGCACTGGGCCCGCGTGCTGGATTAAGGCCTACTCCCTCTCACAGATAGGAGGCCTATGTCCCAGCAATGGGAACATTATAGGCTGATTATGTAATAGACACAGTGAAATTAACCATTATTACACATATGATCATCATTATCCTAGAATAGCTGTCCAATCATTCTAACCAAATACAATTAAAGAAATAAACTTGATCAAAGACACGAAAAACCAAAAAACCATCCAGTTCTCACACCACGAGTTAATATTAAATTTAATTAATCCCTCACCCAACACATCACGTTCTACAAACAAAACTCGTAAACTAACATTCATTTATTAGACAATAATATTGTACCAAAGCCGAATCTTTTGGTAGATAAAGAAGGTTCACAGTTTAGGGTTGAGCCACATTATGGCCTCATAAATGACAAAAACGTCACGCCTGTTATCCCCGAAAGGTTAGGCAGAGCTGTATTGCATAGTGCACCCACGTGGCCCCAGCTATGGTTTCTTGTAATAGAAGACTTCAAGGTTCAAGAATTTCCTGAAAGAATAACCCAATGACATAACGTGGTTAGCGAACTCAGGTTTCTTCAGGAGTATGCTTCAGTAGTATGAAGCAAAAAATATAAAAAAATAGTTTCGTTTTTTAAATATTTTTAACCCGACTGCAACTAAATAGTTCAAAAAAAGCTCACTTTTCAAGCAGTCTGGTGGCAGTTATTTTAGTTCAATCTCAGATTCCATATCACCAACTGCATCAGACTGCTTGAAAAGTGAGAGTTTAAAGAATCCCACATACAAAGGTAAGCATAAAAACATTAATACTTTAATATTTTCTTTACTGTCGCGCAGTCGGGTAAAAATAGGACAATATTTTCCCTAAACAGAATCTTTAGATAAAGACGGCCAAGATTTTAGGGATGAGCCACAATGAGCTACAGAAATGACAAATAACTTCTTAACTCGATAATGCCGTGAGTAATCGATGAGGTACCAGATATAATTAATAAAACATACTATATTGATACACCGGTGTCGGATGCCTCCGTAGGGTTCCCAATAAAGCCTATTTGAATTTATTGGTGAGGACTAAATGTACAGGTGGTTACGGAAATGCTTTGATTTCTTTTTCTACTTATTATATATGAAAAGCCTCAAAATATTCAGTTTTAATCGTAGTCTCAGGTTTAAAAGAGTATAAGAAAGAATTTTCAGAGTAGTAGCCACACCACCTGTTTGTTGGCGTCGTCCTCTATTCGCTCACTCGCTTTAAATGATGACGAAAAATAAAATCTTTGGAAAGCACGTTTTTCTAAGGGTTTTGCTATAAGACCAAGATTGCAGAAAAACTAGGTCAGTTAATTAATAATGGAGCGGCGCCATGGAGCGGGCTATGCTCGGAGTTTCTTTGAAGGATAAGATCAGAAATGAAGTTCTCCGGAAGAGAACCGGAGTTACCGACATAGCTGGTAGAGTCAGCAAGCTGAAGTGGCAGTGGGCTGGCCATGTGTGTCGAAGGGTCGATGGCCGGTGGAGCAGACGAGTCCTGGAGTGGAGACCGCGTATCGGCAAGCGTAGTGTGGGACGCCACCCAGCTGGATGGACCGACGACCTTAAAAAGGTGGCTGGGACAGACTGGATACGGAAGGCGGAGGACAGGGTGTTGTGGCGCAGCCTGGGAGAGGCCTATGTCCAGTAGTGGACTGTTATAGGCTGAGTTGATTGATAATTAATAAAACACTTTCCATTCTAATCCACGCCTCCTTTCCTCCTTACTTGTGCATAGAAACAATGTCATCATTAGGCTCTACTATAATAAAATTGAAAAGATCCCATCTATGTAATCAGAAACTAAATCAATAAACATTGATAAAGAGAGCAAAGCAAGCACTGTGAAAGCAACAAGATGACAGCTCAAAACCTGATTTCAGAAGCCACCAAAATTGAAACAATATTGTACCGTTTCATTATAATAAATTAATCATGATTTCTTCGTTTTTTCTCGCGAATTGTGCAATCATAAAAAAAACATGTCTCTCAAGGACTGGAACCGTTCGCCATCGGCAGTCCAATGACTTTCATAAAAATAAAAAGTTTCTTCCAAGAACTACACTTGTGTTCGCGACTGTATTTACTCGTAAACGGCGCACAGAACTTCGTTTTTGGAGAAAAAAGCATCGGGTAAGAATCCAGCTGCGCGATATTTATGACTTTATATCTTTCTGACTCTTTCATTCCCAGCTTCATGGTATATCTTCGTCTCTTTCTGCCATTCCGCCCGCTGTTATCTACGATTGTGTTTCGACTCCGTTGCGTGAGTATATTGGTAATGGATATTTCAAATTTTAAGATGAATCAATAAAGATATGTGAAGTTGTACTTTTGGAAAAGCTATCACCATCGTATTTTTGGTGTTAAACTTATAAGCTCAAGCTTTGTGTGGAGACGGTGAGCAATGGGTAGCTCACCGTCCGGTAAGGACCAGGCCCGGGTCGACGGCGCGTTGTATTCCACGCGCGCCTCAAAGAGATGTCGTCAGCACAAATGTAGGGGTCCACTAGGGCCGATGCCTGCCGGGGTCGCGGGAAGCTACTAAAGGGTCACCGAGGCCCCTGGCAACACAGGCAACACGAAGGAATACAGGTGGGTTTTAGTCAGTAAGAGTCTGACACACCCTCCCGCTCCACCCAGAGCGGGAGAAGTTATTTGATAAAAAAAAAAGCTTTGTGTGAAGGTACTTTAATTTCACCCATATTTTTGAAGTCCCGATCACTATGATCTTATTTTGACTGTTTCTCAAACTAGTTCACCAAAAACATTTCATGTAAAGTAGGTTACCAAGACTTACATCTTGGTCAAACTGGACGGCTTGGCCGTTCCGCAGCCACCGCACAGACACTCTTAAGGGCTTGTGGCTAAGAAATTAAGTCACTGCTCTTTAATGTTGTGTCATGCAATAATTCAATGGTTCAATGTCCCCCAGACCTTATATTATAATTTCTTACATTTTTGTGTGGAAAGCACTAACGTGCTTAAGCCGTTGATCCCGGCTGTCATTCGTGGATCTTTGACAGTCGTTACGGGTCGTCAGAAGCCCGAAAGTCTGAAAGCCAGTCTTACCAAGGGGTATCGTATTGCCCAATAACGGGGTTGTGGAGGTCAGATAGGCAGTCGCTCTATGTAAAATACTGGTATTCAGCTGCATCCGATTGGAAGCCGACCCCAACGTAGTCGTGTAAAGTCTAGGCAGATGATGATTCTTGATAATGTGCCCATTACGTTTAAATAACTTGTTTGTTACGTGAAAATAACTTTTCTTTTTGTTGTTCCACATAGAACTTCATGTATATATTGTAAATACATTCTCAACAAATGCACTAGTTGAAAAATATACTCGTAGTATTTATATACATAACCAAATTACAAGATGATTATTAACATTAACTAAATTAAATTAAAACTAAGTTAAACCTAAAAAGGGCCCTCGGGGTATTGTACCGAGGATGCTGGCGGCATTTCCTCGCTGAATTGCAATGCACTAGTTAATAATGTAATGTTAACTAAGCAAATGAAGTTTAAATGAGTTTGTGTTCATATGCACACGCGCTTGTAGTTCGTTATACGCCGATATTGGATGGTGGGACCCGCATAATACAGCGTAGACTTAAGAAGGGACACATTTCACAAAAGATTCATACAAGTATCATGTTCGTAGCTAACTGATAACATCCGCACGGTTTGGTCGATGGTTAAGCTACGCTTGCCGTGGTCGGTTCGTGGATGGGTGGCCATACATTACATATTGGGACCCCTGCGTCCCTCGAAAAGCACTGTCAAATCTGACAACCAGTCTTACCAAGGGGTATGGTGTTAACCAGTAACTGGGATGTAAAGGTCAGATGGGCAGTCGATTAATGTAAAATACTGGTTTTCCGCTGCATTGCATTGCGGTTACACTGGAAGCCAACTCGAACCAAAATTACGAACTCCTATATTTACTTTTAACCCCATTAGGGAACGAATTTAAAAAAAAATCCTTGCTCGAGCCAACCCCACAGAGTAGAGATGTGCCGAGTCAGGCTGACTCGAGTACTGACTCGAGTACCTAGTAAGTACTCACATACTCGAGTACTCAAAATATAGGATTCAAATCCACAGTACTCGGATACAGGACTCGAGTACTTACAGTATTCGAATACCAAGTCGCGCGTGACTCGACGTTCACAGCAATCAAGTATGAACCTGTTTAATGTTTACGTTTCTTAACAGCTGGCCGGTATCAGAAAGTTATTAGATTGTTTTCATATTTCTACTTAGTTTATTAGTTATTGGTTTGTTATTGAATTGTGCTGCATCGTTTTCCTTCCGGGACTTGTGAATAATTGTGTGTGTAAGATGGCACCGAAAAAGAAATCGGAAGTGTGGAACTTTTTCACTATTCTAGAAGATAAAAAAGTGGAGTGTAAATAATGCAAAAAAACGTTTGTGGACTTTGGGAACACTACAAATTTATTGAAACATTTGAAAAAGATACATCCATTGTTATATACAGTGTCCATAGAAAAAACCGGTAAGCAAAATGAAAATGAATGCTTAGAAGATACTTCTGATTTGGAGTCATTAGCATCGGCGTCGTCGTCTGCTAGTCAATCACAAACAAATGATGGCTATGAAATGGACCAACCTACGAGAAATCGTAAAAGACAGCTACAGATGACATTTTTGTCAAAAAATGCTATTCAGGTCAACTCAAAGAGTATAGACCGGGAGCTAGTAAATATGATTTGTGTGGATTTGCAGCCTCTTTCTATAGTGGAAAATACAGGCTTTCAGAAATATACTCAGGAACTTAATCCAAACTACTGCCTTCCTTCAAGAAAAATTCTGTCGGAAAAGTTACTGTCACAACAATATGATCTATCAAAAAGAGCACTAATTGATAAGGTACAACAAGTAGATTACATAGCATGCACAACTGACATATGGACATCAGACAGCAATAAGTCTTTCTTAACTCTAACAATACATTACATATATCAAGGCACAGCAGAATCTCGAGTACTTACTACGAAGGAGATTGCCGAGTCACATACGTCGGAAAATATAGCGGCTTTAATACGCCATATACTTGAAGCAGATTGGAATTTTTTTAACAAAGTTGTATGTATTACCACAGACAATGCTAGTAACATGAAGAAGGCTGTAGTGGATATTTTGCAGAAGCGACATCATCCATGCGTAGCTCATACTTTGAATTTGGCAGTTACTGATTGCTTTAAGGACAATGAGAGATTATCGCTTTTGACAGAAAAATGCCGAGATATCGTTACTTATTTCAAACGAAGTAACATTGCGTCTTACCAGCTTAAAATAATGCAAGAGCAGATGAATAAAGAAAAACTAAAGCTGCTTCAAGACGTCAAAACGCGATGGAACTCCAGCTACATTATGCTCGAGAGATTAGAAACGGTTAAGGTACCACTAACGGCGGCATTGTCATCCTTGACTTCTCCTCCAGACAATTTGACTACAGAAGAATGGAATGTTTTACACGAATGCGTGATTGTTTTAAAGCCAATCGAACAATTAACAACCATACTATCTGGCCAAGATTATCCAACATTGTCGAGTGTTATCCCACTTATTCGAGGAGTACAAACATCTTTACGGAATTGTATTTTATTGACTGATACCGCGATAATATTGAAAAATAAGCTCACAGAAACAATTGACAGACGTTTGGGCTGTTATGAAATTAATAAAACTGCCGCTAAGGCAACGTTTTTAGACCCGAGGTTCAAAAAGGCTGGATTCGGAGTAGAGAGGAACGCTGATAATGCTCAGAATTGGATTGTTGAAGAATTAATATATCATGAGACTTCTCAAACACCCTCTTCAAACCTGGGGCTATCCTATCCATTCAAACAATCAGCAACGTAATGAAACACCTGTAAATAATGAATCTAACAGTTTATGGAGTTTTTTGGATAAAAAAGTACAAGAGCAGGTGAGTATGGCAACACCAAATTCTGATGCAATCATAAAAGTGAAACAATATGTTGAACTTCCTTACTTGGATCGAAATATGGATCCATGTAAGTTTTGGGAGGCCAGAAAAATTATTTATAAGGGCTTGCACAAAATGTCTCAAAAATATTTATGCATTCCTGCAACATCTGTACCATCAGAACGTGCTTTTTCGACGGCAGGACTTTTATGTAATCAGCGCAGAAATAGATTAGAATCTGAAAAAGTTGACCAAATATTATTTTTGAATAGTCATCATAGAAATAAGAAATAAGAGGCCGCAGTCTGTTCCTTTATACGCGACTGCAAGTTTTAATTCATCACACAAAATGAGAACTGAATAATAATAGTGTTTTGTGAGCTAGAAATAAATAATTAGTATTGCTAGGCTCTTTAAAAATGAAAAAAATATGCCAGTTTTTGTATTTCTATAAATATTCGTTTTGTGTTCGGAATTATAGTTAAGTTACCGAAGAAGTTGAAAGTTGATGTTTACGTTTGTAAGAAGATAATATTTTTATGTTGACTTTATTTAATTACTTTTACTTCTAGTTTTATTGAAGAATAGTCCATTCATGGTGGGTTGTGAAGGTGGGATAAAGTGTTGCCATTTAGGGTATCACTTCTTTAATACAAATTATGAATCATAAAAAATGTTTTAGCAGTTTTTGTATTGTTTATAAATATTCGTTTGTGGAAATATCATTAATTATGTTACCAAAGAAGTACGATGTTTACGTTGGTAGGTAAAGATTATATTCTTGTGTTGATTTTATAACAATGTTTACTTAAAATTTTATTGAAGAATACTCTATTTAATGTTTAAAGTGACATAAATAGTTGATCCTATATTTTTAAATGTTTATTATTGTTTTCCAAACAAGGATTTTTGTTGTGTTTATTTGTTGATTTCTGAGTAAAAAAATACGTTTGTTTCGCTTTAATTGTTTCTAAAAATTACAGTGTGTTCACTATTAATTCCAAATTCCTACTAAGATTGAATTTTCTTACTAAATGACTCAATAAAAATACATAATATTTCATTAATAAATGCAAAGTTTACTGTCAGAGTACTAAATAAAAAAAAAGACTGATTATATTGATGACTGATTAGATTAAAAACTGATTATACCATAATAATGTTATTATTTACTTACGGTCCTATCGTCATATAATACTTATGAACCGAAAGCAAGCTTTCGAGAACAAATAAAAAAGTACTCGAGTCTACCAAAGTACTCGAATACTCATGCTGGTACTCGAGTACCTATCCGAGTTCCGTGACTCGAATCCTGATTCGATTCCTTTTTCAACGAGTACCAAAATACTCGAATACCAAAAATAGCCGACTCGGCACATCACTACCACAGAGCAGTGGTCGTAGAGGTCGTAGGTTCGGACCCTGACAGGCACTTTACTTTTTGTAAATTATGTCATCACTGTCTGAAGGAAGATGAGGAAACCGGCATGTCCTAGACCCAAAAATTCGAAGACATGTGACATCTGCCAACCCGCACTGGGCCTGCGTCGTGGATTACGGCCCACTCCCTCTCACAGAGAGGAGACTTGTGTCCTGCAATAGGAACATTATAGGCTGACAATGCTATTCTAGACCCGGTGAATTAGGCTGCGAGTCAAAAATAAAAATCTAAATCAAAATATTTTTATTTCACATAAACCTACATGGGCACTTATGAAACGTCAGAAGCTAGGTGCACGGTTCCAATTGGTCGTTTCCTATGGAGAAGTGCCGGCAAGAAACTCCACGGTTACTCTTTTAAAAATAATTGGCTTTTACAATGTTTTCAAATTACACAAATTAGGTATGGACAGTGTAGGCCTGTCGAGAAGTACTTAACAAAAAAAAGAGAAAAGAAAACGGTCTACAAAAGATCTAGTCTATTAAGCGTTCTCACATTCACAACGTACACCAGAATCCATGTAAAATAATATTAAGTCTGAAATTTGAGTGAAAGAATTTAAGATGTTTATAGTTTAATATACTAGTTACCACAAACTGTCAAATTTCCTCATTCGATTTAGAACTTAACCATTAACATTTTAAGGTTTAAAATCATTTGGAGAAATTTGACAGTTTGTGGTAACTTGTGCTGGCGACTGTAAATTGAAATATTTTATTTCATTTACAGTGTACAGTATTCTCGTAATTTTCCATGCCTCGAATAATAGCATGGTAATTGCGTAACACATTATTTTGACAATTCATCAACATTAATTGCATCGTTGTGGAGCAGACGAATTTTTCAAATAGAAAGCAATGGATCAGGAATTTCGTTCAAAATCCTTGGGATTGTGAACGAAAGTGTCTTACGCGATTGGGATTCAGGTTAAACTTTGTGTGTGTAATTTTCAAATACTGTCTCATGCTCTCATGTATAATGTAACTAGTTACCTTTTCATAGTTCCTACTCATTAGAATTCATATTATCTGAACCGCTTGTGGTTTTAGTCTAGAAATATTTATACCTACGGTCTGTTCCAAAAGTTTCGTTGAAAATGTAAACAAATGGATCAGAAATCGTACCTGTGGATGCCAATTTGTAGTGCCACTTACAAATTGAATGCTTTGATTTGATTTATTTTAAAACTTAAACCCGAAATTCTAATTTTAGTTTTTTTTTTATTTGTCAATTGAGGTTTATTTTATAACCTTAATTGTCGTTGATGATTTTGTCAATTACAATTTAATCATGTTTACAAACAATATTTTGTTTTTAAGTTAAACCTCAAATTTAATTCAACGTTAATTCGTAAATTAACGTTATTCGTTTAATTAAATGTTTTTGTTTCAAAGTTAATTCGTAATTATGCAAACAATAATGTTAATACTAACCTATATATAATTAGTTATATGTACCTAATATTTGCACGCCACACTTGGCAGAATGTGATGATAACATCGACTAAACCTAAGACCATGTTATAATGTACCATATTCTGACAAATAAATTATTATTATTATTATTATAGTTGGAATTTTCTAAATACAGATGAATGTGTAACTAATTTCCTTTAGTTAGTGACTGTAAGAATTTTACCTGAACAGGATTTGTTTACACTATACCACCAAATACTTTTGGAACAGGCTATACCATATTATATGGATACCTAAATTCTTACTTATGTACACCACAAACAAGCTTGACTCTTGACATTTTGCGCAAAATTCTTCCGGTTTGCATTTGAGTCATAACTTCTTATGTAGAACTTCGTGTTCACTTAGATATATTATGGTCTGTATACACTGTACGGCCGGCGGCCTGGCCCGGTGGAATCACGATTGTTGAGGTACTGTTGAACTGAAACAAGACATTCATTTAGTCAGCAGTAGGAAACACAAATGTAAATACTAAGTTACCTATTTTCTAAGTGATCAATAGCTTAAATATCTCGCCCGTTAAAAAGCAGTCCATCTTACCGAAAATGGTATGATTGGTTGGTAAAATTATTTCTTTTCATGAGTAAGAAAAATACTCTTACATATGAGAAGCAAGTAGGTAAGAAGAGATCATTTTGACCTCTGGAGTTTGTTTCTTCTCAGACCCCTGAGAAGAAATGGCGAAACAAACTCCAACAAATTCAGTTTTCGAAATTTCGACCCCATCTAGCATATTTTTGTAATATATTTTTAATATATAACATTATGCAAACATATTTAACCTAATCTAACTAGTGCGGTTCCGGGTAGCCTACTATTTCTTTTTCTATTGCAAAACTCGTTTTTGTCATTTTTGTTAATTTATTCATTAAAGTTGCCTATTTAAAGAGTTTCATTTTTAGAAAAGCGCGTAATAATGCAATATATACAACGTTTTTATTCCAAACGTTGTTCTAAGAGACAAAACAAATAAAAACATGAATTGTTTGTCAAATAATAGGTACGTTATTTTAAAAAAAGTTTATCGGGTAATCATTTTTTTAAGTTTTTGGCAAACTTGTTGTTGTATAATGCTGAAATGACAAATCATGTTTTTGCCAATCTTAATTGGTCAAGGACAGCTAATGAGACACGATTGATTTTCTATTGTTTGACTCCGAATCGGTGTCGCGCGGGGCTTAACAGGTTCGATATCTTCTTCTTATCTAGTTTGATATCTTATCCCTTTGATACCTTCCCACGACCCCGGCAGGCGTCGGCCCTAGTAGACCCCTACGCTTGTGCTGACGACATCTCTTTGAGGCGCGCGTGGAATATAACGCGCCGTCGACCCGGGCCTGGTCCTTACCGGATGGTGAGCTACCCATTGCTCACCGTCCGCAAGCCCGCGCCTACGGTGACGCTACGCCTACGGTAAGGACCTGCGTCAGGCGGAAGGTGAGGACGCCGTGGCGCCTCTTTAGCCACTCCTCAAAGACTTATCGCCGCATTCGTAGCGTGCCCAGCACTGGGTGGCGTCAAACCGCACCCTCCATGTCGCCATGAGATCCCGCCGGAGCTCCGTTCGTTGTGCCGCGATTTCTCGCGGCAGCGGAGTTACGCTCCGGCATTTCGCCTCCTCGCGCCACTCCCATACGTGCGCGAGGACTTTTGCCTCCAGATCCCATGGCGGCAATCCGGCAAGGAGGCTCGCTGCCTCACAGGAGACCGTGCGGTATACTCGGACCATCCGGATGGCCATGACCCTTTGGGCCGCGCTCAACCGGCAGGCTGGCCGCAGCGCCAGGGAATGTACTCGGCGCTAAATTGCGTATACTCGACTCCAGTCGTAAGTTTTATGTTTTTCTTTTTTATCTAAACTTCGATACTAGCTAGATAGATACCCACTGCAATAATGTGCGTAGCACTCACGTAGCAGCCCTCTATTAGAACGTTTACGTAGTAATGTGATCATAGAGCGCTGCTACGTGAGTAGAGAGTGCTATTAAGCCGCTACGCACGAGCTACGAGGTAAACACACGTAGGACCTTCTTTGTACGCCCCGATAACACAGAAAATAGAGGCTTTTTTCTTTTAAGGGGGAATCCATCTAGTTTTCTCGCGAAATTAATTTTGATGGAAATGAGACTCATTACCATTCTCCTGCCCTTATTCCAATTTATTTAGGGTCGGATCAACATGTCTTTTGGATGGAAATAAGTGAAAATATTACGATTTCCAGCAAATATACGTAATTGTGAGAGGTTTTTCGCGAGCAGTCGGGCTTCATTGAAGAAATCACACAAAAAAAAAAACGAACCATTTTACAATCTCATTCTTCTTCTTGTTTTCTCCACTGTCATGCGATGGTGTAGGTACAGTTTCTGCCAGCTGCTTCAATAAATAAATAAAACGTTTATTTCGACCAACACAGAATCACATGCACAAAAATGTCAAGATTTGAAAATAAATAAAAACACACTACTAAAAAGTCCACATAAACATATTACAGACTTCGATTGCTCAATATGTGAACCATAAAACAAAGGTTCAGGTACTGAAAATCGAACCTATGCCCGAATGCCCTGAGGATGCCGCTGGAGCTAGCCCGAACCCGGCGGTGCACATGCATCGTTCATTTCAATGGACACTATGGACAGTCTTCATTAGTATAACAGATTCAAAGTATAGGTATAATAACTAGCAAGATAAGGTTCTCAATAATATGTAATGTTCACTTGTAGTGACAGGTCCCAGTTTTGTCAAAAGAAAAAATCTCTGACGTGGACCAAAGTTAAAGGCCAGTGGTGGCCCAGTGGTAACGGCCGCGACTTACGAGTCGTCAGTTCGAACCCAGGCAGGCGCTTTATTTTGTGCAAATTATTTCATCACAACTGCTCTCAAAACGGTGAAGAAAAACATCCTGAGCAAACCGGCATGGCATAGAACCAAAAAATTCGAAGACATGTGACATCTACCAACCCGCACTGGGCCCGCGTGGTAGATTACGGCCCACTCCCTCTCACAGAGAGGAGGCCTGTCTCCCAGCAGTGGGAATTGGGGCTGATTATGTTGTATTGTATATTAATATGTTGTTAAACGGTTTTTACCATCATGTATGGGGGCGTAGATTATTATCGTTTTTGGCGGTTTATACTTGTAACTTCAGATGAAAGTGGCATGTTTTTTACAGAATTACATTTCTATCCTTTTGGACTCGAGTTCAAAATGGTATGGAATCCTCTAAGTTCTTGTAGCTAACCGCTGGTCACAAGCACAGTATTTATTTTATTATGTCAGTAGTAACAAAACCAGTATATTATTATGCTGGTCTTGCCGGTGCATTGCGTCGTCGTACCGCTATGATTTCAACGCACCAAGTGCCACACGGGCAATGCGGTGTCGCAAAGCAACCTCACCGCTTACTACGACGTCGCAGCATTTGTGGTGGAGGTGTGTCAATTTTCCTTAGCACAAGCAACTCTGCGCTTCGCTGCGACGCCGCTCCGACGCCCGGCATCGCACAGCAACATCCTTCGCCGCTTCGTTTTTCTGGCCTCGCTTGTTCGTTGAGAGACCGTTGCGTCGCTGCACGATGTCGCAACGCACGCATCGTTTCGCTTGTCACTGATTTGTTTGTAGAATGACGCAGCGTCACCGCTCAGGCAAAACAGCGCACCGGCAACGCATCGTGTGGCTTCGCTATCCCAGTGACACTCCACGCTAGATCTAAATGTTACCACCAACGCGACGCAACTTTTTTTTTTTTGGATGGGATTGCATCAAATAACTTCTCCCGCTCTGGGCGGGAGGGTGTGTCAGACTCTTACTGACTAAAACCCACCCGTATTCCTTCTTGTTGCCTGTGTTGCCAGGGGCCTCGTTGACCCATGAGTACCTTCCCGCGACTCCGGCAGGCATCGGCCCTAGTGAACCCCTACACTTGTGCTGACGACATCTCTTTAAGGCGCGCGTGGAATACAACGCGCCGTCGACCCGGGCCTGGTCCTTACCGGGCGGTGAGCTACCCATTGCTTACCGTCCGCAAGCCCGCGCCTACGGTGGCCTGAAATCCGCCCGGGATTCCCGACGCCCAGGGCGTCTCCTGCGGCGGCTAGGGGCGAGAGGGCGCGAAACATGCCTTTCCCTCAACCGTCCCGCCTCCTCCTTCGCGAGCATTACTGCTTCGCAGAAGGAAGTGACGGCTGCCCATGCCCTCGCGCTCCGTACCATGGCCTGAACCAGGGAACGCGACGCAACTTGCGATCGACTGTAAATTTTTTTGGGCAATCATGAAATGTAGGTATATTTGTGGAATATTAAAATTGTGATGCGCTTCTAATCATTCATAAGTCTATTTCAATATTGCGATTCGTTACTATTTTATTAAAACTAATCCGGCACAGGTGCTCTGAGCGATCAGAAAATTGTATTATACGTACATCGGTATTAAGATAAGGTATTCAAAATGTAGCAGTTTATTCGTAGTTTATAGCCGTATGTAAGTAAACTAGTTTCTGGACAAAAAAAAAATCATAACGCTCCTTTTTGCTTCGCCTTAGTCGGGTTATAACTTTACCACTAACCTACTTAGGAAAGAAAATCCGGCCAAGTGCGTGTCGAACCACGCACTATGAAGGGTATCGTAATTGGGCTGACTTTATCCTAAAAACAATCTTAACGTTGTAATTTGGGAGAACATGTCAACATATACAACGTCACGGTCAATTCTCTAACTGCAAATGGAAGTTGGTGGACTATTACTCCTTAACTTGTAAAGCGTACCTACTTAGCTCTGATAAATTTCCTTTTAACTTCGTTATACTACTGCCATGATTTTTTTCACATATCCAAAAACAATCATTCAGCTGACACACTTGACACACTCGCTGCTTGCACTTGTTGAGACACTACTTGACTCTAACAAAAATTTATTACCTACGCAAACGGGTCCCTGAACCTAAAATGGTTTCCACAGGCCTGCAATATTTTTAAACGGTCTATCCAACGATACCCCATACCATGGGATAGACGAGAAAAAAATATATGATCCGTCCGGGGATACGTCCCTTGGACATAAAGTGGGGATAATATTTTTTGCCTGCAATTTTTTTTCAAGGTATTAGTTTACCACTTAACTTTGTTGGCGTGATTAGTATACCCATGCCAAATTAATGCTTTCTAATACTAGAGTCTCTGAACTAAGCCGGGGACAGACAGACAGACATGACGAAACTATAAGGGTTCCTTGTTGATTACGGAACCCTAAATAAGGGAAATCGTTTCATACAATGCAGGTACTGTAGCTAAGGTATCTTAGTAGGGATTTCCGGCTGACTTACCACTATTCCAGGTTATTTGGGGTCAGTGTACCTAAAAGGTTTTAATTCCAATTTCTCTTTGTTTTTACTGAGTCATCATCTGCCTAGCCTTTTCCCAACTATGTTGGCGTCGGCTTCCACCTTCTCACTGGATGCACTTGGATATCAGCATTTTACATGAAGCGACTACCTCTCTGACATCCACAACCCAGTTACTGGGTAATGCGATATTCTTTGGTAAAACTAGTAGTCAGAATTTCGGACTTCTGACTGCCCGTAACGACTGTCAAAGATCTACAAATGAAAGACGGATTCATCGGCTTAGCGTGCTTTCCAAGGCACGGATGGGTCTCGATATGTAATGAATGGTTACCCATCCACGGAGCGACCGTAGCTTAACCTTCGACCGACCCGTACGGTTGTTTTTTATTACCTACGTATTGACGCAATATTCTCTGCACTACAGTTTTTGAAGCATTCATTACTAATGAATGCTTCCAAAACACAGTCCTTAAGATGGAAGGCGGGGAACCAGCTGTGGTGGTGGAACTTGGAAGAAACGTAGGTTCAGCAGTCCACTGCGATAGACTGATTTATTATTGATTTATTATGATTTATTACTTTGCTTTGGGTAAGTTGCCAACTTATCTTCCGACTGCGTATTTATTTATTTATTTATTTAATACTTTACGCACACAAATGTACAGAGGCGGACTTAATGCCATAGGCATTTTCTACCAGTCAACCTTTGGGTGATGCAGAGACAGACAGCGGTAGGTGCAATAACGAAAACTGTGAAATAAATATTTATTAAAATATAAGTATATACATACATATACCTATTAAAAACATTATATATAATAGATATACCTAATTATACATAAATATAAGACCAAATAAATACACGAATATACTAAACAGTAAGACAAACAATGGGAAAACATTACCGTTGTGATGATACTGCCAGCTTCTTACGAATGTGCTCGCGAACTTTAACTTTAAAGGATAATCGGTTGGTTGCCATCCTGATTTCCTGGGGGAGCGCATTCCACAGAGAGATAGACTGAACGAAGAAGGAAGAGTGAATAAAGTCAGTGCGGTGAGTGGGACATTGAAGAAGACGATTATGTGATGAACGTAGATTTTTACTATGGTTCGCGCAAATGTACTGAAAGTGGGGGGCGAGATAACTAGGGGAAGAGGGAGAGTCAAGAAATGAAAACAAGGTGGTCAGCGCCCTTTGCTCTCTGCGCTGGCGTATGGGCAACCACTTTAGAAGCGATCGTTGCGCAGAGACATGATCATATTTACGCAGATTGAAAACGAATCGAATGCAGTTATTGAGAAGACGGTCTAGCTTGTCGAGGAGGTCTGCATTCAGGTCATAGTAGCACACATCACCATAATCGATGATAGGGAAAATTAAGGACTGCACAAGCATTGTCTTGGTACTTGATGGTAATAAATTTTTCAGTCGATATAAAGCCCGCAAAGTTCCAGTAACCTTCTGGCTCACCCTAGGTATTGGTATTTCCAGGATAGGTACTTACCCTAAACAGTTCTATTAAGCTTGATGACTGGCTAAGCCATACTATGAACTTTTCTCGATAACCTATCACAATACGGGTGAACAATAACAAGAAGCAGTTATGTTACAGATTTCCTGTCTCATAGGGAAAGAAAAAAATAAAAGAAAAAAAATACTTACGGTTTATTTATTTAATTAATTAATTTAAATTAATTAGTTTATTTTATTAAATTTAAACATGACGCAAAGAAAGAACACAAAAACGAAAAGAACAAGTTGGGGAAAATGTGTATCACATTCACGCAAACCGGCCAATGCTGCGCCTGCGACCCTATGCGAGACAGAGCGCCGACAGCCAGCGTTGACGTGATGTCGTCACCGGTGCAATATAAATAATGAGATAAAAATAACAAAATAAGAAAAAAAATAAGTAAAATATTTAGTTCTAAATGTTTATTTAGATATCATTTTTTAAATTGCAACATTCCGTTCCGTCGCGCGTCGGCAAGACGACAACGATTTACGCGTTCTTCGCGAGCTTGACTTTGTGCTGTGTTTGTGATTATGAGAGATTAATAAATAATATTATTATTATTGTTATTATTTTAAATGTCCTTGACATATCCCGGGACCCTGGGGTCCCGGACCTTTGGAAGGCGTACGTAGAAATACGGCGGTGGGGTGTTCTTATTATTATTGTGTCTGTGGAACAAATCCTAATCACACTAGGATCTACAAAGTCCTTATTTTCTTTTTTTTTGGTAACGGGCTGGAAATACTCATGGATGTCCTCCGGCCTGGGGGGACGAAGGGGCGCGCGTGAAACATTACGCGCCGCCACCTCGGGTCTTATACGAGTATGATAGGAGGCGGTGGACGTCCCCGAGTCCGCGATCCCTGGACCCATTTAGGGGGCCGGAAGAGGGCATTATCTGCCGACGCCCGGTGTGCCAGCTGCCGGCCGGGAGTACAACTACACAGTTTATAAACTCCTAGAACCCAGATCCTAAATCTACACACCCAGATCTAGTGTGTCCGTCTGTCAGTGTCCTTTTTTTATGTTCCGGGGTGGAATATCCTCATGGATGTTAGACTCTTACTGACTAAAAACCACCCCGGTGTTCCCCTCCCACACTTGCACTGGGGGGAATGAGGTGTAAAACTCCCCCGCGACGTCCAATAGGCGTCTGTCAGTGTCCTAGAACAACCCACCAACTTGCTAAAAATGAAGGTCCCTTCTCCCTCCTAGCCGCTATGGACACCTACAAATTGCCACCCCATAGCCCGACCATTATAAAGGTGGTGTAAAATCAACAGCTTTCTATAAATACTATAAGAAAAACGTGTTTGTCCGTGACGATGTATCCGACCTGGCTATCTACTAATTATCACGTCCAAGGCGGCCGATAGAGATATTTTTGTTTTTTTTACTGCTTATCCACTTAATAACATTCTTCACGCTGTGGAATATAACGCGGTGGAGCCGTTAATAGATGGCATTATTTTTCTGGTAGGGCTACGATAATAAACTTTTAAGCATGACCACGAAGTTTTTATGAGTGAGTTTTGGGTTAATTTTTATTTACTTTTGAGCGCACATTAAATGACCTTTTTCGCATGATTACATTGGCATTGAGGCTAGTGCAGACTGGCGCAATATCGTGGGCGCGACAGGCAGCACGATAATTTCCATGAACTTTTCATAGGTACAAATTGTGCTACTAGTCCCGCGTCGAGCCTGTCTGCGCCTTTGCGGTTTCGGTTTACGAGTAAAAATTACATTCCAACCTACCTATAGGTACCTATTCCACAATTGAATTAAAAAATCTAGAAAAATAATCTGTCAGACGGTGCAGTAACGTTTAGGAATTGTTGTATTATTTTGGAATAAGTATTAGCCAGAATTTCTTTGACCAGATATTAGGCATTTACATTTAAACAAACATTTAACATAAATAGGTAAGTACTGTCCCTATAAACACAAATAAAAAATCTTACCTTAAGCAAAATGTTCATAATCGACTCCTTGGTTTTCCCTGCTCGCACCCTAATGCCCCTCGTCGCCAGCGGTCATCGGGCGGAAGTGTACCAAAACCGTTCATTTCGAGCTCTGAACCAACTCCCAGATTTTTTTTCCACTCACCTCTTCCCAGAAAGTTTATGGTTTCTAAAAAAGCAACACAAAAAATCTGATCTCCATGCCCTCTTTCTATGGGAACGCTGCCTTTTATAAGTCGAAATGTGGATTTATTTGGTTTTATCTGGAATGTCATTGTAATAAATAAATGTGGAAACATTAATATTGAAATGAGATAACTATTGAGAATTAATTAATGAAGCCTATTCATTACTTACCAGCCGAATTAAAGTTGCATTCGTCTGGTTTGAATTAAAGTATTAGTAAATTATTAAAGTTTAATAATAAAACCATATTTTTTTAACTGACCTAACGACACTGCACTATTTTGATTTAGTAAAACAAATTAATTAGTAAAAGCGCCATCTATTACCGCTCAGACATAACGCTTACAAGTTGAGATAACCAATAATCTAAAATCATTATGTTTTACTCGGTAGATGGCAATGCAAATAATTGTACCACTGAATACAAGATGGCGTTACCTACAGAAGAGTGTAGAATTGAAATACTTTAAGTTTTTTTGCCAGCTGATAGATGTCGCTAATATTACGCGGCCACACAAAAAGTGTGGCACTCGTGCAAGATTGTGGCGTTATCAATGTCACTTTCAATTTAGTCGGTTAGTAGTAAAAGTAATGGAGTCAATAACAGACAAAGCTCGTGTCTATGGCCCAAACGAATCCGTCTGGCAGTCTGTTGCCGCGTTTCTATGAAAGGTGGATGTGTCAGTGGTCGAATCGGATTCATCGTGAAAATGCTGTGAAAGTGTTTTTTACTTAAATTGGTGACTGAAAATTGTATGGAATAATAAGTTTGAAAGCTTAGAACCAAAGTGAAGTGTTTATTTGTGATTTTTAGTGGACGTTTATGTGTTATATCGTGACGTAAAGCTTAAGATTGGTGCGATTACTTCGAGTTCGCCGGCATAATCGTGTTGTGGTGAGTGTATGATCGATATTTACCCCCTTTTATTCTTCGTTTTGGTTCTTTTTGTTATAAAAACTCAATGTCGCACGTTTCTAGTAACATGTGATTCAAGTAAATCGAATTTTTGGTCTTTAGTCTTAGTAATTTCAAAGTTTTAAACGGTATTCTTATTGTAAGTATGCTTGCTTTATGTTTAGATGATTTCGGAAACGAACGAAGCTCGATGTATTGTTTATGTAGCTGCATTACTTTGTTACAAGTTCCGGCCAATTAGATGCTTACAGGACGTGAATTTAATTATTTTGCATTTGTATTTGTTGTATCAAGATTGTTTACATTTATAATTAATTAAATCCTATAGTATGTGGAGTAAGATGGCTGAGTGCTTAAATTCCTGGTTGTTAGCTAAAATCGTATTAATTCCTTTTTTTTTAACTAAGATATTGAACAGAAATTAGAACAATAGTTCCTACAATAATTTTGTGGACTGCTCATCCTAAAATGTGGCTACAGTGCTCATCTACCTACCTATTTTGTTTATTTGCAGTGTTCTGGGATTGTAAATTATCATGTACTTAAAACCCATGAGAATTGGGCTAAATTGTGTCATGAAACCCTATATCTTAATTATATTCTAAAGAAAAATTTGGCCTGAAATAAAAACAACTTTGTTTTGTGTTCAAACTCAAAAGTTATCACAGGATATTTAGGTAAGAAAGTAGGTATTCTATTCTTTTTTGTAATAAATGAAAAGCTAACTATTCTGCCAATGTATAAAGTCAGTTGGAAAGGCAAGTGTGCATGAGAAGAAAGGGTAGGTATCTAACTTCACAATTTGAACCAAATCTTCATCAAATTAAAATTACTACTTGACCGGTAGCCATTTTAATTTCTCCTCTTAAAAAAAAAACTTCAAAAAAGATGGCACAGGAATTGAAACAGTCCTTCAGTTTCTTGGCACATCACCAAGGAAAACAAATACGAGCAATGGTTAATATGGCATCAAAATACTGAATATTGAAACCCCTAAACCAGAGTGTTTTGATCATACTGTTTTTATTCATTTAATTAAACCATTTTAGTGCATATGGCAGAGTAAATTCTTATTTACTTAATTTGTAACTTACTAGGTATATAACTTATACATTTATTTACGTATAATAAGTCAATGTTCAATTATAAATCCTCCTTACTTACGGGGACTCTTTGGAACGGAGCTGTCATCAGAATACATGTGGTTGTTTTCTTAACACCCCACTAATTATACAGGGTGTTACTCTCTGAGTTATAATTAGATCAAAACATGATTTACTAGTGAGTAGAGTAATTAAACACGGAAGTAGGAGATTACAATGTTGGTGAATAGGGTGTTATGGTGTTTGATGACTTGAAAATAATTTTAGATATTTTTCATGAGACTTGTTCAATAATATTTTTAAAAGATGTTTGTGATGATGGCTTATAATTTAGTGAAACTGAATTGCTTGGAAGTACCTAGGAATCCAAAATAATATTTTTGTATTTTCTTAATGAATTGTGAATTTATTTCCACTTAAAAACATACTGTATTTAATAATATGTCTTGAAGTACGAGTAGGTACTTACTATGCAAAAGCAGATGTAAGGAAGCTTAGTTTATTTTCTTATTTTAACTTTTCTTACCAGTGAACTCAAAACTTTCTAATGGTAAATCTCAAGTTAATCTGTACCCAACCTAAGAATCAAACCTAGGGCTCAAGTTAGGTAGACAACAACCACCCATTTCGCGAACGACGCGGGAAAGTCCATTCATTTGATATTCGAAGCTTGCTTAGATTACAAAATGTAATAATCATGATAGCCTGCTAGACTTTAAATTAACACTTATGTTACGTCATTATTGCCTATTGCGAACTAGCGTGCACGTACTTTAGGTAAAAAATGACTCATTTAATAGTAATAAGTACTTTGGTAGGTAATGTCTACTTGGCGCCGAATGACTTGTTGTCAACTGCCTCCCTATGACTCAAAATGGATTAATGCTATAGAAGTAGTTCAAGTCATTATCAATGATAACTTTAATCAACTAATCAATCAACTTGGCCTATAACAGTCCACTGCTAGGACATAGGCCTCTCCTAGGCTGCGCCACAACACCCTGTCCTCCGCCTTCCACGTCCTGCAGTCTGTCCCAGCCACCATTTTAAGTTCGTCGTCGGGCCCTGAGAACTTTAAGTAATTGCAGTTTAATTATAGAACATAAATAAAACAGCTGTCTATTCAATTGCTGATCTGCCCTCTTTTCTCATGTCGTCATACCGTGACTCCCGTGGCACCACTAGCCAGTCCATAGGGTGGCGCCAAGGATGCGTCTTCAAGAGTCTTTTAATGCACACCATACTTGGTCCTTAATCTCGTAGACTAAACAGAGACACGCGAGAAGAAACATTTTCCAATACTTCTGCCCATCTTCCTGACTTAAAACGGTATTCGCCTTTTACAATAATAATGGGTGAACCACAATTTTGCCAGAAACAACACAGAACATCACAGGTGATAGGTACTTGAAAAGTCCTTCATCATCATCATCATTCCAGCCGTAAGACGTCCACCGCTGGACATAGGCCTCCCCTAAGCATCGCCACTTCGATCGACTTCCCGCATCCAGCGGATTCCAGCGACCTTCACAAGGTCATCGGTCCGCATTATGGGAGGCCTTCCATCGCTACGTCTACCGGTACGTGATTGCCACTCCAGAACCTTGCGGCCACATCGGCTATCTGTTCTGCGAGCAATGCGCCCTGCCCACTACCGCTTATGTTTGGCAATTCTTCGGGCTGTGTCGATTACATGGTTCTCCTGTGGATATCTTCATTTCTGATTAGATCACGATGAGAGACTCCAAGCGTAGCCCTCTCTATTGCCCTTTGGGTGAATAAATTTTCTAAAATGTCTTTTATTTCTTCGTCTTTCCCGGAAACTTCAACCATTTTATGGCGTTTTATCATACTTTCTGTCATACTTTACCTATATCGTCTTCTTTAAAGACAGGTCGGTTACCTACTATTACACAGAAACTGCCGCATTACACTGAACACGATATCTCTATTGTTTTCAATAAATTCGAGTACCTACCTAGTAAGTTGTTGGCGCTTTGTAACCGAGAGCCGTGTCCCTTGAGAAATATGCAGAGAAGCAAGTGCCAACTATAATCTGTAATAGATGGATTGTCTTTGTTCAATAAGTCTTCGAACAGGTTGTTCAAGACGGAAAGTGGAATTTTGAGCTTATCCCGTGTGAATTTGTTACTCTGATAATCCATTCCCAAGTTTGGTGGAATTGGATTAAATACAATATCGTAGCCTTGTAATATTAAACGAAAAATATTCTGCAGTATATAATTATAATAGTTTGAAATTATCATGAAACCATTTCATTCTTCACAAGCAGTTCCATGTAAACACGCTATTAAATGTAAGGGTCAATTTTAACGACCAGTGATGAGTAACAAACCGATCCGTTTGTGGATCGAATCGAACATGAGTTCATACTCCATTTAATCCTATCTATCCAGTCGTATCATCTGTACCTACAGTTAAGCCTATGCATCAGGGAATAACAAACATCAAGACACTCATATATTTGGATCTCCCTACTCATACAACCATCATTCATCTCCCCACTTCAGACTTTTCATTGAACCCAATCCTTAAATCTGTTCTATAACAAAGTCTAAACAAAAAGTACTGTGAACCACATCAAAAGATACAATTTATTATTCCTAACATGTGCGGGGCAACGCCCTACCCCGTTCACAATTTTTTCCCTGCGATCTTAATGGCTCTTTAGGGCATGATCACACATGCGGCGACCACGTCATAAATACGCACCCAAACAATGCTATCGACACATCTGGAGCGTCTGAAGGCAGTGACGTAACGACACCATAAAACATGGGTATCTTAGGTACTTTGCTGTAAGGAAACTGACGCACGGGCTCGGGAATGGTGACATGGCAATTTTATGGCGTCGGAGTTTAGGTGTCGAAATATGGAAGGGATTTTCTGCAGTGTGGTAACGTTTTGACGAAACGTTTATTCATCTCGAGATTTTTTCCTGTGAGTGCAAATAATAGAAAAAGCCGAACAGTATTTCCATTTTTTGGTTGGTTGCGATAATTTACCATCTACCGCGGAAAATACTGATCATCTTGAGTTTAATAGGTAAGCAGGGACCTGCTTACTATTTTAAGATTGATGACTAAAAGTGAATCAGAGCGGACGTCGTTTTGGAAGTTGGTATAAAGTTATGACTAATAGCAAATACTCATAAACCAGACTATCTGAGAAAAACAAGGCCATTACAGGTTTTCTTACCTTGGCTGACACTCTTGAGAAAACAAATTCAGCTTACGTAAAAACCTAGACGGCTACGTTCCAGATTACGAACTTAGGAAATCAATCATAAGAAAACTATTTACTTACCGGAAACTATTCGTAATAGTCATCGCTTGCAAATGATGTCTCTTCGACTATAAGAAAGAATGACATCGGTACCCACAGGATAACCAACTGACTGAAAAAAGATCCCTTAGATACTAAAGTGTCCTAACAGTCCCTCTGTTAACCATGATTCCATCAATTCAGCGGAGAGCAATGCAACGTAGAAGTCTTTACACGGACTTTCGATTTTGATCGGATCCGCCTTTTCCCAAATTGAAAATGCAGTTTGACACACCGAAACGTGCATCGTTTCGAAACAATGATCTCAAAGGAGAAAAGGATTGAAATCTCGGTCATTGTCATTCAGAACAGGTCATGGTACTGCTTTTACCGCCGTCATCACGGCGTAACGTACCATACATGGGGAGACAGTTTTAGTAAAGTTTGTTTTGTCCAATGTATTACGTTGTTCTTCCATTTGGGCAAGATGACTTCATTGGAGGTGATAATTTGAAAGGTTGACAATATGGAGTGGTTAAAACACCAGGGACTTTTATGGTAATGGTTTAAATGAAGTTATGGTAACATAACTTGACGCATCATTTCTAGTGCTAAGAAAATTGGCTTCTCTTTATGCTTGCGATGATATTGGTCGGTCAAGTCTTTGTATCAATTGGTGACCCACTTGATACAACTTTGACCCACTGGGATTTTAATAACGTCAAACTCCAATTATCAGTCTGTTTACCGAACGTGTTGATTTATTTACCCGCAAATGTCTTTAGGGGTTGCCCGGCAGTGGAGTCAACCGGAATGATGTAAGACCCCGTCGGGAACTATTGCTCTTGGAAGGAGAATATCAGATTCTAACCGGCCGTCAGACCAAAGCCTATTTGGTCACACAGTAACCAGGCCTTTGTTTACCAGATCTTCGCCATCTACGTCATGTTTTGCGCAAGTAGCTCTCGTATTTTAACACGGCCATATTCATAGGTCGACACGACATATAAACTATTCATGTGGAAATTAAACGCTAAACGAGTCAGTGAACTCGAATAAAAATGGGGAATGCTAGTTGAATGAAAATAATGCGTTTATCAATGTTGTTTTTACTGATAAATGTGCTGAAGAATATGGGACAAGTTGCTGGAAAATAAAAGGCGCAGCTATAAGTAGTTCTGTTCTACATAGTTTGATAAAATGATTATCATAATAATCAAAGCTTTAAAATTACTATGATACAATCTGGACATAAAAGTAATTTCCGAAAAGTTTTCACACAAAATAGTAGCAAAAACTTATGTGAATCCACCATCAAGAAAACAATAGAATAGAATCGGCACAATCTTGATAATGTAACCTCTGTTTTCTGTTTCTGCGAAACAGGCCAAGTGCGACAGTAAACGGTGCACATCGACCGACGTAACTTGAACCCTGGGAGACATTGAAAATGTTCCTGATTCAGCAAAACACGTGGGAGGCATCGTAGGTCAAGCAGAACTGGAGCAGGTGTTTAATGTGACCAGTCTAACAAGATCCACTGCATTTCGCCAATTTATTCTCATTGTTATAATCAGAGGGGATCTTATAATGATGGTGGTCGTTGACAATAACAATACTGCAGCAGCAGTAATGATAATGACTGTTGCATCACGGGTCATTCAATTGTTAACATTTGTTGTTTGTTTAGTTGGGTGGCCCATTCATGTACAAATTGGTAAATTACCATGTAATTGCGAGTGTTGGAAAACAATAAGTTTTGAGGAAAGCGTCATATTTCTGTTTGAGTGGTTTGTTATCTCTTTATTATAAACAAGCATCGGCCCGCGACTCCGATTGCGTGAAATTTCTTGTTCCCCCGACCCACTACGTCGCATTCCATCGCCCGCATGCGCTATTACTTCGTTTCCGCTTACCGCTTCCGACTTTTTTTCTTTTTGCTCAGCTCCTAAAGGTCGTAGCGTGATGCTAAATAGCCTATAAACTTCCTCTAGAATTGGGCTATCAAATGCAAAAATCTTTTTTCTAATCCGACTGGTAGTTCTGATAGACATTACCCCCTAAATACGCACTTACAAAAAAAAATACCTCTATAATATTAGGAAAGATTAATAGCTAAAATGGGAACTGTTATCGTGAACTGACTAACTATGTGGACTAAATAAAAGACCATAATATGTATTACTTAAACGTAAAGTAGCAATAATATACATAGTTATATATATATACAATTTATGAGTGGGCCATTGGAAATCAAATAGCGTATATTCACCCATCTAACTCTGTTATCTCGAATGACTCTCATGAATCTGTCTGTTACTCTTTCTGTTTTTTTTTTGCGCAAGATTTAGTAATAGTATTGATATAATTAATTTAATACATAGCAGTTAGGATAGTTGTCTGATAGATTTGAAAGAGGGTGAGTGCGGATTGAGAATGAATGAGTTGCCTGTCAAATGCCTTCTTTACGCAAATGATCAAGTTCTACTTGCATCGTCAGCAGAACAGCTGCAAGACACGGTGACTGTGATGGATGAAGCATATAAGATGTAGGGGGAAGTCTCCTAGTGGCGGACACTTAAGGTTTTTTAGAAATAAAATAAAAAATATTTTAAGGAATGTTTATTTATTTATGACTTACAATAGATAACTAAGTTAGAAATCAAATTAAACTAAAAAAAACACAACCTCTGCTTAAAAATAATTAACACCATTAATCAGACTTCGGTAACAAAAATGTAATTTATAAAAGTGGCACCTAGTACCGGACGGATATTTGTGCCATACCAAAAGCACTGGACATCTCAGAATAGCTTGCATCGATCACATATGTAGCCATCTCCAGCCTCTGGGACGTCTGCACATGCTTCATGTGCCCACCCAACACAGGATGAGCTCTGGATCCAGTCTTCCTCAGTGTCTTCTAAGCAAACCACGCAAATTGTTGTGTTTGTGTTAGATGTTTCAGTTAATGGTTCCACTTTATTTCCATATTTTTCTTTGGGCTCCACGTCTTTCGCTTCTTTTCCTTTGGGTTTAATTCCTTTGGTTTGCTTTCCTTTGCCTACAATTGCTGCTTTAAACTTAGATCCTAATTCCTTCTTTTTGTCTCTCATGTTCTTTGCATTTTCTTTTTCTTCTGCCACTTTTTTTGTACGGCGTTTCTTCTTCTCCTCGATTTAGCGCCTTTATTTTGTCATATACAGTGCTTTTAGGAATATTGTATCGCATTGCAGCTTGTCTTACACTCAGTTCTTTGGAAAAAAAATATCGATAGCAGTTTGTAAGCTTTCCACCGTTTGTAAGCCCACGATCCTTTCTTTTTCTTCTCTTCCATTTCAATGCTATTCATTCTTCTATGTTCTAAAACAAAATTTAACAATTAGAATAAATAACGTTAATTCTCACGAGAAATATCAATATGTTTACTGTCCGGTGCTAAGGGATGACTTAGTGTCCGGTACTAAGGGACAGATGATTTCGTACATTAGGTGGTACCTACTATAATTAGTTAAAAAATCTAATAATATTCTATCAGTTTACGGGTAACAATTAAGTACTACTTTTATTTTTGAATACCATTAAAATGTAAATGCAGAAATGTGCCAGAATTACTTACATCAATTTTTACGTGACGCCGTGATTTCCCGCCAAAAGCAGCAAACGCCCACTCCCGCCGCACAGTGGATCGTCCCCATACAAGAGGTCGGACATAGAATTAAAAATTGAAAAAGTATTTAATTGAAAAAAATGAAATATACAGTTGCGTTACTCTATTATGGAACTACAAAAAATTATACTACAATTTTTTTATTTGACCAGTACTTTATGAGCAATTCTATGAAAACTGTTATTTTTCTATGGAAATGGTCACAAAAATGTCTGTATCTCATGATTCCCTCCTTGTTTCGATTTGCGGTTTTCACTACTGTTATTTACCCATTTTATGCCACATTTTCTTCAAGGACACATGGTGCCCTCAGCGACCCCCTTCCGAGATATTTTGCTTTTAGTAACTATACTTTTTATTGTATAACTGATGAAATGGAGGTACATTAATTATATTCATTACTGAGAATAAGTCATCCCTAAGTAGTTCCTTAAATAACAGGTGCATTTGCGATTACTTTAATGACTTATGAACGCTTCTGTTGCCATACAACAAAAGCGTTAATGAGTCCTTAAGTAAAGATTACCAGTACTTGCTTAATCTAATTATTTATTGTAATTACTATGTTAACAGCCCTTAATCTCTGCATTGTGATTGGATAATTTCATCATTAGCTTAGTAATGACTGAGTCGAATTTACAATACTCGTAACACATCGAAAAGAAATAGAGTTTTATGATCAATAAGAAAATATGTAGGTATAAAAATATTTTTTATTTAAATAATATAACACTGTAAAAATAATTTAAAAATAAAACAACTATGTACCCTAAAACAAACTAAAAAATTAAACAACTACTAAGAACTAAATTATAATAGGAAATTAATTAATTAACACGACCATTTAGTTACTAACAACAATAGAAAAGAAAGAAAAAAAAAACATTTATTGGCCGATGGGTGGCATAACACAAAACAAAAAAAGAACAGAATAAAAAAAAAATACACAAAAACAAGAAATTAACAAAGAAACTGCTTGTTAATAATAATATTAGGTACTATAAGACTTAAACTATATTTTCTTCATCTTCATCAATAAGGACATCATGATCATTATTATCGTCATCATCTTCTTCAACGTCACTACATGCAGCAAGTGTATCAGTTGAAACGTCAATGAACTCCAATTCACTCTGATCAACTATGAGTAAATCGTCTAGTTCACTAAATGAAGACTTTTTGGCTTTAATTGTCATCTTCGGTCGTAAGCTGGTGAGAAGAGGATCGGAAGATAATAGCAGATTATGAAGAATGTCTTCATTAGTGGCGATGCTACTATGCTTTCGTGTATGATATTCTCTAAATTTACGAAAATCCTTGTTTCTTGCTTCAGATGCTTCTTCAGACAAAAAACCTATAGGTACTACTGATAAGTGGTCCACTATCTGTGATCCATGAATCAGCAATTTGTGTAAACTTGCTGGCATGTTATACCATGGATATAATTCCACGAATAAATTTGCTGTTTCATCACAATATAATTTAAATTTTTTGACTTGAATTTTTTCGCCTGAGGAAATGCATTGCAAAATAACGGCGAGTCTTCTAATTAAATTAACGTCTAATTTAGTAATTTCCGCAGTCGTTTCAGGGTTTGCAAAAAACCTTCTTGCAGCATTTCCAGTGTTTGTATTGCCACTACGCTGCTTAACAACGTCTAGAAGTAAGCCTGTGCTTCTTCGGAAAGCTTCTTGAATGGCTTCTTTCTTATCTTTAACTTTTTTTTTATTTTCGTCACCTTTTGCTTGCCATGATTTTATGTCCATTCTGTAAGCAATGTGTAATAAACACTCCATAGACCGAATCCAAGCATGCAATGAACTAAATCCATGCTTGTATAAATCTGTATTCACGGGTTTAGCTCTCACTTCTTCCAAGTTATTCATTTCGCTTGGGCGAGCTTTGCACAAATCACACACTGCTGCCGATGTACCAGATATGATTGAATGTACCTTACCATCAATCATGGTTAGCCATAGATTGTGAGTAACAGTAGCATTGCCGCAATCAGTCGGGTTCAGTTCACGAATCTCGGTCTCAAATATTTCCATTTCAGCCTTAACATTCGCTTCCGTTTCTTTCATAAATGTAAATGAAATCGGGCGACAATATGTGGTTGACGATGGCCGATCATTCTGCCACACTATACTTCCACTAGAAGTCACTAACTTAAGCGGTACAAGACTTGCCATAAATACTGGATAAGTCTTGTTCACTTGTTGTTGTCGTTTGATGGTAAATGCTTTGACTTGAAGCTCCATCAAAACCCCATTTACTGTGAAGCACAAGTGGTTCACCAGCATCAAAATTTGATTCAAGTGAATCGATCAGCCTCCTAACTGTGAGATCAAGGAGGGCTTGGATCCGTATCTTTGCGGAAGTTTCAGCCACAGTTATGTCTTCTTTTGCCGGGTAGCATTTAAGCTTTTCTTTAACTAACAAGTAGTAGCTTGGGTATTTCGCATGACCTTCTTTTAAACTAAAGTCCCAAAGTGTGATGTAACGCCACTTGGATAACTGCAAGTAAACGTAAAGAGCAAGTGCTTTGTGAGTAGGAACTTCACGAAGCGAAGGATTCTGCTTAGTTTCCAGGACATTTAAAACTGTTGAGACGTGTTCAGGATTTTCCAGCAAATTTTTCATTATTCTGGCCATATCATTTTTTCCGGCAGACTTAAGTATACTTTCAACAGTATGCAAAAGCTCATCCGGACAACTGCAACTAGCAACATTTTCATTAACACGTCTTCTTTTGTGTCTAGTCGATAAATCTTCAAAGCGTTTGCGAGGAGATGTATATGTTGAAGTTGATGCATCTGATTTTGATGGACTGACTACCTCTTCTGCCTCATTTTCATTTGCTTCTTCAGTGTCAACAACATTTTCTTTAAAGCAATCTGGCCAAACGATATCGGAATTTAACCACTCTCCGTTCTTGTTAATGAACCTGTCGACTGTTTTTCTTGATTGCACCCATTTGGTGTAAACCCTATAGCAAAATCGTCGACACCAGTTCTTGAGATCCGTCACATCACTTTCACTTAACTGGACGTTAGTACTCGACTTCAATGTGTTAAATAAATTGTCATAGTCACGAAGATCTTTATGATTACGAAGAGCAACGTAAAGATCTAGATAAGTAGAAAACCCACGGAAAGCCATAATGACAACACTTGATAGAAGTTATAATTACAACTGAATTACATTTGCTAAACACACTCAAATATATAGGGCAGCAAGTAGGCAACTAGCAATGAATTTGATAAGCTAATGATGACATTAGACAATCACAATGCAGAGATTAAGGGCTGTTAACATAGTAATTACAATAACTAATTAGATTAAGCAAGTACTGGTAATCTTTACTTAAGGACTCATTAACGCTTTTGTTGTATGGCAACAGAAGCGTTCATAAGTCATTAAAGTAATCGCAAATGCACCTGTTATTTAAGGAACTACTTAGGGGTGACTTATTCTCAGTAATTAATATACTTAATGTACCTCCATTTCATCAGTTATACAATAAAAAGTATAGTTACTAAAAGCAAAATATCTCGGAAGGGGGTCGCTGGGGGCACCATGTGTCCTTGAAGAAAATGTGGCATAAAATGGGTAAATAACAGTAGTGAAAACCGCAAATCGAAACAAGGAGGGAATCATGAGATACAGACATTTTTGTGACCATTTCCATAGAAAAATAACAGTATTCATCGAATTGCTCATAAAGTACTGGTCAAATAAAAAAATTGTAGTAACATTTTTTGTAGTTCCATAATAGAGTAATGCAACTGTATATTTAATTTTTTTCAATTAAATACTTTTTCAATTTTTAATTCTATGTCCGACCTCTTGTATGGGGACGATCTACTGTGCGCCGTGGCCTTGCGCGTCACTCGCGAGCCACGGCGCGTGATCCTGTTGCTGTGTGCCCCCCGCGCCCCTTTCACTTGTACTTTGAATCGAACCGGTTTATACTTGCTTGAATAGTACGAGTGTCCGGCGGTAGGTGCCGTCCGGCGCTACGGGACTTCCCCCTAAGGGATGAATATAAATGTGAATAAGATAAAGGTCATGGTGTTTAAAAGAGAAGAGGATATATCGGTGTGTGATGTGAAAATAAATGATAAGAGTGTAGAGCGAGTAAGTGAATTTGTATACATATTTCGGGAGTCTGTTTACAAGGGATGGAAAGATTGATGATGATGTGGAAAGGAGAGTAAACGCGGGAAATAAAGTGAATGCTGCTATACATGCGATGGTGACCAACCAGTCGATGCCCAAAGAGGCTCGACTGGCTGTTCATAATGGTGTGCAACTGGTGGGTACACTTATGTGTGGAAGTGAATGTTGGGTGTGGCAAAAGAAGCATGAAAATAGAGTAAATGCTGTGAAAATGCGTTCCTTGAGATGGTTGTGTGGTGTGACTATAAATGCTAGGCTGAAAAATGATGTGATAAGGCAACGGTGCGGTTTAAAGGAAGATGTATTGACAAATTGAAACGAGTATGCTTAGATGGTTTGGTCATGTTGAGAGGATGAATGAAAGGCGAATAACAAAAGGTATTTACAAGGCAGATGTGAGTGGAAATGCTGGGAGGGGACGCCCCAGAAAGACATATAGTGACCTCATTAATGATACGCCCCAGAAAGACATAGTGACGTCATTAATGATGTTCCTCAAAAAGGTCAGGTGCGTAGTACTCGCAACGCAACCAGAGTGCGTGTATGACCCAGATGTATGAACGTAAACGAAGCAAAAGTAGTATGTAAGGAGTGTAGCACCACCACTGCTCTGAATCTGAATTCTCGCTTTGCCCAAATAAAAATCTGGCAAAGCTGGTTCCTCATAAGAATTTTAATATGTTCAAATTCTACGCTTGCTAACGCAGTTTTGGTAATGAATGCCTGTAAACATTTACGACGGAAGACGGCTCTTCTTTTCAACCGCTACTCTAAACGGTCTAGATGCGATACGGAAATTGCATGAGATGAAATTCTCGTGCGAAAACTACATTCCAATTGCTCTGCAACCAATATTGCCTCAAGCGCTTTAAGAATTCTTCTCCCGTGCCTTTTTGGGTGGTTTGACTATAAAACCAAAGACTTTGAGTATAGAACCTGGTTCCAAAGTTCTTGATAACGAATTGAACCGATAAGAAGTAATTATGGCTTAACTCCTACGACATGACTTGTACTTAACTTCAATTAAATTAACTATCGTTTAATTTATTGAGTTTTCGAGAATCAATGTGCCTGCTCTTCTTGAGCCGACTGGCATTGTCAGAGATGATGGCAAGAGACCTGGTGGTGTCTTTGGTTCCGTGGAGTTTGGGACGGATGCTTGTGTGGGAAGCTACCTGTGTAGACACACTGGCACCGTCCCACCTCCAACGGACTTCTTCTAAAGCGGGTGCAGCGGCAGAAATTGCCGAAAATCTGAAAATTAATAAATATAGAGGCTTTGGCAGAGAGTACAACTTTGTGCCCTTTGACGTCGAGACCCTCGGTCCGTGGGGGTCCCAGTGCGCATAAGTTATTTGCGGAAATCGCGAAACGTCTAGTTGATGTAACTGGTGACCGAAAAGCTGGCAGCTTTTTCGCGCAACGCATCAGCGAGGAAATGCCTAACGTAGTTTTAATTTAATTTAGGTAGGTAATGTTAATAACCATCTTGTAATTTGATTAAGTAAATAAACGATAATTTATTGAGTTATCTTTAAATTCTTTTCGGGTGGCAGGTCAGGTAAATGCCAATTTGCGTGCTGCTCACAAATTCTGAACATGTTGAGACCCAATTCCTTCCCCAAAACTCCTTAACTCCTTACTAACTTTACGAAACAGCAAATTAAGGCCAACAAACATAAGGTATGTAATAGTGGCCTGCCACTGTGGTCAACACACCCCGATAGTGTTACGGTCCAATGACCATTTGGAGCTGCTTTGATGACGTTTTCAATTTGTGGACGTGTGATTAATAAATTATTAAAATGTTTAATGGATTTAACTAGAATAGATCTGATGTCAGTGCCGATGATTACTTACGGAATGTGAAATGACTCGGAGGGAAGTGAATTCGGAGATGCAAGGCGATGAAGATTGACGGCTAAGAGAAAAAGACGTGGTTTCGCCGACCACAAATTAATAAAGATGCAGAAGAATGGAAGAATGACATGTGTGCGAATAAAGTGAGTTTAGAGATTTTTGGATCTTTACCGTCATGTGACTTTCATGACGGTAAAGAGCCAAAATTCTCTCAGCTCTTATAGGCTCTCTCTAACGCCTCATCATCATCATCAGCCCGACTTCACCTACTGCTGGGGACAGGCCTCTATTTGTTGTGCCGATCCCCAAGCTTATGTGTCAGCCTCATCCAGGTTCTACCCACGGCGGCAACAAGGTCGTCCGCCCATCTCACCACCGGACAACCGACATTTCGTCTTCCAATCCTTGGATGCCAGTCGGTCACTGCCATACTCCGACGCCTACTTACTAAATTCTACATACGCAGTGATCGCAGGTTCGGGTGATCGCAGCCGCACAGCCAGCCTATTGTTACCGGGATCAGTGTCGTGTGTTATTCAAAGATAGCTATTTGGTCTAGCAAATTGTCACGTATATGTCAATGTCTTGTGATTTGATGTGTTCTGAAAAATGTAATGCTAAAAGGACTACTTTTGGAGTTCATGTTGATTATATTCACATACATAATAAAGAATATTCTTTTCTTCTTTTTTATTCTTCTATATTCATACTCGTGCAACATATCCGTAAATCTCATAATGACAAAATCCAAAGTCATTTATTCAAAATAGGCTGATAATTAGCACTTTTCGAACGTCAAAATTACATAAGACAGTCCCCCAAAACGCCCACCCTTCATCACTTCCTAGTGCTTTAGCTGGGAAGAAGAAGTGGTCAACAAAGTCCCCAGCAGCACAGCTGTCTGTTCAGTTAGAGAAAAAAAAAATGGATTCTATACAACAGTATGCAAAACAATTTACATTACGTGCAACACAAAACATTAAATTATTAGCCATATGTCAGCTAGCACACCACTATACCAACAAAAAAAAAAGAAAAGGAAAACACCGAAAACTAAATTCTCAAGCAGAGATAAAAACGTAAACAGAACTTAATGCCCAAATAAAAGCCTCCAAGCATAAAGGGCGTGCCCGCTTACATATAGGTATAGCTGTAAAAGTCGCAAACACACAACACACGACAGAATTTAACACTGCGAAAATGTTATTTACATAATTATAAATATCATTGCGTAGTCTATATTAACGGCTTGTGGCTAAATAAAAACAGCCGCACGGGTCAGTCGATCAGGTTAAGCTACGCTTGCCGCGGTTGGTCCGTGGATGGGTGAACATCTATACATACCAAGACCCCTCCGTGCCTCGGAAAGCACGTTAAGCCGTTGGTCCCGGCTGTCATTTGTAGATCTTTGACAGTCGTTACGGGTCGTCAGAAGCCCGAAAGTCTGACAACCAGTCTTACCAAGGAGTATCGTGTTACCCAGTAACTGGGTTGTGGAGGTCAGATAGGCAGTAGCTCAATGTAAAATACTGGTATTCAGCTGCATCCGGTTAGACTGGAAGCCGACCCCAACGTAGTTGGGAAAAGGCTAGGCAGATGATGAGTCTATGTTAACGGTGTGAATTTAGATTCTATCTGAAGGCGCCGACAAGACCCAATTGACCAAAATAGGCTTCACTTAAGAAAAAAAAATTGAAAAATCTGTATAGTTTGTGGTAGCGAAAAAAATATATGTAAATTTTGAACATATTTCCCAGAACCTGGTTGTTACCAAAACACGTTTTGAAAACAAAATCTCGATACAAACTAACGTTAAACTAACCTCCTACTTTGAGTTCTAATCCAAAATATCTGTATCAAATATCAACATACGTTACGTATTTAATTAATAACAAGAACGTCTTATTTGAATGCAGATAAATAAATAAATAAATAAATAAAGAAGTTGGTTGTTTTTTATTTTCGATTAATCAACTCAATTTTGAGTAAATAGATAATTACTACATATTTTGCTATAAATTGCAAGCGTTGTGTCATCGCGCTTCTCTTTCTTTTCTATGGAATTTAACAGTGACCGCGGTTTAGGTGTTGTCAGCGTCTTAATTATAGGCTTATCTGATTACCACGTTACCTCCTACCACGCTACTCAAAACTGCATTAATGAACGTCGTTATTAAATGCCTGCGACAGTGGATTTCCAATCCACACACGATATATGTACACACGGCTACACATCAAGCTATACAATTCCAGTTTACGCTGACCTCGCATTGTACGGAAATCCTATACAATGCAAGATCAGCTTATACTGGAATATATGTATAATAATAACTATTTTCACGTTGAATGGACATAGTTACGCGTAACGCTTTGCAATTAGTAGTTTTTATAGGAATGGTTCTCTATGTGTGAGATACTGTGCGTAGATTTCTCGTTTTCTTAGTCGGTTTTTACGGTTCCGTATCTCCAAAGGATAAACGGAACCCTTATATTACCACTCGTGTGTCTGTCTGTTTGTCTGTCACAGCCGATTTGCTCCGAATCTACTAGCCCGATTAAGTTGAATTTTTGTACACATTAATTTCTGTGACAAAAAGTTATGCGAACTGTACCGTGTGACATATACAAATGAAAGGGCTTGAAAATTGACCATTCCCGAACTTCTCTCCGAAACTATGCCAAAAAAAAAACTAAAATTAAAAAAAAAACGGCCAAGTGCGAGTCAGACTCGCGCACGAAGTGTTCCGTGCCAGTATCTATAAAAACGGCAAAAAAAGTCATGTCTGTTGTCTGGGAGCCCCCTTAAATATTTATTTTATTCTGTTTTTTAGTTTGTTGTTATACGGCAACAGATATACATATCTGTGAAAATTTCAACTTTCTAACTATCACGGTTCATGAGATACAGCCTGGTGACAGACGGGCAGACAGACAAACGGACAGCGGAGTCTTAGTAATAGGGTCCCGTTTTACCCTATGGGTACGGAACCCTAAAAAGAAAATTGTTCTTTACTTACAGATTACAGGTAAACCTATAAGAAGTCTATGGTGTTAAAATAACATGATAAATCTCTCGATATTGTGCGTACAAACTTACATTAAAATTTGCAGTTGAAATGTATTGAAGAATATGTTTTAAAACTACAATGTTAAGATTGTTCTTGGGATAAAAACTTATTCGTTGTACCGTGTTTGGAACCCTCACCACGCGAGTTCAACTCGCACTTGTCCGGTTTTTATTTTTATTTATAGGTTCTTACTCTTGATAGGGTTTATGAAGAAAGCATCTGTTTCATGAGCAAAAGAGTTCCGAGCTAGTTTGCAAATCAAATCAAATCAAAATATTTATTTGCTAGAATATGGTACATAGGGTGTTACAGTCAGTTTTGTTTCAGCATATCCTGCCATAACATGGCGTGCAAATCTATTCATAAGTCGAAGATGTCAATTATTCAAATGTCAAAATTTCAGATTCTATTGATTTGTCTTCTAAATACTCCTTAATGGTATAATATCTCGCATATAGCAATAGTTTGAAGAGTATTTTTTTAAACATTGAGAGAGGTACATCTTGCAAACTATTTGGTAAATGATTGAAAATAATAATCGACATTCAGTATACATTTTTTTTTATTATTTTAGCACTAGCAATGGAGTTCTTTTGCAATACTCACTCAAGTTTTTGGACGTTACAAGGTTCTCTTACCAACGAAGTAAGGTCACATAGGCTTTTGTTCTTCATATAAGAGGGTTTAACAATAACCATCTTCCTACCTTAATATGGATAAACAATCAATCAATCTGCCTACCCTTTTTCCAACTATGTTGGGGTCGGCTGCCAGTCTAACCGGATCCAGCTGAATACCAGTATTTTACATGGAGCGACTGCCTATCAGACCTCCACAACCCAGTTACTAGGTAACACGATACCGCTTGGTAAGACTGGTTGTTAGACTTTTTGGCCTGACTACTTACGGATAAAGGCTTCTGCAGACTAGCGCGATATCGCGAGCGCGACAGTCAGCAATATGCCTGTCGCGCCCGCGATGTCGCCTCAGTCTGCACGAGTCTTTGGTAAGGAGCCCGAGAAAGTAGACCCCACCAGTAACGACTGTAGAAGATCTATGAATGACAGCCGACACCAACGACATGTCGTGCTTTCAGAGGCACGGAAGGGTGTAAAGTTCACTCATCCTTATCAAAAGGGAGGATTGTCCGACCAGGGGGGTAACCATCACCTCTTATAGCAGTATTATTATAATATTACTTCACAGTGGGAAAGTGATGGAGCTATACTGGACTTATAGCTCCATCTCTTGTTCACGCTGAAGTAATATTGAAATAATACTGCTATAAGAGGTGATGGTTACCCCCCTGACGAGTGTCGTGTCTGGTGGGCAACTGCCCGACGGTTGATGTCGGGATTTTGTTTAAATGCTAGTTGCGCGGTAAACCCTGCTTGCGCGATGCAGGATTTTGCGTGAGGTCAGTATGATTCGTAGTTCGCATGTGGCGATGTTGATGCCGCCACAGGTCTCGATATGTAATGGATGGTCTCCCATCCATAAACCGACCTCGGCTAGCGTAGCTTAAACTTCGATCGACCCGTGCGGCTGTTGTTCCTTAGCCACGAGCCCTTACTTAATCTGGATAAACAAACAGACAGTAAAAGAACTCGGATGAACATGGCAAACAAAAATAAAACCCGAGCTATGCAGAAGGCAGAGACAGAGCCTTTATTTTTTTTTGACAGAGCCTAAGTATAATATGTAACGTACATTAAAAACGAAACGCCGGGACTGCTAAGTAAAACATACGAGTAAGCAAACGTGCAGTATAGCATAATATATGATTTATGGGGAGTTTGTTGCGCCACTTCTTCTCAGCTAAAGCAGTGGTGAATGGCGGGTGTTTTAGGGGACTGTCTTATGTAATTTTGACGTTCGATAAGTGCTGATTCTCAGCCTAGTTTGGATAAATGACTTTTGATTTTTGTTAAAATAAATTATTATCATTAAATTATTAAGACGGGCTTGTGCTAAGTGATAACAGCCGCACGGGTCGATCGATCAGGTTAAGCTACGCTTGCCGCGGTTGGTCCGTGGATGTGTGACCATCTTTACATACCAAGACCCCTCCGTGCCTCGGAAAGCACGTTAAGCCGTTGGTCCCGGCTGTGATTTGTAGATCTTTGACAGTCGTTACGGGTCGTCAGAAGCTCGAAAGTCTGACAACCAGTCTTACCAAGGAGTATCGTGTTACCCAGTAACTGGATTGTGGAGGTCAGATAGGCAGTCGCTCCATGTAAAATACTGGTATTCAGCCGTATCCGTTAAGTCTGGAAGCCGACCCCAACATAGTTGGGAAAAGGCTAGGCAGATGATGATATCATTAAATTATTAAAAAAAGAAAAAAAATCTGAAGATTTGTACTTGGTGTCATTAATTTTGAAGTTCATATTCCTTATCCTAATTTATCTTTTTCTTTTGATTATGAAATCAACTAAATGTTTTCATACAAAGAAACTGCCTAAGTATAAAATGTTACGTCCATTAAAAACTATGCGCCGGGAGCCCGGGACTGCTAAGTAAAACATACTAGTAAACACAGTATACGACAGGGTTGGCAAGCTTATGATAGTTGTGGCTTCTAGTAAGATATTTTGAATATGGATGATGGCTTCAGTTCAAAATGCAGTTAATTAAGTCAAATCCTGGTTCTTGTGATACAGGAACTCCAAGTACAAAAGCCAACACAGATGTTTTGCTAGGCCAGAGGTTTGTTCTTGAAAAACGAGCAGTTCGAGCAATTTACCAGCTAGGTGCCAGTGTTGCCCTGCAGGCTTAGCATGACACTCTCTATTTCTTCGAAGAATAGACACGGCTTTTTCCATACAAAGTGACATTTCGTTTCTCCTTTTTTGACATCCCACCGTAGAAATCCTTCTACATCAAAAAGGACCTAGACAAAGATCGTTAGAATTGAAAGACAAGATGACAGATTGTAGAAGGATTTTTACGGTGAGATGTCAAAAACTGAGAAACGAAATGTCACTTTGTATAGAAAGAGCCGTGTCTATTCTTCGAAGAAATAGAGAGTGGCATGCTAAGCCTGCTGGGAGTATTTTTTAAAGGTATTGGTATTCTCACGGTTCCATCACAATTCATCATAATTCATCTTCGCCAACATCTTATGTATTAGGCAAAATATACACTTGTACATTAAAAAATATTGATAATATATATTCACAATAGTAACACCAGAAATAAGGACAAATTACGTGCTTCATTTCACCAGCTTCATAAGGTTCATAACTCGTTCGTTGGGCTTGGTATAACTTTTTATAAACAGCTACCCTCTTTGCTAGATTTGCCTTTTATTGCGTTTAAAGCTAAAGTAAAATCCAACCTTTGTATAAATGTATACTATTCTATCAACGACTACTTAAACGATAAGAATTGCTGGTCGCTGTGATTAACTCAAGCAAATCTGTTAATGTTATTTCTCCAGAATTAGCTTACCTACTGACAGGTTATATGAGTTCCTATAATTGTTTATTTTATTTGACTGTATACGTCAATCTATTTTAAATGTTATTTTCATTTATTATTGACATACTCTACTCATTAAAATGTTTTTTTTATGTGTTGTATTGCAATATGTGTTTAGCTAGCGACCTCGACAAGCGGCAGCAAGTTCGTCATTTTCCCTTAGATATCATTGCTTGCGGTAGCGTTGGGGATCGGGTTGCCTCCTTCCCTCAAATATGGCGAGGGGGGTAATTGCTGGTCTTTGCGTTATGCTCGTGAACGGGTGCTGCTCGTGGTGATTGTTCGTCTTGCTGACCATGGTTTTGTTATTGTTATTAGTAATTAACTGTTTATTTATTTTACTTCAATAGTAGTTTATCATTTGTGACTTCGAGCTATATGTAAGTGGGCACGCCCTTTATGCCTGGAGGCTTTTATTTAGGTACCTATTAAGTTCTGTTTACGTTTTTATTTCTGCTTGATTGTAGTTTTCGAAGTTTTTTGGGTTGGTATACGTGTGCTAGCTGAAATATGGCAAATGATTTAATTCAATGTTTTGTGTTGCGCGTAGTACCTATAAATTATTGTTCATATTATTGTATAGAATCAAGTTTTTCTAACTGAACAGACAATTGTGCTGCTGGGGAGTATGTTGTGCCAGTTCTTCTTCCCAGCAAGTACTAGGAATTGGTGAAGGGTGGGCGTTTTGGGGGACTACCTTATTTAATTTTGACGTTCGAAAAGTGCTGATTCTCAGCCTAGTTTGAATAAATTACTTTTGATTTTTGTAAAAGACATTATTAAAATATTATCATTAAATTATTTTTAAAAAGAAGAAATATCCTGAAGATTTGTACTTGGTGTCATTCATTTTGAAGTACATAAATAGTCATAGTTTGGTGCCCTTATCCCAATATATTTGATGGCCTTCTAAGTGTTCACTTACTTGTCAGCCAAATGATCTTGCAAACAATCCATCTTTTTATTTGATTATGAAATCAACAAAATCGTTTCATTTAAGGAAACTCTTTCAATCACTTTTCTTACCAGAGCTGTCTTGCTCAGCTGTCTACGCCTTTACGTATCGACAATCGTTCCCGGCTAACGAACCTTTGTATTAAATCGCAGTCCACTATTGCACATTCAACAACCGTTTGCATGAATAACGGGGAATACCAAACGTGAAACCAGGAGTGCCTTATCCATAGTAGCAAATCGATGAACTTTTTAACGTCAAAAGTTATAGAGAAAAGAATTGATTCCAGTTATCCCTTCTAAGAAGTAGTTTCGTATGGAGATGAATGGGCATGAAATCCATACTTGCTCTCCATAATTATGCTTTTAGAATGTTTTACAGGAGTTATGCGCTAAGCGGTAAGCCCGTTTAAGCCCATCTTGGGAGACACCAGAACTAATCAAAAGTATACTTATAGATGATTAGAAGCTGGAAGAGAGTATCTTAGTGAATTTTCTGCCATCCCTGGGCCTTGCCAAAACTAAAGCACGACGCCCGAAAGAGGAAGACTGTAAAGTAAGTCTTCGTTAATGTGCACTTACTTTTCTCTAGAGCCCCGACACTAAGTACTCATGAAACTATTTCTCGGAACTCATCCTAAGCTATAGATGACTTTTGCAACATTGAAACTAATGTTTAAACTTTTATGACTTTCTGAGTGGCACATTTGTTTAAAGATTTTCTGGTATTTAGCGTCTTTAGCGTGAAATGCTCGTTTAAAGTTAACTGGCTTGTTTGTTGATCTGCTGAAAGTAATTTTTATTGTGGTGCTTCTGGTTTGAATGGAGATAAAGTTCGGGAAAGGAGCCAGTTTACTTACTTACGTTTATTTTCTGAATTCTTAGTTTATAACTCTGGATTTACTTTTAAACTTACATTGTTGATAACTAAAATTCGTAATTAAATTGAATATGTATAGTCTTTCTTTATTGACTGCTTGTACACTTTTTTTTTTTGGATGGGAAATCATCAAATAACTTCTCCCGCTCTGGGCGGAGCGGGAGGGTGTGTCAGACTCTTACTGACTAAAACCCACCCGTATTCCTTCCTGTTGCCTGTGTTGCCAGGAGCCTCGGTGACCCTTTAGTACCTTCCCGCGACTGCTTGTACACTGTGATGCGGAAGGGGTGCGCATCCCTAGTTAGTAGGGTGCGGGGCAGCACCAACAGCATCCTGTCTATGGTAGCAAGCAGGCCAGATGTTGCGTTTGTGAACCACTGCTGCAGGGTATCGGCTGGGCCTGTGACCTTGCAGCAGTGATGTCACATATTGTTTGTGTTAATGTTTTGCTAACATAGTTTTTAAGTATTTTGTTACTAACACGTTGAGTCTTGTTACTTGATAAAATAAATTATTATTATTTTGTGCACCTTGTCCTTCGCCCTGCAATAGGTGTCTATTTTTTTCTGCTTTTCCTGGCAATATAGTTTACTAATCCTAGAAGTTTTTCAATATTGTCAGATCTAATAACGCACTTGACACTGTTTGATAAAGATTGCTTAACTTTTATCAGGTTTTTGAAATGTTAAGTCATTTCAAACACTTACACAGAGATATAAATGTGTTTTCGTCAAGTTTACCACATAAGGCTTGTTTACAAAGTTATTCAGAGGCTTCGTGTTCGAGTGACACGCGACAAATCGACAGTTGAATTTCTACATCGTGATTTCGACGTTCCGTTCCGATGGCGTTTACGGAACCATGAACCATCGTGTAGTCACCTGCAGTCACCTGTAGAGGTGTTTCCTTTAGACTTCTTCGTGTCTTTGATTTGGGGACGATCGCTATAAATTGGAATGTCTAAAGGACAGTTAAGGCGCTGACAAGACCCAATTGACCAAAATAGGCTTTTCTTAAGAAAAAAAAATTGCCAAATTTGTATAGTTTGTGGTAGCGGAAAAAATATATGTTAATTTTGAACATATTTCCCAGAACTTGGTTGTTACCAAAACACGTTTTGAAAAAAAAATCTCGATACAAACTAACGTTAAACCAACCTCTTACCTTGAGTTCTAATCCAAATTATCTGTATTAAATATCAACGTACGTTACGTATTTAATTAATAACAAGTACGTCTGATTTGAATGCAGAACTTGGTTGTTTTTCATTTTCGATTACTCAACTCAATTTTGAGTAAATAGATAATTGCTTCATATTTTGCAATAAGTTACAAGCGTTTTGTCATCGCGCTTCTCTTTCTTTTCCATGCAATCTGGCAGTGACCGCGGTTTAGGTGTCGTCAGCGTCTTAAGTACCTACTTTTTCTTCTTCTATCTATATGACATTAAAGGAGAAACTGAGTGACTAACTGTATCAATGCACAGCCGAAACTACTGGGATTAGGAACGTGATATTTGACTTCCTTTTATAATGTAGGGGAGCACTAAAAACGGGTTTTTGGAAAATCGACCTTAAAGGGGATGGAAAGGGAGATTTAGTTTGTATGAAAAAATATTCCTTGAGTTAATATATATTTGAAACTTGGCACGAAAAAGTGGCTATGTAAATTAAGTATCTATATTTTTTTGTTTTTCTAAACTAACCCCTAAAGGGGATTGGGGTGTCACAGTTTGTATGGAAGAATTTTATCGCGCGGTCGTAGATTGATCGACCAAAAATAAAGAATGCGTACCGAGGTGTTTTAAAATTTAAACACCTAAAGGGGTGAAAAGGGGTAGACAATTTTGCAGGGGAGAATTTTACTGCGGCTGGATTAACTTTAAAATGGTATCTTTGAGTCAAGTTATGGAAACATACTTACCAAACAATTTTTCAAAATTCAAAAAAAGGGGATACAGTTTAGATAAAAAAATCTTATTCCTTTGATCTATAATAACATAAAAAATTGACCCGAAATACATGTATACATGCGAGTTAAGGATCGTCAACATAAATTTTCGAAAACTACCTTTCAAAGCGGGTGGACGGAGTGTTAAAATTTTTAGAGGAAAGGACGAAATCCACGCGGCCGAAGTCGCGGGCAAAGTGCTGGTCTTTTATATAGAACATAAGCTGCTTTGAGTTGACATTAACCATACTAAAGTGGAAAAGCGACAATATAAGGATAATTCGTGTTTTTGTCCTTCAAACCGAGTAAACACTTTTACGACTTTCAGAAATAAAAACTTCGTTATTTGTTAGTAAACGAATACATAAATACCTAATTCTAAGTAAGTACTTTTTAATGTAATGAACTTAACAAGGAAAATTTTGCTTTTATCCTTCGCCTCGATCGCCTTTTCTGGCCTGCCCTGATTAACAACCGAAGTAATTTATTCATCACGTCTAGTCATAAATTTTAACGCTCAAGTTCATTAATTAGGCACTGAAATGCCCACACAGATGACATTAATTATTAATCTTGGAAATTAATCAAATATTATTTTACATTAACTTAATAAAATAATAACTATAAAAATAATTTAATAAGTATGGAATTTGCTAGACCTAGAGGAAGAACAGCTGCGTCCTCCTATGAGCTAAATGAACTACTTACAAACTAATAACAAAGCGCGAATCCTTTAACTCCCTTGTCGCAGCTATTGAAAGTCTCATGTGTAGTGTATGTGTGGTTTCTAACCACTTACGCGGTGGTTGCACCAAATGATGATCCAGAATTTCAAGATTCTCAGGTGGAACGCATTGGAACGCAGTGGCAAAGACGCCATAATTTTATCATCGGTCAGGAAACATAATAGCAACCAATCGTCCAAAGAGACGATTACTAAGAAACATTAGACCAATGACACAAATGAAACTTTTTCCAAAAAAAAAAAACAACCGCCTTTAAAAAAACACTACAAAGTGAAAAGTAACTTTAATTTCGGAAGTCGGTGTCTTTGAATCTGTATTTTAGTTTTTTACCACCGCTCTGAAATTAGAGTTATTTTTCACTATGTAGTGTTTTTTGGAAGTCAATTGTTTTTTTTTTTGTAAAAACTTTTTTTTCTTATTTTTTTTGTGGGTCAGTTTGTAATGTATCTAAGTTACAATAGCCTAATGTCAAGTGCTCATCACCTGTTACAAAATATTGCTTTTCCTGATGCAGGGACGTTAATTATTGAGGAGTTCTTCTGATAAGAACCAGGTGAACTACCACTCACCATATGCAGTGTGACGAGCATAAATGGCTTAGCAACCATATTAAAGTACGCAACTCGTTAAATACTTATTGTTAAGTAGTTCCAGTGGCCATCTGTGGTCTTTATCATCAGTTCCACTTCACCAAAAATGGTGCTTTCCAAGAGCAAATGCACGAGTTACTATAAAAATACCCAAATCGCTATAGGTGTGCCTTTAAAATTTGGGGATTTCCTCGATTTCCATGGGATCCCCTTATCAGATTATGGCTTGGTGACTGTGGGATCACTTCGCGAGCATACCCTTTCATAATAATTGACGGAGAAATCAGCGAACATACATTTAAAAAAAAAACATCCAAATTGAGAACATCCTCCTTTTTGGAAGTCGGTTAAAAATAAACAATATTTCAATTTAATATGTTTTTAAGCTTATTAAGTCAAGTAGTCGACCGTGGTGACAGTCGGCCGCCAAGTGCCCAAAATCAGATTATTTCTCTGACGAATTTAACGAGCCAAAAATTATTTCGGGAATTCGTGGCACAAGCTAAGCATTTTATTTGATTTGAAAGGCGACCCTGTTAAGGAAATGTGGTAAAGTGTGAATTTATTGGTATTTTAATTCTTTGTTAAAGTTTTTGTTGAGTTAAAAGGTTTCGGTTTATTTGATGTGTTGTTTCTGCTTTCTCGATGACATCTTAGCTGTTTTTTTTTTTGTGGTAGTGGCTTATTGTTCTTTGTATTTCTAAAATTCTTTGGTTCTTTTAAATATGAACGGTTTTACAATCACTAATAAGGTACCTATTACTACTTTGCCAGATATCCTCTAGATATTTTCTTATCTGTCTCGTTGGTCTAGTGGTCGCAAACGGTACTGCTGAGCATGAGGTCCTGGGTTCGATTCCCGGGTCGGGTAAAGTGTTATTGGGTTTTTCTATCTGGAACTTCTCAGTAGCAGCCCGGAGGCTGGATTTGTGACCGGTTGATGACAATTGGGTCGCCCCCTATTACATGTGACTTAAAAACATAATTGGCGAAATGTGGGTGTACTACAGGTAGGTACACCTCTGCCCAACCCTTCGGGGAAACAAGGCCTGATGTTATGTGATGAATTTTCTTATCATTCAGGTTCAGGTTGTTTACAGGTTTAGACAGTCTAGTCCCTGCCGGGGTCGCGTGGAAGTTCGAAAGGTTTACCGAGGCCCCCGGCAAAACAGGCAACGGGAGGAATACGGGTGGATTTTAGTCAGTAAGAGTCTGACACACCCTCCCGCTCCCCTTTCCCAACCAAAAAAAAAGACAGTCTAGTCAGAGTCAGCCAGATATAGGCTGACTCTGACTAGACTGTCTTTTTTAAAGTACCTAAGTATTTCTTGGATCTTTTTCTCCATTTCAGTATCGGGCGTAAAATTTGTAAATTTTGCAGGTTTAGAAAAACTGGAAAATAGAAGCTGAAAAAGAGTATTTTTTTTAACGAACAAAGTAAAAAAATATAGGCCAACTGTGATGTTAGTGTAACGCTGCTGACCACGTTTGTCCGTCCATTCCAACAGCTGCCGAGTTTCTACATGCAAATATGCGAACAAAAACTAGAGCTGCGGATCTAACGGTTTGATGCAGACAGCGACAAAGCATTTCCATTTTGTTTTATCACGAATTCATGATACAAAAACATGATATTTTAGTAATTACCAATTACCTGCCTAGCTTGATGATGATGTCCTTTGGAAGACTCAAGTTTAGCAGGTTGTTGATAGCCTGCATCATCCCACTGCTGGGCAAAGTCCTGCCCCTAACCGACCTGCTGGCCATAACTTCCACCTAATTCTGTCCAGAGCTAATGTGGACCACTTTTGGTTGGTTATGGCCAGCTCATAGTGTATGCATAGTGGGCTGTAGCCCGGCTGCGTTAAGTCTCCACAAAGTTGTTGAAGATATTTTCATCAGCTCATCGGGTATACGGCAAACCTGACTAACCTAGTCCCATTTCGACTTTGCTATGCATATATACAACATCAGTACTTATTTTATATGCGGGCCCACATTTGATTAACCGTTTCCAAACTATGTTGCTTTTGGGTTTGATTTGAGATGCGTTTGAACATTAGTATGCTGAGCGACTACAATCCGACCTCTGCAATTCAATTCCTTTAGAAAACCAATATTTTTAAGGTTAGACTGATCGTCGCACTTTCGAGCTTTTGGCAACCGTAACTACTATTTCGCATACCACTTAGTTTGCCGGGAGATAGACCGCATGATCTATTGGAGCCATAGAGCACTGAGCAATCTGCAAGGACGTTCTCTAGAACGTCCTTGCAGATTCCAAAGATCAAATTCACTGTAAAACGAATAAAAATCCGCTGTAAAACCAATATAAACTGTTTCATTTTCCATGCAGGCATTGTAAATGACACGTAAGTAACACGTGTTTAACAATTGCACTATTTTTACCTCGTTTAGGTGAAAATTTTATCACGTTATGAGTAATGTCAACCATTAACGTCTTATCTTTATGAACTTCGCATATTATTTAGCTATTTGTACGTGTGGTATTGATTGAAAAACCGTTATCATGGTTAATGTTATGAACCGGATCGAATGAGTGGATGTGACGAGGAATACAGATTAAGGAAGGTTTGTATGTAAAGGATCTCTGCTGGATCGTCGATTAGTATCATTATTTTTGAAGATACAAGTGAAAAATATAACACAAAAGTAAAAGAAAACCGTGGCAATGGATCGAGTTCTAAAAGCGTTGTGAATTTTAATTGGCTGTCGTATTTTTGGGCATCAAGTTTTTCTCGTTATGGAGATACAAATTAAATGAAGAAGTTATTTGAGAATTGCGACAATATGGCCAGACAAGGATAAACCGAAACAAAACCCAAAATAAAGTGTCTGGACCAAGGGAAAGGCTTGCATACACCAGTATTGACATTATTGGCAGCCAGCCAAAATTGCACCACAACATCAATATTTAACCCACCATATTTACGTTAAATACTATATGTTAAGTAGTGCTGTAACACTAATTGTACACACACACTGCTTAAATCAGGCTCATAAGCGTAATTTTATGCATGTGTGTTAAGGACGAAAAAGAAATAAAAATAAATTACTTGCGTGACTTCTAATTACTGTTCGGTAAACGTAACATCGTAAAACATCGTGAGGAAACCGGCATGTCCTAGAACCAAAAAATTCGAAGACGAGATATCCACCATCCCACACTGGGCCCCCGTGCTGGATTATGGCCCACTCCCTCTCACAGAGAGGCCTGTTTCCCAGTAGTGGGAACATTACATGCTGATTATGCTAAACGTAACAACTAAATGTACTATGAATTGTGTTGGTATTAACAACTATGATATCATGTCGTCTCCTATCGATATTATGGTTGAATTCTACTTAGCTTTAATTATTAGTACTATAACTGCGCAGATCGTTGTTTGAATTCGCAACTGCTGAACATGCAATATTATATTGCACTTCAAATTGACCTTTACGGTGCAGTTCATCACAATAACTCTTTACTAGGCGATGAATTTGCATTACAGAATCATTGTGGTTTAAAGCCTTTCAGTTACTTGATTACTGCTGAAAGTATCTGTTTTTGCAATCTCATTTTGTTCCAATTGACACATTTTCTTACAAAGACTACACTTCGTTCTCGGATCCAATCCATGTATAAAAGGAACAAAACCGTCTGTCTTTGTCTTGTCTTGGTGATACTTCCCGATCCCATCTACGAAAGAATTGGTGGAAATGTTCGATGTCTCTAAATCTGAAGATTTAGACAAATCCTGAGTGTACCCGTGTCGGAGCTTAATCAGCCGTTAAGACCGGTTCCATACCCTTTTACTTTTTCCATTTGGCTTCCAGACAATTCTTTTTTAGACAACAGTTATCGAGACCCCAAAGTCTATATTGTGTAACTTTTCTTTCTAAGGTAGGTATTATTTAAAACTTCGTACTTACTTTTAATTTACCCGTGTTTTATTAAACAGAATTGCTTAATTAACGTAATAGTCACACATAAAGCCCTTAAGTACCAATTACTCCTACTGCCAAGTTCACTTGCGCGATATTTAATAAACGTTACATATATACAATGAACTTATTGTTCAATGTTGACCTTGGCGGTTCCGATAAATTGTAATAAACTGACTGTGTTACTTCCTACTGTAATAAAAATATAATAGCTGTAATATTGAGGTCTGGCCTTAGACTAAATCCTTTCATATTCTTCAGATTTCTTCAAACTGTTATAAAATAGCAGTTACTTTCGCCGTAGACTAACAAAAACCATTTCATATTTCTAAGATTAAACGTTTTTTTTTTAAATTTCATTGCTTGATATTGAAAGTTGCAAATTCGTTTCATGCACGACTCAATCCCGATAATGGATCCTCCAAATTGAATTATATGAACTGTATCTCCCAAATGGCTATTACAAATCATAAAACCATCAAGGATTCGTTTTAAATGCTGCATAACACATTACTTCCATTTAAGAAGTGTTTTCTTCAAATATAGTATCAGTAAATGACGTATGACCATTCGCATGTTCGTCATCATCTCGCAAAAAGGTCAAATCTGTTCTTCGCGTTGGTGCTTCCATATTTAGCTGGCTCGCTCCCACTGATACTTAGCGTAGCGGTAACTTGTCTAAAATACATTTCTAATTTTTAACAGAATTGGAAACTGCGTTTTAACTGATATTCTTCATTATAATACTTAGTCCTTTAAAGACAATTTTATCGTCGTTTGTGCTTTTTGATGCATGTCATGTGCTGTTCTTTGTTTCGATTGAGTTTGTAAGTAGGTAATATCGTTATCGCGTTATCGTTGTTTTGGGAGATGTCATAAATTTTTCAATATACGTATATCTAAGTTATACCTTTAATTTAAACAAGAATTTTCATTGTCTCCATCATCCACCCAATATTTACCAAGCCACAGTAATAAAATTCCTTAACCAGAATTTAATTCTAAAAACGCACCAAATCCTATCTCTCCCCATTTTAATTTGTTACCAAATACGATAAACACGGTTCTCAGAAAAACGAAAAGCGTAAAACTAAGCCGCATAACGTATGCGATCGCGGTCTAATTCGGTGGCACCGCTGCGCAAGCGCATGCACTTGATAGATGAGTCACGGTCGCATACGGCCACTGCACTCCGACTGAGGTTTTGTTATGATTGGGTATACTGTTATACGTTCGCGTTGATATGTATGTTACTCTTCGTACCATCAACGACCGTTTTTTGGTATTCCTTGTCGTGTTTTTCCTTAATGTTGTCGTGTGATTGATGATCAATGATGTTCTTAACTTTGTCGTTTAGTTGTCCAGTTTCGTCAAATTAGGGACCGTATTTTTTATTCGAGTTTCGTCACTATTATCGTTGCGTAAAATTATCCGTTAACATTCATCAGTCACAATCATCACATATGGTGAAACCGTTCATTGGATTGAAATTTCATGTTTACGCAACGGCTGTTGATCTCCCAAACAAAAAAATATAAAAATTAACTAAACTTTTTTAGTTTACAAGTTTTAGGTTGCTATTAATATTCTGATCGAAGCGGAGCTTATAATCCACTTCGACACACTTATTATTCCTTATTGTGTCTTCATTACGCATTCAAACTCATGCCTTCAATGACGGTCTACTTAAAATAATCTTTGTCGTTCTAATAAAGTCCCTGAGAATCGAATTTCACGCAGTTTCTTACAAAGATCCAAAATTGTACTGATTAGAATTCGTCTCGGTTGATAAATAGTAAAAGGCTATAAATCAGTGGTTGTTAGAAGCGGAAGTATCTGGAGTCGAACCGGCACTTGATAGAATACATGAGGGTCGGATGATGACCGTGTTAAAATAAAACTACGCCCAAAGGATTGAATTGATTCTGAATCGTGATGCTACAAAGGATATGCTTCGTTGGCTATCAAACAAAATGTTGTAAGGAAAATGGATTTATCGGACGTATTGCTTTTAAAACGCTATAAAAGTTCAAAGCTCATGTCTGTTGGGGACATTAAGGGAGTGTTACTTAAGATTTAGATATAGAACTATCTTGACGACTTATTCGATTTACGGGAATTTCGAAACGTTCTGTTAGAATTTTTGCAACAGTATTTTTATAATCTAGACGCAGCTGTTAGTTCCCTACGCAGAATCGTCTGCTTATTTCCACTTCAATTAGCTTATCCTGAGAGCTATGGTGAGCATATTATAGTGAAAATACTATCAAAATTCCAGCCCAAACCTTGTACAGTTTCGTCGGGATGATAAGCAGCAGCATTCTGAGATGTCCCATTACTTTAATATCAGCGTGAAAGTTACTAAATATTCAAATGTATTCAAGAGAAGTCTGTCCTGCAACCTGACGGTATTTCTTATTTTTCATTATAATGAACAGATTGGATGACGCCATTAGTGACATATTGTTTTCGGACTAAACACGAAACCGTTCCTCTCCATTACCCAAAGACTGACAAGGACCTCTGGCATAATATTAATTAATAGTTCCCGAGAGGCGGGCTGTCCCAAATGTCAGATGTTTTGCTACACGTGTCTACGGATTATTCAACGGTTCAACAAACTATAACAGTGCGAGTAAAATCGTGTTCATTTTGTAAGCTAACATTGTCAGATTCTCTTCGGAATATGTTGTATGTTCGATATCGATGATGTAATCCGAATACCCTAGATAGCAAATGTAGACAATTTATACTTGCCAAACTTATCTTCTATCTATTTTATTTCTAAATTATAGGCGTTTCAACGATTGTAATGATATTAGTTATATTATAGATTTATTTTAATTTCGCGCTGCAGAATTCGCAGTCATTAAGTCCATGAATAAATAAGCCGAAGTAGCGAAAATATTTTAGCAAAGTCATCTGCACTGCACCACAGTATTTTAACAGCAGTCAAAAGTAAGTTAAGTTCGTTTTAGTTGAAAGATCCCAGAAACGTCATGTTAATTATGCCACCTGCAAATTTTTATTTTGCACTAAAAGGAGAGAGATCGTGGTCCGCGGTTTTACTGAATCAAAAGACTAAAATTGTCCTCCGTCCTTTCTAGCGCATTGGATGTTGAATTTGCATACATTTTAAATTACGCTTTGAGTTTCAACTTAAATTCAGACTTAGCAGTATTTTTATTACGTGTCATCTGGGATACTTTTATAACCGGGTATTCGAACACTTTTCCGGGACTTTATTAAATTTTTATCTTGCCATGGCGAAGTTAAAATTATTTTTGTTATGGCCGTAACTGTTATTAAGCCTTGTCTGATTTATTGCACAAGTTCCGGCAGAATGAAAATTTATTTGAGACTGAACGGTTTGGAGGACTATTTTATGTCTACCATAAACCCAAGGATTCCTATTGGTCAATACGCCTATATTTAGCATGAATCCAATTAAAAATGTGTCCATCTAAACGAGAATTTTCGTCAAATTCCCGCTTTTAGAACGGTAGGACAAACACACCTAAAAAAAAGACCCTCATGAGCCTCAAATTAGCCGTGACACTTCTCTGTCCACTTTCCCCTCAAACGTTTAGCCTTTTTATTTGTGGAACCAAACAATGAAATGACAAGCTTTGAACAGACTTGATTACCAACACAATTGCCGTCAAATTAACTCTCAAAACCAATTTGAGTCTTGTGTGTCCATTTTAAAGTAAAACAGATTGTACCAAAGCTCTGTGTTTGAATATCTTTGAAAACGATGTTTTATGAGGGCATTAACGACACTCAGCAGTATTTATTGACGTTTGTTTTATTAGTTCAAACACTGAAACTAACGTCAGACCTGTGAGTGTCAAAAAAGTTGGGTTTGGTCGTTGCCCTCGGCTGAAAATCGATAGAAGTTCATTGAGGGGAAGGCCAACTTGTATTGTATTACGTTATGGAATTATTTTGCGGAATGCTCAGCCTTTTGTTTGTTATGTTTTAGTTGGATTCAATGTTGTGTGTGCGTAGGGTTATTTATTCATCGGCTGTGATAGGCTTGGTAATGTAGTTTGGGAATTGACGCATTACCAAATTACTTGTATCGATGACTTTTTGGCGGCCTGTCGTTAGGGTAAGCTTTTGGTATTAAGTGTGTAACAGTAGCTTCGAAACACAGATTACATTATAAAGCTTCAGGTTCGTAACGGTCTGCCCCAGCTTTGTAAATCAGTCCATAGAGTTTAGTACTACGCAAAGATTCGCTGTCTCTTGCGGTGAGTCAGTTAGCGTTAGGCCGAAATGTAGAAACAAACCATGTGGTCCATACCGCTGACCTTATCCTTACTAAGTAATTAGAAAAAGAAGCTACTCCGGAAATTATTAGGACGAAAGAGCTGACATCACGTCACCACAGAGACTCAAAGCTATAACATGGCGAAATAGCAAAGTAATTACTCTAATGTTACGCTCACACGGACTTTATCAAAATTATTACCGACATCAAGCTTTAGTTTACTGCAGTGGATAACTCTGAGCATTTCCTAAAAAGGAATTATAACAAACAGAGAATTGCTACCTCTCCGTTACAGCTTGTGGGCCATGTAATTATTCTAATGTCTACTCTCTTTGTTACTAAGAGCTCGTAATACGTGTAACCTTCAATGTAATTTATCGCTCAGTTTTCCATTTAATGCGAACTAGAGCGTTATAATTTGCTTACTGCGTGTTGTTGTTAAAATGTTGGTTTGTGTCTATGTCCAAATTCATTCCAGGTTTGGCTTCTGCTTATATTAGCTACATTAAATCTTAATGTAAATGTATTGCTAGTAGTGTTGTTTTATCTTCGTTTGCTACTACAGCTTGTTTAAAAGCTACTAACTGGACACCTTTTATGACCTTTACGGGGAAAGTGAATGCACAGATTTATCTACTAAGCTACGGTCGCGATCATTGTTGTATGGTACTACAACGGTCATTAACCTTACATGTATTCCGGAGTCAGCAATGCTTGTTGTACCTGTCAGTCATCTTGATAAACGCTTGGCATTCAATTGATCCATAATGCTCCAGCCATATCCAATATTCAGTCTGTCGCCATTCCAAGTACGTCTGACACTTTGGTTACTGAAAATATTAATAATGAACATGTTATGATGGACGTTATAATTTTATCATGCTTTCATGAAATAAATTATATTAAATAATTGTGGTTGCTATTACTTTTTGAGTTAGCAATAAGAAGAAGAAACAAACAGTTGTGTTGAGCCACGCGATATTAATCTACTAGGAATGTGTCAGTGAGTATATTTTTTGTGCCAATTTTACCGATTCTATAAAAAGTATTATCTTAACATTACGAGACTACCATCAATAGAGTATTGTTCCAAATATCCTATGTAATATGTAACGCAATATTCACAATACATGCCAAAACACATTTGGAATATATAACACTTCAGTCATGTTAAAGACGTAAATATATTTACAAATGTCTAAATGTCGATAGAAATCGATATTCTCATATATTTCCTTACCAATTACTGGCTAACCGGGAACCCGAATATTTCGCAGCTATATCGATCCGCTGCACCCAGCACTTGCATTGCTTGCAGTCATTTATAGTGGAAGGGGAGTTTCGTATTGCATTCCTCTCTTATCACTATTACCACCCTTATGTTATCACTGGTAAGGTCTATTATTGAAAGTTAAAGGGGGTTTAAGTAAGGGGTTTGACCCACGTGTTACATCCATTATTGCGTGATCCTATTTTTTTGTGGATGTTCAATGTTGTACGAGGCGCCTGTACAGCCAATTGAATTTCAACATGTTCAAAAAAATGGTACAAAATATACGAATTATTTCGATCTGAAAGAGCTGTTTTGTTTTCATCAGATTTATTAAGTTTAATTTTGTTATCATGTTCATTATCTGCGGTAAATAATCTCTTGTAATTCTCGTAATTTAAATGTAGTCAGTTGTTTGTTGTGTTTGTATGTTTCGTTTCCTGCTACTCTTGCCATTTCCTTGTCGTTGACTACTTTAATATCCGTTTATTTATAGTACATCCGAGTACAAAGACAACAATCATAGTCGGTTTTGCTTTATTTTTGGTTTCCATGTACGAAAATTTGTTTTATTTTAAGAATTACTGACTTTTTAGTAAAGTTATCAAAATTATCAAGTAACACAGGAGCATTAAATCAGTTGTCTTTTGGAGAAACATTATTTGTTTTTAAAATTGCATTATTTACATGTTCGCCAACAGTCATACAATACACGTCCATTTTCTGATGAAAGCTCATCCTAAAATACTAGGCAGCCTGGTTTCAATTTGACTTCAAAATGTGTGCAAACTGAAACTGAAACTTCCATAAATCTATTACATATACAGGCTGGCATATATCTGTATATGAGCTTGAAGTGCTAACGAGGTATTGCACGTTATTTGAAAATATACACGAATATTCTGCTTTCAGTTTCGAATCATTTTCTTAAATATGTCATCCACATAGCAACAAAATAAAAAGTAATGAACATTATTCAGTAATCATCATCAGCCTATTGAAGTACACTGCTTGTCAGACCTGACCAAAACGCATAATTCAGTAATGGGTGCAAATTGCTTCCCAATAATTAAGAGCCATTTCACAAAATTATTGCGCTCGAGTTTAGGTAAAAGACGGCAGTATTGTGTATGTGTGCGCAGCTATCCACACATATACAATGCAAGCAGTGTAGCGCGAGTGTTGAGATGGACTAAACAGTCTTGAGCCTTTATAATCGTAATGCACCATGGTGAGAGATTTATGAAAAAAGTTATTTTATTTATTCAGTCTACTAAAGCTTTCTAGACTAATAAAAACAACACAAATATATGTTATGTATGTAATAAAGTATGTAATAAACATTAACAGGGAAAAATCACATATCATTTACATTATATGAATTTGTCGTTAAGGCATTGATTTTGCCTTTCTAGGGTCTATGATTTCTAGCAATACACAATCTTGGTAAAACTTTGGTAAAACCTTTTCAGTCGGTCGATATTTAAAAGTTTACGTTCGTTTAGAGGTATAGCTGTATCTTTTTGAAGTAGCAAGTTACAAACATACAATTTCTGTTATCGAATCTGACGTTCCACTTGTACCCGGTACGGTGGTGGCGTGTCTTCTAAAGGTACTATCCTCCTCTACTCGATTCATGCGATTTCTCATTCTGAAATGAAAACAAAATAGCTGTCAAGTTTCAATATCTACGAATAAATATTTTTTTAATCAATAAATGATTATTAAAAACATCAATATTTTTATATGTCGAAGTGTCAGTGTATACAAATCCTTAAAATTGTAATTACGGTTTTATAGTTCATGTCGATATGTACTTATTTGATCGATTACTGTGTACATAATATGAATCGCAAATTATATATATCTCGCTTCTGTTGCTTTCTTTAAGGCTGCAGAATTTTTATTTTTCCTTTTTTTGACACAATGGTATACACAACCTTTTCGCTCCATTGCTAAAACTAATAAAACAAAAATATGTAATTATTCTCAAACTACTAAACTAATACTTTACTTGATAATAAATTAAACTCTTACCTTATGCAAAAAAAAATACGAAGTGAATCAAAATGTTGTAGTCGTAGTATAATAATTCGTTCACAATACGTGCGCTCGAAAATCGAGACGCGGGAAAATTTGGCACAGGTCTTACCTCGATCGGCGCTCACGCCGTACTAAACGGTGCCCGCTTAGCATCGGAATTTATTCTAATTTAGAGTGATTTTAATAACGATATTATGTCTAATTAAATGAAGGGATTTTAATAAAACTTTAGAATTCGGTTTGTTAAAAACCATAGTTTATTTCGCCGATAAAAAAAAATGTAATTACGCGTTATTTAAACCAAAAAATCACGATTTATTAGCGATATAAAACCTAAAAATTGGCTTAAGACTTTATTTTTTTACTAATTAATGTTATTAATAATCGATATTCTAGTACTGTATGTGTCGATCAAATTATATTTCTGATGCTTTATGTATTTTTTTCAGTTAAATTTATAAATATTAATGATAGATATAGGAGTTTGAAATTGACTCTGCGATGATATTTCAGTAAACTGGTTGTGGGAAATTAATCACCACAAAGTAAACAAATAAGTTTTTGTAAATGTGTTACATGAAGTGTCAAAACGAAGGATTAGTCTATTTTTTACATGTATTCACCAATGTCAGAGTATTACCTAAGATGGTAAATTAGGCGACTGAAATCTTCGATATTCGCGCGAAAACGTGAAATGGCTCTTAAGATTAATTATTCTTGCCTTTTTTAGAATATTCGACATTATAAAGATGATACATTTTCTACTACATTGAACCATTCAAACATTATTTGTCTTGTTATACGCTACTCGAATCATATTCGTGTACGCTACGAGGTTACAACCCCCACAATACTCGTTCTATTCGCTTATTATACAAATATTGCCGTGAGCGGCACAACCAAATCAGACGTTTGGCTTATTGTTCATTTAAATTCATCTGCTTTTATTGACTAAACATCTTTTATATTCATTAAATTCTCAAATTGCTGTTTTTCTGTTGCAGGAAATGCTGTTTGACTCCTTTCGGTAAGTTTAATTTTATTTATAACTCTTCTAACTATAGAAGGCTATCAAATATCGTTTTAATTAATAAACGCCAACAGGTGTCCTAATTACGTTATTTGGTTACAAAAGGTAAAACCTTTTAATTAAAACCTAGCGAAAACTAGCCTCTAATCTTTTTAATGTTTACCCCAAGGAAGCTTCCTAAATTCATTTGAAAATTTATATAAACTTAATAAGAATTTAACACAAACAAATCTCAAACTCTCGGAAGCTCAACATCAGGTTTGGGCTGCTTCACAAAGAATAGAATAGAATACTCTTTATTATGTACGTATACCATAAAAGTTACAGCTATAAACACACATGTATATGTTTTTGTTTTCTTTCCATTGGTTAACCTTTTGATTTTAATGATTAACAACTAGGCAATAATTAAATCTATCTTTCTGCCCGTTTTGAAATTTAAATTGTTCCTAATTTAGATAAAGCTAATATTAATATTGAATGTTACTTAAACATTAAACTATCTGAACAGGATCATGTTAAACAAGCTAAAGACTTGGAGGAATGTTGCCGTTTTCAGCTAAATATGAGTTTACGTGCGTCTCCTTAATCATCCATTTTGATACGAATTTGGGTAGTATCTAGTCTTTCATGTATTCACTGAATATTGACGGCCTAAGGCAGGTTATTTCATGTTTGATAACTTATTCGGTTATTCCATTTCGACGAATAAACATTACATGTATCTGTTTACCGTCAATTGGTTTCGCCTCCTGTGGGCACGCCTCTGCATCGAGAATTTTAGACCCAGCCCTCATAACATCTGTACTGTGATTAATATGAGCTTCATTTATATAATAAATGTTCGAAGAACATTCATGTATGCACATGAATGTTCTTCGAGCATTTCTTTGGCATTTCATCAATTATGTCTTAATAAGATCGATCCATCATTTCTAAGGATTCTTCTGACACTTGCGCTTATATCATTTTATGTTGTATAGTACGGATGTATTCATCTAGACTATGTTCTAGTTTAGTTCTCAAAGAACTGTTATTTTCTAGTCCACTGGACCTCAACAATGCTTGGCTTCTGACTTGGAAGTGGCAGTAATAAAAAAAACCCTCACTAGCTATGAATGACTAATTGATAAAGGGGGAATAAGTTCTTCTGCAGAACCGGTGATTTTGTGTTGGATACAAAACACACACACACACAAAGGTCACGCAGACAATTTGTGTTTTAATTGGGTAATAAATGTGCTGTAAATTTTGTTATACATATTATGAGGGCACTGATGTCACATGTGTTAGACCACATTATTACAATAACATTTACAATTTATTGATAAATTAAATATATCCTCAATTTTCGCATTCTCTGGAACATTAAAAATTGTTAGAATTTCTTCGATAAATTATTTCCCATTTACAAAAAACATTGCATTCGTTTCCGAAACGTGAAGAATTTTCTCAACAAAACGAAGTAATAATGCAATTCGCAATCCGATTTACATTTCCAAATTCTTTCCACAAACATTTAGCCGGCTTTAGAAAGCAACAAACGTACAGTTTACTTAACATCTGTGACTACACGTTCTGTTACTTTTATATGTGAAATTTATTCAAATAGAAGTCACTGAGAATGTGTCCAAACAGTAGCTTCAATGAATGAATCGCTGCTTTTTCGTTACCGTTGGTAGTCCCGTAACGAGCATGTTACCGAGATACTATTAAGATTGCCTTTGTGATAACTTAAATTATATTATGTGTAGTCTTTGGTACTTTTGTAGAGCCGCAAAGTTTTCTGGCTTGGCACCAAAATGTTTTTGGGCGTGTCCTTCCCTTTCCTACTTAAGCTTTGTTACTTAACGTCAGATAAACGATTTGTTCCTAAAATTTTCCGGTGTACAATTTTATGTTCGAAATTCTTTGAGAATTCGAGATGGAATTTATTCTTGTTTTTCTCGTGTTTAAGTAGTTGCCGGGGCATTCCAGCTCGGCAAAGCTTTGCACCATTTTTAACGTTAGATGACACTACCCATTGGACAGGTATTTTATTTCGCAACTGTAAATGTATTTTTCCTGCTAAAGTGACGTAAACCTTTATTTTACCTATCTCGTAACGGTGGTCCTAGTGAAACAGGCTAAACAGAGTTTCCAACAGATAAATAAGTATCGTATAGACTTGTTAACTACCTTCGTACTCTCCAATTCAAACCTGAACTTCAGTACTAATCTCATACTAAGTTCATCTTGTATGCACAATGCAGTATACCGCGTGCATTGCATCGTGTGCTCTCCAATACTATTGATTCCATATTCTAGTACTATTTCGACTTCCATTGGCTCATGAATTCGAAATGAGAACACGCTTGTGCAGAATCATGAATATTCATTTACTTATTTGAGGAGTGATTCGGTTAGTCCATCATCGTCTGTATGTATTTCAATATCAATACACTTCTAAAGACTCTCTTAGAATCGAGATAACAATAATACATTTTCCGCCACCATGTCAACTACCTATAACAAAGTAAACAAAAGCAGCTTATCAACAAGGAAACAAACTAAGCGGTTTTCACATTGCGAAACACATATAGCACATTTTTGCTGATATAACATGGCGTCTCGTTCAAAACAATGGCTTTTTAGTCACGCCTTGAAAACTTTTCAAAGCGCTATATAATGTTTATGTTGCGGTAAGACTTCAGCTCACGTGCGACTTTCAATCGATGGTGTTACTCGTACGTTGGTGGTTTTATAATCTCTGTTGGCTGAAAAAATTATGAATTCATTTACAGTATGGTCTTTCTATCAAGAATGGGTAAAATATTATGTTGGTTATAGACTTGAAATCGTGCAACGAAATAGTTGTTTATGATTAATTTTAATGAAGCTCCATTGAAGCATTAATACCAGATAATTACAGGAAGTTAGACTGTTCTAAGACACAGCTCTCTCTTTCCATTTTGATCAAGCGTTTTAGATCATATAAACAAAACAATGGTTCCCAAAACATCGTATCATCACCAAATATCTCAGACACAGTAATCGATCGTTCGCGTTAACTCTAACAGTTTATTCTCACGCCAGTTTTCGATACATTAGACAGTAAGGTCGGTATCGAAACCCATTACTCAGCAGTCAGCACTGACCAAGAACTATTCAACTGCGGGTAAAGGTAAAAGGAATTTATTTAGGCCATTACATTGAACTTAGAAAATAAATTCTTGTGTTATGACGAATTTGATTTCTCTGGAGATGTGTTAGAAGTGGTTTACCAGGTGTTAAAACGAATTAATACGGACCGTAACTATACGGTCGTAAATGTCCACTGCTGGACGTGAGCCTCCCCTGACGGCTACAATAAATGTTCCGAAGGGAATAATATATTGCAACGGACTTTTATGCACCCGGTAATAATTATGTGATTGTTTGTAGGTTCAATAAACACGTACCGAAGTGTGTAAATAAATAAAGCTAGTGAAAATTTGTTGGTTGTGTATTTTGCTAAATGCAACCATTTATTTCATTTGACACACCAATGAATTCAAGCCTATGAGCTGCGAATACAACTTCGTTTATGGCTGCGAATTGTAATTACATTTCATTCGCAGAAACGGATAAATCATGTTTCCAGTAATAGCTTTGAAAACTGTAGCAGTAAACTAGTAAGGCGCCAAAACACCTCTAAAACTCAAGCAACTACCCTCAAAATAAAATTATGAAAAATAAAAGTTATATTGCGGTCGCCGTAAAAGGCGATGATCTGATTTTGATAGCGAAGTCCAACAACACAGTATAACATAAAACCGAAGAACGGGCTGTTAATGATTCTCAACATTTTAATAGTCTGTGCAGTGGTTCGATATAAAACGACGATGAATTCTATAATTATCGCCTCTGTTAGCTCCAACGGCCACCCTCCGCGTGGTGACTCATACATAGGGGTAGATCCAGATATAATAATAAAGGAGCCGTGTCTGATATTTAATAATACAGGTCGTTTTATATCCTAAGATTGTGTTTGAGCTATGTAATCGATTCCTTCGGTTACAATTACATGGTCTGCTGAAGAATCCTCCAAGTAATGTAATATAGCTTCTAGTTTCGGCAGCATAAACTTTTTGCAACAATTGATATACCACTAAAATTATTTATAACGGAATATTTACCATGTTTATTTTTTTTTTCAACATGGTAAATATACCTTTTTACTTTTTAGGGTTGAAAATAACCATGTCAGTTTAAAATCTTAAATATACGTATCCAACTTAAAAAAAAAACGACTGCGGCTGTAGGTTACTAAAAAGCATAAAATAAGCTCAGGTAAGTAGTACTAAGTCTAAGAAACTTCAAAGCTGGCCGGCCAGACGGAGTCGGTTGGCAGGGTAACAGCAGTACAACTTATATTTTCAATTCGTTAAAGTTTCGTGATGAAAAGTGGTCCCAGCTACTCCATCAGTCTCCTCCAATCAAAAATTCCTGATGACAAAAAATCTATAAAGTTGTAAAACCTATATACCAAGTTTCGTCCAGATCGGTTGTAAAAGACGACTTGTAGAGGAGTAGAGCAACAAACTAACAGAGGAAAGCAAAGCAAATTTTGTCAAACTTTAAGCAGAGACGCTTCGCTCGATCGTTCAATAAGAATTCTGAGAATACGGTTCTCAGAATTCTTATTCAACTGTGTTGCAGCATCCTCCACCAAAATTCAATTACAAACTACCCATCTTACCAAGCTTTTCTGAGCTGGTGCCACCGATTACTTTTGTAGAAATTAATGAATGAATTAAAGCCATAACATTCGTAAAACAAGACTGCCGTCAAGGCTTTCCAATATAATCCAATACATTCCTAAAATGCAAACTTACGTGCCATGTCCTCATAAACTGCCGACCTCCATTTCCTGAACAGCTACTGCACCTGTACTATTGCCAATATCGAGGGCTACGTCATCATTTCGATTATTCAAATGCTTTTTATACGAGGGGACGTAAGGGTAGGTCCGGGGCTTGACAAATTGCCCCAAAGCCAGACAGGGGGCCGCGAATGTGAGCGTGCTAGATATGTAAGACTGGGGGTCTCTATAGCCTTAGGGAGTGGATTTTTCGATATATTTATTGGATTTAATGGGACTGCTACCGTGGGTTACGCAGTTTTGGGGCGGTTTCGTACAAGATTTATAAAATAAAACGAAATGTTTTGAAATCCAAAGGCGATTTTATTGAAATTGCAAAGCTTTGTAGAAATTTAACCATGTTACTAATTTAATATATGAGATATTTAATACTATTAACACCTAGCAACGCACAAAGTCGTAAATCTGAGTTTCTAAGCAAAATTAGGTTTAAGAGCTCAAGTTACTATAAATTAAGCCGAAACCAACTTTTATTTATTGATCATTCTGTTGCTTACTACAAATTTGCTCTCGCCAATAACTTCTTATCCAACTCTCTTCGGTGAATTTTGTTTACGAGGTTTGTTCGTGCTAGCTAAACAAAAGCCTTTAGTTCTTCACTCCAGACAGTCGCGACGGCTTCAACCTTCCCTGTGTTGCGATCCCGTTTTTCATGGCCCTACTAACTTCCCCTGCCTAGTACACATAGACCCTTTCCTATTAGAACTTACAACCGACAATATCGACTCTTTCCTGTTCATGTACAAAGTTCATTTTGCTTCGACACCCAAACGTAATCACAGACATTCACGCCGAAACAAAGGAGGTTGTTCTTAAATGTAATGATGTTTAGGTTTTTTGTCTCGCTCTTACAGTCGTACAGAAAACGTAATGGAAAATTGGTTTAGGTGCGCCCCGCGGCCCCACGTTGGGCGCCAGTTATGAGGTGTCGAGGGACAATTTATGAGAACTGAACGTTTGTTAACACTTCCTTAGCAACGACTTGGTTTGGTTTATAACCGAAATTATTGTAAACAGGTGTTTCATATAACTTTTGTCTTTGGAACTTAAATTGACACTGGAACTTAATTTGTAACGCTCGGTTCGTCGTACATTATGCACAACAATTGAATTATTCCAACGGTTTTGTATAAAAAGAGTGTTATTTTATCAGTATTCAAAACGATCCCGGTACGGGTGTTCAGTATCAAGTTTTAGTGAATTCGTAAAACCTTAGGTAAAATACGCGCTATGTCGTGGAGTTGCGGACACTAGCCCGTATTCCCTATTTAGTGAATTCGATTTAGTTAAATTGAATGTTACGAAAGTAGTGAAGCTATTTAGATAGCAGTTTTCTCTTGAACTACAAACGTAGTCCGTTTGTATTTTCATGTTTCTTTGCTACTTGTTGCTTCATCTAGTTTCTAGTCTATTTCAAATGATTCTAAGTTTATTCAAGTGCCTTACGCGTTTGAAGCCGGTGGCTTAAATATTTCCGTTCGTAAACGTAGCTATAAAAAAGATTGGATTACTTACGTTTGCAATATACATATGTCTTTAACATCGATTCCGAACGCCATAAGTTAAAGTTTATTTCTTAGAAAACTTTTGGGGTTGTCGCTTTAGATTTTGACTGACCTTACATTTTTAGATGATCAACTTCGCCAAAATCTGTGTTATTTTTATGTTAATCTTTAAATGAAACTTGCAAAAGAATATTCTTGTATGCAAATTCGAAAAGAGAGAATCTTGTTATATACTTCCTAAAGGCTCGTGTAAGTTTCCACTGATATTAAAAAAATTACTGCGTGGGTTGATAAACTTTTTGACATGTCTAAGAAAGCGGGAACATATACAGGGTGACATTGAAAACATGCGACAAATCAAAATGGGAGATTGTACTCATCATTATGAACAACTTTTACTAAGGGACCAAAGCTACAATCCCAAAAAAAAAACTGCTGTCCCCTACATTTATGTTCGCAATACCTCATCAAAATGTAGGAAAAGCAGATTTTTTTTTTTGGGATTACAGCATTGGTCCTTTAGTAAAAGTTGTTAATAATGATGTATACAATGTCCCATTTCAGTTTGTCGCAAGTTTTCAATTTCAACCTGTATACACAAAGACGCCAATACATTATTTTCAATACAGAATTTTGAATCCTGCTTCATAAAGCCTGTTCAGTACTTGTAGTTCAGTTAGGTGTGGCTTAACTGAACTACAACTACTGAACAGGTGCACCTGTTAACAATTTTGAACCTGCGCAGAATTGTAAGCAGGTGGTACATTTTGTATTCCCTTTTCCATTCTGAAACAGATACAAATATGCGAATGAACATAACTTAGTTTTACTCGAAAGACATACAACATTTTTCTTCTTTTACATGAAGAAACAAACTGCTTCAATGATTTTGTAAATTAATTTAATAAAGATAGGCAAAAAGTTTAAAATGTCATCTACGTACTGTTGCGATTAGATCTGGTAATAAATATTTGATGAAACGCCAGCTCCATATCCAGTATTAACAATCTGTACTACAGTCATCACTCTTTTACCTTACCTCTCCTATATCCCAAACGTGTCGTAAATACTTCTGTTACATGGGTTTTGTTTGATTTTACTACAAAACTACGACATGGTTCAGATAAGTCATCCGTATGTCGAACTAGATACACTTCAACTGTTGATTGTTAGAATTTAAATCTAGTGTAACATTTTTTGTAAATAACTGAGTGGCAATCTCGAGAAATGGGTTTTGCGATATAAGAATGGATTAATATGTCTATCTTATTAAGATTTTTAGTGGTTTCTAGCAAGATCAGTGTTGGTAAGACTCCAGGGTTCTTAAAGTATTGTTGCATTAGATGGTTCACGTTTCGGACTTGGTTCATTTTGGTTCATTTTATGAGTTTCAGATGAAGTGTTCCTATAATTTTGGATTATTTATTTAGTATCCTTCAATCTAGAAACGGAGCGCAAACGGGCAATCTTTCGGATCCTATTAAATTATTTAATTCTATGACCCGCATTGAACATCCGATACTAACAAGATTATGAATATATGCGTCTAAAACTAGAACATTAAAGGTTACATGTTACACAGTATCAGTCAATACCGCAATAAAACTATTTCAAGATTAGGATAAGCCTTGATATAAGGATCTAAAGATAAATCCAAATAATCTGCTGATAAGCAGACATCCGAAATTTCCATAAAATATGACGTATTTTTTTGATCTTCATGTTGTGAAAATAAACAGATGAATAAATAACTGAGGCCAACTCGAAGAGTTGCGCTTTACTGTACAACAGTAATAACGTGAATCTTATCTCGTTGCTAGCAGAAAATAAACTTGATCTATGTAATAAACCAGCATAATATTAAATTCATGTTCCACTTTAACGCAAAAATCCACGTAAAATTTTATATATTCAAACCGCCTCTTCCAACCGAGAATTATGCAATGCACACGACATTTTTCATCCAATAAATTTATGAATACGAATTACATAACATTTTCCATAAGGACGGTAGTCTGCTAATTAACATGCCCGCAATAAAATGTAACACCGCGTTAAAACCGCAAATAAGTGAATATTACCTTGTTTATTGGTTATTTCCTGCTTCGCTCGGGATGTAGGTGAACTGTATTATTAAAAGTACTGTAATTTTGAAACTACATAATATCATATAAGACTTATGTATATTATTATTATTATTGTCATACCAGTCTGGAGAGGTTCGGTATTGATCATAGGCCTAAGCGATTGATTTCTACAATGGGTAGGGTGGCTTGCATTCAATATTTTAATCCAGCCTATAGTATCAATTATGCTGTACAACGATCTGGGGGGTTACCATCACCTCTTATAGCAGTATTATTTCAATATTACTTAGCGTGAGAAAGAGATGGAGCTATAAGTCCTGTATAGCTCCATCACTTTCCCACTGTGAAGTAATATTATAATAATACTGCTATATGAGGTGATGGTAACCCCCCTGGGTATTAACTAAGATAACAGACGTTAAGATACAAAAAGTTTGCCTCTTGATAGTGACTGCTTTGATTTTCTTACTGTTTATTCCATTCGCCGTTAACAAGTGATTTATCTGGAAATGCTTCTTAAATCTCGAATTCTTCTAAAACTGTACTGTGATTAAAATAATATAACATCACGGCTCGTCCGCAGTTTTCTTTTCTCTTGCAGATAAGAGAACATTATATTAAAGCTTCGTCTGCACAATATTTCACTGTCACATCTGGTCGTTAAACTCCAGTGCCAATCAAATCAATTGCATTCGAGCGTATCTTATCGTGTTACAATTACACTGGTATCCATCCGGTTTTTATACTATATTTTGTCTTTTATTGAACTTTTTTTCATCTGCTGTCCTTTTTGACCTTCGAAATGGATCGATGTTATTTCCCATGGGTGTCGTTTGAGAAGACTAACCGATTTTGTCATGTGGATCGATTGCAGACTGACTGATGTTTGAAAGATCTTTGTTTTCTTTAGGAACGCAGTCATCGTGGTCTGCATTAAACAAGAGGTTCTCTATTATGTTATGAGTTGAATGGGATGCTTCCATTAAGTTCCACCTGCATGCGGCTGGTAAAAGGCTTTCAGAAAATCAAACATTCATACAATATAATTAAGTAACATAACCATCCCAGAATTTCGTCTTCATGTGTCTAATTCTCTACTATTATGTATGACTAATAATATGTCCGTAATACATACTATCTATTCATAAAGCGTTAATTTAGTATTTACATGCTCATAATTTGTCAGACATTACACGTACCCCATTTCTCTTGTAATAATTTGATTTACTTGTCTCATTCGCAAAACATGAAAGTGGAAAGTAGTATAATGTAATTGCTTATTTGAAACGGTCGTAAAGGCCTGTCAAGCGAACTTGGGCTTGAAAAAGAGCATATTAAAAACGTAGTTTTCCAAGGCGGTTAGTACTCTACGAAGTTGAATGAGTACGGTTAGTAGAAATGTGCTCTGTCCATAACTTTATAAAAATATTCTTTGCATTTTTATTACTTCTGCAGTGATCGGTGCTGTGTGAAAAATCTATTTTCTCTCGTTTTTGCTGATTGTTTTATCAGCCCGGATCGTTTTGTCATTTTTTATCAATATGCCAATCATTCTTTGGAGATTGCTATTTAATCTTTTATCACACCGAATTCATATAAATATAAATTCGGTGTTATAAATGGATAATGAATTAGCTCATTGACGCTATAAATTCTGCTCTCATTCGGAAATATAAAACAATCTCCAAAATACATTATATTAGAGAATGTCAAAAGCGAACTGTGGTGTGAACGCGAAGTATCAATTTTGATCTGGCTTGAACTTGTATTGGCAAAGCGTAAGTGTAGTTCGGAACTTCCGATACTGTGACTTTCCACTAAAGCCAATTGCTTAAGTTTGCAGTTAGAAGCTGAATTCTAAGAAGTAGTGAAATGCACAACTTCTTAGACGCAAAAGTTCAACCAATCTTTATTAAATCTAGTTTTTAGTCCTTGCTTCAAACAATCAGTTAGTGTTTCCTAAGGCGCTAACAAAAACATTTTTTTCGAAGCTAAGGCTGAGAAACGATGAACAATCCAAAACTTGAAAATAAAAAGCATTAGGTATATTGATTAATAAAGAAGTTACATGTTCATATAAATTGAAAGTGATAAAATATAAGTCATAAAAACGCCTGAGGTTATTTCTGCTACCACTTTTTCTGCTGAATACCGCCCGATGACCCATATAAAGTGGAGACAGAGTCGACTCATATTGATTTTCCCTAGCCACGTGTAATATACTTTTTAATGAACACATTTAGAACTACCCTCCTGGGATATAAAGACAATATTCAGCAGTAAGGTAGACTGGAAACATACCCTAACAAATTAACGAAAGGACTAATAACAATATTAACCCATCGACCGATGGGTTAATATTGTTAATTTCAATAGGCTTGTTTCCGAACGTACCAAATCTGATAATAAAATCTTTGGACAAAACAAAATTTTGATGTCCTATTGTAAAAAAATCAGTCACATTTGATTGTTGCCTTAAAATATCTCTGTAATCACGTCTCGCATAAGATCCATTGTTATAATTAGCAAAATCCTTCTGACGTTACTCAAAGTTTCTGACAGCAATGTTCACACAACTGAGACCTGTCACGGTAACACCGAACACAACCGAGTTGCAGTCGGTTGGAAGTGTTTACACGCGTGCGATTTTATTAAAATGGCATACAATAATTGAATGTAAATTTTGCAGTTCAATAAAATTATGCGACTTACACCAAGGATATTTTTTTTTGCTAGGCGATTATTGCATGCAAGTTTTGCCTCGTCTTAACACATAGTTGCACGTCCTTGTGCAATTGATTCAAGTATTGCCCGTATTTATAGTGCCAAATATTTCATTAAAATTTTAATTGAACGTCTTCTCGAGTTTTTTTTTAACTTGTTTCATTCGTTCTTGTAGAGTTGAATGCGATTTTCTTGCACGTGCAATTTTATTATACCTCCTGTTTACACCTACACCAGTTTTGAACGGCAACTAACTTGCCGTATCGTGCAACAATTGTACGTGTTGTTTAGCGGTGCCAGTCAATTGTTGCTTCAATTTTCACAATAATATGACACAGGAAATAAAACTTGAACCGTGTAAATTGAGCTTAAATAACAAGTCCATAAGATACTTGTCAGTGCTTCAGACTCATACATCTGACACTGACACATCACTCCCCGAAAGGTTAGGCAGAAGTAACGCCATTACATTAGAACTTTAATCTACTGAAGCTGACAACATTTTTACTAAACGTTTTGTAATTTTAATTAAAATAATCCGCATCATTTCTTTATTCAACCGCAAAATTAGGTCATGGTATTATGTTATGTAGGCATACACGAGCCTAGGAAAAGCCTTTATCCCCAATAATTATGTCGGATACGTGAGGTAAATACTGATGTTCAGTCTCTGTAGTTGGTAAAATTGGAAAACGACTTTATACATACTTGGCTACATAAAATGGCTAGAAGGAAAGATGATATATGCAATGTTATATGTTCAAATGAATGCACAATTTCACTTTCATTATGGGGCAGTGTTCTTATCCGTCTTAGTTTCTTGACTATTAAAAATCATTGCAGATTTTTCTTGATGTCACAGAAGTCTCTCTGCCTGGTTGATTTCATTTCAACCGCTTCATCCTGTGTAAAACTATTTACTTCATCATTTACTTTTGCAACATTACTATAGGTATGTAAACGCGTAACAAGAGAGTTTTAAACATGAGCATAATGTTACATGTTTCTTACAAATTACAAGTGATGTGACCTCTTTACTTCCAAATGTAGCATTTAACCTGTTGCTTTGCCTTTCAACGGACTGAAAGCCGTATGAATGATACACTGAAAAGCCGGATGCTGAAGTTACTATTCATATCTTCAATAAGATGTAGTGAACGTTCTTAGAGTTCAGACCTTAATGATGGTCTTGAAACTGGCCTTTTCAGTAAATATTTCTACTTTTATCCTAATCAGGGAGCTTTCAGACTTAGGATTAACCAGCAGCCTTATCTATACTAATAATAATAGAAAGAGACAAAATTTGTGAGTTTGTATGTAAGGGATAATCTTCGGAACTACCAATTTAAAGGATTTTCGGAATCGCATCAGTAGTCCGATTCCGAGAATTCTTTAAATTGGTAGTGAGAGTATTGCCGAGTGTCATAAAGTACATTTAATGTTAAATAAAACAAGAAAGATGGATAACGGTCCCATACAAGCTTGGCCCAGAAATGTATACAAATAAAACAAAATGTATTATGAAGCTATAATAGTGTTTCATAGCCCTGTATATTTTTGTTCGTCGTAAAACTTTGTTTGGACATAAGATCCTTTTCAAATCTGATGACTTCAAAAATATATTCAAACCTGTTGATTGCGGAGTAATCCATTGTCTTCCAGCAGATAGAATTTCACTCGAATCTAACGACTGTATCCTAAATTAATCATTTGCTATGCCCCAGTTTATAGAACGTTGGATCTCCGTTGGAAACCAGGCATAATCAGAGTGGTCCAAGATGGGAGTTATAGGTATTGTTATTGTAGGCCCGCAGGCTTAGCATGACGCTTTCTATTTCTTCGAAGAATAGACACGGCTCTTACTATACAAAGTGACATTTCGTTTCTCCATTTTTAACATCTCATCGTAGAAAACTATCCGTCATTCAGCCTTCTACAATCTGTCATTTTGTCTTTCGTTTCTAACGATCGTTGTCTAGGACCTTTTTTATGTAGAAGGATTTCGAAAACAGTAAACAGTAATTCGAAAATCCATATTATTGATCGAAGCATGCAGCACCACAAAGTTTAAAATGTAATAGAAATCGTCAAAGACAGACGCGACTGACAAGAAGGTTTATGTTTTTGGTACTTGTATTTGTATGGTACATTGTTATATGTATGTACATATATAAGATTCTTTATTCTCTTAAGACTTTATTCTCTGAATGCATTTTAATGATTTACATGTCGTTAGGTTTCTGCTATAGATTACCGCCCACTCCCTCTCAAAGAGAGGAGACCTGTGTCCTAGCAGTGGGAGCCTTTAGCTGATTATGCTAGGTCCTCTGGATTGGGAGAGGCCTATGTGCAGCAGTGGGCTGAAATGATGATGATGATGATGCTAGGTCTGTGTTGTACCGCCCAGCGTAACGCACTTCACTTTCAACCACAATCCGAAGGATTTTGAAGGAAATTCCTAATCCAATAGGTGAAAGGTGTGGTGACCTATCACAAAACTCAACATGGCGGACTTTAGAACCCAATAAGTAGTCGTGAAAATTTTTTTTCGTGTGGCAAAATAAAGGGCTCGAGGAGACTATTCCAAAAATATGACTTATGACCCTGGGGTCACTTATTTATTTTTATTGGTTCACCAACAACTGTTTGCACTGGTTTTATACTAAAGGTAATATGCAAAAGTGTGATGCAACAGTGCAACAAGGAAAGAAAGAAAAATATTTTATTTGGGACACGCACAGGAAATACAACAATAAAAAACCGGCCAAGTGCGAGGCGGACTCGCGCACGAAGGGTTCCGTACCATTATGTATAAAAACGGCAAAAAAAAAAAATATCTGTTACATTTCGGCAAATGTGCTATACGCCCTTTGAGCCCCGATATATGATATGACAAAAGCATGACAATGACGGGCAGTGACAATGATTATGGAGAATAAAGAAGGTGCTGCCATTACATACTCATTAGACTGGACTAATTTATTGATTTAAAAATGAAATTGACACATTAATCAATTACTAAATATCATGTTCATTACAGTCTAGTTATTATTCAATACGCTTTAAATACAGTTTTAATATTTTATAATCTAAAAATACTTGTGAAATTATATCAATTCATAAACTCAAACTCAAGCATTTATTTCAATTAAACCATTTACAGGCACTTTTGAATTGTCAAGGAGTCGGTCAGTTAGAAATTTGAAGCTAGCTGCCCATTCCAAAGCATAGTAGGTACCTATGGAGAAGAACGGGCAAGAAACTCCATGTACACTCTTTTAAATTATAGGTATTGATACACAAAGATCAGTACAAAAATAATGTTGAAATTATAACTAAATGTGAGGACGATGTAAAATAAAAACACGTCCATTTTATCAAAATAAAGAATAACAATTTCTAAATAAAATAATTACAAATAAGCCGAGGAAGCTAAGAGGTGACCAGTCCCAACTGACGGCACCCGTTCACGAGCATGACGCATGGATCAGCACCATTCATCTCAACCATTTTGAAGGTAACTAAATGATCCAACACACGCGCCACCATCAGCGAGACATCTGAGTGAGCATGACATACTCTCAGCCGCCAGGGCCCATTCAAGTCAATTACATATTAACCGTTAAATGGTAGCTCCATTATACATAGTACTCACACCTGTGCAATGCAATTATACAATACAAAGTAGATTATTGTGTTCATGTTCATTACAGTCTAGTTTAATAACTAGACTGTACGCAATACGCTTTAAATACAGTTTTAATATTTTATAATCTAAAAATACTCGTGAAATCATATCAATTCATACAATAAGCATGTCTCAATTACCATAATATTTCCAAAACTGACAACAAATAAACGTCTCCCCGAATTATCATCATCTGCCGAGCCTTTTCCCAACTATGTTGGGGTCGGCTTCCAGTCTAACCGGATGCAGCTGAATACCAGTATTTTACATGGAGCGACTGCCTATCTGACCTCCGCAACCCAGTTTCTGGGCAACACGATACCCCTTGGTAAGACTGGTTGTCAGACTCGTCGTCGGTCTTCTCCCCGAATATTGGAATCAAAATAATAATCTTTTAAATTTAAATATATCCTGCAGAGTTTTGCCAAGTAACTGAAGCTGTGGTGCAATTACAAATATTATCAGTTATTTTTTTAAATGTAATTATCTCTTAGTGTGTGCCAAATTTTATCCATGTCCTTTCACGCGGCCAGAAGCTAGTTGCGTAATATCTACACTCTATTGATGATCTGTCAGGTTATCAATATTCATTGCGTTGAGTTGGTTATTGTGAACAGTGATAATAAAACATACTTCAAAAATTCATAGGGTTGAACTGTCAAAATGAATACGACTGTCATCACGACATATGTCACATATATGTCAGGCTGTTAGTTGAAACTTCATAGATCTTGGGTTATTATTGGTATTGTCTTAGGAGTTTGCGAGGCATGTTTGTGCGAATGAGGTTTGAATGTCTACTGCATACGGACTTACATGTAGATGGTCAATAGTCTTTATTTATAAAGACCATTATTACTTCTACTAACCGTGGTATACCTCGGTTAGTAGAAGTAATGTGAGGGATGAAACTTTACAAGGCAAGGCAACACCTTAATTATTTTCGTGCTTATCTGGGATTTCACTTTGTCAGATTTGTCATTTAAGATTTTATAACATATTTGTATATGCCTTTGATATCAGCTGGTTCTCTAAGTAAGTAGGTACTCTACATGCATCACCTACCATTGTTATCATTTTTATTAAAAAAAAAATAAACAATCCACGAAGATGAAGTCCTCAAGATTCACTCGGACACTGCATTAACAAATTACACAAGCTTCCTTAACAAATAGTCTAAAATTCAAGCAACATTTTACCTGCAGAGTTATGAGACGAAAATTCAAGAAAGCAGCTTAAAAGGAATTGTAATGCACCTTTTTGTTTTAGCTTGCACAAGATAGACCGTCGGTTTTATAACTCCAGAATATTTCGTCTTCACAATTTCATGAAACCGTTATCTATTTATTTAGTTCTACTTCGTATACTCGTACATATTCCTTTAAATCTTTATAACATTCACGACATTTTAAAATATTATCAATTTCTCTAAGGTAGTTGGTGCTTGTAACCGGTTCAGGGATTTCCCTGTACGTAGTGAGTTTTATGAGTGTTATTCCACACACAATTTACAAATAAAAACACCGATCTTCAAAGTATCTGTGGACCATACAAATATTTGTTCGGATACGGAAATCGAACGGCAACCCGAGCAAGTCTACATTATGCTTGGGGTCTCATTCCATTTCCGCTGTCACTGCCATTGAAGATGTCATCGTGTTCAAGTAGGCAACTAATTTGGTGTAGACCTCCCTGTTCCATCGTGTCAAATGTAAAATATTGATCGGAATGATGAAACATTTTCCTGATAAACCTGTTATCGTTCCACTGCTGGTTATGTTCCGGGTGTTGGCTCTTAAAAGAGCAGTCCATCAAACTGTCCCACCTCCTTTCCTGCCCTCTCTGCCCCAAAAATTGCAGCTATAACGACCTCTGCGCTGCCACCGAAGATGCCGTGGTAGTGGTGAAGTTTTGGGCCTACCAAATTTAATACACTGTCACTGCCCTCGACATGACGAAGTAGAACACTGCAGGCGAAACCCTTGCTCTTCTAAAACAGAGCATAGATCATAGATCATCATGTAAGCTCACTGCGTGTAGGCTCCCTGCTCACTGGACTTCAGGCTATTAAGTACTTGCTTACTCTCGCTGTTCTGCTCCACCGTAAGTCACTCGTGTTCAAAATTAAATTGACAATCGTTTACATTACTAAAGTTTAAATACCTACACAGTTTAGTGCCCGGACAAAGAAAACTAAATAATGTTAAAACCACGTAATATAAATTAGCGTCCAACAGTAAGTAGTAAAACAATAACACAGTAATCACTCAATCAGAACCTGGGACGCAAATTGCCCCGTTGAAACCATAGTGCGTGTACCGGCGCGCGCGCCGTCCGTGAAGCAATTGAAAGATTGCCCCGGGGTCTCGTCTCGAAATGGAGCGTGCAGTAGTTCCATTCTGTCTGAAGGGCTTCAGGGAGAATGGTATTAATGAACTTGCGCTCAATGTAGAACAACAGAAAGACGAAAGAACTTAATATGGTGTAGGTAGTGAATGGGACACATGAAATTATAATTTAGATTCTGATTTGGGCCATATTTAATGTATTAGCTTAGTTATGTGCAAGTTAATAATGAATAATGAAAAATGTCGCGACATGGAATGGTAGAGGATCTTCTTTCTGTATCTCCACAATGTCATACTAATTGGAAGTTTACTAATATAAACGGTGGCATGATATGGTTTAAAGTGCTCTTAATGGTGTGGGAATTAAGGATATAGGTTATTTTTAAAGCAACGAAGTTAGTCGAAATGTTAGGTAAAGTAAAATTTCTACGGTCTATAGATAATGAGACGATCGTTCGCTGATCGAACATGCTGTAGGTGAACAGGTGTCGGCGTATTTTCAGATATTCATTAACCTAGCCTGTCTATCAAGCCATTTTCCGATATTGACGAACTGAATATAGTAATTAAGTAACGACTACAGAAAAACTGTATATATTATATCGCTAGACGCCTAGAGTATATTAGTCTAATCGTATTCATTTACCGATTTAATGTAAAGTTTTCGATTATTGTTTTGTTCTCCTGTTTCCTTAGCTATAATATCGTCTTAAAACTTGTTTCGTTTCGTAAAATTAATTAAAAGATGCCCAATAATTATGTAGTTTTTAAACTTGTGCTTCTCATTATGAACTTAGTAAGACAACAAAGTGTCTACAATGTATCAGTATCTTCCGCTCCTTTAGCATTTTATCTTGTCTTATAAAGCCGAGGAGCTTTGCTTTAAATATTACTGGAATTGTTGTATAAGACTTAATCCTCCAGTTAAGTTATACGTGTATTTAAACCAGTAGCTTCTTATAAATTTCCGTAAGCGCTCGCACCGTTCGTTTTCCTCGATGATATAATCCATCTGCTGCTGACAGGGATTTTCCTTCGAAAATACGAATTCTACTTATGTTAAACTAGAACGTCAAATCTATATGTGAATATTAAAGTATTATAGTAAAATATTATGAAATATGCCTGCCTTCCCAAAGTATAAAAAACGATATTACTTTCAAACTACTTAAGATATATATTTTTTTTTGTATTAACAGTACAAAAATATTTTATTATATATAATACTATCTGTGATTTTTTTCAAATATTTATATTTTCCTTACTAAAAATAAATATGCCCTATGAAATCGAAAGGCAGCGGCGGCGCGGCGTGAGCTCGACGCGCATTCGTATGGCCAAGGTCACCAGCGATTACCCAACCCTTAAACTGGCTTAGTATCCTTGTAATATAGCTGTTATTTCATCTCAAATTCCAAAATCCTTATAAAATAGAATAATTTTAATCCAAATAAATTCAATCATTATTTTGTCCTTTGCTAAATTCTGGAAAATGAAATGGTCCTGAAATAAAATTTTATGCTCATATTAATGGTCTTTTGAATATATCCCACTTATAGCTATCGAAAACATATTCCAAATTGAGTTTTTGAATATGAATCCGAACATTTATAATAACATTTACTTCCTCTGACTTCGCTTCATAAGTATTCCTATCAAATTCTGTTACAAATACCTACAACAGGCAAAAAATATACTGATTCGTTTCACATTTATCGGGTTCCGGATAAAATTGATGGGAACCGGTTTGCTGTCGCTCAAATTGACCGGGACCCTGGCAACTAAAGTGTTCACTCAATTGTGCCGATATTCAAAGCTGTTTTGTTCAAGCAATCTTATATAAACTCGCCCGATTGACCGCTGTTTTTATGAATAACTTTATATTTAGGCATTGATACATTTTTCCCTGTATAACTTTGGATTGTAGCCTGTAGAAGTTTAAAGTAGCTTTCTAGCAATATTGCTGCCAGATTACTTTCAGTTTTCCGCCTTTCATAAACTTTGTGAAGGCACTTTCCTGACTACCACTAAGTCTTTGCTTATTCCGTGTTTAATTGAAAACATAACATCAATGACACAACCAGTGGTACTTATCATTATTAAATTGTAAGTATTTAATGAAGTCAAGTTTCATTTCATTGGTGTATTTTTCATTCTTCAGAAGATATCGAATCCCGCTGCTGTAGACTCCTTTTTTCAATCTTCTACAATTTAACTTAAATCACGGATCCATCTATCTTATCCATAAACTCATTCAACACTTCCAAAGAACCCCCTTTCAATACTTTGACCTCTTTCCCTCCAATCTTACAAAAAATATACTTCATCGTTATCTCAGATAAAAAACTGGTAGCTTATCTAAACTGTCCAGAAGTGACGTAACGTGGGCTGCGTCTGTCGTGGGCGGGTTCGGTTCTCGACCTTATTACTGACGTTGTTTTGACAGACAGCTGTAAAATACTCATGGCTCCGTTAGCGTAATGGCGGTGTTAGAATGATTGAATGAATGAAAGGAAGAGTGAACGATTGTGGAGGTGGAGATGATTTTAAGTGGCTCATGTTTTGTAGTTGTTGTTTAGAGTAGGTGGCTTATTGATGTTGGGTTTGCAATTTTATTAATGTACCTATTCATTATAAGCTGGGCTTTTCTATTGGATAGATATTCTTGAAAGGTGACTCCTTACAATAAACAATTTTGGTAAATGGAGGAAAAAATTTACTTCTTAACATTTCTTCTTAGCGCTCTAATCAAATACTTGAAGTTGTTTTTTTTTTTTAATATGATCTTCATTAGATTATGTCTCTAGCAGTAGCCACTAATAACATGTTATATAATTCTTATATAAGCAATGCATTAACTTCAATTTATCCTACACTATGTCAAGTGTGTCAACTGGTTGATGCAGTTTGCGTTAGAAAAGTCCACATAGGTACATACACCAAGTTCTAAACTCTAACAAAATCTCAATACCAATCACTTAGCTCCACACAGTCTTCCCACACTAACAGGCAACAGCTATCCCACATCATCAACAAAGTCTTCGAACAAATCGCGACGTACGGAAACGCACCGTTACTTGATTGCCGTATCCGGCGAAACATTACTGACCACTTAAATTAACCACGAAACAAGAGAGACCTTTAACTTACATGTGTTTGGCATTTTGGAAAAAAAAAACGTTATTTAATTGCATCAAGTTCTTCGTAGAATTTTTACATTGCAAGTGTGTTAAAAGAAGCAATTTATTCACGTTCAGTTTCAAGTGTTGTATATCTCTGATGTCATAAACATTTGACACACTCGTCGTAACACAAAAATGTTTTAGAAAGTGCTTTCGTAGTATTTTTCTCGTCTGGATATCATTCTTAGAAACCCACGTACGATTCCTTTGTATGTAAACAGACTTGTACGATTTTTTACACTCGTCTATCAGTCTTGTCATCGGCTGTCAATATCACGCGTCGACACGCCTAGACATGCGTGCGCGTAGTTCCATAGGATGTGACGTAGCTACCGCAATAGCGGTGCGGCACTGAATGCACTGATCGTAGTGCTCATTAAGTGCTCGATTTGCATTGTGAACGGACGTGCTTGATACATTGTTTTGATTATGTTTTCTGTTTCAAATTAATGTGATTATAGATGGCAACATTAATCATTAAGTTACGGGTTCTCGTGTAATTACCCTAACCCTGTTTTGTAACTTTAATTACTTTGCATACGATTTGTATAGAATCAAGTTTATATAACGAAACAGACAGGTGTGCTGCTGGGGAGTTTGTTGCGCCACTTCTTCTTCCCAGATAAAAAAGCACTAGGAAGTGGTGAAGGCCGGGCGTTTTTTGTGGGGACTGTCTTATGTAACTTTGACGTTCGAAAAGTGCTGATTCTCAGCCTAGTTTGAATAAATGAATTTTGATTTTGATTTTAATATGAATCTAATTCAATAGAACCTATTATAGACATTGTTACCGAGCTTCCAATAATTTTAGAAGTTAATCTTTATTCACTGGTGTAAAGAAGGTAAACATTAAAAATATTTGTAGGAATGATAATACCTACTTACATGAAGTACTTGACGTATTTTAAAAGTGACTAATGATTGATCAACTTGACACTCCACAAATTAAGTAATCGACAACATTAACACACTTATTGATATCGCCCACATGTGAAATGAGTTATCTGTCTGTCTGGTCTGCTGTGTGTTATGAGGTCAAGATGTAACACCCACAAACTAAAAGTTGAATAATGACCATTACACATTGGTATTTTCTTACTTAACTGTTGTTTTTTTTTTGTTTTGGACTCGATTTGATGAAATTTTAATTCTGTAGACCGTATCTCCATTAATACAACATTTTGTAAATCTTGAATGCGTAATTATTTGAACAAATTTATTTCACACCTGCAGGAGTGAAATAAATTAGCATGACACTCTATTTCTTCGAAGAATAGACACGGCTCTTTCTATAGAAAGTGACATTTCGTTTCTCCATTTTTGACATCTCACTGTAGAAATCCTTCTACAATCTGTCATTTTGTCTTTCGTTTCTAACGATCTTTGTCTAGGTCCTTTTTTATGTAGAAGGATTTCTACAGTGGGATGTCAAAAAAGGAGAAACGAAATGTCACTTTGTATAGAAAGAACCGTTTCTATTCTTCGAAGAAATAGAAAGCGTCATGCTAAGCCTGCAGAGATTCTTTTGTAGCATCATTGCATCCACAGACTCAAATATCACAAGCATGTATTAATTACATTAATTTCGCATTTCTGAAATATGTTCAAATCATAGATCGTCAGCCTTTTCCTAACTAAGTTGGGGTCAGCCTGCAGTCTAACCGGAATACGAGTATTTACATGGAGCGACTGCATATCAAGTACCCGTAACGACTGTCAAAGATCTACTAATGATAGCCGGGACCAACGGCTTAACGTGCTTTCCGAGGCACGGAGGGATCTCGATATGTAATGGATGTTCACCGATCCACGAACCGACCAAGACCAGCGTAGTTCGATCGACCCTGTGGCTGTTATTATTTTGCCACGAGCAAATCATAGCTAGTGCTGTTTCGTAAAAGCAGTATCATAATTATTTCGCAACGATATTAGTTCGTAAACTCTCCGACAAAACTATGTATGTATTTGAAAACTAATTACAAACATGTTTCATGGTTGCGAATATGTCACAAACCACCCCTTCACATCCTGTGGATAATATTGTAAGATACAAAGCGTAGCGAGATAAAGGATTTACCTTCCTTCTTTACAGAGTCTAGAGAAGTGTTTAATTATCCTGTCTACCAGGTCCCCTAAAGACAACAGTTGCTCATGCTTTGGTCTAAAATTTAATGTTATCTGGGTATTTAACAACTTATTGGCCGAGCGAGCGAAGCGTCTCTGCTTCAAGTTTAGCAAAATTTGCTTTCCTCTGTCAGTTTGTTGGTACTCCTTTACACGTCGTATTTTACGACCGGTCTGGACGTAACTTGGTATACGGGTTTTACGACTTTATAGAATTTTTTGTCGTCTGAGATTTTTAATTTTTTTAATTCCTTCAAAAAGGGGGCCACATGGATATCTCCTTATGAGATCCGATTTCGATGATTCTTTTTTTTATTTAAAAGGTGGTAATTTTAAGTTGGCCTCATAGAAATTTGGTAAAGATCTGATGAGGATCTTCGGCGTGATGAAGACAGAATAGCTTCTCAAAATGCAGTAAATTGCTCACTTCTAGATTTTCAGCACTGGAATCGGCCCTTTTACTACTATATAGGGATTGATGGAGCACCTGGGACCACCTTCTCATCACAAAACTAGGCTGCAGCGCTACCTCTGCCAATTAAAACCGATTAGGTATTTTTTCTAGCAGGCCTACAAAATTATACTCATATTTTTCTGGCTTTGTAATTAGAATTCGACTTATTGAACGCTTTCGTGTTTTTTTATAGGAAAAAAAGGTAGATCAGTCGCCGTCAAATAATAAAGAGAAGACTGTTGATAGAATAAAATCTTTTCGGATCCAAACGCTAACTAACCTACCTACAAGTTACAATTTTATAGGATTTTAAACTGACATGGTTATTTTCACTACCAAAGATATTTAAAACGGGATATTTGCCATATTAAAAAAAAAAATCATGGTAAATATGCCGTTTTAAATAACTTTAGTTGTATATTAATTATTGCAAATAAGTTTGGGCCAATGTCAATGGCCAATGGGCCTTATTAAAAGGCTAAAAGTCACTCAAAGAGCAATGGAGACACATAGCCCTATGTTTGGAGTTTCCCTACGTGATCGAATCAGAAATGCGAAGGACTTTAAGATAAAGACCTTGATAAAGAGCTTTAACATGAAGAGATGAAGAGCTTTTATGTGCACGTGTTTCTGTGACAAATAAATCTATTTTTCTCTCTTTCTTTCTAAATGAAGAAATCCGCAGGCGAACCAAGGTTACCGACATAGCCCGAAGAATTGCCAAACTTAAGTGGCAGTGGGCACATTGCTCGCAGAACAGATGGCCGATGGGGCCGAAAGGTCCGGGGAGGCGACCGCGTATCGGAAGACGTAGCGTTGGAAGGCCTCCTACAAGGTGGACCGATAACCTAGTGAAGGCCGCAGGAATCTGCTGGATGCGGTAAGCACAAAACCGGTCGAAGTGGCGGTGCTTGGGGGAGGCCTATGTCCAGCAGTGGACATCTTTTGCCTGAAATGATAATGATGATGAAATAAGTTTGTGCTCGCGAGGTCTACTTTTTGCAGAACTACTAGTTTAGTTACTAAATTATAAGACAGTTTTGGTAATGTTTCTGGTATTGGTTTAGCTTGCTCAATTATATCTAGAGAAATATCAGAGACTAGAAAGTATTTTTCCATCTAGGAAAGAATGAAAAAGTTTTTCATTTATACGACAGCCAATTTCAGCAAAGTTTACATAATCGAAAACCGTTAAAGGTTCAAGATTAGCGGAATCGTCAATTTCATTGCCAATAATCCTTGGAAACGTAACAACATCCACTAAACTTGGGACTTTCAACCAATAACATGTTTTGAACTGCGTCAAGTAAGGTGGGAACGTCGTCTTGGGAACGATGGAAACCGTCTGGAAGGTGGTTGGGGTGGCCCCTACCCCCTTATCACCCCTTTTATCCCATACGACCTTTGTCTCGTGCGTTTCCGCATTTCGCATCCTGCTACGCATCCTGTACGATCGTTATAGAAATTCTGTACGTTGAAAATTTTAAATTTTATGCTTCGAGTTTTATGCTTGTTTTATTGCGGAAATATAGCAGTGAAGGTTCTACTAGTTGTTTGTCTAGGTACCTACTATAATTGCAATTTTATGCAAAAATTTTTGTTTTTTGCAGCTTTAGCATTAATTTTAATATACATAATCACAGGCCTTCTCTCCATGAGAAGGAGTGGACCGTAATCCACCACGCGGGCTCAGTGCGAGTTGGTAGATATCACATGTCTTCGATTTTTTTTTTGGTTCTAGGACATGCCGGTTTCCTCACGATGTTGTTTTTCACCATTTTGAGAGCAGCGGTGATGAAATGATGAAATAATTTACACAAAGTAGGCAGCCTGCCTGGGTTTGAACCTACGATCTACAAATCGTAAGTCGCGGCCGTTACCACTGTCCACCGCTGCTCTTACTTACCGAACTGATAGCTGGTGTTGCTAGTACCTAGTCCTCACGATGTTTTCCTTCAACGTTTTGAGAGCAGTGGTGATTAAATAATTTACAAAAAGTAAAGCGCCTGTCTGGGTTCGAACCTATTACCTACAACTCGTAAGTCGCGGCCGTTACCACTGCTCTGATTAAATCTGTTTAAAATATTTTTGTTCCGATATCTCGTCATTAATTTTATTGTATGTCTGGCCTTTTCCCAATTGGATGTAGTTGAATATTATCATGGTCTGTATTTTGCCTTTATTAATTATTTTAAACTTCGTAGTTAATAGGTTAGCTTTCAGTACTGCTAGACAGAAGGTACGCACCTTATCTTCCCGCACAAATTGCCAGTGTTTACCCCCCCCCCCCCCTCCCCCTAGTTGCTACTCTCTAGTGACGGATTAAGCAAGTTCTACCGATTTTGCATTATCTTCTACATCCTTGTGCTCTCCTAGGCCATTGTTAAGAATCATTTTCATTTTACTGGAATGAGGTGATATGATAATAGATCGGTGGGGTTATTTATAGTACCTATTTTAACTGAGGAATTTAACTATTTATTTATTTATGCATAATTTATAACCTTAAGTATACTGTTGACGGGAAAGGCAAATTTCGCGCCCTCTCGCCCCTAGCCGCCGCAGGAGACTCTCTGGGCGTCGGGAATCCCGGGCGGATTTCCGGCCACCGTAGGCGTGGGCTTGCGGACGGTGAGCAATGGGTAGCTCACCGTCCGGTAAGGACCATGCCCGAGTCGACGGCGCGTTGTATTCCACGCGCGCCTCAAAGAGATGTCGTCAGCACAAAGGTAGGGGTCCACTAGGGCCGATGCCTGCCGGGGTCGCGGGAAGGTACTTATGGGTCACCGAGGCCCCCGCAACACAGGCAACAGGAAGGAATACGGGTGGGTTATAGTCAGTAAGAGTCTGACACACAGTTATTTGATGATTTCCCACCTACAAAAAAAAAAAAAAGGGGGAGGTTGGACACTTGACTCAAAAAAATAGCATTTTTATTAATTCATTAGCAGTTTAATTTCAATGGCTCCTTTCAAATAAATTCTACGTATAATGAGCCATGACGATAAAACCGATAGTGATTTTTCGGTTTTACTGTAATTTACAAATAGGTCGTTCTGCTATCCATCCATTTGCTCATAGGACGTTCTGCTAATAGGACCATTTGCTTATAAGACGTTCTGCTAATAGGACCATTTGCTCATATGACATTCTGCTAATAGAACCATGTGCTCATAAGACATTCTGCTAATAGGACAAACTGCTCATAGGATGATTTAGAAGTGTTGTTTTGATTATGGGTACCCATAATCAAAACAACACTTTAGCAAAATGGTGTATTGTGTAATGCCGTGTATTGTTTTGCTAATAGAGTATTTGATTTTAGTAGTTTTCGATACGGAAGGAAAAACAATATCGTCCCCGCTTTACGTGCATGGGAGGTGGTAGGTACCTACCCTAATTTTTTTTTTGTTTTCTTGATATTATTTTATTACCACTTTGTTTAATTCCAATTTACAGCTTTTTAGTACGAAGAGAGCTAAGCCGTGGACAGACAGACAGACAAACAGACGGACATGGCGAAACTATAAAGGTTTCTTGTTGAGTAAGGATCCCTAAAAACGAATGAAAAACAAGTGAGTCTGTCTTCCACAACTTTCGAAATCAGAGCTGGGGCAACAAGGTTATGGAATGGTATGATAATCTATTGACACCGAATGAAGGTAGTCTCCGTTTGCGAAAATCTGCTAGTCCCCAGGGTACCAGCCCTTCGTCTTCATATAATCCCATAATTGTCGCTCACGGCACCCTTGGGATGGCTTATCTACTTTATTTGGAGGCTGTATATTAAAGTCACCTTTAAAATCATGTTTACTAGTCCAATTCATCTTTTTAATTGGACAAAATTTTGTACAACACAATTTGACGAAGATTGAACGATTTTAATTTTATTTACATTCTGGAATGAAATTCTGTATTTATACGTAATCAGATGCGTGATATTTAATTGGTATGATTAATTAACAATGAAGCACAAGAATAAAAAATCTTTTGTTTATGTAAAACTCTAAAATTATCATTTGCGTTAAAAGTGGTTCCTGGGAAATGTTAAAAATATAAAAATGGCTTGTTTCCTATCCAAGTGTATTTTAAGTCCCATTTTCACGGTGCAAGTTTCTGGAACGTCCAAGAGCAATAATCGCATGCCATAAAGGCAAGTCCAGTTATTGCCATTCAAGAATTGCATACAAGTTTTTACTCGCGTGCGAATTCCATAAAATGGCATACAATGATTGAATGCAAGTATTGGGCATTCAATAATTGCATGGGACTTCTGTTTACTCCAAGGCAATTATTGCAAGGCGATCATTGCGTGCAAGTTTTGCCTAGTCTAAACAGAGTTCAATAATTTCATTCAATTTTATTGAGCGTCGTCTCAAGATTCATTTAGTTCGCAATAAACGTTTTGACTTTGACTTTGATTTTTGTAACTTGTTTCGTTAGCGGCAAAACCCACCCTCACTCACCGCACACATGTTGAGTGCGGTGAGGGATAGAAAATTTTCATGCCAGAATTGAATGTAATTTTGTTGTAAAGGCGATTTCATTGTATGTGCTGTTTACTCCTATACCAGTTTAGAACGGCAACTAAATTAAATTAAAACGGAAATTAAATGAATTGCAATTAAAAGAAGGAAGATTTAAAACTCATGTTAAAAATACCCTTTGTAAACAAGCATGTTAGAAATTAGAGGATTATATCCAAGATAAGAATGCTTGGAAACATGCTGGTGCAGCTCCATAGGACAATCTAGAGTCTAGACAAAATCAAACTGGTTGCTATTTTAATTGTACAATTTATTAATTATTTGATACAAATAATAAATCAATGTTGAATTTAAATTCTGTTATTACTTTAACTCACACATTGACCTACTTTATTTATTATTTTTAGGAAAACATATAGGTACACTTTTACAATGTTTGTAAATATGTGAGCATCATGTACCTATCACATAATTAATTTATCTGTAATTGTCATTGTTTTTAATTCTTTTTTTACCTATTTTGGTATAGTAATTTTATTCCTGGTGCATCGTCTTCACATATAATTATATAACGTACCTTTACAAAATTTTGTAAAACCTTTTAAAAGAGTAACGATGGAGTTTCTTGCACGTTATTCTCCATACGAAACTACCCTTTGAAAGGGGCAACTAGAATCAATTCTATTTTTTTGTAAATTTTGACGTTCAAAAGTGCCTTTTATGTGCCTATTTGAAATAGGTAAATAATTTGTTTTTTACTTTGACTTTGAACTAACTTGCCCGTATCGTGCAACAATATTGTACGTGGTGTTTAGACGGTGCCAGTTAATTGTTGCTTCATTTTTTTTATGCCTCAGGCAATAAACTTGCACCGTGTAAATAGGGTTTTAGGCTTCAGTCTTACCATTTACGCATTTTTTTTTGTTTTTTTTTTTGCCTTACGTCTTATTTGACCTATTTTTAGTCATCTTTTGTCTTGTCTTTAAGCCTTCGATTAAAGCCGGGAAGTTTCATTGTGAGGACAAAATATAATTTAGAATCTAAGATTATTATAATTTTACATATTACAATTATTATTAACCTTTAAACTTTGCTAAACGCTAGTTATGGCCGTTGTAATTGGCTTGGCGAGTGGATTCGGGATGGCTAGCCACTAATTTATGTTTTAATAGCCCGAACAATGTGCCCAACTCAGTATCATTCTTTTCCTATGATACTTATACGAGTACTTACCCATTACTTATTGAGTGTGTTGTGCTGATTGGGACCAGGTGTTTATATGAGGCTTGATTACTTTATTCAACACATAATTACTCTAACAGCTTTCAATAGTACCGAGTCAATTACCAACCCATTTAATGTTTCTTCTAAGAGGCCCACAACAGCTAAAGCGCGATCACTGTCAGACTGCATAGAAAAGAAAGAAAAGCGCGATGATACAACGCTGGTAATTTATTGCAAAATATGAAGCAAGTATCGATTTACAAAAAAGCTATAGATTGTATAAAAAAATAAAACACTATTATGCTAATCTGTTGCTTGTAGAATAATCTGACAAAAAATCTGAATGATTGCATGTGTATTAGTATGGTTTTTAATCGTTAAAAGAAATTTTAAGAGGTATCTTCGTGATTTTTTTCTATCGTATCAAATTAGTTATATTATGTTTTCAACACACTATGTACCTAGCACATAACCTTAAGAATATCATATATTTTTCTGATTTTGTTTACTTCAGTGGATCATATACTTTAAGGCATTATAAAACTTACAAAAATTGCGTTTGGGTCCTGTAGTCCCCTTAAACGTTTCAATTTGCGCTCTTCTTTCAAGGCTACACGTTAGGTACTTAGGAAGCCAATACAATATTATAGAAATTGGTTAAATGCGCTCTTCGTGCACACACCTGATCCTCTCAGCACCGTGATCAGATCCATACAGCTTTATGGTATCATATAATGGTATAGATGTGCACTACTTAATAGACAATTATATATTTCTCTCAAGTAGTGAAAAGATAAACGAATTAGACACGCACGTAGGTAGAAGGTATTTTGTTTTTGAACAATTTAAAGTAAACATGTCAGTCAATGTCTTTTAGAAGGTATCCTGGGACAGGGGATATAATGGATTCAGGGATAGTTACTTAAATACATAAGTAGACAACTGACGAATAACTAATCGACATTCTAAACGATTGCTTTTGTCCCTAATTGTTTCAGTGTCAATTTATCTTCCCTTTCTAGAAACTAGGTTCGAATTTTTTACTTTACATTACCGCGCCCCCCGGTTTACTCTTTTATGCAATGGTCTCTGTAATCCCTTGAAACATCCTCATGTTTCAAGGGATTACAGAGACCCAAGGATTCACACTAGTCCCTGGAGCCTCCTCCAGGGACTAGTGTGAATCCTTGGGTTCATTCGAGTAATCGAGTCTGGTTTAACCACGCTGGGGTCGGTGCATTTCATTCATTCTAGAAACTACGAGGTTCGAAACATTAACCAATATGTATATAATTCTACCCCTTTCAGGGAGCAACGAAATAAAATAAAAATGGCGAAATAAAGCAATCAATCTTGATCTTATCAAACAAATATCCGAAGTAATCAGTTAATGTAACTTGAAATTTGGATGCAAAATATTTGGGAGTTGAAAACGCGTCATGCTACCTTGTAGTTAAATAACACAATCGATTTGGAACACCCTTTGATATTCGAGCAAAGAATTGAAGAAAATGAGCCAAAGAATCGTTTGAAGCACAGAAACTTAAGACGCTGACAACACCTAAACCGCGGTCACTGTCAAATTCCATAGAAAAGAAAGCGAAGCGAGATGACACAACGCTTGTAATTTAATGCAAAATATGAAGTAATTATCTATTTACTCAAAATTGAGTTGAGTAATCGAAAATAAAAAACAACCAAGTTCTGCATTCAAATAAGATGTTCTTGTATTAATTTAATACGTAATGTATGTTGATATTTGATACAGATATTTTGGATTAGAACTCAAAGTAAGAGGTTACTTTAACGTTAGTTTGTATTGAGATTTTGTTTTCAAAACGTGTTTTGGTAACAACCAAGTTCTGGGAAATATGGTCAAAATTAACATATATTTTTTCCGCTACCACAAACTATACAGATTTGGCATTTTTTTTTTTTAAGCGTAGCCTATTTTGGTGAATTGGGTCTTGTCAGCGCCTTAAGAATAACAGAAAATGTAGAAGAATTGCAGCAAATCTTTGCAAAGTAAATTCTACAATTTTGCACAATTGTTTGTGTAAGTTAAGTTGTTGATTTAATAAAAAACCGGCCAAGTGCGTGTCGGACCACACACAATGAAGGGTTCCGTAGTTAAGAATGTTGGGATGAATTAGGCTGAGGCTACATAGACCGCGACGCGACCTGCGACAAATGAGCGATTAAAACAAATAAATGAATGCTCACGTATATGGCTTCACCGTACATCAAATCTTACTAGCGCTCTTTGATTTCTTTAAGCGATCGGAACAACATTACTGTAATCACGGCATCGGCTACATCAACATATCAGCGAAATTAGCCGCATGAATCGCTCATGCTAATTCGTTGTGTAGCATGTGTACTGCAGCCACGTCATCGCCGAATATACGCCGGATTTTTGCTTATAATATAGCCATACCATGTTTATCTCGTTTTGCTCTTTCAGTCGCATCGCAAATCGCTGCCTACTGTAGCCTCAGCCTTAATCCCAAAAACAAACATAACATTGTAGTTGGAAAACATGTTCTCCCATACATTGATATACGTCACGGTCAATTCTCCAGCTGCGAATGTAACTTTGTCGACTGTTACTTGTTAACTTGTAAAGCTTACTTAGCTGTGATAGTTTTCCTTTTAATTTCATTATATGTACTACTGCCATGATTTTTTTCACGTCTCCATAAACAACCATTTAGCTGGCACACTTGACTCTAACAAAAATTAGCACTTTAAAGCTTAATATTACGTAAACGGTTCCTTGAATCGAAAAATGGTGTTCACGGACCCGCAATATTTTTGAACGGTACGGAACGGTATACCGGTAAAAAAAATATCATCTTCACATTACGTGCAAGGCAGCAATTTGTCGGCGTTATTAATATGATGTTTATCCATGCCAAATAACAGCTTTCTAGTATTAAGCGTCTCTGAGCTACAGCGGGGACAGACAGACGGACATGGCGAAACTATAAGGGTTCCTTGTTTACTACGGAACCCTAATAAAGTAGTCACACTGCACACTGGTGTGACAATGTGGTGTGTGAACGACCTGTCCAACGATATCCCACACCATGGGATAGAGGAAAAGCAAAATATCATCCCCACATTACGAGCAAGGGAGGTACCACACAAAAAGATTTTTTTCTAACACTTTGTCAGCGTGATTAATATGTATACCTATGACAAATTACAGATTTCTAGTACTAAGCGTCTCTGAGCTAAAGCGGGGACAGACAGACGGACATGGCGAATAAGGGTTCCTTGTTTACTACGGAACCCAAAAAAGATCGGTTTTGGACAAAGTCATTAAGTTCCTCCATATAAAGATGTAGAAAAAAGATTATATTGACGTTTGTAATTGAAATGTTCCAAGCGAAATTCGAGTAATTCCACCAAAAATTTCGAAAAAACACTTTTCCAATTTACTAAGCCTAACGTATTCTACGAAGGCGTTTTACGTAACTACTGCGTAACAAATTAAAAAGTAATATTTTATATTCCGTCTGTGAAACGAATTGTAATATATCTTTTTAGCTCAACTACACCTGACAGAGGGCAAAAAGTTCTAACTTCTAGGAAAATGGTACTAAGGGAGAAAAGCTTTGTCCGTAGAAAGAAGGACCTTATTGCAACCTTGATTGCTGTCGGAAGTAGAACCTTGTTCATGTTCATTACTAGGCAACTAGTACAACCACCTAGTCTAAAAAAAATAATGAATGTCACTCTATTTCTTTAAGCATGTTTTTCTTTATGTTTGTATATTGGCATCTTGTTTTTATATATACATATTCCTGTAATTTGTTATCCATGAATTGTGCTATTGTGTGTTGTGCTGTCTTTTGTGTGCACTGAATAAATGTTTTATCTATCTTTCTGATGAAACCATTTATTGGAGCTAGGTTCTTTCTAGTAGATGCTGTAACTTGGAAATTTAGCATTGTCAGCTACTTGCCAATTCACTTTATTTTCTAGCAATGTATACTTCAGAGCTTTTGAAGTCGCCTTTTCTTTCAAATCTTAGGCTTGTGGTATTTTAATTCGTGTTGATGAAGGAGATCATTCTTTTGTCTTCTGGATTTCACCAGCTTCTTCTGAATGTTCTCATATGCAAATTATCTTCATTCTTCTTAATATTCTTGGGTCTCTATTTTCTATTATTCGTCTATCATCATCTGCCTAGCCTTTTCACAACTACGTTGGGGTCGGCTTCCGGTCTAACCAGATGCAGCTGAATACCAGTATTTTACATGGAGCGACTCCTCTCACCCTCTCACTCCTCCACAACCCAGTTACTGGGTAACACGATACCCCTTGGTAGGACTGGTTGTCAGACTTTCGGGCTTCTGACGACCTATATTCTTTAAAATCATCGTGATGTAATTATTATTCTCAGGTTCCATATCTAGTTTTCTCGCTTCCATACCTTTATTTTCGAAGCTTCGTTACTGAAACAACTCAACTCATTCCAATTTTATCCGCTTCGTAATTGGCAAAATTAAAATTAGGTTTTAGTAGCTCGAAAGAGATTCCAACAACAATATAGTGCAAATTGATACTTAAAGTATCATAAAAGAAGAAATGCTGTTCAAGAACATTGCAAATCGACTCACCTGCACTTAGCACCGAGTGGCTCTAGTTAGAAGAAATTACGGATTAAAAAATGAATAGGGACACTGCAGCGTCCCGGAACATCTTAAGATTTTCTAAGCTGCCTCTTCAGTTCGCGTTCAGCAAAGTAATCTTTAAATTCTTTATGTTTTAGATTAAAACCTCGTACTGGTCCAAATTAAGCCCGTCAATTTATTTTTCGGCTAGTAACAAGCCAAGAACAGGTTTACGGTAAGGAGCCAGACCAAGAGAGATACAGAAACCCGCAGGGCAGCATGTATCTCCCGGGAGAAGTCTTGTTCCTCATCTCTAGCTTCCTTTATTGGCCGACTGGAGTGAACACTGACGAGGAAAAGAGCTCCCACCTAATTCTTGCCTTTATTGGCCGGCTTGAGTGGAGATTCGCAAGAGCAAACGTGCTCGGAGGAAGGAAGTATTCCAGTAAGTGCTGGTAGAGGGATCTCGGGCTCTGGGATTGTTCTGATACCCGTCGAATACCTCTCCACTCCTCGAGCATCCCAGGATATGTTGCCCCCTTGTTGCTACGTCATTAAGTGCTAGCGACAGTATCCGGGGGCTCATTATTGAGTGTGCAAGTAACCCGGTGTATACAGGGTGACATTGAAAACATGCGACAAATCGAAATGGGAGATTGTACTCATCATTATGAACAACTTTTACTAAGGGACCAAAGCTACAATCCCAAAAAAAAAAAACTGCTTGTTAATAATGATGTATACAATGTCCCATTTCAGTTTGTCGCAAGTTTTCAATTTCAACCTGTATAATAAAACATATCAGGCAGGGGCCATAGTTCTGGTAACCAGTCCACTTTAGCTACCAAACACATACTCCAATATCTTCTTTTCCATAGTCCATCTTGCAATAGTCCTACACTAACCCAAAGTTGTCCTTGGGTGCATTTGCATAGTGCGTACAGGGATAATCGGCGCTTGGTGACTCATTTAATTAAAAGCTTCTTAACGGGCCTCTGCGAGTTGGTTTCGGCCCCACGTACGCCTTCCAAACATTCGTGACTCCAGCAGGCTTAGCATGACACTCTCTATTTCTTCGAAGAATAGACACGGCTCTTTCCATACAAAGTGACATTTCAGTTCTCGTTTTTTGACATCCCACCGTAGAGATCTTTCTACATAAAAAAGGACCTAGACAAAGATCGTTAGAAACGAAATACAAGATGACAGATTGTAGAAGGATTTCTATGGTGAGATGTCAAAAACTGAGCAACGAAATGTCACTTTGTATAGAAAGAGCCGTGTCTATTCTTCGAAGAAATAGAGAGTGTCATGCTAAGCCTGCAGGGCTCCGAGATGTCACAGACATTATAATAATAATAATGAATAATGTTTATTTATACAAAGTAATACACAGACACAGGGTGCACAGCACAATGGTAGCTAAATCAAAATGATACATAATTGTTTGTACAAAAGTTAAAAGGCTACAAAAATCTATATAAACTATACATAAACCCTAGGAGGCCTGTATCTTAATTAAGAGATAGTGTTTGGCCAGATGGTTGCATAAATTTAGTTGTACCTTTTAGGAGTGTAATAGTATCGATCTATCTATTATTTTATTGTGGAGAAAACAAAATTATCTATAAATTAAAAAATATCATGTGAATCCTGCAGTTGTGATTGAATGAAATCTGTTTGTATGTGAGGTTGGGTGCGTGTGTGAGGTTGGGTGTGTGTGTGTGTGTGTGTGTGTGTGTGTGTGTGTGAGAGAGGTAGTTTGCGTGTGTGTATGTGTGGTGGGAGAGTGTTCATGAGTGTGTATTGTTGTATGTATATGTTTTTATAAAGACCTGAATACTGAAGAACATAGTATTGGAGTCTTGCAAACCGGGTTTTGTGTTGTATACCTGGGAGAACATTCGCTTCCTTGGATCAGGCAACAGCTATTTATCCTGAAAAGAAGAGATCGAAGAACATAGAGCTGTGACCATAGAACTTGACTGTCACCTTATAATTGCGTTGTAGAGTATCTATAGTTTCCTTGTCATGACTTTTAAGTACAGCCCTTTGGGCCCTCTCTGCTCTCAGAAAATAAGTCTTCGCTGCTCCACCCTTCACTGTTATGCAATATCCCATTATAGATTGGTATGAAGTGAAATAAACCATTTTGAGAATGTCGAAACTACCAGATTCGCAGAGATACATATTTAAATACGTGAATGGGACTAGGTGTTCAGGTAGTTAGTGTATCGAGTTGTTTGTCCTCTTTTAACCCATCGACTATATGTACATCCAGGTATTTAATACTATCAGTTCCAGCAATAGTAGGACACGAGTACGATATTTGCTGATTCTGACACGAGTGAGCTGTTATGGCGAAAGTATTTGTGGGTTCGGTGTTACGTCGGATTGCAAAGGGTAGATAATAGGTTTTACTCAGATTTAGTGTCAGCAAGTTCTGATTAAGCCAGTTCATTATTGAGGACAGTGTAGATTCTGCCTTTATTCTGTCATCTTCCCAAGTAAGTCCGTGAACTAATATCGCTGTGTCATCAGCATATGCATAGATCTTACAAGCTGGGATGGGCATTCTACAAAGGTCGTCTATGTAGATTTGGTCGTCTATGAGTGTAGGACCCAATATGCTTCTTGTGACACAGCGTATTATACAATTTCTTCCTCACTGTAATTCAAGTCTAGTTTAACTCGCTGGCTGCGATTTCTCAGGTAATCCCTGATGATATCAAGAGCTACGCCACGTACACCCAAAAAATCTAGCCTAGATATTAGTCTAGGGCTATAAACGAACGAACTTTGATAAAATTCGTCAGTTTGACACCAAAAAGAAGTCGTTTTAGCTTTTTAATCAGACATTTACTATAACAACACGGTAGTAAATAATAGTTTGACTTACTGACGTAATATCTTGACAACCAATATATGTTGTAAGGGGAAACGGGAATTTTGGCAATAAAAACGATAAATGGCACTTTGTTTTGTAGCTAAGGAAGATATGGGACATATGTCTAAATGTAACTCTTCAGCACAATGCCACAAAGCAAGTTATATGACCATTTATCTGGCAAATGGTTTTACTTGACATTGAAATAAAAATATGGAACGGGAAATAAAGTTCGTTTCCGATGGACATAAGGTCCTTTGTACGTATTTTTCTGTTCCTTTCTTCTTGTCTGTTTATATGTGTGTACATAAACTGTTAAATAAATAAATAAGATCATTATAGAATCAAAATCAAAACCAAAAGTCATTTATTCAAACTAGGCTGAGAATCAGCATTTTTTGAACGTCAAAATTACTGAAGACAGTCCTCCAAAACACCCGCCCTTCATCACTTCCTATCTAGTGTTTTAGCTGGGAAGAAGTGGCGCAACAAACTCTCAAGCAGCACACCTGTCTGTTTAGTTAGACAAACTTGATTCTATACAAATCGTATGTTAAGTAATTAACATTACGAAACACAAAACAGTAAATTAAATAACTTGCCATATGTTAGCTAGCACACGCCAATATACCAACAAAACAATGAAAATTGTACTCAAGCAAAAATAAAAATTACAACATAAAAACGTAAACAGAACTTAATACCTAAATAAAAGCCTACAGGCATAAAGGGCGTGCCTGCTTACATAAAGCTATAGCTGTAACTCGAAGTCACAAATGATAAACTAGCACCATCGAAGTTAAATAAATAAACAGTTAATTACTAATAACAATAATAAAACAATGGTCAGCAAGACGACCAGTCACCACCAGCAGCACCCGGATATTTAACTGACTTGAGATCCTCCTCCTTTGAAAGCGTTAGCTGGCTTCGTCTTGGTCCAGATTACTTCAGATGCCTTGCAAATCAATTATATGGAATGGATAGGATGATAGTCTAGGAGACTTTCTGCCTGCTACTAGATTTGTTTCAGTCAAGAGCTTCGTTATCGAGGACATGAATATAATTTCTAACGTTTTGTCATCTTAAGTAGAAATCATTTCCAAATTTTTTGCTCCAACTGCAGGACTTTTTGTGGCTTTACGATACCTAACAGCCGCACGGGTCGATCGAAGATTAAGCTACATTTGCCACGGTCGGTTCGAGGATGGGTCATTACCACCATCCACTATATATCCAGACCCGTAAGACGTTGGTCCCGGCTGTCATAGATCTTTGGCGGTCGTTACGGATGGTCAGAAGCCCTAAAGTCAGACAACCCGTCTTACAAAGGGGTATCGTGTTACCCATTAACTGTCGTGGAAGTCAGATAGGTATTAGCTCCTTGTAAAATACTGGTATTCAGATGCATCCGATTAGACTGGCAGCCGGCCATAACATAGTTAGGAAACGGCTAGGCAGATTGATTGATTTTGGAATCACTCTATCCCTTCCATCGAATACTTATTTCTTGCCTCAGTTAAGAATATCTTAGTTATAGTGCTTAGTGTGGCGTCAATGCAAACGCTTATTACTACAAGTAACCACTTATTTTTTGTCGTCTCAAGATCCCCGTTGCTAAGCTACCGGAGACGGTTTTGAGGATGGCGGAGTGGCCTTAAATGCATTGCATTCTTTCAAGTTCAATCCAGACTTGGGTGTTAAAAGTTTAAGAAAAAAAGGATTTCTAAGGCTCGCCTTGAAGACAAACCCTTCCCAAACCCAAGATCTTCTTGAGTGTTATAAAAATTGCTTGGATTTTATGAACATACAGTGCCACCTAGTTGAGCTAGTATTCATAACATTCCTTTAAAAATATCACAGCATAAAGGTCCCATATTTGTGGAACATACAATACGTGTTTCAATATTTTTCTGAACATGTTTACTGGATTCTGTCGCACTTTTGTATCGACACAGAACTCGTAAGGCGTCTCTTAAATAAACAGAAACTGAAGGAATCGAAGGACGAGACACTAACGCCATCTGCCGCAATTTATCTGAAACTGCAAGCTTTTGACGCGTCTCGGAGATTCGTAATAACTTTGCTAAATATTTGCATCACTAGAGTGACATCAGACCTAGGTTAGTGACATCTATTATGCTCCTGACGTGTGAGAGAAGTTTCAACATTGCCTTTTCCGAACCACCTAAGTTTGAAACTTTATTATATAACGTTAGACACAACTCGCCCATCCACACACGATTTGTTTTAACCATTTCTTCGAGTATAGCTTCAGCTCATATTGATTGATCGTTCAGGTTCATAAAAGCATTATGTGGAGTTTAATTTCTGTTGCTGAAACGCGTAGTTTTTTTCTACACTTTTCTTTTTTAAAATGGTTCTTTGTATAGGTTGAACGTTTTCCTACAGCGTCAATGCAAGCCTGTGCAATAGGTAATACTTAAAATTGTACCCCAAAACGCATATCCAACCGGTTATCAATACCATTATGTCCAAATACCACTTACAATTCATAATCAACCCCTTTAAACCCACGGACATGTTTTATCCCTTTATTTTTATCTGCAGAAAACACGTGAGGTCAAACCCGAGTCGTCACTTCAACCAGACTAGGGTTGATGTGTAACAAACTGTGAAATTTATTTCTGTTACGTATTATGTTATTTTATTTGTCTGTTTAAATTCGTATCTGGTTTTGCTTGTTTATCATTTTATGCTTTTTGGTGGGTATTTTTGATTTAGTAGCTTGTATTGGAAGGGGTTATATTGCAAACACCTGGATTGCAAATGCAGGAAATGTTCGTTCCCTCAGATTTTTAATATGGTCCTAAGTCTTTGTCACCTACTGTTCAGATATTATAGTAGGATATCATACAATCCATTACTCTAAATTACTACCACTTAGTTTGTGGACCGTAACTTAAAAAAAATAAAATATATCCTTTCTAAGTACCTACCTTCCTTTCTTTCTTGTCACAAAAATTCATGGACACAAATGATTTGATACTGTACTGCAATGTTACTTCATTTACAATCTCCCCGTCTTCTACAATATCAGCTACTTTTAAGCCACACCCAATCTGGTATGAGGAAAAGCTTTCCACAAATCTGAACTTGGCTTTTCCGGAAGTTTATTCTCTTCCCGGATATAAACCGTAACCTAATATGTAAATAACCTTCATCTTTCAACCCGATATTCCTTCCACAATAATACCAATTTAATATCAGCTTCATCTAAACGCGGCATAGAGCATTATACCAATAATTAACGCCCGCAGGCTTTAACCCATAAACTCCTCTGTATTATTAATTACAGTTTCCAATGCCGAAACAGACTACGCAAATAGTTACGGAAACTAACGATTCTTAATTTGATAACTGTGATATCAAGATAAATAGTGCAGTACTCAAAGCAATAAAATCTAACAAAACGCAAAGTTTTGGCGACGTTTTAAAAGTCTATATGTCCATACAGTATTTAGTGAATTGTACTATGAATACACATATGAACAAAAGACTACAATACAGGTTGAAATTGAAAACTTGCGACAAACTGAAATGGGACTTGTATACATCATTATTAACAACTTTTACTAAGGGACCAAAGCTGTAATCCCAAAAAAAAAAATCTGCTTTTCCTACATTTTGATGAGGTATTGCGAACATAAATGTAGGGGACAGCAGTTTTTTTTTTTGGGATTGTAGCTTTGGTCCCTTAGTAAAAGTTGTTCATAATGATGAGTACAATCTCCCATTTCGATTTGTCGCATGTTTTCAATGTCACCCTGTATAATTACGTAAAACTTAAAACAGCCCTTTTTTATGCAAAAAGGGCTGTTTTGAGATTCGGATGATAAAAATTGTTAAGCAAGCACTAGCGCTAAACTTCTAATAGTTAACGCCATCTAGCCGGAATATTGAGAACTATGAAGTAAATCGAGGGTTGCAATTATATGCACCCTGTATTTGTATACGTAGTAGGTTCTGTTATTTCACGGAATTTACGCGTAACTACGGTGTAGTAATTCCAATATTGGTTACTAGATGATGCTGCTATAAGTGAATAGTTTGATAAATATTACTATTAATATTGCTACTGGTGCATTAATAATATTAATGTGGGATTGGGTTTGGAATTGACGAGACATCGAGGCTTAACTGCCCGAGAGAGAGTCCTCAATATGCCATAGAATTCAAAAGGTGCAAAAAATTCTATTTCAGCAAATCATGATCAAAAACACAATTTTTCGCTACATCATTCAAGGACATAATAGTGGTCTTAATAGTGAGGTCGTCCAGAAAGGTCAGGTGGATGTAGTACTTGCCACCGGCGTGCGTGTATGACCAGATGTATGAACGTAAACGAAGCAAAATATTACTTATGCTTCGTTTACGTTGGGCATGAACTAGAACGCCACCTGCTACGACTAGCAGGTGGCGTTCTGTATTTTCTGCCTACCCTCATGGGAAAGCGTGAGTTTACATATCTGTGTATCTTTCAAGAATGGATACAGAAAATCAATAACATCAGCAAAATTACACTAAATTGGACTAACCCACACAGTGCCAGACTTAGTTTGCACCCAACAATCCTTTACCTCGAACGTTGCTAAGCACTTTACTGAACATAATTGTGATGCTACGTAAGCTTTACTTAACCCTTAAGTTACACGCACATTTACGGCTTCCTGCATGTAGATTACACATAAAATTCACATTTTATGTTTATCGCCTTCAGTATAATCATAATATTTGTACTGTTTCTACAATATTTGTCCGTTACAATCTTCAAGGTGTAATGGGACAGTAATGGCCATGTATGGGAGGGTTTGAAGCTTAAGGAATGCAATTTGCCATATCTCAAACTATTTTATGAATGGCTGACTTGGTTTCATGTTTCTAACACTTATGAAAGTTCTCTGATTTGCACAATTTTTGATAAACTATATATGCCGCATATATAGTCTATCAAAAATTGTGCAAATTGTGTTCAAAAATTGTGTTCGGGTTTTACATAGACATCGTTACCATAAAGATAATAAATACCGTTACCATAAAGATAATTCCAAAAATCGTGACATTAAATTAGACAATACCTAACCAATTATATACGTATTGCTTACCAAAGGCTGAAAAGTAGATGTCTTGTTCTGTGCTCTACATTCGATGAACTTTCGGGGTATCAATAAAAGGAAAAGAAAAATAAAACACCATGGTCACATCGATATAAATAAGGCAAGAAAACGTATCGGTAATAAATTTTAATGTGGATAATTTCTTGAGGATGTAAGTGTCACCTGCTATCTCAGATATCATCTATAAGTGACACCTGAATACATGCCATGCATTAACCATAACGGCTCGCTTTATTTTTATTTTTTACGCTGCGAAAAGATTATCTGGTGAAACCCGCTTTGAGAATCTAGAGTATAGTTTCTTTATACACATTTGTCATAACATAATTATTTTATCAAAGACAGTTACATAACCTAAAAGAAACAGCGTTCTAATAAACAAACAAATATCCATCTGTCTAAAACACAAAAGAGAAAGACATCAAAACAGAATAAAACAAAAGCACATCACAAGAGCAAGAATACAACAATAAATAACTTGCTGCATTACAAAGACTCAAAGAAAACTACAGGAAAAATGGCATCGCCAGCGGTATATTCAATAATTACTATGTCACATGCAGTCATATCGAAATTCAGATTTCAGGTCACGTTGAATTGATTGACACAGCCTCTGCCACATCGCCAATAAATGCAGCCGACAGGTAATTTGTGCAGTCCAGATTCACTGAACAGCCGCAACTTGGGCGTTTATACTCTTCTCTTGTTGCGGTGAAATTGCAAAATTGAACGGTTTTTGTCTACCTTTGCCAAAGCTGTTTAGTTATCTAGATTTGGTTTTTTATTTCTGTCAAGAGAAAACGGTGGAATAATAGCTTTGTTTGGATTCGTTAATTGGTATTCTAAATTGTTTCTGAATTTTTGTGTGAAATTCTAGAATATGATCAAAATTTTATGAAAATATTTGGAGAAGTGATTACTTTTACGACGTTAATTAAACGCTGTCGTACATTTTACTTATTACTACCAGTATTGTATTAAGAGTCAATTTTAAAGCTCTTATTTATTTTGCGAAAATCGTTCAGCTTTAACGCGACTGCAGCTTTATTCATTAAAAGCCAGGGTACGGCCTATTCATTTCATAGTCGTGCTGAACTAACTCGGATGGCGTCCCAATTTCTGTCATTAATAAATTAAACTGTATGCAAACAGACTAACTAAATACGAATAATAATGGCTTAATATGACGCTTGGTTGGATAAACACAGCTTTTCGCTGTACATGAAATTATGTGCAACATAATATTGTAGATTATTAAAAGCTGTGCAATGAACAGTGTTGATTTATTTGGAGATATTTATACAATAGAGCAGAAATAAACTTAATTAAATATAAAATAGGACACAAATGAACATTTATGGACAATGGGCGTTTTTATCGCTATCAACGATCTCTTACACATACAACAGACAACCTTAGGATGGAGAGGAAAGCTAAGAGAGACTGAAATGCTAGGCAGTCTATCAATACGAGGGCGGCACTGAAAATTTCGGGAATCAAGGAAGTGACACAACATTACTATTTAAAAATGTATTTATTGCTTTTCGAAGTATTCTCCGCGAAATTTGACACATTTTTCCATACGATGGAACCAATCATTGAAGCGACCATTCCATTCGGAAGTTGGGGTCTCCAAAATGGCCGTTTAGTTGGCGTCCACAGCTTCTTCAGGTGATGAAAATCTCTGTCCACGCAATTTATTCTTTATTTTAGGGAAAGTATAGAAATCATTAGGGCTTAGGTCGGGGCTGTACGGCGGCTGGTCTAATAATTCTATGTTTTCTTGCTCTAAAAACTCTTTTGTTCTGTGCGCGGTGTGAGAACTCGCATTGTCGTGATGGAGGATGATGCGGCGGTTGCAGTTCTCTTTACGGAGTTCAGAAACGACCTGTGGCAAACAAATGCTAGCATACCATTCTGCATTAACCGTTCTTTGTCCCTCAAGAGGAGTAGTCGTAACATGGCCGGTTTTGGGGACAAACGTGGCCACCATTTTTTTTGCAACACTCCGTGAACGAACAATTTTTGTTGGCTTTAACTCATTTTCGAACACCCAAACTCGTGACTGGTTTTTTGTTTCGGGTTCGTACGCGTATATCCAGGATTCGTCACCTGATACGATATTGTATACAGCATTTGAGGATCCTGCGTGGAATCTTTCGAGAGTTCTGACGCACCAAGTAACGCGAGCCGCTTTTTGCTCTTCACAGAGCGACTGCGGTATCCATCGGGAAAACAACTTTTTTACACCTCATTGTTCATACAAGATTATTTGTATTTGACTCATGCCAATGTCTAAAGTTGCTTGAATTTCGCGGTATGTCACATGTCGATCTTCCTCAATCAGCTTACGCACAGCATCAACGTTTTCTTGGGTGACTGCAGTTTTTGGACGACCTTGACGGGGATCATCACTGAGCTTGACACGTCCACGTTGAAATTCAGCAAACCAGCGATAAATTGTGGTTTTAGATGGGGCTTCATCACCAAATGCAGAAATCATCCAGTCAACACACTGTTTTTGTGTTAAACCACTTCGAAAGTCATAATAAATCATCGCTCTTGAATTTTCTCGAGTCAATTCCATTTTCTCAACGACTAAACAAGTATGACAAAACCTTGTGACAAGACCGAGAATCTTTTTTTAAATAAATAAATGGTATTCAATTTTTAAAACCAAGGAGTTTTCAATTAAAAAGATTTTAATAGGACAGGAACGGTGGAAATATTCCATTCCCGATACTTTTAGTGCAGCCCTCGTATTAGTTTTCATCTACTAAATAAAAATCTTAAATTCACTGACAGACAAAGAACAGCTTAATTTGCTGGATCTAAAAGCATGAAATTATGCACAAAAGTTCTTTATATAACGAAAAGGAGACCAAGGAAGGATTTATGAAAAATAATTCCCTATAAAATGGTAATGGATGTTTGTATGGAAGTTTATTACTTTTGCCAATGGGAAATTCCAACGGGCACACGGCTTGTCCGAACAAAAAAATGTGGAAATTCGGCTTTTCCACTTTAAAATTACTGAGATTTAAATCTGCCTTGACATAAAAGCTTGTCGTAGCTTTTCGGCTTTAAACCAAATCCCAACAGATTCACCAAAAACCTTGAAAAAAGTTGTAAGTACCGGTGAATACTGCCAAAATTTCACCCAATAGTTTCCGGGATTAACCCAATAGTGCCGCGTTCGTATGTTCTATTTTATATTGTTCGGGTTAGCCTCCAAACACAAATAGGTTAATGTAGTTAAAGACTAGGTCTGTCTGTCTCGTTGCAAAGCACCCTAGTTGTTCCAATTTCCTAGATACTAGGTTTCATTAAAGCAAGTGTATTATGCTAGAATAGAATACCAAGTTTTGAGGCAATATAGACAATTGTACCATTTATCAATTTCTAGTCTTCACCAGGGGCAATAAATGCCAGTCAGAAAAAATCTTGTTGAACTAATTGTATAGGCCAATTTTTTCTACTATTTGACAAAGGCTAAAGTTGCCTGGATCGCAGAAATCGATAAGGCCGCCCATTGTATATTTTGTAGGATTTGATTAATTTTTGTTATGAATTTTTGTGGTGTACAATAAAGTATATATAAATATACATATAAAGATCTCCTACCATTTCTTTTCGCGATGTTATGTCGTTACCATTAAATGTCAATAGTAATACAAGAACTAACTCATCGCCATTTTCTAACAGGTTTTTTTTTTTTCGGAAATTATTTCGCTGAGGCATGCGTGGAACTACAACATAGTTTTAACATAGTTTTAACACTAAAATAATAACACTTCTTTTACGTATTTTATATCGCCTATAACATTACACAGACCCTAAAATTATTCTTTACATTGCAAAATATTTTTAACTTCTTTAATCAAATTGAGAGCATTCAGACATAAGAAATTAGGCATTTATTTCAGTGAATTCGGCATTAATTATACAGCATATGTCGTAACTTTTCGTACGTTAATTGTTCTTTGTCTCTTTTGCTCTATACTTAAATAAGAAATAAGTCACATTGCTTAGGTAAATGAGTAAAAATTCTTGACATAAAACTGCAACCTTAGGTTTCATATGCACATCTTGCCAAAATGTACTCTTAACATTTGGCAAAACACTAGAAATAAAGCTGGTGAAATTGCACTACATTGCGACAAGCTGCCAATTTAAAGCTCGCTAGTTATACTAGGACTGTTTTCTTTATCCTAGTAACATATTTTTTCTGTTTGCAACGTTGCTTACTTCCTTTTATTAAGCTACGTTGCCAAGCAGAGCGGCTGTATTCGCAGGGTTACCCTGAAGAAGCGGGATAAAACTAGACAAGGCTCAAGCAAGATGGCGTACAATCGAAGAGGCCATGTCCAACGATGAACTGCTATAGGTTGTCGATGATAATAATGACGTCATCTGACCTACAGATTCATGACAGGAAACACGAAATCCATATAACTTTTTTTTTAAGTGGGAAATCATCAAATAACTTCTCCCGCTCTGGGCGGAGCGGGAGGGTGTGTCAGACTCTTACTGACTAAAACCCACCCGTATTCCTTTCTGTTGCCTGTGTTGCGGGGGCCTCGGTGACCCATAAGTACCTTCCCGCGACCCCGGCAGGCATCGGCCCTAGTGGACCCCTACTTTTGTGCTGACGACATCTCTTTGAGGCGCGCGTGGAATACGACGCGCCGTCGACCCGGGCCTGGTCCTTACCGCACGATGAGCTACCCATTGCTCACCGTCCGCAAGCCCGCGCCTACGGTGCGGACGACGGAGCGGAGGTCCGTCCGCTGTGCCGCGATTTCTCGCGGCAGTGGACTTACGCCCCGGCGTTTCGCCTCCTCGCGCCACTCCCAATCGTGCGCGAGGACTTTTGCCTCCAGATCCCATGGCGGCAATCCGGCAAGGAGGCTCGCTGCCTCACAGGAGAAATCCATATAACTTGTCAGCAGAAACACCGTAGACAGTTCATAAATACCATAATATCTCATCAAAGAGCAAATAAACCCTAAAATAGCCTTCGTATTGACCCTAATTACGAGGACATTCTTGCAATGGTTTTCTGTGATTTCCAAGTAAAACCAATAAATATGGGTTCAAAGCAAATAATGATTTCATTGCTGTTATAATTAAAAATATTTTCTCCTTTCCAGGTATGTACACCATAATCAGCTATGAAATAAGCGATAAACATGAGCACGTAAGATTTATGACTTCGACGACTGTAATCTATTAACGTGTAGCAAGGAATGGCGTGCGAAGTAATTTTGCTATGATTTAGAGTAGCTGAAAAATATTTTCTACTACTCTTAACTGTTTAAATGAAGTACAACATTGCTGAGTGCTGAAATTCTCGCATCAGATATAGCAAAATACTTTGCAACTTGCGTAGTTTTAAGGGTGATGAAGATACTCATAAAATAACATGAGATACTTCGGAAACAAGAGCCAGCCAAGGAACAGGTTTGTCAAAATACTGCAGATCATTAGTAAAATCATGACTATGAACAAAGTAGCAATGAGGTGAATTAATCGCACCATTAATCTAATGCTAACCATTACATAACCGTACATTTAAACTTCTCGATTCGTCGCAACAAGAATTTCATAGATGTAAAATTCGATACACTTGTTTACAATAAAGCAAAAAAAAATACTGAAAAATCCGTACAACCAAATTCAGTTCATATTTTGTAGCATAAAGCAAAACTATAAATCCGCAATATCAGTGATACCTACATAATATGAAACGCAATCCGAATCTCCGAGGTCGATCATACATATGTATGTACATATTGTGTGTGAGCTGAGTCGGCTTTACACAGGCACAGCACAGGATCAGAATTGGCGCTATTTGGTCATGCGGACTGCGGATAACATGGCTTAGGTTACAATATTAGTAGTATCCGCAGACATGTGTAACAAATTGTAAGAGTAGGGGAAGACCAAAGTAACGATGGATAGTCTGAAAGATGATACAACCAGAAGAAGGGACAGAAATGCTGAGATGACTGCTGATAGAGATGTAATTGAAGAAGATAAGGACCTGCTGCACCGATCTATGCGTCCGATAATTTGACGTACGAGTTTTTTTTGTTTTACAAATTATTACTTAAAGTAATCGAGACAAAGAGTTCTTTCATTTTCTTGCCTATTTATTTCAATATGAAAAGTTGCTTAACTGATTCACACCAGTTCTTTACGTTAATTGTTTTCCACTTATCTTCATCTGAGTGCGATAACCATATCGTGAATGATATTATGAAACATGCTAACACTTCTGGTAAATGAATCTTCGGTGTAATCAGATATCCATAAATTTACTCAGGGTAAAGCAATTTCCACAAGGTGCTGCTGCAAATACAACCTACCTTTGGATAAATTAAGTTAACGATTCACACACAATTTTAACCTGATTTGCGAAATCTGCGTATAGAGAGAGGAAGAAATCTTCTTGTAAGATGCCTTTGCGACAAATTTAACCATTGTTTTTTTTTTTAATTTTCATGAAAATATACTAGGATACCAACAGTATCCATTTCCACTCAGCATTCCCCATTACCCTTCACACTAATGTTCCTTGATGCGCGCTTAATTAACTCGTATTATTTTTGGACGTGCACAAAAATAAAGCCGTTGACGTGACAACGCTTTCACGCGGGGATGGGTTGCGGCCAATTTTGCGGCCAGGTGTACATCAAAGGCCCGAGTACGGCCCTGGTTGCCTCAATTTAGTGCGTCCTCAAAGACAGCTTTACCTGGTTGTTAATTACTATTCAAATATTCAGTGGGTTTACTCTTGATTTTTTTTAGACATATGGTAATTTTTTTTTTTTTTTTGGGTGAATTAGATTATTTTGGTAAACACAAAACGTGATAAAATACCCTTTCTTTATTTAGGTTTTTTGCAAACACGTCTTGTTTGCGTAATTGGACCGGTGTCAAGGTTGAAAGTAACTGTAATAACACAGATATTTGTATAGTCTGCAGATAGTTCTTGCATATCTTGGTGTTTCTGTATATGTGAGATTTTTGTCTGTATCACAATCATACTTAATGTTACTCAGGGAGATCAGCCAGGCTACAAAACAGCTGACTGGGCATTTTTTTTAACAGAGCATGAGTTAATACATACTAGAGAAAGCACAACAACTGTCTCCAGGCTACCTGCAACGTGTCGTGAGACTTCGGCCACATTGCCCACAGAGACACCAACAACATGGAACGTCTAATAAGTGACAGGAAAAATAAGACCTAGAGGCCGAAGCCGAAAACGGTGGATGGTTCAAATATCTGAGCAACTGGAGATACGTATCAGCGCCGCACTCCACCAGGCCACTGATCGTGACAGAGGGAGAAAAGCCCTTGACAAATTGAAATGGAGTCACGATTCTCAGCAATGAGAGAGCGATTAGGAAGAGAAGAAAGCTAATATTTTTGTGTGGCCATGATAACAGAAGACACCAACAATTCAAGAAGAAAAACCAAATATGATAAAACAGAAATTAAATGAATTCTACACATACTACTTATAAATTCTTATTCCTCTCGCTTCTTACAAAAATCCCGAGAAGTTAACTACTATTGGAAACTCGCATCCAACAATTATTCATTTATCTAGTAACAAACAATTATTAATTTATCTAGTAAGATTTTACTGCTCAAAGTACGTTAAAAGATTTTAAATTGGTGTAAAAAATTGCAGCATAATTATATTGAGCTAAATATTCGCAATGCAGAGGAAATATTTAGCTCATGCCTAATGTACTGGTGATTAGGGTTTTCGTGTAAGGAACATCTTCACAATGTGTATCGTCTGAAGGGATACTCTTGCCTGCTAATACATCAGTCTTGAGTCACCGTCCTAAAGTACCGTCCTCTTGAGGACTTGATCATACTCTTAGCAGGAACTACAGGAATGATGTTCGCCAAAATCATAGACAATTAACAATGCTACCCAAATATCTCTGAATATGAGAAAATGGGAAATATCTAAGAATTTTGGAATTATACGTTTATATTGAAGGTACCTTAGCATTTTTTAAATAATTAATTATGTATTGGCTAATGATAGATGAAATCATTTTTTACACTCACAAATGCACATTATCGGTTTATTAATGACAAACAATTCAAATAACAATAAAAATACACACACACATAATATATTATCTGTATTCGTTTTGTTTTTAACCTTAAAAAGTATTATCATGTTTCTAACTTTCGCAAGAATCTCAATTGGCTCCCCATTCGTCTTCGCAGGAACTCTCGGATAATGTGTCTGCTATTTAACATCCTTCATAGTCCTAGAACGCCATCCTATCTTTGTCCTACGCCCGTCCTTCTGATGCACCTTGCAGGTCGCATCTTAGAAATCTTCTTAAATCCCCTCCCCATCATACCGACTTTTACTCCTACTCCTTCACTGTGCACGCGGTTCGGTTGTGGAATTCACTTCCGCCTGACATTAGGAACTGCCAAACTGTTGCTGTTTTTAAAAGAAGAGTGAAAGAACACTATCTTTCCACTTGGCCATAGTTGCATATTATGTATTTATTATTTTATACTACGTACTAATTATATATAAATATTTTAGTGATATTTATTTTAGAAGTATATAAGTATTTTCTCTTTTTGTATGTTTATATTTAAACTAGTGAATAGTTTTTATTTTTTTATTTATTTTGTTATCTCTTCTACTCTGACACACGGTGTCTACATCTCTGTCTAATTCCTATCGCAGGTATGCTGGAAGAGATTTCTTTATGCGTATTTTTCTGTTCCTTTCTCTCTGTTTATGTGTGTACATAAACTGTTAAATAAAATAAATAAATATAAATTAAGTTTCGTGTAGGTATACATAAAATATATCTGGGTATCTATATCATCAAGGTGGTTGCCATGCAACCAATAATCAATAACTAGTCCTACGTAGTTGAAACGTTGCATCTCTGTCTATCGCTGCAAGGGGATGAGTTGAAATTTCCAGGAAAATTGTTTGATTGAATGCGCCCCTGTATTATGTGAAGCAACTAGTGTCGAAGCGACGCGCGTACTAACTCCCAAGGGAACTAAAGGCTCAAACTCCATTCATATTACAAACTGAAAACCAACTGTATTACCAAACAGGTAAGGTTTATTTAGTTGATGAAGGAACCCCGGGTCCCGGATGACTGAAACTCGCAGCTCGCCCGTGCAATTATTAAGATTCATTCACATTATGCAGATAAAATTTATTGCAATTTTTGGAAAGTTCTACCGAAACTGTTATTTTTCGGTTTTTTGTTTTGATTTTCGCTGGTGAATATGCATTTTTGCCGTTATATGTTGCTCAGAAAGCATTGCAAGCATTCAGTCTTTAGAATGAACCTCATTTCTGTCATTGTCAATTTCCTTTTCCTTTTTTAGTTTCCGTTCAATAGATTTATTCTATTCTTCAATGGACGTTTTTTCCAAAACTTTTGTGCCTATTACGTGACTCTAGTTGAGCTTTTCAAGTTACTAACTTATCGCGACTAAACTTACACTTTGTGTTGAGACTTTCGGTACTCGCTTTATATGTACATTTTGCACCGTTTTTAGTGGTTTTTTTATTATGAATAGTTTTTCTTTTGTCAAAAACACCTGTAAAGGTTCTATACCTTCACCTGTAAAGAGTTTTTAAAGTTTCATCGTTACTCATATCTTGAAAACTTGTTAAGCGTTTGTTGCAAGTAACAGAACTTCAAACTTATCAGTCCTTGTATTAATTGTCTTCGCTGAACTGAAACTTTTGGTGCATTCGAAGTAAAAGCATATGTACTTTTACGAAGAAAAGTTTTACAATCTATCAGTTTTCTAGTTTGTTATGTAGATTTAATAAAATTGTGCTTATGTATAACCTAGTGTATAACGACGGTTCTCAACCTTTTGTTGTCTTATTTTCTTTTAGCCTCTGACGCGACGTTCAAAGTTTAAAGACCCGATTTTTCTGTTTGTATAGTGCATTATGGGTAGCAACCTACTCTTCCAAACTGATGAACTGATTTCAATGCGGATCGTTTTGCCATGTTCAAAGAAAATCATTACTTCAGCCATTTCAAGATCATCAGCTCATAAACAAATTGGGATAAATTACCAACAAAACTTATGACGAAAGTAGCCGTAAGAAATCGTACTTACTCTTCTTATTACTTTTGTTCGTGTTCTGGTGTTGCAAAACGTGTTGTGTCAGTATTGCGAATGACATGATGTGTTAAATAATTGGCACGTGGTTTTCGAATTTCCCTACAAAAATATCGTTCTTTACCTCCTTCGTTACAGTTTCCGGGAGTATGCACCCACCCTTATATAACAGTGTGATTTTCGGTATGATACGTTGGTACAAGGTGCGTTCAGGGTCTGCATCGAACCGCCCAGGCAAACCTTTGCAGGCCAAACATCCCCTGGGACTACGAGTAATAGCTCGCTAACTCTCGAACCTACCTGACGTGTGCACTAAGTCAGTAAATATTTATAAATTCATTTCCATAAAAGATTACCAGATAGTCTAAAGTAGTATTGGAAAAGTGATTTCGTGAAAATGTGCAGTGATTTGTGCGGTTCCCCGAAAGTTTTAATTCGGTTTAGTGTTTTTTTTTTGTAATCCTTTGTGTAACATATTGGACGCCATCTTGAATTTCAGTGTAAGGATTTTAAATTTAGTTTTTAAGTGCTTATGTTTGCCTTTCATTTCGGAAATAATGTTTCATTGTGTTTAAAAAAATCCTGTTTAGTCATGTTAACATAGGTTGGGCTCCACTGGTTAGAGTAGTGGGCCCGGCCTGTTTTATGTGCAAGTAACTTAAACAATAGTTTTTTTGGTTCATCTGTGTATTGTAAGTATATTTAAATACCTACATTGTAAATCTCATCACAGTAAAATACAATGATGAGTTGCCCAGTAATAAATGCACAGCGAGAGTTCTGAAATTGAACAGTTTTGTGCGTTGCCCATACTATCGGTTATCGATAGCGTCGCTTTAGGACTTATGCAATTTAGATTTTTTTATTTGGAATTGTGCAGAATTTGTAGCTTTCTTTAGCATAGATATAAAATGTGTAATAATATTTTACTTTGTATTATTGTATGATATTGTATTTTGGGTTCCTTTGGCTAATAACCACGTAGCCAGTTGCAAATGGCCTGCGCCCCTCTGTGGGATGACGATCTTACCTAAAAATCTTAAATTATTTCATTTTCCAAGTCATCGTCGCCATCTGTGGTTCTAGATTACATAATCTCTTAAACAAAGATGGTGGCGAAGATGCTGGAAATGCCTGTGCGTCGCGCAGTGAGCTAGGGCGCATTGCCCAGGTTAAATCTAGGTCACCTAGATTGCCAGGATTAATGGGAGGACCATTTATCACCGAGTTGCGCAGAGTTTGCTTGTGCCTTAAAAACCTATGCCCCAGGTTTTTAAGGCACTAGCAACTCTGCGCAAGGTCAGTTAGCTCGCGGATAAATACTGTGGGCGGAGGCATACTTATCTGTCTCCTCTAGCAATAAATAGAAGGTGTTTGATTTTAGTGTATTGGAAAATCTTGCAATATTAGATAAAGGATTTCAATTGAAGCAGTGTATGTAATAGTTTTTTGTGAACTCCTTTGTGTAGTCACTAACAATATTAATTAAGAGTTTCAGGTGAACTGTAAACGACTGAAACACGATAATGATATTACATATAATAAATCATTGTCGTGTTTCAGTCGTTATAGATTGATACAGAACCAGACATACCTGGTTCTGTATCAATATTTCGTGCTTAATATGTGCAGCACATTACACATAACCCAAAGCTGCCATATTTATCTAGCAACGATTTGAGCAGATCTTTTGCATTTTCTTTTTTGTTTTTAATGCAGATTTATCGAGTTTGCACAGGTCCTGTGCAGCGCGCAAACTATAGCACAGAGCACGGACAGTGTTGCGGCTGACTGTCCAGCTACTGTGTTTTGTTATGAGTTAACTAGAAGTAATAAAAATAGTTCTTCACCGAATTTCGACCATGGCAGCCAACTTCAGCTGAGACTAGCCATCTACGCGGGAGATATTATAGTGCACAAGTGCGTGTGCAGACACAGGTGCACTCGCTCTTCCCTACTCAGTAGGTACACAAACGCTCATTCAAACACATTGATGTTTTTTACTATATTAATTGCTAACTTTGCACAGTTTTGGGGTCAACCCTAACAAAGAGGGCGAATTTCCGGCCACCGTAGGCGCGGGCTTGCGGACGGTGAGCAATGGGTAGCTCACCGTCCGGTAAGGACCAGGCCCGGGTCGACGGTGCGTTGTATTCCACGCGCGCCTCAAAGAGATGTCGTCAGCACAAATGTAGGGGTCCACTACGGCCTGGGCCTACCGGGGTCGCGGGAAGGTACTAAAGGGTCACCGAGGCCCCTGGCAACACAGGCAACAGGAAGGAATACGGGTGGGTTTTAGTCAGTAAGAGTCTGACACACCCTCCCGCTTCGCCCAAAGCGGGAGAAGTTATTTGACGATATCCCACCCAAAAAAAAAACCCTAACAAAGAAGACTATCTGAATCAGTCTCGCACTTTAGAAGACTATTTGAATAAATGGGTAAGCCAATCGTTTGTTTTAGAATAAGAAGTTTTTGGTTTTTGTAAAACAATTAATTACGGTAGCGATTGAAACTGGATGGTATTTAATCAAATTAAATATTCGATCCTTTAAGCCAAATAATTGTATGAGCAACATCAGAACAAAAAAACCTGTGCGGTCGGAGAACCCCGTCAGTTACGAAGTTACTCGCACGCACTCGCACTCGTATGTAACTGAAAGAGACAGAGAGAGTGAAAGTCGCATGGAGGGGGCATAACGCTTTTTCCTTACGTGACGATTTCGACCAGTCGACTCCTACCGCAAGACGCGTTAAAGAACTTCATTCCAAAAACAATTTCAACTCCAATTTTAATCAAATCAAACCATTTACTTGCCTGAATAATTGTACGCGAGGTGATAAAAATAACAAAAATTCTTTAAACCATGTCCTACCTTAACAGTTGTGAAAATATATTAATCTTTTCAGTCTTCTATAATATCAAACACCTTCTGTTCTCACAATTTCCCAGTCAATTATGACGATAATATGTATAATTCTGCAGTACATAAGACAACATTGTTTACGCCAGGTGCGTTCTTACCTACAATAGGTATGATCAGATATTATCATTAGCTACATACCGCTCTAGGCTGTGATCAATATATCATTTTTCCGTTATTCACGTGATCATGTTAGTCATGTCACATACCAACACATAGTACCTATATTAAGGGAAAGAGGAACTTAAAATTGAAAAAAATTTGGAAATTCGTTTTTTAATCCCAAATAGTAATTTGACAGGTGCAAATGTCAAACTCAAAACTGAAAAAACAAACAACAAAGATTTGAACAAAACGAAGTTCTAAGTTGTTAAATTAGTAGGTACAGCGGTATAATTGCGTAACACATTAACAATTGCAATGGCTTTTATTTTGACAATTCGACAATATTCATTGCGTTATTTACGTTGTCGAGCAGACGATTTTTTCAAACATATGAAGCAATGGATTAGAAATTTCCTTCAAAATCCTTCGGGTTATGAAAGAAAGTGTCTTACGCAATTGGGATTGAGATCCTGGGGGGTAACCATCACCTCTTATAGCATTATTATTATTATGTCGTTTATTACATTGTTTGTCTTATAAAATACATTTTTAAATATTTCTTAGAAAAAATATTAAAAAACATTTAAAAATATATAAAATAGTGGTCCGCCGGTATCGGGAGCAGGGTCCAAGCTACCGGTGATTAGGGCTCCAGAGACAGGAACCTCCTCACGATGCGAGCAGTATCGAGGAGTACTGCCTTCTGAATCAGGCCCTTAATCCAGCCGTCTAACGCAAGCCTCGAGAGATGATGGTTGAGGCTTCTGGCCATCAGGCCATTGGCCGTAACGACAATCGGCACAATGACTTATTATTATTATTATTATATTACTTCACAGTGGGAAAGTGATGGAGCTATAATACTGGACTTATAGCTCCATCTCTTTCTCACGCTGAAGTAATATTGAAATAATACTGCTATAAGAGGTGATGGTTATGATGTTATAATGTTATGCCCTGATCTTAAAATGTTATTATTGAAAACATTTTCTCTACTGCATTTAATTCAACAAGAACAGTCGAGGACTTATAAAAGCTCGCTTGCTGGTTGTTTGTTTGTTTGTTTGTTTGTTTGTAAACTTCATTTTGCACTGCAAACAATTTGCAAATGTCTTACTATAACGTAGCTCCAAGAAAGAAGGAAAACTATTTCATCAAATGAACTGGTTTTGTTTTACTGTCCAATTCCCTTATTAAACTTACATAAGAACCAAATAACAAAAAAAAAAATGGTTGTCTGTAAAGTTGGTTTACGGTAGATCATTTTACGTGATAACGAGAGAGAGATGCGTCACAAGCCGAACGCTTAGGCCGATCGTGTCTCTCTATCGCTAGTTCCGCGCTCTCGCTTGCACGCTCGGCTCAGGCGGAACGTGACAATGAGTCATGCTTTTTCGTGCGTGCAGCCCGGCGTTCATCGATTTATAAGACGTTATCACGTCGAAACATTATGGACTTTTTACACACAACTTTATCAACAATAATGACAATTACACCTTTATTACATGTACGATATTAACGGTGAAGGAAAACATCGTGAGGAACCGGGCATATCCTAGAACCAAAAATTCGAAGACATGTGACATCTTGCAACCCGCACTGGGCCCGCGTGGTGGTTTTCGGCCCACTCCCTCTTACAGAGAGGAGCCCTGCGCCCCAGCAGTGGGAACATTATAGGCTGATTATGTGTACACCTTTATTACTGACCTTTACGAATAAAAGATGGTCTGAACTTGAGCGCAAACTAGCCGTCACAGGGCATTGTTAGAATTTTCACGGGCCGTCAGATTCTATGAGTAAACGGTGACTTTCAATGACACGCTTGGTTTGTATGAAAAGGGTTGACAGTACCGCTTCTAGCAGCGGCCGCCGAGGCGTCTCTGTCGTGCTCTGTGGATGATACCTAAACCCTTTCATGCAATCACTCACTCAATCAATCAATCAACTCAGCCTATCACAGTCCACTGCGCACACTCTCCCAGGCTGCGCCACATAACTCTGTCCTCCGCCTTCCGCATCCAGTCTGTCCCATCCACCTTTTTAAGGTCGTCGGTCTCTTTATGGTGTAGGTACACCATAAAGAGTATTCTATTCTACGCTTGCCAATACGCGGTCTCCTCTCCAGGACTCGTCTGCTTCACCGGCCATCGGTTCTTCGACAAACATGGCAAGCCCACTGCCACTTCAGCTTGCTTACGTTGCAAGTAAGCTATATCGGTTACTCCGGTTCCTTCCAGTTCCTTTTTTTAAACAATAAACAAACATGTACCTACAGAACCATAGTATCTCGCAACACTATTTTAAAATTTTCCTTTATTTACCGAGATTCAAGCGTAAAGACAAGACCGAAGATTTACTTAATTATCATCTTAATAGTATCATTTTGTTCGCTATTGTCTCTGACTTAGATTGAATCTTTTGTTCACACTTAGGGCCGATTCACACCGGAACGGCAGAAGCCGGCAGCGGTCGGCAGTGACGCGACGTGGGCGGTCCGATGACAAGACGCGCGTGGCCGCGTGGTGCCGCGGGCGGCCGCGCGGCCTGTTCGAGCTTTTCAAGCGATACTGCTCTTTTAATTATGTAGATAAAGTTTAAAATTATTTCACACTGAAAGTGCTCGCCGCGCTGCTGCCGGTGTGAATATACGTACCGTAGTACCGATTACAAGTACCTCTTCCTAAATACTGCCATGTGTTATATTAAGTTTTCGTTCATATGTTATAGCACAGATAATGTAGGTAATTCTACGTACCTATAAGTAACTGATGCACTGTTATTTTCAGTGCAATATGTAAAATGTATTATGTGTTTGTATCAGTTTAACCAATTGTTGGTGAACCTACTAAAATAAATGAATTAAAAGACACTTGACACCTGCAGTCTAGTATGACGCTTTCTATTTCTTCGAAGAATAGACACGGCTCTTTCTATACAAAGTGACATTTCGTTGCTCCTTTTTTGACATCGCACCGGACCTAGACAAAGATCGTTAGAAACGAAAGACAAAATGACAGATTGTACAAGGATTTCTACGGTGAGATGTCAAAAATGGAGATACGAAATGTCACTTTGTATTGAAAGAGCATGGTCTATCAAGGAAATAGAAAACGTCATGCTAAGCCAGCAGAGTTTGTTTCGCCATTTCTTCTCAGGGATGTCAGATAGGAAATGTCGACTTCATTTAGCTTATTATTTTTTAATGTTATATAACGTGTACAAGTGATTCCGATATCCTATTTACAGAATAAACAATTTCATTTCATTTCCACGATTGCAATATTTTTTCAATTACATTACTCTTAAATTTTTATTGTTTGTTGTTTTAAAATCGTGCGCTTCACCTGCTAACATTTTGTTTGTAAATCCCTATGAATCATAGTGTGATAACATGATAACGTGTTCTAATTAATTCACTGTTGAATCTTAATCTTGTGTGTGTACTGATTAAGTGTACGTTTTATTGTACTACATTATGTTTTTAAAACTCAAGGATGGGTTACCATCTTTACATACCAAGACCCCTCCGTGCCTCGGAAAGCACGTTAAGCCGTTGGTCCCGGCTGTCATTTGTAGATCTTTGACAGTCATTACGGGTCGTCAGAAGCTCGGAAGTCTGACAGCCAGTCTTACCGAGCGGTACCGTGTTACCCAGTAACTGGGTTGTGGAGGTGAGATAGGCAGTCGCTCCATGTAAAATACTGGTATTCAGCTGTATCCGGTAAGACTGGAAGCCGACACCAACATAGTTTGGAAAAGGCTAGGCAGATGATGATGATGATGATTATGTTTTTAAAACGCCTTTGTAATAGTGTTACAAGGTAAAGACGACAATATAACGGTAAATTAAACTTATTTACTGACGTTCCCAGTCCGCATACAAAAATAAAAAAATATGTCCAATAGTTTAGTCTCTATAGCTAGTCAAAGATTGCCAAATTCATAGTCGGTCCATCACTACATTTTATCTTTTTTGAAAAAAAAAAACGTTTTCATTTTCGACGTTAGGATTTATTTGATAGTTTCAAAATAATCCATTATAATGTATTATAATAATTGTCAGTGTTTTCATTTATTGACGTCTCCACGCTGTATGTGTGCTATAATATTAACCATCTTTATCCTATGGATTGATCACAATAACATGATGAAATAACATTTCCCACTTTTCATTCAAACGATTTTTTCCTGGATGGATTTGGAGGAGGCCTGCGCGTCAGTGGGACTTTATTATAAACCAACAAAAGGAAATAATTTTCTCTCATTTTTCAAATGGTGTCCTACTAACTCCTAACATTGTTGGCTGTTAAATGTTGTCATATTAGATTTCTTATTATAGACTCGGCTGTTTCCAAATTAGCCATAAAGAATTCCCGATCCCTTTAAGACGCTGACAACACCTAAACCGCGGTCCCTGTCAGATTGCATAGAAAAGAAAGAGAAGAGCGATGACACAACGCTTGTAATTTATTGCAAAATATGAAGTAATTATGTATTTACTCAAAATTGAGTTGAGTAATCGAAAATAAAAAACAACCAAGTTCTGCATTCAAATAAGACGTTCTTGTTATTAATTAAATACGTAACGTATGTTGATATTTAAAACAGATATTTTGGATTAGAACTCAAAGTAAGAGGTTAGTTTAACGTTGGTTTGTATCGAGATTTTGTTTTTAAAACGTGTTTTGGTAACAACCAAGTTCTGGGAAATATGTTCAAATATAACATATATTTTTTCCGCTACCACAAACTATACAGATTTGGCAATTATTTTTCTTAAGAGAAGCCAATTTTTGTCAATTGGGTCTTGTCAGCGCCTTAACCAACTGTTAAAACATAACCCTTCTGTACATAAAACTTGGATATCCGTATTGATTACGAAATCTTATAATACAGGTTAATTGCCAGCTTGTAAATATTAATTTTTTTTATCAACGTAACGCAATCTCTAAGTAAACAAAACTAAAAAATGTTTATCCTCCATTTGAGTAAAATCGGTCAATGCGATCGCTATACTGTACCTATACTGCGTTCGTAATTTAGTTTCCAAACATGTAAACAAATATGTGTTTTTGGAATAATAACTTTAATAGTCCCAAACGCTACAACTTAAAAAAAAAACACAAATTATGGCTGATTTAATAGTACGTATCAACTTAATTAATAATTAAATCAACTTAATTTCAACGAGTATAAAGTTGATATTTGTTTAAATGGAATTAACATCAAATTGGAAACGTGGATTTGAATATGGAATATATCTAGTTATACTATTTCTGGAGTCACATACGCCGTCTTCGCCACGCCACACAGTGTCTCGTGTAGTAAAACTAGCGAGACAAAAATATTTTTTGACTTATTTTAATACAAATATATTTCGCTATTTTAAGAGAAAAGGAGTGGAAACCTGTTGTGTAAAAAAGGCTTAAAATATAAAAAAAATAACACCTTTATAACATAAAAGAGGTGTTTTGATATGTATTTATTTACAATTTCGATATTTACACAATTAAATAAAATTAATGAATAATACACTAACAAAAATGATTTACAATATTAAATGTACATTAAGTTTCTAAAACACTTGAAATAAAAACTATACTACATAATAAAAATAGGTATGATAATTCCAATAGTAAAAAACATAATTAACAAAAAATCTAATCGTCATCGTCATCACCAGATGATTCGTCGCCATCACTCTCCATTCGGTTTTTGAATTTAATGAGAATTATTCGTTGTCAGACTCTAGTCTGAAAACGAACTATCGTCATTTAATTTACGAACTGACGATGATTTGGATGTTAATAAAGGTGGGACAATCAACCACAGAACCCCCGTTGGCATAGCAGTGAACTTATTTCGCTGTAATTCTCCAAATGTGTTGATTAGGTATAGGATCGGACGTAATCAAAAGTATTTTCAAAAGATCTGTATATGTGGCAATACGTGACCGCTTCTTGGTGTGTCGCTTACGGAATCTATGGCAATCTCTATTTCTTGCCTCATGGGCTTCATCATGCATCTTCGGAAAGCTGCCCTATTGGAAGAAGAAAAAGTTTAATGCCATTCTTCAAAAATATTCCATTTTCGTCATAGTTATGTTACTTGTGGGTCTTTCCGGGGTCTAAAATATGTACGTATCTATGCTTGAATGTTATAAATATAACATACAGAAGAATCTACATGGAAAAAAAAGTTGCAACCCTTTAAAGTTTACAATTAATGAGAAAGATACAGGATTTCTTTACGTATTTTCAAACTCACAATACATAAAAAATAGAAATGTTTTTTTTATTATAAAAAATACGAAAAAATAGTAGGTTCAACCTTCAACAGAATATTTCATAACAAAAAAACTTGTATCACTTTGCCTCCAATTTTAAGAGATGTCGTCAGAAATGTCCTAAAAATGTAATTGTTTTGCAAATGCAATTCTAATTTTGTTCTAACTTAACTGTCACCTCGATAAAGTACCTTAATAAGATGATTAACGTAATTAGTTCTTGGAATTTGGTACCTGGGGAGGATTGGTTACAAATTGTTATCACCAGTTCCTGGAAATTACGTCATGGGTTTTGTCCCGCTAGCTTGTACAAGATGAAATACTGTGCGCCAGGTGCGTTCGCGCATCTGCCCGTTCGCGGAGATCGCACGTGTGAGTTTGCCATTGTACTGGACATTCTATGCTACACACACCGTGATCCTATACGATGATACATATGTCGCGCAATTGTAAAAATTCTTTATTAATTGGTTATTTGTGATTTAAAACATTAAAACACATTATGGCGAATGTTCAAGGCTAGAATAAAAAAAGATCGATAAGTACCTAGTGTGGAAATCATGTCAAAAATCGTAATATAACTAAGCTACAAAGTCATTTAAGAATCACATTTTTTTTACTGGTACAGTAATAATTTAATTTGTACACGAAGCAGTTGGAATCAAAACGAATACCGTGCCTTTCATTTTCATTGTAGCTTTATAAAAATTTGGGCGAAAACCAAAAAACATCTTAATTAAGTTAAACCGTTAACAGACTAGGTCCGTATCAAAGCGTGGGACGTGCCATTACGTTTACTTTTTTTTATTAAAATGTTGTTGTTTCATGATTATCTGCGGCCGCAATAAAATTCCCATTTTCATATTAATTTATAAATTCTGGAAACAGATATAAAGGGTGAGGTTATTTTGTTTTTTATTCTCTGGCCATTTAAATTAATTGCTACTTCTATTAATCCTGTACACGAAAATTTACCAAGGGAAGTAAAGAGTGATGTCTTTAGAGTTCCGTACCCAAAGGGTGCCAACAGGACCCTATTACTAAGGCTCCGTTGTCCGTCCGTCTGTCACAGGGCTGTATCTATTGAACCGAAATAGGTAGACACTTTTTCAAAGAGTGTTGACTACAATGGCTGCTACGAGTATAACAACAAATAATAATAAAATTAAAAATTAAAGGAGTCCGACCCTCCCTTTAATTTTAAACTTTACCTTTACCTTACAAGAAACGTGTTTTAACTAATGCGTTATGCGTTATGCTCGTGAACGGGTGCTGCTTGTGGTGACTGGTCGTTTTGCTGATCATGGTTTTAATTGTTATTAGTAATTGTTTACTTATTTTACTTCGATGGGGCTAGTTTATCATTTCTCACTTCGAGTTACAGCGATAGCCTTATGTAAGCGGGCACGGTGAAGGAAAACATCGTGAGGAAACCGGCATGTCCTAGAGCCGAAAACTCGAAGACATGTGACATCTACCAACCTGCACTGGGCCCGCGTGGTGGATTACGGCCTCCCTCTCACAGAGAGGATGCCTGTGTCCCAGCAGTAGGAACATTATAGGCTGATTATGTAAGCGGGCACGCCATTTATGCCTGGAGGCTTTTATTTAGGTATTAAGTTCTATTTACGTTTTTCTTATGTTGTAATTTTTATCTGCTTGAGTACAGTTTGTTCATTGTTTTGTTGATATACTGGCGTGTGCTAGCTAACACATGACAAGTGTGTAATTTAATCCAATGTTTTGTGTTTCGTAATGTTAATTACTTTGCATACGATTTGTATAGAATCAAGTTTATATAACTAAACAGACAGATGTGCTGCTGGGGAGTTTGTTGCGCCACTTCTTCTTCCCAGCTAAAGCACTAGGAAGTGGTGAAGGGCGGGCATTTTTGGGGGACTGTCTTACGAGTATGTTACTTTGACGTTCGAAAAGTGCTGATTTTCAGCCTAGTTTGAATAAATGACTTTTGATTTTGAATGTATAAAAAAAATAACAACATAACATCACGCCTTGTTTCCCCAAAGAGACGGACAGAGGTGTAGGTACCTATAGTACACCCACAATATAAAAAAGTGTAGTGTTAAACATTGTAGGGTGGTACGGAGCCCTTCTTGTGCGAGTCCGACTCCCAATTGGCCGCTTTTTTGGAATCTGTTGTGTATCTGTGTAGGTACCTACTTATTTCGTGTTTGTCAGATATCAACAACAATATTTTAAAACAAACTTTTGTAATCATTCGAAAGCTTCTTAGTCATATTCTAATCGTTCTAAGATTCGCTTTAATATTAACTTCACAATTTGCAAATAGCCAAGTCAACTACCAAAAGTCTTGTTAAAAACACTGTTCAATAAAAAAATAAATCCTGACGAAAAGGCTCTGTTGGCGTTTAAATTAAAAATCGATACGATAGGTATTCACCTCCTATAGATTTTCCAGTCTAGTGAATCGGCACCATAACAAACGGACATTAGGGTCGACGGACTCGCGCATGCCATAATTAAATGTTCTAGACTTTACCTTACATTATTGTTTTTAGTCGGAGAGAAGTCAAAAGGAAAATCTTTAGACTTCTCTTGGTGATGCGCAGTAATAAATGTACAAGAAAACTACAATAAATGTCATTATAAAAGACAGCTCTATTAACGATTTAAATCTAATATAGCTACTAAGCTTATCCTGAGTGTGTAGGGTTTGAACGTTGTTTTTCTTTCTTTAATTTAGCTATAGTTTTTTTTTTATTATTCTATGGCTATAGTTTTGAGTTACAGTTAGTCATTGCATGTCCTCTGTATCATACATTTTAATCTGTCCGGTAATTGATCTTTTTATAAAGAGCATGCTATCTTCTTTTTGGAATTTTCTTTTTGAACATTGTGGCAAACCAATGCGTGTTATTTTCCTAACTTGCACTTGGCAACGTCACAGAAGTCTTACTTTATTGGGTGTACAATTTTATATCCTGATATTCTCGAGTCAACTGGTTATGACCATCTGATTGAATCCTGATTCCAACTCTAATGATCGATCAATCGTTTCATGTAGCAGGACACTTTTTGGTCTAATCTTACTTAGTAACTGAGGGAGCTAAAAATCTTACCCATTACTCGACTCATCAGAATCATAAACAGCTTATTCGGGCATGTCAGTTTCTAGGTTAACTCATGCTTATGACGGGTATTGCTGCAACATTGCAATTTGGTCGCTGTATATTCCTATTACATTGTTATATCAAAATTTGTCATAAGCTAACTCTTCATAAACTTCATCTCCGTGTCTTGTATCTCTGGGCAAATATCGCACCGAAAAATTCGAATAATTAGAAAACATATTGGGATCTTTTTGTGCGATATAACTGCCTGATACACTGGCATCACTTTTAAGGAAGATTATAATTGTCTTACGACTAGTGATCTTGAATCACCAGAAGGAACGTTTACTAGATGGTGTTTGTACCTTATTCGTATTTGTGTTCACATTGGGTGCTTGGGGTGCTTGGACAGTAGTAAATCAACCATGTTGCAATCCATGCTCTATAGTGTGCTGAAACTACATCTTCGGTATACTATGATCATGGATTGTATTGCAATGCTAACCTCTTCCTTTGGACTGCTATTTATCATACATTTCTCCTCAAGAAGACATTGCGTCGGTGATTTTCTGCTCATGTTGGTCTGCCACCATGATATAATGGCGTTGTTCTCTAAAGTTTCGTCATCACCTCATTGTGGTAAATTCAACATGACGCACCCTGGAGAGGCGCTCGACGTCTTCGCTCCAAATGAGCATTGTTATGCTAGCTAGGTTCTTAATGTATTGGTCCTATCAGGTCTGATAGTGAAAGCTTAGCAAGATAGATTTGCTATCAGCTATCACTATTTGTCAAATTATGGTTTAAATACATGTCTTCGGTTGTAACGTCGCCAATCCTCGGTAGTATTAATTTTCTTCGAAATTGTGTATAATCATGTTACAATTTTTTATTTAGTTTAATATTTATACCCGTTCACGATCCCAATTCGGTTACGCTAGCGTAGGTATAATTATTTTTTTTTTACTATGTTGTTTGCTATAGCAAATCGTTTGATTTCTTTTTTTTGTTTATATTCTCCACTTTTCTTCTTCATAATTAAGTTCCTTCACGCGTTTAGCTACTGATATTTGCTTCCATGACATTAAAGTTATGTAGTGATAGTCTTATCTCATCGTCATCGGTGCTTATACATATTTATAGAAATTTCTACTTTCAAAGTTTTGCTGTTACCAAAATCATTTTCGTCTTAGCCCATACCTCCTTTATTCGTACAATTTATCTTAATATCTAACTTGTAATATTGCCATTTCTATCTTTATAATTATTATCCTTCACGTTCGTTTAGCTAGTGATATATGCTTCCATGAAATTAAAATTTTGTAGTGGTAGTCTTACCTCGTCGTCATCGTAGCTTATATTTATAGAATTCTCTTCTTTTGAAGTTTTACTGTTTAAAATAATTTTCGGCTTAGCCGACACTCCCTTTTTCGTACATTTCATCATAATATTTAACTGATAATGTTGCCTGTTTTTGAAATTTCTGCCAATTTTAATTTTCGTTTCATTGTTTTGTTCAGAGTTTTTGGCAACAGTGTATTTTTTTTAATTGTCTACGCAGTCTAGTAATATTTTGGTATGCTCAATATAATTTCACTTGCATGCCTTTCGTGTAACTCACACTCAGGATATACGGGCCTAAGTACGGGGTGGTAATTCGAGGTGGAATAATAAAGGCAACTGCCTTAACCGTTGCAGCTACGGGAGCACGTGCTTTGATGTGCCAATGCACACGCTTGTGACCTATATCGTCAGAAACTAAAGCAGTCACCATAGCCGAGGGATGTATTATTATCTTATTACAAATTAAGTTTTTGTTTTACAGCCCTATGAACATGAACGATAACGTACAGCAGACTTAGCATGGCGCTTTCTATTTCTACAAAGAATGGACACAGTTCTTTCTTTATACAAAGTGACATTTCGTTTCTCCATTTCTGACATAGCACCGTAGAAATCCTTCTACAATCTGTCATTATGTTTTTTGTTTCTAACGATCTATGTCTAGGTCCTTTTTTATGTAGATGGAAAAATATGTTTTATTTAATGGCGGATGTATGAGTAAGACACTAGTCTTACTCAAGCAAAAAACACTAATCTTACTTAGCAGAAAAAAAGGGTGACTGCAGGCTGACTAAAGAAGCAGACCCTACAATTGTTTGCCGCTTCACGAAACATTTTCTCCGACTAACTAAACAACAGCTGAGTACAATTACAGCAGCTATAACTGGCCACGGTATTAAATAAACAGCTGTTTGTCATAGGAGTCACAGATAGCCCACTGTGCAGGGCCTGCTTGGAGGATGACGAGACCCCAGCTCATGTGTGTTTCTAAACTGCCCGGTGGTCGCCACATACAGGGCAAAGTACCTCGTTAACCCAGTTACCCTCCGTGGGATAGTCAGTAACACCAAGGCCTTGCTGGCCTTCCTTGAGGAGCTGGGGTGGATCGATTTTCCCACCCGTTACATAAAATACGCGCATTGACGCGGAGTTGCGGACACCAGCCTATATTACCTATTAGGTACCTATTATTTCTTCGGAATGTGCTCTAATTATTTCTTTTTCGTCACGAATGAATTGTGTCAATTGTGTCTACTGGCTAATCGAAAGTTACTTTATATTCAATTCATATGATATCAAATATTGTTAATGCGAAAGGTTTCAAGGCGTCCTTTGTTGATGTTCCTTGAGGTTGACTGACCTCGGGCGGTTGGCGCCGCGACCCACGCCCTCTTTACATATACCTCTAGAGAAGATAAAACCGATCACACATTTTTATTATCAGTCATTTGCATAAAATGATCGATTAATTTTGTGATCTCCAAGGTCCATTATACGATTCGTTTTTGTCTCCTTATTAAACTGGTCATCATTAAAACTGTTGGTAACTCATTACTGTGCCTATGTTTAACTTTTTGTAGTAACTGTTCAAGTTTATTTGATGCTCGAGTTTTGCTTTGCTAACTCGAGCATCAAATAAACTTGAACAGTTGTCACACAGAACAGCTTGTCATGGTGCTTGGTTTTGTTACACTATGGTAAACTGATTGCTTTCCTCTTTAACAAATTGATGGTAATATAATTTACTTTGTTAATAAATATTATTAAAATTGTAATTCACATTCGTGGTCCAATATTCACCATATTGACCCCACCTACAACTCTGCTGATCTCCAACAAAGCGGAGTTAACTGCATCGTTTATTTTACAGTTATGTATTATATGACATCATAAAGTATTAAAAGCTATGTCATTTCGCTTCTCACAATTAATAATTAATAAAAATAATTGAAGTTAGGACCCCGCTGAGTTTCTTGCCGAGTTCTTCTCAGTTGTGGGTAGGTTTACGAACCGGTGGTAGAGTCTTAAAACAATAAAGAAAACAAGAAAATAAATTATTTTAACCTAAACATGTTTGTTTCTTTTAATATCATTCCCCTTGGTTTCATTATAACACTCAATGAGTAAGTAACAGAACAGAGATAAAAACTAACATAACAATTATTTAAATTTTAACTCATTTAGATTGGACAACACATCTGTTATGTACGCAAGTTATTCCTTTATCGAAATTTTAGTAGTACTCGTCCAAGTATTCATAAGCCTTGCTGTTACTGCGACCAACTTAAGAGCATGTACGATTGTACGCCGCACGGCATTTCATACTCAAGTCCTTATTTTTCGAAATGACTGAACCGATTTTAATGAAACTTCGCACACATAAGCAGGATACATATCTAGGTCTAAAATGTTAGTACATTTTCGAAATGTCTATTTAAAAAAAAGATAATTGGAAATGTCTCTTTGTATGGATAAATTAAAATCGCTCTAATTTCTTAACACAATTTTTCGAAAATGTTTTCTACTAGCTTTTAAAAATTGTATGAAATGCCGTACGGCGTAAACCTTAACATAGGCTCGCAAGTGGAAATCTCATACAATATTTTAACTTACAAGTATTGAGGCTTTTTGAAGAACGAGGTCATATTAAGAATTTTGTCTCAAGTCAACCTCTGCTAAAACAGCTTAGGCATCGTATTCCTCATCATAATCATTTATTATGTATGCGACACTGAAAACAACGAGACAATAAGGAAAGCAAACTCCACATATTCCCAAATGCTCCTCGCTTCTCAAACAGACTAATAACATTATGCAAGACGTAGACATTGGTTGTATGAAGGGAAAATGAATTTCTGTCTCCTAAATGTTTCCTGAGCTACAATCATAGCTCATGACTGATAAAAATATTGGCCTTCGAGTGAGCAAGTTTAGTAGCGGGGCTGACTACACTGGGTGCCCTGGAGTAACTGGATGGTCACTGGAACACGACTGGCACTGCAGTAAATGAAGAAAAATGTTGTTATGATCGTTCAAGTTGACTTCAGATTATTCCTCCCGTAGGTACGTGACGCTAACCCGAAAGAACAAGATGTCAGTAAATACATATTTTCATCATGACACGAGCTATATGAGTGTGGACTCATATTCGATCTGTCTTGATGGACGTGCTGACTCAAATAGCCCCAGTAAAGATAAAATTGTTGACTCATAAAGTGCCAGTCATGATGAAAAAATTGCCAATCAGCGGGGTGATCTGAAGGGTGAGTAGTCTCATAACCTGGAAGTAAGAAATGCAATAAAGAATAGATAATGAAACACATAACATATACTTTACATAATTACCCCATGCTATTATAATAAGTTGCACTGAAAAGTTGTTTGTAAGCTCGTAAATAACTTTTTATCTCAATTAATCCCCTGGCTAGTGGTAAATTGTGCAGTGTGGGATCAATGGTAACATAGCACCGCAAACTGCTAATAAAGTTTGGTGCTTTTAACTCACCTGGATAGTCGTTTATTGTGGGTTCTGGTTGATGGTAGGTAGTTGGTAGTGTCAGTTTGGGATAATAACATAAATTTGGAGGAGTGATAGGCCAGGTTTTACCGGATGTCCAGTCCTTTTCTGCAAATTGAATTATACTTTAATGCTGGTCATGATAGCTACAGAAAAAGCATATGAAAATCTATGTCAAGCAAATAAATTAGAGACAAGATTTTTTTTTTAAAGAACCATTTTTTTTTTAGTAAATTTCTTACCGACACAACGCTTGTAATGTATTGCAAAATATTAAGTAATTATCTATTTACTCAAAATCGAGTTGAGTAATCGAAAATAAAAAACAACCAAGCTCTGCATTCAAATAAGACGTTCTTGCTATTAATTAAATACGTAACGTATGTTGATATTTAATACAGATATTTTGGTTTGGAAGTCAAGGTAAGAGGTTACTATAACGCTAGTTTGTATCGAGATTATTTTTCAAGACGTGTTTTGGTAACAACCAAGTTCTTGGAAATATGTCCAAAATTAACATATATTTTTTCCGCTACCAGAAACTATACAGATTTGGCAATTTTTTTTCTTAAGACAAGCCTATTTTGGTCATTTACCTCTTGTCAGCGCCTAAAATTCAATTCCAATATTCAGTTGAACTAAACACAGGTGTCAGTTATAATATCCGAGAGTTAAGAAGATCAAAGATGTAAAGACATTTCAAATGTAAATGAATTACAAGAGATAGATACTGGTACAAAGTAACATGACAACAATGACAGAAATAAGCAAAGGAGGAAATATTGTTTTAGTTTTCACTGGAAAGGAATAATATCACGTAACTCAGGAGTTTATAGGGCTAGTAAAGATTAAGTATACTGTTAAGTAGTCTGTCTGGACAAACTGAGGTTATGACACTCTAGATTCTACGACTGACGAAATCTACGACGTAGAATATATCACTCTTTAGGACCTATATTTTAAAACGTTGTTATGCCAATCACAACTCATCTAGTTTTTACTCAAAATTCTCGACTTCTATTTCTATTGTGCTGGATAGAATATGGACTTAAACTCATACCACACCATTATAATAATAATAATACCCCACCGCCGTATCTCTACGTTGCCGTCGTGGTGGGGCTTGCGCGCTCCGCTAAGGACGGTAAGGAGTCAGACCAAGAGAGATATAGAAACCCGCAGGGCAGCATGTGGCGAACTATTGGGCAGTAGCGACCCTACGGTCTTTATCTCCTGGGAGAAGTCTTGTTCCTCATCTCTGGCTTGCCTTTATTGGCCGGCTGGAGTGAACACTGACGAGGAACAGAGCTCCTATCTCATTCTTGCCTTTATTAGTCGGCTTGAGTGGAGATTCGCAAGAGCAAACGTGCTCGGAGGAAGGAAGTATTCCAGTAATTGCTGGTAGGGATTTTTACCATCTTCCGGGCTCTGGGATTGTTCTGATAGCCGTGGAATACCTCTCCACTCCTCAAGCACCTCAGGACATGTTGACACCTTGTTGCTACGTCATTTAGTGCTAGCGACGCGTTTTCGGGGGCCCATTATTGAGTGTGCAAGTCACCCCCCGCCAATTTGTCCGTGTATGTAATAAAACATAGAACTGGCAGGGGCCATAGTCATTCCATAGTTCTGGTAACCAGTCCACTTTAGCCACCTAAACACATTATATTTGTTTCCATATTCTGCAATAGTACTACACCAACCGGGGGTTGTCCTTGGGTGCACTTGCATAGTGTGCATACAGGGATAATCGTCGGTTGGTGCCTCATTTCATAAAAGCGTCCTAACGGGCCTCTGTGAGTTGGCTTCGGCCCCTTGTACGCCTTTCAAAGGGCCGGGACCCTATTATCCCGAGATATTTCAAAGACAATTTAAATAACAATAATAAAACTAATTATTTCAGGCGACACAGGCCCATAAAGAAATACATTAACCTAAACATACTCGTACATATTTTAATAAACAAAACTTGTGTAGCACTTCACTTTGCACTACTAGACTTTGTGCTGTCCTGTGAAACTTGTCTGCGGAAGTGACGGAACACCACATCTTGCGGCCAAAAGTCGTCTTCCATATACATCTCTTCCTTCCTTTCTCTTTCTTCTTCTTCATTATATTACATCTATACCAAATGAAAACAAGCTAGCATTTAACATAACCGATGTGATATCTTTATTAAAATCACAGGAAATATTAAACTGTCTATGTCAATATTTATGCTATTGCTGGTCATAGGAAATACATTAATATGTGATCGGAAATCTGTCAAAGGAACAAACCTTCTTGTCATTCACAGTAAGTTAGATGCAAAATTAAGTCCTAATTAGGTATTCTTCTCTTATGCGCGCGGCGCTAGGAGCGACATCGCGTCCGTTTTTCATCCAGTCAATAAATTTGCAAAAAGTAGTGTAAAGTGAACTGTTAATAGTGTAACATACATCTTTTTATTCGTAAGGAAGTAAACAAACCCACTGTGTAATTTGTTTGTGGAAGTAATCTGTGATTTTAGTGTAAACAGCAAAATAACATTCCGTCAGCTTCAATTTTCAAATTACAACGGCCCGCGGCAAGCGCTGTCAAGTGCTTTACGCAGCTTTCATGATTAAACGCAACTCCGCTGCAGCGCCTGTGCCGCATCGCATCGTGTTATTCGCTTTTTAACGTGCTTTAATGCTAGCAATGTCGAATCAATGCAATAACCTGGTGATCAATGAGCTACTATGCTTTCTGCAGTGCAAAATTGATATTATGGACGAAGTTAGCTTGCTACAAATTTGTGAATCTAATTTTAACGAAAACGAAATTATAAAAGCTAAAACTATTCTCGCAGAGTCGACCAACTCTCGCTCTACGCGAAAGGGGGACGGCAAAAACAAGCGTATCCTTCAAGACATCATAAAGATTCTTAAAGAATCTGAACCCGACACACTCCCTACTTTCGTGGCTAAAGATCTACACCGCCTGCCGCCAGTAACATTCGATTACATAGACGTCACGAGCCTACTTAGAAACATTTTAATGTTAAAACAAGACGTCCACCGAATTCAGAGTGATTACGTTAAATCAACCGAGTTAACTAATTTGCGACAGGAAATACAACATATCAAGACCCTCCCGCAACTCAGCCAACACAGTAAACAATCTTCAGTTATTAAATCATCTAACGATTTACTTTTGAAAACAGCGAGCAATCACAACTCCCCCGCGCCGGCCGCCTCCGCGTCTCCGGCCCCGCGCCCCGCGCACTCGCAGGTGCGTGACCCCGACCGCTCGCCAGCTGATCGCTCGAACACGGATAGGACATTTGCAGAAACCGTTCAGCACCAACTGAGCTGCAAACTTAATCCGATACAACGGACTAGCAGTCCTATACTAACTAATACACTGGTAGAAAACGACAACGACGACAGTTTTACGACTGTAGTAAATAAGTCACAGAAGTATAAACTAGGAAAGAGAAATAGAAATCAGCAGGGAAAAGCTGTACTAACTTCTAATAAAATTAAAATAGTGCCTAAGTTTGCTTACATTTACGCGTCGCGCTTTGATACACATACCTCAGAAAAAGATATTTTGGATTTTATAACAGACTGCGGACACACGGCTGTGAAGGTTGAAAAACTTTCACAATATAAAGAAACGGCATTTTCATCTTTCAAAATTACCACCGAACAAGATCAGGAGACCACCTTCCTTGACGCAGAGTTCTGGCCTCGTGGTGTGGAGTATAGAAGATTTAGAGTGAAACGCGTTTATACAGATCGGAATAAGCCTCCCGCGCTTAAAAGTAATGAAAATTAACCTAGTCTCTTTTAACTGCCGATCTATAAAGCGATCATGTAACCATGTCACAGACATTTGTAAAACTCACGAAATAGTTGCCCTTCAAGAACATTGGCTGCTACCTGATGAGTTAGGGTACCTTAATAATATTCACCCTGACTTTTCATACCACGGAGTATCGGCAGTGGACACGAGCGCGGGTGTGTTAAAAGGAAGGCCGTATGGAGGCGTTGCAATTCTATGGAAGAAATCTTTGTTTGTCAACGTTACACCGATCGACACTGGCTCAACGCGCGTGGCGGCCGTGTGTATGCAGCTCGACGGCGGACGGAGTTTCGTCGTAATGTCGGTATACATGCCTACTGAGGGCGCGGACAACCTGCCTCTGTTTACGGAATGCCTAGGTGTGATCAGTGCGGTTATGGAAGTGAACGATATAGAGAGTGTTTTTGTGCTCGGTGATTTTAATGCTGACGTCTCGCGCTCAAGCAGTCTATTCGGGTGTAAGCTGATGGAGTTCTGCCATGATCTGGGCTGGGTTTGTGCGGATCTTGCAATGCTTGGTTTGTCCTCAGATTCTTTTACATATTTAAGTGATGCGCATGGCACCTCAAGCTGGCTCGATCATTGCTTAGCTACCTCAGCAGGGTTGACTGTAATTGATAATGTCCAGATTTTAAACGATGTTTACTACTCAGACCATTTCCCATTAGTAATTAGTTGCAATATCGATGCTATTATGCCTAAAATTAATAAATCACATTGTCAGAAAAATAATAAGGTAATTTGGGGTTCTAGAACTTTTGAACAGAAATGTAATTATGCAAAATTATGTGATAAGTATTTCAACTCTTGTGATTGGCCTAGTATTCCTTGCCAAGGTGTCTCATGCCAAAGTAATGATCACTTTCAACTGATTGATCAGTTTTATTCCCAAGTAGTTAAGAGTATATGTAAAGCTGCTAAATACTCGTATCAGGGCAAAACCTGTAACACCAAAAACACGGTTGTTGGTTGGAACTACCATGTTAAAGATTGTCACACAATAGCTAGACAGTATTATCAATTATGGATATTTTATGGACGCCCTACTCAGGGAAGGATTTATGATGACATGATTCACAGTAAAAAAGTTTTCAAAAATAAGTTAAAATGGTGCCAGTTAAATGAAAATAAAATAAAAATGGATATTGTAGCTACACACAGATACAATAAAGACTTCGGAAACTTCTGGAAAGAAACTAATAAATTAAATTATAAATCTAGTCTCCCTTTGTCCATAAATGGTGATCAGAATCCTGTTAATATTGCAAATATGTTTGTAAATAAATTTAATCCGCCCCCTCCGCCACCTTCGACCACTACTGCCAGCTGTTCGAACGTGTCGCGCTCGGCCCATGGCGGCGCGGGGACGCCGCCGCCGCCGCGCGCGTCGCTGGCGTCGCTGCCGGCGGCGAGCGCGACGGAGGTGACGCCGTCCGCTGAACTTAGTGGGTTACACGTCACAGCTGAGGATGTATTTCAATGTGTTAAAGATATGAAGCGTGGCAAGTCCCCGGGCCACGATGGACTCAGTGTCGAACACGTTTTGTTTGCACCTGTTTTGGTATTTGATAAAATTGCTTCCTTATTTAATTCTTGTATTGACCACAGTTACTTACCTCAAGACTTTATGAAAACCACCGTTGTACCCATAGTAAAAAACAGAACCGGTGATGTGTCCAGTCTGTCTAATTACCGCCCAATATCACTAGCAACCATATTATCAAAAATTTTCGAAAACCTGATTATGAAACACCTAAATGAAACGAACATTCCGCTTAATAACGCACAGTTTGGGTTTCGTCGGGGCCTGTCCACTGACCTAGCTATATTTGCTCTAAAAAATACTATTTATAAATACATTAGTAGAAATACAACAGTATACGCATGTTTTTTAGACCTCAGCCGAGCTTTTGATACAATTAATTATAATATACTCTGGAACAAGCTGAGACAAACCCATGTGCCGAATAAAATAGTAGACCTGTTTGAATATTGGTATAACAACCAAAGTAACCAAGTCAGATGGGATAACGCCTTTTCGGAGACGTATAGGTTGACCAGTGGCGTGAGACAGGGTGGCTTGACTTCCCCGGTGCTGTTTAACCTATATGTCAACGACCTGATCGAGGAACTGAGCAGCACTAGAGTCGGATGTCATATTGGTGGTGAATGTTTAAATAACCTCAGTTATGCAGACGACATGGTTCTGCTCAGCCCCTCGGTCAACGGCCTCAGAAAACTCATAGCCCTTTGCGAGAATTATGCAGCTCGACACCAATTAAGCTATAATGTTAAAAAGACAGAAGTAATGATTTTTAAACATGGCAACGGTCCTAATAAGGTCTTGCCAATTACCTTGTGTGGCTCAAAACTAAAAGTAGTTAGTCAATTTAAGTATCTCGGACACATCATAACGGAAAACTTAAAAGATGACGATGACCTGGAGAGGCAAAGACGTAGCATTGCATGTAGAAGTAACATGCTAAATAGGCGTTTCTTCCATTGCTCGAAGCAAGTAAAAATAACTCTGTTCCAGGCATACTGTCAATCGTTCTACACCAGTCAACTTTGGTACAAATATACGAAGAGTGCATACAACACTCTTCGTGTACAATATAATAACGCATTTCGGGTCATGCTCAACCTGCCCTGGCGGTGTAGTGCGACTGAGATGTTTGCTGAGAACAGAGTAACCGACTTTTTTGAGCTCATGGGGAAGCTCAGGACGTCGTTCTTTTCGCGTGTGGTGGCAAGTAAAAATAGTATTGTCAAAGCTGTTTTTCATACTGTGCATTTACTGAGGGAGACAAAATAAATGTACTCAACAATGTTACGGGGTACATTTGTTTCGGCTTCCTTGGTGTGAAATAGTGGGCTATTTCTATTGTTGTTTTTCTTTACTGTTTATTTTTATGTTCACTTGTTTAGTATAACTTTTGTTTTTAGGATAAGTTTTCAATTTTAATTTTATGGGTGCTAATGCCTGAAATAAACAATTATTATTATTATTATTATTATTATTATAATTGAATCGGATGCTAACATCCTCTTGTACGTTTTATTGTTATGCAAATTGATCAATAGTTAAAAGAATTGCTAACAAGATAGTGAATCTAGACGTTGTTAATTCATTTTACGCTAGATTAAGCGTAGATCGTAACCGCCAACGAAAAACAAGTTAAATAAATCAGGCTTGTTAAGTTTATAGCTTTTGTCTGTCTATGAAAAACTGATTTGTTAAGCAATTACTTAATTAAAATTGGTGAGTGAGTAGAGAGAGCAGTTTAAGGAGAGTAGAGGTGTTTACCCTGTAGTAGGAAAATACAGGCTTGTTATAAATTAATGGAGGTGAGTTTTTGCACATAGTAATTGTATATATTTTAAACTACTTCTGGACCGACATGGACGTGAATAACTCACGACCTTTAGCTGTGGAAGAACCTAGGGAGGATGCTCAAGAGCAAAGCAATCTGGAGATTTCTGAACCTTTAATTTAAAAAAATGTAAAACTCCTTTTAAAATTGCTAATAAAGGCTAATTGGAATTGAAAATATACATACAGTTCGAAACCGTTCGTTATACTGGTCAATCATTAGAGGACACAAATTCCCACAACGAATTTTGATGTTATAAGATACTTAAGTTATTTAGCCAGAAAAATAATTTCAATTAAACATCAACCCAAAAATGCTTTATTACGGCCCTCCAGAGGGGTACATCTTCTGTAGAATACATAATTAGGTTACACCCCAAAAAGGCAGCCAAGTGTCTAATTTGAGCGCCCCATCATGTTGATGAGTTTTATGGAAAAAAATCTAAAAGCAGATTGTTTATTACTTACTTTAGTTAAAATATTTTGGTAAAAGGACGGAAAATTTCCAACTTGAGGAAGATTATTCGGTATTAACTAGAGTGGAATATAAATGTACTTCTTCTTAGCGTGAAGTCGGCACAAAATTTGTTTACGAGTTTTCCACCATCAGTAGCGTCTATCAGTTCCTGTAATGTACAGTAGGTAACGCAGGACACGATTAAGTGTGCCGTCGTTGGCGGAACAGCACCTCATTTGCACTACAAGGTGGAGTGTCTATGAATTCCACCTGAACGGGTTTTCCTTGCTTCGACCAACCCGTGCCCGGAGTCAGTTTAAAAACTTCCAAGTTAGCCAAGGCAACTCATGTCGAGGTGGGAGATTTTATGGGTAGCACTCGGCTGCTTAAAATCAAAACATAGTAACTCGTTCCAACAAAAATGTTCAGGAGAGCCAAAAAACTAGTCGGCTACTTTGATTCGTTCGCCCGAAGAAACTAGAAGAGATAGCAATTTGGATGTTTGGCGAAAAGTTGTGCTATATTGTTGACATTTTAGTTGTTATACTCGTAATCATTTTTAGAGTATAGTTACAATTGAAGCGCTCATACTTTATTTTTATTTGTGAATTTACCCAAATATACTCGTAAATGTAAAAACAATATCAAAACTTAGTAAGTCTGCTTACTAGGTTATCAATTTGATTTACTATGGTAAACATGAAAACTAAACAAATTCATTATACATTGTTTATAAAATTAAAAAATAAAATTATCCCAAAGTACCTACGAATGCAGATTTTGAATAAAAATCATGTTGACTTATAAAATGATATTTATTAACGTACTTCAAAGGACTCCTATTAAATTAAAACATGACTCACACTCTCAACAGTCAACCAAAACTAAAAAAAATAAACTTAAGCTAAAATAATTCTTATTGATAATGAACTACTCATTGTTATCGGTAACGATTTGACCATCAGTTTGCAAATCAATGGAGTTATCACTCGTGGGTAGATTCAGCCAAAACTCCCTTCTGTTCAATGGCATTAGGGGGACCAATTTTGAAACAATACCATCTTTCTTCGATGATTTCACCCCTCGGGGGATAGTATTTGAAAGTGGGGGAATAGTGTTGACATTAAATTTCTGCATCAAGAAGTTTAGTTCTTGGTATGACTCATCAAAATCTGTTTTATAAAACAGATTTCGTGATCCTTTGAGGAACTTAGCTTCAACCACTGGCTTTAGCAAAAATGTGCTGAGAGCTGAATCGTCATTTGTGTTACTCCAAGGCGTAACTCGTTTCTTTTTCAGCCATTGGTATGATTTTTGCACTTCGATAACGTCAATGTTCTTTCTACAGTTCGCTATAATAGACTTGTAGTCCTCGTAATCATAAACTCCATCTCGACGCCTCATCTCTTTTTCTATATTTCCGTGTACGCCGTCAGCAGACATATGGGTATGGCCTTTAGTGAGAAATCTCAGAGTAATAGTATCGATATTAATGCACTCAGAATTAACAACCATTACCAGCGCTGTAAATAAAAACCAATTTTTATTTTGTCCAGTGCAATTGTCACACCACAGTGTTAATTTTTTCACATCTCTTTCCAAAACAAGAAAAGCCATCAATGCATCTATTATATTATTAGCATCTCGACCCATCATTGCTTCATGCCACACGACACATTTGCTGTTTATCTTTGCATCTTTACATAGTGGTTCAAATGTTAAATTGAAAGCCACTAGACGGCTCAAAAAAAATGAATCCTTAATTTTTGGCATATCTGGCAATAATGTCACTTTCTGAAGATCCATAGAAAAATAGTGTTCCATAGTATCGTTGCCTTTCTTCGCATCTTCTTTGTAATTTTTTATAGCTTTTCCAGCTTTAACCTTGTGTTGAGCAAAATCATTCTGTAACCTTTCCACAGCTGATGCCTCACTTCCATTTTTAATCTTTTCCACGAATACTCCGCAATCAACACATTGGTCTCCTTTGGGATATTTTAAGGAAACTTTCATTGATTTCATAGTATTTCTGTAGGTTTCAATGGAACATTTGACATCAGGATTCTTCGATATGAAGTCAGTATGCATAAATTGCAGCGTAAGCGTTCGTGGCAAGTACCGTGTCAACGGTGCGTTGTTTCTCCTGTAGTGGCTCAATGTCGGGTTATAGCGCATGATATGGTCTTCGATCGGTGTTCTTGATAGTCTAGGTTTCTTACCACCTCGATTTTCTTTAACTAATTCGTAAAAGGGTTTCCGTTTTAAAGCTCTACTTAGCTCGGTAATAACACCATCTGTACAATGACCCAAAGTATTCAGGAAAAATGATTTACAAACATTTATCTCTTCATTCCCGAGACAAAAGTAGTAATACGAGTACCTCGACTCGTTTTTTACGTGTTTTTTGTCTGAGTTAGGAACAGATGCAGATTTCTCTTTGATTGGTGCAATATTTACACATTTGTTCAAAAACTGGCGGCGGCGCTGAGTATAGTTAAGATTCCAGTAACCATTCCAAATATCCTCTCGTTGCTTTTCTGTGAAGTTATTGCAACGTCGTCTACATTTACCGTCGCACATTTTAGATATCATGGGATGCATCGTTTTATTTATTATAACCTTTGCTATTTCTTTGGGATTATCTGAAATTTCGATTAATGTGCCCGTATCAAATCTAGGGCCTGGATAATTTGCAGTGAACCGAGCTGGTGGACGGTAGCCATCTGCTTGTTCAGAGTCGATGAAAATAATTGAATTTGGGTAGGTAAGTAGCAATGAAAATTGGCATTTCTGGTACAGGGGATTGCATTGGAGGTGGTTCGGGTAGATTCTCTATGGCAAACGTAGGTTCTAGGAGATCGAGATCTTGAAAACAATCTTCGGAATTATCATCAAACAACTGTAGTGCTGGTTTCTGTGCTACCAAAGGTATATAATCGGGATCAGCTACGGAATCATCACTCAAGTAAGCGGTATCAAATCCAATGTTACTATCAAAAACGATACTATCACAGATCGTTACATTTTCGGCTGATGACCCAGGGATAGGATTGTTGTAGTCGATAACAGTTTGGCCAGTATCTGTTTTAGCTTCATCATTTGCTCTGAAAGCGGAAAAAAAGAACAAAGCTAACACGCAACCAACACCAACAACAAACATGCAAATAAGGCAGTAAGTATTAGTTAAATAGCTTGGGTAAAGAAAAAAAAACTTCTTTTTTTGTTTGGGTAAAGTCCCGTTCTGTTCTATAGGGCAAAAAGTAAAGGGGATTTATGTGGAGCTAGTAGCGCCCGCACTAGTTAAAATTATTATCTCTATAAATACAATTCAATTTAAAAATCGGCCAAAAATGGACATTTCAATAAAATGTTTCTAGTATCTTTTGATAAAGCATAGGGCGTGTTTTAATGAAAAGTGGTTACTTTTGTCATAAACATACCCTGTATGTTACATAACTTTTTAATTAGCAACTTCTTATATGGGATCACATTAAAAATTACCGAAATACAAAACACAAAGAATCCAATAAATACCTGATTTCGGAAAAAGAATAACGTACCTTTAATATAAAGTTTATTTGAACTTATAATTCCAAGTCAATCTAAAGATTTAACACTTCAAAGCAACCCGTTTTAAAAAACGGAAATTTCATAGATAAATACCTAATAATTTATAACCAGTGCGGGTGCCACTAGCGCCGCCTAAGGCCCCTTAACCCGGAACCACTACTTTTCGTCGATAATTAGCAAATCATACCCTTAAAATAAGCAAAATCGGCTTTTGCACATTCATTACACGAAAGCCAGCACAACATACCAGTTTTGTTAGTTTTATTATGAAAATAATGCAACGACAATTATATTTTGAGGTTATGTCACGTTTCTTTTACATTTTCGTAACTATAATGAATAAGTTATTTCTTACCTGCATTCGTTTACGTTCTGCAAAGCACGCATTATACGCCTGGACCGATAAAATTGCCTGTAACTCATTTTATTATTTTTTAATACGGAGCGAAACACTCGTGCGCCGCGCCGGTGACACTGGACATACTAAACGAAATTTCATCTATTTTGCAATTGGCGCCAAATTTAAAACATAGCAAGTTGGTATTTCAAATTCATAACTTAGTAAGTCGCTTGAGCTGCTAGGGTTTTAAATTTGTATTTTGACATACTAAGTTTAAAATTTGTACTTCAAGGAAATTTTCGTAATCCTGCCAAATTGCTTAGACTTGCTAAATTATTTTTTTAAAATTACGTATGAAACTGGGTGTTTTAAGGTCCACATCATTTTGATACTATCTAGTAAGTCGAAAAATGCCAAAAACCGTTTTTTTTTCAAATCACCTGTTACTAGGTTTTGAATTTGGGCAGCCGCACTGTCTCGCCACAGCTTCAGGCACTGACGAAATAAGAGTGGACTCAAAATGACTAGATCCCTTCCATTCGGTGTTTATCATTGACTTAAAGGAACTAGGGGTCAGAGCTAGAACACGATATAAACAGCTCATTGTTCTCCCTAAGTTGATTAAATAAATTGGGTCAATCAGGTCATCTTAGTACACAATATTATTTTTGTAATAGCAGTACAACCACTATACTATTGCTGTTTTATAGTAAACAAGCTCGTGTTGTTGACAAACAATGGACAATCAGTGTGTGTGGACAATTCAGTTCATAATGAAGAGATACACCAATGCATATCTGCGAATTTTATTTCCATATTATGCTATTTGATTTAAATCCTTAGGGAACTATAAAATATGGCACAAAATGATTTATTCAGTAATAGAATAGTAGATTGTGTCACGAGGGAGCAAAATAATGTATTGAGGGCGAGAGCGACACCGATTCTGTGTCAAACAATAGAAAATTAACTGTGTCTCATTAGCTGTCCTTCACCGATTAATATCAAATAAATTGTCTGTACCTAATATTTTGACAAAAAGTAATGAAAAACGAATAAGTTTCCGAGTATTTTATTTTTTATTTGTTTAACCAATGCCGAGTCAGCTTTTTTGATTACCGGCAAGGACTTTATCGCAGCGAATTGCGTTCAAACTCTTTAATTAAATAGTGTTCCAAATTCAAAAGTCATTTCGTCACTGTTATTATGTGCGCCGGAATGACCCATTTTGCTCGCACTTATCGAGGAACCCTTCGCCTCTTTTCGAATAGATGGGATGAAAAATATTTTTTTTTAAACATAAGATAAAGTAGCGCGTGTAACTTATTGTAAGGTAGAAGAATGAATAAGTCAACAACCAGTCCTTAAACAACATGAAATGAACGATGTACAAATATCAGTAAAGTTTTGCGACTACTGACTGATGTTTCACCAAAGACAGCCGTTACTATATTGCCAATCTAAAAAGTAGCTTAACTTGGACATGCAATCTGAGTTAATAGTCCTTATTATTCAGTTCCCATGTGAATTTAAAGCTACCTTTCATAACATTAGCGAGAGGAACCTCAAACACAAGGTATAATCTAAAGACCTGCACACAATCTAATATCCTTTTACAATCTGTGTCAAGTAATCTACATAATATGCAGCTTTGTAATATCCAAGCTTCCCAACACTGAATGAAATCATAAAGTCTATGAAATATATATATGATTTTGGTCGCAGTCTACAAACCTGGGAAAATATTACCAAAGGAGTTGATAGTATCGGAGGAACTACAAACCAAGCCGTCTAGTAGGCAGATAAGGACACAAGTACCAGCGAAGCATAGAACAACACAAGAGACGAAGCAGCTGTAGGTCAAGAAGTTGACATTGATACTGCATTTATAATGACATGATTTTTTTCCAATGATTCAAAACTAACCAAATCTTTTCCATTATTTACAGGTACTCCGGAGTTCAAAGCAGCATAACAAACCACAGTTCCACGAAAGGCAAGTAATGCATTACACCACTTTAATGGCCACTCAATTGAATCAGATTCCCTTGATGCTCGTAAACCATTAAGGTAAACACTTGACTGCTCAGAATTACCGCTAAGTATCAACAGATTGTTAAACCCACATTATTTTTATAGCCAGTTCTTAACCACGATAGCTGTAGTAATGGTAACAATGATTTGTAGGACAACAGGTTGGTTATATTAAAGTACACGAGAGTAAAGTTTTCAGTGTGTTTTTTGAATCTGCAACTGAAACTAAATAGTAACTTTGCTGAAGTATAAGGGAATGAGAAATATCATTATGGATCATGGCGATATGAAAACGAGTGGGGTCATTCCGTAATATAATATGTACCTACACATAAAAAGGCAATTGATCGCAATTGCCTTTATTTTGCCAGTTCAGTCACGTTTATTGCGCTATGTACGTTGTTGAATAGACGAATTATTCAAACCTATGAAGCAAAGGAATTTCCTTCTAAATCCTCGGATTGTAATTGAGGCTGTGTTAAGCCCCATTTGCACGGTGCAAGTTTCTGGAACGTTCAAGAGCAATAATCGCATGCCATAAAGCACGATCAATTATATCCATTCAAGAATTGCATGCAAGTGTTTATACGCGTGTGATTTCCGTAAAATGCCATACAATAATTTAATGCAAGCATTGTATTCAATAATTGCATACCTCTTCTGTTTACAGCGAGGCAATGATTGCATGCCAGTTTTGCCTCGTCTCATCACAGAGTTGCATGTAGTCCTTTTACCATAGATTCAAGCATTGCCCGTATTTGCGCTGCAAAATATTTCGTTGAATTTTATTGAACGTCTTCTCAAGGTTTTTATAACTTGTTTTGGTCGCTCATGTTTGAATCATAGAAAACCTTCATCCCAGAATTGAATATGATTTTATTGTATGTGCTGTTTACACCTATAACAGGTTTGAACGGCAATAACTTGCCCGTATCGTGCAACAACTGTACGTGTTGTGTAGACGGTGCCAGTCAATTGTTGCTTTAATTTTATGGTATGCCACAGACAATAAACTTGCACCGTGTAAATGGGGCTTTACGCAATCAGGGTGCGGCTAATTACATTGACGGTTCCGTATTTTAGAAATTACAATTGACATTATGACCAAGTGCATGAATTTGTAAGTATCTTTTGCTTGACCACCTCGCCAGGATGTTATTGTTGATGTTGATGTTCTATCTATCTGAGAAAATGAAGACAAATTTTTATTTTTATTTTAACGATGATATAATCATAGAAGCTCATGCAAAAAGCTTAATCCCACAATTTGTCGGTTACAAAATTCGAAAGACCAGTAAAGGCGGTTTCTTTACAAATGAGGTGTGATCGATATCCTACTTATGAGATGATGTCATAACTGACACTTACCGGTTTATATTGCCGTGTATCGTTGGCTAAAAATAGAACAAATTATCTCTGGTCGTGACTGTCTTGAGGCGATGAAGATGATCTTTATCTCTATAGAAAATCTGCTAAAGCTACGATTTCCTAGAAGAGCGATGGCCGCCACATATAGTTTCCGCAATTTACCGTCGAATGACGTCACTGACTCGTTACTTATGAAAGTTAGTTGGCGTGTTTTCCTAGGGAGCGTTATTGACACCGTAAAGTCAAACCCATCATTTTAATGACAGGCGTCACGGCGGCCGTTGTGTGGCGGCCACCGGTCTTCTAGGAAACCCTGTATGGCGTTAAACTAGCTCTACATGTGATCAAGGAAACAACTTAGGAAGCGTTTCTAATCAGAGATGAAGGAAATTGCGATACCAAAATAGATTTTAACTTATAAATTCCAAGACAATCAAGCTAAAACAAAAACAAAGTGAATATTTTGATAACAAAATCACAGTTCTGATTTCACCAAGAAATGAAATGCCTGTTCTTGTTTATCTTTCATATCAGACTTGATAGGCTTGGTACAGTTAACACACATCATAAGTAACACTACGAAAATCACCTGTACTGCTACGACATAAAAGCGCTGTATCAACGTTAAATTGTTACCATTGATGTGTGGTCGACTGTTGCAGGAGATCCTTGCTGAATGTGTATAATGAAAACGGAAGCGCCGCTGTTAACGTTACAATTTTACTCACCAAGTCACCACCGCCTGGATGAGTACCTTTCGGCACGTAACCTTTTTGAATTATCTATTGTGGAGGTTGTAGAGCTACTTTCAAGGCTTGTCGCGTTTACTGGTACAAGTATCTCTGATTTTCTATGGACTGTTTAGTGTTTATGGTTTGAGACAGAATTCAATTCATATTTACTGCGCTTTCTAAGATTTTAGGAAACTACTGACTTGGTGAAAGAAAACTTCTAAATGAATACTACCTAATACTAGACTGCATGACGTGTGAACTGTCTCGTCGCAAAGTAATGAGGAATGGGATTTATTCAATGCTAGTTTGGCGTTTCAAAAAACGGAGAATACAATATGTTTTGACGTAGAAAGGATTCCGATCGAAAGAATCGTTAACTGCAGTCACTTGGTCTTTGAGAAAGGTCTTGTCTTACAGTAGACATACCCTCACATAGTACAATGAGATATGATTAAGATTAGTTTGCTTACTTAAGATTCACATTTCACCCACATCTGCTAGCTCCGACAGACCTGCATGCATATATTATGCTATGCATGATATTATAATATTATGTTATGTTCTGAACGAATAATGTGCTACGTGGTAGGAAGCGAGGATATTCGTTTCCTTCTAAGTGCCAAGGGTCATCATAATCTTCGCGGGATAACGTCGTATCCCAGTTCCGTCGTTTATCACTGTCTCCACCTTCACGTAGTGATTCGTCCTCATATGCAGTAGATTCGCCGACATCCACTTTGACTGTAAAATCGAGATTTTTCTTGATTTTATCTAAAAGCCAGGGATCGTAGGAAGCCGTTAAACGATGTGTTCGCAGGTACTGAGAATAAAAGAAATCGTGGAAGTTTTTAGATTTGGGGCACATTCGAATTTATAGAGATTTTGGAATCTGAACTCATTCATCGGCTAGTGTAGTTTACAAGTTATGTTTTGAATATTAATGTAATTGCCGAAGACAAAAAAGCATCTCCGGATATCTGATATCTGAAACTAGCGAATTAAAATTACTTAGCCAAGACAAAATGTCAAACTCAATTAGAAAGCCGATCCTAAAAAAGGTCAAGAAGACAACATCAATTTTTTTGGAACCGCTAATTTTACACTGCCATATTTAATTTGTCGAAAGTGAAACACTACGCAAATAGAAACACAAAACTAGTCAGCAATCCAGTCACAACTCCCAAACGTTTGAAGCATACCGATCATCATAATGGCGATAAAACTCCATTGTTGATGCCCATAGGGTCCTCAGTATCACCATACGTGTAATGTGGTGATTAATCGCTGGTGCCACACCTGAATATATTGCGATGATTGACTATTGTTGGTAAAGTGGCGTTTGTTGATGGATTATGATCCAGTGCACGTAGGTATGATTCATCTAGTTTAATAGCTTCAATTAGCGACAATTTACCTTTGGTGCTACTTTGCAGTTTGGCTCTGATACAATAAGGAACTGTGTAATTTTGTAAATGATGAATTGTTTTTCCTTTGTTAAAGTCTGACGTGGACGTGGATGTTACGCCATCAATTTCGTGTCAATTAGATCCGATACTTGGGTCAGATTGTACAATAAACTAATCTAGTAGAACGAAGATTTATGAACCGACTAACTGGATGAACCGGAGTGATGGTTTTATTTTTTTTATAAACGTCTGGTCCTCTCAAAAATTGACCCAAATGTGATATATAATTATATAACTATACATACATAATTATATAATAAAATAGTACATAGTATTAGAATTTTTGTCTGTTTGACGGGATGTATGTTCCGGATTGGCGCAAAAACGGCTGAAGGGATTTGAATGAAATTTGTCGCACAAATAGTTTATAACCTGGATTAACACATAGGGTACTTTTAATCCCGGTAGTACGTTCCCCTGGGATATTTTACGACATAAACTCAGGCGAAGCCACGGGCAAAAGCTAATTTAATAATAATGTAAGATGGATTCAAATATCTTAAAACTTTACCTAAACCAACCATTACCTTAATCTACCAAGTGACACTTACCATAACAAATCATGAGACCTAAAAAAATAAACAATACAAATGATTTCGAACAGTCCAATTTAAAAACAATAAAAAATCATCAGATTAATAACTGCCCTTACAAATAACTAGCAGCGTGCCACTGGTAGTAAATCACGGCCATCTTGGTATGCCAGTCGCGGCGAGTGAAAACTACGTCCGCGCCGCCACTGTATTAGGAATGCGAGTAAAAGTATCCAGACGCCGCTGTAGAGGCGCCTCGATAGTGGACAGTTGGGAGACTGTCCTATAACATTGAGTAAAGAAAGATGTTAATTTTAGAAAAAATACAACGTAAATAAGACTTATTTGCAACTTATTTGCAACTTTTTTAATATCTATTATCGAAGGTAAACAAAACAGAAAAGTAGACAGTAATTGTTTATAACTTACAGACAATGTGGATAAAAGATAGCTTGTGGGTTATTGTAAGTGAAGAACATTTTGCGTAGACCCCAAATAACATGGGAGAAAGGCAGAACGAAGAAGGCATCCTTAATTGTAGAATTATCAGCAAAACCAAAACTCATAAAAGTAAAGATGCAAGTAGCTAATGACGTTATCAATTGAAACGAAAACCCTAATTCAATTGACAGCATCAAAATTTCAAAGTCCCCAAACAATAAGCGTGTGATTCGTTCTGGTCAGTTAATCTCATTGTTTCATTTAATAAGGGCATGTCAATTGATACGTAGCCTTGAACCACTCAAATCATTATTACACGAGTACACTAAGAATCGCGTGCGCAACCGATATATTAATTAAATCCGTGTTAAACTGACGTAAGCACATCAATTCAATTATGACATGCTGTGCTATATTTGAGGGGAACCATTTGCGAAGAATTTTGGCTTACGTTTTGGATAGGTATTTTTATTACCGGATACTTGAAGAATTTGCCGTGTGGTACCCGCCAAACTTTGAAATTTTCTTTTTTAGGGTAACTATGATTTGGGGCTTATGTCCAGCAGTGTACGTCTTTTGGCTGAAATGATGATGATGATGAACTATGATTTTGCCAATGGAATTCTTCTGTGCATCAACAATTATTTAATTGTCGATCACTGTAGCGATACCAACGTCAATGTCTCTTATTTCCAACACTGCACCTTCAGTGTTACCCCATGAGTGTTAATTCCTAGAATCTAATGGGATCATCAGGACTATGATAATCATTATCATCATTCTCTTGCCCTTATGCCAACTTATTTGGGGTCGGCGCAACATGTCGGTTCTGTGTTTCGCGCATCCAGCATATTCCTGTAGCTTTCACCAGGTCATCGTCCACCTTGTGGCAGGCCTTCCAACGTTACGTCTCCTGGTACATAATCGTCACTTCAGAACTTTTCCTTTTCTGTGAACAATGGGCCCTGCCCACTGCCACTAAGCTTGACAATTCTTTGGGCTATGTCGTTTATCTTGGTTCTCTTACGGATCTTTTCATTTCTGATTCGATCACGTGGGGAAACTCCGAGCATAGCCCTGACCTTCAGCCTTCCAATGAGGCCCATTGTGAGCGACTACGTTTCAGTGCCATAGGTTATCAGAGACACTGGTTTGTGAGACGAGTAGATATTACGCAGCTTCCCGAACGTTGCCCCGACGAGTGGGATTCGACGTTTGCCCCCTTTCTCGAAGATGGACCTACCTAACTGGAAAGTATTTTTCTTCTTCCATACTTCTTTATTAGTCGTCATCTCGGTAGTCACCCCCTTTCTAGCCATAACATGGTAAAATTGGTGGTAATCAGCGTTCTGAAACATAGTTCCTAGAGTGATGTGTAAAATCAGGACTTAGTCGCGGTCATCCAGTCAATCAATGTCACTGTACTTGTAAAACAATACACCGAAGATTATGTCATGTTATTTTTGCAACACACTTACTTTCGTTCCATTGAATATGCTGGGAACACGTGCTAAAATGGCTTTGTGCCTTGGGTGATTCATTTTCACCATTGCCTACAAATATTACAGTATAAAATATGGTAAGTGCTATGATTGATGATCACCGCAATATAATACTGGGTTCAAGAATTCAAGTGAATGGATTCTAGTCTAATGTAGCCGCTTGCCACGACACCCATGTGTAATATTCATAGAATAGACAAATTCAATTTAATTTCATCTACACCTCTAAAAAATACTCCAAGAAAAAAGCAGTTAATTTCAAAAGTTCAAAATAAACCGTTTAAACAAGAAAAGTGATCAAAGAAAAGAAAGTACCCAGCACCTTTCTCAAAAGTTTAGTTAGTAACTCAATTACTGTAGCTAGTAGAAATAAAAATTAACTATTAATTCCCGTGAATATTGTATGGCCAATCACGTGGCGTGCAAGTTATTATTAATTGGGTCGAACGAAGTTTACTGTGCCTAAGTGTGATCTGGAAGTTTACGAGGTAAAAAAACTCGTTATTGAATTTTAATTAACTTTATAGAAGCTTGGTCTTGCAGGGATAGAAATGAGTGCAAGCTTTGTTTTATACAAAGAGGTTTGAGAGTTACATACGGTGTGACATCTGCAGGCTTAGCATGACGCTTTCTATTTCTTCGAAGAATAGACACGGCTCTTTCTATACAAAGTAACATTTCGTTTCTCCTTTTTTGACATCCCGCCGTAGAAATCCTTCTACATAAAAAAAGGACCTAGACAAAGATCGTTACAAACGAAAGACAAAATGACAGATTGTAAAAGGATTTTAGTCCTCCTTAAATAAATAAAACTTTTGATATTGTAGTATTTATGATTGAGAAATCATGAAAATTTTATATTACTGAACTCTGCTCAGGAAATGTCGGTGTCAGTTGATTATCGATAAATCATAATGACTGTAATGCCCGTCTCCATCACACTGTCATATTATTTGTGCCTGGAACGCCACAGTCATCTAATCATGACAATCCCATGACGTCACACGTGGAATTTTTTTCAAATAGAGCTGTTCCTTTATTATTAATAGTAATAAAAATGGATGCCAATAATATGAGTACTGATTGTATTTGATGTAACATTTTGCAATACGTACATAGTGTGTTAATTAAGTATTCTTATTAAATAATAATATCCATACGTACTAATGAACATACCAAGCATACATTGTTTTAGCTGAGATTCAATTTCTACGTCTTTAAATTAAAAATATCTTCACCTTATGAATTAGTTTGTTCAAGATTTTTTGTCGAGAAGGCCGAGAATAATAAATATTCAGTCATGAACTTTTGTAGGTTATTTCAATGGTAACTTTTATATTCCAAATTAAGGAAGTAAACTGGCAATAACGCATACCTACATGTATCGTATTTTTCTTACGTAGTTAATTCATAATGAAATGTCTTGTAAAAATATTGTTTATGGTAGGTAATCCCAGTGGTTCGAAATACTCTTTGGCCTTACTTTAGATATACAATAGGTATCTACAACATGAGCATCACTATGAACCAATCAACAGTCGTCAATAACATAACAATTTTTTTTTGGTTTGGGTTACTCTTTTTGCTAGTCATTAATTGAAAGTAATTTATTTATTTTTACACCACAGTATTTTTACCTACCTGCAAGGAACACCTACACTTAGAAATAAATTGTATTGTTAATTCATTTACTCCGTTTAATTATAATAACAAACTAAAACAATACAATAATGCGGTACTTACTGTCACTTGGCAGAATAAATATAAAATGGTAACACTAAACGGTAATGAAAAGTCAAATAACTTTTCGTTTACAGTATTTTTTTTTATCTGGCCCAACAACTAGTTTCTACTAGTTAGTCCTTTAAAAAATACTTATAAAAATCGTAGCCAAATAATGAAATTTCATTCGTCACTTTTAGACGCTCAAATTTAAGTCAGCTAAGATTTCGCCGTTCGGTCTCATTAGTGCGCCGCGCTGTCGCTCACCTAATCGTAGACTAGATCCTCCTCGCATAACTAACCACTGACATACCTACTTATCTCTATAAATTAAGTACCTATTTATGACTCGACTCATTGAAAATTGTGTATTTATTTTGGAAAATGCATAATTTATCTTTGAATAGGTACAAAACTTTGTTTAGAGGTAAGTTCTTATTAGAATAATAACACGACGTGCGAAGATTGTTCGTAAGAATTCTAAAGGATGGCGGTGTTCGTCTGTCTAGTAAATTCTAAATTCAATAACAATGCGAATATTATATTTATGTTAGTTTTGTTGCTTTCGCATATTTTTCTCGTATTCTGAAAAGTATAATATACAGTAAATAGTATTTATTTCAGCAAATATATCAGTATGTAGCGGTACATTAAGGCATTCTTACTGGTTGTTCTTTCAGAGAAACTTAAATTTAATTATTTGACAATGCTGATACTGTATAGAAAATACGAAACCATAAAAATAAAATACCATTATAATTTCGATATTATTAATAAATATCGGTTGCACACCTCTAGTGCAAAGGCGAGCAAATTAAAAACAGCCGTGCCTGCTACGCCACTGTCATCATATGGTGACAAAAAAGTACGTCAAGATTGATCATAGTGCTGTGATGGTATTGACTTGATTTAGTCGATTGTTGTTTTTAATTTTGGATTTAAATTATAAAGAACGCCGAAACTGTGACACATATCATTATCATTTCTGTCTTATATGACAAAGCGGGATGCAATAAAACTCCTGTATTATATATTTCGGGTAAATAGAGTATCTTTTTAATAAAAGTTACTATGTTAAAAAATAAATAGATAGGTTTACTTGTGCTTTATCGATATAATTCCGAACTCACTACTATTTTGTAGGTATTAAAGGATAAATTTGTAGCTTGGCGCTGAGGGCACGTCTTTGCTTTTTTGACAAGGCGGTCAAAAGGTCAAGTTATTTAGGTGACAGCTTGAGCATGGAATAAGTAAGTGCTATATAGATTGTAAGTAGAGGGGGTCGATTTCGACCAGTGGGCGACCACTAGTATTTCTAAAACGACATCTCAGCAACGTCTATAGGTAGTCACAACCGCTTTGATGAGGATTTGAAAAGTAGCAGATGCATAAATTCCCAGCATAATATATAATTTTACAGATCTGCGTCAACAGCTCCAGAGTATTGGCTCTACGGCCACCAAACCTCATATCCTACCTGATGCAACCAATCTGGATGAAAACTGACCATACCCTGGATTTTCACTACGAAGAACAACTTAAGTAAAATTTCGTTTCATTGTTTCATCCAACTCTAAAGTGCTAATAGCTACAACAAAGTTTCCAAGCTCAGCTTTAATAGATCATTCAGCTGCTTCTAGAACGAATACTTCAGTCTTTTTAATGTTGCAAACGTTTCCTCATAAAAATTAAAACTCTTTACAATACTTACTTAAACATAGTTTATGTGTTTTGAAAGTTTTATTGCTTCATTAACGTTCTTTCTGCTAAATAACGTTTGTTTTATTTAAATCTATCGAGATTGCAATCTTGTTGTTGGCCATTATTCAAGATTATCTAAACGTTTGAAGTACATTGCACTGTGTGGGAATGAGAATAAAAATCGAGTACCTCTTTTACTTCTTTATCTACTGCCTCGGTTGTAGAATTTTGATTAAGTAAAACTGATTTGACTATTTCAAGGGGTTCCCACCAACCACCACGGACATGTGTAAAGATAAGTTAGGTTTGAGTTACTGAACATAGAAAACTTTGCACCACTTGGACATAAGGCTTGCTTCAAAAACTTTAACGCTTGAAATTAACGCGTCCGCTGGTTCCACATACAACATCCAATAATCATGCTTCTGTGATTTTGATGATAAGTGATCATCATTACACCAACTATACCTAATCAAAATCAGCAACGCTTCTATTAAAATTAATATCGGATACATTTTACATCAAATACATTTCGCTGGAACTATAAAAGCGTGTGTTCCTCAACAGTTGTTCCAGAATTCCACATAGTTCAACGATGTTTACTTTACCGACCGGGAACTGGGTGGGGGGAGGAGTCTACCCAATTTCACTTTTGTACCTGGTAGATGGAACTTTTTTAATTGGTTCTCGATCGAGACGGCCGCCGGTCATGTCAGCCATTTTGATATTTGTGGCCTTCGTGTACCTACAGCATTTTTTGTTTGACTAGCCTAGATTAGTTTTGATCGAATCGGTTAGTTCTGCGGGTATTCTAGTATTTTTTTTGGTAGAATTTCGATTTGTTGGAGGTTGAGCTGTTTCGTACGTTACCTTTTCTGGATTAATAGGACTTAGTTTACTTTTAATTTCGTTGCTCTGAGTGAAACTCCTATCTTGATTTATTACGTGTGTCTATCTGGAATTCATATTTCTATATGGAATTCACGTCAAAATTGGACACTTTTAGGTATCAGCTGTTATGTAAGTTAAAAAAACATGAAGATATACACAACTCATCATCTGCCTAGCCTTTTCCCAACTATGTTGAGGTCGGCTTCCAGTCTTACTGGATACAGCTGAATACCGGCATTTTACATGGAGCGACTGCCTATCTGACCTCCACAACCCAGTTACTGGGTAACATGATACCCCTTGGTAAGACTGGTTGTCAGACTTTCGAGCTTCTGACGACCCGTAACGACTGTCAAAGATCTACAAATGACAGTCGGGACCAACGGCTTAACGTGCTTTCCGAGGCACGGAGGGGTCTTGGTATGTAAAGATGGTCACCCATCCACGGACCAACCGCGGCTAACGTGGTTTAACCTGATCGATCGACCCGTGCGGCTGTCATAACTTAGCCTCAAGCCCCTTATACACAATACAACTATGTATATATATTCAAAGTAATCCTTTAGCGGAAGATAAACGAAACTAAACATAATCAGCTTACGGATATAACTTTGATAAAAACACAACATATCATGCAAATACAAATACTACAGACAGGAAAGTTTGTTTGTTTGTAAAGGGGATCTCGTAAAACCGGCTTACTACCGAAGGGATCAATCGGTCATGAGAAGAGAATCCCAAAGGGTCACTTGTTCAAAGTAGCCGGGTTGACTGACGGCGTGTAGCGAAACTAAAATGTTCTTCATCCGTGTTCGCACGAGCAATACAATGGTATTTTTTTATTTTTATTTTTTATTTATTAGTATTGTGGCTCGAGTAGTGGTGGCCAAGTGATAACGGTTGGGACTTTTTTTATTTATTTTTTTTGGGTGGGAAATCATCAAATAACTTCTCCCGCTCTGGGCGGAGCGGGAGAGTGTATCAGATTATTACTGACTAAAACCCACCCGTGTTCCTTCCGTTGCCTGTGTTGCCAGAGCCACGGTATCCGTTTCGGACTTTTCAGCCTGAGGTAATATTGTCGATAGCATTTTTCACAGTGCCAGCAAAATCAAAATATACTGGACACTGGGATGGGCCCCATGGTAGCAACACAGATGCTTTTAAATCGGACGTTTTGATGTTGAGTCCAATTTATTTATCTTAACTTGAATCTCTGATTAAAGAGACTTATTGAATTATTATATCTACTGTTATTTTAAGGGTTTTATATGTTTAAGATTAAGATAGGCAATTTATTATCTTGCTACTTGGTAGACAGTTTTATTGAGACAACAACGTTAGATAACAATAATTTATTCATGATCTTATGTCAACTTACTATAGACTATTTTCGGTAGATAATAGTAAAGAAAAATAATAAAATAGTAACGAAATAATTAGTTGCTTTTGATACCAGCAGGCTTAGCATGACACTCTCTGTTTCTTCGAAGAATAGACACGGGTCTTTCTATACAAAGTGACATTTCGTTTCTCCATTTTTGACATCTCACCGTAGAAATCCTTTTACAATCTGTCATTTTGTCTTCCGTTTCTAACAATAATTGACTAGGTTCTTTTTTATGTAGAAAGATTTCTACGGTGGGATGTCAAAAATGGAGAAACGAAATGTCACTTTGTATAGAAAGAGCAGTGTCTTTTCTTCGAAGAAATAGAAATGACGCTTTCTATTTCTTCGAAGAAAAGACACTGCTCTTTCTATACAAAGTGACATTTCGTTTCGAAGCTAAGCCTGCAGGAAAAGTATTTCATAAGTACATAAAAGTAAAGGCTCGTGCCGACTGCACGAGCCTTAATCCTAAGCACTGACAGGTGTTTTACTTTGTGTAAATTATTTCATCACCACTGCTCTCAAAACGGTGAAGGAAACATCGTGAGGAAGCCGGCATGTCTTAGAACCAAAAAATCGAAGACATGTGACATCTACCAACCCGCACTGGGCCCGCGTGGTGAATTACGGCCCACTCCCTCTCACCGAGAGGAGGCCTGAGTCCCAACAGTGGGAACATTATAAACTGATTAATCTGATTATGCTACGTAAGCGATACGATCCGACTTTATCAATGACGTAAGCTAACCGGACATCAAACTACCAATGCCAACTCGTCCACTTCCGAAAACACACAAACAAGCTAATAAAATTCCCTTACTCTAAATCAATATTTCTTTCCTAACAAATGTCTTAACTGTCGTGATCTGACTCAAACAGCACGACTAACAGTTTTATTACACTTCCCACGGAGTAAATAAATCTCAGTTTGACGTTTATTGATAGTTAGGTATCACTAGCGACATCTGTTAACGGAACATTCACTTTCTTCGTTCCTATGAGCTGATCGGCGCGCGAGTTGCACGTTGTCGTAGTTCGATCATAGATGGCGTTAGGAGTTGCAATGATCTAAACGGAAATATTTTTAAGTAGATGCAATAACGGTTATGACTACTGAGCTGCAAAATACGTGTTTATGTTAATAATGGGAAATGGTAATGTTGTCATGCCCTTACTATGTACAGTCGTCACCACAAGTTACTACAAACGGTCAAATTTTCTCATTCGATTTTGAACTTAAGCATCAACATTTTAAAGTTGCAAATCAATTGGAGAAATTTGACAGTTTGTGATTACTTGATGTGCTGACTGTACGTCGATTAATTATCAACTATTATAGTAAGTATATGTATGGAGTCTGCATATTCATCCTCGTGATTCCGGGGTTCGAATAGAACAACTATCCAATTTCTTTTACTACGTCTTCCAAAACCGGGACCATCAAACCTTGGAAGCGGAAAATGTTTAACATTTGTCTTATTATTAGGTATTATGCCTGAGCAGGTAAAAAAAAGAATTTTTATTTAGGCCGTCAGTCAGATAATAAAAATATTAGACACGTATATTTTTTTGCTTTATATTATAAAAAAAAACTTAGATAAAACGCATTAAAGTTGGGGAGTGGGGGCTCGCTACGTCACAATTCAGTATAAAATCGATCAAGGCGTGACGTCATATCACACTTTAACGCAATGTATCAGCGTAATCTTTTACGTCTTGTAATTTTTCTTTTTACGTAAACAAAGAAAAAAATACCTGTCCAATGTTTTTTAATAATCTACCCGACGGGAACGGACAGAAAAAAAAGCCATCATTCCTATTCCCTGAAACTTTGAAACAACACTGTAATGCTGCAATGGACCATTTCTTAGTATCCCTTATATATCATATCCTCTGTCTTCCCAAATATAATTATAATTGCAGCTCGTAAGATAATTTCATTAGCAAGGCGTGTAACCTGCTAAACTGAATTAGCATCTGTACTTATCAGGCTAACGTCTGTTTTTGCTTATACTTTTGTAGCTGAAACATATTTATCATTTGGAGAGAGGCTTGGTTTAATACGAATGGCGGAAGGGAATCAAGTTTATGCTAGTAACCGCCGATCAAATTAAGACGATGTAACAGATAATAAATATGTTTAATATTTATTTATTTGTGGTATGATTATTTTGGTCAACATCACCTGCCTATTGTAATTACCGCTCATGGAATGCCTTATCTACTAATATGTATCAGAAGTTCAGAACATTCAGAACAGCATCCTTTATAGGAATCTGCACACAAAGGGTGCCGAACATAGATATCCATGGTGCCGAACGAAAGCCTATTACTAAGCCTCAGCTGTCCATCAGTTCGTCTGTCTCAGCGCAGCGGGCTGTATCGCATGCACCGTAATATACGAGGTGCATTCAATAAGTACCTAGCCTCATCGCCAGAGGGTTTCAAAAGAGTTTTACCACAGTGTAGCACATTCTTTTTTAATTCTTTTTTCAAATTTTCATTCCAATCCCTTCATTTGTTTTAATTTGACAACTTATGGAAGCGAACGTGTCGATCGGTTTTACAAAAATGGAAAAAGAGCAATATCGTTCGGTGATTCGATTCCTATTTTTGGAAGGGAAAACGCGCATCGAAATCAAAGAGCGCTTGGATGCTGTGTACGGTGACTCTTCTCCATCGATGGCCACCGTCAAGAATTGGTTCAACGAGTTTGCACGTGGCCGTACGTCGGTTTTTGATGAACCACGTCCAGGTGCACCGAAAACAGCTGCTACGGAGGAAAACATTAAAAAAATCCATGATTTCGTATTGGCAGATCGCCGATTGAAGGTTCGGGAGCTAGCTGAGACTGTAGGCATTTCAGAAGGAACAGTGCATCATATTCTTCACGAGGAACTCGGCATGAGAAAGCTGTCGGCGCGATGGGTGCCGCGTTTACTCACACCAGAAAACAAGCGCAACCGTGAGACCACATCGGAGACGTGTTTGGCGCTGTTTAAGCGTCGTTTTGTGACCGTCGATGAAACCTGGATCCACTGGTACACACCAGAGACCAAGGAGCAATCAAAACAATGGATCCAGACCGGGGAACGTGCTCCAAAGAAGGCGAAAACTGTAAAATCGGCCGGAAAAGTTATGGCCACCGTTTTCTGGGATTCACAAGGTGTGATCTACATCGATTACCTCGAGAAGGGTAAAACAATTACAGGGCTTTACTATGCCGATTTATTGGGCCGATTCGACGCCGAATTAAAGAAAAAACGACCCCATCTGGCGAAGAAAAAAGTGCTGTTTCACCACGACAACGCACCGGTTCACACGTCTGCCGTTGCCATGGCCAAATTGGTCGAATTACGCTACGAATTGTTGCCCCACGAATTGTTGCCCCATCCACCGTATTCTCCAGATTTGGCCCCTTGTGACTTCTTTCTGTTTCCTAATCTGAAAAAATCACTCGCCGGGAATAGATATGGATCGAATGAGGAGGTCATCGCCGCCACGGAGGCCTATTTTGCAGAGTTTGACAAAAACTATTTTTCGGACGGGTTAAAAAAGTTGGAGCATCGCTGGGCTAAGTGTATCGAACTAAAAGGAGACTTTGTTGAAAAATACATTGCCACTTTTCCAAAATTTTCGTTTACTTTTTGTAGGCTAAGTATTTATTGAATGACCCTCGTATCTATGAAATCACAGATTGTGTAGATATTTCTATTGCCGCTTTATCAAGTTTAAAAAAAAAATAAGTTAAAAATTTCAGGGTATGCAATAAACGTGTGTTTATTTATACAAAAGTATTTAAAAATATATATGTAGTGTTATATACGAGTATAGTACGGTGGTACGAAACCCTTCGTGTGCGAGTCCACTTGACCGGTTTTTTCTCAAACGTAGCATTAATATATATTTTTAATTGTTACTCGACCTAGAGGTACTGTCGCCAGCACATCAAGTTACACAAACTGTCAAATTTCTCCAAATGATTTTAAACCTTAAAATGTTGATGGTTAAGTTCAAAATCAAATGAGAAAATTTTCATTTTGTGGTAACTATGTGGTGGCGACTGTACACTAAAGCTATTCCATGTATGCACCATTGTTTGTTTGTTGTTACTTAGTATGTTCCAGTCGCCAGAGCTTTGATGGTCAGTAGAAAAACGGACCAGATAATATAGTATTGTCAAAATTTCCCTTACCACCCTTCTTTTTTTTTGGTTGGGAAATCATCAAATAGCTTCTCTCGCTCTGGGCGGAGCGGGAGGCTGTGTCAGACTCTTACTGACTAAAACCCACCCGTATTCCTTCCGTTGCCTGTGTTGCCAGGGGCCTCGGTAACCCTTTAGTACCTTCCTGCGACCCCGGCAGGCATCGGCCCTTGTGGACCCCTACACTTGTGCTGACGACATCTCTTTGAGTCGCGCGTGGAATACAACGCGCCGTCGACCCGGGCCTGGTCCTTACCGGACGGTGAGCTACCCATTGCTCACCGCCCACAAGCCCGCACATACGGAGGCCGGAAATCCACCCGAGTCCCTTACCACCCTGCCCCTTGACTCATCCCCTTTCTTTGATTCCTCAGTGGAGAAAACATGAACTTTCTTACTTGACAATTGATTGAAGCACTTATATAAACGCGGCTTCACTTTCATGACGTGATTGGGTAACGAGATAAGAAAAGAAACCTTATTTCGGTTTTATCCCCAAGGAACTCCTTATCCGGGTTTTAGGTAAAAAATATTTTGTATACCCTTTCCCCTTGTGCAAAGTTTAATCATCCGTTGATGTTGTATGTATTCATTGTTATATTACATACCTACACATACACATACATAAACTCACGCCTTCTTCCCATGGGGGTACCCATGGGAAGAAGGCGTGAGGCAGAAACTATAGAACGCCACCTGCTACGCTCCTTACATACTCCTTTTGCTTCGTTTACGTTCATACTTCTGGTCATACACGCACGCCGGTTGCGAGTACGCTCCTGACCTTTTTGAAGAACATCACCAATTAGGTCACTATATGTCTTTGTAGGGCGTCCCCTCCCGCCGTTTCTAATAATAATAATGGTAAATACCATTTGTTAGTCGCTTTTCATTCATCCTCTCCATCTAAGCATACTCATATCAATGTTATAAAACACTTATATTTATATACATATATAAAAGGTGTTTTGATATCCCATAACTCTAGGGTATAAAAAAGATACCATATCAAAGAATCAACTGGCATATGAATTATTTTTCATTTATCCTTTTTTTTTTGTTTTAATTTTTCATACAAATTAATTCGACAAAGTCAAGATTGTTAATAATATTATATAAAATAATATTAATAAATAAATAAATTGTATTTATTTATTTTATTAATGTAAAACCCTCTTACGTGAAATATGACAACGTCGCATTTTCTTAGCTTTAAATATGAATGATTGCTATGAATGGAAATTAATTGCTCGTATTTGTCATTGAAACTTAGATACCGACACACATCGATAGTCTAGTGTTAGTATTACGATATCTTCGAATCTATGCATTTTTGGGCCACATATTCTAGGACTTTTGTATTATTTTTACTTATAGAACATAACCCCAGAGTTATGGGATATCAAAAAAACAAGTTGTATATTGTGTTCATAGCATACAAAATTTGGTATTTTGTACGGATTTCGGTGAACTTGATCTTGTTAATGTCGCATGTATTTCGTTAATGACACGTCATGAAAATTATTTTCATTTTATTTTGTTATTTGTATCTTGTGTTTCACGTAGGTACTGTGTCCAAATAAACCTTATTGTTTCTTTCTTTTAATGATTTTGGTAGTTTTGCTGTTGTGGGTGGGAGTATCTCAATTTTATAACATGATGTAGTTGTTTATTGAAGTATTTATTATTAATCATTATATTTCATAATAAACAAACCATACATTGTTACATACTTATAACTACCTTGAGAAGTGTGGAAGAAAGCGACATGTTGCGCCGACCCCAAATAAATTGGGATAAGGGCAGGAGGATGATGATGTTAGTAAAATTAATAATGATAATATATAAGGGCACCTCCAGATCCGTGGACGGTATTCCGTGCCTCACAACCGGGCAATCAATCCTTCCCGATATGGTATTCAGAAGACTATTGGTGCTGCCTCCCAGGCCGCCCATCAGGGAGGCCACTCTTTTAGTACTATCGCCCTAAAGCAGTCCGTGCTGGCCTTAGCAAACATGACCTCAGTGGCGTGCCTAGGGTTTCAAAATAACGCAAGCCCAATAAAATTTTAACCGATTTCAAAAAAAGAAAGTTCAGTTTTCGACTGATTATGTAGGTACCTACGTATCTACGAGTACGTATGTATCATCGCAATTTTCTCATAAACTACTGGTTAGGTACAATAAATTCTCTATCGAGCATTTTAGTAAGGCATGCCGGGGCTTTTGGGCTTATATGAAGGTACCGCCACTGCATGACCTGATGCACATTTATACACTTTACTAAAAATCTAATCCTTAGCTCTTTTCTAAGCTAGGTTCATCACTTAGGCACTCGTCGACATTTTGATTTCTCATCTTAAAGTTATTTGGAATTCATAACATCTTATTATCAATATCATAATCACTTTCTAAAATCACATTCACATGTCTGTCATACCTAATTATTTTTAAAACTGAGTGCATTTTGGTAATAAACTCCAAAAAACTCACATTTTAACTCCAACCAGTGACAAATTCTCCAGCACATGTTGAATTAACTCAGGTGCATAGTTACCAAAACTAACTTTATTAGCAAACTGCTGTCGCCTCTGAACATTTAATTAAATCACGTTTTGTCTGCTTTCAGTAGCTTTTTTAACTGACGATTCATTCAGATGTATTTTTTACATCTCTATGCTAATTGGAAGTCGAACTAACTATGTTGATTCACGTCAAAAACGAGCAATGAAACTGTTTCGATTTGTTTTTCTGTTTTAACGTTAACGATCTCTATGACTCTGTTACCTACGTAATCTACGGACCTGCAAAAAGATATGAAGTTCATTATATTTTCCGCCAGTGGTGCCAGATTAGGCGACCTGTCGCCATTAGGCTACTTGGAAGGGTGTCGGGGCAACCAATTTTTGCGACCGGTGACTGGTTGCCAATTAAGGCTACCTCGGAAAAAAAATAGGTTATTTTAGACGTCTTGAGGAACGATGAAAATGTCTGGTACCTACTAAAAATGCATATATCGATATATCACTATTTTTAACGTCCACCTGAGAGGGCAAATAGAGAAATGTCAAAGAATATTTTATACCGAACCAAATTAAGTTGTCATTGACTCGTAAAGTGTTGAAAGATGTCAGCAGATGTCAGTTACACAATATATTCATGGATTTCGGCGTATTTTGATTTAGATTTAAAAATTGTACCATTGCATTCACACAGAAATAGTAGATTTTGTATGTGCTACAGATCAATTAAAATAAAAGGAGAGGGATTTCTTGTGATTTGAGTTTATGGTTGTGAAGTTGTGGCCTATTATTTTTTTTTTTTTTGAGGGTTGGTAATCGTCAAATAACTTCTCCCGCTCTGGGCGGACCGGGAGGGTATGTCAGACTCTTACTGACTAATAAAACCCACCCGTATTCCTTCCTGTTGCCTGTGTTGCGGGGGCCTCGGTGACCCATAAGTACCTTCCCGCGACCCCGGCAGGCATCGGTCCCAGTGGACCCCTATGTGCTGACGACATCTCTTTGAGGCGCACGTGGAATACAACGCGCCGTCGACCCGGGCCTGGTCCTTACCGGATGGTGAGCTACCCATTGCTCACCGTCCGCAAGCCCGGGATTCCCGACGCCCTGGGCGTCTCCTGCGGCGGCTAGGGGCGAGAGGGCGCGAAACTTGCCTTTCCCTCAACCGTCCCGCCTCCTCCTTCGCGAGCATTACTGCTTCGCAGAAGGAGGTGACGGCTGCCCATGCCCTCTCGCTCCGTACCATGGCCTGAACCAGGGCCGGACGCGAGAGATCTCTGCCGCCGATCGCCTCCACGAGGACACGGCGGTGCTCTGCCCAAGCCGGGCAGACCTCCACCGTATGCTCCACCGTGTCCTCCGGGCGATCCACACAGTGGTGACACCCGGACGTTTCCTCCCGCCTTATCCGACACGAAGTTGTAGCCTTGTGATATCAAAATGGTAAAAAAACGTGGAAAATATATCAAACAAGTACCTAGGTACATTAAAGAGGTTCCTTTATATTTTCAGGCATTTTTCCATTGAAAATAAGCAACTGCATTATGAATTTCCTTCCTATTTCGCATTAAAATTATGGTGTGGAGACTTTTAATTCGGCGAAATTAGGCTTCTTTACTGAAAAACAAATTAGGCTACTTGGGGCAAAAAATTGGGCGATTTAAGACTGCTTGGGGCAAAAAATTTGGCGACTTGGAGCGCGCCACATCTGACAACACTGTTTTCCGCTACAACGGACCAACATCATTTGTTAAGAGGGCCCTTCCCGGTCCGTCTATCGTCAACGCCAGCAAGGTCGAAAACCTTTTTATTTCATCTAGCGCAAGTGAGAACTACTAACAAGCAATTGAGAACGCGATAACATTGAACGAAATATAATGTGCGGAAAATACGTGTTTTTGAATAAGCCTTACAAGTTTGTGAAAGAAATGTGTGTCGTTAGGAATCTCCATTACATGTGCGAGGTTTCTATGAAGATGTTTTCTTTACTTCTATAATTTATGAGTACATTTTGAACGACCAAATTTCTAAAAATTTGTACAAAAAAGCAGATTTTTGCAGGCTTATACTGAATTTGTTCCTCCAAATTTATTTTTTGCTCTCATAGAAACCTCGATTATAGGGAGCATAATATACCTATTAGTTCAAAAATTTAATGAATGATTTGTTACAACGCCATCATTACGTACAAGCGTTTGTCTGAAAGATATGACGGGTTGGGCGCTCTTAAGAGGCTGACAACAGCTAAAGCGCGGTCACTGTCGGACTGCATAGAAAAGAAAGAGAAGCGCGATGACACAGCGCTGGTAATGTATTGCAAAATATGAAGCAATTATCTATTTACATAAAATCTATTGATTGGATACAAAAATTAAAACACTATTATGCTAATACGAGGGCTGCACTAAAAGTATCGGGAATGGAATATTTCCACTGTTCCTGTCATATTAAAATCTTTTTAATTGAAAACTCCTTGGTTTTAAAAATCGAATACCATTTATTTATTTAAAAAAAGATTCTCGGTCTTGTCACAAGGTTTTGTCAAACTTGTTTAGTCATTGAGAAAATGGAATTGACTCGAGAAAATTCAAGAGCGATGATTTATTATGACTTTCGAAGTGGTTTAACACAAAAACAGTGTGTTGACCGGATGATTTCTGCATTTGGTGATAAAGCCCCATCCAAAACCACAATTTATCGCTGGTTTGCTGAATTTCAACGTGGACGTGTCAAGCTCAGTGATGATCCCCGTCAAGGTCGTCCAAAAACTGCAGTCACCCAAGAAAACGTTGATGCTGTGCGTAAGCTGATTGAGGAAGATCGACATGTGACATACCGCGGAATTCAAGCAACTTTAGACATTGGCATGAGTCAAATACAAATAATCTTGCATGAACAATTAGGTGTAAAAAAGTTGTTTTCCCGATGGATACCGCATTCGCTCTGTGAAGAGCAAAAAGCGGCTCGCGTTACTTGGTGCGTCAGAACTCTCGAAAGATTCCACGCAGGCCACGCAGGATCCTCAAATGCTGTATACAACATCGTATCAGGTGACGAATCCTGGATATACGCGTACGAACCCGAAACAAAAAACCAGTCACGAGTTTGGGTGTTCGAAAATGAGTTAAAGCCAACAAAAATTGTTCGTTCACGGAGTGTTGCAAAAAAAATAGTGGCCACGTTTGTCTCCAAAACCGGCCATGTTACGACTATTCCTCTTGAGGGACAAAGAACAGTTAATGCAGAATGGTATGCTAGCATTTGTTTGCCACAGGTCGTTTCTGAACTCCGTAAAGAGAACTGCAACGCCGCATCATCCTCCATCACGACAATGCGAGTTTTCACACCGCGCACAGAACAAAAGAGTTTTTAGAGCAAGGAAACATAGAATTATTAGACCATCCGCCGTATAGCCCCGACCTAAGCCCTAATGATTTCTATACTTTCACTAAAATAAAGAATAAATTGCGTGGACAGAGATTTTCATCACCTGAAGAAGCTGTGGACGCCTACAAAACGGCCATTTTGGAGACCCCAACTTCCGAATGGAATGGTTGCTTCAATGATTGGTTCCATCATATGGAAAAATGTGTCAAATTTCGCGGAGAATACTTCGAAAAGCAATAAATACATTTTTAAATAGTAATGTTGTGTCACTTCCTTGATTCCCGAAAATTTCAGTGCCGCCCTCGTATGTTGCATGAAGAATAATCTGACAAAAAATCAGAATGATTGCAAGTATGTATATTAGTGTTGTTTTTAATAGTTAAAAGAAATTTTTAGAGGTAACTTCGTGATTTTTTTTATCGTATCAAATTAGTTATATTATGTTTTCATCACACTATCTACCTAGCATATATCCTGAAGAATATCATATATTTTGTTTACTGCAGTGGATCATATACTTTTAGGCATTATAAAACTTACGAAATTTGCGTTTAGGTCCTATAGTCCTCTTAAGATGCGGTTGTCTGAAGATTTTCCTTCAGACGATCGAGAGGAGATGCGAACTTAATGGCATTAAATGTTCTGCATGCAAAGAGCAAGTAATCTCCTTCACTGTATGAAGAGAGGTCCTGCATTGCGACCAGTAAAGGCTGATGTGGACGCTGAAGTGACAAGAACCTTTATCTACAAAAACGTAAGTTTACAGGAAACCTAAAAAAAAACTTTTTATTTTACAGTATTACAGTTGCTTAATAGTTATTGTTAGTTATCAGTAACTCGTTAAAAAATAAGATTTAAAGTTAGCTGCTCTTGCCAGCTTACGCAACGATTATTCTAAGTCCACCTACGTAAAAAAAAAATATATCGCAGAAATGTCAATTAGGAGTTCTTGTCACTTCATCGTCGATATACTTAATTATTATATTAAAAGCAAATAACGGTTACAACTTCATGACAAATATTAAGAACTAACTTCTGCACACTACTTCGTCTGAGTGAAATGATCGCATTAGAGTTCTTTCTGACGTTTTTTTATTATTTTTGCTCGGCCCCTCGAAGTCGAAGCGTAATGTTAGCGTAACCCTATAGAATTCGGCTATCAAATGCAAGTCATTTTTGTAATAACCGACTGGTAGTTCCAGAGATTAGCGCGTTCAAACAAACGAACTGCTGTAAACCTGAAGGCTTTTTTATATTAGTACTAGCTGCGCCCCGCGGTTTCACCTACGTAAGTCTCGATCCCGTGGGAATATCGAGGTAAAAAGTATCCTATGTCCTAATTCAGGTTATGGTCTACCCTTGTGCTAAATGTCATCCAAATCCGTTCAGCTGTTTTAGCGTGAAAGCGAAACAAATAATCAAACAAGTAAGGAAAAGTAGACTGTACAGCTCAGCTGAAATATTATTATGTATGAACCAAAGAAACATGAAGAAATCACAAAGATAGAAAGTAAGCAGACATTTATTCAAAAATTCAATATCACGACGACACCAACATTTTTCCATACGTAAGTTTCTTACTTTAATTAAGGTTTCCCACCACAGGTTATTGAACTTAATTGCTTAATTAACTGCGTAAAAGACCACACTTGAATCTCAATTGTAATTCATGAATTGAAAGATTAAAAGGTTCTCACGAAAAAATAAAGGTTTAAAGCCGGAACTTCTTAAACTATCAGTGGGAATGATTAACAAACCTATCATTAGAAGATGTCTATAATTATTTATCCTTTCCATTGAGTTGTAAGAGTAGAGCAAGGAAAGATTGTGACTGACCAAATGAAGTCAAATCAAATTGGTGTCAATGTTTCGACGGAAATGGACAATTAAGTGTAAGTAGGGATAAAAACAGTCATGCGTGTCGATAAGCCGTGACTCTAACTAACATTTACACTTATTTCCTTAAGGCGCAGATATTTTAGTGACTTTTAAATCTGTTATTACGCCTTCATATAATGCTAAATATAAATAAGTAACTTATGCAAAAAATGTGTGTTAAACAAGAACGCATACACGTCAATTCTATTATGTGAATATTTAAGGCGGTGGGTGACAAGAGGCAAATGACCAATGGCAATGACCTGTCTTACGAAATAAAAAGCCATATCTGTATAGTTTGTGGTAACGGATTTTTTAAAATTTTCAACATAGTTCTCAGAACTTGACGGTAAACTAACCTTTTACCTTAAGTTCCAATCCTAAATATCTGTATTAAATATAAACGTACGTTACGTACGAGTATTTACCTAATTAATAACAAGAACGTCTTATTTGAATACAAAATTTGGTTGTTTTTTTTTATTTTAGATTAAGTACTCAACTCAATTTTGAGTAAATATATAATTGCTTCATATTTGGTAATAAATTATAAGCGTTGTTTCGTCGCGTTTTTCTTCTTTTTTTTCTATATAGTCTGACAGTGACAACGGTTTAACTGTTGTCAGCGTCTTAAGACGCTGACAACAGCTAAACGTGTTTTGAAAACAAAATCAGGCTCTGGGAAATATGTTCAAAATTAACATATATTTTTTTCCGCTACCACAAAACAATACAGATTTGGCAATTTTTTTTCTTAAGCGAAGCCCATTTTGGTCAATTGGGTCTTGTCAGCGCCTTAAGTATTGTAGTAAAATACTTTATGAAATAAATTCTGGAAAGCATTAAAAAACGATATTACCTACTTTTAAACTACTTAAGATATTTCATGTTTTTTTTTATATGAACTATATATTCATATTTTCGTTACTAAAAATAAATATTACCTGTGACACAATATTACGAACAGCACGGTGCGAGGCGGCGCGACACGGCGGCGTGAGCGCGACGCACATAATTATGTATGGCCAAGGTCACCCGACCCTAGTATTATTTTAGTTCCAAAGTATTCAGTCCATACTACATTACTGAAAGCCTCAATTTAATCTAACATAAGTCACATATGCTAAGTTGGAACTGCCGGGGCTTTATAGGGGCAGGACTTAACGACGGTTCAGAGAAACTATAAATACAGGTCCCATTCAGAAAACCCACATACTGGTCTTCTCTACATTTTAAATATCATTTTTAAATTAATTAATAAAAAAAAAATAACATCACGCCCGTTTGCCCGGAGTCTGCATTTGTGCCCGGTTGATAGCAATAGGCTTGCCCCCTACTTCATGGGACTTAAACATAACTAGTGAAATGTGGGTGTATTATGTACACCTTAGGTACACCTTTGCCTAACCCTTCAGATCAATTAAATTGAATAGAACACTCTTTAAACTAAGAAAATACGTATAATTTGCAGTAAAACATGACGAAAAGAAAAAACATAAACACCAAAAACATTAAGTTTGGAAGATATGTGAAATTATTTATATATAATTTATTTCTTTATTATCTATCTTATTATATATATTATAATAAAAAATATAAATTCTTCATCTGCCTAGCCTTTTCCCAACTACGTTGGGGTCGGCTTCCAGTCTAACCGAATGCAGCTGAATACCAGTATTTTACCTGGAGCGACTGCCTATCTGACCTCCACAACCCAGTTGCTGGGTAACACGATACCCCTTGGTAAGACTGGTTGACAGACTTTCGGGCTTCTAACGACCCGTAACGACTGTCAAAGATCCACGAATGACAGCCGGAACCAACGGCTTAACGTACTTTCCGAAGGTCTTGGTATGTAAAGATGGTCATCCATTCACGGACTAACCGCGGCAAGCGCAGCTTAACCTGATCGATCGACCCGTGCTGCTGTTATTACTTAGCCACAAGCCCCCTCCCAATCTTAAAAAAATTAAGATATAATATGTTTCTCCAAGAAACAAGTTGGAACAAGCGAGTCTGTCGCTCCACCATTCATCGAAATCGATAGTAAATCTTCTCGAATTGGTCTCGACGAATCTTCACGCGTATTAGGTCCAGAACGATGTTAATTGTAAAATTAAGTAATTTCTCAGTGACTGTCAGTAGTCGACTCATTCATCTGAGACCGGCCAAGGCGAACGACACCCGGAATCAAAGTGATTTTGTGGTACAAATTGTAAGAAACTGCGTATTTGATTTTTGCTTTGGCAATAGCGTACTTATTATGTTTAAACAGAAAACTAAAAACTGGCACCAAGTTCATAGTATCACACATCCGTTTCATGAGTAATTAATAAAACTAGTAGTTCTACGAACACTAGACTTTGCGAGCAAAAACTTTTTTCAACACTTAATATACCACTAAAGTTATATAAAACGTATTTAAAAACATGTTTTTTTGTTTTTAAAAACATGGTAAATATCCCGTTTTAAATAACTGGATAACAGAATGTAATAAGGCGCAAGTATCCAGTAGCCCCCTTTTTGCCCCATTTTGTAGGAAGTACTCCAATAAAAAATCCCCATGACAAAAAAATCTATGAAGTCGTAAAACCCGTATACCAAGTTTGGTCCAAATCGGTTGTAAAATACGACCTGCAGAGGAGTAGCAAGCAACAAACTGACAAGAGAAAGCAAATTTTGCCAGATTTGAATCAGAGACGCTTCGCTCGCTCGGTCAATAACCATAATATGTTATAGCTATGCACATGTTATGACCAGTGATAGGAATAGGTAGTGCCTATTTGCCTAAACTTCGAAGAACAGAGACAAGAAACGGAGACTTCCTTAGGACTAACTTTTTTTCTAATTTTAAAATAATATAAATATACATACCTATATTTGTTACAACAATATTCTATGTGTTTTATTTTTCCTTTAGAGCCCATTAATTATTTAATGAACCTAGAGCGATATCGACCGGCGATTTTTGAGCATTTTTTCTTTCGTTTTTTTTTTGCATAGAAATCTGGGAACTATACTTTTTTTTTAATAGGAAGTAGCATATGTGCTATTCCACACCTTAATCTATATCACTACCAAAATCAGCATTTTCAGTGGCATTGAGTAATGGACATCCATACAAACTATCACATTTATAGACAAACTTTAGATAAATATAGACGAATTACTTATTCCAAATAACACATTTTTTTAAATGTATTTAAGTGTTGTCTCGAAATTGAGACAGATGTGCCGGAAATAATTTAGTCCTAAGGAAGTCTCCGTTTCTTGTCTCTGTTCTTCGAAGTTTAGGCTAATAGGCACTACCTATTCCTATCACTGGTTATGACTGCCTCGTTGGTCTAGTGATCGCAAGTGCTACTGCTGAGCATGAGGTTATGGGTTCGAATCCCGGATCGGGCAGTGTTATTGGGTATTTCCATCAGGAATTTCTCAGTAGCAGCCCGGAGTCTGGATTTGTACCCGGTTGATTGCAATAGGCTCGCCCTTACATGGGATTTAGACATAACTGGCGAAATATGGGTGTACTGGTATACCTGTGCCTAACCCATTGGAGATTACAGGACTCATACACAATATTTAATACATTATACACACAACAGACAATACATTATCATTACAATACAATACAATACAAAACAAAACAAAAACCACCGCACTATCAACACTCAGATTAGTGACCGATATGGCTATAAAGTTCTAACTGAAGGAAACTAATTGGTTCCTCCTGATATTAATTAAGTAAGTTAAGTATTAAGAGTAAGTAGGTATTTCAGAACCAATGAATTTAGAACCATACAATATAATCATCATGCATTTTGGAAATAGATCAGCCATACTCATTCATAGTTTGCTTCGCGGAGCTCTAGGGATCTGTGAGGGCTCCGCGAAAAAAAAAAACTAAGGGGCACCTACTACAATTCATTTTACTCTGCAACCTGAGTACAATAAAATCTATATAAATATCCCAACGTACAGTAAAATACAAATGTTAATGTCAAGTAATATGATTATGAATAAAGAATACACATAATACCATTTCTGATCATTTTAGGGCTCCGTCATATCTTTCCAAAAGGGTTCCGTTGCCATAAAATATAAAGAATTAGACTATCATATAACGACGATTTTAAGCATTACGTAAAGACTCACGTTTATCGCGTAAAACTTGTAACTCGCACCACACAACAGTAACATTTATCTCGTATTCTTCCGGCCGGCAATGTAACTGATGCGTCTCTAACCGAGTTAAGAGAGAATTAATTATAAAATCACACTGACGACTAGATTGCGGGACTAATTAATAGCTGTCTCTTACACTAATTTAACTACATGGGACGAATTCAGTTAGTAACTGCATGAGGAAGATCATTTTAAAATGATATTGTAAGGAAAAGAAGTAAGATCGCCCATTGTATATTAGTTTTAAATATATTTTTCCTGTTTGTTTTATGCGGCGAAAATAAAATCTTTAAAAAAAAACGAGCGAGCTTTACAGTAGTTGCATATTATGATGTGTAACATCTGTCATCTTATTTTGGTAATAAGCAACTGAGCAGCGACAGAAATTAACCTCAAAATATAATAAAATAATAATAATAAATGTGTTTTTGCAGTCGGAAATACCCGACTGCAAAAACACATAACTGAAAAGGGAAAAACAAGCATTATAATATTTATAATCTATATAATTTTGGTCTTGCAGGCGGGGACAATCAAAAGTTACACCATATTTCATGTTATTTGATATCTTTCATATTTTGCGATAAATTTCAAGCGTTGTGTCATCGCGCTTCTCTTTCTTTTCTATGAAATCTGACAGTGACCGCGGTTTAGGTGTTGTCAGCGTCTTAAACGCAAAATGCTGCGTCACTTTTAGGCATTTTAGATAAACCAAAAAAAAAAAAAAAGCCTTACAGTAGTCGCATATGATGTGTAACATCTCACCTTGGTAATAAGCAATTGAGCAGCGACAGAAATTAACCTCAGAATTTAAAAAGCTAAACACTGAAATATTTATTCGAATAATCATTAATTACCTACTAGCGGAAGCCCACTGGTCGAAATTCGACCCCATCTATTTACAATGTATACTGACTGAAATGGGGCATTGTATACATCATTATTAAGACGCTGACAACACCTAAACCGCGGTCACTGTCAGATTGCATAGAAAAGAAAGAGAAGCGCGACGACAAAACGCTTGTAATTTATTGCAAAATATGAAGTAATTATCTATTTACTCAGAATTGAGTTGAGTAATCGAAAATAAAAAACAACCAAGTTCTGCATTAGAATAAGACGTACTTGTTATTAATTAAATACGTAATTTATGTTGATATTTAATACAGATATTTTTTATTAGAACTCAAGGTAAGAGGTTAGTTTAACGTTAGTTTGTATCGAGATTTTTTTTTCAAAACGTGTTTTGGTGACAACCAAGTTCTAGGAAATATGTTCAAAATTAACATATATTTTTTCCGCTACCACAAACTATACAGATTTGGCAATTTTCTTTCTTAAGAGAAGCCTATTTTGGTCAATTGGGTCTTGTCAGCGCCTTAACAACTTTTACTAAGGGACCAAAGCTGTAATCCCAAAAAAAAAATCTGCTTTTCCTACATTTTGATGAGGTATTGCGAACATAAATGTAGGGGACAGCAGTTTTTTTTTTTGGGATTGTAGCCTTGGTCCCTTAGTAAAAGTTGTTAATAATGATGAGTACAATCTCCCATTTCGATTTGTCGCATGTTTTCAATGTCACCCTGTATAGTACTTACTTATTCCATGCTCAAGCTGTCACTTCCTGTCTACATACTCCCACAGAAAGCGAGAGGAAACATGTTACCCATCAACAAATAATGTTTTCATGTGTCGTTTAAATTGATGAATCACCAATTGCATTCTATTAATAGTATTTAAAGTGCTTTACATTCCAACTTAAACAAAACATCACATGATTCGACGCCAAAAATAGAATATTAGTAACTTACTCAAAAATATATAAATACATGGATCAAGCAAGTCCGGATTATTACAAACATGCCTTTACCATTCGCTCGGGAGCAATAAAAGAAAGTTATGTAAAGAAACAACTATATCTGCTGTAAACAACCAATAAGGGAGAACAATTTCAGTGAGGTATTCATAGCGCTGCTGTAATATCATGCCCCGCGTAGTTGTAACTTCATACGCCTGCCTTTGTATTCCGCTTAGTTTATGAACTGAATATTTCGGGTTCTCGTACCAACAGAGCAATTTTCTTTTTCGCTTGGCCCTAACGGAATGATTTATTGTTTCAGATGCCAGCGATGTAGACTGAGCGAGTTGAAAACATTGAAACAGTGAAAAAGTTTAACGTATTTCTGCACAAGTGAACTGGTTCGAAATTCCCATCCTTGTTTGTGTTGTCACGTGAGCATTGAGTGATGTTCTAAATTTAAAATCCGCGATGGTGATTGGCTTTTGCGCCGAATGTCATTGTGATTAGTGATGTGCTGTGTCGATAGTGGTTATCGTTAGTCGTCAAGATGGCGACGATGGATCTCACCAATGAGGTGGTCCGCTTGCGGGTTGAGCTGGAGAAGGTGTCCACAGAGCGAGACATGCTCCTGTGTGAAGTCTCCAACTTGAGGCGGGAGCTGGAACTGAGCGAGTTGAAACACTTGCAAGATGACGTCAGGTGAGCTATGTTAACAATTATTTAATAAAACGTCAGCAAAAGGTAACTTTACATAGAAGATAGCGTTCCACATACAATCTTTGTACATAACAACCGTTTCCGAGGAAACAAAGGGTGCCTACGTCTTGTAGGTCCTTTCAAAAGCTCGACAGTTCGTCGGGGACCTCTCATACCACAGACAATGATGAGGTGCAAGTGACGCACTGAAAGCCATCTTCAATACTTATTAGCAAAAATGATTTGGTTATAAGTTCATGCGAATTTATCTCAACATTCAATTAAATCACGGTAAATGAACTTTAATTCAGTTCTCTGTATTTTTTGGAAATTATAGAAGTTTTAACCTGCTGTTATTTAAAAAAATACTGAAGTTATCAATATATTTTACTTATAGATTCCCAACAATATTCCTAAACCAATCAACCAAACAATCTAATTAAAAACCGCTCTCCCTCGTACCTTTGCCCATTTCCACACGCGTGCCTATTACTCCCATTGTTCGGGAGGTTTCCGTCGGCGGTGACGTCAGAAGGTCCTCCGCGCTCTTTCAGAAGACCCTTTTACACGAGTCGACGTCGAGCAGCGTAGAAAAGAGACGTTGACGTGACCATGTATACTATGTGAGAGCTCTAAGTATTTGGGAATACAAAAACGACATGATTTATAACTTGGGACGGGATTTTTTACGGATACTTGCACTTTTTGAGAATTGAACTGTATTTTGAAGGAGGTTGGGCGTTAATGAAACAGCTGTGTTTGCCTTAATTGGACAAACATTAATCAGTGTCATACGTATGTAGCGTTTTTTGAGAAAATCAATTTTCGGCAATGGACATAGGTACAATTGCCTGGGCTAGTTGGGAAAGTCGAAAGTTAATTTAGGCTTGTTTATTTGCCGAAAGAAACGGCCTAGACATATTCGAATAAAAATCAGTACTTACCTTCACCTACACCCTAACCACGTAACACATGCTTCCACGGCTTATTTTAATTTTAATTTCTGAATTGCTTTTTTTTTTTGTTGTAATCTTTTATTACGGACGCTTTTACGTTTTGCATCGTTCTCACGAGTATAATTTCAAAATGAATTATGTAAACAATATTTTGTAACCATAATACGTTGATTTAAAAGAGTGTCCGTGGAGTTTCTTGGCCGTTCTTCTCCATAGGTACCTACTACGCTTTGGAATGGGCAACTAGCTTCATCTTTCTGACTGACTGACCGATCCCTTGACAATTCAAAATTGCCTGTAATTGGTTTATTTGAAATAAATGCTTTGAGTTTTGAGTTTTTTTTTTTGACACACTATCAATCGCAATATGAATGGTTTTGAAGGATATTGCTAATCCATTGCTTCTTAAGGCGCTGACAAGACCTAATTGACCAAAATAGGCTTCTCTTAAGAAAAAAAATTGCCAAATCTGTATAGTTTGTGGTAGCGGAAAAAATATATGTTAATTTTGAATATATTTCCCAGAACTTGGTTGTTACCAAAATACGTTTTGAAAAAAATATCTCCATACAAACTTACGTTAAACTAACCTCTTACCTTAAGTTCTAATCCAAAATATCTGTATTAAATATCAACTTACGTTACGTATTTAATTATTATCAAGAACTTCTTATTTGAATGCAGAACTTGGTTGTTTTTTATTTACGATTACTCAACTCAATTTTGAGTAAATAGATAATTGCTTCATATTTTGCAATAAATTACAAGCGTTGTGTCATCGCGCTTCTCTTTCTTTTCTATGCAATCTGACAGTGACCGCGGTTTAGGTGTTGTCAGCGTCTTAAGTTCGAAAAATTTGTCTGGTCAACAACGTGAATAACGCAATTAATGTTGTTGAACTGTCAAAAAACAAGGCGTGATGTTATATGTGTGTTATGTTAAGCACATAAACTTTCTGGACTATATTCTCTAAATGATAGTGAAAACCATATCATAATCTGTAGCGTAGTTTAGAAGAACAACGAGCTCACACATATAAACACGAAAAGCAACTGTTGATTAGTCCCATATCCGTCAGTCTCTTACTAAAGAATTAGTTAAAGTAACAATTACTTACGACATTAAAATAATAATTACAGTAATACTATTTAAGTAAAGGTCATAGTTTATAAATAATATCAGCTTGTCACTTGCTAGTTGAGAGGAATTTTCCTCAGTTGAGTCATTATCTATTGCATGGGGGAATACTGCATAATAACATGCATTGTGGTTCTTCGGTTTCAGCTTGAAGGCTCGTGCAAGACTAGCGCGATATCGCGGGCTGCGACAGGCAGCAATATATCTATCGCGCCCGCGATAGCACCCCAGTCTGCACGAGCCTCAAAATGGCTTTAATATGAATGGTTATAATTATACACAAGTATATACATAAAGAAACGTTTCTTAGATATAATTCAGTTTATGCACTGTCTGATTTCTAAGATGTCCTGAGCATTTTTTTGTTTAAAAATAAATTATACTTATTCCTTATTTTCAAAAAATTTTAAAAAAATTAGGTTGCATGACTGCGTAAAATATCGTTTAGAAGCGTTTTAGTATAATCACCTCTATTTTGCCTCAAAAAACCAATTGTACACTTGACAATTCAAAAGTGCCTGTAAATAGGCACTTTTGAATTGTCAATTCAGTCAATTGTCGGTCAGTCAGAAACATATACTTGCAAGGAGACGGCAAGGGTGTGGGGTACTCAAATCGAACTGTGGTTCCGCGTGTAATTAATACTCAGTAAGTGTATCCATGGAACAGTGGTGGCCCAGTGGTAACGGCCGCGACTTACGAGTTGTAGGTCGTAGGTTCGAACCCGGACAGGCGCTTTACTTTGTGTAAATTATTTCTTCACCACTGCTCTCAAAACGGTGAAGGAAAACATCGTGAGGAAAAACGGCATGTCCTAAAACCAAAAATTCGAAGACATGTGACATCTACCAACCCGCACTGGGCCCGCGTGGTGGATTACGGCCCGCTCCCTCTCACAGAGAGGAGGCCTGTGCCCAGCAGTGGGAACATTATAGGCTGATTATGATTATGTAAGTGTATCCATAGCCTCAAACCGTAGAGCGCACTACTTGATTATTGCCGAGAAAAAAAATCCTAAATTATGTTTTTTTCTAATTATTAAAATTTAATAACTCGTTATGAACAATTTCTTTTCAACTTCTATACATTATTGAACACAGTATTTAATGATTTACTGCTTTATAAAGAGTAAATGCAAACGATTAAAAGAACTTTGGCTTTTTTATCTCTTCTTTATACATTCCTCCGTCCTTTTTAAGTTCAAATTATGAAAAAGTTATTCTTAAAGTTATAATTATCAATAATGTATAAAAGTCGAAAAGACATTGTTTACAACGAGATAATTAATTTTAATTAAAAAAAATGTTCTTACTTACTTTAGGATTTTTTTCTTGGCAATGACCAAGTAGTGCGCTCTAGAGTTTGAGGATATGGATACACTTACTGAGTACTAATTACACGCGGAACCACAGTTCGATTTGAGTACCCACACCCTTTTTCTTTGGGTGGGAAATCATCAAATATCTTCTCCCGCTCTGGGCGGAGCGGGAGGGTGTGTCAGACTCTTACTGACTAAAACCCACCCGTATTCCTTCCGTTGCCTGTGTTGCAGGGGCCTCGGTGACCCTTTAGTACCTTCCCGCGACCCCACACCCTTGCCGTCTCCTTGTTAGTGTTTATTCCGATTCCCACCTTACATCGTCAACAAAAAAAACACTTCCCTCATCAAAACACAAACCAGCAAACATTTTCAACATTTTGCTAAGCTTTATTCCACCTCAACAATTTCACTGAACCACATACTTAACTTAAGGGTCGGGTAAACGCCGTTGACGTTGGTTATACAAATGTGCGTCGCGCTCACGCCTTGCTGCCGCGTGCCGTTCAGTTTCAAAGGGAATATTTATTTTTAGTAAAGAAAATGTGACTATTTGAAAAAAACATATAATTCAGATAGTAAAATAATCTGTTCATACAAATAAAAATCATGAAAATGTCTTAAGCAGTTTGAAAGTATTATCGTTTTTATGCTTTGGGTAGACATTACTTCCTGAATTTATTTCATAAAATATTTTACTACAATACATACTTTTATTTATATATAGAATTGATATGCACGCGTTTTAGTTTAACATACACTTTTGCATAACTTACTTGCATTATTTGCAGCCGTAATAACTGATTCATAAGTCACTAAAATGATATATCTGCGCCTTAAGTATCTATATTGCACGCTTAGTAAAGCTGATAGCACACAAAAATGCCAGCTATTCCGCATTACCGCTAGCATTACGTGACTACGCAAGATTATCGGTCTGAAAAACAAACAATATCTTGCTTACATTGGATGCTTGTACGTCGGTTGTCGGTAACTATTCTGTAATCTGTATCAGGGATGTTATGGATCTCCGTAACCGTAACCGAAACTATCGGATATCCGAATTAAAAATATATCCTTAATCATAACCGTATCCGTTTCATTTCACAAGTTGCGGATAGTTTTGTAGGAGGGCGGAGTCTAAATAAAACGACATGTTTCGACAGGTGTTTGATTCATCGCTCGCGCGCCACCTGAAACTTGCAGTTTGTTTGTTATTTCTAGTCATAACATAACCTCTTTCATAACTAGTTAGTTTTTTATTTAAGAGTTGATACTTAATTTATTTTAATAGATAATACTTAAAATTGAGTTGGTATATAATAATTACTAATTATTAAAAATACGTTAGAAACACTGAAACAGAGGTTTACTTTACTAATTATTATAACATCTCTAAATAATTACTTACCTTTAAGACTGATTATAATGCCAAATGATAACCTAGACTAGATAAAACCTATAAATAAAATGAAATTATTACATACTATTTGTGTTTATATTTTACTTCATTCTAATATCCGTAACCGAAAAGATCCGAAACTAACGGATAATCCGAAATAATTACATATCTGTAACCGTATCCAGATCCGAAATATCATATCCATAACATCTCTGATCTGTATCTTCATAGTTAATTTGGGAGTTAAAATTTAACTCAATCTAATACTTATGACGTGGTTATGGTAGTCTTTATATAAGCCGGATTCCCATAGATCATTAATGGCCGAAATCTTGACACGATATCCAATCTATACAATGCATATAAGTGTATACGGTAGGTACTTAGAACAGCAACAAAAAAACTATTTTTAAATTGTTTTTCTGTTTGTACCGGCTAATCTCCGAAACGGCTGCACCGATTTTGACGGGAGTTTCACTGGCAGATAGTTGATGTTATAAGGAGTAAGTAACTTACTTACTATTTTAGAAAAAACCGCGCGGTGCGGCGGCGAATAAGTCTTTTACGCCCTTCGATTTCATTTTCTGTAATATTTCGCGAGGGATTTTTTGGTAGTGTTATGTCCAGCAGTGGACGTCTTTTGGCTGAAATGATGATGATGAATGATGCATATTTGGAGGACCAAGACTTTTTGAACTTCTTTCTCGCATTCTGAATAGCCTGCAGGATTATAATAAGATTTCATGGAGTCATGGATATGTATGTATGTATGTATATATGTATCCTTTAAATCGAAGTTACTTCATTACCCCTGATTGTGGTTTATTCATACTTCTAGGAGTTACCTCTTTATCTGCATTCTCCATATAATGGAAAAGACATTTACGCGAAATAAGAAGTCAGTTTTGGTACCAACCAACTTATGTTTCATCAACTGTTTTGTTTTAACAAAACGCGCTCGCGATGTCGAGAAGTTTTTAAGGGCCTCAACTGTTGTAAGTTGAATCCGCAGCTCGCGAAATTCAAATTTTACATATTTTACATAAATCTGTTATAGTCGCCAATCATATTTTGATCAAGACAGTATCTTGATCAAAATTGGCCTGACACTGGCCTTTTTTTTTGGCGGATAATCATCAAATAACTTCTCCCGCTCTGGGCGGAGCGGGAGGGTGTGTCAAACTCTTACTGACTAAAACCCACCCGTATTCCTTCCTGTAGCCTGTGTTGCCAGGGGCCTCGGTGACCCTTTAGTAGCTTCCCGCGACCCCGGCACTGACACCGGCCTGCTTATAGCAAAAACGTAAGAACCGCTGTGGGTTCACCTTATCCTGCGCCACAAATAAACATGATTTATGCGTGCATAGATATTTGTTTAAATAAATAGTAACCAAAGACTTTCTACTACGATTTGCGCAGCTACTGATTTGCATAGCCATCACGTAAAAGTGAAACTACGGGGTTATGCTATTTTATCACGTAATATGTCACTGTACAAATGGATATATTATAAGAGTACTTCACGTGTAACTGTCGTCACGCTAGTTATACCAAGAAAGTGTTACAAATGGGGCACTTGAGCAGCCATCATAAGACGTTGATATTTTTATCATAGCATTTGTAGATCATAGTTTGCTAGAAGATCTCATTTAAATACAAAGAAGGATAACAGTGAAACGTAGAATGATTTTATTGAAAAAAAGATTTCACTGATGACTGCCTCGTCGGTTTAGTGGTCGCAAGCGCTACTGCTGAGCATGAGGTTCCGGGTTCGATTCCCGGGTCGGGCAAAGTGTTATTGGATTTTTCTATCTGGAATTTCTCAGTAGCAGGCCGGAGTCTGGATTTGTGCCCGGTTGATGGCAATAGGCTCGCCCCTATTACATGGGACTTAAAAACATAACTGGCAAAATGTGGGGGTACTACAGGTACACCTTTGCCCAACCCTTCAGGGAAACAAGGCGTGTTGCATGTTGTTATTTTATTGAAATTAATATTTTTTATAAGTTTTTGCTTCTGTCGGCAGTCCCCATGATTGCCTATGTTTTATTTTTTATTGTTAAAAAATAGACCAAATTTTTTTTTTGTTTTTTGCAAAATCATCCAATAAGTTCTCCCGCTCTGGGCGGAGCGGGCAGGTGTGTCAGACTCTTACGGACCAAAACCCACCCGTATTCCTTCCGTTGCCTGTGTTGCCAGGGGCCTCGGTGACCGACCCCGGTAGGGAGCATTAGGTCTTGGGTTCGATTTCCGTGTTGGGCAAACTGTTATTGGGTTATCTTAGGTATCTGAAATTTGTCAGCAGCAGCCCGGAGACTGGATTTGTCGCCGGCTTGATGGCAATAGGCTTAAGGCAGGGTATTACATGGGACTTAAACTTATTTGCCGAAATGTAGGTACTATACGTATAGATACATCTCTGGCTAATTCAGGGAATACGGGCGTAATGTAATGTCATGTAAAGATGTGACATCAAAAATATTAAGTCACTGTTTTTATGATGGGTTATGCATATTGTAGTGTTCTGTCGGAAGTGAAACAACCTGTATTCAGCAGGACTGAAAATCTGGAAGTTTTTTTCCGAATTATTGAAACCTATAATAAATTTGTCCTTCGATACACAATAGAAGACAAATAGGTTAATGAATGCCTTAAATATTGAGACATAAAATAATTTATTAAACCGTGTGATTTTGGTTACAAATATTGCTCGACTATCCACAAAACCTTTACCGTGGGTGTGTACAAGCAATAAAATTAATTCGACTGCCCACTTCTGAACTAATAGAGTGTACTCATTGCGGAAACCAGAAATATTGGAAACAGAAGGTATACCTGGCATAAGAAAGAAACAAACACATCACACCTGCCTCGCTTTTTCCCAACTATGTTCGGGTCGGCTTCAGTCCGACGTGGCGACCCGTAACGACTGTCAAAGATCCACGAATGATAGCCAACGGCTTAACCCCAGGGACCAACGGCTTAACGTGCTTTCCGAGGCACGGGGGGGTCTTGTTAGGTAAAGATGGTCACCCATCCGCACATAAAAGTAATTTAATAATAGAATCTTATGCTTATACACGATGTTCGGCGCATGGTTGAAAAAACGAAAACAGCGAAGTTTTTAATAAAAATTATTTAAAAAAAGCCGAGTTTTTTTTTGGCGTGACTACATAGCACATGACCGCACCACTTTGCTGTTTTCGTTTATTCAACCATGCGCCGAACACCCTGTATATACCTTACGCCGATTTTCACGCTGCAGCCTACGAGTGCCATGCGCATGATTATTCAGTAAATAATTTGCACATGGGGATGATAAGTCCTACAAATGTGCACGTCCAAAATGCGAAAATGTAGCATGATGCATTTTCGTTGCTTTTAATCCCATTTGTAGAAGAAACTATAATTAATTAAAAGTCAAAGGCGTCAAAAGAGAATTATTTAGAATCATAAAGAAGCAGGTCTGTACGGCTTCTTGTTTTAGTATCGATTAGTACCTACTGTATACTTGTATTGTGGGTACTATTTGAGCCCAGTTGCTGGCATTCTTTACGTCCTCAAAATTGCAGGTAAAACAAAAGAAATGACGCGGCGTTGGCGATGGTCACAGCATTAATGAATTTTTGCGAATTACCAAGAGATTTGGTATGCGATAGAATATTGATTTTCCTGATAATTGTTTCATGCGAGAAGCTATCGAAGGCCTTACCCTTGTGTGTTTAGTATCTTTTATGCCTTCTGCACCCTTTTTGCGTGGTGTAAGTACACATTGTGGCAACGAGACCGTCCGCCCCCGAGTATGACGTCATAAGGCTCGTTCAAAACGTGGGCCGGTTACTTTATTGCGTCATTCGTTGCGACCTTGTTGTATTGGTCAGTCGGATTGCTTTCCGTAAACTGCAGTTTGGTTCCGTTTAACTATTGAATTTCGCTTATTTTCTAATGCTTTTTTTTTGGGTGGGAAATTATCAAATAACTTCTCCCGCTCTGGGCGGAGCAGGAGGGTGTGTCAGACTCTTACTGACTAAAACCCACCCGTATTCCTTCCTGTTGCCTGTGTTGCGGGGGCCTCGGTGACCCATTAGTACCTACCCGCGATTTTCTAATGCTGCCACTTTTCAAATGAACGTCCAATCCAAGTGGCAATTTATTTTTCAACAAAGTCTCCTTTTAGTTCGATACACTTAGCCCAGCGATGCTCCAACTTTTTTAACCCATCCGAAAAATAGTTTTTGTCAAACTCTGCAAAATAGGCCTCCGTGGCGGCGATGACCTCCTCATTCGATCCATATCTATTCCCGGCTAGTGATTTTATCAGATTAGGAAACAGAAAGAAGTCACAAGGGGCCAAATCTGGAGAATACGGTGGATGGGGCAACAATTCGTAGCGTAATTCGACCAATTTGGCCATGGCAACGGCAGACGTGTGAACCGGTGCGTTGTCGTGGTGACACAGCACTTTTTTCTTCGCCAGATGGGGTACCGTTTTTTCTTTAATTCGGCGTCGAATCGGCCCAATAAATCGGCATAGTAAAGCCCTGTAATTGTTTTACCCTTCTCGAGGTAATCGATGTAGATCACACCTTGTGAATCCCAGAAAACGGTGGCCATAACTTTTCCGGCCGATTTTACAGTTGTCGCCTTCTTTGGAGCACGTTCCCCGGTCTGGATCCATTGTTTTGATTGCTCCTTGGTCTCTGGTGTGTACCAGTGGATCCAGGTTTCATCGACGGTCACAAAACGACGCAAAAACTCCGCTGGATTCCGCTTAAACAGCGCCAAACACGTCTCCGATGTGGTCTCACGGTTGCGCTTGTTTTCTGGTGTGAGTAAACGCGGCACCCATCGCGCCGACAGCTTTCTCATGACGAGTTCCTCGTGAAGAATATGATGCACTGTTCCTTCTGAAATGCCTACAGTCTCAGCTAGCTCTCGAACCTTCAATCGGCGATCTGCCAATACGAAATCATGGATTTTTTTAATGTTTTCCTCCGTAGCAGCTGTTTTCGGTGGGTTAAAACCGACGTACGGCCACGTGCAAACTCGTTGAACCAATTCTTGACGGTGGCCATCGATGGACAAGAGTCACCGTACACAGCATCCAAGCGCTCTTTGATTTTGATGCGCGTTTTCCCTTCCAAAAATAGGAATCGAATCACCGAACGATATTGCTCTTTTTCCATTTTTGTAAAACCGATCGACACGTTCGCTTCCATAAGTTGTCAAATTAAAACAAATAAAGGGATTGGAATGAAAATTTGAAAAAGAAATTAAAAAAGAATGTGCTACACTGTGGTAAAACTCTTTTGAAACTACAGCGCCCTCTGGCGATGAGGCTAGGTACTTATTGAATGCACCTCGTATCTTGTTTCCATTCCTAATAAGAAGTAGCTAGAAGTAGAAGGCACGCCTACCAAAGATTTGCAAATATGCCACCTACCTACGAACAGCCTTGTGAGACCCGGCACAGTTTCAAACCCAAAATGTAATCACTTGAGAATAATTTTGAATAAGTAATTATCAATGAAACATGCGGGCTCTGACATTGATTTTCGATAACTGACGTTAAAAAGGACAGATTTTGTGAAGTTGACAGATTTGATGCCGGACTAAGGAGTTACGAATGGAAAAATAAAAGTAGCATGCCAGTAACTATAATTATACATACAATTATTGGTCCTTTGTTACGAATGGAAAAAGAAAAGTGGCATGCCAGTAACTATAATTATGTATAATATTTCAATTTATTCGTATCAGCTCAAAAATTACAGTTAACTACGACTGAAGCCCGGTGCGTCACCGATTCGGTGTCAAAAAATAGAAAATCAATTATGTCTAATTAGCTGTCCTTGACCGATTAACATGCTCGAGTTAATATGGCCACTATCACCAAGCTTCGCAGACGAATTAGCGCTATCTTTTCTTTTCGTTTCATAAATCTTAAAAAGTCTTGACAATAAACCACTTCTGAAAGCCTAAGCTGTGCTTAAGGCGCTGACAAGACCCAATAGACCAAAATAGGCTTCGCTTAAGAAAAAAATTTGCCAAATCTGTATAGTTTGTGGTAGCGGAAAAAATATATGTTAATTTTGAACATATTTCCCAGAACTTGGTTGTTACCAAAACACGTTTTGAAAACAAAATCTCGATACAAACTAACGTTAAACTAACCTCTTACTTTGAGTTCTAATCCTAAATATCTGTATCAAAAATCAACTTACGTTACGTATTTACTTAATAACAAGAACGTCTTATTTGAATGCAGAACTTGGTTGTTTTTTATTTTCGATTACTCAACTCAATTTTGAGTAAATAGATAATTATTTCATATTTTGCAATAAATTACAAGCGTTGTGTCATTGCGCTTCTCTTTTTTTTCTATGGAATTTGACAGTGACCGTGGTTTAGGTGTTGTCAGCGTCTTAAGCTCGGTTAATCTTAAAAGTAAACAGGAAAACTCATTAATAATTCCGAATCTAATACTACTTTGTCGCCTACCCGTCTTCTTACGAAACCTTAATTCTAATATCCTATAATAACTTACAACATAATAAAGGCGGTAGACCATTTATTAATGATGTATTATGGTTGTGACAGGATGTGGCAACTGACCATCTTTCTACGATCCACGACCTTATAGTCACTTGCTAAAGACTGACCTCCACTGTTAGCGGTCTCATCGCCTTTTGCGCCTACCGACCTCTCTGATTTCGTAATGAAGTTGATATATGCACGGTGTAAATATTGCATTGATTTGGACGTATTGCAGGATAGCAATAGGCAGGAATTATTTCAATATTTTTGCTTGAGAAACTGTCTGCTACATATTCTAATATCTAACCTTCAAATTAGAATATTGAGCCATCTTTATTAATGAGACGAAAACTAAGATCTTAAAATCACAAGATGATATATTCAAGATGGCCGTCTTATTTCAGCCACAACTTATTCTTCTTAACATTTTCTCGTCCTGTTTCTAAGTCAACTTGCTTCACAAATGTTGGTATTATTTTATGTGGAGCAGCTGCATTCAGCACGCAGTGTCCTCAATATGATGCCATTTGACTTAGTAAATAGAATCTAGAAATCTCCCTCTTATTTTTTTTACGTATGTATCTCAGAAAGATACAAAGCATCCAGCTTTTGACTGATGACCACTCAAGTTATCCATAACATTACTAAAATTAAATCAAACAAATACCAAAAGTCCAGAAACTCACACACCATCTCAAACAAGACCTCCATAAATTGCCCGGAGCTTAATAAAAACATTATGTTGCTCCAGACCCGGGTTCGTCAAAAACATTCCCTTGGGCTTGCTCCTTTGCCCTCAAATAGGCGAAATAAGCAGAATGCCCACGCAATCACAATAGTAGCTAATATGCCGCTTTGTGTGCGATTTTCTTGTTAAATTAACTTTGTCGAATTAAATGTTTTGTATTCAGGATAAGTTTCTAACTATAGTGGGTAGAGGATGAATGTTTTAAGTATATAAGTACATGTATAAAGTCATAAACCCTTGCGGGTTGGGTTGAGTTAAATAACTTCTTCAAAACTGTTTAGATATTTGATTCAATGTAGAATGGGTCAATAATGGTAGTTTGCATTTATTATGATGTAGCCTACTTTTTACATTACTATTTCATCATTCATTACTTCCATTTTGTTAAAAGTCCGTTTATAACCAACTGTTTATCTATTGAGAGAGACAGGTTTAATGTTTCCTCTTTTTAGTAATATTTTATTCAACCACAAAAGAAACCAATATTTGCCTTGAAGTGGACTAATATACAATATCTAGTGAAGTCAAATAGAACGCTTGAAAGTTCAAAAACGCATCGTATTTGGTCGAATTAAAGAAAATATTTGGTGATCTTGCATCTGTGCTAAAAGAAAGTCTAAAGGAGGACGTAACTGAAGCAAACGGTAAATACCAGGCCACTCAGAAAGTATTGCGAATAATAGTTTTTATGTATGAGAGACTGGCCAGTTATAATCTATTTTGAAAATAATTATGATTATTTGTAAGTAATAAATTATTGAAAAAACAAAAACCCGACTGCAAAAACACATAACTGAAAAGGGAAAAACAAGCATTATAATCTATATAATTTTGGTCTTGCAGGCGGGGACAATCAAAAGTTACACCATATTTCAGGTTATTCGACTGTCATACATACATACAATACATACATACATACATACATACATACATACATACATACATACATACATACATACTCTCGAAAAACATTACCCTCCTGAGGCAGTCGGGTAAAAATAGGTACGTTCCAATTTAAAAAATTCCCTCCACATTGTTTGCGAGCGGTGGTGGCCCAGTGGTAACGGCCGCGACTTACGAATTGTAGGTCGTGGGTTCGAACCCAGACAGGCGCTTTACTTTGTGTAAATTATTTCATCACCACTGCTCTCAAAACGGTGAAGGAAAACATCGTGAGGAAACCGGCATGTCCTAGAACCAAAAATTCGAAGACATGTGACATCTACCAACCCGCACTGGGCCCGCGTGGTGAATTACGGCCCACTCCCTCTCACAGAGAGGAGGCCTGTATCCCAGCAGTGGGAACATTATAGGCTGAATATATGTGTGTTTGCGAGGCAATTTAAACTATCGTGTCTCATTAAAAAATGGATCTGCGCCGGGATCATTTTTGCGTTATGATTTTTTACGATTTCAAGTGTCGCCTGAAACCGGACGAATCGTACGATATACTTCAAATGCCATTCATGGATGAAGGACCTTCTAAGGCAACCGTGTATCGTTGGTATAACGAATTCAAGCGCGTTCGACTAACTTTTGGGGGATTAAGAAAGAAGTGGTCGCCCTTTGACGGCTGTTACGGAAGAAAACGTGCTAGCAGTGAAAAAAATAATCCATAATTATAGGCGAGTTACGTATCAAGAGATTCAGTACATATTGCAGGTTGGATCGGGAAGCCTTCACGAAATTCAACAAGTGCATCTTCGCGTGAGGAGGATAGTTTCACGCTGGATGCTGCACAACCTCACCGATGCTCAGAAACAGGCTCGGGTGGAATAGTGCCGTGATGTGATAAACAAATTTGAAGCAAGCTCGTCTCGGCGTGTTTACGACATCATTACAGGTGATGAGTCTTGGATTTATCAATACGATCCAGAAACGAAGCGCCAGTCGACAGTTTGGGTGTTTTAAAACGAATCAACGCCTACCAAAGTGAAGCGATCTAGAAGCGGGGGGAAGATTTTGATCGCGAGCTTTCAATTTGACTGGCTACTTGGTGTCAATTCCTTTATGGAACCAAAGAAGCATCAACGCTGAATGGTATCAAATGCTTAGCAGAAGTTTTCTCTGTTGTGAGCAACAAGCGACCAAACACAAGGCTCCGAGGGCTACTGCTCCACCCCGACAACGCGCCTTCGCACACCGCGCTCAATACGAGGGACTTCCTGGACAGCACGCCGGTCAAACTCCTGGGTCACCCTCCTTACAGCCCTGACCTAGCACCGTGTGGCTTCTTTTTATTCCCGAAAATAAAAAATCAGCTCAAAGGGATACAATTTTCGTCGCCGGTAGATGCGCTGTCAGCGTTCGAGCAGGCTGTAAACGAAGTGTCAGCGGCGGACTGCTAAAAGTGTTTCGAAAACTGGTTCAGACAAATGAAACTTTATATAGAGGCGGGGGCAGGGGGGAGTACTTTGAAAAGATTTAATAAAAAAATATTTACCTATAGAAAATATTTTTAAGCTTCGCAAAACTTTCTGAGTGTCCCACATAACATAATCCCATAGTTGCCTGTCTTTGTAAATGTTATTCTGAACCTAACTACTTCAGGGAACGAAATTGTATGTTACATTGCGGCTCTTATATTGCCTTAAAGCAAGAATATTTTGGTCCTTGGAGACTGGACCACACGTCATCAACAAATTGCCTTACGTCATTTCGTGCGAAAAAGGCTGTGTTTTACCTCGTTCTTAGGGTTCCGTACGTCCAAGTGAAAAAACGGAACCCTTATAGGATCACTCGTGTGTCTGTCTGTCTATCTGTCATAGCAATTGAATTTCTGTGACCCAAACACGGACGAGTAACGTAAATAAATGAATTTTCAATATGGGGGTCACTTTTTTTTTTTTTAGGGTGGGAAATCATCAAATAACTTCTCCCGCTCTGGGCGGAGCGGGAGGGTGTGTCAGACTCTTACTGACTAAAACCCACCCGTATTCCTTCCTGTTGCCTGTGTTGCGGGGGCCTCGGTGACCCATAAGTACCTTCCCGCGACCCCGGCAGGCATCGGCCCTGGTGGACCCCTACTTTTTGCTGACGACATCTCTTTGAGGCGCGCGTGGAATACGACGCGCCGTCGACCCGGGCCTGGTCCTTACCGGACGGTGAGCTACCCATTGCTCACCGTCCGCAAGCCCGCGCCTACGGTGGCCGGAAATCCGCCCGGGATTCCCGACGCCCTGGGCGTCTCCTGCGGCGGCTAGGGGCGAGAGGGCGCGAAACGTGCCTTTCCCTCAACCGTCCCGCCTCCTCCTTCGCGAGCATTACTGCTTCGCAGAAGGAGGTGACGGCTGCCCATGCCCTCTCGCTCCGTACCATGGCCTGAACCAGGGCCGGACGCGAGAGGTCTCTGCCGCCGATCGCCTCCACGAGGACACGGCGGTGCTCTGCCCAAGCCGGGCAGACCTCCACCGTATGCTCCACCGTGTCCTCCGGGCGATCCACACAGTGGTGACACCCGGACGTTTCCTCCCGCCTTATCCGACACAGGAACCTCCCGAAGCTGCCGTGTCCGGTGAGGACCTGCGTCAGGCGGAAGGTGAGGACGCCGTGGCGCCTCTCCAGCCACTCCTCAAAGAGGGGACTTATCGCCGCAATCGTGGCGTGCCCAATATGGGGGTCACTTGGGAGGCAAATTAGAAAACTTAAAAAAAAAGTTTTGCAAGCTGTGACATATCAAATGAAAGGGCCTTGTGAGGGTCTCAAATATATTAATAATTTTTTATTTTTTTAATGAATAGTTTTCAAGTTATTTAAGAAAATATATGAAAATTGATCATTCCCCCTTGTCTCCGAAACTACTGAAACCAAATTAAATCAAAATTAAGTCGTTCTATAGTTATAGATCACAGGAAAATCTATAAGAAGTATATGGTCTCAAAATAACATGGTAAATATATCAATATAACATGTCAACTACAATGTTGAGTTTGTTCTTAGGATAAATTCATCCTAACTACGGAACCCTTCATTGTACGTGGTCTGACACGCACATGACCTGTTTTTGATAAGAACTCTAAAGACGCTGACAACAGGTAAACCACGGTCACTGTCAGACTGCATAGAAAAGAAAGAGAAGCGCGATGACAAAACGCCTGTAATTTATTGCAAAATATGAAGCAATTATCTATTTACGCAAAATTGGGTTAAGTAATCGAAAATAAAAAAGTTCTGCATTCAAATAAGACGTCATTGTTATTAATTAAATACGAGTACGTAACGTACGTTGATATTTAATACAGATAATTTTGATTGGAACTCAAGGTAAAGGGTTCTAATCATTAATTTGTACCGAGATATTTTTTCAAAGCGTGTTTTGGTAACAACCAAGTTTTAAGAAACAAAATTAACGTATGTTTTTCCACTACCACAAACTATACAGATTTGGCGATTTTTTTTCTTAACACAAGCCTACTTTGGTAATTTGCCTCTTGTCAGCGCCTTAAGCATGTATTTGATAATGTATGTATGTGTATGATGCCATCACACTTGATGATATCATGTTTACTTATCAAACTTTTTGCACCATTTATGTGCATTACCAATTTATGACCAGAACCGTGTCTTTCTTGAAACCAAAATAAGTTTTACAAGAAATCTGTCTACAGTATTCGTCTTTCAACTTCTTCCAAACAACAATACATACCTATCCTTCAAGATTTAGTTGGTCGCGTTTTATTCATCGCTTCTTTCTATTCATAACTTTGTTTCTATTAGTTAACGGTTCCTATCCATTTTTCTCCGCTCTGCATTGAATACTCATCCCTCTTTTGATTAATTTTATTGCTGCTTGCTCGAACGAATGGATGGCTTTGTCCACTTAGTCATAATTAATTGTGACCAAACCGACTAAATTTATTTCCTCATATACATAGCATCGTTAGGGACATGTATTAATTAATGTATAAGCATCGATCATCGTGCATTCAAAGACAATAGCTTCTTTCCAAGTGGAATTAATGACCAGAGAAATGTTTTCGACTCGTACAGTAAGTGTAGGTTATCCAAGTTCTTTTGTCAATGCCAACATTTTGAACAATGAATTTAATATAGTAAAACTGAAATGAAAACGCCTTGTCAGTACGAATATTTCTGTATTTATATTCTTGCACACATACAAACTTGGTATATAGCAATATTTAACAAACTATTGCATTAAGTACTCAATGTAGTATCAGTATAGACTTAGACTTCTTGAAGACAACGTTTAGATTCCGAGGCTCGAAGAGAACTAACTTAGCAACTACACGACACACCGAATATATCATGTTCTCCATACGTATCGTTCAGTTAAAAAAACCAGTACTTTTACGGTAAAGGCTCCTGCAGACTGTCAAATTAGATACTTTTAAACTTCATGACTACCCACCCTGATACAAAAAACATTTGAAGCTAATCACATACTTTCAATTTAGTATTTAAAATAACTACAAATCTTATTAACATTTGGAAAGCATGACAAAACTATTTTAGCTTACTACATGGCCATAGCTGAATTTGCTTAAACATGATTTTTATTATTAAATTGGGTTTGCCCGCGGCTTTGCCCGCGTGGATGTCGGAAAATATCTCACGGGAACGTACTACCGGGATTAAAAGTACCCTATGTATTCATTCAGGATGACTTCAGGTTATAGTTGGCGCGCCTTCTCGCACTGCTTTGTAGTATAGTCCAGTAAATAATTATTTGTCTTTGACATTTGTAATTTGAAATGTAGACGATTCTTGATTTAGTATTTTTTTTTGACATAATTTTATTATTTTGTTTAAATTGATTTAATTAGAATAATTATTATTGTCACAAAATTTGCATGCCGAATTTAGTAGGCGAAATATGAAGAACTTATTATGTATGTATTATAAAATCTGTAAAATACCATATTTCAGGCAAATAAATGATTATATCTATCTACCAGCCGAAATTTTAAATTTCATCTCGGAAATCGTCTCTCGGGGGTTTCGGGGTCGCTGATTACGAAACCACCCCTAGAAGGTGAAATTTTCAATTAAAAAAAAATAAGAAACATCTCTGTCAGTTCTAGGGGTGGTTTTAATTGAATGCAACCACCATCACTCGATTTTTGACCGCGGATTCGTAATCGAAATGGTGAAATTTTGAATTTATTTTATCGCTTTTACTATTGCGGATGCTTTGGGGGTGGGAAAACTACCCAATTTTTTCATTTTTCATAGCAAGGTTAGTGGTGATGAATGTTCCTGAGGGTCTAAGGAACACGCACAAACAAAAGTTTTTGCTGCTTATTAACTGTTCCACATTTTCCGGCTTATTTACTGGGCTATCCGAGGAGCGGCGCACGAATTGATATAGGTAATTATGATTGTAGGAGGGTAAAAAATCCAAAAACCTAACAGCAGAACGGAAAATTACTACTAAAGGCAACTTTAAAGCGAACATATAAATCCTCCTTATTCCCTATCCCAAGGGAATTAAAAAAAAAATGTATACCTAAATAATTACAGGTATGAAAATAAGAAAAATGTAAATCCTATTATTTATTACTCATTTGATCCCTTACCTAAAGTTATTGTTCTTTGAATGACTAAAGTGTCTTTGGCGATGGCGTAAGTAGGGCTGAGCGATTACGGGGTTCTCATACAAACTTTCATCCCCTATTTTACCTTATGGGATGTTTTTCAAAAACTGTGTGACTGACTTTTGTTTTTATTTATATACAGGGTCAAATTAAATTAAATTAAACTCCGCGGATGCGATGGGTATCGATTTCTAAACACGAAAAACAAAAATGAAAAAGATTTTATGTTTTTGTGGGTCAGTGACCGCTGGTACTGTTGTTACTGGAAGTATGAGTGAGTATGAGTATTATCATGGATTATTAGATATCGAGACATCACGTCGGTGAAGTTTACGCAAAAAAACCAGATTTTTAGGGTTCCGTACCGAGGTAAAAACGGAAAAAAGAAAAATACGGATCAGTTGTGTGTCACACTGTTCCGTGTTTTTTATTGTTTAAAAATGTTTTAATGTTGTTTAAGAAAATAGATGAAAATTAACCATTCCCCCTTATCTCCGAAACTTCTGAGCCGAAATTTTGAATAAATTACAGAAAATAGTTCTTCACTCAATATTGTGCGTACAAACTCATATTTGCAGTAGGAATGTATGGAAGAACATGTTTTTCAACTAAAATGTTAAGTTTGTTCTTGGGATAAAAAATATGTTAGATAATTCATTGTACGAAACCCTGATAACGCGAGTTCAACTTGCACTTGTACGGTTTTTTTTTTAAACTGATATTTCAAAGAAAGAAAGAAATAAATCATTTATTTGCTGTTAATGTTATTTATTATTTGTTTTTTTTTTATTTTTTCTTTTTTTTTCAAGTAATTACAATACCGATACGATGATTACGATACCCCAAAAAAACTCATCAAATTATTTTTTTTTTTGTTTTATCGTGTTTGCATATCTATACCCATTACGTCTGCGAAGGTTCGCTAGCTAATTTAATTTGATCTGTAGATAGAATAGAAGATTTTATCTTCAGACTCAATATTACTTTATTGAGATTCTTTTTGCAAGTAGCAAACATATGATTCAAAAAGTCTGTCTTGTTTATACATTTTCAGTTGGCGTAGTTGGGTTTTAGTTTTTAACTTTTATTTTTGTTTGTCTGAGACTGAGACTGCCTAGAGGCTGGGCCCCTTGGGATCTGGGAGTAAACAAGGAAACAGTGTGTCTTGATCTGAGGTATTGCGATGCCACACGGACCAAATTACTTACAACTTTTCAGCGGTATGAAACTTCGTACCGGACAATGCGATCGAAACGTAACTTCCCTCGGAAATGAGAGCTCGGAAAGGAAAGTTCTTTGGAAGTAACACTAAAGAATTTTGTTTATGTATGTTAACGACTTCGAGGTAAAAAATAAACTGTAGGTTTTACTTACTTTTTACTTTTCCTCTTATGAGAACGGTGCTGTTAAAAATATAATGTGCAGCAAGCCAAATGAGCCACCTGACTGGTTCCTTTCGTGCTGAGACCAAACGTTTTTCCGCTGGATGAGCAGTTAGCTAAATAAACGATAAGTGTACTTTAACAAATAAATGAACATACTTTGAGAAAAGATTATATAGAATGGACATTAGTAAATAGCCCGCGAAATGAACACAATGTGTAACTACTTTTTGATGTATTAGAAAAAAAAATGCGTTTATTGGCATTACAATTAGGGGGCTTGTGGCTAAGTAATAACAGCCGCACGGGCAACATAGTTGGGAAAAGGCTAGGCAGATGATGATATTGGCATTACAACAAAAAAAATACACCTTAAAACTAATAAAAAACAGAAACCAATTACAATAACGCCAAAAGGGCCTCAGCTCAGCATAATGTCAGACACAAGATGTACCACCTGACGCTGATTTTCAGCTGCAAGTCTGCAACCCACGAGTGCCATACGCCATATTCTGCGCATACGCACTAGCCATATTCTGTCATCCATCATTAACGAAAGATATTTGTTTGAGTCGAGATCAATTGACAATAAAATAGTACATAATTTTCCGAATATTTATTTATACATTTAAAACCGCCTTTTTTCCAGGGTAGGGCAAATAAGAACCTAGGCAACAATTCTAAAGTCGAATTAATTATTTACTGGAGCAATCTGACTCGTGCTGATGTCACTTTGTATAATAAAATGCTCATATTTTTATAGTAATGGTGGTGGTGCATTTAGTTTAATCGATTTATTTAAGTATAAAATAAATGTATAATAAATAAGTGTAAAAGTCTAGAATACACTAAATATGACCTTATAAATAATCTATTCGACTAATAAATTCGACTTTAAAGACGTTCTCCGGCATTATCCGTGAACAAAATCAAACCGCGCAATAAAGAAATGCTTCCATTGATAAGGCTGCGGCGTTATCTCTCGATAGGAATCCGCCCACTGGCAATGACGTCTGGACACACAGACACATCCACCCACCTAATTACTTTTATTATTGATTTTATATAAACCGCCAGTGTTTCCGCACAGTTTATATGGAATACAGATGCAGGACATTGGAAAAGTGATGGAGAATTTCCTGATATCCTGCTTGAGTTCTAAGTAAAACATATCGGTGTATTACTGTGTTAAAATTAGTGTTTATTTGTGTAAATTTTCGTTGTGCACTGATAAGATAAAAATGAGTGTACGAAGTATGAAAATAAAAACGAATAAATTCATGCCGTTCGTATGTGTTACTGAGGAGTGCGAGTGTGGATATAAGAGGTAAGTGTTTTTTTTTTGTATATATTTTTAGATAGTTATAGACCAAATGCATTAGCATAGTTTAGCTTAGAAAAAAGCCTTTCTAGCATTGCAACTATTTTTTTATTTTTTTGTCTGTGTCTGTCTGTCTGTTTGTTCCGGCTAATCTCCGAAACGGCTTGACCGAATTTGCCGGTACTTTCACTGGCAAATAGCTGGTGTTATAAGGCTTTTATTTTAGAAAAAGTCACGCTAGTGAGCTAGTGGCAAATAAAGCATTACCAGTGTTTCGATGAAGAATAAACTATTACGTATTGATAACAATTGTTATATTTTCGGTACGGATTCTGCTTTCTCTATCGCCCCGCTTCAAGAAAGAATTAAGGCTTCTACAGACTGGAGCGACATCGCGGGCGCGACAGGCAGCAATATGCCTGTCGCGCCCGCGATATCGCCCCAGTCTGCAGAAGCCTTTACCGCGAAATATTATATTTTTTTCATAATCAAACATGACGTTCGCCTCTGTTCTGTCTAGACGACATATGCATACCTCATGGTAGCAAAAAACAATCTAGCCTTTTCCCAACTATGTTGAGGTCGGCTTCCGGATGAAGCTGAATTACAGTACTTTAAAGGGAACGATCCTTCCACAGAGAGGAGGCCTGTGTCCCAGCAGTGGGAACATTATAGGCTGATAATGTGTGTGTGTGTAAGGGAAACGACTGCCAATATAACTTCCACAATCCAGCTACTGGGTAACACGATACCCTTTGATAAGAATGGTTGTCAGACTTGGGTTCTGACCACCCGTAACGACTAAACCGGTACAATGAATCTATTAATAAATAAAATCCGTAACTTCCCGATTGCTCGATCACAGATCAGCGGTGATATCCAACATGGATCCAACATGTTTATTTCTATACTTTACGCAATACAACTTTCCAGGAGCATGAATGCAAAGTAAATATTAATTACATTAATAAGTATCTAATTCGCTTTGTTTAAAAGTATATCTTCTAATGTTGGTCCTAAATTCCGAAGAACTTTAATATTGCAAAAAGGCCACGAATCATTATTGTATGTTTTGTAGTGTTAAATTTATTTTTTGCTATGTAATTTCTGGTGTATAATAAAGTATAAATAAATAAATAAATAAAAACACAAAAGAAAAGAACAAAGAAAAGACACTGATATTTTAAAATCGAGTAGGTTGGTACATTACATTTGTAGTTTCTTACACAAACGAATGTTTCCAAAAACAAGACATTGTTCGACTCCGTGTTGTTTTAAAGAGCAAACCCACATTCGTAAAACAAAGTATTAACGAAAATCATTTCGGAAAATGGCTAAAAGATAAACTTACCTTCTTATTCTTCTTCAACACCCAACATAAAGTCGTCCACTGCAGGATATAGCATAAGCATAATCAGCCTTTACTTTGTGTAAATTAATTCATCACCACTGCTCCCAAAACGGTGAGGGAAAACATCGTGAGGAAACCGGCATGTCCTAGAACCAAAAATTCGAAATTACGTGACATCTACGAACTCGCACTGGGCGACCTACTCCTACTCCTCTCACAGAGAGGAGGCCTGTGTCCCAGCAGTTGGAACATTATAGGCTGATTATGTTATGTATAATCAGCCTATAATGTTCTCACTGCTGGAACACAGGCCTTCTCTCGTTGAGAGGGACGACCCCTGCTTCGCACGGTTTCTACGCCTTAACAAAACATCTATATATCTTTTTTATAAGTGTGCCGGATGGGCGTGATCGCTGGATATGAAGGGTGTGTAGGGAGGTTGTAATGCCTATCCAGGTTTATCCCGGTGTGAGGGTAGGCCTCCCTGTCCATGCGGCGCTGACGTCCTGTACCTATTGATTCTAAATATCTTAAGACGGCTACCGGCTTCTACATAGCTACTGTATAGCTTCTATGTACCATTGTTTTTGACGCGGTAAGGGTTTTGACTTTCTGTTGAAGGACGTTTTTGAAATCTGCTAAAAGGAGTATTTTACCTGAATAATAAAATAACACAAGTCTCCACGAATCTTCAGGAAGCTATTTTCGGGAATCTTCAGGAACACTATTTGAACTAACTTGATGTTTTTGAATATATAATACGTACCTTGCCGGTGACTACGAATTGTACTGTTCAATACGTTTTCTAAGGTACTGGCTAACTTTACTTTAACGAGAGCCGCTAATTGCTTCCTGTTTAAAGGTTTTATTAGAACATTTTTTTCATCTGGTTTACATCACATTTATGCTTATAAACTCTTAACTATAAGGATGCATGTTACATAACATTGAATTATTTACAAAATTCCCTGTCTCCTGAGGTATCTATATTAGTTATATCTGTTTCCACTGACAGGTTATTTCAGGGGAAACAGATAATTTTCAACTAAAATGGTTTTATTCCTTGAATTTCTGAAAAGTACTGAACCGATTTTCAAACTATTTTTTTTGGTAATAGATATGTACCTCAGGCTGGTCTATTCGCGGGAAAGTACCAAAGGGTTACCGAGGCCCCTGGCAACACAGGCAACGGAAGGAATACGGGTGGGTTTTATTCAGTAAAGTCTGACACAGCCTCCCGCTCCGCCCAGAGCGGGAGAAGTTATTTGATGATTTCACACCCAAAAAAAAAAAGGCTGGTCTATAGACCTAAAACAATCTGATATTTAAAATATCACAACTATATATTTTAGGGCGTGACGCGCCCTGAAATCATGATTGGTTTAACCAAATAACAATATTTAACAATTTAAAGTAGCACGACATACAAACTCAGTTAAGGCGCTGACAAGACCCAATTGACCAAAATAGGCCTCTCTTAAGAAAAAAAATTGGCAAATCTGTATAGTTTGTGGTAGCGGAAAAAATATATGTTAATTTTGAACATATTTCCCAGAACTTGGTTGTTACCAAAACACGTTTTTAAAGAAAAATCTCGATACAAACTAACGTTAAACTAACCTCTTACCTTGAGTTCTAATCCAAAATATCTGTATTAAATATCAACATACGTTACGTATTTAATTAATAACAGGAGCGTCTTATTTGAATGCAGAACTTGGTTGTTTTTTATTTTCGATTACTTACGAGTAACTCAATTTTGAGTAAATAGATAATTGCTTCATATTTTGCAGTAAATTGCAAGCGTTGTGTCATCGCGCTTCTCTTTCTTTTCTATGCAAACTGACAGTGACCGCGGTTTAGGTGTTGTCAGCGGCTTAAATGGGCTTTTCCAAGGGAGTAGATACGTAAAAGTTAGGTCGAGGGCTAGATCTCGGTCTAGGCTACCTGGACGCTATAAGATACGGCTATATAGTCCACTTAACTGAGGTTTGTAAGTGTCGCACTTACAGTCTTATGTACTAAACACTATTTCACTACCGTTCTATATTTAACCGGCACTGTTATCACTCTGAATTTAAGTTATTATAAAAAACACTGTAAAAACACTATCTGATGACGTATCGTCGCGAACAATATGTAAGTTATATATTAATGTATTATTAAAAACTGTCTGAGCCCCGCGGTTTTGGTCGTCGAAGTCCTAATCCGGGTCATGGTCTACCCATGTGCCAAATTTCATCCAAATCCGTTCAGCCGTTTTAGCGTAAAAGCGCAACATACAAACCCACTTTCGCATGTATAATATTACCTAGTTAGAAAGTTAGTATGTTAGTGCAAACCGCATCAAAATCCGTAGCGAAGTTTAGGAGAACAACGCGGTCGCACAGATAGACACGAAAAGTGATTTTAATTTATATCATATATAGATATAAATTTGTACCTACCACATAGTATTATATTTACGTAATCAGAATGAAACCTGCTCGTACATAACTGGAACGGTAATGTACCCTAAGGTGATATAAGACGTGTAACTTAAGTCAAGCTTTAAAGCCGACTTTACATTGGTCGACTGAGTAGAATATTTCTCATTGCACCATTATAAGATTGGCTACCTACACTACTAATTTAAAATAAGGCTGAACGGGTCTTTAGAAAAGCGAGGCGTTCCTCCAACCAATTTTCACAAAGTGCATGAAATAATCATGATTCTCTTGCCCTTTTCCAATTTATTTGGGGTCAGCGCAACATGTCTGTTTCATATACTTCTCTATTAGTCTTCATCTCGGTAGTGGCTCCCTTTCTAGCCATATCATCTTTCACACAGTCCGTCCATCGTTTCTTTGGTCTTCCTATAATCTTATAGCCATCCACATTCAGGCTCAAAACTTACCCCGGCATTTTCCAAATTCCTTCGCATCACATGCCCATACCATGACAACCGAATTCCACACTGCGTAGAATAATGTATTATTAAAATAATTTATATTATATTATATATTTGGTCCTTTACGCTATGACTATTATTCAATCTCATCTTTTGTTCGCAACAGCGTAATGTGTCTTCGGTTACTCCATTATTGGCGTTAGCTATTGATGTTATTCAGTTCTCTACTGCCTGAGCTAGACTGTTCAGGCTACGTTCAAAGTAATTTGCCTTTAAACTAGCCTCCACCGCAACATTTACATTGAGTCTCGTCTTGCCGACACTGTACCGACCAGCAACTAATTACTTGTCCAATGTAAAACGGGCTTTATGTAATTCATGTCAAGCTTTAACTTTTATCGTAAGAGATTACTTTGCACCATAAACGTCGTTGCAAGACGTAATGCCATCAGAAATGGAGGTTTAATTCTTGTTCGTTTAATTTCCGTGTCGTTCGTAATAAAAATATTGTTAACAGTTGTATAACTGTTGAAGTCTAGTGGGATTTGTCATGGAGTTTTAAAGACTGGGCGTTTAATGTACAGACTTGTAACCTAAAAGGCGAGTACTTTTTAAAGATCAACCTTCCTATATCCCAATTTTATATCTTCTTGTGTATCTTCATTACTGAAGGTCAGCAATTAATTTGAGGTTTCACAAAGTGAGGAGTCTTTTTGTTTGTCCTTCGGCTACTTATATCAGCAACTGTAACAGCTTTTTGCTTTCTTCCATGTAATCTTTGACATTGTCCTTTTTTTGGTCTGTATCTTCTCTGAAAACTGTTCCCTGTACTGAAATTTAAGCCTTTGGATTCAGGCGGGATGCTGGCTATACACTTGCTTCCCTCGGGTATACTGGAGAAATTAAAAGTTTAGCAACTTGCATTCACATTTATAATGTTGAGTTGTTGTGAAGTTAACGTCATATAGTTCGATCAAGGGACACAGTAGATATTGGCGACTCTATTTAACTGGAAATAGATTCGTCAATATCTAGAAAGTAGTTTCCGATTTCTGAACTTTTATTTCCTCAGGGACCAATGTCCCTGAGGAAATAAAAGTTCAGGAACCGGAAACTATTTTATTGGCCGAAGTATGGAAACCTTTTGGAAACAAAGCGCATTATATGGGTTCTTTCATACATATATTCAGAACAGATACAGTTAAGAAACTATATACACTTCTTGAAATTTAACTCAAATGTACCAATGTTTTAACAGTACATTCAAATGTGAACCTCAACTTGAATGCAGTCTCACCTTCAAACTCTGATCGAATTTCGATCCCTCAGAAACTTAAATGTCAACTTATTAATACTTGAAATTAGATACAGCTGTAATGAATGCACGAGTTGTTTCTACCAGAGAATAAGCTGACGTAAGCACGGGCGCTTTATTAACGGGACGTTTTTTTTACCGCGCAGAATTTTAACTCTCGGCCTTAAGCCGAGCGTTGACAGAGTGCATCTCTAGCGCGTTAAAAGTGTAGTGCCAGACCAGAAAGTCTAAACTCATATAATTTGAAATCATCGATACAAGGAAAAATAACTCCCGGCGCTAATCTTAGCGTTGAAAATCCAATGCGCGGTCAAAAAAGTCAAGTTAAAAAAGCGCCCGTGCGTATGAAGACTAAATCGATACTTCCAACTTTTCGGTCACAGAATATTTGCAACACTACCGTTGGGAAATAATTAATGCACCATGTCATGTGGTCTGAATTTTGATAGTTACGATCACGAATGCGCCGTTCTCAAATATTCTGTTATTCGAGACAGTTTTCGTAAAGTTTCCGCTAGGAATTCTTGGATTTTTACACGAATAAGTCGGTTACGTAGGTGTAATAAAAATGCTTTGATATACTTATGTAGGAAAGCTCTTTTGATCTATAACGGAGGAGCAGTTACAGTTAGTGTTAAGGTAGCAGATGACACTACATTCAAAATCATCATCATTAAAATGTCCACTGAGCTCTGCGGTTTTTCAAGAACCTCTCATAAAAATGACAGCAAAATTCATGCTTAAAATTATATGAATTTCGCAGAAGATTTTGAGGAGGAAATGCCTAGGTCAAGTTGAATTTGATCTAAGACGAAATCCACAAAGCAAGGGTCGCCTTTGAATGATTATTAATTCATGAATAATCTACTAAATAATCATCTGGCCAAAGCTGATAGTCCTATATGGTAATCACCAATCAGAATTTTAAAGTATATTAGTTATATTTATTCATAGTTAATCTTCGGACATCATTTCCGAAGGGCTTAAGTGGATTTGTTAATAATTTTGTAAATCGATATTGACCTTTCGGTAATAAAGCTTATTTCTATGATAATCTGGGATCCAGAAGATTTATACAGAAGGGATGTTTCTGTATTTCAAAGTTATGTTTTATTCAAACCCAAGACTTCTTCATTTCCAAGTTTAACGAGAGATTTTGTGGTCCACAAATATCTAAAGAATACTATTGAGATACATGTTTATGTAGCATTTTAGGACCGCCTTTCCCCATTGTCTTCTTTACAACTTCTTGTAGGATAGCTCTATTTACTGACATCACAGACAAACTATAAATGCACTAAAGTTCCTAAAGACCCTAAAGACCAAACTACGGCTTACCACGGAGCGGAAAATATAGCGTAATCACAGTTGTATGCTACTGCGGTCAATATTAACTAGTTTTAAGTTATACACGAGTTAACTAGTACAGAATATTCTGATGAATATACACGCACAGCTTTGGAATTCTCAAGGTAGCTTGCTAGTTAAGAAAAATAGGATGTGGGATGCCAAGGTTCTATTCGAATGTTGGATTGATTCTGATATTGATTGGAGATTTATACGTTTAGGAGTTTTAATAATATCTGCTTATCTGATCCATTAGTTTCTTGAATGGCTGTTATCGTATGTAGGACGTAGCTACATCAATAATTGTAGTCCAAGGCAAGAGGAGGACCGACGGGGAGGTTGTCGAAGGACCGATGGCCGTTGGAGCAGACGAGTCCTGGAGTAGAAACTGCGTATCGGCAATCGTAGTTTTGGCGTAGCCTGGGATAGGGCCTTCCAGGCTACGCTACAACAACCTGCAATGGACTGCGATAGGCTGAGTTTATTGATTGATTGAAGAATTGAGACAGGTTTTCTCCAAATTGAGCAGTTACAACTCTTAAAAGGGCGTTGTTTTACTTAAGACATTTTAAGAAAGGTACCGTCTTAGAAGGAAATAATATTTTTGGTCAGTGAATATTACAGGCTCAAGATCACAGAGAATTCAAATTAGCTCTTTATGAATACAGAGCACTTATGAATATTCAGAAATCTAATATTACTTTAGAAGGTAAACATTTCTTATTATATAAAATAATTCTTATTATGTGATAACGTGATAATTATTATTTTATTTTTAAATATGTATAATATATTCTTCAGTAAGGAATTTTAAACGTCTTTTACCTCATGTTCTTTTAATGTTGTTTCCGAATCAGTTTCTTTATTATTAGTTTTCTGCCTCCAAAGCCCATATTTACTGTCTACTATCACACTCCGCTGGATATAGGGATAGGCCTTTATTCGCCACATATCCACGACACTTGATCCTTGCCCTTACTATGCATACTATATGTAAAAACTAGAGGCTCTCTGATGCGTGACGTGTCTAGTTTCAGGAATGTCACGGTTACAAACACAGGGGTAGTAACATCAAAAGGGCACAAAACAGCCCCACAGCAATGTAGGGGTTTGTTTATGTGAAGGTCTTTTCAAGAAACAATTTCGTCTTTTCAAGAAAATACTGGTTACAACTACGCGAAAATGTTTTTTTTTGACGATGTATTTCCCTGTGGGTTTGTGTTTTTGGCATGTTTATAGATCTTTTTTCTTTTGCTTGAAAGCTTATCGTTTATCATGACTACATCATGAATTCATGAGTCAGATGTAGATTAAAACTCCTGTATAAGCGTTCCCCGAAATGTTAATCTAATCTAAAGGTAATTGAATAATGGGTGAACCTGATCTGCCATATTTGGTCCTTATATTCTTAATTTTAAAGACCCCCTTACAAAGATTAGTCATGCTAATAGAGCTCCATTAATGATTTCCTTGTACAGACTAAAACAACACTGCTTAATTTAGAAAGAGGTCAATGAGATTTTAGACAAACATAAACTGATTAACAGAACTGATGCAACCAAATCCAAATCCAAAGCTACTTTATCGACCCCTTTCCTAATACCATCAACAAATCACTCAATATCAAAGTTCTGGCTCTCGTTAATCAATACTTGCACATAGAACGAACAGTAACTAAACATAACACAGTTAAAGGCCTTGATATCATCAAAGCACCGCGTGCCGTTAACATACAGCGGTTACCGTCCAGTCCAGTTTAGTGGAACGCGACTTGCATAAATAAGTAATGGAATTAACTACTGACTCTAAATGGCTTGATGATCTTGAAGATGATGTTTGATTGATAGTGATATAGGGTAACTGATAGTGTTCTAGTTGACTGATACATGTCTCGTTGCATTTTTTAAGTAGGTACCTAGTAGTATGATCAGGCTAAATTGTCTTGAATACTGACCAACTCCCAATTCGATCGTAGATCGTAGCAGGTAGCGATCTGCAGTTTCTACTTACCCCCATGAGAAGTTGGGGTATGTGATGTATATGTCGCAGCCATCTGGTTAAATTAGCCAGCTAATTGGACGCCTAGGCCGTTCATTAAACGCCGGCACCCAATTAAATAGCTGAAGGACAACTAGAACTGTGACCAACCACGCGCGAGCCGAAGTGGTGGCAGTAACTAAGCCAGGGCACCCCGATCAAATGGGTTAGGTTAGAACTGTGACCAACCGCGCGCGAGCCGAGCGAGCGAAGCGAGCTGTGCCACGGCAGCAGCCGGCGAGCGCTACTTCTAACGGTTACGCTGTTAACTAAACGGCTAATTAAGATAGTTGGCTACGACATATATATTTAGAAAACGTACACCATTAATCCTGAATCAGGAAACCTACGCAACATCGGTGCTTCGAGGCGGGCCAGGTCTAGTGGCACATACAAGAATCTAAGTTCTATATACGTCAGCTACTTTGTTCAATGCAAAGATGCTAATCTATCTCCTTGGTAACTAATGTACAGTGATGCGAATCTACCTTAATCTTAGAGTAAAATCATACACATTTACTCAAAAAAACTCATATATTGCTACAACCAAGACGCGTAACAAACAAATTTATGCCGAAATACGGCACAGTTTAACTTCAGTTTTTAACCATCATTGATACCCGTGTCCGTCACGTCACGAGAATTAATTACTTATTGGTCATTCCATAAGTAATTAATTCTCATTAAAATAACTATTAAGAATGTCATTAATTGAGATGAGAATTAATGAGAATTAATCTCATTAAAATAACTATTAAGAATGTCATTTGTATTAATCGCGATCGAATTTTAAATAATAATCTATCGATATTAATGTTTAACTGTACAAAATTTAAGATTTTTTTAATTACTTGAAGGCCTCATTATCACTAGGGTTAAAATAAAACCACCATGTGATCGTTTCAAGGTTATACCTACAAGCATGTAGTTCAAATGCTCGACTGCATATTAATTGTATCTCAGTTATTTATCAGGCAGGTGAACCGATCCACCTGCCATTACTTGTTACAATTAAACGAGTAACATAATTTGTAACTAAACTCGTATGAATCCCACTGTCCACCTATTAGACGAGACAGACAACCGCTTGCTCCGGCAAGATCTGTATGGTGACTACTCAAACGGGTAACTGTAGCAGTGGGTCAACCGCAGTCCGCTGCGCCGCACACTGGTCCCGAATGATAAAAAAGTGGACATTAAGAAATTTTTGACAGAAGGTCAACGGATTCGGCTGATTTTTTTTTTGTAGACAGCTGATGCAATTACAAATCACTTTTATAGATTGAGTTTTTGCCAAATAAGCCGTATTTTCAGAGAAAAAAAATATTCAAATATTTTTTGTATGAAAGAAATCCTAATTTTGTCTTTATCTTCCAAGATTCAAACGTATTCAAAATAAAACTTAGCGCAGCTTGTAGAGGTGCTAATTGCTCACCACTTCGTCATAGACACTCTTCTGCGATTTTGTGCTCCTTTTGAGTTACAGGCACTTTAAATATTTTTTGTATGAAAAAATCCTAATTTTCTCTTTATCTTCCAAGATTCAAACGTATTCAAAATAAAACTTAGCGCAGCTTGTAGAAGAGCTAATTGCTCACCACTTTGTCATAGACACTCTTCTGCGATTTTGTGCTCCTTTTGAGTTACATGCACTTTAAATATTTTTTGTATGAAAAAATCCTAATTTTGTCTTTATCTTCCAAGATTCAAACGTATTCAAAATAAAACTTAAAGCAGCTTGTAGAGATGCTAATTGCTCACTACTTTGTCATAGACACTCTTCTGCGATTTTGTGCTCCTTTTGAGTTACAGGCACTTTAAATATTTTTTGTATAAAAAAATTCTAATTTTGTCTTTATCTTCCAAGATTCAAACGTATTCAAAATAAAACTTAGCGCAGCTTGTAGAGTAACTCTTACAAATATATGAAATTATCAGTATCAAATAAACAAACAAGGAAATCTCAAAACGTGTTCAGACATGTTTATGTACAGGTAAGTTATTGTGTGACTCGTATGTAAAATTTTTTTTGTATAGAGTCATTGCTTAATTACCCTATAAGTGACGATTTCGGCTCTATTTGGTCATCTAGTCGAACGCGTCGAAAACGCTGAATGATGAATAGGTATATAAATTGCAATTAAAAATTCCCTTTGTAGTTTTGCGGTATTTATGTAGGAGCACATCTTAGTATGTTTTATTTTCTCGTGACTCATCCAAATTGCAAGAATATTTGGCTCATTATCTAACTACCCCATTAAGTAATGAGGTAGTTAGGTAATGAGCCATTATCTAACTACCCCATTAAGTAACGGGATAGTTGGGTAATGAGTCATATATCAATAGTATAAGGGCAAGCGGAACCCGTTTTTGTTCATTACGCGTCTTGTGCTCGTAAAAACAACACAATTTTTTATCAACTATCACCACATTGTAACTTTTATTTATTTGCCTGTAACATTTTTGTATCAAAATGACTACATTTGTGACTAATTTAGACATTTTTTCTTTTTTGAGTAATAGTGGGTGCCTTAAAAATAGTGATTTACTGTGTCAAACCATTATAAATCGTATTTCAAGTGAAATTCCAAACGAAGAGCTCAGTATTATCAAAAAGTTTTGCCAAAATTATACGTCAAACCTAGCTAGAAGATGGGACAATTCAGGTAGAAACGAAAGATTTGGTGTTAAAAACAAGGAGTGGTTGGAGTCTAAAATTTTGTGGCCAACTTTAACTTCTGTGAATTTTCCTATGTTGTTTGATCCAGAATATACCATAGAGGACATTTCAGTAGACGTAGAAGAGCATAATTTATCGTACGAAGAGGAAGCGGGTGCATCTACATCAGAAAAAAAAACTAGTAAAGCTCATCCGACAACGAAAAATTTAAAGTGCCTGTAACTGAAAAGGAGCACAAAATCGCAATTGAGTGTCTATGGCAAAGTGATGAACAATTAACCCCTCTACAAGCTGCGCTAAGTTTTATTTTGAATACGTTTGAATCTTGGAAGATAAAGACAAAATTAGGATTTTTTCATACAAAAAATATTTAAAGTGCATGTAACTCAAAAGGAGCACAAAATCGCAGTTGAGTGTCTATGACAAAGTAGTGAGAAATTAGCCCCTCTACAACCTGCGCTAAGTTTTATTTTGAATACGTTTGAATCTTGGAAGATAAAGACAAAATTAGGATTTCTTTCATACAAAAAATATTTGAATATTTTTTTTCTCTGAAAATACGGCTTTTTTGGCAAAAACTCAATGTACAAAAGTGATTTGTAATTGCATCAGCTGTCTACAAAAAAAAAATAAGCTGAATCGGTTGACCTTTTGTCAAAAATTTCTTAATGTCCCCTTTTTTATCATTTGGGACCAGTGTGCGCCGGCGCCACATAAATGTTTTCAATCGTTCGAATCACTCGCGCGTAGACTAACAACATCCTTTACTCTGTAATGATCTTCAAGTAATTTTTCCGCATATGGACTAAAATAGCAAAATATTTTGGTCCTTCCATCCAATCCAATGATAATGACAGAAAATTAAGTATCATTATTTGTATTGAAACAGTCACATACCAATATTTAAAACTGGTACTACAATTAGTCGCAGCCGATAAACAAGCGAAAACAATTAATACGACGCTTGACATGTTCTATATTGGTCAATAAAATGTATAATGTTATTAAAAAGCGATCGTACAGTCGCATTCGGTCAGCGTAGGACCGGTTCACAAACGACCTTGCGTCCGCGCACGTTCACTTACTGATCTATAGATTGAGGCTTCGTAACATTTGTTTATTGGTCGTTTTGTACCAATATGGTGACTGGTCTTTCGATCGCTTTTCCACAATCCTCTAAGCAGCTTTAAATGTTCGGATTACATGCTCAAGGTTTATTTTTTTTAACCCACTTCAAAAAAGGAGGAGGTTGTATGTTCGTCTGTTTGTTTTTTTTTATTTAAAGTATATTCATCGATTTTTCGCCAATTGTGGACCAATTTTGAATATTATTTTTCATTTGATAGAGGAAGCTAGCGCGGTGATCCCATACCATATAAATTGTATTAACTTTGCTTGGACAGTTTTTGAATTAGTTTCGATAATACGTATTTAATCCACTTTGTATATCTTGATGATGGTATAATACTTCTTGTCACTGTTGTTTACATACCAAGTAGTGGTATAAGAATTGGTGTGGGGTAGGTACCATAACTAAAAGGTGAAAAAATAAAACTTTTCTCCAAAAGCAACAGTAACAACCAACTTTAAAAAAAAACACGTCACAGTGAAAAATAACTTAAATTTCGGAAGTAGGTGGCAAAAACTAAAATACAGATCCAAAGACACCGACTTCCGAAATTAAAGTTATTTTTCACTTTGTAGTGTGTTTTTTTTTGAAGTTCGTTATCCCAATTTATTTGGAGTGGGCGCAACATGTCCCTTTCTTCCATACTTCTCTATTAGTTGTCATCTCGGTAGTCACCCCCTTTCTAGCCATATCGTCCTTCACACAGTCCATCCATCGTTTCTTTGGTCTTCCCTTACTCTTATAGCCATCGACATTCATACTGAAGACTTTCCTCACGACATTTTCTTCAATTCTCCGCATCACGTGCCCATACCATGACAACCGATTTCTGCACAACTTTTCAGTCATCGGTGCCACTTTCAGCCTTCCTCTTATGTACTCATTTCTTATTCTATCCATTCGTGTCACACCACACATCCCTCTTAGCATTCTCATCTCAGCTGCATGCAATTGCCTTTCATTCATCCATTTTGTGGCCCAACATTCTGATCCATAGTTTGTTATATATGTTTTGTAAAAACGTTTTTTTTGTTTTACAAATCTTTGTTCGGGTTTAATGTCTTGCAAATGACCTCCATCATTATGACCATCAAATGTTAGTGTACGTGCGTGAGTGTCATCAGCCATATTATCACCGTGCCATTGACCTTCGTAAGTAAACAAATCACCTTGAGGCTCTATTGTACCCCATTCACAGCTGTTCCAGGCTGTTCGTACAAATTGACGCACGAACACTTGCGTTTTGTGTGACAGGTGGTCATACATGTCTCAAGTTGTAGGGCTTCATATTAAATGCGGACAGGAAGGCCAGATGGCAAACGTTCAGAGTAATTGTCCTGAGGCATGTTACTTTGTTATGTGTTGACATAACGAAGCTAAATATACTGCCGGTATATCTCGTTACCACTTACAACAACCCACTTGATTACCTGTCAGACATATCTGCTTTTCCCCTATCAATATACGTACGTGTTTACTGTCCATCGAGTAAAGAAACTGACCGTCTCTTAGAAAGCATTTCTTCAGTCTTTCAGCAAAAACAGCGCTTTTAATGCTTAAATCCAATGGTTTTATGCGCAAGAGTGTTGCTTTCTCTCAAGCGACGCGTCGCTGACTACGCATGAACCAAGCCAGTCGCTCACGGCCGTTCAGTGAGGCCGCACGCGTCGGTGCATCAGAAAATTCGCGAATCGATCAGTCGGCGGGTCGTACCGCCGCCTTTACGTCAGTAGCCAGTGTCAAAGTGTCCACAGTGCAAAAACAAATATTTTGTGATTAAACACTTGGAACTTGCCAAGGTTAGCAGTGTTGTGTTGCAAAAACAAGAGGATCTCACTCAAGTGTATATATTTTTTTCCGCCATCGTCTCGCGCTTTGAGTCGTTTTTATGTAGGTTTCTTATTTATGTGTTTCTGTAATTGTATTCGTAATTTTCTCGATTGACGTAAGGACGTTCCAGTTAGATGGATCTCTCGATTCATCATTATCTTTATTATCAATTTCCAGGTTATTTTCTTTCCAAGATTCTAGATCAACCTATAATTCAATTTGTAATTTATGACATTTTAGAAATTAAGCACGCTTAATAAGGAAGATTGTAAGCGTCACTTAATAATAATAATAAAAACTGCACTGAACTTACCTGCTTTAAACCAGATTTGAGTAGGAAGCTGTGTACTAAATCACCTTGAGGTCCGGTATATCTCACAAATTTGAACAGTTGAAAGTGAAACGATTTACGTAAATCTGTTCATTAACCGTGTTATTATTTAATTTCATCTGATGATTTAGAAAATGACGGCTATTAATGATAACACTGAAAATTCTCAGGAAGTTTATATAGTCTATAAAATCTGGGCTTGAAGATAAGTCACTGTTAAGTTATTAATTACTTTTAGGCTGAAGTAAACACATAATATTATATAATTTATCATGACATTAATAATGTCACGGAAAATAAACGTGAATCTGATAAGGGAGTCGTCATTGTTTTGACTAATAACACACTTTTCGCGGAACTCCATATCCAAGAGCTAATTTTAGATAGTCGTCCATAACATTTTTTACACAATTATCTCGGACATAAATTCGATATCGATTTTCTCACGGCTTATCGACACATTTTATCATGTGCCACAATATTAAATACGTGAGATAGAAAGACCAAAGATAAATAGATATACATATTTACACAAAGCTTTGAAAATAGGTCAGTTATGAGATGTAGGAGAGATAAACAAGGAACGTAAAAATGCTTCCTCATCCACAGATATAACAATACTAGGCCAGGCTGCGAATAAAGTGATCGAAATAACAGTATCAAAATATCAACAATTCTCTTTGATAAAGCAATATATTTTGAGGGTTCCAACTCAAACAATTTCTGAAACAGATTACATCCACAAAAGACGGCTCCTTCGAGACTTTTACCGCTCAGTTAACTTAAAGATTTAGGGCATAAAGAATCCTCAAAAATACTTCTTTAAGAGTTTTAATAAAATTATAACGGCTGTACTTTAGAACTCGTAAAGAAAGTTAGCGTTACCATCTTCTCTGTTATAATCAGGTTATGTCCAACATTATTATTATGAATGTATACCTTTTCAGGGATCTTAATGTATCTGTCTGCTTCACAAGTTAGTGTCGTTTTTTCATATAAGCAACATCAATTTCAGAAACTTATCTTTGTCGAATCTCGAGTCTTTGACGTCATGTAACTTGTTTAAAATTACTGGCATCATTTGTCTTTGGGTTTCGGTCGTGGCTATTACGAACAATTTTGCTCATCTCTAAATTCGAAAGACATGTTCGTGATTTTCCTAACAACCAGTTCAATCACCTTTCGGACATTATGTTTTTCTTGCTCGTACATACTTTCTTGTTGTTTCTCTGCCGTAATTAGTAGTTTCCCATCAACAAATTGATGTTTTTATTCTTTTTATGGACTCGGCTCACATATTTCGCTTGTGCACCTTTCCTGTTGAGTTTCATATTGCTAATTGATTTATCGTCACGGTCTTTTCCTTTATGGGGTAAGCGCCAGTCTTAGCGGCACCAAGAACCCCGTTATTACTTCAAGTTGAGTATTTATAGTCTTTTACTTGGTTCCTTTTTAAAGGAAAAGTCCTATGAATCTGATTTATAGGTAATTTTTTATAACCGAAAATAAGTCAGGTATATCCGCAGTCTACCCATGTCAATTAATTGTTTGAATACAAAGATATTAGCATTGAATATTTTTTTAGCTTCCGAGTTTTTGTCGGTCTTGCCGATGAGGTTGAAAGGTAACCGATGACACTAAGATTATTATAATTCATGTCCATAATAATGTGCCATTATAACTTCTTATAAGTTTTTGTGGTGTGCCAGAATATGGTGTTCTTGTTCTACCAATATTTACGCGATTGCTTTACGACTAGGCCCATTTGGATTAAGACATATTTAGATCTATCCATGTTAAGTTTTATAAAATTTCTAGAAGAGTCATGTGAGTTTCGTTACCTAGAATCATTTAGTTCCGACTGTCACAAAGCAAATATAGAAAAAAAAACCAGCGTCCGTGGAGACGGAAACCGTTTTTGTTCATCTATTTGCTAGTTTTTAATAATACAGTTTCGTCTCGCTCTGTGGGAGTTTAAAATGGATGGCTTTTGAAAAAATCTCTGTTTGTTTGGACGACAAACGTGCAGATACTTCATTTAATTTTGTGACTTCTGATTATGAAATTCACAATGTTTCAAGCGGTCATGTCGTGATAGAGAAATCTTTGTTTTGTAACTTACTACAGGTAAGTGGGAATAGTTTTGTTATAAAAGGTATCTTTGAAGTATTTACTTTGTTTATTGTTAAACCAGAACATTTTAGATTTAGAAAGAGCTGATTGTCAACTGCTACGATTGCCATAGATTTCGTTTTAACTTGCTGTTATACTCCGTTTCTGTTATGATCTTGTTTTCTTTCATAAGTATTATGAAACAGATTTTTTCAAGTTTGCCGTCGTCCTAACAATGTTTCATAAAGTATGACGATGAAACCTCACTCTTAGCCTCAGATTTATTTTTAATACCTCTAAACGCGTCAGGTGTGACGTTAGCCGTATTATAAAAGTCTACTCAAGCTTATAATGATGTTTTCTATGCCGCAAATAAACTGGTTATGGCCGAGTTTGAGAGAAAAAAGGTAATTTTCTGTTGTCTTTCCAGATAATTTGTGTTTATTGTCAAAATTCACAGTTCATTAAATCTAATTGATCGATGGATTATGAAATGAATTACTAGCTATTTCATGACTGTTTTGTATACAAAATGGGTATTTTATTTGGAAAATTATGGTTCGGATTGTATAAAGTTATTATTGTAAAGGTTTTGCCGCCCAGTCGCCTAGTATAATCGATTATTCGCTTCTTAAGGCAGCTACGGAAAGACAATGTGACCTTTTCATGGTTTACTATTTATTCTTAGGCGTAGCTTTGACCACATTTTTACACAGAATGGTGTTTTATATTCATTTTTAGTTTTCGCATACAGTTTCTTCTCATTTTTTTACATTATTTTACGTGTCTTTATATTATAGGTAATGATCGTTATTACCTGTAGAGTTCCGTCATCTATCTCTATCTTTAGACTTGCAGCTATGTTTGCATCTATCTGACCGTGAACTTATAATACTTACCCAATAACAGTTGACAATAGACCACCAGCTGCCGTAGGTGTACAATGTACAATTAGTGCACTGTTGTTATCGTTTCCGTCTTTTTTTATCCCATTCCTATTATGCTCTTTTGTAGGAAGGCATGTTACCTAATGTCTTTTGGGCCTCGGCTGTCAAAATGAGGTTTTATTTCAAAGAAAGTGACCTTCATATTAATTATGAGCCTTGCTCCTGCCAAGACCGTGGTTCGCTTTCACTTATAATTCATATTAATGTCTTAAATTAAATGTGTTTCGTGTTCATATATATTTTTATACGGGTCGGAATTCCTGATGGATTTTACATAGGCTTTCGACAATGTAATGCAGTTCTATTCGCGCTTATTCTACCGCTTCTATCATTGGTTTGAACATTAGCACTAATTGTAACGGTTTACCGATACGTTTAACGAGTATCGATTTTACAATCGATACTCGCTTTATGGCTGAATTTATGCTATCAGTACGCTTTAGTACCAATGCAGTTAGTGTCGATAAAAAGTATTCGAGTGGGAAAGCACTTATTGAGGATCGACTGTTTATCGAGTCATTTACAACCTAAGTCCAAGAGATTCCCTACTAGAAAAATTCAAAGAACTATTTAGTTTATCAAGTCGTTCAGCTCCTTAAGTCCTGTGTTGAGGTACACGATTACTGACAAATGCTTGCACTGACTGGACATGTCCACTCAAATTTGTGTGGTTCTTTCCTCAAAGGAACATTTCAGACATGGATCTACATGGACCATGTACTATGACCATGTCATGTTTTCACATGATCTGACCAAGATTATGTCTGGACTTTAAGCCTTTGACAAACTCAAGGGGAGTTAGTTTCGCCATTTCTTCTCAGGGGTAGTCAGATAGGAAATGTCGACACCATCTAGCTTATTTTTTTTTTATATGACGTGTAAAAGTGATTCCGATATCCTATTTACAGAATAAACAATTTCATTTCATATCAGTGCAATTATGTGCATGTTACAAAATGCCATCATCAATGAAGTGATAGTGACGAGCAATTCGCAAAAAACGTTGCTTTGTTCCGAAAAAACACAAGAGCAATTATGCTTTGTGACGGAAAATTAACACTCGACAACCCATTTGTTCAAACTAAAGAACATGTTTGGTTCTAAAAGCGTACAGCATCCATTTTGTTGTTCAAGTAAAATGGCTGCCACTCAGTATTTATGCACACAAACTGACATAAGTATTTAAGACGTCAAAACTTAACGTAGTGCTCTGGCGCAAGTTGGAAGTGTTTTCTTGTTTCTATGTTAGAGTTAACATGTTATAAGTTTGTTTTAGGGTCAGGTTTCCTGGTCATCGGGTAAATTGTTATTTTATTTGTAATTAGTGTATGACTGGATGTATGAACGCCATGAACGGAGACGAAGCAAAAGAAGCGCATGTATCGATTTATGTAGTGCCTATCTATGTGGAAGGTGGAAGTTTACATATGTCTCATCTTTGCTGACTGTAGACGTAGTAGTGTGTAGTCCGGTAAGAATGAATGGACGTCCAAATAAGACAATCATGGGCCACTGTATACCCATACAGGTTAACGAAGTATTGTTAGAAGGACACAGTTCTCCGTGTCCATCACCATGATTAATGTTACGGTGGTCCTACTAAAGGAAACTCATGGAAATGGGGAATACGTGAGCTTTTTCTGAAATATTTCCCCCTTCTTGAGGGCTGCCCTTATTTTTTAGGGGATGAAGACATCTAGGTATATGATTTAATGCTCGCATTTGTTAAGATTATTTTCTTCTGTATGTATAGCGCTCTAAGTTTACTTTTATTCACCAGAAATAAAAGCGCCTGTTAGTGCAATTCTGTGCAATCAATCATAATTATATAAGTTGATGTTGTGTCGACAATTTGCTCCTCAAATGATGCTTAATATAATTGACGAACTGTTTATAGTTGCACAGCAACTGATTTAATCCGTCTGTATACTATTAGGTAAATGATCCCTGCTTATCTGTTTGACCTCCTATCATACTTATTAAAGGTGATGTGCCTATGCATTGATAACATACGCTATTATTGTAGCTATATGTATTATCATTAAGTATGTTTTGTATTTTTCCCCTTTGTAAAGAACAATAATATTAATCAGTATTGCATTGATTGCTTTTATTTTATGCACAATGTACTCGTATGTATTCTAACTAGACAATAATAACAACAACAACTTAAGTATCGAATACCTATCATAATACGTCTTTGCTAAGCTACAAAATCGTATTGAAGGCTCTGTAGGAGTTAGCGTGGCTTACTTTCTCCTCACCCCCATTCTTCTCTCGTACATACGCAAACTACACACATCAAAAGTGTCTAGGGATCAAGGTATTTTTTAATAAATATTTTATTGCCCTACTGAAATTAAATAAAAATGTCTATTACGATTGATTAAATACAATGTTTTCGACGAAGTGCTCTCCGCGTTTTCATTAATAAAAACTTTTGCTTATGCTGGATTTTTCACCTTATTTAATCCTGACATTAAAATGTGATAAAAAATAAAAACATTTTTTAAAGCTTTTTTTACGTAAAATAAACAATCAGTGGTCTGTATTTTCGCCGTTAACGCGTATAACACAATCCCATTCGATTCGCTATTGGCATACTCAATATGAGTTCATCCAAATCACGTTGATGAATGACCGGCCACGTCCGATGTAACAGGCGAAAAAGAATTTCTGGTGTGTATAAGGCATCCATATTTGGCAGAGCTCTTTTCTGAAGCATATCCCATGCGTGCTCAATGGAACTCAAGTTTGGCAATTGAGAAGGCCATGGTAGGACACCAGCCACCAGCATGGTAGGCCGGGTGATATAAGCTGCGGCAAGTTTGCACCGCCTCTGGCAGTGTATGGACCTGCATTATCATGTATAAGCAGAATTTAAGCACCAATTTGGGTCCGCAAAGGAATTACAACATATGATACAATCGTTTCAGCGTAAATTTGTGCAGTGTGATTGCATCTGATCCAAATCAGTTCGGTTCTTTCGCCGATCCAAATACCCGCCTATATCATGATTGTTCCACCTCTGTATGCATGGACTTCCTGGCATGATTTTAAACGTTCTTGGCGTCAAGGAGTCCTCCAATACTGTGTACGTCTAGTATCTGGCCTCTTAACAAAGTGAAATTCTTTAGAACAACACAAAACGCCACTCTTCTTCTGCTCTCAATTTCTGTGTTCACGAGCCCATTGTAAACGGGCTCTGCGATTGCGGGGTTCAACAGGTGATACATTTAGCGGCTTTCGGAAACAGATATTGACTTCATGCAAGCGATTTCTTATCGTTATAGTTTGATCGCTTATTAACATCCCTGAAGAGCTATGAAGTCTCGTAACCAACATCATCGCGGTCATTGTACGATTTCGTCGAGCAGTAATTTGTATGTAAGGATCTTGTCTGCGTGTGGTGATGCGAGCTCGTCCTCCATGTCGCTCTGCCATGCTGCCAGTGATGCGGTAACGTGTCCAAACTGCGTAGTGCCCAGAGCTATTGCCACAGCATGTTGCCGAGAACCACCTTCCAACATTCCTACGGCTTTGATAATTTCTTCTCGGCTCAAATGACGTCATTTCTCCATAATAACGTCCTTTTATATTTATGCCACACAGAAGTATGGCAGATATTTAACTGATTTGGCCTCAAACCTGTTGCAAGAGTATATAGGAATACGACTTGACAGAAGATATTCACCTTTTGACCAAAATTCAAAAACCTTTCCCTTTTCTTATGACGAAATTTACTCAATAGTATCCATAGGAGTTACAAAAATAAAATTTAGAAAGCTGATTTTTTGTAACGCAAGCAATAACGTGCTTGATCCCTAGACACTTTTGATGTGTGTATATTATTATGGGGTTAGTCTAGGGTGCGTCGGGCATAAAGCACGTACTGTGCATAAAGCCTGTAACTTACGGTTTAAGATACTTTATTTAACTCAAAAAGAATACAATTATTCACTTCTATGAGAAAAAGCCTAGTAAATATTAAGTTACGCAACGGTTTCTCCGGGTGATAAAACTAAAATTAAGTTATAGGTAAAAAACAAAAACAGTTTGTGAAAACTTACAATTTAAACATTTTCAAAACATGGTACATCCATAGCCAAGTTGGAAGAGATTATGATTCCTTCGTTGTTGGTTGTATGCATTCATTGTGACATTCACCAATCAGAAGCTGTTATACAAATGGCGTGCAAGCTACTGGCATAGTTTAATGCAAGTTACGGGCATGTGTATTTGTGACTGAAAGCAAAAATAATGCAAAATGTGAAAATTAATCGAGTTCATCTAGTACGGGACGTGGCTTGTGAAGTAGAAATGATTTCTGATGCTCATAGATTGTCCTAGAGTCGTGTACTGCCTCCGTGATCTAATTGTGTGATATGTGGGCGCTGGGTATCTGTGAAAAGAACGATTACTTTTAAAGCTATTTAGAAGATTATTTAGCCTGAAAGTAAGAAACTAAATTAAAAGTTTTTAAAAAAGCGATCAAACAAGAGTAACAAAAGTTATAGATATTAACATAACATACTTAACATCACGCCTTGTTTCCCCGAAGGGTTGAGCAGAGGTGTACCTATAGTACACCCACATTTCGCCAGTTACGAGTATGTTTAAGTCCCATGTAATAGGGGGCGAGCCTATTGCCATCAACCGGGCACAAATCCAGACTCCGGGCTGCTACTGAGAAATTCCAGATAGAAAAACGCAATAACAATTTACCCGACCCGGGAATCGAACCCAGAACCTCATGCTCAGCAGTAGCGCTTGCGACCACTAGACCAACAAGGATTATAGAGATTAAAGAATTTAGTTATTGTTAATAACACTAAATGTAAAGTTAAAAAAGAAATCTAGCAAAGTCTAGATTCATAACCTTCCTAAAAAAATTAAGGCAAGCATTGCAAACAAAAACCCGCTAAATAATGTAAATGACACTTCACATTATCATTCAAATCTAATTAACAGCACCAAAAAAAAAAAACATCTAGGTCACCATTTGTACCACAATCAGATTTTGTTTCCAAAAGATGGAAGACAAAGCTCATCAACTGTTTTCAGGTGCTGCCATCTACAGTCCCTTTATAAACGTCAAATGCCCACGCCCATCGTGGGCATTGGTAGACCAACGTGGGCGAACTCCCTCGGTAAATGCTGACATTTCGCTAGTGCCGACTTGGGCTTAATAGATTTTAATTAAAGTACCTACAATGGGCGTTTTTGTAAACTTTAGTTTGTCTTTGGGGAAATTTTAATGTGTACGAATATGTAGTTAGATATTTTTAACCTTGTTATATGCACGCAGGAAGCAGCATAATATCCTGCTGCTGAAGTATCTCAAGGCACGTAGATCAATATTCAAGTTACTGAAGGCTTTAAAAGAGCACATCACGTACAGCAAGCAATATAACCAATATTGCCGGTCGGTCGCCTGACAGCTATTGAAATGATAACTAAACTGCAAGCATGAAAGTAATCTTAAGTGAGGAAATGAAGAAATTGATACGATAATAAAGTTACGAGGGTTGACATAATTGCAGCATAAGTGTAGTGTATCTATTTAATAGATATGTAAACACAGTATCACACACACAAGAGTGTCAGTTAACTGTCACGGATGTCAACTGTCAGTCACGAGGAATGGCGTGAAGACGGAGGTGAAGGTTAGAAGGAGGACCTTGGATGTACTGGTGACCCTGTGAGCAAACGTGCTAATAGCCCCGCCATAGAAATAAACAGACACTACAATAAGGAAGCACGGAGAAAGTAAAACGTCATAAAACGTACTCCAACTTGAAGTACCCCCGTATTTAAAGTTGGAGTAGCTAGATAAAGCAATATAAAATAACGACATGAAAACGGAAATAATACGTTATGTAACAACGGAAAATAATATCAACAAAAGTGAATGTGTTGACGGAATAAGTTACAGGTTTTCAAAACAAAAATAAATAAACGTTATTTAAAATTCACGCCATATTTTCCATGAAAATGACACTACGGGCATCGCGGGCACAGACGCTCGATTCCGTCATCTCAAGTCATCTGTCTTTCTTTACTTTACTTATGCAAATTGTATTATTATTCGGGGTGCAGTGTGCGTAAAATTTCAGACAGTTCAAAGACCTTTCTAGACGGAAGACAATATAGCGACCGGCTGGTATCTGTCAGGAATACAAATTGTGAACAGCAACGGAGCTTTTTATTCTTACACAACGCACTTAGGTTGTTGATGTTCTGCAATGAAATCGGAAATATTGTCCTCTTTACTGTCTAACTAAGTAGTTTGTAGACTGCTGTTTATATATTTTACTGTAGGTAACAAGCAGGAAGGAAGTGACTTTTATGGATGCTCATTTGTGTATTTTTTAATAAGTTCTGCTAACTTATCTATGTTCGTTGTCACCGCAAACATGACACTGTTGCGTCTTTGGTTGCGAGGTTTTATTTGTTTATATTTCAATAGATAACCTATATTCATTTAACGTGAACGCAGATGTTATGATTATGACTTGTGACACACATTCCATATCTCAATTGGTTCCTTAAGTTTATCTGAAGTCTGCAATATGTCCGTGTTAAATAAGCATGTAATCATCAACACGATGTTAGTTAAGGACTATTAATCACATACAAAAGCTATGACGGCCTAGTCTAAAATCTTGAGACACTCATTAGCCAATCACCGGCTGTTGTAACCCTCAGACAAACGGACAATGGCCGATTTGTTACGTTACGTCACAGCTAGCATAGATGGCGCTCTCACTTTCACTCAACCAATCGGAGGGAGTGATTGGGTCGCGTTCGAAATGTATATTTTTAAATTCGGTACCATTCAGTTTTTATACTTTTTGCAACGATTTCTTCAGTTGATGAAAGTTCGTCTTTGGGTTAAGTTTTTTCCTTAATTTCATTTTTTTAATTCTTTTTGCCGTTAATTAAAATTTACGTTTCGTGTAATGCGTTTCAAAGCAGATTACCTTATTATTGTGTTTAATTATTGTTTATTTTTATCGTCGGTAGCTGTTGGGAAATTGCCAGAGACGAATCCTGACATAACAAGCACGTTTCATAGTCTTAAACATAATTACAAGCCATTGCATTTAGTAGGTACCATCTCTTAAGAGGAAACCTCATTATTTCCTTATCAGAGGAATATAATATTTCTTTTTTTTTTGCGGGCGGTTGAAACATCACGACCTCCGTTCATCGTGAATAATAAATCTTTGCCTTGCAATGAGATTTTAAGCGACGTTAAAGTATTTATCAAGGATGCTTTAAATAACTTAGTAGGTAGCGTACTTGTCGACCTTTTGAATTAATTTTTTGCTAAACTTGGCGACACGGTTGGCGTAATGGCTGAGCAATCGACTGCTGCGCAGCGTGTCGCGGGTTCGATCCCCGCACGGAACAAATATTTGTATGATCTGCAAGTAATTGTTCCGGGTCTGGGTGTTAGTGTTTGTGAGTTCTATGTTTGTGAACACACCCACGATACAGGAAGAAATTCCTAGTGTGGGGCAACGTTTTAAAAAAAAAAAAAAAAAAAATAAGTAACGCTTACATTATTTTCGTTAATAATAATTAGTTAATTGAAAATTAATTAATTGAAAATTTTGTATGAAATGCCGTACGGCGTACACGCTCTTAATAGGAGCGTGTACGCCGTACGGCATTTCATACAAAATTTCAAGTCCTTATTTTTCGATATGACTGAAACGATTTTAATGAAACTTTATACCCATAAACAGGATAAATAGGTTTAACTTATGAAGCCGCGTAACCCATGTGGTGCCAAACAATGGAAAATCAATTGTGTTTCATTAGTTGTCCTTGACCGATTAAAAAGTTAGTAGAAAACATTTTCGAAAAATAGTGTTACAGTTAAATTAGAGCGATTTTAAATTTTACATACAAACAGAATTTTCCAATTATCTTTTTTTAAATTTCGAAAATCTTTTCTACTAACATTTTATACCTATGTATCCTGCTTACGTGTGTAAAGTTTCTTTAAAATCGGTTCTGTCATTTCGAAAAAGAAGGATTTGAAAATTTGTATGAAATGCCGTACGGCGTACACGCTCTTAGAACAAAATGTCAAATGCGCATTAAATCAAAATATTTTGGTTATATGTTTACCTCATCATCATCATCATTTCTGCCGAAAGACGTCCACTGCTGGACATAGGCCTCCCCCAAGCACCGCCACTTCGACCGGTTTTGTGCCTATATGTTTACCTACTGCAGCAGAATGCAAATGAGGACAACGTTTTACATATGACACCGATTTAAAATAATTGACATATTATATTTGATTAAAGATTTATTCTCTAAGTCTAACGAATCCCCTCAGGCAGGTGAAAGTCACTGGCGATAAGTGCAGTATGCTCTTAGATCAATCGATGAGAAACGAAATTGTATGAACCAAACTTTTTCTGATTTTAAAATGGTGGTTTTAAACTATGGTGTATTTACAAAACATATTATGCAAAAAAGTCATAACATAACGTCACGAAACTGGGTCATAAGAACAAAAAGAATTTTTGCAGCCATCGTCACGAAAAAATTAAAAAGATTTACCTGACAGAAGTCAAGTTCTAAATTCAAAACTCTTCAAAAATGGCGTCATAGACACATGTTTTTTTTTACCTTAGTCCTTGGCGAGCGCATCACGTCTCGTCTACACGGAACCACGGTTAAGGTCGTTGTCGGTGTGACCTTCCACGACCTCGGTGGCTCGCCGAACTTTGAAACCAGTTCCTGACCAAGATATTTAGATACAGTAGCATTGTCGGACCTCGGTCAGAGGTAGTTTTTATACATGTTTCATTTTCCTGAAGTAAGTAGTAGGTTTTGACCATATTCGGAAATATGGCGGTTTTATTGTAGAGATTTTTGCGGGGACATTATGCTTAAACTCAATGTTACTGTCCTATTAAGTAGCCTACAGACGCCGTCTATAATATCGGTGTCGCCCTCAGGCGTCGGTTACACATCAGGAACTTAGGAGTTCAAGAGGATTTATGAACTTTTGCAATAACTATATTGTCATGGACTAACCTAGCATTCCAATTTCCAATATTAGTTTTCCTGTAGGCATTTATGGGCATCTAGACATCCTATGTTTGGATAACAAGGGCAATATTGATTTGTTTCTTGTTCCGATATTATAATGGTAAAATTATCGTGACATATTTTCAATGAATCATCACAACCTATATTATGCTCATCGCTACCGCACCGGTGAAAGGCCTTTTCCAAGTAGTGCCACAGCATTTCCCTTTCCCTTCTATGAACGAAATCTAAATTGGCCAAAATAACCGCGACCAATTTTCTTCTCGACCTAACATGTGCCCTTAGAACCGTGAACAATATCTAAACAAGTATCAGTAGTAGTAGTTGTCTCAGTAGCACGGAGTCAGGATTGTTGCCCGGTTGATGGCAATAGGCTCGCCCTCTATTACTTAAGATTTATTCATAACTGGGGAAACGTGGGTGTACTATAGGTACACTTCTGTCTAACCCTTCGGAGATTACAGGCGACATGTTATTAGAAATCTTATGCTGATGTTATATCAAGTTAAAACATCTAAAGGTTATTTTGTTAGGTTCATGTAGGTGTATCGTAGGCGCTGGACTAGTTACCCGTCACTTTTGTACCATTGTGGATTAAACACTCATCTTTATAGCATGTTGCTTCAAAATGTTACAAAATATCTTATTTGGAAATCAGAGAAAAATGTCGTAATTATATGGTGAGGAAAGACAACAATAAAACTGTTATGATTGACCAACCGCTATAGGGAATAATTATAGACATGATTAATGTTGTAGACAGAACTGATAAAGTGGAAATGTCTAAAGGAAATGAAACAAGAACAAGGTACAAAGACTGTGTGTGACTGGTTCTAACACCATAAAAAAAAACATAAGTGTCTTGTGGCATCCTCATCGTTATCCTTCCCTTCCATACTTCTCTAATAGTCGCTTTCTAGCTATATCATCTTTCACACAGTGTCTAGTATATTTACTACAATAAGTTTCACTCAATTGTTATCCAATATTTAGGTTCCTGTTGGTGAAACAACATTGTTTGACGTAGAAATTAAACAAGTCAAATTAGAAGCCCAAGAGTACCATATATCCAAAAGTTCCACGGCAAAATTCAAAGGTTCCCCAACCTTATTCTTGACTAAACAAAACTTTAATATGAACAGCGTGTGGGTTTACAGTAAATCTACTTATTATACTGGCAGCGTGAACGTCAGCGTGTCATATTTGCATTTCATTTACCTCCATATTGCTAGCGTGTTCAGCTATGAAACCTAAATTTAAATAAGATATGCATGTACTGTGCTTCCATCTGTGGAGTATGATATGCAATCTGTTGTAGATCAAAGGACGGTATTAAGTTATACATAGATTACAATACATCAATATTCTGATCCTAATCCTGAGAGTGTGCGAAGTTAATTTAGTATCAATAACTTCTAAGCAAAATTTATAGAAAGTTGTCATTATAATCATCATCAGTCCTTTCGTCCACTGCTTAGCAATCTACCTAGCCTGGGAGAAAGTTATAGCTTAGTAGGTGCTAATTCTGCTCAGAAATCGTTGGATTGCGAACAATCAAATGAATAGATGCCGAAAGTAGAAAAAGTATTGGATTAAGAATGTCCTCCTTCTTTTTTTGTTGAAAACGATAAAAACAGATTATCGCTCCATATCCAAAAGCGTAACGGAAACCAAACTGAAGCAAAAGAAAATGGTATTTCTCACTGCAAAGTAAAAATATAATTTGAAAGCCACGGCTTAGTTGATGAGGATTGCTATAAAATGGCTACGCGTATCAAAGAATAGCGTAGTAACGATTCGGATATACATTTCTTTTTGTTTTGCTACACTTTCCATAACGGAACGAACATAATTTTGTGGCTACGGAATTTATGTAAAGCCATAAAGGAATAGAAAAATATGGAACAGTTCCATTAAAATCGCGAATTATTGTGCGGATATGTCCACCTTTCTTTTTATTTATTTTTTTAATTAAAACAATTTTAAAGTGTCTAGTGCAGTTCGCAGTTACCCATTTCTATTTTCTAGCGACTAACATAAAGTAGCCATCGATTGTATTATAGGGTTGATGGGTATCGTTCATATAGTTTTTCACAGTTCGCCTTACTCTCTAAATCATTTAGGATGCGAGGATCAGACGATCTTCAAATCTATATAATATAACAATACAATTTACAAAATTTCATTATGAGATACAAAATCAAACAAGACAAGTAAACAAGCACCCATAATAATAAAAACTATTTTGATATCTGTCAGAATACCAACTTAAGATATCTCTTCTTAAACTTATTTATGTCAGAGATTGTTTTCGTATCAATTCACTTCGTTGGCTTTTATTATTGTTATGTGAGTAAAAAATGCTAAAACTTTCCTTTGATATTTCTAAATATTCTCATTTCTATAGCTGCCCCACATTGATATTTATCACCTACTTTCGATATCTTTTTGTGACTTTAAGAATGTTTAGTTGTGTATTTTTGACAAGTTTATCTCTTCTCTTTGGTATCTTTAGTATCGTGTTCAGTATTTGAGGTTATTGTAATGTTTTTTTGACTAGACATTTTTATTTGCCAAATATAGTTGCTGGAAGATTCCTCATCGTTGTATTACATGTATGGTTAAATATTACACTGAACAAATTATAGATAGATTTCAAAAGTTAGTTTAGGAAACCTTGCACCGGTGCCTGCTGATTTAATGATTCTAAACCACTTGCTACCTAAATCGTTGAAAATTGAGGGCAAAACAATTTCAGTCTTTTTGAAAACCAAAACAAATGCGTATTTCATCGCGCCACCATCCGGTGGTGTTTGTTAAACAACGTGCACCAACTTCACTGCGTTTGATGCAAAATAACTGCATTTACGTAAGCATTACCCAGTTAGGAATTATTTTTATATACTCCATACTACTCAGAAAAAGTTTATTTACGTTAATTCGTAAACCAAAACACGTAATCAACATAGCACCTTAGATTGCGCGCACGCAGGTGCCCGCGATATAGCGTCTAGTGTGCATGCGTGAGATTCGGGTTAATAGGCTGCTATTTCTGTTCTAACGCCCGCCGAGTGCGGACGTGCCGTATTTTGTGCATGGTTTATTTAGCTTTACCGTAATACGTAAGGAAAGTGTTATTTAATGGACTACCTGATGTTTAATTTTTTTTGTAACTTTAACTCATTAAACTTTCACTATGTTCACTTACACCTATGTTTGAATAGCTTAAATTATGACTGTATTTGCGTGACTCAAGAGTTTTTTTTGTAATATTTTAGGTGTATTTTATCATACTACATTGATTAAATCTAGAGCATACGATCTAGCAAGTCGTGATGACGAGGGTAAATTATAAGAGATCCTGATTAAATTGCTCATGCGTTGCGCGAGAAAGCCGCCAGCTTTTCGGTCACCAGTTACATCAACTAGACGTTTCGCGATTTCCGCAAATAACTTATGCGCACTGGGACCCCACGGACCGAGGGTCTCGACGCCAAAGGGCACAAAGTTGTACTCTCTGCCAAGGCCTACATATTTAATAACTTTCAGATTTTCGGCATTTTCTGCCGCTGCACCCGCTTTAGAAGTAGTCCGTTGGAGGTGGGACGGTGCCAGTGTGTCTACACAGGTAGCGTCCCACACAAGCATCCGTCCCAAACTCCACGGGACCAAAGACACACCATCAGGTCTTTTGCCATCATCTCTGACAATGCCAGTCGGCTCAAGAAGAGCAGGCACATTGATGCTGGCAAGAGACCGGCGGATTATGTCATTAAGTGTTGCATGTCTTGAAAAGCGGCCTGCCCTCACCATCAGCATTGCAATTCAGCGAGGAAATGCCGCCAGCATCCTCGGTACAATGCCCCGAGGGCCTTTTTTAAGCTTAACTTAGTTTTAATTTAATTTAGTTAATGTTAATAATCATCTTGTAATTTGGTTATGTAAATAAAGATTGTTAAAAATTGCTCATAAAATTACGTCTTAAAGCTAACTCGTAAGTGGTGCAAGCACATTACCTCTTTTGATTATTCATAGATTTTCAATTTATTAGTGCCTGATATAAATCGATTTTCTTTACCAATCTCTCCAATCTTTTGCCAGCAATTATCAAGAATTTGCATCAGACTTACGTAGCCTACCTTTGATCAGTTAGCTAACTAATACCGTCCACTTCCCGCTTCTAAAGTTGCACAACCATATTGACCCATAGCTACATACCATTTTACACAACAATAGACAATTTGGGTACTATATTGCTAAATTTAATAGCACCCTGTCCATATTTCTTGCTACACAATTTAGTATCGCGAGCTTCTCATGGCTGTTACGCGATTTGCCGGTGTCAAGTGTGAACTAAAAACAATGAGGAACAGTGTGTGAAAGGGTCATTATTTTAGTCTTAGTATGGTTGTTAGTTGATTGTAATCATAGATGTTATCGTTCCTTCAACAATTAGTTATTATCTTGCGAATTTATTACGTTTGACACGACACTTGACTTAACATTCTTATCACTCTGATAACAGTCTTTATTCAATTCGTTACTAAAATCTTTGTTGTTTTTCTTGGACCCCTGACAAAGACCTTTGTACTCAAAGAAACGTCCTTTTAGAAGCAAGGCGATACTCTGATCGCTAAGGAAACAAGGAACTGAAATATCATCGAGTTATTGTGTTGGAATGACTTGTACAGATCACCGGATAGCTTCAGTGTTAATGTTTATTGTATTGACATTTTTCTGAGTAATCAAATTGACGTCTTGTCCAACGAAGGAGATCGATCATGACCAAATCCTTCATGGATCAATGATCATTGTAAGTATTTCAAATACATAGCAAATACAATTGTGATCAATTAGGTATAGGAAGTAATTGAGCAACAAGCACCTATATTATCAAACTACAGGGCAGGAAACTACCGTTTTCCGTGCATTCAAGTTATGAAATCAATCGGAATGCTGTTAATTTTATACTTGAGTAATAACTCATTCTAATTAAATCGATACTTAGCTTCTGTATCGATTGCATTGGATCGATCAAATATCTTGGGAAGGCTTGCTTGGTCTAGTGACCGTGGTGTTGTCAGGCGTGACCTGCAAGTGTAATATGCACTACTGTAACAAGTGTCTTCAATACTGTCGAATGATATGTGGGCTCATCATCTTTCTTTGGTATAATCCGCTACACATATCTCGCCAGTGCGACTTACTTTTATCATTTTCCAGAAAGTCCGTCTATTTGGAACTTCACACACAAAACCTCCTACGGGATGTTCTGTTTCGAAATTCTTCAGCTCTGTATGTGCTAACTTGCAGTTTTATTTCTTTACATCTCTAATAACATGACGATACGAGTATTTACCTCGAAAAAAAAATTGACGGTAAAGTTGCGACAAGATTCTGCAACGTCCATAAAATTATGAGTACGTGTGTAAAGTATATGTGTGATGTGGTAAATCACTCCCAACCTAATCTCAAGGTCAGTGTTTAAAGATGGGCATTTTAGCCACCTTGACATTTATTACTTCATGTAATTATCTTTAATATTATGTGTAACCTATCCTTCGCACATGGTTAAACCTCGTGCTTCAATCAAATTATTTATACTTCATTATGAATTATTGTTTCAACATCACCGATTGAAAAATCTTCAAATATTTTCCCAAGAGTTTACTCAATGAAGCATATTATGGAGGGTAAGGCCGCAGCTAGTGGGTTCTTAGATGTTGTAAAATTATTTGTTCAGGTCTTTGAAATAGCCTTATTTTGATTTATATTCTTCTTAACTTCATGTCTTAACTGCATCTGTTATTGCAGTCTGACACTTTTTGAACATTGTTCATGTCAATTCTCCACTAACTATGAAAAGAACAATGTTTGATATTGAGCAAACATTATTTTCATCTAAACTATTCTGCTCACTTGTATAATCTAGATACCGCCATGACCTTGCCAGAGACTAGTAACCATTCGAGTAGGTTCTATTCAAATATATGACTCATACCTGTATATTATTATGGCACTGAATGAAACATCATACAGCTCCCATTTTGGCAATGAAATTGTCAACTGGGAATTTCCCAATGATAATTGTTAACGAAACGTCATCAAAAGCTGCCATTCATTCATTTTGGCGGATAGAGCTGTCCGCCATAATGAATCCATTGGTGACAACACTCAGCAATAATTCTTATCAGTCTACCTAGCCTTTTCCCAACTATATTGGGGTCAGTTTCCAGTCTAACCGGATGCAGCTGAATACCATTATTTTACACAAAGTGGACTGCCGATCCGACCTCCACGACCCAGTAACTGGGTAATACGACCCCCCTTTTTTTTGGGTGGGAAATTCATCAAATAACTTCTCCCGCTCTGGGCGGAGCGGGAGGGTGTGTTAGACTCTTACTGACTAAAAACCACCCGTATTCATTCCTTTGCCTGTGTTGCAAGAGGCCTCGGTAACCCTTTTGTACCTTCCCGCGACAATACGATACCCCTTGGTAAGACTGGTTGCCAGAAGTTTGGGCTTCTGAGTCGCCCCTAACGACTGTCAAAGATTCACGAATGACAGCTAGGACCAATATGGCTTAACGTGCTTTCCGAGGCACGGAGGAGTCTCGGTATGTAAAGATGGTCACCCATCCCCGGACCAACCCCGGCAAGTGTAGCTTAAACTAATGGATCGACCCGTGCGGCTGTTATTACTACCGTTACCCGTGCGGTGTTAGCCACGAGCTCCTCAGCAATCATTCCTATATTTCAATTAAATGTGATGTGCTTTATTTTGGTCTCTGGATCATGAAGACTGTTTTGGTGGTTTTCGTTGACTCCTTGGAAAATGATGTCGTTAGTCTCTCTCTTCTAGTGATAATGGTGTACCATGCGATATTTGAGAAGTTTTACTCTTGTGATGATTTCTATGGTTGATACTTCTTCGATATCTACATTTATGTTTTCAATAGGAACTTATGTGAACCAAGATTCAAATTGCAGTATTAATTTCTATTGCACAGACGTAGTGTATTACGCGTTTTATAAAGGAATATCAATAAATTATAACAATAATAATTTAACATTATTGACGACAATTAAATACGTAGGAACGTGGTTCAGGAAGGAAGGATATTACAGCTGAATAATTTATGTTAAACGCTTCAGTAGTTATTGCGTTGCATAATGGTGAACAAAGTTTTTGCTCTCACAATAACACAACAAGGTGGTGACTTTGTATCTTTTCGGGTTTTAACTTTAAGACATTTTTTTGCTGAAACGACATGATAATGTGAGTATTATAACATCATAATTCACATATTTATGTACAGTTACCAGCACATCAAGCTGCCACAAACTGTCAAATTTCTCCAAATGATTTTAAACCTTAAAATGTTGATGTTTAAGTTCAAAATCGAATGAGAAAATTTGACAGTTTGTTATAACTTGAAATGCTGGCGACTGTACTTAAAATTTAGTTAGATTTATCGTGTAATGTTTGTAAAACCATTTAAAATAATATTATGAACACGTATTCCATACATGCTTCACAAATATTGAGCAAAAATGATGTTTTACTTGAACATCACGTATTATGAGATAATACCTACCTGTATTTAAGTTGTGACTTTAACTTGCTTAGCATACTTTTTGTACTGAGATATATTACAGGTGCTAAATATAGTATTTACAGCAGAGTTGAGTTTGAGTCATGGTTTTTATTGTTTTTGTTTTTATGATTTTGATGCTTTTGGCTAAGAGGCAAATGGCGGACGGTAGTAAAGAAAACTAGCTGGAATAGAAGCGAAGAACAAAAGAAAATAGCGCAAATGCAAATACCAAAATGCAAACATGGTAACATTTGTGCGTTTGTATGGTTTGTAAATAACAAATTAGTATTCTTCGGAACCGATTCCGATATAATATTGCCGAGTGTCATAGGTTAATTATATGTTAAGACAAGAAATTTCACGGGGGCGATGTCGCAGGCAGACGCTAGTGATATTATAAGCAAAAGAGGTAGAAAGGTCCGCCGTTGCAAAGTCAAAGTCAAATTATTTATTTCAAACAGGCACATTTATGGCGTCAAAATTTATAAGAAAAATACAACCGGTTCTAGTCGCCCCTTCCAAAAGGTAGTTTTGTATGGAGAAGAATGGACAAGAAACTCCACCGTTGCTCTTTTAAAATGTTTTGCAATATTTTGTATAGGTACTTACATTAATTATATATGGAGATGGTGCACCTAGAATAAAATTACTATACCACAATAGGTAAAAATGACAGATAAATAAATTTATGTGATAGATACAATATGGTGCCACGGTCCGCCAGTGACAAATCAAAATTTGGCTAGTCAGACAAGTTACACATTGAGTAATTATCGGTAGCGAAAACGAGATAAGCTCGTTTTCGCTACCGATAATTACGATATGCCATCCTACTTCCACGTGTCATTTAATATAGTGTGACATTGCGCAGTTTTTGAAGATCGAATGTTGGTTAGGTACCGGTCTACCTAGGACAAGTTATCCAGCTCGGTAGGCACAACTTTGAGAAAGGACTACAGGATCCGATTGGGTTGGGCAGCGTTTGGAAAACTCCGTCAAGTTTTCCCGTCGCCAATCCCGCAGTGTTTGAAGACTAAGGTCGTCAACCAGGTAACTTGTCTACCTCTTTGACTTGTTCTCGTAATTACCATTGACCCCCAAACAAAGAAGTCATTATCTTCGCCATTATTCAATGTTGTATTTCTGTGTTTACATGCGATAGTGACCAACCAGTCGGTGCCCAAAGAGGCTCGACTGGCTGTTCATAATGGTGTGCTGGTGCCTACACTTATGTATGGAAGTGAATGTTGGGTGTGGCAAAAGAAGCATGAAAGTAGAGTAAAAGCTGTGGAAATGCGTTCCTTGAGAAGCATGTGTGGTGTGACTATAAATGATAAGCTGAAAAATGATTTGATAAGGCAACGATGCGGTTTAAAGGAAGATGTAATGACAAAAATTGAAAATAGTATGCTTAGATGGTTTGGTCATGTTGAGAGGATGAATGAAAGGCGACTAACAAAAGGTATTTACAAGGCAGATGTGAGTGGAAATGCCAGGAGGAGACGCCCCCGAAAGACCTCATTAACGATGTTCTTCAAAAAGGTCAGGTGCGTACTACTCGCAACCGGCGTGCGTGTATGACCAGATGTATGAACGTAAACGAAGCAAAAGGAGTATGTAAGGAGCGTAGCAGGTGGCGTACTATAGTTTCCGCCTACCCCCATGGGAAGAAAGCGTGAGTTTATGTATGTATTTCAATTAAACTGAAAACTACCTATCTTCTATGGCAGGTAAGCTTTAGTTATTCCTTACGACATTGCAAAGCCATAAACAAATAATTTTCGCATTTCTCTCACAGAAGTAACACCTGTGCCAAATACACTTAAATATTATAACATAACCGAAACGAAATATACTTCACACATTATTTGCCCGATAATAAAGCATACAGTAGTCGTATATTTTACATGGGCATAATTATTATCGGGCACGTTTTCCCTACTCAGGCGCACGCGTACAGTCGCGTGAGCGTCGCGTCGCATGCGCAGCGATTCGGTCTACTTGCGACTTTCAAGTGTTTACAACCTTATGGGCTGAAATGATGATTGCTGGTTGAGTTATGGGTTAAATGGTGGTTTGAATGTTTATTTGAAGATGTGGTGGAGTGATTACAGGTTAATTTGAGTGGTGTTTGATGCTTAGGCGAGATTTGAAATTCGGACCACATAGGACCAATTTCTATCGCACAGGATTCATGTTTTTTACTGTTTATTCTGAATTAACATGAAATGTACATAAACAACAACTTATACCTGATTATATAATACTTATATATATTTTTATATACCTTATATAAAAATATAATATCCTAACTTAACTAAAACTATTAAGGCGCAGATATATGATTTTAGTGACTTTAAAATCTGTTAGTACGCCTTCGTATAATGCAAGTAAGTTATGCAAAAAATGTATGTTAAACTAGACGCATCAAAACAATTCTATATATTATGTTATTGTTATATTTATGAAATAAATTCAGGAAATAATGACTACCCAAAGCATAAAAAACGATATTACTTTCAAACTACATAAGATATGTTCGTGTTTTTTTTTTGTTTGAACAGATTATTTCAGTGTCTATAATTATTTTGTGATTTTTTTTATATATTCATCGATACTAAAAATGAGTATTCCCTGTGAAACCGAACGGCTGCGCGGCGTGTGCGCGACGCGAATTTGTATGGCCAAGGTCGACGGCGATTACCAGACCCTTAACAAACTTAAATATGGCGTCAAAAATTCCTGCGCATTGCTGTCGACTGTTTGTGATTGTTAACGGTTTCACGTGAATATTTCGGGATTTCCCAAATATATGTTTCGGACTTCAATCGTGAGCCTTAAATCTATTCATACGCTGATTTCGGGGTGAGAGGTCGCGACTTCACGAGTGACTATTTGGACGATCCCAAAAGATGTATAGGGGGAAGTCCCGTAGCGCCGGACGGCACCTACCGCCGGACACTCGTACTATTCAAGCAAGTATAAACCGGTTCGATTCAAAGTACAAGTGAAAGGGGCGCGGGGGGCACACAGCAACAGGATCACGCGCCGTGGCTCGCGAGTGACGCGCAAGGCCACGGCGGGAGCGGGCGTTTGCTGCTTTTGGCGGGAAATCACGGCGTCACGTAAAAATCGATGTAAGTAATTCTGGCACATTTCTGCATTTACATTTTAATGGTATTCAAAAATAAAAGTAGTACTTAATTGTTACCCGTAAACTGATAGAATATTATTAGATTTTTTAACTAATTGTAGTAGGTACCACCTAATGTACGAAATCATCTGTCCCTTAGTACCGGACACTAAGTTATCCCTTAGCACCGGACAGTAAACATATTGATATTTCTCGTGAGAATTAACGTTATTTATTCTAATTGTTGAATTTTGTTTTAGAACATAGAAGAATGAATAGCATTGAAATGGAAGAGAAGAAAAAGAAAGGATCGTGGGCTTACAAACGGTGGAAAGCTTACAAACTGCTATCGATATTTTTTTTCCAAAGAACTGAGTGTAAGACAAGCTGCAATGCGATACAATATTCCTAAAAGCACTGTATATGACAAAATAAAGGCGCTAAATCGAGGAAAAGAAGAAACGCCGTACAAAAAAGTGGCAGAAGAAAAAGAAAATGAAAAGAACATGAGAGACAAAAAGAAGGAATTAGGATCTAAGTTTAAAGCAGCAATTGTAGGCAAAGGAAAGCAAACCAAAGGAATTAAACCCAAAGGAAAAGAAGCGAAAGACGCGGAGCCCAAAGAAAAATATGGAAATAAAGTGGAACCATTAACTGAAACATCTAACACAAACACAACAATTTGCGTGGTTTGCTTAGAAGACACTGAGGAAGACTGGATCCAGAGCTCATCCTGTCTTGGGTGGGCACATGAAGCATGTGCAGACGTCCCAGAGGCTGGAGATGGCTACATATGTGATCGATGCAAGCTATTCTGAGATGTCCGGTGCTTTTGGTATGGCACAAATATCCGTCCGGTACTAGGTGCCACTTTTATAAATTACATTTTTTGTTACCGAAGTCTGATTAATGGTGTTAAATATTTTTAAGCAGAGGTTGTGTTTTTTTTAGTTTAATTTGATTTCTAACTTAGTTATCTATTGTAAGTCATATATAAATAAACATTCCTTAAAATATTTTTTATTTTATTTCTAAAAAACCTTAAGTGTCCGCCACTAGGGGACTTCCCCCTATAAGTTAAACTGTAAACAATCCTACGAAGGAATATACCTATAAAAACAGAATTGCTAGCTGAAAAGTTATCTTATTTTATCCTTAATCCCATTGCAATATTATTAACAAGCATAAACAATACAATAACGCAATCAGGGTGCTGATGGGGTTGCCCCGATACTGCAGCGCGTCAGGGATGTTTGCTGAAGCTCTCATTGACTGCTTGTACACTGTGATGCGGAAGCGGTGCGCATCCCTACTTAGTAGGGTGCGGGGCAGCACCAACAGCATCCTGTCTATGGTAGCAAGCAGGCCAGATGTTGCGTTTGTGAACCACTGCTGCAGGGTATCGGCTGGGCCTGTGACCTTCATTTTGTTTGTGTTAATGTTATACTAACATAGTTTGTAATTATTTTGTTACTAACACGTTGAGTCTTGTTACTTGATTAAATGAATTATTATTATTATTATTATAGGACATAATAACCCAAAGAAGTTTTAGTTATTAATAACTGCCGGTTTTGTCACTAAATTACGAAAGTAGAAAGATAATTGGAAATTATGTAATTATTTTCTAGATCTGCAATAAAGAGAAAAAGAACGATTTATAATCCAGCCACCTGTAGGTACTTACCTGATGCGGGTTTTCATACGTAATTTTTCGGGTGACCACTGAAAATCAAAGTTGTGCTGTGGGGGAGGGACCCATAGCACACCACACCGTCATGCTGAGTGGAAGGCGTCTACTCAGCATGACGGTGTGCTAAGGATGCACTGGACCTTCTTGTAACAGTCACGACGCGCAGCTAGCGAATATCTCTGTTCTGTGCTCGTAGATCTATTTTGTTTATTTTTTAAATAAGGTTTTCAAGTTAATTTTCCGCAACAAATAACACAATTTTTTTTTCTTTCTTTAACCCTAAACTAAACTTGCAAGCTTCACAAAAAGAAACACAAGATGATAACAACTTCAAACCCATTAAAATGACCACTGAAAATCAATGCTGTACTATGGGCCCATAGCACACCGTCATGTTGAGTGGAAGCCTTCTTGTCAAGTCACGACGATGTGCAGCTACCGATTACCGCTGTTCTGTGCTCGTAGATATATTTGTTTATTTTTTTTAAATAAGGTTAAATTATCTTTTTGTATGCACTTGTTTCTGTATGCACTCAATTTATCTTTATCTCTTTAACTCCACATTCAACTTTTAAGCTTCACAAAAATAAACACAAAATGACCTCAACTTCAAACCCATTAGCAAATCTGTTGCAGCTTTTACCTTCTTTTTATTTGCTTTCAAATAACAAACTCCTCGATGCGATGATAGTCAGTAATTAAAATTTCACATCGCCTAGATCGTTAGTGTATCTACATGAGATCTTTCACATGCCTCTGCTTGAGAATGTATTATTTGTTATTATTTTTAATTGCTATTTTCTAAATGATGTTTGTTACTTCCTGCAACTTTGAGTATTATGTTTTTTTTTATTTCGTGCAAACAGCATAAAATGCTATGTGACATTTATGTGTGAAATTCTTACCGTTTTTTTTTTAAATATATTCATTATGTTTTTTTTTTAAAGTATTCCAACTATCTATAAATACATTAAAACCAGTCTCCACACAAGTCCTCACACTGAAGAGGTGATCGCACTTGACTATAAATAAATCACTCCAATATTATTGATAAACCTAACGTTCGTTTTATGATAGAAAATAAATTATTCCCATTCTAAATTACGTTTAGATATAATAAATTAAACAAGTTACGGGTATTTTGCTAACATATTACACTATCTGCGTAACGTCGTGTGTTATAAATAATTTAATTGTTTTTGATGTCACGGAGGAATGAGCATCAGGTAATAAATTTTAATTGTTTTTTAGTATTTTTTAATTAATTTAACACGTTTGAATAATAATACAGTAGTAAAATTACACGTTGTATTTAATTTAAATTCAATATTCTTTTTTTTATTTTGTGGCACAATGGAATAAGCATGTCTAAAATAAAATAAGGATGGCAAATCGATTGTATATTATTGTGTTAAAATTGATAGCCTGAAACTTTGTTCAGTAAATAATATACCTACTATTATAAAGCCTGTTAGGATCGTCGTCAGAATACAACCGATAAAAGTAAAAACTAATTATCAACCATTACCGTTATAACCGTAACGAGTTTGCAGACTGACATGCCACCGACACCATCAAAAGGTAAACAGCTGAGTTTACCTTGAAAATGAACTTTGTTCAGCATACGACAAAAAAAAACAACTATAAACCTTAACTGGTATAAAATAAGGCATTAATTCTATTAAAAAAGGTTCATGATATTATGAACTTTAACAATATTATGGACACGACAATCTGTGCAAATAGTACAAAATAGTGCTGTGCAAACGAGTCGTTTTACTCAATTGTGAATTGAATGTAATCCGTGGAAAATGTATTCGGTAGTACATTTGTTAAGTTAAATGTTATTTCCGTTTATTTTTGATAAAGTACTGTTTGTTTTCCCTAATTAAATTCGGTACCAAATTTGATGGAATTTTATTAATTTATAAATAACAATCCACCAGATTTAGTAACGATTTCTTGAACTAAAGGCATAGACAGAATACCATTGTATTTAAAAAAAATCACGGGTTTGCCGAAAGAAGTGAAAACTTAAATCTTTGAAACAAGCGCAACATGTCAGACTCATAATAACTACAGATAAACTGATAACTTTAGAATGTCCATGACGCGAACCCATACGATTTTCTCCTACCAAAAAGTGCTCAAGTTTTCCCTTTAAGGCGCTGACAAGACCTAATCGACCAAAATAGGCTTCTCTTAAGAAAAAAAATGGCCAAATCTGTATAATTTGTGGTAGCGAAAAAATATATGTTAATTTTGAACATATTTCCCAGGACTTGGTTGTTACCAAAACACGTTTTGAAAAAAAAAATCGATACAAACTAACGTTAAACTAAGATATTTTCATGATTTTTTTGTATGAACAGACTATTTTATTATCTATAATTCTATCTGTGATATTTTTCAAATATTCATATTTTCGTTACTAAACATAAATATTCTCTATAAAACCAAACGGCGCGCGGCGCGGCGGCGCGGCTGCGTGAGCGCGACGCTCATTTGTATGACCAAGGTCAACGGCGATTATTCGACCCTTAATTGGTCAAAGATAGCTAATGAAGTAATGAGACACAATGGATTTTCTATTGTTTGACTCCGAATCGGTGTCGCGCGGGGCATAACACATGTTGCTTTGATGCTTGCACATTTTGAAACCCTGTACCACCCTAGACCGTATGGATCCCGAATTTCTCTGCTGCTATAAAACCATTGATTTCGATTTTCTTATACTTATCTAAGTACCTACTTCTTTCCAAATTTCACACAGAAGCCAATAACGAATGGCAGGCAAAACCAAAACCAGAAATCATACATTAACAGTATTGGCAATCATAACGTTTCATCATCTAATATACCAAGATATATCTCATTACATCGTTAGGCAACTTGACACCTTAACGTAAACAGGTTAAGGTGTAAAATTACACGTCAACGCTTGGTCAAACATGGCAATGAATGCATAGTGATGTGATTAACTCGAATATTATTCCATTAAAATCACTCGAGTGTAAATGGGATGTTTGTCTAAGCTTAAGTAAAAGTCGTTATCTGGATAATTAGATCATAAATACTGAAATGATATCATATGGATCGACTTTCAAATAATTAAAGTGCATTGACACTTTAATTATTTGAAAGTCGAACGGATAAATAAATCAGCGTCTGACGTTTTGAGATAAGTATAGTATAATCCGTAAAGCAATCAATCGTTTCGCATAATTAGCATTTATTGCAGCCAATGAGTAGGCAATAAATAGGCTCATATTAGACCAAGAAATTAGCGAAACTTAGAATGTCTTTTTCACGTCATAAGAACAATCAGCCCCATTTTGATATAATTATAAAGCTGAAAAGTTTGTTTGTTTGTTTGAACGCGCTGCATCTGATAGCCCAATTTTTGAGGAAGGTTATATGCTATATATAATTACGCTACGACCCCTAAGGGGCCGAGCAAAAAGAAAAACAGTCTGGAGGAATGCTGGAAGTATGCGTTGCCAAGCGTTGAAACCGTGCGGCGGGTGAAACCGTGGGCCACAGCTCGTTTGCTTACAAAAGAACGTGAATACATGCTACAATAAGTTTAAAATTCACCGTATATTCATCTGCACGCTTGAATACACGACCCTCTTCATTATTCACACTGTGACTTTAGCGAAACTCGAGGATATCTTCCGTCGCCATTTCCGCAATTTTATTTTATTTTTATACTGCATCCGTGAACTTATGTAACATTTTAGTTCATTCCGTTGACCTAGACGACAAAAGTTATGTTGAGCATCCTTGCATATTAGGTTAAGTACGTCTGTTCGTGGCTACTTTGACGCTGACAACACCTAAACCGCGGTCACTGTCAGATTGATAGAAAAGAAAGAGAAGCGCGATGACACAACGCTTGTAATTGACTGCAAAATATGAAGCAATTATCTATTTACTCAAAATTGAGTTGAGTAATCGAAAATAAAAAACAACCAAGTTCTGCATTCAAATAAGACGTTCTTGTTATTAATTAAATACGTAACGTATGTTGATATTTAAAACATATATTTTGGATTAGAACCCAAGGTACCTAAGGGGTTAGCCGGTAAGACCCCGTTGTCTCCGAATAGGAGACGCACTCCCGAAGTAGTTTGAAAGTAATATCGTTTTTCATGCTTCAGGTAGACATTACTTCCTGAATTTATTTCTCAAAGTATTTTATTACAATACTTAAATACGCACATATATAATTGATTTCTATGCGTTCTAGTTTAACATACTTTTTTTGCATTATTTACTTGCATTACAAGAAGGCGTAATAACCGATTTAAAAGTCACTAAAATATGCGCAGTTTTAATTTCTAGATTTTGATAATAAATAGTCCTCCAGATCGAATTCGGCCATGGCGGCCAATCTCAAATCAAATCAAAATATTTTATTTCACATAAACCTACATGGGCACTTAATATGAAACGTCAGAAGCTAGGTGCACGGTTGCAATTGGTCGTTTCCTATGGAGAAGAGCCGGCAAGAAACTCCACGGTTACTCTTTTAAAAATAATTGGCTTTTACAATGTTTTCACAAATTTTGTTGGTATACTGGCGTGTGCTAGCTAACATATGGCAAGTGTGTAATTTAATCCAATGTTTTGTGTTTCGTAATGTTAATTACTTTGCATACGATTTGTATAGAATCAAGTTTATATAACTAAACAGACAGACGTGCTGCTGGGGAGTTTGTTCCACCACTTCTTCTTCCCAGCTAAAGCACTAGGAAGTAGTGAAAGGCGGGCATTTTTGGGGGACTGCCATATGTAACTTTGACGTTCGAAAAGTGCTGATTTTCAGCCTAGTTTGAATAAATGACTTTTGAATTTGATTTTGATTTTTTCAAATTACAGTGTTTATAGGTATGAGTAGGTATAGGAATGGGTGGTTATAGGTGGGGGTAGGCCTGTCAAGAAGTACCAGGTACTTAACAAAAAAAAAGATATTAAGCCTTCAACGTTCTCTCATTTCCACCTATACGCTTAACGCTCATATTCGCCTGCCTTCGCTCGAACACCTTGCACTACCCTATTGCCATCAACCGGGCGCTAGAATCTAAGTAAAATATTAATCAAATAATAAAAATAAAATCCTATTTAAACCAAATGACATGTTTGCCATTACAACAAATCTGAATATTAATTCTTGTCCACAAAAGCCACTAGTAAATAGTTTGATATCAAAATTGTAGGTATATAATGTCAAATAATGAAAATATTATGTCTAAAAAGTATGAAAATAATCTCAGCGGAGCTTAGCTATCGACGCGGGAGAAATTATATTTAGTGCAAAAGTGTACGCGCAGACGCAGGTAGGTGCACAATCCTCTGTCCTCACTCTCATAGACTGATGGGACGGCAATCCGACACGACCGGAGAGAGATCAGGCGCAGGACCAACGGCTTAACGTGCTTTCCGAGGCACGGGGGCACACCACCAACTTCCAAACTCCGGGCTGTTACTAAGAAATTCCTAATGGCAAAACCCAATAACACTGCTCGACCTGGGAATCGAACCCAGGACTTCACGCTCAAGAGTCGCGCTTGCGGCCACTAGACCAACGGGGCGTGGGAATTTTGATACAGAGTTGCCATATGAACAATCCTACAAATGTTTTCATCGGTTCAGATGAGAACTTCATAAACAAATAGACGTAAATGAATGATAAAATCTATTTTAATCTACTTATGTCCAAGTCCGGTTCGTTAAGGCTCCTACATACTGGCGCGACTTGTCGCGCGACGCGACGCGACACAAAGACACCGCGTGTAGCGCTACAAGCGGTGCCTTTGTGTCGCGATGCGTCGCGCGACAAGTCGCGCCAGTATGTAGGAGCCTTTATATTTATTTTTATTGCTACAAATCCTTTGCTGTGACCAGTTTTACCATAAACAAGTTTTTAATATTATATCACTCCTGTTTTTTAAGTCACATAGCAACACTTTAGCAACAATTGCATAATATCTAGCTTAGCAGACATACTGTCCTTTAACTAAGTGGAAGATAGATTTCAATCACTAAAATGTTTCTATTAGAATAACCCTTTCCTTTTTAACATTTTTCAGTATTTTTTTTTATGTTAGCAGCGTTGCTGTATTAAGATTGTCTTTAAGGCGCTGATAAGACCCAATTGACCAAAATAGGCTTGTCTTAAGAAAAAAACTTGCCAAAGTTTGTGGTAGCGGAAAAAAAATATGTTAATTTTGAACATATTTCCCAGAACTTGGTTGTTACCAAAACACGTTTTAAGAAAAAAATCTCGATATAAACTAACGTTAAACTAACCTCTTACCTTGAGTTCTAATCCTAAATATCTGTATTAAATATCAACATACGTTACGTATTTAATTAATAACAAGAACGTCATAATAGAATGCAGAACTTGGTTGTTTTTTATTTTCGATTACTCAACTCAATTTTGAGTAAATAGATAATTTCTTCATATTTTGCAATAAATTCCAAGCGTTGTGTCATCGTGCTTCTCTTTCTTTTCTATGCAATCTGACAGTGACCGCGGTTTAGGTGTTGTCAGCGTCTTAAAGGTTGTCAACGCATAAAAAATGCATGTCTTTTCCATAGACATTAACCAAGAACTGTCTCTAGCCATAGTCAATTAAGCTATGTCTTTATTAAATAAAAACACAACCCGTCACACACAATGATCCACCTGACCAATGGACTAAGTGCGGAAACCAAACCCTCTAACATAGTTAAACCCGTTTCCACCAGTGCTATGCTATGTGGACCAATGATTGGTGGATATCAAACAATTCCGTAACGTAGCACATCTCTAGTGGAAAAGCAGCCTTAGGGTTATGAAACACATTACTTAAATTAAAACCTCTTTGATGTAAGTAGCTGTCCTATGATTCGCTGTACTTTTTTTTTTGTTCGGAAATTTTCAAATAACTGCTCCTGCTCTGGGTGGAGCGAGGTGTGTCAGACTCTTACTGACTAAAACCCACCCGTGTTCCTTCCGTTGCCTGTGTTGCCAGGGGCCTCGGTATCCTTTTCGGACTTTCCCGCGACCCCGGCAGGCATCGGCCCTAGCGGACCCCTACACTTGTGCTAGCATCTCTTTGAGGCGCGCGTGGAACACAACGAGCCGTCGACCCGAGCCTGTCCTAATCGGACGGCGAGCTACCCATTGCTCACCGTCCGCAAGCTATTATAGCAAGAGATATAGTGCTTATTAATCAATACAGGTTCCACGTAGCAACAGTTTGTAATAATTACACGATACAGTTGCTTTGATTTCTCTGTCAACCATAATATAATCCGCGGCTAAGTCCGCAATAATTAAAATTTTGATTAAATCATACTTCATTGAAAACGGGTTTCAATTAAACATGTAGACCAAGTTTGTTCGAAATTAAAATCTGAAATCCGGTTCGTAAGTCCTAAAATAGATTTATACTTACAAATTAAACCAAACAAATATGCGACTTATTGGAAATGTGTTAGATTTGAATATCAATTGCCACTTTGATACGTGACAGTGTAAAATAATTTTTATCGCTGGTTACGTTTGGTCTGCAAATTGCACAAACGTCTCCATTGTTCTGTTGTTCGGTTTTGGTCTTTATTGTTGGTTATGTAAGGTTTGTTTTGAGTTGATTGTGTGCTGTGTAAGGCGGCGACATCTCCGATGCGGCCAGTATCGCTCTACCTGATTACACTTCAATGTGACATAAGCTAACAGGCTCCAACTTGTAAGCGGAAGCGATTTTTAATTCCTGACAACTGCCAAACGCGCTTTTTTGGTAGCAGGCCGTCATCCACTGCACATATTTCTATGAATATAATATAAAACTAAGTATATAATCTAGCTGTCATTTTACAGAAACTTAGTTTCCTTCAAGCATTCGGCAAAATTCGAGAATCATTTAAAAGAGGCAGACTGTTCAATTTTACCCCAAGATTTAATACAGCGACAATTTTTTTTTGGATGCAGCAAAGCTGTAATTGTTTTTCATGACTGGCAACTTTACCCACGTGTTTATCCAGCAGTAAATTGCTACAGACTAAGCTGGTTGATTAAAAAAACATTTTTTTATTACAGCTGGTAATCTTCACGGCAAATTGAGCACATTTTTCACGCTTACAACTTAATCCAAGACGAAGTAAACCTTGATTACTTGCGAAGGCCGGTTGCCAGCCTTTAGCACAACTTAACCTTTCAGTGACACTCCGGAATAGTGTTGGCGAAAATTATTTTTTTTTTTTGTAAAGTCTAATTAGGTTTTTTTTAAAGTCTAATTGTGTGAAACGTGGAAAAGTGTTTGTAATTTTTTAAAGCATTATTTTGGAGATAATTTCTATCTCGTGCGAAACTATTATTGACAAATTAGAAGACATAGGTATATAGGTAGTGCTTCGAAAAAATGGTGATCTTCCTCTGTTAAATGAATTTTCCTATGGTAAAATATTTTTTGTGTTTCTATCATAAAAACAGTCTGTTTTTTTTTTATTTCGATACTTAGCATTCATGTTGTGCGGTCAATAGTATTTCGTATAAATGAAGAAAAGAGATTTTGGCCGTCAAAACTTTCATTTAGTCTTATTGGATTGTCATGATTTTTATCTATCATTACTACCTAATATTTCAGTATTATCTTAACTAAGTAATTAAGAGAAAATATTTGTATTACTGTTTGTAATTAATAACCTCAAAAACTACTGGACCGATTTCAAATATTCTTTCTCCCGTAGTATGATTTATTATCAGTCACTGAGTAACAAAGACTATCATTTATAAAGACATCACGCGGGCGAAGCCGCTGTTAGAAGCTAGTAGTCTATAAATTGGATAGTTCTCCGAATGATTGGAAGTTGGTTCATATTTGCAAACGAAGTTGCTTTCCAATCTATTGAAATTGTTTTATACTTTCTCCGCTGAATTTTATTGCTATTTCATTCGTTATCCATCTGTGGATACATGTATATTCTCTGTTCTAAGTAGTGTCAGAAGACCACTGTTAGTCTAACTAATGATATTTTGGGCTGGTTTACAAAAAGCATAATTTTGTGGCGAAATTCCTCTTATTGATGTTATGATATGTATTAATGTGGCAGCTAGTGTGAAACACAGTCTCTATATACAATATCAAACCACCATTTCGTCCAACTAAAAATCGGTGAAAATCAACCATTTCATCCACCTAAATATTGATGAAAAACCTTTAATACGATAACACAACCGCCAGTTCCTAATCAAACAAAAACATTGTCACGCTTTGCAACCAAAACAATCTTATGGGCCATACCCAGTTCTTTTAAATTAACCCTGACTTTCTCACACGTGACTATAAAAAATCAAAATGGCGATCAAGTATCAGCTGATTGAACAATTGACATAATCCAATGGCCTTGCAGTAACTTCCCCGTTTCACTTGGGTCATTTTGACCTGAATCTGGCTTTGTACATAAATTGGCTTACTTAATCATTGCAGGTAATTGACACGCGATTTTGTTTTGTTTTTGCTACTGGCCCTGTTTCTTGTGTTGCGCTGGTTTTTAGTGTTAGCAATACGTGTTAAATAATAATAATAGTGTCTCATTCCATTACATTTGTCCATGCAAGGGGCCTCTGCGAGTTGGCTTCGCCCCTCGTACGCCTTCCAAAGGTCTGGGACCCCATGGTCCCAAGATATGTAAGGACATAAAAATAAATAATAATAATAAGCCTCGACTTAGCACACGAGGTTGTTGACATGTGGAATGTGAACTCGGCTGTCATTGTGCCGATTGTCGTAACGGCCAATGGCCTGATGGCCGAAAGCCTCAACCAACATCTCTCGAGGCTCTCGTTAGGCGGCTGGATCAAGGGCCTGATTCAGAAGGCAGTACTCCTCGATACGGCTCGTATTGTGAGGAGGTTACTATCTCGGGAGCCCTAACCACCCGTACCTTGGATCCTGCTCCCGACACCGGCAGACCACTATTTTTTATGTTTTTTATATCCTTAAGAAATATTAAAAATATATTTTATATCTAAAAAATAAATAAACGACATAATAATAATACCAGCCTATTACTGTCCCAATGCTGGGCAAAGGCCTCTTCTCATTCAGAGAAAGCACGAGCATTGATCACCACGCTTGCTAAGGACGGGTCGGCCATTTCAGACTTATATTAACTATAAGTCCTGGTTTCCCTACGATGATTTCCGTCACCGATGTCAGTAATGTCCGAGAGAAACTCAGAAAGTACGTACATTAATTAAAAAGGTAAAATTGGTACTTGCCCGGATTTTGAGATAACATGCTTGAGAGGTTTGTGGCCAAGTAATAACAACCGCACGGGTCGATCGATCAGGTTAAGCTACGCTTGCCGCGGTTGGTCCGTGGATGAGTGACCATCTTTACATACCAAGACCCCTCCGTGCCTCGGAAAGCACGTTAAGCCGTTGGTCCCGGCTGTCATTTGTAGATCTTTGACAGTTGTTACGGGTCGTCAGAAGCCCGAAAGTCTGACAACCAGTCTTACCAAGGGGCATCGTGTTACCCAGTAAGTAAATGGGTTGTGGAGGTCAGATAGGCAGTCGCTCCATAAAAAATACTGATATTCAGCTGCATCCGGTTAGACTGGAAGCTGACCCCAACATAGTTGGGAAAAGGCTAGGCAGATGATACATGTTAGTAATAATTAAGATTTTATTAATTTTGTCGCTACTGTAATAGCAATAGATTTATTATTAACATCAACATTTTAAATAACGTCCTCTAGTTGCTCTAGTTCAAACTTCCTTCCTCCAGTTTTTGTGAAAGCTCTGTGGTGTTTTCATTTCATGTTTTTATTGCACAAACTTCCTCCATAAACTTTTATCTTCAGCGAATATATTGCACTTTGAAAGCACTAAACTTATTAATTTATTCAGATATTTATTAATTGCCAACAAAGTCAATTAAAACTTTGTGTATAAAAATAGTATTTCTCTGTAAGATCAGATAACTTTCTCGTAGAAAGCCGACCACATTCCTTGTCTGTATCCTTTCCGCGTATCTCAGATATTTCTAGGAAATCAATATCGAGAGATATTTCTAGAATCATGTTCTGTAACAATTCTACCTTTACAACATGATTCCCTTTGACCAATAGTTCACGAGTTGGTAGCTTGTCTATATGTTGTTAAATTGGGTTGGGTTATCAAATATAATTTTTTAGAAACAATATTCTCGACCTGAGACGCAAAAGGTCTGATATCAAATTTCACAAGTTTAGAGGAGAGCCAAAAGAAAATTCTTGATAAAAACGTGTCAAAACTATTGTTTATTTTCGATTAGGCTAACAATGTTGTGAAATTCCATATCAGATCTTATGCGTCTCAGGTCGACAGTTATGAAGATTTATATATATTACATATATATATCTACCACTATTAAAGCAAACTTAAATATCTGAAATTGTTGTTGCAAAATATTTGAATATTTTGATTTTTTTAACGTGAGGTAAGTTTTAGATGGAAATACTATTAAGGGTGCTTGTCTTCTATGCATATTATAAATTTAAGTCGCTTTTCGTATCTGTCTGTGTGACCGCATTCTTCTTCTTAACTGCTCAACGGATTTTCATGTGGTTTCACCATCATTTAGAGAATTTGTTTCGGAAGGTTTATGTGTAAAAAAGAAGAAAATACGTTTATTCGCGGTAAACATGACGCAAAGAAGGAACAGAAATACAAAAGAGAAAAAGTTGGGGGGAAATCTGCGTCACATCCACGCAAAACGGCCATCCATCAGCATAATGCTGCGACCCTATGCGAGACAGAGCACCAGCGCTGGTTTTATGATACATTATTAACAACTTACGCATAAGAAAGAAATTTAGATGTTTTGTCAAGTCGTAAAAACCGTGCGAACCAGGGGCAGGTTGCTTGTGATTAATAAAGAAAAACGATCTAAATAGGAGACAGTATCAACCAAAATCTTCATTCACAAGTTTGTTACAACCAGTATATTGTCTGTCGTGTCTACAAGCACCCATTAAGTATTAAAGTTACAGCAGATAATGTTACTAAGAAGCTGATCAATAACGCTAAATATCTCAAGGAATGGCTATTGAGGTTAAACAATTCCAATCACAACTAGATCCGTCCCGAACTATACAAGTCTCAGATTTGCAATGCTAAACAAAATTAACACTTAAACTATAAAGCACTATGTGCAAATTCGGATTGTTGAACAAAAGAGATTTGCCCCATAACACGACACCGTCGAGATATACGATCGGTTTTACGAGTAACGAGTGGTAGTGCATACCTGGTACTACATTGGATTTAGGTAATTGTGGTTAGTCGCTGTGACGAATCTTGTATGCCCTCGATTGGTGGAGGCCTAGTTTTGTCAAATTGTGGGTAGTTAAGCTTGGATTTGCTTGTAACGTAATTGATACGTTTGTGATCTCTAAAAGCTGAGTAAAGGAGATTGTTGAGGAGTGGGCGATGTTAAAGAATCAACGGAATCTTGAGTGAAAATAGATGTTTTGTCAAAGGAACTAGTTCTATATTTGTTGATTATCCAGAAATGGTCTCTGATCATCTTGTTCTACAACTGTCCCTCGTTACAAAAAATCATCCGATTAATTTCCAAAACATTAACCTCTATCACCTATACCCCAAATCTTGTAAATCACTTGTTTCACTTGATTTCTACCACATTTGATTTCCAAAACATTCCAGTGAGTGAGCCAGCGAATACTGAACCGAATCCAATAGTAGGTCATTTGTCTAAATCGTTTCAGCCATTTAGGATGGCGGTAAAATACGCCGGCGTACCTACATACCAAGGCGTAAAACATTGCCATTCTTATAGCCTTCCTGTTTCTGGTTATCTGGTTGTACGTTATCCTGAATTAGGACTGCGAAATTGACTTGATTAATGGCGTTTTCGCGTTTAATCAATAAACGCGAAAACGCCATTAATCAAGGGTTCGGAACTATGTATTTTGGATTGTGTTACAGATCTTATCTCTCATCAACTGATGATCTTTAGCGAAAGTAGTATGTTAGAATCATTCCACATGGCGTTTACGTTTTAGGTGTTCCTATGGGGCGCAATAAACCTTTGTTGATATATGAAACAATGGTCGTTGAAGATGCAAATATGATCAGTTGATCACAGAAGCGTTGGGGTTCTAGCAAATAAAAAAGTGCTGGATATCACAATACACCCAAATGACGTAACAATACATGACATTACATAAGCGAACGTGAATGCACACAAAACACGACATCGAAAAGACCTTTGTTTTGGACATAAAAATAAAGAACCACAAACATAAACAAATACACTAGGTTTCCCTTTCAAATTTCGCCAACGAGATACGACCTATTGTGATCATTCCGTTTCACGCGCCGCTGCTCACAACAAACTATCACAACAGAATACCAGTTTGTATACAAGTGTATACTATGTTCTTGTTTTTACTGATTCTGGGACCCAAAAACATGGCCGTTTTTTTTAATGTTATGGGGCAGGTGGCCCCAATTTTTTTTTCATGGTATATATCGAATGAGACGATTTCAATGAATAATATCATCATAACTGATTGCTGACGTGTCCAACAGAACATGATGAGCAATATCCTATTGCAGCGTAACCGACTGCTTTCAGATGATTGATTGATTTTAGGACATTTTCGAAATCAAACCTAGCAGCTGCCAAGTGAAGACGAAGATGACCTTCCAAAGTCAATTCCTTCACATGCCTTCGATATAACTAAACAGAACTGAGGTATTGATTTATTTGTACACGATAACGAGATATTCTATAATAATATAGCCGGCTAAGAAATGAAAATAAAAAGCAAGACCATATACATATCATTAATATTAAATGAAACTTCCTAAGAAAAAACAGTAGTTTGGCCCCAATCCAACAACTACACGCCATATAGGTTCTGATATATTATTATTTGCTACAAGTAGTATAATGAGCGGTAATATTTATTCAGTAACTGTCCCGTTTATAGGTTTTTCTTTCGCAAGGAGAATTCCGTTTAAGCTTGTCTCGGAACGTCCGAATTAGATTGTAATAATTATACGCCCGAAGTTTCGAAGATCAACACTGTTTTGCTCTTCGAGACATTCAACGACCTTTTCTGCTCCTCAGTTTATTGTATCAAATGTTTGTAAAGTCTACAAGATATTGGCAGAATAAATGTTTTTGATCTCCTTCTTTCTAAGCATTTTGGTGAAAACATGTAACATCATGTAACTCCTGAAACAGTAGCAAACAACGTTGTGGTTTTAAATGAGGAAGCCCACATTAAAACTGAAAAAAGTACTCGTGCGTCAACACATCTGTAGTAGAAGTATTGTTATATAAATTAAAAACCGTTTTGAAACAATGAAACGTATTCATTAGATGAAAAGTATTATTTTACTTTAATTATTGTGAATGTGAGCACTATGTGGGTCATTTTTATTTATTTCTTGTTGTTTTTTTTTTTTTTTCTCTTAGTTTTAATGATGGTCTGGCATTTTGAGTTCTTTATGCGGCCAACCCAATTGTCCTTTCCTTGGTATTGTTCGTCGAGTCGTTGAGCTCCTTAAGTTTTGAGTTGAGCTACACGATTACTGACAAATGCTTGCACTGACTGGACAGGTCCACTCAAATTTGTGTGGTTCTTTCCTCAAAAGACCATTTCAGACATAGATCTACATGGTCCTCACATGATCTGACCAAGATTATGTCTGGACTTTAAAAGAGACTTTGACCCTTGAGTTTGTTTCGCCATTTCTTCTCAGGGGTAGTCAGATAGGAAATGTCGACTCCATCTAGCTTATTTTTTAATATGACGTGTAAAAGTGATTCTCATATCCTATTTACAGAATAAACAATTTCATTTCATTTCATTTCATTTCATTTCATTTAGTTACACACAGTTTGGGCATGCGTTATCTTCTGTTTGAAGTCAATTGAAACGTGTTCCATTACTCTTGTATTATTTTTAATAATTGTTGCTAATTACCTAGTTTCAAGTATTATAATATAGGTTAGTTATTTCTTTTACTAACTCGTTTCCAATTTGAATCATGTTCTACAAAAGGCAAACATAAACCACGAAAAATATGAATCCTAGACTTAGTCAAATCCATATCCATAATGAAATAGTAATTTCTATTCTAAAAAGCTAGACTAGCAAGACGCAATTGAAAGAACAGATATATTAGAGAAAGTCAGAAACATGTACAATATAAAATTGTATTTATTTTATATCTATAATATAATAATTCTATATCTAATCCTAGTCATTTGTCTTCATTTTCCATTTAGTGTCTCAAAACGGATCCAGTCACGTTGTGCAGGATTAGAAACGTGGAAAACGTGAATAACATCACTCACTTCTGTTATATTACTGTTTACAATACATTTAAGGTAACAGACACGGAATAGACGATAACTGTTGAACAAACACAATTTCTAGTCGACTATTATGTTTGAATATAAAGGACACTCGTGAGGACAATGTATCCAACTTCTATACGCTATTTTGTCAAGTAAAGTCTTTTTATTCGATTGTAATGGGAAACTCTTCAAAAGAAAATAAATAAATATATTAGATACAGAAAAGTATTTATACGCAACAAGAAACTTCGTAGATACAGATAAAATGACTTAATAATGACTGAGAAACAACACCTAAAATTGAGAAACATCTAATTCATTATTCACGCCTGAATAACGTTACATATTCCCGTTACATATTTAGGAGCTTGAAATCTAACGCAAGTAAATCACAATACATGTGGAAAAACCCAAATCCTGACGAAGCCAATTAATCCAAAGCACGGATATCGGTAACTTTATTTACGCCCTACCTGTATCGGATACGACTTGAAGCTCCTTAAGGCGTCTTGAAAGCCTCCAAGAGTCCAACGATGGTTCAATTTGCATTATTTTGTTCTTTTACCTTTTTGTGTATACAATTTCCTTTAAAAATATGCTTTTCGTTTTATATAGTTCTTAGGGAACATGTTCTTAAGAAATCTAATAATTGTTATCTTACAGATTACAATTTTCGTAACGGTTTCTGTAGAAAGTAACATTAAAGTTAAAAGCGATATCAAAGAAATATATAAAATTACGAATAATAAATATGATTGGATTACACTGCTTCCAAACGCATAAAGGAGAGAGTAGACATCATATCTCAGATGCAAACTTTGCATAAATTCCTATATCTCGAATAGTGAAAACATCTTTCGTTAGCTCATTATTGTTATGTTGGTCAGTATTTCATGCTAGTCATATTTTCTGTATGGTAATGCTAGAGATGAATGTACGTCTTCTTTCTATATTATTTCTATTCGATAATGTAAACTTGATGTGTTGCTGTCTCATTGTTCGAAGTTCTTTGATATAATCCATGTTTAATATCATGCATGAGTGTTTTGATGTTTTATTTCTTGAATGGTGGTTATATGTTCTACTTGAACTTTTGTAAAAAAATTGTATTAGTTTCATGATTTTGTATTCATGATTTATTTCATCTTAGGTTACTTGTTTTGTTTATATGTTCTATAGAAAGTTATATTGTTCAAAACCTTTTTGCGTAACATAAATATGAACGCCGCTTCAAACCAAAAATGGTAATTCATTACCTCATCAGATCGTAACCACAAATCGTTTGTTCAGTGTTTGATCGTTTGTATCGACACTCATTACGAATACAATGGCGTTTATTGCTTGCAATATCAAGTTATGACCTCCGCGTGTCGATGGCGTTATTATTATAAGTACCATTTTTTTATAGATTATTAAGAGCGTACCTACAGTTCGCAAACAGTGTACAACAATTTGTTAACTAGTGAATACAACAAAAAAAGAGGTTTGGCAGTTTCAACTAAGGCTACGTTTGAATTTGAACCATTAAAACCAAACACAGAACGACTGATGGAAGTGATTTAAATAACAATTAGTGATAAAATAGTTGCGTTTTGTGAGTAATGTGCGTTTGATGTCCAAAGTGGCGAAATCAGAGTCGCGTGTTGTGCTCGTGGGTGATGGAGAAGGTGATGGATGTTGCTCCTGCGCTGGCATGAGGATCGGTGACCTTGGAGGCGTGTTGCTCGAAGCTGCGAAGCTTACCAGGTCCTGGTTCTGTCAGAAGCCTGGATACGGGTGAGTTGTCTTGTTTGACGTGGTTTTGTTGATCTTGGTTTGTGATAAACAATTTTAAAGGTAAAGGTAACAGGTGTTTTGTTGGTATAAAAGAAAGCTTGATAATACTCAACAAAATAAAACCTCGATCGTTTTATTAGTACAGGCTACTGGTCATAAAGTATGTAAAAAAAATGCCTGACAAACTATGAATTTCGCAGTGACAAGTAATCAAATCATTGGAATTTTATGTTTTTTGTGAGGACTTCAAAACAATCGTAGAATAATGGTATTTGTGAAAACTTCAACGGGCCTTGTGGGCATGGCCGTACACCCAAACCCCCATCACACCTTGGAGTCCCTATATGGAAAAATTCTCAGGGTCTTGAGTAAGATGCCTGAAACTGCTGCTTACCGTAAATATACTGAACTGATTGTCAAGGAGAGGGCTGGAGTCTTGAAGGAAACTACCAACACTTTTGATTTAGAAGTGAGGATGAACTGTGGTCAAGCCGAAGAACTAATAATTCAGGCGGAGAATGAATTGAATTTGGCTAGAAAAATGCTGAATTGGAAACCATGGGAACCACTGATTGCTAAGCCACCAGAGGGCCAGTGGACATGGCCTCCTATCAGGGGTGTTTAAGTTTTTTACGTTAATAACATTTTTAATGAATATTAAATGCTGATTCAAATTATTGGTTGGATGGCTTTCTTATCTTATACCTAGATGTTAGTTCAGTTTCAAGTGGACTCCTATAAAAGGAAAACGGGGTAATATGGCCTCGTATTTAAATAACACAGCTATTATTAACCGAGAATCCAAAGTAATTCCGGCTGGAACCCAACTTATTACCCTGTCTGTAGGTAATTCAAATTCCTCTCAAAGTTTCAAATTAATATTATTAGCAAACTAAGCCAATCTGCAAATTTCGTTGAGACATAATGAATAAAATTCGGAAACTCTTAGAGAATCCGAAAGTTGTTCTTTACCAGCGACCGGGTTACCACCTTCTTTTCACGTGTAGTTGGATAACTTTTAATTAAACTTCGCCATGACGACTTCAAACTTGACTAAAAATGCCTCAAAGGAAATGAAATTGCAATTTCCCCTTTTTTCTTTGTCTACATGTCTCCATAACTTTGTCTGTTTGAAGGTAACTTTGACTTGAGCAAAATCAACAATTATACCTCATTGGAATGATACTTGTACAGATACCCACTGGCGTAGTTATTATTTTCGGCCAAAAAGCCTTCAGAATGAATATCAAATTCGAAGACAAAAGAATAAAAATATAATAATCATATTTCTCTGATCCCGAACAGATCTTTCAAAACACTTTGTTCTAAAAATCCTGTTCAAAACATGATTATCACTTAGCCTTTGTGGGATTAGAAATGTTTCAGCATTTTCATCTCCCGCCAGCCATTAGAAGAAATGTGAAAATGTAATAATTTCAAAATGGCGCGTGGTGCTCATATCTTTGTGCTGGCAGAGTGCATTATCTTAATTCATATCGTATCAGTATCATAATTCAACACGGAAGATTATATAGGTAATAATATATCGTGTTGGTAATATGAAAAATTATTAAGATATTGTAAATTACGACAGAAGGGTCTCGTGGCTAAATGATAACAGCCGCTCGGGTCGATCGAAGGTTAAGCTACTCTTGCCGCGGTCGGTTCGTGGATGGGTGACCATCCATTACATACCGAGACCCCTCCGTGCCTCGGAAAGCACGTTAAGCCGATGGTTCCGGCTGTAATTCGTAAATCTATGACAGTCTTTACGAGGAGTCAGAAGCCCTAAGATCTGACAACCAGTCTTACCAAATCTATCGGTATCGTGTTACCCAATAACTGGATCTTGGAGGTCAGATAGGCAGCCGCTTCTCGTAAAATACTGGTATTCAGCTGCATCCGGTTGAATTAAAAGCTGACCCGAACATAGTTGGGAAAAGGCTAGGCAGATTGATTGACTACACTGACCCGAATCTAAAAAAAATTTTGTTCATAAGTTTAATTATTTTTGCCTTGAAGTAATACTTCAGCAGCTCCTATTTTAATAATTTCAAGATCATCATCATCATAGCCAGCCTAGTTCCGTCCACCCACTGCTTAGTAGAGGCCTCCTCTCTTAACGGTCATGCGTCCCTGGTCTGTGCGAGCCTTATGCAGATCTTCTCCACCAACTTTTGTAAGTTATCCACCTGACTGTTGGTCTACCAACATTTCTTCCACCGTTCCTAAAATCCTACGCCTAATAAGTATTCTCATATCGACTCATCCTAAATTCAAGTTACATTCCATATCAAAAGTTGGCATTAGGCCATACCAAATACATTCCTAGAATAATCTTAAGTAATACCGCAGTACAAATACCTACCCAGTTTCCTGGTGTAATATTTAAGTCAAAAGTTGGCAAGCGTTTGAACTGGCTGCTAAACATATTATTACAAAATCAGGAAGGATTACAAAAACCGAGCTCAATGCTTTCAAAGAGAAACATTATTGCTTTGGGTAGTCTGAAATCGCATGTCATTCACTTTAGTCTAACATGAGACATGACCCAGATCGGGCACATGTAGCTCTCGTCTTGATCTGGTATTGTACATCCACTCTGACAAACCAAACCGCTTCCCAGAAAGGCTTAGTTTGCCTAGCAGTCTGGACGTGTGCCAACGGATGCAGCAAAGTTTTAAAATTTCATTATTTCACGCGGGAAGCGGGCAATTTATCGTAACAGCTGAAGAAAGTTCAACTTCTCTTCAAGAGAGCTCTTTGGAAGTTTAGTTTTTTCATAAGAAAAAAAAAATACCCAATCTGTATAGTTTGTGGTAGCGGAAAAAATATATGTTAATTTTGAACATATTTTCCAGAACTTGGTTGTTACCAAAACACGTTTTGAAAAAAAAATCTCGATACAAACTAACGTTAAACTAACCTCTTACCTGAAGTTCTAATACAAAATATCTGTAATATATATCAACAGACATTACGTATTTAATTAATAACAAGAACGTCTTATTTGAATGCAGAACTTGGTTGTTTTTTATTTTCGATTACTTAACTCCATTTTGAGTAAATAGATATTTTTTTCATATTTTGCAATAAATTACAAGCGTTGTGTCATCGCGCTTCTCTTTCTTTTCTATGCAATCTGACAGTGACCGCGGTTTAGGTGTTGTCAGCGTCTTAAGTAAGACTAGAAAATAATTTTCATATTTAATACTAATAATTTACTTTGTTCTTAACGTATTTTGCGTAAAAAGCAGACTTTCAAGGCCCTTATGTAATCAGTCTGTGCGATATTATCTCCGAAATAACGCTCAAACCGTATGTACACCCCTACACCGAAATGGCCAACTCAATAAATATGAATACCCCAAAAATGTAAATGACTGTTTAGACAGCAAAAACAATTACAGAAGATTTTAAAATTCACACCCACTGTATTGTGCTCGGTTAAAAGGCGGATGATGAAAGCAACAGCTCCCATTTTGTTTTTAAAACCGCGCAATCTCGGCCTCTCTCAGGCATAGGCAGGCATTGCCCAGTCTAATAACCTACAATTTTTCGCTGGGCCCAGAAACTGGGTCGTTTCTGCAACGAGCGCGCGCATTCAGGCGTATTAATCAAGTCGGTGCAACTGAATAGAGGATCTCCCAACCCATCCCCCCCCCCGTTTCCCCCTTTGTGACAATAGGGGAATGTCGCGCTCCATTTGACAAATAAACTGCACTTGAGACACTTACTGCTTCCCGCAGTTCAGCTATTTCGTAGTTTGAAAAATTGTTGTTTTAGGGAGACCGTTTGCACGCTAATGACTGGTGTAATTTGTAAGTCGAAACGCTTTGTTCTTTGTTTCTTAGAATAGCTGTTTCATTTCAAATTATCTTACTTTTTCGGCCTCTAGTTACCTTGGACTGACTTTGCAAAAAAATTAAGTACCTACTTCAAAAAATCATTACGGACGTACAGCTGTTAAGCTGTCGCGCATGTTGCTGACACATAAAATCTCCTCTTAAGGGATATTGTAAGTTACTCCAGGGATAGTTCCACGTGGCAATACTTGGCGGGGCGCCAGCAACAAGAGCCTAACAGACTAATTGGCAAGCTTTATCGCGAAAATTAAACGTACAATAAAAAAATACGACTCTTAACATTGTGCCAGTCGACACTGAATGGCAAATCTTTAGGAAGCACTCTGTTTTTATTGTAAAAGGATCGTAAAGTTTGTCGTTCAGATGTTTTAAGGCTTGACTTCTGAACAGTCTGTAGGTATCTAATATCCTTAACATTTTCGCTTAGTGTTCAACTTGGCCAAAATTGAAGATGTTTTTCAACAAGTATTTAGTATTTACGAATGAATGACTTAATATGTTGAACACGTGATGTTGACTGTTTGTTATTTCAGAAATATTTGTTTGCCGCAAATTGTGCCGTAAATGGAACGTTTGGAATGATTAAATAGATACTGTTTGTTGATTTTCCGAAGACAAAGATTTCTTGGCAAAATGATAATGAAGTTGATTGTTGATCTCTTAGATTGTTCTCGAAATTGGGATATCAATGTTTGATTTCATAAAGTAGGAGCTATTTTCTTTGATACATAATACTGTATCTAAGGAAAATGAAGAAGAGCATAGTGCTGATAAGCTAAACCCTTCAAACAAAAAGACAATTCTCAGACGTCATATTAAGAACGGAAGTAATTATAACATTAAAAGTAATTTAAATGACGCAACTAGTTCTCCAGCGAATGTTATTTATAGACTAAGTAGATCGTATAAGATATTTTCACACATACGTAATATAAGGACGATTCGCTCTTGTGTCTATAATATATGATTTCAAGATCACACAAGTTTTACAATTCCCACAGAAGAAATCAAGACGTCTGTAATATAGTATCGGGGTAGTTTTTTCGCAGCTGCGATCACATGATTTCGTTTAGCTCGAAATTTCAAAACAAATTGATTCAACCTTAGGTAGGTATCTACTTAACAAAAATCTGAAGTTCATTCACAAACAGACAACGCACAGCCTAAGCTGCCAGATCTAAAAGCAAGTCATTTTGCATAAGACTTCCTAATATAACCTAGGTAAGCACAAGGAAAGATTTTTGAAAATGTAAAAGACAATGAAAGCATGGTAGGTCGTCTTTTTTGCCGAGCACTCGTATTGTAAATAACCAAAACTCAAACGCTTTGATAATTATTTATGCTGCAAAAGATCTAAAACAAACAGGCTAACTTTGCTAGGCTGCTGTGCGTAGGGATACCGAGGCCCCTGGCAACACAGGCAACGGAAAGAATACGGATGGGTTTTAGTCAGTAAGAGTCTGACACACCTTCCCGCTCCGCCCAGAGCGGGAGAAGTTGTTTGATAACTTCCAAGCAAAAAAAAAAAGGCTGGTGTGCGTGACAGCTACGTCTTACCCTCGCGTCACGTCATTGTGCTGTCGTTGTGTTATTCTAGTGTGTTCATTTTGCGGCCAATAGTTGGACGCAAAAAGACTTACATACCTACATACATTATCAACCTTTAATGTTCCCACTGCAGGGACACATTCCTCCTCTCTGTGAGAGGGAGTGGGCCGTAATCTACCACGCGGGCCCAGTGCGGGTTGGTAGATGTCACATGTCTTCGAGATTTTTTGGTTCTAGGACATGCCGGTTTCCTCACGATGTTTTCCTTCACCGTTTTTGAGAGCAGTGGTGATGAAATAATTTACACAAAGTAAAGCGCCTGTCTGGGTCTGCAAAAAGTCTGCTAGACATATTTATTTATGTATTTTCTCAAACCATTATTTTTGTATTTCTACTCTATAAAACCGATCAACTGAACCGACTTTTGAAATTTTTAATTTCCAACATTTATCATTGTAAAAGTTTTAGCAATGAAGTTTCACTGATGTATGCGGAGTATTTATTTCCGTTATCTCCAGGGAAATGCAAGAAAAGCTATCTGGTACTAGAAATGCGTTTGACGTTGGGATATGTTGCGTGCGGCGGGTAGTTGTGTTTTCTCCGTGTTATCTGTGGAATTGGGTTAGTAAATTATAGAAACAACCACATGCCTGTGATCCCCGCAGGGTTAGGCAGAGAAAGAATGAAAAATTTGTTTATTTATCACAGAAACACGTGCATATAAAAATTGCCCGCGACTTTGCCCGCGACTACGTCCGCGCGGATTTCGTATCTTCGCCTACAAAGTTCAACAATCTCCATCTCCTTTAAAAGATAGTTTTATTTATTATATTATGATAAACTACTATTTCATTGTTTCTAGTTTACAAAAAATAAAATGTATAGGTAACTAATAGACTAAAGCGTAGGGCTGTTCGCTCACAGCGCGGCATTTTTCTTACTTTTAGCATTTTTATACCCGTCACAACTTCTAAACGAAAGATCCAATTCGAATAATTTAAAGAAGAATTTAGATGTACATAATCAACCTCGGTTATGAAAATATTTAGTTGGTAAGAATTAATATCGTGATACGAATGTCATCAAATTTTGGTTTTACCCGCGATTTTATTTACTAACCGTTTTTTGTGGGTAATTAACATGTAGTACATTATGTTGTGTATCATCAATGGTTTTCGCAGCGCACGCCAAATAAAGACTTTTATGAGCAAATTTTTGATACCTTATATTACATTATTGTAATTTTCGTAGGAAACTCTAATAAAAAAAAAATACTGCCCATGTTAATCGCTGATAGTATAGCTTTCTATAGGTGAAAGAATTAAAATCAGTTAAGTAGTTTTTGAGTTTATCCATTACAAACAAACAAAAATCAATTTTTTTCTCTCTATAATATTAGTATAGATAATTAACTTGAACAATAAAGAAAAATAAAAAACAAAATAGATCTATAATCACGAGCACAGAACAGAATGAGAGAGAGAGAGAGGGAGATAGAGATAGATGTGTAAGTAGTACACCCACATTTCGCCAGTTATGTTTAAAGGCTCCTACATACTGGCGCGACATGTCGCGCGACGCGACGCGACACAAAGGCACCGCGTGTAGCGCTACAAGCGGTGCCTTTATGTCGCGACGCGTCGCGCGACAAGTCGCGCCAGTTTGTAGGAGCCTTTAGTCCCATGTAGGTAATATTTGGCGAGCCTATTGTCATCAACCGGGCATAAATCTAGACTCCGGGCTACTACTGAGAAATTATAGATATTGCGACATTTCAATGAAATGGCGAATAATGATTTTTTCTTCGTGTGGGTACCCGGGTTTGTGTCCAAGTAAAATCACGATAGTTTTGTAGCAATTATTGTGAAATATTTGTAAGAGGGAGTTTATTGACATCATCTAAATTGCTTTTCATCCCATCGAAAAGAGGCGAAGGGTTCCTCGGATAAGTGCGAGCAAAATGGGTCATTCCGGCGCACTTAATAACAGTGACGAAATGCCTTTTGAATTTGGGACACTATTTAAGACGCTGACAACACCTAAATCGCGATCACTGTCAGATTGCATAGAAAAGAAAGAGAAGCGCGATGACACAACGCTTGTAATTTATTGCAAAATATGAAGCAATTATCTATTTACTCAAAATTGAGTTGAGTAATCGAAAATAAAAAACAACCAAGTTCTGCATTAAAATAAGACGTACTTGTTATTAATTAAATACGTAATATATGTTGATATTTAATACAGATATTTTGGATTAGAACTCAAGGTAAGAGGTTAGTTTAACGTTAGTTTGTATCGAGATTTTTTTTTCAAAAGTTGGTAACAACCAAATTCTGGGAAATATGTTCAAATTAACATATATTTTTTCCGCTACCACAAACTATACAGATTTGGCAATTTTTTTTCTTAAGAGAAGCCTATTTTGGTAAATTGGGTATTGTCAGCGCCTTAATTAAAAAGTTTGAACGCAATTCGCTTCGATAAAGTCCTAATCGGTAGTAAAAAAAGCGGGCCTGCCGACGCGGCATTGGTTAACCAAATAAAACAAAAATACGCGGGATCTTCTTATTCGTTTTTTCATTACTTTTTGTCAAAATATTACAGACAATTTTAATTTGATAATAATATATTTTTTTTATTTGGTTATGTAAATATAAATATTCGTCACAGTAGTGACATGCAATAAATAAGACATGCTTTTAGTAAAAAGCATGTCTTATTTATTTTTCTTATAGAGATGAAAAGCAGAGTGTGCCACACGGTACCATAATTATTACCTCGAGCAACGTACTTTGAATCCCTCGCTACGCTTAGGATTCTACTCTAGAATCCTTCGCTTCGCTATGGATACAAACAATAGCTCTCGCCCTCAATACATTATTTTGATCCCTTGTGACAGAATCTACTATTCCAGCGCGATCCAACCCTTGCTGTACGCATCTAGGTCGTCTCGTCACCTCTTCCTGTGCTCGAGGTGGCTCTGGAAAAGGATGCCTGGAAGGATTTGGAGGAGGCCTTTGCTTACCAGTGAGTCAGTGAAGGTTAACTTAAAAAATAAAAATAAAAAATGCTTTCATTTTCAAAACGATGTAAAAAGCATCCTTTATGGCTGTGATTTACATAACCTAAAATTACCCAGATAATTAATAAGTGGTTCTCCGATTATAAGCGCACAGACGACGAGAGAAACGTTGCATTTTATAGAAATTGCACTAATAAAGATTTTTCATATAATCCTCTACGTAAACCAAAACGTATCAAGTTTAAAATCTCTCGATTCCCAGTCGGAAACGAGTCGGTTCGCCTGCCAGGAAATTGGCACATCTCTACATCAGTGATTTTCGCGGTAGCAGTAGGAAACCACCACATCACTAATACCATTTGGAGCGTTTAGTTTTCCTACCTACTAATACGGAGTTTCTATTGATTTTATGCACGAAGCGTTTTGTTTACTGCAATCGTAGTTTTGCAAACGTTTTCATTTTGCGTTGGTAATGATAGTTTGATATGAGTTTTGACGGTTTTCCTCTTCAGCACGATTGATCAGTAGGTTAGCTAGGTACCTATTTGTAATGTTAGCGGATATTTTTTGAAATATTTTCCTTATTCTATAGTAAAGCGCATATACAAGGTGTCGTTTTGCATCCTCGTCAAATTCAAGGAGGTAACTATGTTAATGATTTTCGACACGAATCAATAAAACAAGTAGGTCTTTTTTGTCTAATTTTCGGAAATCGGCGTGTATGGGACACGCATGTTAAAACGCGGCCCGTGTGATACCGCACTGTAGCTGCCCTTTTAAACACACACTACCGCATACGCAACGGGGTGATTCGGTTCTGTGAAAGTGGTGTATTCTAAAATACTGTCAAACTTAGATAATTTTAGTATATTGTATTTATTTATTTTTTTACACCAACGACAGCCCCACTTTATGTCCGGGCAAATCACTGTCCATCCTATGGTTGCCTGGAAGAGATCGCAGAAAGCGATAAGGCCGCCCATTGTATATTTTGTAGTGTTTGATTTATTTTTTGTCATGTATTTTTTGTGGTGTACAATAAAGTATATATAAATAAATAAATAAATAAATAACAACAAGTATGTATTAATTATTGAGCAGGTATCGTAATTTTATTTGATTATATATGTCTTTCATAGCAGCCTCCTGAAATTTGACGAGGATGCAAAACGACACCTTGTATTTGTGCTTTCCAAAACATTTATGCAAGTGACACAATGTTTGGTATGTGTTTTTTACTGACTGTCCCTTTTTTAAGTCCAGTCAAGTTCATTTATAGTTTTCTTTAGTAAGTAGTTCATTCCAAATGTCTGTCCTTCCAACTGACGACGTGGTCCTCGACTCCGAGCAAGGTCCACCTTTTCCGCCCCGAGTGTTATTATTAGTTATTACAGTCGCTTAAGGGTTTTATCAGGTGGGACGGGAGGCAAACAAATATTTTTACAGACTTACCGTGTAAAAACATGACATTTATAAAAGTTTTGAAGTACGCTATTTTATGCCAATATTGCCAAAGAGCCACTTATGACACCATTTTACAGTTTACGTGTAATATATTTATACAACAGCATGAACCTATTCTCATTCAGATTGCGCCTTTATGAGAGAAGGAAGGGTAAATATTGTTAATAAACTGTTTATAAACGGTTCTTATTCTACTGTCGGTAGCCTTACGATGAAGAGGCGGCATATCAGCTGCAACCATATAGATCTGATGGGTCGACTGCTGCACCCTGGCCACCATGGCCTCCACCTCGCTCTGAGGGTCGCGTTCCATGTGGTTGCTGGAAAAGAGAGAAGCAAGTAATTTAGTCAAATATATACAAGTGACTGTCCGTGTAAAGAGAGGATTTTTCCATCAGGAATTTGTCAGTACCTAATAGCCCGGAGTCTGGATTTGTGCCCGGTTGATGGCAATAGGCTCGCCCCCTATTACATGGGACTTAATGTGGGCGAGGGGGCGAAATGTGGGTGTACTATATACAGGTAGGTACACCTCTGCCTAACCATTCAGGGATTACTAGCGTGATGGTATGTGTGTCTAAAAATTATATTACGCAAGACATAACGATGTAGTTGACAATGGTTTTTCCGAGCTGCATTCATTAGCAACGATATGTATCTGCTAGCAGTTTTCAACAATTGAATGTATGAAAATAATTTCTAATGAACGCTAGTTTGTCAGGAGACCACTATCGCCTTTGTGTTTCCATATAAATTCACATTCACGGTCTTTTGAGAGTCGGGTTTGGTCCTTTGTGCTTTGTGTTACGATGTAGAAATTTGGACTTGATTTTAGTGTGTTTTGTAAAAACCACTGCTCTCCCGCTGAGAGCACTGGGCTTGACTTACGAGTTGTGTGTCGTAGGTTCGAACCAAGAAGAACCAGGCACTTTTACTTTGTGTTAATTTTTTCATCACCACTGCTCTTAAAACGGTGAAGGAAAACATTGTGATGAAATCGGCATGTCTTTTCATCACCAAAAATTTTAAGACATGTGACATCTACCAACTCGCTCTGGGCCAGCGTGGTAGATTACGGCTCAGAGAGGGAGCCTGTGTCCCAGCAGCGGGAACATTACCTATAGGCTGATTATATGATTGAAAAAAATTGTCTGCTTTTACTTAAAAAATTGTCTGCTTTTACTTTAATTTACACGCTTTAACTATGGACGGCCTGTTTATAGTATTAAAGAAAAAAAATGGTTTTCTGTAAAGTCGGTTTACGGACGATAATTTTACGTGATAACGAGAGAGAGATGTGTCACAAGCCGATTGCTTAGGCCGACCGTGCCTCTCTATCGCTAGTTCCGCGCTCTCGCTTGCACGCTCGGCTCAGGCGGAACGTGACACTTTCGTGCGTGCAGCGATCATCGATTTATAAGACGTTGTCACGTCAAACAAGTTTCTTCTATCCTATCCCCCACTCAGATTTTTAGTGTTGTCATCAAAATATTTGTGTTTTTGAATAAGTACAGCTGCTTATTTACCATCAGGTCCATCAGAAATAACAGTGTTCACGATATTCTCAACAAATAATGCTGCGGTTATCATAAACACATAAATATTCTGTCATGGCGCTCTTCAAGCCGACTTTTCCCGCCTCAAGCGTCAAATTGATAACAATTCTTCGATCCTCAATTATCACAGTTCCGGTTCAGATGTACGTTCCGTTTTCTAACCACGGGTTTCAATGGCTATTATTTAGTTATTCAGCAACCTTAGATATCTAACTATACAAAATTGTGGTGTTTCTCGAACTTTCTCTGGGCTCGTGACGACCACTGATTGATGTACTCTGGTGCTAAACGAAGAAACACGATTATTTCAACGTGAGTTCCTTGTCATACAATAGTGATGTGTGAAAGACTGATCTGTGCTTTTGTTTGGATGTAGTCTTTGGAACTTAACATAGATTTGTTAATTGGTCTTCTAATCTTATTTTCCTAGTAGGTTTTGTATAAGTAGTGATAAATTTGAATCACAGTAAAGAATCTTAGTGGATTTTTATTCTATCAGAATAGCAGTAACGTATTAAGTAACGCTAAATTTTTGTTTAAAATGCCTCGTTGGTTTGTTAGTCGCAAGTGCTCCTGCTGTGTGCGAGGTCTTGGGTTCGATACTCAGATCAGGCTAATTATTATTGGTTTTTCCATGACATATTTCTCAGTAGCAGTCCAGAGTCTCAATTTGTGTCCGGTTAGGATAGTTACATCTCTGCCTAACTCTTCCGGGAACACGCGTGATGTAATGTTATGACGTTTATTGACGTGTAAAAGTGTTTGTACGAACTTACTTGCAGAAAATAAAATCATTTCATGTGTAAAAATAAGATTTCGTTCTTGTTATTAGGACCGAAGGATCAGCCTTTTATATTTTTAAGGATTTTTATCACGAATAGTTCAATAAATAACCTGTAATAAGGTAGGTACTTTTACAATAAAGGAAACAAACAATTAACAATATAAACATGCTAACACTTTATCGGAACCAGTTTTTTATCAGACGTTTTAATATGTAATTGGGTTTAGTGTTCGACATCAACAGATATCTACAATTAGAAATTGTCTTTTATTTTGCGTTTTATGTTTGCCGGAAATTGGAATTAAATGAAAAACTTGTCAGTGTTCTTATCTTTGTATTCGGTGAGCAACTACTAGGAACATAGCATTTGGGAGAATCTAAAATGTCATTGCTAGAATGTTATTTTTACAGACTTCCAAAAAGGAGGATATAAAAGCAATATTCTGTAAAAGGTGATGAGCAGTTGACATTAGGCTATTATAACTTAGATGAATTACAAAGTGACCCACTACATGTGAAAAAAAAAAATACTTCCAAAAAACAATGCAAAGTGAAAAAGAAATTTAATTTCGGAAGTCGGTGGTAAAAAAGTAAAATACAGATCCAAAGACACCGACTTCCGAAATTAAAGTTATTTTTCACTTTGAAGTGTTTTTTGGCAGTTGTTTTTTATTTTTCGCAAAAGTTTTTCTATACTCGTATTGTAAAGAGGTAACATTTGTGAGTTGGATGGTCTCGGCAGCGCAGCAGGTATTCTTCAATAAATGTATCGTCTTTTGACTACGTGGACCACTTGCAACGGCCGCTAGTGATCAGCGACGGTCTCTTTGCTAGAATTTCCATACATATTGTAGGGGCTCATCGCACGTCATGTCATCCGGTAGCGACCACTCGATAAGTGTATGAAAAGTCTCTGTAGCTAACTACAAGTGGTCTATGATGTGCAAGTGCTCTAAGTACGGATTTCACAATGACACTACATTTCTAAACCGCGTTCAGGAGCTGTCACTGTCAATATTCCACATCAATGATGACACTGACAGCTGTCAGCTCTTGAAAGCGGTTTTGATGTGCTGATCGCGTTCAGTTTCTTTGGTGAAATTAGTTTTTAGTCTTTTGTAATAAAATCGTCTAAATCATTGTAATGGTGATCGTTTGGTTTAATCGAGATAATCATCATCATTATAATCAGCCTATAATGTTCCCACTGCTGGAACGCAGGCCTCCGCTCTGTGAGAGGGAGTGGGCCGTAATCCACCACAGGGTCCCAGTGCGGGTTATTAGATGTCACATGTCTTCGATTTTTTAGTTCTAGGACATGTCGGTTTCCTGATGAAGTTTTCCTTCACCGTTTTGAGAGCAGTTTAATCGATATATGTTAGTGTAATATAAATGTATAATCATAATTGTAAAAGTCTACATTACAATAAATATGAACATTTATTTTATTACACAAAATGACAGCTAGCACATGTCAGATTACTCCAGTGAATGACTAATTCAGCTATAGAAGGTCATTTCGCGTTACTGTCAAAATAAAAACATCTGACTTATCTTAATAACTTCAGCCAGCAGATTCTACGTCATAATTAAAGATCGGATATTCGGATGCATATTCACCTAATGTTGAGATGTTGGCTAATATGGAATGCGTTTTTGTATCGAAAAAATCCCGCGGTTCCGGGAATACAAATTTAGGTTTCTGATTATAGAATCGAATGCATATAAACTTATTTTTAAATGTTAAGCCAACATTAGAAATGCACTTTTGTATCGCTCGTAAAAATCCCGCCCGCCATTCCGGAATCGAGTAATTGACTGTTTTTTTCTGACTATAGAATTGGATTCATATCTACCAACCTAATATTGTAATGTAATAATATTGTAAAACATTTAATTTTAATTAATTATGCAATCCAAGAATCCTGGAGTTTTTTTATAAATATTTTTTTAGAAGTTGTTTCCATACTACACCCGACTAGTTATGCATTTCCGGAGTTCCTGGCATCCCGGGTTGTATTTCCAAAAAAAAAAAATGGTAGCCGTTTCCATACTTTCATAGCTAAAAATTAACTTTAGGTATATATCCGATCTCTGGTCATAATAGTCACAACTATGTTATCGTTTTAACAATAATTACGATTGACGTTTATCGACGATAGTGATATTATTATAAAAGCACGTGTGCTTAGTGTACACTAGGTGATTGTCTTGCAAATTCTTTGATTATCTATTGATTATGATATTGTAATCGATTTTTTTGTATACTGTCTATAAGATTTTGCGAGCTCGGAAATTATCCGATTGTACTACCGAGATAAAAAGTATCCTATCTGCTAATCCAAACCATAGTCTACCCGCGTGCCAAATTTCATCGGAATTCGTTCAGCCGTTTAGGTGTGGAAAGGTAACAGAAAGACAGAAGTTGGAGTAGGTACCTAGTAGTAGTCAGAAGCCCGAAAGTCTGACAACCAATCTTACCAAGAGGTATCGTGGTGCCCAGTAACTGGGTCGTAGAGGTCAGATAGGCAGTCGCTTCATGTGAAATGGTATTCAGCTGTATCCGGATAGACTGGACGCCGACTCCAACAAAGTTGGAAAAAAGGCTAGACAGATGATGATGATTTTTGAACTAACCTACCAACGTATATTCTTGAAATAAAACCCGTTCAAAGAGCTAAATAGCCATCCCTATCTCAAATACTCGTACCTAAAGTAGGAGGATAAGCAATTTCCACAACAAACATGGACTCCACTCAGTTACCTTCCTCACTGCTTAGTAACAAGTAAACGCAAACTAGCAACTAAGCAATAAGCAAACTATATAATATCATAGTTAAAACAAATTGTTTGTCTTTAGAACCACCCACTTTCATTATCCTACAAATTAGAAACTTTAATACTTAAATATCTAATGAAAATTTTTGTTTGTCCACTTTGTGGTGGACTAAGGTTAAGTTAAGAATATAATTTGAGGCTTAGTGGAACTTCGTCGTCTCGTCTAGAAGATTTATTTAATTATTCCACAGCCTTATTCGTTAAGCAGTCTGCGGTGACTAATGGGCGTAATATTGATGGGTGTACAATTTGGAGATATAAGTAGGGCGTCCTTAGACAAATAAAAGAAACAGGATTATTGGGTTTATATGTCGGGCTATTGGGCAAGCTGTTATTACCGATGCATGACTCCAAAGACTATATTGGGCAAGCTGCAGGCACGTATCCAGACTTTTGGTTCGGGGGGGGACAAACATTGAAACAACCATGTGAACTGTGTGAAAATCGCTGTAATCACTGTACTATAATTTTCACTGTACTATACTATAATTATATAAGTATTTTTCTGTTTCCGCTGGCAGCCATTACGTCTAGTACCATATCAGGATCTGGCGCCAAAGCGGAATGAATAGACAATAGAGCGAGACCAGTAAGCCTCTCGCCCGCCATTCTATTCCTTAGGAAGGATTTTATTCTCTTTAGGCATGAAAATGACCGCTCCACAGATGCCGTTGAAACCGGAAGGGTGGCCAGAATATGTATTAGCCTGTTAATGGTAGGAAAGAAAACTTTGTCACACGTGTCTAAAATTTCCATAATTTCGACTGGTTTCTTATCTGTGTTTTTCCACTTGGCACACCACATACTGTACTCTGCTTTTATTAGTGATTCTCCAACACTTTCTTCCCAATAAATTTTCATATTTTCTAATTCACTTATTTTCCTCTCGTCCACATTTTTCGGAAGAATAATTTCTAAAGAAGAAAGCAGCTCTCTTTGATTCGCAAATCTATCATTCATGCCAGATATCAAATCGTCCAAGCACGGTATAAAAATAGTTCTTCTGAAGTATTCTTCAGCAGTATCGCTGGGAGGGTTGCTTCGTGCAGTTTGGTGGGCAGTAACTCGAGGACGCTGAATTTCTATTTGCAAGACATCTTCCGCTATTTTGCAGCATGCGTTATATATTTCTGAGAATACCGGGTTAACATCGTCACGTATCTCTTTTAGTTTTCCGATAATGTCATCGGAAAATTTCATAGCAGAGGCCAGGTCGTGTGTAGGGTTCTGCAAATATGCTGACAGTGGGAGAGTATAACTGAAAAATCTTTCACAGGTTTTTAGAGAAATCAAGAAACTACTCTTTTCCATCGCAGCTATGAGTGTAGAGGCAGTTTGGGCGACAGTTCTGTTTGTGTAGGATAGTTCTCTTAATGTAATGACAATAGGTTCGAGTAACTCACCAAATACATTTATAGAGTCGTGACGTTCTATAAATCTAGTGTCACACAGAATCTAGTGTCAGTCTTTTTTTCTTACTTTCTGGTGTGAGCTTTTCCACATTTTCCTTGAACTGTTTCCCGGCCATTGCATTGTTGCGAAGTAAATTGCAGACTTCCTTCACAACGCCTATTGAATTTCTCACCTCGGGAACTGATGAAAGAGCTTTTGAAAGAACTAGGTTCAGACGATGTGCTGAGCAATGTACGTATGTGGCCTTAGGAAATTCTTTTCTGATTCTCGTCTGCACACCACTGATGTGTCCTCCCATGGTAGCAGCTCCGTCATACCCCTGACCAACTAGTTTATCGAGATTCAAACCAATCTCATGACATTTCTTTAAAATTTCTGCACTTATATTTTCGGCACTTAGGTCGTGTATTTCAATGAAACTGAGAAAGTCCTCCCTCAAAATACCTTTATAAACGTATCTCGCACATAAAGACAATTGCTCAGTTCCACTCACATCTAAAGTTTCATCGCCAAGAATCGCGAAACACTCTGAACTATTTATTTGTGTCACAACTTTTTTCTGAATTATCTTTCCGCAAGTATCTATTATTTCATTTTGAATAATAGGACTAAAATACGTTGCATTTTTAGGGGTTGTAATGATATGATCTTTCAGGATATTATCATAGCTTGCTCGGTATCGTAGCAGAGCCCTGAATTTTCCATCTTTACCAAGTGGCTTTTCTAAAGTCAATGGTCCACTGTCTTGTCTCCACGAAGCGGCAACTCTTGCTCTCCACAGAAGATGATAGTTTCGATTATAGGTTTTAGTGCTGTTCTATTTCTTTCCTTTTCTTTGAGCCTTTGATCATTAAGCAGCGATGCAACGTCTATAGCTGCTGAATCCATTACGCGTAAGAAATTTTCTGCGCATAACTTAGAAAACTGGTGATATTTAGCAGCAGAATGTTCGCGAAATCTCTCTGTTGCATCTTTCCAATTATCAAATGGTTTGCTGACAAAACTTCCAAGTGTTTGGTGGGAACCTTTTCCAGCGGTGCCTGATGAAAAGACAACGCAATATTTGCAGAACACACCATTCCTCCTCGGCGAATATGTCCATTGACCATTCCCATGATCCCATCCATTCTCTTCGAAATCTAAGTTTCCTCTTTCCAAAGCTACTAGCCGGAAACGAAAATGACGCATCTGGAACAAACGGCTGTGTAATAATATTTTTTTTCTGTTCATCTGTGAGTACAAGAGGAGGATACTGTGTGTTATATATGGCATTAGAAACCACGCCGATATCAGGAAAAGTTTCACTTATAATCATTGTATCTAAACTGCACGTTTTTGAAGTTGAACATTCTCCTTCATCTCTACATCTTCCAGCCGGTTCGGCTGAAATCACATTTTTTTCTGTAAATTTTGACGAAGTTGTTTCTAGTTGTCTACTATCAACAGCAGAAGCCATGCTTGGAGTAGTTTTTTCCTCGCTAGTAGTAACAATTTTTTTTGCCACTGGCTTGAAAAAGTTGTCAATTCTCTTCATTTTAGCAGCAGCAATTTATATACGTTCAAACAAGCACAAATCAAGAAGCACTCACATTTCACACATTACTTTACTTTATTTAAGTAATCTGTGATGGATAGGGCGAACGGTCCAACAAATTATGACGTCTGCAGGTCCAAGATTGTCCAACACTATCTCACGTACGTAACGGACTGGCGATTTGGCGAATCCAATGAAAACAGTGGTTTTGAAGTTTTTTTCCTTTATTTCACGGCACGGGCAAAGTATCAGGTGAACCAAGTCGGAAGGAATTTACTCTACTCTCTATGAAACTGAAACCAATATCAAAATAAACTGGTCTATTGCACTATACTGTCACTATTGCAGAGGTATTTCACTTTTCTTCTCGCTTGTCGCTCTCGATTCTCACTTGAATCGCTCTCGAAATAAACTGACATGCAGGTTCCCGGACTCCCGCCCCCGCCGTATTTATACTACATTTTCATATTCTGGAACACTGTGGAATATTGCGCCATCTACTACCTGGTAGCAGAAAGTTATGGAAGCTTATCGATATTTCGCTACTCAACGCGACGATCTGTCTACTATTAGTTTTTCTACTCGACGATAGATGTCGTTCATTACTGTTTTCGTTCTCGGTTTCTCTCTAAATAGGTTAGATGGCGCTACTAGTAACGTCGCTTACATAATCAGATCAAGATCTATCTATATTTTTATTTTACCTACTTATTGAAAGAACACGCAAGCGAATAAATAAACAGATGGCTTAAAACGTTTTTTTTTTTCAGTCAGATTTCGGGGGGGGATAAATCCCAACTATCCCCCCCTCTGTATACGTGCCTGGCAAGCTGTTATTACCGATGCATGAATCCAAAGACTATTTGGTTATATTCTCTTTGCATGAATCACATGATCGTTGTCCAGCCCTTATGGCAGTTGATTTGGGGTCGGCGCAATATTTCGTTTTCTTCCATACTTCTCTACTCGTCGTCATCTCGGCAGTCACTCCCTTTCTAGCCTTATCGTCTTTCACCCGGTCCATCCATCGTTTCTTTGGTTTTCCCCTAATCTTATTCTCCACATTCATTCTCAAAACTTTCCTCACGAAATATTCCTCATTCCTCCACATCACATACTATGACCACCGATTTCCACACAACTTTTCAGTCACCGGTGCCACTTCCTGAATTCCTCTTATATACTCATTTCTTATTCTATCCATTCAATGTATGAATCACATGAGTCCTAAAACTGCTATCAGGTAACCGTACATGATGATGAATACGTACCGAATCCTGTATGGATTACTTACACTTACAGAAGTCAAGGACTTCTTTTGTTGAAGTACTCATCAAGTCCGTTTTGAGTTTGTCGGTGCCAATCGTTCTTATAATATTTGAGTGCGATTATAAGTAGATTAGATTCACAATAATATTATGATAACAAATGAATATTGTTTTGTTTTTTGTACGATACGATTACTTATACAATTTTGTTTTGTAACAAAATGTCAGTTCAGTTGACTAAGAGAGCGTGTACGACCAAATTATACACTTGATCCTCAATGTTTTTCATTAACCTAATTCAAGATAAAAACATGCATAAACTCAAGCGAGATAGACTTAACAATCTTCCATCTCTTTTGCTCTCAAGACGAAAGCTCTATTTACAAGAGTTGCAAAAGCGTCCCAAAAACGTCCGTGTAAGCAAATATTTAACTAAGATAGTGAAAATATTTACTAGAATGAGTTACAAAAGAGTGGGATAGCTACGAGGAAAATGTTGACTGCCTCTGATACTTTAGACTAGCCTCTTGAAGTGAGATGTCGTTATTTTGTGTATTTTAAAGAGAAGGAAAAGTAATTCTGTATTTTATTTAACGAAAATAAATAGTTATGCCAGGTTATACCGTGAGACTTATCTTAATGTATGTATGTCTGTCGTATGTAATTTATTTTTGTATAAACAAACAAGAAATAAAAAAAAATGGTATACTGATGTTGTGTTCATTTTTAAATTATTGGGCCATCGAGCCGAATCCATACTATTTTACCAAACAATTTCTTTAACCCATTTTTTCCTTGTCCACAGCTTCTCTCAGAAGGTAGACGAAGAAGAGGGGACGGGTGGGGTGGCACTTCATCCCCCCGACGGCTTCTATACCCACCAGCATTCGATCCACGCCCATCATGCCCACACTGCGGAACCCGATCGAGGATACATGGAAGGCAATCGATATGTCACTGCAGTTCATCGGCCATTACCTGGTATGTACATTGAAGACCTTCTCCATAGTAGAAAAAGTTGCTTTCAATGGGCAGGATTTATCAAACACTAACTGCCACCATACTTTTGTAGATTTGAGGAATCCCGGTCAAATGCAAAAAAACTGTTTCACTGGCTCAGGCTAAAACACATCGGCAATCGGCCCTTTTTAGGGTTCCGTACCTAAAAAGGAAATAACAGAACCCTTATAGGATCACTCGTGTGTCTGTCTGTCTGTTTGTCTGTCTGTCTGTCTGTTGTCTGTCTGTCCGTCTGTCACAGCCGATTTGTTCCGAATCTACTGGACCGATTAATTTGAAATTTGGTACACATATAAACTTCTGAGACCCAAACACGGACGTGTAACGTAAATAAATGAATTTTGAATATGGGGTCACTTTTGGGGGGCAAATTAGAAAACAAAAAAAAGTTTTTCAAACTGTACCTTGTGACATATCAAATGAAAGGGCTTAATTATAAGGAATTTTTAAATAAATAGTTTTAAAATAATTTTGAAAAACGTACAGAAAATAGTTCTGTTCGTTTTCTAGTAGTCTGCAGACTACAGGAAAAACTATAAGAAGTCTATTATCTTATAATACCATGGTAAATCACTCAATGTTGTGCGTACTAACTTACATTTGCAGTTAGAATGTATGAGGGAACATTTTTCAACTACATGTAATGTTAAGTTTGTTTTTAGGGTAAATTATTCCCCACTACGGAACCCTTCATTGTGCGTGGTACACACGGCTACATATCAAGCTATACATTTCCAGTATAAGCTGATCTCGCATTGTGTAGGATTTCCGTATAATGAGAAGTCAGCTTATACTGGAAATTTATAGCTTGATATGTAGCCGTGTGTACGACAGGTAGGCTTATTAGACTAGATTTGTAGACCATTTATTTTTTGTTAAGTACCTGGTACTTCTTGACAGGCCTACACTGTCCTCCCATACCTATTAACACTGTCATTTGAAAACATTGTAAAAGCCAATTATTTATAAAAGAGTAACCGTGGAGTTTCTTGCCGGCTCTTCTCCATAGGAAACGGCCAATTGGAACCGTGCACCTACGAGTAGCTTCGGACGTTTCATAAGTGCCCATGTAGGATTTTATGTGAAATAAAATATTTTGATTTTGACACGCACTTGGCCGATTTTTTGCATAACATGCGTAATCAGCATATACTGTTCCCACTGCTGGGACACAGGCCCTCTCTTTGTGAGAGGGAGTGGGCGGTAATCTACCACGTGGGCCCAATGCGGGTTGGTAGATGTCACCTAATTTTGAAATCTTTTTTTGGTTCTTAAACATGCTGGTTTCCTTACGATGTGTTCCTTCACCGTTTTCAGAGCAGTGGTGATGTAATAATTTACATAAAGTGCCTGCCTGGGTTTGAACTCATGACCTATAACTTGTAAGTCGCGGCCGTTACCACTAGGTCACCACTGCTCTGCCCTTTTCTTGTATATGTCCAAATTCTTTGGGAACCACTTCTCAACAAGCTGACCTTTAGCCTGTATTAAAAATCTGTATTGCCCAAAGTTACAATGCCGGACGAGGCGCTTAGTGACAGCTAGCACTCAAAAACTATCTCCCAGACTTGAAAAACCGTGGATCAACACTGACTGTCCTCTTGTTTCTTTTCTCTCGTCCTTCCACTGTCTCTCCCTTTTTCAAATTTAGCTTTTGCACACGGCTTCGCCCGCGTGGATGTGGGGAATTACCCCACGGGAACGTACGTTTCTGTGGAAAATGTTCACTTACCCGAATTATTATATCACATGGGGGACGTTATTACGTCATTCGGTAGGTAGGTAATTGCTGAAAATCAGCGCTGTTGACGATAGGTTTGTCAAGTCACAGCATTTCGCTGAGCAACGAACCGTTCTTGCACAGATGCGACGCACTGTTTGATGGTTCTTGTTATTGTTTGTTACAAAAGTAGTTATTTTTCCCATTCTGCAATCGGCATTCTGTTTTTGTTTTGATTGTCTGTATGTTATCATTTGCCGGTGTCACAACACAGCAAATATTATGCAATTGTAAATTGTCTGTGGTACCTTTTTTTTGTTGGGTGGGAAATTATCAAATAACTTCTCCCGCCTTGGGCGGAGAGAGAGGGCGTGTCCGACTCTTACTGACTAAAACCCACCCGTGTTCCTTCCGTTGCCTGTGTTGCCAGGGGCCTCGGTATCTCTTCCGGACTCCCACGACCCCGGCAGGCATCGGCCCTAGTGGACCCCTACACTTGTGCTGACGACATCTCTTTGAGGCGCGCGTGGAAGACAACGCGCCGTCCTTATCGGGCGGCGAGCTACCCATTGCTCATCATCCGCAAGCCCGCGCTTACGGTGGCCGGAAATCCGCCCGGAATTCCCGACGCCCATAGCGTCTCCTGCAGCGGCTAGGGGCGAGAGGGCGCGAAATTTGCCTTTCCTTTAACCGTCCCGCCTCCTCCTTTGCGAGTATTACTGCTTGGCAGAAGGAGGTGACGGCTGCCCATGCCCTCTCGCTCCGTACCATGGCCTGAACCAGGGCTGGACGCGAGAGATCTCCGCCACCGATCGCCTCCACGAGGACTCGGCGGTGCTCTGCCCAAGCCGGGCAGACCTCCACCGTAGCCTTGACGGCCCTTAACGACCTGTGGCCCCCGGCCCTGACATCAAGCAATGAACAAGATTGTAAATACGAGGCTTTTGGCTACTTTTTATGTGTTTATGTGTAATCTTTTGTAATGTGCGTTTTGTTTGTACAGATTAAATCTTTCTTTTTTTTTACTACTGGAATAAAGAGTATCCTATGACCTTAAAGCACTTCACGGTCTACCTGAGTGCCAAATCCTTTCTGCCATTACGGCTGAAAAGGTAACACAGACAGACACTTACTTTCGCATTTATAATGTTAATATGGTTATTATAAATAAATCCCTTAAAACGTGATTCCAGCTCTAAACCACTCGAACTCGTCATGCTCGTCGGCGTCGAACGCGTCCACCGGGGCGGGGCTGTGCGTGGGCGCAGCCGAGCCGGCGCCACCGCTGTACATCGCCGCCCCGCCAGAGGGCTTCGGACACGCCGTTCATACAAACAGGTCAGTGGAACACAAACACGTAGATGTAGTCGCTTATGTGAATATTGGAGGTAATGGGGACGTCGGTTGCATTTGTATGTATTTGTAAATACGAGTATGTGGCCTGGGTGTTGATTTTAGAGATATGTCCATACAGTGGAGCACATTTTTTTGCAATATTTGTAACTAATAAATAATAATATATGATTGTGTGTAAATATGTACGGGGAGTTATGGTTTTACAGTAAATGTGAATTTGGGAAATCTGTGTTACTAACAATATGTGTATTATGTTTTCTTTACTTTTTAATTCCTTCCATAGGCGAGGCACAGATGTGTCCATCATGGGAATGGGTTCGTCGGGAATGACCCAAAAAGATCCCTCGTTACCCCAAAAAAGGGGTAAATTGACTAGAGGGTATGTCGTGAACCTCAGGAATGTGTATTGTGTGCCCTTAACACTTAGATAACACTTAACTCCTATCTAGACTTAAAAATTAAATTTCCTGTACCTTCTTTCAAAAAAAGAGTGAAAGATCGTATTCCTAATCACCACTGATGCAAATTACATGATTAGGTTATGTCTTAAATTAACGTTAAAAAGCAGTACTTGAACTAGTTCCTTTGAGAGACTTAAGGCTAGTGCAAAACGTCGCGACGCGACAGCAGTAGAACAATTTCACTGAAAACTTCAAGGAAATTGTTCTACCGGTGTAGCGTCGCGCGACAATTCGCGCCAGTCTGCACGAGCCTTTAAACAGCTATAGTTGGCTAATGCTTGCTCAGTAGGACCACTTACGATTCCGAAACGCACGAATCAATCTCGCCAATCAATATCAATGATTGGCATTTAAATATACTGTTTCAGTTATCACGTGCATCTAGAACTGTTAATTTTAAAAGGTTTCATGATAACGACAGCCAATTATTATTGGTCCTTCGATACGAAACTTTGGGGTCCTATCAATTTTAAATCAGATAAAAGTACGCTCCTCAGTAAAATTTCGCGCCCCAATAAAAGCTCGCCGCTCAACATACATATAAGATTTCACATACAATAAAATTTCACGCCTCAATGTGGACATAGCCTTGTCCGAATGTAATTTGTAGCAGCTCATAAGTAATTGAATACTTTCGACAGTTACCTGTTTATTCAAGGCATGACTTTTATGAATAGTTTTAAGGCCCAGGTCCACTTTTACGCATGTTTTAAATTTGATGTCTGACTGCGGTCAGTTTGAGATATAAACATAAAATTATCTTAAAAATGTCTGCATTTGTATTTACTGTACCTCGCCTGTCACGTGAGACTTACTTTTGACCCGACTTAAAAAATAGGAGGTTATGCATTAAATGTCTTGGTGCAACAATACATCAAGTTGCAGATTCATTATGAAGATTTTCATGATTTCCAGAATGAGTAACCATTAAAATGACAAACGATATTTATTTTTAGAAAACTTAATTACAATATTCTCACTTATAATGCAGTCATTGTGGACTTTCCAAGGTCAGATAATGTCATTGAAAATTACCGCGTTCTCTCACGATTTATTAGAAACAATATGCATGATTAAGTATACTTTTAGTTTCTTGAATAAGATATTTGGAAAAAGAAATATAACTAACGCAATGATGGTTACTTAGATACACACACCTCTGCCTTCTAAGAAGAGGAGTGATGTTTTCAGTGTAGTTTTTTTTGCCATTTACTCTTCCATCAAGTATATCGAAACATGTAGTTGAAGTGGGCCTCAACCGGGACCTGACAAAATTTTGCTAATTAATGAACTTAATCTTCAAAGTTAACTGTTATCAGCATGTCGTACTAAAAATTTGATCCGTAATTTGATATTCAGCTTCTTCTAGAATTGGATTCATTCATTAAATTGTCAATCACTGTCTTTTTTCAATAATGATACTGTCTATTAGAATTTGGTGTAACTTCAGTGGTTAAATTGTTTTTTTACACGAAAGTAAAATTACAAGGATTTAACTAAAATTTTCTTAAATATATTCTTCTGTTCCAAAAGTTGAAACGTATCCTGTAATTAAGAATATATATAATAAACGAAATTCTTGATCTTGAAATATTAATTTCTCATCCAATTTTATTACTGAATTACTTAAAAGTATTAAAACAAAAACTTAACCTACAAACAACAACCTAATCACCTGATTGAAACATTAACCTTTTTTTAACCCTGCTTTAAGGGTAAAATGAACATCAGTTATTTTTAAAACCATACTGCAAGCCACTAAACCGTCTTAGTATTCAAACAACTGAATGACCAAACGTTCCAATATACACTTTAAAACCAATCGATCACATCATTTCACCCTTCATTGTTTACTCGATCACAATATTTAGAGAATCGATCTTTATTCTGGCATGGACCATACCAAACCCACCTTGGCTTAACCTTGATGTTCATTTTACCTTCAAACTCAAAACCCACTCCATATTCATGGGTAATTCCACCTTCCAGCCGTTATGAGATGTCTCAAGACCTCCTGGATAAACAGACGGAGATCTTAGAACGAAGGTACGGGGGATTAAGATCAAGGAGGGCGGCTATCACCATCCAGAGGGCGTTCAGGAGACGACAGCTGTTGAAGAAGTTTAGTGCCATCACAGCGATGGCGAAAGCGGCCGATTCTAATGCGAGGAGGCTCCAGGATGGCCCTGATCATGGGCAACTAGTCAATGGTAATAATTTCATTTATATTTTCATAAATTTTGATTTCTCTCTGCGAGCAGAATTTTCCAAAAAAAGAATAGGTAGTCGTTCTGAAATGGAACTAGAGGACCATTTTCTTGCTGAAGACCAAAATCTGCAATGAAGCCTTTACAGCATTTTGTCTTAGCGGCCATAAAACTCCTAAGATATAATATGGCTCTTTAGTACTGGTTTACGTGTTGTAGGATTTAGTCCTGAATCCCCAATCAAGTAATTTTGCGACGACAATTGAAAATATTAAAATGTTATTTTGTGACTTCTGTGGCCAAGACTGACAAACAAAATCTTAATGCCACGTTTAAAATTTCAGGTACAGATATATACGCAAACACACTACTACAGAAGAGTCCTGGTGCTGAGAAGGTCTTAGCCCTCACCAGGCCCATGCGTTCCATGTCATTACGGGAACGACATGATATGATGGACATGAGGTGAGGATCGAACCATTCCTGCATTTTCAATGTTAATAAAACCATGTTTCTAAAACCTGTATGTCCTTCGGTCTTTAGTCAGAATTATCTGCTAAATCTCTGGTAGCTGTTGGTTGGCTGAATGAAATGACAACTGCCAATGACTTAAAAGACCATTCTTGAAACATTGATTGAAGAAACAGTAAGGTAGAAGACAGAAAAACTGAAAACTTATTAAAATTATATTAGTGGGGGTTTCACTGATTTCTGATAAAATACCTAAATTATGTCTTATTTAAAATGAGAAGCTGTTAGATTGTAACTAAAGTAGATGTTGAGCTTCCATGGCTTTCCAGAATGGTCCTACCAGGCGAACATATAATTCAACATTATTTTGGTCCTTACGGATACAGGAAGGGAAAGTTCACCAATATTCGTTAAAGGTCTTTAAATATGTATGTTACTTAAACAGCTCGTAACCGAAACAATTTAATTGCTTTTCTCCGGTAACCGTGAATACAACCATTAATGTTTATGATAGAAGATTGTATTGTTAATTATTATTTATAATCAGGTGTCGTTCGCGTTATTTTTACTGACTGAAAGTAGCGGACACATTTATATATTTTAACTTCCTACCTAGTAACAACCAATTTGGGACTTTATATTCTCGGAATAAAGTTCAATTTAGTGTGAAATTCATTATTACTTTTTTTTCGCGATCAAGTTGATAAAAAGGTGGACCCTTTTTACCAACTTGTTCGCGAAAAAAATGTCTTTAACCCCAAAGGAAATACTTGGGTTTTTTCAGGGTTTCGATTACTAGCTTTTTAATATTTGAGGTAGGTACTACTTGGTTGGCTTATCTATTGAGAATTATTGTGAATTAGGAGTGAAGGGTTTATGTGGCAATAAGTTATTACAGTTATTTAGGCTTATGGGATAGAACGGGTCATTACCTAGTGGTTTGGCAGGCCTAAGTTGATTCCAGTTAGATTTCCAAATCATCATGTTGATGAAATATTGACTAAATTTTCTTAGGCAAGGGCATAACTATCAGAAGAATCGATTAAAGGTAATCTATGACATACCATAGATTACCTAAATCGATTTTTCTGATAGTTATGAGATATGTCAATATTCTTGAGCACATGCTAACTCTCTAAAGTGCAATCTCCACGGACGAGAGAATCGCGGTAATAGTCACTCTGTGCCTTTAAGGCTCCTACATACTGGCGCGACTTGTCGCGCGACGCGACGCGACACAAAGACACCGCGTGTAGCGCTACAAGCGGTGCCTTTGTGTCGCGACGCGTCGCGCGACAGGTCGCGCCAGTATGTAGGAGCCTTTAAATGATCGCCGTGTGGAGATTGATTCATAGAGTTTCTATTGAATTTGATAGCACGGCGAGACTATCGCTGCGATTTTCTTGCCCGTGGAGATGGCGCCTAAGAATAGCCTTAAATACCTATTTAAACACACACAATAAGAAAGGCTAATCAATACAAAGATTAGTTATAACAAGCTATCAAACTTGTTCTCACTATTGCGATTGTGTGCTGACTGAAATAATCACAGCTAATCCACTGGACATGATGACTACTTGGGCCCTATCAGAATACCAGCGCTGAGACAATTATTTCTTAAGTACTGCAGCATTATGCTGAGATAGGAGCCTTTTGGCCTCGTACAGGACTTTTTGTTTTTATTTTAATTTTACTTTGTTTTTTTTTATGTTTCTATGAGTGTTTTTTAGTTTAATGTGTGATCTCCTGTGCGAGTCTCAATAAATACGTTTTCTTTCTTTCTTTCTTTCTTTACTTGGAATAAGCCAGTTTGACAGCGTATGGCAGATTAGCTTTAAAGTAACTAAGTTCTATATAGACATAACATAACATAACGCCTGTCTTCCTCTAACGGTTAGGCAGAGGTGTACCTATAGTACACCAACATTTCGCCAGTTATGTTTAAGTCCCATGTAATAGGGGGCGCGCCTATTGCCATCAACGAGGCACAAATCAGACTCCGGGCTGCTACTGAGAAATTCCAGGTAGAAAAACACAATAACACTGCCTGACCTGGGAATCGAACCCAGGACTTCATGCTTAGCAGTAGCGCTTGCAACCAACGACCAACGAGGCAGTTATGTTTAAGTGCCATGTAATAGAGGGCGCGCCTATTGCTATCAACCGGGCACAAATCCAGACTCCTATCACTGAGAGATTCCTGATGAAAAATCCTCTGTCTCTATATACTTATAGACAGTCACTTGTATTTATTTGACTAACTTACTTGCTTCTCTTTTTTCCAGCAACCACATGGTATGCGACCCTCAGAGCGAGGTGGAGGCCATGGTGGCCAGGGTGCAGCAGTCGGCCCACCAGATACACATGATTGCAGCTGATATGCCACCCCTTCATCGTGGAGATGCCGACAGTGGAGTAAGAACCGTTTATAAACAGTTTATCAACAATATTTACCCTTATTCCTTCTCTCATAAGGGGGGTAAGAACCTTTTAGAAACAGTTTGATAACTACAACGCCACAAAGTTCTTTTGGCGCGTGGTTATGTTTAATGGGGAAGGCTACTGTCAGAATGGAGACTATATGTCGTAAACATTTTTAAGAAAGTGATTACGAGGAAATAAGCATTAATTAAGATTTTAAATTCCGACACTTTCCATGTCGAATATATATTGATTTAAACTATTAAAATCACTGAAAATAATGAAATAGTTGAGTAAAACCAAACTCATGAATGAACCATTGAATGAATAAGAAATTGAATGAAAAGCATTGATTTTTTTTTTTGATTTGATTTGAATGGACGAAATGTCAAATTTAGTATAGGCCGGAGGGGCCTAGGTATGGTCACGCCATCTACAAATAGCTTTGGCCGGTCTGGAACTAACGTCGCCATCTTGTTTTCTCTATACAATTTCTGTGACAATTTCACAAATGATTATCAACGCCCCCTTGTCAATGTCATTCAGGCGACATAGGCTCCTTGTAGATAGCATTTTAATACTGACCCTTTTTCTTTCTCTCATTACGGCACAATCTGTGTGGGATTGGGTTCATGCTGTCGTACAGTTTCAAATTTAAAAAAGAAATCAGAGCATATAGATCCATATCGTGTTAGTATGAACGTAGCCTATAACTTAAGCCAATAACTTAAAAATATAATGGTTATAAATATTAATTAGCTACATGAACATGTGCACGCACATGTTTGCCAGCCCAGAGCCTTATAAATGGTCCATCAACCTTGTTCGCCAGTGTAGTTAAAATACTGTTATAAATATATGAGAGGTGGTAGCTGGGTTAACAGACCCAGGTGCGTCGGAGGTACAGAGACCACTAAATGCCGATTAAATTTTCAGTTTTATAAATCAAAATTATTAAATACAACATTAAAAAGAAATCCAAATGAATGTAAAATGAAAACAATACAAACTTTTAGCTACTTGTACTACAAGAGATACCTACTAAAAAGCATTCGATTAAATGGTTTTCAGCATTTCATGTACTTAATAGCTAAGAGTTTCTTTCAATTAAAATGAAGTTATCACAGAAAATTAACAGTTTTAATCAGCTTTCCTTGAGGGGCTTGTGGCTAAGCAATAATAGCCGCGCGGGTAGATCGATCAGGTTAAGCTACGCTTGCCGCGGTTGGTCCGTGGATAGGTGACCATCTTTACATACGAAGACCCCTCCGTGCCTCAGAAAGCACGTTACGCCTTTGGTCCCGGCTGTCATTTGTAGATCTTTGACAGTCGTTACGAGTCATCAGAAGCTCGAAAGTCTAACAACCAGTCTTACCAAGGGGTATCGTGTTACCCAGTAACTGGGTTGTGGAGGTCAGATAGGCAATCGTTCCATGTAAAATACTGGTATTCAGCTGTATCCGGTACTGGAAGCCGACCCCAACATATTTGGGAAAAGGCTAGGCAGATGATGAATCAGCTTTCCTTGTTGACCGTACATTTAGGTACTACACACTTTTGGAAATAATTTTATATATTACTGCACTTGCGAATTTGTTTATATCATAGAAATTTATTTATTTATATTTACATAACATACATACATAATCAGCCTATAATGTTCCCACTGCTGGGACACAGGCCTCCTCTCTGTGAGAGGGAGTGGGCCGTAATCCACCACGCGGGCCCAGTGCGCGTTGGTAGATGTCACATGTCTTCGAATTTTTTGGTTCTAAGAGATGCTGGTTTCCTCACGATGTTTTCCTTCACCGTTTTGAAAGCAGTGGTGATGAAATAATTTACACAAAGTAAAGCGCCTGTCCGGGTTCGAACCTACGACCTACAACTCGTAAGTCGCGGCCGTTACCACTGGGCCACCACTGCTCCATTTATATTTATATATACTTTATTGTAAATCTCAAAAATACTTAAAATCGAACAATACAAAATATACAATGGGTGGCACTTTCTGCGATCTCTTCCAGGCGACCTTGAGTAGGAATGCAAATTATCACTGTAGTGTATTGGTGATGAGTGTTGCTCATCATTCAATCTTCCCAGCCTTTTCCCTACTTTTCGGGGACGGTTCCCAGTCAAATCGGATGCTGAATACCAGCATTTTACATGAAGCGACTGCCTATCTGACCTCCACATCCCAGTATCTGGGTAATACGATACCCCTTAGTAAGACTGGTTGCCTTTGACGACCCGTAACGACTACGACTGTCAAAGATCCACGAATGACAGCCGGGGTCAACGGCTTAACGTGCTTTCCGAGGTACGGTGGAGTCTCGGTATGTAAAAATGGTCACCCATCCACGGACCAACCCCGGCAAGCGTAGCTTAACCTGATGGATCAACCCTGCGTCCCGTGCGTCTGTTATTACTTAGCCACGAGCTCCAACACTCATACTAAGCTTAAAATAAAGAATGTAAGCAATACAAAGATTAGATATAAAACAGAGATAGGTAGTCAAGTCATAGCTGATATCATTCGTATATCAATTGTCTCAGGGGTTAAAGTTTGTTGCTGCATTTACATCGCCACATGCGAACTAAACATCACACTGACGTCACGCAAAATCCTGCATCGCGCAAGCAAAGTTTACCACACAACTAGCATTTATACAACGTCCCGACATCATCCGTCGGGCAGTAGCCCACCAGACACAACACCCGTCTAGTCGGAGTCCATTTTCTATAGAGGATGAGTGAACTTTACATCCTGTTCCTCATAAATCTTTAAGTTGTTTGAGTCCAAATTACATTAGTAATAAATTAACCTTAGTACAAAAACAATTAAAGATCATTTCATACAATATTTTTTTATTTTTATCAAATTAATTAAGTACAATACTAACATGAGGTAAGCACAGATAGGTATGTGTTTTCCGGGGAAGTTGTTTCGACGCTTCTTCTAGGCTGAATTATTAAGATGCAGTGAAGATAGCGCATATATTATATTATTGACTTTTCTTAAACAAGCACTTTAATTTTTTCTTACTAAAAACATTATTTAGCGAAGTATTCCAATCTTAATCAAATACAAACTTCCGCCACCAATAAATCAAAAATAAAGTTCATTCATAACATTCCTATCACGATAAGTAAAATACACTGTTATCAGTGTTATCACACAACTGATAACACTCTATATTAAACAACATTGCCTAACTAATTATTATAAATTATCTGATATCACCTATCATTGTTACTTTTGGAGTTAACTCGAAGCATCGCCCGTGCGAATAAATTGCGAAAATATTTGAAACAAATTAAGGCTCCCGCAGACAGGCGAGACGCGACAGCGCGACGCGACACTAGTAGCTCAATTTCTATGAAAACTTCATGAAAAGTGTCGCGCTGTCGATATCGCCCCAGTCTGCACGAGCCTTCACCCTTTTTGGGGCAGTTGGGTAAACATGGATCAGTCGAAAACTAAAGACATTATTAGGAGTATAGTGAAAAATAAAAATGTGATGTTGATAAAAGTGAAAAAATTGAAACTATGGGGTCTCACCGGGAAGTACAAAGTGTGTGTATTATATTGTAAATATTTGTAAATTAGTGGAAGGTGTTAATTTAGATATTGGCGCCGATTCCCTTGTTCACAAACTAAACTAAATTTAAGTTCAGTGCATCTTTTTCTTTCTATTTCATTAAGAAAAGGACAGAAGATAAATTTTAGTTTAGTCCTGTCAAATTAATCAGCGCTTGACGTAAATTGACGTAATTTTAGTAAGCAAGTTTTTAATCACGTCTAAACTTGTATGGAGTAGTGACAGGCGCTGATTAATTTGACAGGACTAAACTAAAATTTGTCTTCTGTCCTTTTCTTAATGAAACAGAAAGAAAAAGATGCACTGAACTTAAATTTAGTTTAGTTTGTGAACAAGGGAATCGGCACCATTGTGTATATTATAATAATGTACCAAAAATATTTTTGTGTATATCTTGCTTGCGTTATGTTATCGCTGACATGTAATTATTATACGCGAAATTTTGCTCTGATGATGTTTTCTCATCCTATCAGAAATAATGTCTGAATATTACTTAATAATGCACAAAATAAGATTAAAATATTTTTGATTCCATTAAAAATACACGTAGTGATTGTACATTGTAAGATCGTAAGAAAATTCGAATTTCGCGGGCTACAGCTGCGGATCCACCATAAAAACCTCCGCCCAGAGCGGTAGAAGTTATTTGATAATTTCCCACCGATAAAAAAAATGGCGCTGACAAGAGGCAAAAGACCAAAGTAGGCCGTCTTAAGAAATAAAAAAATGGTAAAAACTGTACAGTTTGTGGTAGTGGAAAATATATATATATTAATTTTGAACATATTTCGCAGAACTTGGTTGTTACCAAAACACGTTTTGAGAAAAAAATCTCGGTACAAATTAACGGTAAACTAACTTTTAACTTGAGTTCCAATGCAAAATATCAATGTACGTTACATATTTGATTAATAACAAGAACGTCTTATTTGAATGCAGAACTTGGTTGTTTTTTATTTTCGATTACCCAACTCAATTTTGAGTAAATAGATAATTACTCCATATTTTGCAATAACCACGATGCAAGTGAAGCTGATGCGAGCCATGGGCGCCGCCATATTGGCCTTGGCTGCTCTGTCGAGCGCCTTTCACTTTACCCCTACTCCGCGGCCGGCTGTAATGCGACATGCGATAGATGGACGAAAAAATAGAGGGGATGGAATAAAAATCTGCTGTTCCCTACATTTATGTTCGCTTAACTCGTCAAAATGTAGGGAAAAGCAGTTTTTTTTTTTCGTGACTTTAGGTTTTGTTCTATATTAAAAGTTGTTCATTGATGGTGTTTAATATTACAGCCTGTATTTTGCTCGTAATGTCCCACAGCTGGGCAAAGGCCTCTCTTTCCCATTTCCCTGGCCTACAATGGCAATGAACAGACATGAGTGGAAAAGGGAGGTTCTCTTCATAATTAGTAATAACGTTTATCTTTTGCAGGTCTGCAGCTGTTCTGTGAGCGGGTCGGTCACAAACATATCGACGTCATCGTCGCACAATGAATCTCTACATAACCATCAGTTGCTGAATAATACAGGTAACTGGCTATTATAATGACAGATAGTGACTTGATGTAGCTACGTTCTAAGCACGTGGAGAGTAAGTTACAGTTCGACCGTTGAGAGAATGCGTTCTTTGACACCCGTAAATTTCATACTAACGAATAGGTGTTTGAAGAGCAGTGGTGGCCCAGTGGTAACGGCCGCGACTTACGAGTTGTAGGCCGTAGGTTTGAACCCAGACAGGCGCTTTAATTTGAGCAAATTATTTCACCACTGTTCTGATAACGGTGAAGGAAAACATCGTGAGGAAACCAGCATATCCTAGAACCAAAAATTAGAAGACATGTGACATTTACCAACCCGCACTGGGCTCGCGTGATTGAATACGGCCCACTCCCTCTCACAGAGAGGAGGCCTGTGTCCCAGGAGTGGGAACATTATAGGCTGATTATGTGAATACGAGTTTTGCTTAACTTGATATGTTGGCGTCTGTACACCAGAAAATATAAAAAATAACCTAAGTCTGCGTTGTAGCGAACTTTCCTATAGTTTGACGAGTTATGCGAACATAAATGTAGGGAATAGCTGATTTCTTTTTTCGCGATTTCGTTTTTGCTCCCCTAGTAAAAGTTGTTTATAATTTATAATGATGAATACAATGATCCCTTAACAAGGCATTTGCCTGCCAAGGCTAGCATAGTCACCTTTTAAGTTTGTCGTGCTAAAATCAATCACCTAATGGAATCCATAATAACACTTTTTAATCTGTTTATTTTTCGTACGCCCGGACAGAACAGTGTTTAGTTACCCAAATTCTTTCTGTAAACTTAAGCGCGATATCGTGGGCGCGTCCGGCAGCAAAAAGCCTGTCGCGCCTCAGTCTGCACGAGCCTTTACGCGGGCGCCATCCAAACACTTTTCATACTAGGACAAAGCCGGGGAAATCCGGACGGAGAGCTGCCTTGAAAAAGCCTATCAATTCAATAGATTAAAATACTACTTAAAAAAAGATTAAAATATTCTCTTCCGTAAAAAAAAAATCTCATTTATTAAGTATGAAAACATACAACAATAATTTCCTTGTTTATCTTGCAAAACCTTCATATTTGTTTCCAATGCCATTTTTTACAATTCTCCGCCATATTAATCGTCATCGAAAAATAAATATTGCATGATCGTGGGAGAATTTTATCTTGCGCAGACGTTTTCTCGAGAACAAGGCTTGTTTACTATCAGATAGAGTAAACAAATATGCCATACATGACAACGTATATTTGTCTTTTTCATCGTACAGTGTAGTGATTCTAATACATATTACATCTACAGCGTGAAAAGATGAGGGTGTACAGACCATCAAACTGAACATGTTTCTTCATGGGATTACAAACAAAATACTATGTTACTCATAATATAGCGTGGGTCACATGTTTGTTAATTTTTCTTAAGGATTTCTTGTATTTTTCTTGTTTTTTTTTTGTCCCTAATGATAAAATAAAATAAAAACAAGCTAGTCTTGCAGTAGTCACATATGATGTGTAAATCTGACATCTCACCTTGATAATAAGCAACTGAGCAGCGACAGAAATTAACCTCAGAATTTACAAAAGCTAAATACTGAAATATTTATTCGCATAATTATTATTCATTACTAGTGGTCGCCCACTGGTCGAAGTTCGACCCCTCTATTTACAATCTATTAAAAGTACTTACTTATTCCATGCTCAAGCTCTCACTTCCTGTCTACACACTTCCGTCCCTATTCACGGTGGGAGTGATTTCCCACAGAAAGCGAGAGGAAATATGAATATCAATAACTTGTGCAAAACCATCTTCAATATACTTTGGCTAAGACTAAGTTTTAACGCTACTTTTCAAAATGTTTCCCAGGTCCCATATACGGCAACCTGCTGTCATCGGGCGGCAAACCGCTGTCGTCCCCGACGGCGCGACAGCAGCAGCAGCTGGCTGCTATACAAGCCGCCAACGCCAGGCGGCTGCCACCTGAAGTTCCTAAGAGAACCAGCAGTATCACACTCAAGTATGTACTGTTTTTACCCTGAAATTCACTCCCTTGAATATTTTCGGCACACTCTCTCTCTTAGATGTAAAAATTCACGTCGATCTGTTGTTCTGTTACTGCGTGGAAGAAGAACTAACAAATAATAAAAAACTTACAAAAAAAAAAAACAACCGGCTTCCATAAAAAAAACACTACAAAGTAGATTAGCTTTAATTTCGGAAGTCTGTGCCTTTACATCTGTATTTTAGTTTTTGCCACCGACTTCCGAATTTTTTTGGTGGGTCAGTCTGTAATTTCAAAACTTACAAAAGCCTAATGTCAACTGCTATCACCTTTTACAAAATATTGCTTTTACCGATGCAGGGACGTTAATTGTTGAGGAGTTCTTCTGGTAAGAACCAGGAGAACTGCCACTCACCATATGCATTGTGACGAGCATAAATGTAAATGTGTGTGTATTATAGTATCTCATCGAATGGCCAATTGGTGAACATACATAAAAAAATATATATCAACATCCTAATTGAGAACCTCCTCGTTTTTAGAAGTCGGTTCACTTTCGCAGTTATAAAATAACGATTTTATACTTTCAAGTTATTGCTGACTGATGATAATCAAAGAATATTGATGTGCTATTTTATAGAATATTTGCTTTCGATATAGAATCAAAGAAAGTTAAAAAGAAGATTATTCATTCATTAGCAGTAGCACAAGCAATACAATAAAGTGGCCATTGCAAATGCCATGATTCAAACATTTGCATATAACAAATTTCTGCAAGATTCTGAATTTCTACCATAAACTGTAATAAATAAAATTATCTTTATACCATCAGTGCCGAAAGTCCCGTCTCCCTGCGTCGTGCTGAATGCGGTGGTGCCGTCGTGCGAGGCGGTTCCATGTCTTCAGTACAATCCTCATCGTCGTCCTCCTCGCAGGAACACCGCCATCATTACCATCAGCCCTACCAGCCCAGGGCTCCGGTTAGTAACATTATCATTAATATAGTATAATAGTTAACTCACGGCTAGAATCTTACAACAGCAGTAAAGATAAAACTTACGGTGACCCAATGCTATGTCAACTGTTGTAATTAGCCTGGCAAACAATCGAAATGGTTTGGGCAGTCATTAAGTAAAGAAGTCTGGAAGATATTTTATATGGTAAATATCCTTACATATTATGAAACCAAGACCGCCGTCTGTCTGTCTAAACGCGATAAACTCAAAAACACCTGAACGCATTTTCAAACGGTTTTCACCAATGGACGGAGTGATTCATGAGGAAGGATTAGGTGTATAATTCATTAAGGTTTTGTGTACATTGGCTGAAATATAACGATTATTTTTGAAGATGTCGGAAAATATCATGCCGAATGGGAGTTTACGCGGCGCACACTTGTAAAGTACTGGCGTGCGCCGCGTAAACCGTACGAGATACATAAAATTTATTTTCTACAGGATTGTACATCTTAAAAAGTTCAACAAAAAATCTCCGCGTAACATTCTCGTATCATCTTCTAAGGATGACCCACAGTAACCATTTAAATCTTTTAGAAATTGATAAAAAATTCATTATTATTTCCGAAGCTATTTTAACCGGTATTATATTAAATCCTTATCCAATAAAATATGTTATTTAATTTATATTAAAATATGCCTTTACATTATACCATTTAAATTAATACTTTAAAAGATATCACAGATTCAAAATTACGCGTAACAAAATAATTATGGTTGACGGCGGCGGGCGCAGCGCTAGGAGTCAATGACCTTTCCCTCGGCTATGAGGTATGCGATCGCTTCGTTTCGTTTTAATACCGGTAGGTAGTGAGTTTCCGTGGGATATTTTCCGACATCCACGCGGGCGAATCCGCGGGCAAAACCTAGTAATGAAATAAAAATTGAACAATTAAGTAATGTCATGAAAATAGACATAAACCACGGCACAAAATAATCCTGCATTTTGGAATGATTGGCATGTACCCGACTGAAACATTTTTATCACATCAAATGACTACTACACAACACGTTATGGTCATTCCGAAATTCTCATTCCTTATAATAAATCTGACCAGCACCCTAATTGCGTAACACAGTTTGAATCACAATCCGAGAGTTTTGAAACATATTGCTAATCAATTGCTTCATAGATTTGAAAAACTCGTCTGCTCAACAACGTAAATATGCAATGAACGCGGGTGAACTGTCAAAATGAAACCGATTATGATCAATTGTCATTTGTGTTACGCAATTGCCCCGTAGTTTTAATTAACTATCTCAAAGTCAGTCTGACCACACCGTGTCGTGTTATCGAATGCCAAACCTGGGGCATTACCATTAACTTTTGATTACACATTCATCAAGCATAAAATGAAGATTTTTGCTACTAAAGTCACACAACAATAGATCCACGAGTAAACACCAGGACAGTTAAACTTGCCTCATCCTGGAGGCTTTTAAGGTGGATCTATATATCATAAGAAAACAAATTTAACTAAGAGTGATGTATTAATGATTATAATTCTATAAATACATATTTGTTATGGTCGCGAATCATATTTTGATCAAGATACGACCTGACACTGACTTGCAAATTACAAAAAAACGTAATAAATTTTGAATTTTACTGCGGATCCACCTTCTTTACCTAATCTTACCAAACAAATTATGAGTTGCAACCACGCATCAGATGCCTGGTTTCTTATATTCCTAGTGATAAAAAGACTCAATACTGCGTTGGAAGACAAGAACCATAGTTTTTACAATCGCCTGATTACAGCGTGCTCAGTAGAAGCCCTCTCTGTATGGAAAGAGGCCTTTAAATTTACAAATATTACTAGTTATTAAAAGTTTCTGGTCAAGCTACGCTTGTCTCAGTTGCTTCGTGAATGGTTTTACCACCTTTACATACCAAGACACCTCCGTGCCTCGGAAAGCACGTTAAGCCGTTGGTCCTGGCTGTTATTTGTAGATCTTTGACTGTTGTTACGGGTCGTCAGAAGCCCGAAAGTCTGACAACCGGTCTTAGCAAGGGTTATCGTGTTACCCAGTAACTGGGTTGTGGAGCCAGATAGGCAGTTGCTCCATGTAAAATACTGGTATTCAGCTCCATCCGGTTAGACCGAAAGAAAAGCTAGGCAGATGATGATGAAAAGTTTCTGGTAACCCCTTAACCCGACCCCGTCCGACCCCAGGAGCCGCACGTGCACATCACAGAGCCGTACGTGCACCAGCGCACGGCGTCGGCGTCGGGCGGCTACGAGGCGGAGCGCTACGCCGTGTGGAAGCGACAGGACGCGCCGCCCTACTACGAGGCGCCGCCCGCGCCCGCGCCCTGCTGCCGCCCGCAGCACGAGCACGCGCACGCGCACGCGCCGCTCAAGGTGCGCATGGACTGCTGGCGCGCTCGTGATAAGCCTTCTGTTAAGGCGCTGACAAGACCCAATTGACCAAAATAGGCTTCTCTTAAGAAAAAAAATTGCCAAATCTGTATAGTTTGTGGTAGCGGAAAAAATATATGTTAATTTTGAACATATTTCCCAGAACTTGGTTGTTACCAAACCACGTTTTGAAAAAAAATCTCGATATAAACTAACGTTAAACTAGCCTCTTACCTTGAGTTCTAATCCAAAATATCTGTATTTAATATCAACATACGTTACGTATTTAATTATTAGCAAGAACGTCTTATTTAAATGCAGAACTTGGTTGTTTTTTATTTTCGATTACTCAACTCAATTTAGAGTAAATAGATAATTGCTTCATATTTTGCACTAAATTAAAAGCGTTGTGTCATCGCGCTTCTGTTTCTTTTCTATGCAATCTGAAAGTGACCGCGGTTTAGGTGTTGTCAGCGTCTTAAGCTACAGATGTACGCAAAATACGCGCTTGGACGTGGAGATGAGGGCACCAGCCCGATATACAATACAATACAACAAGCTTTTGAAGATGGCCTAGCCTTTTTAACCAATGTGAAACATTATAATTCAGCAAATTCAGTCAATTCAGCAAAAGCAACAAAGTAATGCCGGTTTTTGGGTATTTGTACGTCTCTAAGGAAAATGTTACCCTGCATTGAATACAGCACTTTAAGTTTACCGAGATGCTCTCCAAGCTTGATCAAACCCCATTGCATCCTGATTTTGCACGTATTTTATTACTGAAGAAATGAACATGTACCTTTTTTGCACGTTTTGCAAAATCTACATTTTTGCACCATCTACTATAATTCTCAACGAGATTGACATTTTTGACATTAGCTATGTTATTTACCAAACCACATTGGATAATTAATGTAGAAATCACTAACCCAACTCACAATAATCACACCACAATCTAATTTCAGGTATCCGAAACGGTCCGCAAGCGTCAATACCGCGTGGGTTTAAACCTGTTCAACAAGAAGCCAGAGCGCGGCATCGCGTACCTGATCTCCCGCGGGTTCCTGGAGAACTCTCCTCGAGGAGTCGCCAGGTTCCTCATCACCAGGAAAGGGTTGAGCAAGCAAATGATTGGAGAATATCTTGGAAACCTGCAGAATCCATTCAATATGGCTGTGCTTGAGTGAGTGTTTGTAGCGTTTCTATTTTTTAATGATCTATACAGGGTCAAATTAAATTAGCTAGCGAAACTTAAGTACTGCAGCATTATGCTGAGATGGGAGCCTTTTGGCCTCGTACAGCACTTTTCGTTTTTATTTTAATTTTAATTTGTTTTCGTTTTTTTTTTATGTTTCTATGAGCGTTTTTTAGTTTAATGTGTGATCTCCTATGCGTGGCCCAATAAATCCTTTTTTTTTTTTCAAACTTCGCAGACCTGATGGGACCTGATTCTTAACATGATAAAACAAAAAAAAAACAATAATTTCATGATTTTTAATTTTGACATCCGCCACAGCTTTTTTTTTTCTTGGGTGGGAAATCATCAAATAACTTCTCCCGCTCTGGGCGGAGCGGGAGGGTGTGTCAGGCTCTTACTGACTAAAACCCACCCGTGTTCCTTCCGTTGTCTGTGTTGCGGGGGCCTCGGTGACCCATTAGTACCTTCCCGCGACCCCGCCACAGCTTATAGCTACTTGAAATATCAGTTTAAACATTTGTATTTTTATTTGTGTAAACTTCACAGACGTGATGGGTAACACGACTAAAAAAAACTGAATTGATCAGAAACTCATACTTCGAGTAACTTCTTCCAGCCGTCTTTGAACGCAAATAAAAAATCAAATCTTTTCTATTTTATTTTATCGTGTTTAATGATACCGATCTCCATCACTTTTGTAGAGTTTTGCTAGCTAATGTAATTTGACCCTGTATATCTGAGTGCTAAAGAATTCCGTTTTTAACTGTCCGTTAAACTGTCAGCCTCTACATTATTTATCGAATCCCGAAGGATGATAAAACAACCCTTTAGTGTATTTTTCACTAGTGGTGGCAAGCGTTACACGAGAGAGCTGAACACGAGGTCCGGGGTTTAAATTCCATGTCAGGCAGTGTTAATGTTTTTTTCCACCAGGGATTTCTCAGTAGCAGCCCGGAGTCTGGATTTCTGTTTGACGGCAATAGGCTCGCCCTCTATTACAGGCGAATTAAACCTAACACATGGCGAAATATGGGTGTGCTTTAGGAACACCTCTGCCTAACCCTTGGAGGATTACTGGCGTGATGTTATGTGATACAGTTCTATCATCATCAGCCCAAAGCAGTCCACTGCTGGACATAGGCCTCTCCTATAGGGTATTTTACTATATACGAGAAAAAATCTATAAATATATTATTGAGATAATATATTTATAGATTTTTTAAATAAAAGATTTTATAAATATATTATTGAGATACTTTAGGCAAAAAGGAGTCGGAAAATGTTGGTTTTAGTTCATAAAATAACAAAATAAATTTTAAAATTCAATTCAACGTTTTCAGTTTTTCTAATCTGTTAAAAAAAACACCATGAAATAGTAGCCGCCATGTTATTACGTCATACGGCTGTGTAAACTAAAACGAGTCAACTGTCAACTGATAGATAATAGATCAGCGCATTTGTTTACATAGCCAAGTGACATCATAACCACAGAGCAACATGGCATCCACTGCGTCCAGCGTTTTCGTCAAAATACGCGCGAAATTTGAAAATGTAAAATTTAAATGCATTTTTATGGCACTTATCGATTGAATAAAAATTTTGTGACTTTTTTGGGGCATATTAGCACAATAGAATTTAATTAAGACACTTTTCAAAAATGGGTGTAAGACCCTATTGGACGCCGTCCAGTTGGATTCACGTCAACTCATCCAGCTGCTATCAGCTACCCTGCAAAGATACAAAAATCAAAATCAAAAGTCATTTATTCAAATTAGGCTGAGAATCAGCACTTTTCGAACGTCAAAATTACATAGACAGTCCCCCAAAACGCCCACCCTTCACCACTTCCGATATATCCTTATACAGATATAGTTCTATAAAGCAATCAAATTCAATTCATCATTTTCCATTGTATTTACAATAAACCTTTTCTTTATATTAGCACTCAAATATCAACTGCAAAATATAAAACAGTGTCTTAATACCACTTTTGGACTAAAGTGGGGGCCATTAATAACGAAACCACAGGCAATTATTTATCTGTGGTCTATCAAAAGAATAAATGCATATGCCAAGTCCCTTCTTCTACCTTAATGTCATCTATAACCCACCTTCAACCCACAGGTGCTTCGTTAACGAGCTAGACCTGTCAGGCATGGCGGTGGACGTGGCCCTCCGTCGTTACCAGGCGCACTTCCGTCTGCCCGGCGAGGCTCAGAAGATCGAGCGACTGGTCGAAGCCTTTGCCAGGAGATACTGTGTTTGTAACACCGACTTCGTGCAGCGACTGAGAACTCAGGATACGGTAAGTCTGACCTAGAAGGTTAGCATAATTAGCCTATAATGTTCCCATTGCTGGGACACAGGCCTCCTCTTTGTGAGAGTGAGTGGACCGTAATTCAAGGTTACTATCTATAATCTATAAATAAAAATGAAATCCTTTTCGTTGGTAAGCGCATCACTTGAGAACGGCTGAACTGATTTGGCTATTTTTTGTTTTAAAATGTTCGTAATAGTCCGAATTAGGTTTTAAGGGAAATTTAACCTGTTAAGCGTCGCGCGACACCGATTCGGAGTCAAACAATAGAAAATCAATTGTGTCTCATTAGCTGTCCTTGACCAATTAAACTTGAAAAAGCTGCCTGGAACATAGGAAAAACCGTGAAAAACTAAAAGTGCTTTTTTCTTTGGGATTTTAGTGTGAACTCGATATGATGACATTTTGACAGGACTACAATTTTGCCAGCTAGTTGAAAAAATTCTAAGTTGTAGAGCTCGTTGCTCTCGGGGAAGTAATTATTCCCACCACACCTAAACTTCGTTTTTTATTCCCTACTATCATTATTTGACAGGTGCAAATGTCAAACTCCAAATTGAAAAACGAACAACAAAGATTTGACCTGATTAAAGCGAACTTTAGTTATGCTGCCAAGCAGCATTGCTGTGGTCTGGTTTGAAGTAGAAATTCAAACTTAGTAAACTGGTTAGAAAGAAAAAGAAAGAAGATACGTTTATCTACGATATAAATATGGCAAAAAAGAACACGAAATAACAAGTTGGGGGGAAATGTTCGTCACATCCTCGCAAAACGGCCATCGCTCAGCCTAATGCTGCGACCCTATGCGAGACTGACCCCGGCGCTGGTTTTCATCGACAGCCAGCGACTTTGGTTGACTTTGAGTTGGAATATTCAATTTGCTCTTCGTACTCATGAGTGCTTTCACTCTATGGAATGAATAATGCATGAATTCCAATTCAACATATTGACAATAGTCTAAATCGAAATTATCCAAAGTACAGCGAACAATATTGAGCGTCTGTTAACTTATTACTTTGTATGCAATATAAGCAGCTTGCTTTACAAGGGAATTGATATTTGGAAGTTAGAAAATGTTAAGCTTAAATCATGGGACAGATTATACTAATATCTAATATTATCTCAGTTAATTTTATCTACTCTTTCGTTCAGAAACTTCTATGGTTTATGCTTTTTTATAGACGGCCGTTGAACAATCAATTATTAACATTGACGAGTCGTCAATCGATATAGGAGCACAATAAAACACTATAAATACTCATCCTTTTAGAAATATCATCGTCATTATCGGCCTATAGCAGTTGCAATTTGTTTTTGGGTGGGGAATTATCAAATAACTTCTTCCGCTCTGGGATTTTTGAGTTAGAGTTTTACACACCCTTGTGTCAGACTCTAACTGATTAAAACCCACCTGTGTTCCTTCCGTTGCCTGTACCAGGGGCCTCGGTAACCATTTCGGACTTTCCCGCGACCCCGGTAGATAGCAGTCCACGGCTAGATAAAGTGAAACGGTTATTCTTTTAAAAGTTTGCTGAAAAAAAAATACTGCAACCATCATATGAATTTCTTATTTTGTACACAGATATTCGTCCTAGCCTTTGCAATAATAATGCTGAACACGGATCTCCACACTCCAAACCTGAAGCCTGAAGCCCGGATGTCCCTCGACGACTTCGTGCGCAACCTGCGCGGGATTGACGACTGCGGCGACATTGACCGGGACATGTTGTCCGGTATCTATGACAGGGTGAAGTCAAGCGAGTTTAGACCCGGCAGTGACCATGTTACGCAGGTAAATACGATGTTTAGACAGGTTTTATTTTTTATTAAGACGCTTACAGCACCTAAACCGCGGTCACTGCAGATTGCATAGAAAAGAAAGAGAAGTGCAATGACACAACGCTTGTAATTTATTGCAAAAAATGAATCAATTATCTATTTACTCAAAATTGAGTTGAGTATTCGAAAATAAAAAAAAAACAACTAAGTTCTGCATTCAAATAAGACGTTTTTGTTATTAATTAAATACGTAACGTATGTTGATATATAATACAGATATTTTGGATTAGAACTCAAGGTAAGAGGTTCGTTTAACGTTAGTTTGTATCAAGATTTTTTTTTTCGAAACGTGTTTTGGTAACAACCAAGTTCTGGGAAATATGTTCAAAATTAACATATATTTTTTCCTCTACCATAAACTATACAGATTTGGCAATTTGTTTTCTTAAGAGAAGCCTATTTTGCTCAATTGGGCCTTGTCAGCGCCTTAATGTCAAATGCAAGGTCTCTAAACGATTATTTACCAAGAATTTAATAAAACACTCTCTCATTGGGCTGTACCGCAGTCAGGTGAAAATGCGATTTTTAATTATATATGAACTTAAAGTTCGATTTATCTTTATAAAATCTAGCACTTAATAATGGACATAAACTACACTAAAATTACGACACTAAGCTCGATTATTGATCGATCGAGGGGCTTGTGACTAAGTAATAACAGCCGCACGGGTCCATCGATCAGGTTAAGCTACGCTTGCCGCGGTTGGTCCGTGGATGGGTGACCATCTTGACATACCAAGACCCTCTGTACCTCGGAAAGCACGTTAAGCCGTTGGTCCCGGCTGTCATTTGTAGGTCTTTGACAGTCGTTACGGGTCGTCAGAAGCTCGAAAGTCTGACAACCAGTCTTAGCAAGGGGTATCGTGTTACCCAGTTACTGGGTTGTGGAGGTCAGATAGGCAGTCGCTCCATGTAAAATACTGGTATTCAGCTACAACTGAATACCAGTATTTAACTATTTTTTTTATTTTAGTCTTACTGGATACATCCAGTAAGACTGGAAGCTGGCCCCAACATAGTTGGGAAAAGGCTAGGCAGATGACTAAGCTCGATCATTGACTCCTCTAATCCATCTATTACTTGTCACCTTGCTAAGATCGTCGTTCCACCAAACAATGACTGGTTCGCTCTTGTTTGTCAAGGACATGTCAGCCAGAAATACAATTTTTGAAATTTGCTTACTATTCTTTTTCTATCTTCCAGGTGATGAAAGTTCAAGCCACTATAGTCGGCAAGAAGCCGCACATGGCGCTGCCGCACCGGCGCCTGGTCTGCTACTGCCGACTGTACGAGATCCCCGATATACACAAGAAGGAGCGCCCAGGCGTGCATCAGAGAGAGGTAAGGAAGAAGATGCCTTATTACAGCAAATAGTAGCAAAGAAGTTGCAGTAGTTCAAGATCGAAAAGCCAGAAATAATTATTTTAAAGAGAGCAGTGGTGGTCCAGTGGTAACGGCTGCGACTTACCGAGTTGTAGGTTGTAGGTTCGAACCTAGACAAGTGCTTTACTTTGTGTAAATTATTTCATCACAACTGCTCTCAAAAGCGTGTAGGAAAACATCGTGAGGAAACCGGCATGTCCTATAACCAAAAATTCGAATACATGTGACATCTACCACCCCGCACTGGGCCTGCGTGGTTGATAACGGCCCACTCCCTCTCACAGAGTGGAGGCCTGTGTCCCACCCGTGGGAACATTATAGGCTGATTATGTGAAGCTATATATCTTTGTACGTAAAAACATAGCTTTATTTCAAGTATATAATGATGTTTTTGTAAGAAAAAGCAGAAATACTTATAAAATTTGTGCACCTCAACAAAGAATTCAACTATTTTCTAATAATGTTTACTGCATGGCAATTAAAATATATAATAAATTACCCAATGCATTTAAGATTCTTAACTTTATGACATTTAAAAAGAAATTATTTAACTTCCTATTACAAAAGTGTTACTACTCAACGACTGAGTTTTTAAATGAAAGATTTGATTCTAAATTTAAATTAGATGACTACTGACATTTGTGCGAATTGAATAGAATTTTATTATTTATTTGACATTGTATATCTTTTTTATTATTGTATTTCATTCTTGACATTATGATTACTAATAACTCCTGAGCGTGCATGTAACGGTAATTATTTTTTCCCTTTTTCTTGACATTTGTTTATTTGTTAATGTTTAATTTTGACATGGTCTTCTAATCCTTATCATTTAAATTATTTTCAATATTTGTACGCTGGAAACAGCAGAATATTATGGACATCATATTATAATTTGTAACACCTTGTAAAACAATATTCTGACAAATAAATTATTATTATTATTATTATTATAAATAAATATTAAAATGTATCCTGTACCAGGATTGAATCCTCGAGACGTAGAACACATGCGCAAATAATATCGTCAAAAACATCGTTTATGGTACTTAGCTTTTATTCTGAACGTCTGTATGCCATTTCTCCTCGATGTTTATGGCTAGTCTCAGGCGGCGTTACTAAAAGGACGCATACAAATCTTAACTTCCAGTTTGTTTGTGTGTTACGCTTTCACGCAAAAACGGCTGAATGGATTTGGATGAAATTTGGCACACGGATAGACCATGACCTGGGTTAGGACATATTTACTTTTTATCTCGATATTCCCACGGGCTCGAGACTTATGCGGGTGAAACGGTGGGGCACAGCTAGTTACATTATAAATTGTCAATCGTGTGTGGTTTATGTGAACTACAGTTCCATTGCATAAATGTTCGAATTTAATATAAAAAGTGTCGTGACTTTGAAGGCCAATTGCCGTAATAAAAAACGTTCAAAATCTAATCGCTATCTCATGTCAGCGACAATCAAATTTGAAAAATGTAGATACACGATACACAATTTTTGACAGATTAGAATGGGAACGTTCTTAAATTAAAAATACTACCTCTCTTTATTTAAAAATATCTTGTTTCTTTTCTAGGTGTTCCTCTTCAATGACCTGCTGGTGATCACAAAGATCTTCAGCAAGAAGAAGTCATCAGTGACGTACACGTTCCGTCAGTCGTTCCCGCTGTGTGGCATGATTGTCAACTTGTTCTCTGTGCCACGTGAGTACTGTTCTTCTGCTTTTTATATCAGCAATCTATAGCTCATGACGTGTGACGTAGTGGTCACATTAGCCAGTCAGCAAGGGGATAGCAGGATGGTTAACAGCCATGGCAAAATTCACAAATCGTACTACGAATAAAGAAAAAACGCTTAGCGCAAAAATAATAATAGAGCGGACGGGCGATGCGATGCGACGCGGTAGGTCGGGGTCCGAAATTTTACGCGGACGAAGTCGCGTATGTTTTTGTTTTTGAAAACAATAACAAGGAATGCTGTATAGTATAAATTATGAAGTCCTGATAATCAGATTATTATAAATATTACAGTTTAAAAAAATTACATATATCTCTTTTCCAGACTATCCCTTCGGGATCCGCCTCTCCCGGCGGGTGGATGGGCGCCGCCTGGCCACGTTCAACGCGCGCAACGAGCACGACCGCTGCAAGTTCGCGGAAGACCTGCGCGAGAGCATCGCCGAGATGGACGAGATGGAGGCCATGAGGATCGAGGGCGAGTTGAACAGGGGGAAGGGGCGGGGCACGGGGAACAGTGCCAGGAATGGTCAGTATGGTTTTTAATAAAAAAAGAGATACAGTCAAAACCGTTTATAACGACATTGAACGACGTACCGGTTATTACGACGAAATTATAACGACTATCGGCTTGTCGTTGCTCGGAGGGTATGTGAAGAAATGACAGGGCGTTTTCAAACTGAAGATAATTCATAATTCATTTATTCACTTTTAAATAGAGTAAGTACAATCGGTGGTTTAAAATGTTACATTATTTGGTCTTAATTTCTATTTAGCCTTATTAGGGCATGTGAAGTTTTTTAGAAAAGAATAATAATAATAAAAAATGAAATAATGTTAGATAAAAAAAGGATGGGTATGTCATGATCAATTCATGTCTCTAAAATTCAAAGTACATAATGTCAAATATATAGTACCTGGCCAAATACAGTGTCCGGTACCAGTAAAAAGTCATTTTTTTACGTTAAACAATGTCACATTTATACAATAAAAATAAAAAAATAATAACAATAATTAATAAAATTGATTTATTCCTGTAACCATTCATAGATAGAAGTTTTAATGAAATAGTTAAGATTTACAGTTTGAGTATAATAAGAAACAAGTACTAGGAAGATACAGAATCAAGAATAAGAAGGAACACTGAAGCTTAGGTGAGCTAGGTTGCGAAACGTAATTATTTTGCAGATTTAGAATGATTAGCGTTATTCGCCGTCGGAGCAGGCTAACGACTGGCGCGGGTGACTTTTTTTTTTGTGTACGGCATCTCGTAGTTGACCTTGAGAGGTCATGACTACTTAATCGGACTATCCTGTGGCTGCCTTAAGCGGACTCAAAGTCAGGGGCGAATTTCTTACGTTACCAAGCGACTGCACGCTAAAGGCACCCCTTGTGGGGTACGAACCTTGGCTTAGCGCGTCGCTGGGGGAGGACAGCAAGGTGGGACAGGCTGGATCATAACTGGATAATTATTATTATCTGAGGAATTTAAAGCTACGGCGCGGGCTGGGCGCGGATGACCGAGCGGTCGCGGTTTAAAGACCCGATGCGCGGGCGTAGCCGGTGCGCGGGCGCAGGAGGTGCGTCCTCTGGCGACAGACGGTGCCACAGGCTATAACAACCGTAATTCTAAGGTCCCTTCGAAGTCGTAAATAAACGGTTTTGGCTGTAATTAAATACTACTCCCCCAATTCAGCCAGACGAATGTCAGTCGTGACTGTTTTTGAAGTAGCTTTTTTGATCGTGGATTCTTTTGATGACCCAGTAGGTATTATAGGATGTGCATAAAGGAAGGGACAACATATCTATACGAATTTGTATAAACCCTTTTTTTGGGTGGGTAATCATCAAATAACTCAGAAGTTATTTGAAAGTCTGACACACCCTCCACCCACCCAGAGGTGGGTGGAGGGTGTGTCAGACTTTTACTGACTAAAACCCAACCGTACTCCTTCCGTTGACTGTGTTGCCAGGGGCCTCGGTAACCCTTTCGGACTTTCCCGCGACCTCGGCATGCATCGGCTCTAGCGGACCCCTATTACCTTATAAGTTATCCTTCTATGAATAGTAAATACCAAGCGCAAAAGCCGATGTATATTTTTTTTGTTATTTGCGCGTATAAGGTTTTTAAGAATATCTAATTCTTTCAACAGTGATGGAGAACAGAGACAGTGGTGTGGCTGACGTTGAAATTGATCACCAACAGTGCATGGACCACGTCCATATGCATGGGTAAGATACTAAGTATACTAATTTCTTAACAAATTGTGTGTATTGGTACACGGTAAGTGTTAGTATAAAGGCAACCACGTGAATCAGTATAAGCAGTTATTTTTTGTATTGATATGTCAAGGCCTTTTTTTCGCAAACATTCGCCTGAAATATTTTAGCACATTTTTGTAATATAATAGATATTATGTACACAATAAAAAATACAGATATAAATGTAAAAAAAAAGATTTACAGTAATAAATTGCATTCATATAAAATTTACAATATTAAGCTCTCAGCTGCCTCAATAATAGTCTCAACATTCCCACTGTATCTTACCTAGATACACCGCCGAGGACTAAGGCGACTTAAGTTCCTCCGAAATACAACATTCAAAAATACAAATTCATTAATAAGCAATTTTTATTATTTATTTTATTTGTCTTTCAGTTGAAAACTGTGTCCCACATAACCATTTTCACGGTTCCAAACCGTGAAAACGGTTTTATGCGACATACTTCTTGCTACTTAAATTATGTTATTTGTTTAAAAATAATATAATTATTAGCTAATAGGAACATCCTAACTAGTCCTAGTTAATATTATAAATGCGAAGGTGAGTGTGTTTTCTTGTTCCGCTTTCACGCTAAAACGGCTGAACAGATTTGAATGAAACTTGGCACATGGGTAGACCATGACCTGGATTAGGACATAAGATGCTTTTCATCCTGATATTCCCACGGGATCGAGACTTATGCGGGTGAAACTGCGGGACGCAACTAGTAGTTCATAAATTGTTAAGGTTGAATTGCTTAATTTGGCAAATTCGCCTTTTATGTGGGTAATGATTCAACTTGCGTTACTGACTTTTATTTTTCGTTCCAGCGTGGTAGTCCCACCACCGCCATCTTGCCCGGCCCCGGCGGCCCCGATGCGCTCCAACCCGCCTCCCACCAGCATCATCAAGAGGAACGTGCTCAGCAACTCGCTGGTTGACATCAACGACCCTGGTAAGTAAAGTCTTTATCAGAAAAGATGATGAAGATGACATTAAACGACGCCTGTATTCCCCGAAGAGTTTAGCAGAGATATAGTCCCTTGTAATAGGGGGCAGACTTGCCATCAGAGGCAAAAATACAGATAGGGCTGCTGCTGAGAATTTCCGGAGAGCAGCATTTAGTAAAAAATAAATATATATTGGATAAGTAAGAAGTAACATACGTTACATATGTTACGTGTAGTATTGAAAACAGAAGAAGTGGAATTGAAACAGTATTATTTTGAAGCGGAAAAGAAGGTCGAAACACACTATTATTTTTCATGAAAACTAAGTTTCTTAACGCGGTTTGCGGTAGGAATTGACTGGTAGAAATCGTCACGTAAGGAAAAAACGTTATGCTTCCGCCATGCGACTTTCTCTCTGTCTCTTTTTATTATACAGTGTGGTGATTAGGTTATCACAATAATTGAAACCACGTACATTACGTATTTTAAACATACACAATTAAAATTAACAGTCTACATGTGGCACATATTTTTTCGTTTTTGTATTTAATAACTTTAAACTTAACTTGTGATTATTTGGTAACAAATTATTTATAGTCTTAGTAGATGTCTAGTGCCTTATTATCAAGGCTGGTTTATTTCGTGCTATTTTTTAAGTTATTTATTTTGTTTGAAAAAATGTTTTTTTTTCTATCATAATAGAATAAATATTTTATTTTTAAGAGACTGATAACCACTTGTAATAACCGCTGTACTATTTAATGTGATAACATAATCGCCACTCTGTATACGAGTGTGTACTGTACGTGCGAGTATGGCGTAAGGAACTTTGTTCTTGACGGGGGTCCCTCGACCGCACAGATTTTTTTCAATTTAATTTAATGAACAGTAAAATACATAAAGAAACTTTTTGAGTAGAAAGGTACTGCTTATTACTTCTGGTTTTTGTTTTTAGTTGTGTTGTATAGTGACACTAACATTTACGCTATTCCCCAGTGGCGCTGGCGGCCGAGCGCCTGCAGCGGCGCGGCTCGGTGGGCTCGCTGGACAGCGGCATGTCGGTGACGTTCCAGCACGGCAGCCGCCACGCGCTGCACGCCACGTCGCCGCGCCACCCCAACGAGCAGCGCTCGCCAGGTCACTACTACAATAATATTATCATTCAACTTTTCAATTTAAATTTTCCCTTACATACTTGGTTCCGACCCGTGTGTAATATTGTAAACTGTACTACCTAGAGAAGAAAAATAAAGAACTCAAAATAACGCGACCCCTACAGGCTCGCGTTAGATGTTTTGCCCAGGCTTGCAAAATATAATAAAAACTGCATGTCCATGTGTGTCCGAGTATATAATAAGATACCAGATGAATTAAAAGCATTAAGGACAAGATTATTCAAAATAAAATTACACAAATGGCTGTCTGCTAATAGCTTTTACAGTGTCAGGGAGTTTCTAGAGCATAAAATCCGATGATGATAGTAGTTGTGTTGCATTGTTATGTATGTCAAATTTGCACGCTTATATTTATGAAGCAAAACATGTATGTTCTACAATTGCATTTACCTTACCATCCTGTATACCATGTTTTATGCAAATAAATGATATTCTATTCTATTCTAATAATAATAATAAATTAAAAAAAAAAAATCAGACTTCAGTCCATAGTTTTGTTAGTATTTTAGTGTTAGTAACAATAGTGCTTAAACAACAACAACAACAACAACAATAATCTTTTCTCGTATCGGTATAAATATGAATCAGTCAGTCAGTCAGTCAGCTGGGCAGTCAACTCCACTACCACCTTGGTGACTGGTTGATTATTCTTACCATGAAGCAAGCGTAATTAAGGAATGCTTAAAATAGGTTGCATTTGGGAAAATACCTTACCAACATTCTGCTATGGGAATAATAATATCGTAACTAATATTCTAAATACAAAAGTGAGTTTGTTTGTTTATTTGCTTGTTACACTTTCACGCTAAAACGGCTGGACGGATTTGGATGAAATTTGGCACATGGATAGACCATTTTTTTTCTTTGAGTAGGAAATTATCAAATAAATTTTCCCGCTCTGGGCGGTGCGGGAGGGTGTGTCAGACTCTAACTGACTAAAACCCATCCGTGTTCCTTCCGTTGCCTGGGCCCCTCCACTTGTGCTGGCATCTACATGGCTAGACAATAAACTGGATTAGGACATAGGATTTTCTCGTATGCGGGTGAAACCGCGAGGCGCAGATAGTCTCCAATTAATGTATGTTTGTATTGACAGTAACACATAAGATAAAATTATATTTGTGTATTTTGTTTTCTTCTGAACATAATTTCATCTGTTGCTGACTGCTGATTTACAAATATTTTCTTTTATGTTTCCAGGTCGCCTGTTCAGCGGCATTGGTGCCATCAGCGGTATATTCCCAGGACGTATACGTAAGCTAAGCGCGTCCGGAATTCCGGATCCCAAGCACGGACAAGTCGGCAAGAGCACCGAAGTCTAAACAACACAACGCAACGGTATAAATCGTTATATTTTGAATTTTGAACTCCCAACGAATTCGAAATCCTGATTGGTCGGATTCAACCCGAATGTTAACGAACGCGTTCGGGAATTATCGTTTTTTCTATGAATTGTATGGGATTATGAGCAAAAAGGTTCGCTCTGAAAGGTAATTGTTGAATTCCTTACAAATGTAATAAGTTGATTATTTAAATGGTCGGGTACCTCATTTCTAAGTGCCATCTTTATTTTCAAAGCACTCTTTATTATGTACAAGAATGAAATCTTCGTACAAACTGATTTGATTTGTTAAGCTGATATAATTTTACCTCGTAATGATATTCACAAATGATATTATGCATATTATTATAGAAGGGTTAGATTTTGCCCGGTAAATTGGACAATGTCCTGAGTTTGTAATACATTGATGGTAATCTTCAGAAACTATAATGACACTAGTTTCCCTGAAGATCCTAGGTACATAATTTTAGCGTAAATTCCTTTGTGAATATTGAACTATTCGCATCAATGTCTAAATATGGCATTCTGAGCATTATAATTTTTACGCCAGTAAAAATTTCTATCAATAACTACAATTTTCGCCCTTGCCACTTCTTGTAGTCACATGTAGTTTTAATTATGACTACATGTGACTAAGCTACAGGTGACATTATTGGCTACATGTCACATTTTAGCTACATTTGGCATTTTGTATTCTTGTGGTTTTACCAGGGTAGGTTACGGTTGATAGGCATTTGGGTGGTTTTGGATAATTTATGTTTATTATACAAAAGTGCCAATTTAAATATGGTACTCGAATTTACTAATATAACAATGATACATTTGACTATGATACCGACACGAAATTCCATGGAAATAACAAACAAATACATATGACATTGAAGAAATACTTCGTAATAATGGCTACGAACATTTGTTTTTGTTAGCCTAAATACAGTAAAAGTTAGCATATTTTTCTTCAGATATAAAAAAAATCTATAGCTTTTCAAAAATATTAGACGAATTCATGACATTTATTTCTTAGAAGCATTAGTAGGAACAAACAAGGAGTTACGTAATTCAGAAAATATAATAAGCCTCATTTGTAATAAAAGAGGTATTTATAACGAAAATGAAAGGCTATTCGTATGAATCGAAGATAATTTGGGTCCACATTTTGGATGTAGGCATATTTCTTAGATGTTGGAGAAAAACACTCACTATTCCTGTGGCTAATTAAGATTTTTTCTTAAATTAATATCTTATTGAAATTATTAGTAAATAATTTAGTCTTGTAAAGGTACGTTATTAAGTTTGGCGCATAAATAAAATTGTTGCAACGAAATGAAAACATTAGAAAGTTTGCAAACTATTTTTCGTATTTGGCAATATTTAGTCAGATTAAAAATATTTATTTCTAGTATATTTAATATTGCTCGGGAATAGTGAAGTGGTTTCGAATCTAGATAGAGTAAAATGTGGAATTACTGGACGGTTTACTGAAAGATACTATATTAAGACAATTTATTCAATTTTAAATTGCGCCGCTTATTAGATTCACATTAAAAAAATAACCTTCATTGCATGTTACCAACCGAAAAGTATTATAAAGATTACTTTAATAATAAAAAAGAAAATTTTATCTTAGAATTCATGATATTTTCTTTAGAATAATAATTGTACATACGTTTGGAATAGAGAATGCAATAGAGATTTTAAAGTACACAGAATATTATTAATTTCAGCACAAGAGCAATACTTACATAAACATCACAGTTAATAAATATATTTATAATAAAAATACGAATTTATTCACTATTGTTGATGAATTTTATTAGATTAGGTGATTTGAGGAATTTTAAAATAGGCTAGTACGTTTTGTCTCCTGGCGTGAAGAAGTCTAGTCGTCGAAATTGGTGCATTTTCGATTGTGTCCATAAAATCTATTAAAAAGAAAGTATATAATATTAAGAATTACCTATATCTTCCAAAAATATGTACGATTTTCTGTATTCGACTACACTTAAAGGCTGCTATTGATTTTGTTTTTGTATGAGTGGATTTACATTGTGTAATGTATTACCTAACGTTACCGATTCGACTTTCCTTGGATTTTACCGTAACTTATATCTAAATAGTGATAAGCGTGTAATGTAATGTGAATGGTCGGCCTTATATGCGTGTGCGCAAGTTTCTTTTAAAAGGATGATAGAAATGCGGCGTATCTTTTGTAATGGAGTTTTAATTGTATATCCACAATTATTTTCTATTCAATTGATTTAAATAAAATAGGCAGTCACTTTCGAAGTGAAAACCTAAAAATTTGGAATAACATACATATTTACATATGCGTATACATGCAGCAGCCTTAGTCTGAACAAATTGATAACCAACTTAAATGATCCGCATAATCAAATTACAACTTGACAGTGGCATAAAATGGCTATAACAGTGTCAATGATTATTTTAATTTATTTGGAACGTTCAAAGCACACGCTGCAATTCTTTCGGACCGTTTTCGACACAGGCTGAGTAAATCTGGAATCATAGATTAGAAAATTCGATATACACCGAAATTAAGGCGTTTACCGAATCGTTCTCTTAGGAAACTGATTTCATAAGCATTCCAGATCTGATCCAGTTATACTCAGCCAGAATTACTATAAAATCCTAGGCCGGCCCAGTTAAAAAATGTTGACTAATCTAATGTAGCTACTGTTGACTTTGTACCGGTTATTATAGCCTTGTTGTTTCTACTATTTGATACGAGGGTAGATAGAGAAAAATACGACTTGTTGTAAGCGGAGGAAATGGGATATAATGGACCTGTCTTTATAAATAGTATTAAAAAAATGTCCATCTATGGTTAAAATTAATAACGATGTCACTAACAAATTATACAGAAAATGTATTTGAAAGATATTTAAATTATGATATCGATATTAAGTTTAATACATTCTTATAATTCGATATATCCAGAATTAAGCTGTCCAATATATTTGATTCTGAATCTCTAAATTCATCATAATTCTTGTGTTTGTTTATCATTATAACTAAGTACAGTCGAGCACACTTTAAAATTATTTTATATTCGCGACATTTTTGCTATAAAACGCGTCCTGTGTTCCGAGCTTCTTCGAATAGGAAATCTTTTCAATCTTTAAAATTATAAAATTTTCGGATAACTTGTGCATACGACTGTACCAGAAAGTGTTCTACACATCTTTCCTAGTTCTTATAGAAATTAATGTAATGCATGACAAATTGAAAGGAATTGATGTAAAAACGTTTTGTCGTTGGATTATGATCCCAATGTGTATTGTATTAACGATCTTTTTGAATTAAAATAATTATCCCATAAAGTTTCGTCGAGAGACTCGAATGTAATGTTTGTAAGCGTATTTCAAGCGAGATGCGTCTTTATTTGAATAGGGATATGGTATGGTTTTGTGGTGACGTGGTGTATTTCTGTAACTTCCTACTTTTTGAAAAGCACTATTTATTAAAAGATTCACCGTCTAATTTTTTTGGTGAAATTTTATCAAAGTTCTCGAAAAGCCAAAATTAATAGATATTGATGCCATACTTAGCATTGTAAATTATAATACCGAATCATACAAATGTTTGTCTTACGTAATTATATTAAGATATATTTTATTCTACAGTTTTTTAAATAAGAAATACACCACGTATCGTTTGTGTGGAAAGATAAAATGTTCGAATCGCTTCTGTAGATTTCGCTTGAAGCCAAAGATGTTATAATCCTTGTGTTCAATCTCAATGAACGTTAATTTTAAACAATATTCATACATTGTTTGTCACATTAAAAATAATTTTCGAGTTATTCGCCTCACTATGAATATATTTCTAAGAAGGCAAGTGTAGTTTTATTCATAATTATCATTAAAAGAAACTTTATTGTAATATTTACGATATTTAATTTTTATTGATTACAAAATATTTTGAGTGATTCCTATTTTATTTGATTCAAAATATTAAACTTGATATTAATTGCTGATTATGTAAAACACCACTTAAAAATATAATTTATGAATAAAACTGTACAAATCCTATAATAAGTTGTAATAGATTTAAGTGGTTTTCAGTTCTGTAACATACACCTACTAACTTATTTCTATGTATGTATATTGAAGAGTTCTTTCTAATATATATTCTTTAGTTAAAAGTTGTTAAAAAAAAACCTTAGATTTTAAGCAATAACGCGATTGCGTCTACATGTTGTATCATATTAAAGTTGTTGAGAGTTGCTACAACTAAGTCACTTAATAATAGTTTTATTTAAAACATAAAACGATGAGAATGTATTTATTTATTAAATATGAATTAACATTCATGAGTAGTTTACTGTTTTATTTCTTTTACTTGATTACAAGCCATACATACATAGACTCAAAGTAAAAAAAACACACCCAGGCTCGCCTTGTATGTTATATTTTTATTATTTGAATAAAACCCAAAACAAACAAAGTCAAAAAATCACACACACCCAGGGTCGCCTTGTATGTTATATTTTTATTTGAATAAAACCCAAAAATTTCAATGCAACAAAGATCTTATGAGAGGTAGGTTACGCGCTAGCAGCCTTGTAAGCTGGCTACTAGAATTGTGCCCAGTATCTGTAGGACTTATTCACCGGTGTGTAGAGACACCGGCGAATAGAGAGACGAGTGAGTAATTCTCACTAGATCCTGGAACAGTCCTCCTTAATAGGACGATAACCGCGACGACCGGACGAGAGAGACTAACTGAAACTACTACCAAGCAACACCACGTTGCTTGGTAGTAGTTTCAGTTAGTCTCTCTAAATTAAAATCATAAAAAAAAATATTTCAGAAACCGGATTCTTTGTCTCCTAATTTTAGGCAAAATTTGCTTCGGTTTTTCAAAAACTTCGTGCAGACGATATTCTTGTCTAATAAAAATAAAAGTGGGACTGCTAGTCTGAAAAGTGTTCCTATCAAGTATTTTATATAAAAATTATATAAGGGTGACGCCGCGACTAACGTCGATATGGACTCATGTCGGACTAGCATTGTTTTCGAAGAAGTATGTCGTCGAAGTCGCATCGTTTCCTAGATAAATCATGTCAAATTAACGCTTTGTCGGAGTACGGTAGTGTCGGACTTAAGGCGCTGACAAGACCCAATTGACCAAAATAGGCTTCGCTCAAGAAAAAAAATTGGCAAATCTGTATAGTTTGTGGTAGCGGAAAAAATATATGTTAATTTTGACCATATTTCCCAGAACTTGGTTGTTACCAAAACACGTTTTAAAAACAAAATCTCGATACAAACTAACGTTAAACTAACCTCTTACTTTGAGTTCTAATCCAAAATATCTCTATCAAATATCAACATACGTTACGTATTTAATTAATAACAAGAACGTCTTATTTGAATGCAGAACTTGGTTGTTTTTTATTTTCGATTACTTAACTCAATTTTGAGTAAATAGATAATTACTTCATATTTTGCAATAAATTACAAGCGTTGTGTCATCGCGCTTCTCTTTCTTTTCTATAGAATTTGACAGTGACCACGGTTTAGGTGTTGTCAGCGTCTTAAGGTATTTCGAACGAAAGTATTGTCGAAATAAAGACGTCTCGGAGTTCCATATTGGCGCCGATTCCCTTGTTCACAAACTAAACTAAATTTAAGTTCAGTGCATCTTTTTCTTTCTAATTCATTTAGAAAAGGACAGAAGATAAATTTTAGTTTAGTCCTGTCAAATTAATCAGCTCCTGTCACTACTCTATACAAGTTTAGACGTGATTAAAAACTTGCCTACTAAAATTACGTCAATTTACGTCAAGCGCTGATTAATTTGACAGGACTAAACTAAAATGTATGTTCTGTCCTTTTCTTAATGAAATAGAAAGAAAAAGATGCACTGAACTTAAATTTACTTTAGTTTGTGAACAAGGGAATCGGCGCCATTGTCGAAATAAAATCTTGTCGTATTACGGTTTGTCGAAATAAGATTTGGTAGTCGACAAAATTATGTATAAATTAAAATGTAATTTTAATTTTCTAATTCAGACAACGTTTCTCGAAATATGATAGGTAGGTACCTAACCGAGTAGAGAGCATTAAGCTCTAGCTCTCGTTTAGTAATTACAGAAAGAGCAAAAAAGTCATTGTATCTCTCGTGGATCCACGAAGAGTTAGAACTACTCTGCATAACAAAAAATTACCTCACTTCTTTTACACAAATCAATTCCCCTATTCGCTCGAGCATCGGAATGTATAGGTTTGTTAAGCCGCAGTAGATCTGAAGCGACACAACAGCACTTGTGGGTACTCCTCTTCTAAGCCGTGCTTAGCTCCGGAACGAAGCTATGACCCTCGGTATACGTATGTCGGTAATAGTAAACGTCATGAGTTTTCTACTAGGCAGGTGGAACAAAAGGTATAGAGTAGACATTTCAACTTAAACGTAAAAAGTTTAGTAGGTATTAATTTAGGTACACCCCTGTGGTACCACCCAGAATAGATCAAGTTTTTTAGTTACTCTAATAGGTAGAATCTTATATACAGGGTTATTTTTAATTGACTAGCTAAACTCCGCAGACGCGATCTAAACACGAATAACAAAAACAATGGTGCCGATTCCCTTGTTCACAAACTAAACTAAATTTAAGTTCAGTGCATCTTTTTCTTTCTATTTCATTAAGAAAAGGACAGAAGATAAATTTTAGTTTAGTCCTGTCAAATTAATCAGCGCCTGTTACTACTCTATACAAGTTTAGACGTGATTAAAAACTTGCCTACTAAAATTACGTCAATTTACGTCAAGCGCTGATTAATTTGACAGGACTAAACTAAAATATATCTTCTGTCCTTTTCCTAATAAAATAGAAAGAAAAAGATGCACTGAACTTAAATTTAGTTTAGTTTGTGAACAAGGGAATCGGCGCCAATATCCATTTGATGTTTTATTTTATGGGGGTCACTTTTTTTTTTTTCGGGTGGGAAATCGTCAAATAACTTCTCCCGCTCTGAGGAGACGGAGGGTGTGTCAGACTCTTACTGACTAAAACCCACCCGTATTCCTTCCGTTACCTGTGTTGCGGGGGCCTCGGTGACCCATTAGTACCTTCCCGCGACCCCGGCAGGCATCGGCACTAGTGGACCCCTACATTGTGCTGACGACATCTCTTTGAGGCGCGCGTGGAATACAACGCGCCGTCGACCCGGGCCTGGTCCTTACCGGACGGTGAGATACCCATTGCTCACCGTCCGCAAGCCCGCGCCTACGGTGGCCGGAAATCCGCCCGGGATTCCCGACGCCCAGGGCGTCTCCTGCGGCGGCTAGGGGCAGAGGGCGCGAAACTTGCCTTTCCCTCAACCGTCCCGCCTCCTCCTTCGCGAGCATTACTGCTTCACAGAAGGAGGTGACGGCTGCCCATGCCCTCTCGCTCCGTACCATGGCCTGAACCAGGGCCGGACGCGAGAGATCTCTGCCGCCGATCGCCTCCACGAGGACACGGCGGTGCTCTGCCCAAGCCGGGCAGACCTCCACCGTATGCTCCACCGTGTCCTCCGGGCGATCCACACAGTGGTGACACCCGGGCGTTTCCTCTCGCCTTATCCGACACAGGAACCTCCCGAATCTGCCGTGTCCGGTGAGGACCTGCGTCAGGCGGAAGGTGAGGACGCCGTGGCGCCTCTCTAGCCACTCCTCAAAGAGCCCACTTATCGCCGCAATCGTGGCGTGCCCAGCACTGGGTTGCGACAACCGTACTCTCCATGTCGCCATGAGATCCCGCCGGAGCTCCGTCCGCTGTGCCGCGATTTCTCGCGGCAGCGGAGTTACGCCCCGGCGTTTCGCCTCCTCGCGCCACTCCCATACGTGCGCGAGGACTTTTGCCTCCAGATCCCATGACGGCAATCCGGCAAGGAGGCTCGCTGCCTCACAGGAGACCGTGTGGTATCCCCGGACCATCCGGATGGCCATGACCTTTTGGGCCGCGCTCAACCGGCGGGCTGGCCGCAGCGCTGGGTGGGCGTGGGGGTCACTTAAAATATCAGCTTAAAAATCTATTTTTTCTGTGTGAACTTCACAGACGTAATGAGTATCGACATCTAAACACGATAAAACTTAGGAAAACAGTTTTTCTCAACTCATACTTCAAATAACAACACACACACACAAGATTTTATCTTTATATTTTTTTCATTTATCGTGTTGAGATATCGATACCCATCGGTTCTGCGAAGTTTATAATAATAATAATAATAATAAATCCGTTTATTTCAGGTAAATAACACCCATTGCCAAACATAAAATAATAAAATAAAATAAAGTTTAGCCAGCCAATTTAAAATAGCCTTGTATAATCCATAAATATCCTTGTATTAATATTTTTTTATTTCTAAAACACTTAGCCCATTTTACAGTTTGGTTTTAGCCACACAACGACAACCTCTCAGGGTTTATCTATGTGCTGGCGAGCCGTTCAATAAAACTTCACAAAAATGTTAATTACTACAATGATACATATAATAATTTAATAATGTTGATAATAATTTAAAGGTAAATTAATACATACATAGGAGGAGACATTTTGTGTAAGGAAACAGTTTGATTTGTACCTACTTACAACTTTTAGAACTCGTTTTCGATAACATTTGCAAGTCTTCTGGAAGTTTATTAAGCAAAAAGGGTACTAAATAATCTGTATCTCTTATCCCGTACACATTTTTGAATTTTTGTAGGATGTAGGGTAACTGCTATAGAATTGGCCATGCTATAGTAACTGGCCACTCATAACAAAAGAGGTAGAAACAAGGTAATGCTAGCAAGCCCATAAATGAAATGAACAAAAAATATTCTTATATCTATTGTATTTTCGTTTTACATATTTCAAATTACATTGTTTCTATCTGTTATGTTACGAGTGGCCAGTTACTATAGCAGTTACCCTATTTATTTTTAAGTGGTATCGTTCTCAGAATATTATATTCCAGGATATATCAATACTAGATTCTATTTGGAGTAAGCATATTTACAGGTCTGGTATGGTAATTACTTCCTTACCTCTCTCTTTAAGAAGCGGTTCTTCATGGATTTTAGGCTGCTTTAGTAGTGCGATAGAATTGCCTCCGTTGTTGCAAAATCGACAACTTTATGCTAACGTTTGGGCCAGATTAAGTATAGTGCGCGAGTAGAAAGAATTAACTCACTCCAAGATAATTTTTTGTCTATTTGGCATTTTCATTATACAGACTTAGCTGTTAAAATATCTATTAGTTAGGATATAAAAAAAATCTTACATCGACACTCGACGGCTCTAAAGATTTCCCTGTTCTATACAGCTAAGCGCTTCCCCCGTCGTTCAGTCCAGTACAAGTGACCACGTGACAATAGCCACAGCCTTCGGTGACAACAACTATCATACTAAATTCAATTAAAAAACATATTTCAATGTGTAGATGAAAACTGGTCAGTTTTCTTGAAGGTAAGTTTTTTTATATAATTTTTGTGTAAATTATATGTCGTGATGGGCCAGAATTTTGAAGGTGAACTTATCTGGGTAGGTATTAAATTAAATTAGTGTGTTTAAAGTTCTATTTACTCCAAGTAGAACAGCAGTGAGGGGTGATGATCCAGATGATTGAAAATAATGTTATTGTGTATTTATAAATTTCCAGGCTAAGAATTATCTTAGCAGACATATTAATGCTGAATTAACATGCAGCTATTATAACAAATAATTAATATAAAATGAAATTTCATGTAAAAAAGTATTCAAAACAATTCAAACGAATCCTTCGTACTATGTAAAACCCCTATTTTATTGTTGAACCAAGTTTTTTTTTTTTAACCGATCAGTTATTGTTTGTCTATCTACTTCAATAACTAGAGGAGAAGACTTAAGTATGTTTTAAGACATAGCTCAAGGTAAGTATTTGATCTGTTATGTGCCATTGCTGTTCTCTATAATTCTCTGTCAAATCCCTGGCCAATTTCTTATCTCGGCACCGATTCTACTGAATGTCTCTTCACTCGTCCTCTGACATTAGGTACAGCAATCTCTACCTACCTTCCTACTAGGTACATTATACAAAATATGACTCGCCTACTCATTTTATCTTCCTCGGGCACTTATTTCTTGGTAACGAATTCCTTGGAATTATTATCGATTTCATTTTGTATGTTCAGGCCAACACCTTGTTATATTAATGCACTCAAAACATTTTCGACCACTATAAAACTGTTGTTAAAAACACAATCACTATTTAACTTTCCCAAAACACAAAATAATTAACCACTTTAGAAAAATCAATTACCGAACGCACTTCCCGCCAATTTTCCTGTCAAAACTTTTAAACTTTTCGGCGGCAAAATGGCGTGCCTCGCGACGCGAACAAACCGTCTCGTTGCAACAAGTCAATAGGAATACAACACAAATTATACTCATTTAGTGGTAATTTAATAAACTTAACTAAATTATAGGCATTTAATTCAATTTAAGTGACTCGGCGACGGCGAGGGGAGGGTCAACCACCTCTATGGAGTATAGTGTTACTTCAACCACGGGTTATTAATTCGATAATATGATTTTCTTTGCTACTTGCTGTAAATTGGATTGCGGGATGCTTATTCTGATTGACATGCACTCTTTTGAACAGTGCATTAGGACTACGTCATTTCTACCTAGGTACATAATTAGAAAATTATCTATATACACTTGTATGATTTCTTTTCGTTTACCTACCTACTTACTTAATGAAAATCGGGCCTCGTTGGTTGGCTGAGCATCCATGGTCCTGGGTTCGATCCCCAGGTCTCGCAAAGAGTTTTTCCATCAGAAACTTCTCTGTAGCAGGCTGGAGTTTGGATTTGTTCACTGGTGGCCTAAAGGGCACGGTAGGGGCGGTCCGCCCCGGGCCCGTATTTCTCTAGAAATACTTTTTAATCAAATCCCTAACAAGGCCAAAATATGTTCAGTAAGTAAAAGGCAGTTTGAAGTTGTAGTTACTATGCTAAATATAAACGAAGCAGTAATGCTCGCGAAGGAGGAGGCGGGACGGTTGAGAAAGGCAAATATTTCGCCCTCTCGCCCCTAGCCGCCGCAGGAAACGCCCTGGGCGTCGGGAATCCCGGGCGAATTTCCGGCCACCGAAGGCGCGGGCTTGCGGACGGTGAGCAATGGGTAGCTCACCGTCCGGTAAGGACCAGGCCCGGGTCGACGGCGCGTTGTATTCCACGCGCGCCTCAAAGAGATGTCGTCAGCACAAGTGTAGGGGTCCACTAGGGCCGATGCCTGCCGGGGTCGCGTGACAGTCCAAAAGGGTTACGGGCAACGTGCAACACGGAAGGAACACGGATGGGATTTAGTCAGTAAGAGTCTGACACACCCTCCCGCTCCGCCCAGAGCGGGAGAAGTTATTTGATGATTTCCCACCCAAAAAAAAGTGTGCTAAAATTTTCGAGCTCGCCTCGCTCGCTATTGCATCCTCTTTTCTTTTAGACGACTTTTAGTCGTTTAGTAGACTTTTCTGCGTAAGTCGACAAAGTAACTCGTGTATGTATGATTCGTCAAAAGAAAACCGTACGTATCTGGGGCGGGGTGCAAAAATTTTCGAGCTCGTTGTGCTAGCTCCTGCATTCTACAATCTTAATCTATTCTGTATACTTCAACATAGTAATTCCTATTTTTATACAACGTGTAATAAAAACAGTGTCAAATCAGTGACCAGTGGTGGGTGTGGTGGCTTGGTAACGGCTATGACTTACGAGTTGTGGGTCATAGGTTCGAATCCAGACAAGCGCTTTATTTTGTGTAAATTATTTCATCACCACTGCTCAAAACCGGCATGTCCTAGAACCAAAAATTTCGAAGACACGTGACATCTACCAACCCGCACGGAGCCCGCGTGGTGGATTACGGCTCGCTCCCTTCCTCTCACCGAGAGGATGTGTTCTAGTAGTCGGAACCTCATCATCATAAGCCCATAGCAGTCCACTGCTGGACATAGGCCTCTCCAATTGCACGCCATTCAGCTCGATTCTCGGCAACTCTCACCCAGCAGCTACCAGTCACCCTGCAAAGATCGTCGCTCCACCTAGCCTGAGGGCGTCCTACTTTACATTTGCCGATTTGCGGTCTCCACTCAAGAACACGCTTATCCCATGGACAACGGTTCTGCGGCTAATATGGCCGGCCCATTGCCACTTCAGCTTGCTTATTCTGTGAGCTATGTCGACAACTTCGGTTCTCTGCCGGATCACCTCGTTCTGGATTCGATCCCTCAGAAAGACTTCAAGCATAGCCCGTTCCATAGCTCGCTGAGCAACCTTGAATTTATGGATCAGCCATACCGTGAGTGTTCACATTTCGGCTCCGTGCAACAGCCAGAACGCCTTGATTGAAGACCTTCGTCTTTAGGCTCTGTGGAATACCGGACGAGAAGACTCGACGTAGCTTCCCAAACGCTGCCCAGCCCAGCTGAATTCTTGTTAACCTCCCCCTCTCAAAGTTGTTCTTACCAAACTGCAGGGTTTGCCCGAGGTAAAATTATTCGCAGACAACCTCGAGAGCGCGGCGGTGGCCATTGACAGCAATCGGTCCCGGAGTGACGTGTTCGTTGAACATAACCTGGGTGTTGTCCAAGTTCATCCGGAGACGAATGCGTACAGAAGAATCAACTAGGCCGTCGAGCATCTGCTGCAAGTTATGCAGCGATTTGCCCAGTATGACGATGTCATCTGCAAATCTCAAGTGTGAGGTGTACTCGCCGTTGATGTTGTTGCTACACTGGGAACACATTATAGGCTGATTATCTTAACCCGTGAAAGAGTTGTTAAGAGTTTATTTACGTGGTCATTTTCAAAAAAAAAAAGAAATAAAATGATATCCACGGGATTATACATGGGGCGCGGGCGGACGTTTTGTAGCGAGTGTCTACAAGTCCAAACTTAAGACCTCTGCACTTTTTTTTATGAAATTGTGGTAATATTGGTACTGAAAACGTGATTTTAAATAGCACTACTTTTAATTTTTTATTTTCGTTATTTTCAATAATAATGAGATTTTTATTTCTTTTTGGTATTGTTATTGCAGTAGGTACTAATGTGTGGCTTTCGGATCGGACAGGGTTTTTGTTACACTTTGTAATAATGTAAAAAAAATATTACTATCCGAAGCGCTAAAAGAAAGGGTGTCTAATGCTCTTTTTTTCCGTAAAAGTCGATAGTGTCTCCAATTTCTGTATGAATGGTCAAAAGCAAAACCTAACCTTTTCAAGGCAATGTGCATAAAAAGGCTTGCCCCACACACACACGTTCACTTCTGCATACACGTTTCGGAAATACAAGTAAACTTATAAAGAAAATCTGGTAGGTACCTAAAAATTTTCCCACGTCGACTCATTTTAAAGCTATTTGCACAGGCTCATCTTATGCAACATAGATGAACTCCGCCTCGGGCAACTAGCTTTGTTTGGTAGCACCTTGACAAAGGGAATTCTAATTCTTCATTCACCTTTTTAGGCTGTTTAGTTTTATTCTGAAATAAAAATCTGAGCTAAATATTCATCTAAACGGAGTTCCTGGGCGGATGCTATCATTGAGATAGTTAAATTCCATGGTTTTAATAGGAGAACAGCTTTAGCATTTGGGAGTGTAAAATTATGTATACCATTATATATCTAGTCTACTACATATTTTAGTATTAATAAGTCTGTCTACTCAGTAGGAACAACCCCTGGGAGAACTCTTACCTTATACATCGCCTTGATTTGACCACCACTAAGCCCAAAACGTTTTTTTTCACTGAGGGTTATTTATGCGGTACTTTGCGCGATTTATCTGTTCCGAGCTGGGAATTTACCATATAAATCCCTTTTCTCAATAATAATTGTAGAAATTGGCCAAACTATTAAACTCAATATTTAATAATAAATATATATTTATATAAATAATAATATAAATATAAATAAACGTAATTTTCCACGCAAACACAGATGGAGGAATCATTGGACGGCCGCGACGGCGGTGCAGGCGCAAGCGGGTTCGACTCGGCTGCCATTTTGAATGATGACGTATCACCCACCACCAGCTTCTGCTACAATATACCGAATCTGTTCAATAGGTAAGTTGTAAGAGTATTATTTTTAGTTGTGCCTTCCTTTCCTTTTAGGGCCATGGGGACCGAGTGCCCACTTAGTTTTTAGAGACATCGCTAAGCGGTTTGTCGACTCCTCACATGACCAGGCTGGTCTTTGGCCAAAGAATCAGCATTGCCATACAACGTTTTGATGCCCTGTGATATGTTGCCCTCCATTTTTAATATAATTGTACATAATATATAATAATTATTATTGTAAGGTTTTTTCTTTGATTTATTTGTTTTACACATCTGTTGGTGCAGTGGCTCTATTTATTTACTTATTTGTTTATTTATTTATCACTTTATCAGGAACAAAATGTATCTTGTGTTTGATACCTTACATTATATACTATACTTACATCATAATTAATAATATTAATATAAATTCTAAAAGTGAACACTACGCGTCGCGGGTTCAATTCCAAAATAAATATACGGTTAGTTGTTTCGCGGGCAGCCTGTTTGAGTTTGCAAACGCACCGAAATTCTATTGTGGGTCAAAATTTTCAAGACATAAGTAGGTAATACAAGGTAACGACGTAATACAAATGATTAAATATAGACGATAGAAAATACAACTTTATGCCCTTTGGCGTCGAGACCCTCGTTCCGTGGGGTCCCAGTACACATAAGTTATTTGCGGAAATCGCGAAACGTCTAGTTGACGTAACTGGTGGCCGAAAAGCTGGCGGCTTTCTCGCGCAACAATGCCTCGAGGGCCTTTTTTAGGTTTAACTTAGTTTTCATTTAATTTAGTTAATGTTAATAACCATCTTGTAATTTGATTATGTAAATAAACAATAACATGGTAAGGAATACTATGGACGTAGTAGTAATTTCGTTGTTATACAGGGTGCTGAAAAAAACGAACGCTAAATGCAAGGTTTCCCTACTAACCATCCTGTAGGCAAAACTCAAAATAAATGACGATTTAATTTATAAACAGTCGCTTTTTCATAAAAAAAACATCAATTTGCGTCAGCGTTGCCAGACGTCGCAATATGGACGCGGGACTTCCTGATTTTTAGCCCAAAATTAAATGTCATTAAAATACATTATTTTTCTATAGCTATCAAAAGTATTAATTATCAATGTTTAAAACTTTATTTGAAACTCAAATAAAAATAAAAAAAAAATAGTAAAAAAAAAAATGACTGCTTATTTACGTTTTTTTTATTAATTTACCGCTTTCGATGAAATGATCTCGCTTTTTTTACTGAAAAGGTTTCAAAATTTAGCTTTGCCCGATAAAAAATCTGGCAATGCTGATTTGCGTACACTTCTCGGCTATTCGTCTCAATATTCAGTACGTTCTGACTTATTTCACCTCATGCCTCTTTTGCCCTTGACTTGGAAGCTTGCACGGTATGTTATCGTTACGTGCCTTGAACTTTCGGTTTCTCTATGCCCTTAGTTTCTACGAGCAAAGAACACTAGGCCTGTCCAAAATGTTTACTAGACGAATTTATTTTGTCTGAGAACTTTCTAGACTAATCTAGACAAGAAATCTGTATAAGTGTAGCACCTTTTGTATATCATAAGTAGATTATAATATAGAGGGCTTGTGGCTAATTTATAATAGCCGCAATCAATCGAACAGGTTAAGCTACGCTTACCGCGGTTGGTCCGTAGATGGGTGACCATCTTTACATACCAAGGCCCCTCCGTGCCTCGGAAAGCACGTTAAGCCGTTGGGCTGTCATTCGTGGATCTTTGACAGTCGTTACGGGTCGTCAGAAGCCCGAAAGTCTGACAACCAGTCTTACCAAGGGGTATAGTATTGCCAAGTAACTGGGTTGTGCAGGTCAGATAGGCAGTCGCTTCATGTAAAATACTGGTATTCAGCTGCATCCGGTTAGACTGGATGCCGACCCAAACGTAATTGGGAAAAGGCTAGGCAGATGATGATGATGAAGTAGATTATAAAAAGTCGTTCTTATGGTCGGAATACCTTATTGGTAATATATTAATGATGAATATTTTGGTGACTAGAATCAATTCCACTTTGACGTTCAGAAATGTCTTTTATGTGCCTATTTAAATTAAATAATTTGGCTATTTACTTAAAGTATGGCGGTTTTCACACGACGCCGCTCACCGCCGTAAAGCGGATTAGGTGGCGCGCGGAGAGGCAGTGAGCACGTCTGTCCACGCTTCTAGCCGTGCGCTGCGCGGATTTGGAAATCCATTTTTAAAAAGTGCAACACACTCTTATCTCATACTTATCCGCGCTGTAATGCGCAATACATGCATCTATGGCACTCCTACCGCGCGGTGTTTTGCGCGGATGGGTGGAGGTGGCGCGTCAGTATGTCGTTCGTACAGAAGCGACATCAACGGATTACATACAATCCAATGCGACGTGAGATTCGCTTCACCGCCAGCCGCGTAGGTGCGTCGTGTGAGAATCGCCTAAGAGTTTAGAAAATCAGTTTTATTTGATTTTATCGTGTTTAGTTAAAATAAAAAAAAAATCTCTAAACTCTTGAAGGGCTCTTGACACGTGAACGGCATCGACCCTTCACGTGTCATCTGTGGAGTTTTGCTAGCGAATTTAACTCAACCCTGTATTTATAAGATGCCTTCTAAAGTTTTTTTGACGAGTACAGCATAGCAGGTATAAAGTGGTATTCTGGCATACCTTGGGCCAGTCTACCAACTCGCTTTAAGACGCTGACAACACCTAAACCGCGGTCACTGTCAGATTGCATAGAAAAGAAAGAGAAGCGCGATGACACAACTTGTAATTTATTGCAAAATATGAAGCAATTATATATTAACTCAAAATTGAGTTGAGTACCTAATCGAAAATAAAAAACAACCAAGTTCTGCATTTAAATAAGACGTTCTTCTTATTAATTAAATACGTAACGTATGTTGATATTTAATGCAGATATTTTGGATTAGAACTCAAGGTAAGAGGTTAGTTTAACGTTAGTTTGTATCGAGACTTTTTTTTTCAAAACGTGTTTTGGTAACAACCAAGTTCTGGGAAATATGTTCAAAATTAACATATATTTATTCCGCTACCGCAAACTATACAGATTTGGCAATTTTTTTTCTTAAGAGAACCCTATTTTGGTCAATTGGGTCTTGTCAGTGCCTTAAATGCTTATGTTTATGGCTTCCACGACTTCGCCCGCGTGGAGTTCGGAAATTATCTCCTGGGAACTCACTACCGGGATGAAAAGTATTCTGAATCCTAACCCAGGTCATGGTCTATCTGTGTGCCAAATTTCATGGCAATCTGTTCAGCCGTTAAGGCGTGGAAAGGTAACTTAGAGACAGACAGACTGTTTTGCATTTATAATATCAGTATTAATGCTGACACGGACAAGGAGCAGGTTAAATAGAATGATTAGGTTATGAAAACTTAAAATTAGTGAAGTTAAATCGGAATACGCATTAATTACCTCGATGTAAGCAGCTTTTACCCACTTTTGCTATTCCGATCTTTCCAGCCTTGGCCCCGGCTCCGTGCTATGTGAGCGGCCAGATACAGAACCCAGTGAGACATACACACCGAACGCGGAACCCTCAGAGGAAACTGCTGAACATCACCAGTATGAGGATGATGAGGAATATTCTCCGAAATCTAGTGAGGAATGGTTTAGTTATAGCATTAAAGGGTTGACTGGCTTAGCAGTGAAAAAATCGAATTGCTCCATTTAACAAGAATCAGTTACATTGGTGGATTTCTTTCTCGCTCAACAGCTAGCTTCCTGTACAGTTCTGATGAAAGTCAGCCCGTCATCATTTTACTATAAAGGCTCGTGTAGACTGGCGCGATTTCGCGGGCGCGACACTTTCCACGAGTTTTTCATAGAAATTGTGCCACTCGTACTAGTACCGCGTCGCGCTGTCGCGTCGTGCCTGTCTGCGTGAGCCTTAACAGTTCTATTTTGAAAATTCGTTATTTTTTATGTGAAAGCGTCTTTTTGCTAGAAATCTTTCATTTTGCAGATGCCAAAGGAGATATACCAAAACGGAAACAGAGACGATACAGGTAATTAACATATGTATTTCGAAAAATAAATTAAATAAAAATGTCGGTCTCACTAGAAACCAGAAACAGCCTGAGAATTTTGGGGAAACAAAACCACCACAGAGGCTGATTTAAATGCTACATTGTGACTTTCAGACAATCTTCTTGTAGAAATTCCTTTAGTCCTTATGGAACAAACGTGAACTCTTGTATTCAAGCCTTAAATTGTAAACAAACATCAGAGACAGTGTTGTGAACCCGCTGTAATATTAATTTAAAGCTTGGTCCACCGCATCCCAGTGTGAGCACGATTTATTGGTGAAGATCACCATTATTGCTTGAATGTACAATTTGCAGTTTATCATTAAGTAATTTAGTAGCGCCAGCTTTGTTAATGTATCTAAAGTTACTTACATGGCAACAAAGAAACCGTTCATGATTTAATTTTGATATTTACGTTCTTACGAGTATGTAGACTGCGTAAAATTGAAACCTGTAACCGTGACATTTCCAAAATAAGTATAATTAGCGTGACAGCACAAAAATAAACAGCTCTTGTGTAGTTCAATGGGAAACAGCAAAAAAAAAAAATATTAAGAACATAGAAAGACCGATTTTTAAAGTGAAATTATCCAGAAAGGGTAACCACTCAAGGAAATCAAGGAATCAATATATTCTACTTTTTAAGGTTCCGTAGGAACTCTAGTAGTATCGCCATGTCCATATATCTGTCTGTCTGTCCCCGGCTTAGTTCAGAGACTCTTAGTACTGGAAAGCTGTAATTTGGCATGGGTAACATAAAATCCAAAAAAATATATTTGGGGTAAATTTTATTGTGCGTGGTCCGACATGCAAATGGCCGGTTTTCAACAAAAAATCCTAACAAACCCTTGCAGTAGAACTTATAAAGTAGGTAAAACGACATTAAGAATTAGCCTGTAAGTGTGAGTAAGAAGATACCTACCTAAAACATTATCATAATCTTTGTTTGTTTCAGGACTACATTTTCCAACGTGCAACTAGAGCAACTTGAGGCGGCTTTCCACAAGACTCACTATCCTGACGTGTTCTTTAGAGAAGAATTAGCTATGAGGATAGATCTAACTGAGGCTAGAGTACAGGTAATTTATTGCTTTTGTGTCTTATAAAACTGTCCCAAATGTGCAAAACCTAGGTTTATATCCTCTGCTTAGAGCGAAGCTCTGTAATCACATTGCATTTATTCATAGAACATTGCGCCCTGATGCATCATAATGTACTCCACGCAAAAATTCCTCACCGAATGATCAAATAAATTTTGAACGTAAATTCGGAAGTAATAGAGACACCTTTTAGAGACAACTTTTAAAAATCCCTATAGCCAAGGCATGTGCATGTCATTTAGAAAAAAATCATCTATCGTCATAATTTCCTGGGATAGGAAACGCATTAAAATCCCTTCTGAGTGGCACCTGAAAGTCAAATTACAGGACAGGTAACCAAAAAGCTGGCGGCTTTCTCGCGCAATGCATCAGCATTGCAATTCAGCGAGGAAATGCCGCCGGCATCCTCGGTACAATGTCTTGAGGGCCTTTTTTAGGTTTAACTCAGTTAAATTTAATTTAGTTAATGTTAATAATCATCTTGTAATTTGGTTATGTAAATAAACGGTTTTTAATTACAGGAAGAGACTATAAACTAAAATACAAAAAATATGACTTTGAAGTAAACTATGACGAATTGAGAACTTCCTCCTTTTTAAAAAGTCGGTTAATAACAGCAAAAAATACTAAGGTTTGCGAAGATTGGCGGGTAATAATAGACGGTCGTTGAAATTGATCCGTTTTCATTCTGGAAATCTATGCAGGACGCAGACGCCAACTGCAGGGAGTCGTCAAAATATTTGCTCCACAAATAATAACTTATTTAAAGCTCTCGCGATATTTTCAGGTCAATGTGGCTATTGTCGTTGGAATGGTTTTATTCAAAATCTGATATAGATTACTTAGGTAATAGGAACTAATTTAGAATGTATGAACTATTAATAAAATAAAATAAGGAATTGTTTATTTGCACCTTTTTTTTTTGGGTGGGAAATCATCAAATAACTTCTCCCGCTCTGGGCGGAGCGGGGAGGGTGTGTCAAACTCTTAATGACTAAAACCCACCCGTATTCCTTTCGTTGCCTGTGTTGCCAGGGGCCTCGGTAACCCTTTAGTACCTTCCCGCGACCCCGGCAGGCATCGGCCCTAGTGAACCCCTACACTTGTGCTGACGACATATCTTTAGGCGCGCGTGTAATACAACGCGCCACCTTGAAGTAAAAAATATTGTTTACAACAAAAATAGGCCTTAAGTTAAGTAAAGTTGCATGTTTCAGTTCCAGCTAATACCAAAGCTAAAATAACTTTCGAAAGGGTTAATAAGGCGCCTGGCAACACAGGCAACGGAAGGAACACGGGTGGGTTTTAGTCAGTAAGAGTCTGACACACCCGCCCGCCCCGCCCAGAGCGGGAGAAGTTATTTGATAATTTCCCACCCAAAAAAAAAGAAGATAACTTACTATCAGCGCCCACTCTCGTTGTAATTATAGCCGATGTTATTGTGCCTAGCATGTAAAATAATTAAGAACGAATGAGAAAAATATCTTGCAGCACCAACATAAGTGAACAGTGGAGTATAAAATATATATTTAAATTATAGAAATTTGAAATATCTAGATGAGTTTAAGTTATTAATTAGTTATAATTAGTTCGTAATTTTAGATTGTTTTATACTAAGCTGTTTAGGTGCAAACTAGAATTAAAATTAACCAGGAAAAAATAAAAACCGATAAATGGTGTGTGCTGGTGAGTGTACGGGTGAGTGTGAGTGTCTGCATACATAGGAGTGTTTGTGTGTGTGAGTATGGTGTATGAGGGTGTGTGTATGTGTGTGGACCAGAGGGAAACTTAAGATTTAAAATTTTAACAAGTACAATAGTATATTACACAAATAAGTATAAATCGTTTATTTATTGTTGTCATTTTAACTAAAAATAAATAAACGATTTTAATATTTTGTTACCAAGAAATTATGAAAGTACGCTAAACAGCTTTTCAGTTTAATCATAGGTCAGGAATAGAAGTACAGTGATCACATTCTGATTATGTGTGATTAAATAGTCTTGGGCATGAAGAGGAATTGATTGTTTGAGCAAAATACGTTCTACAGGGTACAGAGTTTAATCGAAATGTCTCCTCCTTTTAATTTATTTTTCAGTCAGGGCACTTAGCTTTACACAGGAATGCCGTCGCATAATTAAGGACAGCACAAATAGTTTACATACAGTTGTACACTTGTACCTCACATTCCCTGTTCAGCTCAGTGGTAGAAAAATACCTGGGCTTAAAGTAACTTACCTTTAATATAGCTCTTTGAGCTCTTACAGCAATTAAATTATGTGTTTTAGCGGCATCACGCCAACAAGTTATACAATAGGTTATAACCGCTTGACACAGGGAATAATAAATCATTTTCATAATTATAACTCACCTGTTTTAGATTAATCTTGGATAGTGTGAAAATATTGTAGTAGCTGATGAAACTATGTTATTTTAAGACCATAGACTTCTTATAGGTTTTCCTGTAATCTAAGTCAAAGTCAAAGTCAAAGTCAAATTATTTATTTCAAATAGGCACATAAAAGGCACTTTTGAACGTGAACATTTACAAAAAAAAAATAGAATTGATTCTAGTTGCCCCTTCCAAAAGGTAGTTTCGTATGGAGAAGAATAGGCAAGAAACTCCACCGTTACTCTTTTAAAATGTTTTACAAAATTTTGTATATGTACATTTTAAAATTATATGTGAAGACGAAGCACCTAGAATAAAATTACTATACCAAAATAGGTAAAAAAAAGAATGAAAAATAAAGCAATGACAAATAAATTAATTATGTGATAGGTACATGATGCTCACATATTTACAAACATTGTAAAAGTATACGTTTTCCTAAAAATAATAAATAAAGTAATAGGTCAGTGTGTGAGTTAAAGTAATCACAGAATTTAAATTCAACATTGATTTATTATTTGTATCAAATAATAAATTGTACAATTAAAGTAGCAACCAGTTTGATTTTGTCTAGACTCTAGATTGTCCTATAGAGCTGGACCAGCATGTTTCTAAGCATTTCTTATCTTGGATATAATCCTCCAATTTGTAATATGCTTGTTTACAAAGTGTACTTTTAACATGAGTTTTAAATTTTCTTTCATTTAATTGCAATACATCACAAGGTATTTTGGTGTACCATTTGACACAGTACCCCATAAAAGATGTATGTACTTTGGATAATCTTAAAAATGGTTGATCTATTTTATCTTTATTTCTAGTATTAAAATCATGTCTATCACTTATTTTATTAAAAACATGTCGATTTTTTCTTACATACATAATATTTTCATAAATGAATTGGCAAGGTGTCGTCATAATATTAATCATCTTAAATTGTTCCCTAAGAGATTCACGGCGACGTAGATTATAAATGGCTCTGACAGCTCGCTTTTACAAAATAAAGATGGAATCAATGTCAGCAGCCCGACCCCACAGTAAAATGCCGTACAACATAATGCTGTGGAAGTAGCTAAAATAGACCAAACGCGCGGTTTCTACATCTGTCAACTGTCTTATCTTTCTAACAGCATAAGCAGCTGAGCTTGGGCGCCCCGCAAGAGATGTTATATGTGGTCCCCATTGTAGTTTCTCGTCTAGAGTGATTCCTAGAAAAACCGTTTGATTAATAAATTCCAGTTTTTCTCCATTCAATATGAGATCACATTCGCTACTTCTAACACTAAGTAATTTAAATCTAATGCATTTGGTTTTTTTTCATTTAGTCCCAAATTATTTACCGTAAACCAATCTTGGACCTGAAGAATAGAGTTATTCACGTCGTCATGATTTTGTGATCGTCGGTCTATTTTAAAGATCAATGATGCAAATAACACCATCTTCGGTTGATTTTGAAGTAATTGATCTATAAGTAACGAAATTATTATCTGATTTTTTTTATAAATTTTAGGCTCTCCGTTTCGGAATTAGGCGGGAAATGATCAATTTACATCAATTTTCTTAAATACCTTTAACATTATTTATTTGTAAATTATAAAAAAACATTAAGCCCTCACAACAAGCCGTTTTATATTTTAGGTCATACGGTACGTCCGGTAGATATGGGGCAAATCGGCTGCGACAGACGGACACACGTGTGATCCTAAAGGAAAAAAGGGACCCCTTTTTTCCTTTTGAGGTACGGAACCATAACCTTCGGTCACAACCGAAATAATATGTGGACAAAAGAGCTCTCAGTTCCAGGTTGTGACCCTCAACAGACAGCTCTTTACCTCAATAGGTACTCAAACATTTATTGCATTCCTTTTTGTTGGTATATTGGAGTGTGCTACTCGTAGCTGACATAATAATTCTGACAAATAATTTAATACTTTGTGTTTCTTTGTTTTAGTATTCAAGTTCCTAACTTAACAGAAAGCTGTGTTGCTGGGGATTTTGATTTTGTGCCAGTTTACCTTGGTGAAGGGCGGGCGTTTTGGGGGACTGTCTTATGTAATTTTGACGTTCAAATAGTGTTGATTCTCAGCCTAGTTTAAATAAATTACTTAGGATTTTGATTCCACAATGTGAACTTAGGTGGTAACTTAAAATTTAATAAGATTATTATGGACCATGTAGGCACAGCAATTAGTAGGAGAGAAAAAGTTTTAAAAACTTATCTATTCTTATCTATTTATATCTAATGTTATTAGAGCTTTTTTTCCAATATGTATGAAATTTCAAATAAATAACCAAATAAAACCAAGCATCGCGGTCATCTTGGAATCATCATAGATGAACCAAAATATCCGAATTTTACATGAAACGTCTGTAATATGATCTCCACCATCATATTCCACAATCAATGTTGTGCCCTCGATATTCCTGTACTGTACCATTAAGTCACTAACTTGGAAAACATTACCCTCGTTCTCAGGTCTGGTTTCAAAATCGTCGTGCAAAATGGCGCAAACAGCAGAAAGCTGGCTGTGAAGGATATCCTGCTGCTCCGAGGGGCCCAAGATCTCCTGACGAGAGATCATCATCAGCTCTGGCACTGGAGATGAGGGATTTTATCACTATACCTGGTAGGTTATCTGGATAATATTGATAATATGGGAGTTATAAATCGTACAACGGCATCGAGGCAGACCCAGCCGTAGACGGCAGGGCGATCTTGACGCCTATAGGCGGGATTGGTCCCTATTGGCTCGGGATCGAGTTGGGGGAAAAAGGAAAGGGAACCCTTGACCCTGCAGTGGGACAACTCAGCCTGAATTATTAAAAAACGTGTTTTGATTGAGAGATCTGACATTGTGTGACGAATTATCGATAAAAACAGATAACAATGATACGCAATCCCTTTTAAAAAGTTTATTTGTATTGTTTTATTAAATAGCTTAGTAGTTTAAAATGGTTTTATTACTCTTTGGCGTTGAACCAACAATCTGTTTCAATGAATTGAAAAAGTTTCATGAAAATAAAATATTTGTCTAACTTGTTGCTCACATCGTAAATTATGTTTTTGTTACTTTGTTGTGAATTTTGGGTGGTTTGTACATTAAACATGTTATATCTTCTGCCTTAATGGTATTTTGACTAATAAATTAAAACTTTTCTTTGACAGTGTCATCAACACAAATGATAAACTTAAGCGACACTCAAACTCAAGTATACGCAACAAAGTCGAAGCCATCACCACCAGCTATACATATTTCAGCACTACCAACGAGACAAAATCCACAGGTCGACCTCCCATCATTTTCTATACCTCTGCAATACAACCTAGGAAGCTTCAAGAAGATTGGCGAAGACGTACACTTAGACCTGGAAACTACAGACCAGACAAATTGGGATACTAGAATGATACCTAACTTCAACCTGATGAATCTAAAGCCTCTCATAGAAACAAGGGAAAATATTGATATGGAGTTAAAATATGAAGTCAAAAATGATAGTAGAGTTAATTTCAATGAAATACAAACCGTTCAAGAAATAGAAACCGATGACATTCTGGGTAAAGAAGGAGTTAATGAAGGGCAGACTATATCACCAGATTTTGGAATACAAAGGTATCAAAATTATCAAAATGAGAACGAGAAAAGTTATAGAGAACAAAGTTTTGAAGATTCTATAATGGAAGATGGGAGAAATGATTTTGTATGTGATGGAGATTTTCTTTGTAAGAATAATTTTGAGAAGGTTAATGAGAAACGTAGTGAGTTTGAGGAGTGTCATCTGTTAGATAGTGATACTACTGTTGGGATTAGTAATTTTGAAAGTAATTTGTAGATATAAGAATAATAATTTAATATTGATTTCATATGTTTTGTAAATATCTGGTATACATACTTAGACAGAGTTCCGAGTGAAGTATTTTTAATTGGTATTCATTTTTTTTTTAGCATGTTTTTAGTACTTAATATGTTTAGTTAGTTTTAAGTTATGACTTTACTTAGACCTTAAATACGTGTTTTCACACAAATATTATTTATTGTGATACTGTTATTTTAGTATAATTATGTTCATTATCAATTGTAAAAGGTGATTCTAGTCAGAAATAAACACAAACAATTAAAAACGCTTTAATTTAAAGTGAGTAAAAGTTTAATGGTTAAAAAAAACAGGTCACGGAAACATATTTCTAAAGAAAATCAATACGACAAAATATCTCTTACAAAATACAATAGTTGTTTTCACCTCATTAGAGAATCAAGAATATTCTAAGGTAAAAAAAAAAACGGAATAAACTTATCTTTTAAGTTTTTGTAGGTACTTAAGTCCTATTAAGTTTGGTAAAGTTTTGGTACTTGTGAGGTTTTTGCAGACCACAGGTGTTTATGGAGTTATTCTTGAGTGAAACTATTATTTTAATAGTTTTACTTATGAACAGTGCTTGAAGAAAACATGGTAGACAAAAACACCATAAACATATATAAAGACAGAAAGAAAATAAAGAATAACGTTTATTTGGACACAGTTTGTGAACACAAATTACAAATAACAAAATAAAAAGTGAAAAGTAAGATACAGGATGGACCGTTTACAGGGCTTTCCGAAACACCCGAAACAATTATTTTCCTTGACTTTATTTAATTATTTATCAAATCAAATCTTTTTATTGTGGGCATAGGTTATACATACAGATGTTAGGTAAATTAGAGATCCATTATGTCCTGCCTAGTAGGCTTACAATAATAAATTATGTCTATATGCAGTATAAAAATTTAGTTATCACTTATAAAGCAAATCATACAAAAATAATTAGTAACAGATTGTAGTATTGGTGACAGATTGTAGGGGTGGAGACCTGTTCCGATCACCGGTATATCCGGTTTGACGTCTCCGCCCAGACCTCGAACGCGCTGGTCCGACGGGCTCCGAGTGGTCCGCGGTGGGCGCTGAGGCAGCTGGACCGGGAGCTCCTCCTGGAAGCCTCGATCGTGCAGGCCTGGGTGTCACCACCGGACAGGCCTGCTGACATCAACGTCGAGGCGGAGTGGTTCCAGGAGGCCATGTCCGACATATGTGACGTGGCAATGCCCCGGGTCCAGCCTGGACGTGCCTCGCGCCAGGTGTACTGGTGGTCGCAGGAGCTGACGGCTCTGCGCACTGCGTGCGTGGCTGCGTGACGCCGGTTCACCAGGCACCGCAGGCTCCGTATCAAAACTCCGAATACGGAACCCATTCAGGCGGAGCTTTATGAGGGATACAGAGCGGTGAAGACCGCCCTCCAAGCGGAGATCCTGCGGGCCAGGGGCTTGGCCCGCGAGGAGTCGCTGGGGACTCTGGACAGGGACCCGTGGGGACGCCCGTACAAAGAGGTGCGGGACAAATTCCGCCCATGGGCTCCCGCGCTGACGCAGAGTCTCCGGCCCCAGCTTGTGGAGGACGTGGTGAGCGCTCTGTTCCCTTCGCGAGGGGAACACACCTCCCCGTCCATGGCTCCGCCTACTGCGGTGCCCGATGCGGACCACACCGCCGACGACGACGACGACGATGCTCCGGAGGTGACCGAGGTAGAAATGAGAGCGGCGGTACGCAGGCTTAATGCCAAAAATACCGCCCCAGGACCCGACGGCTTACCTGGGAAGGCCTGAGTCCTGGCCTTGGAGGCTCTCGGGCCTCGACTTAGAGGGCTCCTAAGCGCATGCATGGAGAGGACTTCGCTTCGTTGGAAGACGGGGAAACTGGTCCTCATAAAGAAGGCGGGGCGCCCTGCGGACTCTTCGTCCGCTTATCGGCCCATCGTGCTGCTCGCCGAGGTGGGCAAGCTCTTTGAATGAGTCATTGCAGACCGCCTCATCGCCCAGCAGGTGCGGGTGGGGCCGGATTTGGCGGAGAGCCAGTTTGGTTTCCGCAGGGGGCGTTCTACGGTGGACGCCATCATGCGCGTGCGAGCGACGACGGGGAATGCTGTTGCCCAGGGTGGGGTCGTCTTGGCGGTGTCTCCCTGACGCAGGTCCTCACCGGACACGGCAGCTTCGGGAGGTTCCTGTGTCGGATAAGGCGGGAGGAAACGCCTGGGTGTCACCACTGTGTGGATCGCCCGGAGGACACGGTGGAGCATACGGTGGAGGTCTGCCCGGCTTGGGCAGAGCACCGCCGTGTCCTCGTGGAGGCGATCGGTGGCAGAGACCTCTCGCGTCCGGCCCTGGTTCAGGCCATGGTACGGAGCGAGAGGGCATGGGCAGCCGTCACCTCCTTCTGCGAAGCAGTAATGCTCGCGAAGGAGGAAGCGGGACGGTTGAGGGAAAGGCAAGTTTCGCGCCCTCTCGCCCCTAGCCGCCGCAGGAGACGCCCAGGGCGTCGGGAATCCCGGGCGGATTTCCGGCCACCGTAGGCGCGGGCTTGCGGACGGTGAGCAATGGGTAGCTCACCGTCCGGTAAGGACCAGGCCCGGGTCGACGGCGCGTTGTATTCCACGCGCGCCTCAAAGAGATGTCGTCAGCACAAAGGTAGGGGTCCACTAGGGCCGATGCCTGCCGGGGTCGCGGGAAGGTACTTATGGGTCCCCGAGGCCACGAGTCCATCAACTACTTTCCGATGTATCTATTTATATTATACTTACCAAGGGTCCTGCCGGGGTCGCGGGAAAGTCCGAAAGGGTTACTGAGGCCCCTGGCAACACAAGCAACGGAAGGAATACGGGTGGGTTTTAGTCAGTAAGAGTCTGAAACACCCTCCCGCTCCGGCCAGAGCGGGAGAAGTTATTTGATGATTTCCCACCCTCAAAAAAAAAAAAATCACTTATAAAGTTTGCTTTAAAAGTGATTTTTCATACAAAAATAATTAGTAACGGATTGTAGTATTGGTGACAGATTGTAGTATTGGTGACAGATTGTATCAGGTACTAGGTAATTATTAAAAAAATACGCAATTTAAATCGAATACTAACTTAAATTGTCCGTTTATTGATATTCTTTGAAGAAATTTAAGTTGACGAAAGAGTTGTATAAAATGGCTTTGGCGCGTCCTAATCGAAAGCGATTGTCGCGCTCATTTTTGTGAATATGACATTCTTACACGATCAATCAAGTCACGTATGTATGTATGTATTCAGGAAGTCGCGTATTCGCGCGACAGTGGCTTTCGGTTAGGCCGCAGGATATAACACGGCAAATTGACTTAGTGTGTCACTTTGTTAAACAATTAATTGCCTGACTGTATGTTCTGCGATTATTTACAAGTAGTTTACGAGTTAGATCTTTTTAAATCATTTTTGGAAAAATTTGCTTTGTCTTATTGATAGATCCTGTTTATTCAGAGTGCCATCCAAAATTGTACATTGTATGTTTAATTGATTTCGTGATACTATTTAATAGGCTGAAGGTATTATAAAAAAATAAGGAAATATTTAACTGATCCTCTAAAAACTTATAGAACTACTAATGATCGACCTCTTTTAAATTAATGATAATCAAAAATGTGCTTCTAATGACGTACACTTTTTTTTGATAATCGAGCCTCTTTTTAAGAGGACGGTAAATGTCAGCGACCTTGAGCGAGTGGGAGGAGCTTGCGTCACCCCCCGCGACCCCGCAACCGTTCGCACATAACGTAGGGTAACCATACGTTTCAGATTGTGTGGACTGTCCTGCCTGATTTTTTATCACCATTCAATTTTTTTTATGTAGTGTTCATAAATGAGGTAATATTCTGATAATAAAATAAGATTGTAATATATTATATTATTTTAATAGTTTGCATTGAATAAGTTGGTTTAAACAGGGTGTAATTTTAAACACCGTCAACCTCTCTCGTCATTGTACTCATCATTATAAACAACTTTTACTATATTGGACACAACATGAAATAACTTGGACCAAACATGAAATCGCGAAAAAAAATCAGCTGTTCCCTACATTTTGACAAATTAAGCGAACATAAATGTAGGGAACAGCAGATTTTTTTTTCGAGACTTTACGAGGCACGGATAAGTCTCGGTACGTAAAGATGCTCACCCATCCACGGAAGAACCGCGGCAAGAATAGCTTAACCTAATTGATCAGCCCGTGCGGCTGTGATGCGACTAACGAGCTCTTTAGCTATGGAAACAATATAAAGTGAAATGAAAAGCCAAAAATCTAAATAAATAAATTTAATTCCAAAATAAAACAATTAATTTCTTTAGTGACAGATGAGAAAATATGAGATGTGCAGGCAAAATTTAGAGGGAATGGGCTGTATGGATCAGGGGGCCGATTCTACTTATTTGCAAAGTTATACGCTCTGTACCGTCTCATCAATGGTTCGGTTTCGTTCGGCTCTCGTTCGTCCCCCATAAATCTATTCTACAATTTTTATGACAATAACTGAAACTGTAACTGACTGTAACCAAGTCGAAACCCAACTCAATCACTACGGGAATGAATGGCAATGAATGAGTGTTACCTATAGTTCAATTAGTAAGTTTATAATATTACTATAACAAAAATGGTTAAATAACAAATAAAGTTTATACGAATAATAAACCCATTAAAACTTATTTTCCGTTATATTTACCACGAAAAGTAAATGATTTTTTCCATATATTTTAATAAATGTAAATTAGCAAATTTTCTTAAAGGAAACAGTCTGGGCGGTTCGAATCGCGTAAAACGAAACGGATTTTAAATGTCGGATAGAGTTACGTTACTATAAAATAAACAGCGGGAATGGAATACTATACTAACTACTATACTACATGGCATGGTGGCCATGCCAATAGTCGCTGATCACTGTTGCATGTCATTGAAACAAATAAATAATTTTAGGATCAGTAGGTATCACGGTATGATATGTGATGTGATAAGTATTCAATGATTTTCGTATAATATTAGTTCTAACATCAAATATATTAATATTCCGGTGCGTACCTAGGTAGGTACCTACGTATGCCTACAATAGCAAAAAGAATCATACGTTGTTCATAAGTAAAATATGAAAACGCTTGAAAACCCTGATTGAGTTGAGGTTCAATTGCCATTTTAGAACAATGTTATTAGTAGAATCGCCCCCCAGAGTAAGTTAGTATATTTGGGGAGTCAGTTTACAAGGGATGGAAAGATTGATGGAGATGTGGAAAGGAGAGTAAATGCGGGAAATAAAGTGAATGTTACTATAAATGCGATTGTAACCAACTAGTCGATGCCTAAAAAGGCTCGACTGGCTGTTCATAATGGTGTGCTGGTGTCTAAGTTTACGCATGGAAGTGAATGAATTTTGGGTGTGGCAAAAGAAGCATAAAAGTAGAATAAGGGCCGATATTTCAATCGCCAGATAACTTTTATTTGAAGAATATGTTTGACGTTTTGACAGCTTTTGTATAGAAAATATGTCAAAGCGCCATATTTATTCCTCGGATAGAAGTTAACTGATGATTGAAAAATCGGCCCTAAATGCTGTAGAAATGCCTCCTTGCGAAGCATGTGTGACGCGACTATAAATGATAGGCTGAAAAATTATGTGATAAGGCAACGGTGTGGTTTAAAAGAAGCGTGCAGCTGGCCTTCTATAGTTTTTGCCTTCCCCTTGGGAAGAAGGCGTGAATTTGTTTGTACTAATTATTTTTTTTACATTTCGTAGAAATGTACTAATTTTTTGAAATATTCCTCTTGTGTGCGAGTGTCTTGATCTTCCTGTTTCTCTGTCTCTTCTTTGTCTGTATTTTGCCTTCAACCAAAATCATTGATTCCATTCCAGTTGATGGTCCTGGAAATATAAAAAAAATACCTGTGAATCTACATTGTATATAATAAATAACGAACCATTGTCAGTTCTTTCACTATTTTCGTCATTATTTATTTCCGTCGGGCTGCAAAAACCAAAATATTAAAACATAATCTTATTAATGAGCTGCACCTGTTTATTTAAACTAGACAAGTTTCTAACCTAATATAACGGCATTGTCCCCATAAAACCATAATAAATGGTATGCCTAGAATCTACAATTTATTTAATACTCACTTTGTCTCCGCATTTTCATGTTGGGAATCATTGTCAGTTCTTTCATTATTTTTATCACTATTTATTTCCGTCGGGTCGCAACAACTAAAATATTAAAACATAATCTTATTAATGAGCTGCACCTGTTTATTTAAACTAGACAAGTTTCTAACCTACTATAACGGGATTTTCCCCATAAAACCATAATAAATGGTATGCCTAGAATCTACAATTTAATACTCACTTTGTCTCCGCTTTTTCATGTTGGGAATCATTGTCAGTTCTTTCATTATTTTTATCATTATTTACTTCCGTCGGGTCGCAACAACTAAAATAGTAAAACATAATCTTAATAATGTACTATACCTGTTTTTTTTTTAAGCTAGGTAAGTTTCAAACCTGCTATAACAGGATTGTCCTCAAAAAACCATAATCAATGGTAGTCTACAATTTATTAGGTAGGTACTTACTTGCTCTCCGCATTTTCGTTTCGGGAATCTGTATTATTTCCTATCCTCCTAAAAAAAAAAAAAAATTTGATACGGATCTAAAGTTATGTTTGAACTTACTCGTAAATAATGGATATACTCGCGCACAAATTATTATCAAAATAACATTTAGCTAACCTCATTATATTATAATAATATATGAGAAACTTACCTCAGTATCCTGTTTCTTTTATGTATACGTCAATTCTCTTTCAGAACTTTAGTTGTTCTACCCATATTGTTGAAAAAATACGTAAGTACAGCGGTCGCGCAAAGTGTCAGCGTCTACCCGTGACAGTGGTCAGCGGTACACTGCAGTATATTAATCTATGGTACACTGCCGCCCGTTGCCCGCGCAGAGCGCCGCATGCCGTTCCGTTCGATTTTATAGGGAATATTTATTTTTAGTAATAAAAGTATAAATATTTGAAAAAATTCACAGATAGAATTATAGATAACAAAATAGTCTATTCATACAAAAAAAAAACATGAAAATATCTTTAGTAGTTTGGAAGTAATTTTGATTTTTATATTTGGGTAGACCTTACTTCCTGAATTTATTTCATAAAGTATTTTACTACAATACTAAAATATTCACAGATATAATTGATGTGTATGCGGTCTAGTTTAACATACATTTTTTGCGTAACTTACTTGCATTAATTGAAGGCGTAATAACAGATTTAAAAGTCACTAAAATCATATATTTGCACCTTAAGATTCTGGCCTTTTCTCACAGTTGGTCGCTCGCAGTAACTAAGCTAGGGTTCCCGGACCAAATGGGTAAGGTTAGGTTGGAACCGTGACCAACCACGCGCGAGCCGAGCGAGCTAAGCGAGCTAAGCGAGCGCTGCCCCGGCAGCGGCCGGCGAGCGCTACATCTAAGTTGGTCGCAGTTATTTGGCTATAGTATTTTTAGGACTCCAAAATAAAAATATCAATTAGAAACATTATATTAGAGAGTTCGGTAATACTTTTAGAAGAATAAAATGGGAATTATTAGAGGTTCTCTTAAATACATGGCAAAAAAGAATGTCAACAGTGAAATCATAAACCATAACAAAATATAAAAAAAAAACGTTATTTCGTATCGATGATGACGCAGTTTTGATTGCTCAATTCAGAATCAAGTGAAGATGGTAGATACCTCAGAATCGTGTCGTATTGTCAGCCGATGTAATTTGGCAGCTCGCCAGTGGTCTAAGGTTCTATTGCCGATGTGTCCTGCATTGAATGTGATCTTTATGAATTGGTCTCGTGTCTGGAATCCTATATCACTAATACTAATAAGATAACCATGAATGTGTCTGTCTGTTGGTTTAGTACGGTTTTACGAGCAATTAGTCCCTAAATCGAGCCACTTTTTGTATAGAAATCTATACATTTTTAAATGGTCATGAATTCTATTCGGAACAATGACGACACTAAAATGAAGGCCAGTATGTCGGCATCAAAACTGAATAAATACTTTTTCTTTGACTCATAATTATTTTGATGTTGCAGGTCTTTTTATCTCACATGGAATTGTACGCCGCGCCGGTGACTTGATTTAGGAGTCCTGGAGTGTAAAATATCGAGCCAACTTATCGTAAATGGCATTTTTACGAAAATGCGATTTATATCCTAAACGACATTGAAAACAATAGGTTTATGATAAAAATTGCCTGACCCCAAAATTTTATTTGACACCTGTAGAGGCATGAGGAACAGGGTGTGAAGTTCATTCATCTATAGAACAGGAAGGATCCTCCGACCGTGTGTCGTGTCTGGTGGGCAACTGCCCGACGGTTGATGTCGAGATCATGTTGTATTTATGGAAATGCCGGGAGGGGACGCCCCAGAAAGACATATAGTGACCTCATTGGTGATGTTCTTCAAAAGGGGCAGGTGCGTAGTACTCGCAACCGGCGTGCGTGTATGACCAGATATATGAACGTAAACGAAGCAAAAGGAGTATGTAAGGAGCGTAGCAGGTGGCGTTCTATAGTATGTATGTATGTTGTATAAATGCTAGTCGCGCGGTAAACTCTGCTAAGTGTGATGTTCGTATGTGGCGATGTAGATGATGCCTCTACAGGATCAGTCGTGTGTCTGACTGTCTGACACAGTTAATTTGCTCCGAATTTAATGGACCGATAAAGATGAAATTTGGTACGCTTATGAATTTCTGTAAATAAATACATTTTGAATATAGGGTCACTTTATGAGAGCAGTGGTGGCCCAGTGGTAACGACTGCGACTTACGAGTTGTAGATCGTAGGTTCAAACCCGGACAGGTGCTTTACTTTGTGTAAATTATTTCATCACCACTGCTCTCAAAGCGGTGAAGGAAAATCATCGTGAGGAAACCGGCATGTCCTAGAAACAAAAATTCGAAGACATGTGACATTACCAACCCGCACTGGGCCCGCGTAGTGGATTATGGCCCACTCCCTCTCACAGAGAGGACGCCTGTGTCCCAGCAGTGGGAACATTATAGGCTGATTATGTATGGGGTCACTTTTGGGAGGCAATTAAGAAAATAAAATAAAATATTTGCAAACTGTGTCATGTGATCAAATGAAATGGCTTACTGGGAGGGTCTAATTTTTTTTAAATAATTTTAAAATAAATAGATTTAACCTGTAACCCCGCGCGACACCGATTCGGAGTCAAACAATAGAAAATAAATTGTGTCTCATTAGCTGTCCTTGACCAATTAAAGTTATTTAAAAAAATGATGTAAATTTACGATTATCTCCGAAACTACAGAGCATAAAATTTTGAAAATAATAAGTCTATAATAAGTCTAGGTCTTAAAGTAATATGGTAAATCCCTCAATATTGTTCGTAGAAACTTACATGTGCAGTTGGGATGTATGGGAGAACATGTTTTTAAACTACAATCTTAAGTTTGTTATTGGGATACATTCATCCCAACTACGAAAACCTTCATTTTGCGTGGTCTGGTACGTACTTAGCTGTTTTTTTTTTAATTTAAAATCAAGCATTCTTTAGATTTATTAAAACTAGCTAACAGACTCAACATTTGTTAGACAAAGATGTTCGAAATAAAATACTGTTCCACTAATTTTCCAAAATAACAATTTTCGCTTTTAATTTGAGCTTATAGAAGTGAATTAACAATTCATTTAAACGTGAAATTATCTGAATCTCGAGTGCAGGTCGGCCATTATGCTTGATGTAAACACCCTTTGTGGTGTGGCGTAAGGCTTAGCACGAGTCTACGACTTTGCGATTTGTCTTGGAAGTTTTATTTTAGATAGTAGTTTTATTGATATGTATATATAGTTCATAATGTTTAGGAACACGATACTAACTTTGACTATTTTGACAACAGTCTGTCCATTCTATAAAAAAATCACCGTAAAAATATAGGTCAAGTGACCTTGAATTGAGCTGTAATTCCACCTGATGCAAGACTTTCATGATGCTTTGATCTGAACAAAATAAAGGTCTCAGTTGCATTTCTTTGTTTAAAGCACTAAACATGGGAACATGTTTGGGAACATGTTGTGGCGTTCTATAGTGTCTGCCTACCTTCATGGGAAGAAGGCGTGGGTTTATGTATGTATGTGTATGTTTGGGGAAAAAAAACTGAATAAAAAAGAATAGTACCTTTGTATTAGGATTTTCGTTAAACTGTCTCTTTAACTACAACTAATAAAATTAAGTGGAGATTTTTATTCAGTTCTAATTTATCACAATAGCAGCTTTGTCTTCGCCCGTAAATTCACTTTTTACACATTACCACATAAAAAAATCAATATTCTACAAAATTAGTAACATGCGTAATAGCCTTAAAACTAATTCTTTCAGCTAAAAATATAAGTTTTAAACACAAGCGGTTAAAATCGCGGCTTTCTTTATGAAATCACGTCATGCAACCTGAAATAGCTCGTTCTTTGTGTAGAATGTTATAATATTTAGAATTTTCATAATGTTGGAATTGTTTTGATAAAGAGTTTAGCTTGTATAGGTTTTTATTTAAAAGTGAGGTAAGCAGAAGTGGTGGAAAGATCCGGTGACTACGAGCTCAATTTTATCTTTAAAAAGAGTTGATTAGATATAACTCCAGACCGCCATCGATATATGCCACGTTCAATTCTCCAACTGTAAATTTAAGTTGGTCGACTATGGACACGCCACAATTGCGGCGATAAGTCCCCTCTTTGAGGAGTGGCTAGATAGGCTCCACGACGTCCTCACCTTCCGCCTGACGCAGGTCCTCACCGGACCCGGAAGCATCGGGAGGTTCCTGTGTCGCATAAGGCACAGGGAAACCCCCGGGTGTCACTGTTTGGATCGCCCGGAGGACACGGTGGTGCATACGGTGGAGGTCTGCCTGGCTTGGGCAGAGCACCGCCGTATCCTCATGAAGGCGATCGGTGGCAGAGATCTCTCGCGTCCCGCCCTGGTTCAGGCCATGGTATGGAGCGAGAGGGCATCGACAGCCGTTACCTCCTTCTGCAAAGCAGTAATGCTCGCGAAGGAGGAGGCGTGACGGTTGAGGAAAAGACAAATTTCGTGCCCTCATGCCCCTTGCCACCGCAGGAGATGCCCTGGGCGCCGGGAATCCCGGACGGATTTCCGGCCACCGTAGGTGCGGGCTTACGGATGGTGAGCAATGGGTAGCTCGCTTCCGGTAAGGACCAGGCCTGGGTCGACGGTGATCGGTGACGGTGATCTCATAGAGATGTCGTCAGCACAAGTATAGGGGTCCACTAAGGCCGATGCCTGCCGGGGTTGTGGGAAAGTCCGGAAGGGATACCGAGGCCCCTGGCAACAAAGGCAATGGAAGGAACACGGATGGGTTTTAGTCAGTAAGAGTCTGCCACACCCTCCCGCTCCACCGAGAGCGGCAGAAGTTATTTGATAATTTCCCACCAAAAAAAAATACCGCCATTCAAAGCCGTTTGTATAAGTACGTAAGGCTGAGTTTATTGCCGTCTGATCTTAATAGTCCTCCAGAGCGAATTTCGGCCATGGTGATCAATCTCAGTGGAGACCAGCCTTTGGCGCGGGAGATATATCATAGTGCACAAGTATGTGCGCAGATACAGGTGGAGAAACAGTAATTTCTAACTATTCCTCTCAAAACAATCAATCAATCGACTGCGGAAATAAAGACTCCACTGAAACCCAGTGCGAATTTAGGTATTAAGTGGGTAACCTGTCGCTGCCGGCTGTGATTGGTTCTATGGTCGGTGGCGCAGCGTCATGAGACGCAGTGATCTACTTTTGCAGCAGGCAGCGGAAAGAGAGACCGAGATTTCGAGTGGTCTCCCGACCCGCAGCAGGCGCACCGGGCGTCGGCAGAGGGAAGATAACGCGCTATTCCGGCCCTCCTACGCGGGGGGAGTCAAACACCTCACTCCCCCCGCTTGACCAGACGGAGCCCGCAGAGGCCAGCGTCAGTCCGGGGCTGCGTTGCAGAGTGCTTAAGTGCCCCCGTAGCCTACGGTGTAAGTGTGCGAGGGACACGGGTTGGTTTTAGTCAGTAGAAGACAGACCCATCCGTCTAATTTCCACCCCGCCACCAAAAAAAAAGGTTAGCCAGCAAAAGAAATAAATTTATTCAAAAGAAAATATTTTTATTTTAGAATTCTAATTAATCGGTACTTTAATAATCAGTATTTTTGATGTTTCGAATTATCATGAAGTTCTATTGAAATTTGGTATTTTGAGAATAGTAATTATAAACGTTATGAATATTGAAATTTTAGAATTATAAAAATAGGATAAATGATAAATCGGAGTTATTATATTAGGAATTTTGAACCATTCGGAATTATGAAAATCGCTATTTTGAAATTGATGAGTGACTGACGGAATAAAGTTTTTCGTATCTAAGTAGTGTACCTTTTGACCGCGGCTTCGCAGGCATGAAGGTTGGAAATTATCCAACGGAGATGTACTACCGGGGTTATTTTATCCTATGTGTTAATACATATTATTAACTATCTATGTACCAAATTTCACCCAAATCCGTTAAGCCGTTTTTTTTCTGTCGTAGTAATAGCAGATGAAAAGAGTATTGACTCTCCCGCGCCACCGTCAACCATAATTATTTTGTTTCGCGTAATTTTGAATCTGTGATATCTTTTAATAAAGTATTAGGATATGATGTCAGTTTATATTTTAATCTAAATTAAAAAAAAACCGAAAAGCTGGCGGCTTTCTCGCGCAACGCATCAGCATTGCAATTCAGCGAGGAAATGCCGCCAGCATCCTCGGTACAATGCCCCGAGGGCCTTTTTTAAGCTTAACTTAGTTTTAATTTAATTTAGTTATTGTTAATAATCATCTTGTAATTTGGTTATGTAAATAAATGATATTATGTGATTTAAAAATTAAAATCCCAATTTAAATAACATAATTATTTTATTGGATAAGGATTAAGATAATACCGGTTAAAATAGCTTCGGAAACAACAATTACATTTTTGTCAAATCCTGAAAGATGAAAATGGTTACTGTAGGTCATCCTTACAAGATAGACATACATACATATATGCTATCGCGGATGGTTAAGTTAATTTTTTTAAAATCCATTTTAACATAAATGTTATGTATCTCGTACGGTTTACGCGGCACACGCCAGTAAACCTCCCAGTCGGCATGATTATTTCAGTTTTTTTCAAAATATAACCGTCATATTTCAGCCAATTTACACAAAACTCTCAAAATTTATACACCTAAACCTTCCTCATGAATCACTCCGTCATTGGCAAAACCGTTTGAAAATCAATTCGGTAGTTTTAGAGTTAACCCCGTTCATATAGACAGACGCGGCGGGAGAGTTTGTTTTATGTATGTATGTATTGTAAGGATACCATTGAATCGAATCGAAGAAAATACCCCATTACCCTAATATGATGAAGGAGGGGGGGACGGTTGAAGGAAAGGCAAATTTCGCGTCCTCTCACCCCTAGCCGCCGCAGTAGACGCCCTGGGCGTCGGGAATGCCGGGACGAATGGACGGTGAGCAATGGGTAGCTCACCGTCCGACAAGGACCAGGCCCGGGTCGACGGCGCGTCGTGTTCCACGCGTGCCTCAAAGAGATGTCAGCGCAAGTGTAGGGGTCCACTAGGGCCGATGCCTGCCGGGGTCGCGTGGAAGTTCAAAAGGGTTACCGAGGCCTCTGGCAACACAGGCAACGGAAGGAATACGGGTGGGTTTTAGTCAGTAAGAGTCTGACACACCCTCCCGCTCTGCCCAGAGCGGGAGAAGTTATTTGATAATTTCCCACCCAAAAAAAAAACACCCTACACGGTGAATACTGATCATTTCCTTGACCACAGTAACAAATTATAAAAATACTTCATAACGTAACGTTTACATTTAAACTCGATAGATGGCGCTGGCGTCAAAAGTTAGATCTCGCTATGGTTTTGTTACCGCGCTGAGTATATAAGTAGACCCGACTTGTACTACAACGAGTTATTGACCGGTTAAGTTGTCACGACTTGTCAAGGTCAACTACGATGTGCCCTATCAAAAAAAACGAGCGAGTTTTACAGTAGTCGCAGATGATGTGTAACATCTGACATCTGACTGGGTAATAAGCAACTGAGTAGCGACATATATTAGACTCAGAATTTAAAAAAGCTAAATACTGAAATATTTATTCGAATAATTATTCATTACTGTGGCCCTGGTCGAAATTCGACCCCCTCTATTTACAATCTATATAGTTCTTACTAATTCCATGCTACTAAAAAGTACTTACTTTTCCCTGCTTAAGCTTTCACTTCCTGTCTACACTCTTCCGTCCCTTTTCACAAAACCTCTATCACAGAAAGCGAGAGGAAAGATGTTACACACATAATGTTGATGTTGTTGTTGGTGTTGTTGTGTTGATGTGTGTTGTATGTGTGTGTTGTTGGTGTGTGATGTTATGTTATATGTGATGTTGTGATGTGGACACATAAAAAAAATACTACAACGAGGAATGTACTTGACGTAACCAATATTTTTCATATGACAGGAGGTGATTGGGTAATTTCGGTCACTTTCTAACCTATTTAAATGACTGATCTATTTCAGTAGGTAACCTAACCTAACCAGAAAAAATCGGACATTCGGACGTCGGACGCTTGTTTAAAATTAAGACCCGTTTTTAGGGTTCCGTAGCATACTAGGAACCCTTATAGTTTCACCATGTCCGTCTGTCTGTCTGTCTGTGTGTCTGTTTGGCTGTCCCCGCTGTAGCTCAAAGACGCTTAGTACTAGAAAGCTGTAATTTGGCATAGGTATACATATTAATCACGCCGATAAAGTACTAAAATAAAATCTAAATTTTTTTTTTTTTTTTTTATACCTCCCTTGCACGTAATGTGATATTTTTTTCTTGTCTAACCCATGGTGTGGGGTATAGTTGGATAGGCCGTTCAAAAATATTGCGGGTATGTGAACACCACTTTTCGATTCAAGGATCCACTTGCGTAATATTAAGCATTAAAGTGCTCATTTTTGTTAGAGTCAAGTGTCCATGCCAGCAAAATGGTTGTTTATGGAGACGTGTAAAAACTCATGGCAGCAGTACATATAATTAAATTAAAAGGAAAACTATCACAGCTAAGTGAGCTATACAAGTTAACTAGTTATTAACGTTAACTTGTATAGCTAACAATTGTAACAATTTGGTCAACTATTGTCGACCGACTTAAATTTGCAGTTGGGGAAATGATTGTGGGATATATCCACGTACGGGAGAACATGTTTTTCAACTAAAATGTTAAGTTTGTTGTGGGTTAAATTAATACCAACTTCCCAACTACGGAACCCTCATTGGCTCGCACTTGGTCGGTCTTTTTCTTATATTATTGTCGTGGACAATCAAATTCATCTTTCAAATGTTTTTAATAGTTGCTGTCCGAAAAAGAAACATCACGCCTGAATCATTTAATGCATTGCAGTGACCTCGCTATTGTGAGCTTTTCACAGATTTTGTGTGGCAATCCTGTTAAAGACATTCAACCAATTACGAGGTCGACTGTACCCACTACATTATGACGTCTGAGCTACTTGTGGTCGATTTAAAAAATGACTAGCTAGTTTTAATATACCTGCAAGATGCTACGCCGTAGCCACCGACATGATGTCACTGCTACGTGAGCTACGCTTTCGTAGCAAATGACCGTAGACCGATCCGTAACGACAAGTGGCTATTTTCGGAATTTTATTGTGCATTGATCGTGAACGTGTGACCAGTTTATATTTAGAAAGATGGCTTTTTATTTTTTCGTTATAAGATTATTGATAAGATTTATAGTATTCTGAAAGTTTCCAGATTCTCAAATCATAAATCATGCATAAATTCTCAAATCATAATCATGCAATCATGCAAATCATAAATCGACGAAAGTTTGATCAAAATCATCATTCATTTGTCCTGCCCTTATTTGTATTTTCTTCCATACATTTCGTCAAAATCATACCCCCGTCTTAACCAGAGCGATCGTTCGTAGCGTTCATATGCATGTCACTAATATTTTCGGAAAACTCGGATGACGCTCTCCGCCGGCGCGACGCCGCCACCGCTGCCGTTCGCCGAACAAAATAATTGTGACGCGCGACGGACAGTCGCGTGTTCCCCCTACGATCACTTTAGTTAGAACACGACCCAAGTGCACATAAATTTTGACAATAGAATTTATTGGATAGGGTTTCAAAGGTCAGAAGAAAAAACAACTAGAAAACTTATCTCTATTAAAACCAGCGGTTTCTTTGTCACAAATAATTCTTTTCATACCTTGTACAGGTACAATATAGTTTTACATGACTAAGTGGCACATAGTGGCAAGTGGCTAGGTGGCTAGGTGGTCATGCGTGCGTGTCGACCACGTCGCTACTTCTCAGAAGCAATCACGTCAAGTTATATCGCGGTTACAGGTTACCGGTGGCTTTTGTTATAAGACGTAGGTTTTTATGTAGTGGTGTTTAGTTTTTATGCTTGAATTTTATATTGGAAACGAACAACACATATTTTAGTAGGCAGTCATGGTTCAAACTCAAACTCAAAGAATTTATTTCAAATAAACCAAATAAATACAAGGCACTTTTAAATTGTCAAGGGGTCGGTTAGTCAGAAAGATGAAGGTAGTTGTCCATTCCAAAGCGTAGTAAGTTTCTATGAAGAAGAACGGGCAAGAAACTCCATGGACACTCTTTTAAATTAAAATATTGTTATAAAGATATTGGTTACATCATTCATGTTGAAATTATACATGTGAAAACAATGTAGAAAGACGTGCACGTTACTACGGACACGTAATAAAAGATTAAAACAATTGAAAAATTAAAATAAGCCGTGGCAGCTAAGACATGACGAGTCCCTACTGACGGCGCCTGTTCACGAACATGACGCATAGGTCAGCACCATTCAGCTCAACCATTCTAAAGGGAAGGTAATAATCCAACACACACGCCACCACCAGTGAGACATTTGAGTAAGCATGACGTACTCTCAACCGCCAGGACACATTCAAGTCAATTAAAGACGTACCCAGTAAATGGTAGTTTTATAGTAGGTACCAAGTGCTCACACATGTGAAATCGATACACCTTCAAATGCCTAGTAAGAAAGAGAAGAGAGAGAAAATCTCCTACCAATGACATCACAAGAGACCCAGGAAGCCTTTATATTCTTGTAATAACTGAAAAAAATACCGTTACAGTAGAACGTAATGATCCAACACACACTCCACCACCATCGAGGTATTAGAGTGAGCATGACATACTTTCAGCCGCCAAGGCACATTCAAGTCAATTAAAGACGTACCCAGTAAATTGTAGCTTTATTGTATATATACATATGTGCTATGCAATTATACAATACAATGGTATTTTGTTTAATACATACTCTTACACAGGTACCTTTTTATTAATTAACTATTTTATGTACTCACAACGTTTCGTTAAGGGATGCGAAACGTTGGGAAGACGACGTCAAAAGAGCTGGTCTAGAGTGGATTCAGAGGGTGAGATACTTAACGAAGACCTGAGCTTTGTACAGACTCTGAAGCTGTCTAGATGTAAAGTACCACCTCACCTTATTTAGAATACCCAGCTTTTTGCCTACAGTCAGTGCTTTGGACTCGATGGTGTGGCACCATCCGTGGTCAGAGGACGCACCTGTTTGGAGCGCACGTAGCTCGCACCTTCGTTGGCCATGCGATTTGTATACCTCGCCGCCTGCGCCCGCGCACCGGCTACGCCCGCGCGCCTCACACCAGCGCGGCCAAAACACAAAACCGCGATCGCTCGGTCATCCGCGCCAGTCGTTACCCTGCTTCCGACGGCGAATGCACGCGCTAATCGTTCTGAATCCGCTATTACGTTTCGCAACCTAGCTCGCCTAAGTTTTTAGTGTTCTTTCTAATTTTCGATTCTGTATCTTCCTAGTGCTTGTTTTCTTTCTACTCGTATACTCAAACTGTAATTTCATTAAAGCTTCTCTTCAACTTAAAATACGCTCAGTCATTTCTTCACACACCCTCCGAGCAACTACAATGGTTTAGACGAAGTTGAGATCCGACGTTAACTCCATGCTCAAAAGCATGTCAGTAATCAGCACACCTCAGAAAGTAGGAGATAATTGGAACTGGTTCCTTTTGGCAGTGAAAAGACGCTTGTTTTCTGAGCGTTAAACTTGGCCAGATTGTCGTCGCCCTACTGCCATATGAGATTTTAAGGTCAAGTTCATTCGCTCCACCATGGCCTCTCTAAGAGTAGCTGTTTTCTCTCCGCTGGCTCTTGCACTGGACAGGTATCTTTCTGAGACTGTGCTGTCATCTGCAGCTGTAGCAGGTCGTTAATATGCAGCAGAAATAGAGTCGCAGAAAGAACAAACCCCTGAGGAGCCCCGACATCAATAGCCATGTGATCCGATGAGCCAGCCATCTATGACCACTCTGATCGATCGCTTACTCAGGAAGTCGGAAAATCTAGTTGCAAAAGTCAGCAGGGATTCCGAATGCGGGAAGCTTACTCAACATACTAGCATGCTAGGCCCTGTCAAAAGCCTTTGTTATATCAAGGGATACAGCAAGGGCTTCACCGTTTCTCTCAATGGCTTCGCTCCAGAAATGCGTAACATACACAAGAAGATCTCCAGATGACCGAACAGGGTGGAAGCCATACTGTGGTCACTGAGGTGCTCATTGTCTTCTGGGTATGCTAGCTTATTATTGAGAACCCTTTCCATAAGTGAACATAGTATGGAGGTTATGGCGATTGATCTATAACTGACAGGGTCGGTTTTACGATTACCCTTTTTGGGCATTGGCTGCACATTGGCAAACTTCCATGACTCCGGAACCACTCCTTTTTTAAGAGAGAGGTGATACCAGTGCGTCAAGACAGGAGACAACTCTGGAGCTCAGCTTTTAAAGACTCTTGCGGGTATTCCATCATGACCGCTGGCTTTATTCACGTTCAGACTGCAAAGGCTCTTACGGACCTCTTTCAGGTGCATTGATTGATGTCTCTGGCATTGCGGAGGCACAGTCACTGAGGTCTGTTAGGTGGTTAGAGGCCGTATCATGACATGAATTTTCAGCAAAGATATAGGCAAATAGGTTGTCCTTCTCTTGCGCAGTTAGAGCTAGCGTTCCATCTAGTTTTAGCATAGGAGGCAGCGAAGGACGGTAGAAGCTAGTTTCGACCGATTTAGACAGGGATCAGAACTCCTTGCTACCTGAAAGGTAGGATGCCAACTTGGCAACAACTCCAATATGGTCGAAACGCGCTTTCCGTGACACCCGTTTGCAATCCTCGGCAACAGAATTGGACGCTATTTTCATTACGCAAATGCGTTGGGTCAATTCGCCAGCGTTTTTGAGGTGGATAAAAAGTTAAAGATCGTATCATCTTCTGATCACCGCTATGCGACCAAACACCGACATAAATAGTTTTGTGAGAGCTGGTATGCACCAGCAGCCACAGAGTGGAAAAACCCGCAACCTCATAGCAGCGGAGACGTTGACAGCATAATTATGTCATCGCGGACATACACACAGATCCCAGTCTGCTTCTTGAACTTATGCTCAAGTGAGTATCTTGGGTAGTTCAGGTACGCCACGTCTAACGGGGTCACTATCTTCGACTCCATCGAAAAGAACAGCTGGTGATGGACCGGATTGATATTTAAGTGCAATCCACGGATGTTGCTGAATTGCACTTTTAGCGGGAGGAAGTGCCGCCGTTGTTTTAACGTATATTTCTTCTTATATGTATTTGTGCTTCATGGGGTTTTAAGAGTTTAGAGGGAATAAGAGTGTAAACGAGGCAAGTCCAATTGGCTAAACAGCTCCCACGAGCTTAATTCAACAAAAAGGAAACTCACCTGGGGACTGCGGGGCACCCGCAAAGATGACCACCGGGTCCTCCCTTTCACTTGGCACGGTGGAACATTTCAGGATTTTTCGCGAAGTGGCGGGGTAGTCTTTCACACGTGGCTGGCGTGCTAGTTGGGCCTCCACTTCCTGCAATCGGCCAATGGCAAGACCGTGCTTCGGATCTCGCTACCCTTCAGAGTGACTTGCCATGACGAGGTTCACTCCTACACCGAGACCAGCCTTGGGTAACGCAACTGCCAACTCACTAAATTCCTAAGGCACTGGCACTCCCACGCGTCGACGAAACACAGCAGGCTGCTTGACGCCGAACCCCGGTGTGAAGGTGGTCGCGAGCCAGGCGGGCGGTAGCCCTACTACCGCTAGGAAAAAAATTGCCAGTTATACAGGATGATGGGTGAACCGAGCGCTCGGTTCTGTCCAGTTATTGGTAGAACCAAGTACGCTACATGAGGAGGCTTCTTCATGCATCCCATATATGAAAGCAAGTTGGTGAGTTTTCCTAGAGAGCGTTTTTTGACACCGAAAGTCAAATCCCACTGCCATCATTTTCACGACAGCCATCAATGCGGACGTTGTGTGGTGGCCATTGCTCTTCTTAAAAACCGTAACCGTAACTTAACCGTATTTTAGAGACAGACACTAAAATGGACGGAATTAAACTTCCGTATTATCTCCTAGCTAAATTTAGATTCTAGTACATCAGCCGGCAAATTGGAACAGACAAATATAAGTCCGTCCTCTCTAACTTACGTGAACTATGGACTACTTTAGTTTTATTTTTGAGCTTCTGAGGAATCTAGGGGATGTGAACATTTTACTCTGCTTTAGGTGATAACGTAGAAAATTAATTGAATTTTTGGAGTAGAATAAAACTGACGCAGTTTTATAGTCGACAAAAAACTGGACCGAAGTGTGTGTTTACTACTAATAGAAAGAAGAGAAAGAAAGAAAGAACATACATTTATTTAGCATAGACTAAAAGGCACATATTCTGCATAAACTATTATATATTAACTCTCCGTCCGACTTAGGCCTTTTAACCCTATACTGCTTAGCAGACCTATTTGCAAGTCTTGCAACCACCTAGAGCAACTTGGAGATGAAAAAAACTTGATTTCTTAGGATAGGACAACTAGGTTAAAGTGTAAAAACTAAAACCAATCTTTTTCCCATCTCCTAAATGGCACTCATTCGGATGACATCTCCCAAACGTTTATTTAATCATGAAAATTACAGTGATAAAAATAGAAAGACTTTTTATTTCAATGAATCTGCCTAGCCTTTTCCCAACTCTATTGGGTTCGGCTACCAGTCAAACCCCATACAGCTGAATACCATTATTTTACATGGAGCGACTGCCTATCTGACCTCAAAAACCCAGTTACTGGGTGACACGATACCCCTTGGTAAGACTGGTTGGCAGACTTTTGGGCTTCTGCCTACCTATAACGAAGGTCAAACATTTATGTATGACAGCCAGGACCAACGGCTTACCGAGGCACATAGTAGTCTCGGTATGTAATCGAAGGTCACCCACCCACGGACTGACCGCAGTAAGCGTAGCTTAACCTTCGATCAAACCATGCAGCTGTTATTACTCAGACACATTTTTTGTTATTTTCGGTTAATCTGTCCATCATAAAAAGGTAAGTTTGAGTTTCTGGAAAAAGTTTGTGCGATTTCTGACTTTGCTAGTACTCAAACCTCTGTTGGCCTAAAAGAGTTTTTTGATCGCTGTAAGAAACAGGATCGATTGGCACCAAAAAAAGTTTTTGTGAAAACTGCCCATTTTCTTGCTGACTGTATATTTTTTTCAAAATCTGTTAATGCAGGTCTAAATGTCTCAAAAAGTTAACTTTTTGAGACATTTAGACCTGCAAAAAATACCGTTTTCCTGTAGCTACAATGACTAAGGTAGCTGTCCTTACTGCCCCATCTCAAAAATCCAACCTGTATATTGATACCATCATTATGGTTAACATCCCGATTCAGAGCAATCTGACTTGGATGGATTAGTTTAGAAGGCTAAAACGGGAGCGGAGTCGAGCGGAGCTCCAGCCTTAGCCTTCGTGGTTCACGGTGGAGCATACGGTGGAGGTCTGCCCGGCTTAGGCAGAGCACCACATTGTCCTCGTGGAGGCGATCGGCGGCAGAGATCTCTCGCGTCCGGCCCTGGTTCAGGCCATGGTACGGAGCGAGAGGGCATGGGTGGGAAATTATCAAATAACTTCTTCCGCTCTGAGCGGAGAGGAGCGGGTGTGCCAGACTCTTACTGACTAAAACCCACCCGTGTTCCTTACGTTGCCTATGTTGCCAAGGGCTTCGGTAACCCTTTCGGACTTTCCCGCGACCCCGGCAGGCATGGGCCCTAGTGGATCCCTACACTTGTGCTGACATCTCATTGAGGCTCGTGTGGAACACAACACGCCGTTGACCCGATCCTGGTCCTTATCGGACGTCGAGCTACCCATTGCTCACAGTCCGCAAGCCCACGCCTACGGTGGCCGGAAATCCGCCTGGGATTCCCGACGCCCAGGGCGTTTCCTGCGGCGGCTAGGGGTGAGAGAGCGCGAAATTTGCCTTTCACTCAATCGTCCCGAGGTGACAGCTGCCCATGCCCTCTCGCTCCGTACCATGGCCTAGATCAGGGTCGGACGCTTGGGATCATCACCGCCAATCGCCCCCACGAGGACACGGCGGTGCTCTGCCCAAGCCCGGCAGATCTCCACCGTATGCTCCACCGTGTCCTCCGGGCGATCCACACAGTGGTGACACCCGGGCGTTTCCTCCCGCTTTCTCCGACACAGGAACCTCCCGAAGCTACCGTGTCCGGTGAGAACCTGCGTCAGGTGGAAGGTAAGGACACCGTGGTGCCGTTCTAGCCACTCCTCAAAGAGGGGACTTAACGCCGCAGTTCTGGCGTACCCAGCACTGGGTTGCGACAATCGCACTCTCCATGTCGCCATGAGATCCCTCCGGAGCTCTGTCCGCTGTGCCGTGATTTCTCGCGGCAGCGGAGTTGCGCCCAGGCGTTTTGCCTCCTCGCGCCACTCCCATATGTGCGCGAGGACTTTTGCCTCCAGATCCCATGACGGCAATCCGGCAAGGAGGCTCTCCGCCTCACCGGAGACCGTGCGGTATTCCCGGACCAGCTGGATTGCCATGACCCTTTGGGCCGCGCTCAACCGGCGGGCTGGCTACCGTGCCAGAGAAAGCGCCCACATAGGTGCCCCATAAAGGGCCATGGACCACGCCATGGCCATGGGCCAGGTACACGACCCCCACGTAGAGTTTGGATGTTTGGACGTTTGGATGTTACTTACCCCCTAGGGCATTTTAAAGTTAAACAAAAAACTAGAATTCTTGGGATATGACAACTACATATACACACACATACACAAACTCACGCCTGCTTCCTATGGGGTAAGCAGAAACTTCAGAACGCCACCTGCTACGATCCTTACATACTGATTTTGTTTCGTTTACGTTCATACATTTGGTTATACACGCACCAGGTGGGGAGACAACTACTGGTTGTTAAAAGCTCAAATAAGCGACCGATCTTTTTTACATCCCCTAAATGGCTCACGTTTAGTTGACGACAGCTCCCGAACTTTTACTCAATCATGAAAATTACTGCGATAAAAATAAAACCACTTTTTATTTATACCTAGATGTAGCCAAAATGGAAAAAAGTACTTGGTAGCCAATACTAAATATTTTATATTTAGCAATTGGATTTTCATTTGGCATTTGATTTCGAACTGTAAGCCTACCTGCCAATCTTAATAGAAATGTGGCTAGTATTTTATAAATCCACATCACAGCTAATATTATAACTGCGAAAGTGAGTTCGTTTGTCTGTTTGTTACGCTTTCACACTAAAACAACTAAACGGATTTGTATGAAATTTGGCACATCGGTAGACCATGACATAGAGAAGGACATAGGCTACATTTCATTCTGGATCGCAGACGATGTCGCGGGCAACAGCTAGTTAAACATAAATGTTGGTCTCTACTTGACAGTAACAGATTTAAGTATTAGAAAAGATGAAGAGACTGCGTGAAAGATGATATGGCTATAAAGGAGGTGACTACCGAGATGACGACTCGTAGAGAAGTATGGAAGAAAAAGACATTTGCGCCGACCTCAAATCCTTTGGAATAAAGACAGCAGAATAATCTTGAATAGATTTAGGTATTGAAACTTATTCTCATGGTATTTTTAAAGCCGTTTTATGGATATAATATATTATACGCATGGGTATTGGCTGAAGTAGAGGCACATAAATATAACTTTTCAACTTTCTTTCATAGGTTTGTTACGTAATGACTCCTCATATGTATCAGTATAGGTGGTTATATGTATTTAACTAAATACCTGGCATTATAAAAATGTTCCAATCCAAATGTTTAAAAAGAACTAACAGCCATATTACGTGATAAGTGTTATTATTCAATTAATGATTTTTTAAATGACACTACACTTTATATTTAATATTAGACATTGTGTATTTCCTTATTTACCATTTGTAGGGTTCCGTTGTTGACAAGGAACTCTTATAGTTTCACCATGTCTGTCTGTCTGTCTGTCCCCGCTTTAGCTCAGAGACGCTTAGTACTAGAAAGCTGTTATTTAGCATGGGTATACGTATTAATCACGCTAACAAAGTGTTACTCCCTTGCACGTAATGTGGGGATGATATTTTTTTTCTCGTATATCCCTTAGTGGGGGTACCGTTGGGGTCAAAAATATTGCACCCTATGTCAACAACATTTTACGATTCAGGGATCCGTTTGCTTTAAAGTGCAAATTTTTGCTAGTGTCAAGTGCTAAATGGTTGTTTAAGAAGATGTGAAAAAAATCATGGCAATAGTATATATAACGAATAAAAAGGAAAACTATCACAGCTAAGTAGGCTTTACAAGCTAACGAGTAATAGTCGACCAACGGCAACTTGCACTTGGAGAATTGACCGTGACGAATATCGATGTATTTTTTTTTTTTGAGGGTGGGAAATCATCAAATAACTTCTCCCGCTCTGGGCGGAGCGGGAGGGTGTGTCAGACTCTTACTGACTAAAACCCACCCGTATTCCTTCCTGTTGCCTGTGTTGCGGGGGCCTCGGTGACCCATAAGTACCTTCCCGCGACCCCGGCAGATCGATGTATGGGAGAACATGTTTTTCAACTAGAATGTTAAGTTTGTTTTTGGTATAAATTCATCCCAACTGTGCAACCATTCATTGTGCGTGGTCCGACACGCACTTGGCCGGTTTTTTTTTTTTGCAAATTTTAGTTTGATTGATGAGTTTTTTTTTGTTTATAAAAAAAAATATTCTCAATATTTGCATGCCTAATTTAGGGGAGATTGATACAGAGATCACAAATTTTGTAAACCCCTTTATTTTGTACCTACTTTCTTAGCAAATAAACGTTTATTAATTGATTGTGTCCACCTGATTGCGAACCTATAATTGAAATAAAACGAAACAAGCTCTCGAAAATTGCATTTATCTTGCTGTAGTTGTGTCCAAGATGGCGGAGAAGTAAAGCATACAGTAGCATGATTTAACCAATATATTGTAACAACATTTTAATTTAAAAATGTGCTTTTGGCGTTTCTTGTCCGTTCTTCTCCATAGGTAACTGGTTCAAGGTTCACCTGTTTAACTGACCGAATCCTTGACAATTCAAAAGTGCCTGGTTTAATGGACATAAATGCTCTGTGTTGAGTTGAATTTGAGTTTATAAACACGTTAATTTGTCAATCCATAGGTCATAAACTTCTTTAACAAAGGTTTGACTTAAGGAACTGAGGCCAAGAGAGTGGCCCTAAAAAGGGACTCAACATTTTGTAGCATAATTATGATTAGACACATCTGAACAGTCTCGAAGGGGTTCCAAACATTGTCAGGTAGAGTTTACTACTACCCGACCATACCCGAAAGTATTGTCCCACAGCTGGGCAAAAGTCTCCCCATAAAAATAATTACAAATTGCATGCGTTCAAATCCAGCTTTAGTAAAACTGATCTAACAATCCTTTGGAAGACGTTTGCGAGGCCAACGCAAACGTTGTCGAAGTGGCTGAATTCTGGTTGAAGTTTATTTAAAATCAATAAAAGAGAATCATAGTGAAGACGAAGAAGAAGAACGATCCTTTAGCCAAGCAACAAGTTTCTTGATAATTTTAGATAGGCCTCCAATTTAATCGTTTACAGATTATGGCTAAAGATAAACGTCACCTCTAACTGAAGCATCGCGAGAAACACTTACTGTACGTTTTCAATTCATGTGCATAATCAATCTCTATAACTTTTCCCAACTACGAGTATGTCGGGGTTGGCTTCCAATGGAACCAGATGCAGCAGAATACCAGTTTTTTTACATGGAGCTGTCGCTCGTGATCGTGTTACCCAGGTTTTGGAGATCAAATATGCAGTCACCTATCTGATCTCCACAACCTGGGTAACACGATACCTGGGTAAGACTAATTGTCCAGAGTTTTGGGCTTCTGACTACCCGTAATGACCGTCAAAGATGTACGAGTAACAGCCGGGACCAACAGCTTAACGTGCTTTCCGAGGCATGGGTCCTCAATATGTAATGGACCCATCCATGAACTGACCGCGGCAAGCGTAGCTTGTAACCTTCGATTGACCCGTGCGGCTGTTATTATTTGGCCACGAGCTCCAACACGAAATATTGAGACTGTTTAGTTTTAGAGCTCCCGTAGACTACAGACTTTCTATCGACCGATAGTTTGGTCGGTATGCCAGTGCTCATATTACGAGTATAACGATTCGGTATCGGCCGATACAGTTTGATGGGCTACACGATTGCTTTCAAACTGAACTGTCGGCGAGTTATCGGTCGACTGCTAAATCAGACTGGGGCTCTTCCCCGCGCGCACACTAACTATAGGTAGTGCAGTTTACTCCGACTTTCAGCCGGATGGTCATGCGTATTTTCCATCGCTACTTGTCGAAATTTTGATCGTAAAATTGTTAGAAGTTGAAAAAGACCCAGCGCTTTAAAAAAAACTTAAAACAGTCCTGAGCTGCAGTCAGCTGATTGTTGTCTGATATGTGTACGCACAAGCACCGACTATTTACTTGACCCAGTGTGTGTGCTAGTCCACGGCTCCCTGTCGTTTCGGGTGACGCTGGTGCCCTTGGGACATAGTAGCTTCGGGAAGTACCTGTGTCGCATAAACAAGGAGCCGGACGCCACTGCGTCGACTGCCGGGAGGACACGGCGCGGCAGACGCTGTCAGAGTGTGCCCCTTGGGAGGAGCCGCGCCGTGTCCTCGTCTGAGGAGTAGGTAGTGACCTGTCGCTGCCAACCGTGGTCGACTCCATGGTCGGCAGCGAGGAGTCCTGGGACGCAGTGGCTGGTCACAGGAGGCTGCAGGCGGAGGGCAGGGGAGAGCGGGAGATCTCTCCCACTCACCCTGCCCGCAGCAGGCGCACCGGGCGTCGGCGGAGGGCGGACAACGCCCTCTTCCAGCCCCCCTAAATGGTTCTAGGGGCGACGGACTCTGGTCTTTTATCGCCCCCCACCCAGCAGGACCCGAGGTGGCAGCGTGTAGTGTTCCACGCACACCCCTATTGGACGTCGCGCCCATCGCGACGAGTTTTACACCTCATTCCCCCGCAAGCCTGAGGTGGCCCGCAATGGCGGATTAGTCGGTAGTGGCTAGCCGGGGATTGCGGAAGTCGCACTAGATGCCATGATCCCCGGTGTAAGTGTGGGAGAGGAACACCGGAGTGGTTTTTAGTCACTAAGAGTCTGACAGACCTCTCCACCCGCCCCAGGGTGGAGGACATCCATGAGGATTTTCCACCACAGAACAAAAAAAAATAAAGTGTGCGTGCTAGTCAAGTTCCAAAGATCCCCAGTCCAAGGGTAGGAAAGGAACACTGGGGTGATTTTTAGTCAGTAACAGTCTGACAGTTCCCTCCGCCCGCCCCAGGGCGGAGGACAGCCATAAGGATTTTCCAGCCCGGAGGAAAAAAAAAATGGACGTACTAGCCTAACTCAACCAAACTATCGGCCGATAGAAAGTCTGTAGTCTGCGGGTACTCTTACCGATTTGCTTGAATGCTTTTCGCTTTGGACGCCGTATGTGTGTAGGCCTCGAGGCCCTCATATCCTTATATGGTATGGTCAGCAACGAAAGTCTATTCACACTGTCACTTGTAACATGTTAAAATTAGCTTAAGTGGCATAAGTGTTTAAAACACTTCTGTTTAAAATTAAAATAACACAAACTCCTAACTATCATGAGTTAGGAGTTTGTGTTATTTTAATTTTGAATCAGGTCGTTTTTTTTTTCCTCGTGCTATTTATATATTACTGCAATATCCTACACTTACTCAAGATTGTATAGCGATTTTCTTCTAAAGCTCATTGATAGATATTTTAAGGTGTTAAACACAGTATTATGAAATAGGTCTTTTCGCAAGTTGCGATTTTTATTTCGCGATAAAAACGCTTTTAAATACTTGTAATGTTGCTGCAAAAACGTTCGTTGTTCGTTTCGTTGTTTCAGCGCTGTTTAATCGTCAACCTATCGAGGTTCGTCCAAAGTCACAGCATTTTGCTGAGTAATGGCCAGGGCCTTGTACCAAAAAACTTTACAATTACAATTTACAGATTTGTAAATCTTACAAGTGTACAAAACTCTAAGCCACACAATTCGAACGGAAAAACCTTACAAATATGTAAATTGTAGTGACAAGTCTACAATTTACATACTTCTAATTTCTGTGTTACGCAATATTTTCTACAATTTAACAAATTTCTAGAATAGTAGACTTGTAAAGTTTTGTGGTATAGGGCCTTGTTCTTGCACAGATGCGACGCACTGCTTATTTTTTCTTTTAATCGTTGTTTGTCACAAAAGTAGACACTTTCCAATCTGAAATCGGCGTTTTATTTTGTTTTCATTCTTTGTTGTCAATTGCCAGTGTCGCAACACAGAGTAATTAAGCATTGTACATTGTCTTTGGTTAGTTGACCATTAAATTGTGACCTCCTTGACATCAACATCAAGAAATGATGGTCTATTGTTAAACTTTTACGTGTTGAATACGAGGCTTTTGGTGACTTTGTAACAGTGTGTGTAATTTATATTTTTGTTTGTGCAGAATAAAAAAAAACTTTATTTCGTTGTTGGCTGTTCAGATTTTTTGACCGTATTGGGGATCTTATGGTATACCTGATAATGTACGTTATCCTTTACAGGTAAACCAACAAATATCATAGTATCTGTTCTATATTAGTTCGTGCTTGAATCAGGTCAACCCGTCTGGGTCGCTCAGTTTAAATAAACTTCATGCTTTGATTTATCTTGAATTTCGATCTTATTACATGCGTGATAGAGTTTTAATTGCTTTAGCGATAAAAAGTTGCTATAAGTAGGCGTAAAAGTTACGACTGAGATTTGAAACTCATCTGATTTTTGTAGTTTGAGTGGTTCAGTTGGTTTTCTACTGTATCGGTATTTTTTTCAATTATTATAAGAATATAAAGACTTCATGTGACTCTTGTGGTGTCATTGGTCTAGTTCGTAGGAGATTTTCTCTCTTTTACACTTTTTTTTACTTTAAAGGTGTATCGCTTTTACATGTGTGAGCACTTGGTACCTACTATAAAGCTACCATTTACTGGGTAAGTCTTTAATTGACTTGAATGTGTCCTGGCGGCTGAGAGTACGTCATGTTTACTCAAATGTCTTGCTGGTGGTGGCGTGTGTGTTGGATCATTACGTTCCCTTCAAAATGGTTGAGCTGAATGGTGCTGATCCATGCGTCATGTTCGTGAACGGGCGCCGTCAGTAGAGACTGGTCATTTCTTAGCGGCTTATATTATTTTTTCAATTGTTTTTATCTTTTTTTATTACGGTCACATTTAACGTACACGTCTTTCTACATTGTTCTCACGTGTATAATTTTAACATGAATGATGAAACCAATATTTTTGTAACAATATTTTAAACTAAAAGAGTGTCCGTGGAGTTTCTTACCCGTTCTTCTCCATAGGAACCTATTAAGCTTTGGAATAGGCAACTATCTTCATCTTTCTGACTAACCGAACCATTGACAATTCAAAAGTGCCTGTAATTGGTTTATTTGAAATATGTTTTGAGTTTGAGTTTATTTTTTTTATTTTTTGTGGCTTTCTATGACATTAATGTAGTCAGAAGTGTCAATGACTCCTTTTTTATTCCATCAGCAATTCTCAAATCTATAAGTTCATTTATGTATATTTTCAGTAAAGATGGAATTGTCATTTGAACAGTATTGTTTGGTTTGCTATACTTAAAATAAAGGTATAATATAATACCTTAAGTCATCGTCACAGAGATACTTGTCTCGCGGCCTAGTCAGCTTTGAATTGCGGCCTACCGAGTATTATTTTAAGTCCTTAGTAGGTAGGTATAACTTAAATTTACGGCATTATTTAAACGGGCTACGGGGGTGCTACGACGTAGCTAGCAATGCTACGCCTGCTACGACAGCGTAGCTCTTGCGTAGCAGATATTGATTATTGTTCAATTATTTAATTATTTCAATCCAGTAGGCGTGCTGTTTGTTCGTTTGGCTCATTTTAACTACTAAACTACTGGAACAGTTTTCATATCTGTATTCCCCGAAGGGTTAGGCACATGTGTACCAGTAGTAGTGTAGTATACCAGTTATGTTTATTAAACTCATTTATTCTGAAATATTATAAAAATAATTCGACTTAGCATAGCTCTTCAAAACAAAATATTTAATTTGACTGGGGCAGACGTTACTTTGACAATTTAATAATAATTTATTGACAATGAATAAGACGGATTTTTATTAAATAAGTAAGATAGAGGAGATAAAATGCACAAAAATAAAAATCCTATTACAAAAGATGACAATAAAATTGATCAAAATGAATTACACAATCCATTACAAATACATTATTGATATAAAATATTTTCTTTCCAATAAGCGAACGATTTCACAATAAGAAATACGTATTAAAGTAAATAATCTTTCAATAAAATGTTTCTCACTGAAAAAATCAGAAAAACCTATACAAATTCACGCGAAATACATTTAAAGGCGACTGTGCAGACTGTAAAAGGCTTTCAGTTAGTCTGGAGGTCACTTAGACACATTATATTTATGATAAATATATAATGGAGTTTAGGTAAAAGATTTGTTTAACTTTGGAGTTCTTAGGGTTAAGTCTGAAAGGTGTAAGTGGTATTTAAAACTTTGTTAATTCTAGGCTTGCTTGTAGATAATTTAAAGGTGTTTGAGTTGTTTTTAACTTTTGGTTTCGACGTCCAAAAAATTAAAAACAGGTTCTTTATTTGAAGTAGTTATTATCTGAACCTATTAATCTTTGACACTTGAAGACAGTTTCAAGGACTAAACCAGCTAACAAAATTGCTTTATAATAAAGCTAAATTAATAATAATTGAGGATAATTGTTAATTTGTTCAAAAATATACAGTATTATATTTATAATAATATGGTGATAAATATGAGACTTTATTCTATGATCAGATTTTGAACATCTGTGTTTGAACTAGATTTAAAATATCTGTATTTCAGACATCAAGCAGCCAATTTAAAAATAAATAAATCAATAAATATATCATAAGATGATGATGTAAGTTATTTTATTGACTTCAAAATTCAGAACAACGCTCACATTGCGCTAGTTATGTTTATGTCCAGTAATATTACAAAAAACTCATCTCAAGCTTGATCTGCTTGAGATGAGTTTTTTTTTCGCCGTTACCTTCGTCTGCGAAGAGGTAATGCTCGCGAAGAAGGAGGCGGGATGGTTGAGGGAAAGGCAAATTTCGCGCCCTCTCGCCTCTAGCCGCGCAAAACAAAACGCCCTGGGTGTCGGGAATCCCGGGCGGATTTCCGGCCACCGTAGGCACGGGCTTGCGGACGGTGAGCAATGGGTAGCTCGCCGTCCGATAAGGACCAGGCCCGGGTCAACGGCGCGTTGTATTCTACGCGCACCTCAAAGATATGTCAGTACAAGTGTAGGGGTCCACTAGGGCCGAGGCCTGCCGGGGTCGCGTGGAAGTTTGAAAGGGTTACCGAGGCCCCTGGTAACACTGGCATCGGAAGGAATACGGATGGGTTTTAGTCAGTAAGAGTCTGACACACCCTCCCACTCCGGCCAGAGCGGGAGAAGTAATTTGATAATTTCCCACCCAAAAAAAAGCATGATCTGCTAATGTCATCATTCTCCTGCCCTCATCCCAATTTACTTGGGGTCGGCGTAACATGTCTTTTTCATCCATACTTCTCTATTAGTTGTCACCTCGGTAGTCACCCCCTTTCTAGCCATATCATCTTTCAAACAGTCTATCCTTTGTTTCTTTGCCTCACCTTTTTGTCTTTTTTGTTAGTTTTAATGTTCTTTGTTTATTGTTATCATGATTTTATTTTTTATTTCTACTTAGTAGACTTTTTGATGTTTTTTTTTTGTTGGTATAGTGGCGTGTGCTAGCTCACATATGGCAAATAATTTAATTAAATGTTTTGTGTTGCGTAATGTAAATTATTTTGCATACTATTGTATAGAAACGTTTTTGTCTAACTGAACAGACAGCTGTGTTGCTGGGCCGTTTGTTGCGCCACTTCTTCTTCCCAGCTAAAGCTAAAGCACTGGGAAGTAGTGAACGGCTGGCGTTTTTGGGGGACTGTCTTATGTCATTTTGACGTTCTAAAAGTGCTGATTCTCAGCCCAGTTTAAATAAATGACTTGTTTTAATGTTCTTTTTTTATTTTTGCATTCCTGGGCGTGTTTCAAATAAATTATTTTTCTTTTCTTTACTTTCTTTACTTTTCTTTTCTTTTGTGCGAACCATTAATCAAAATTACTTAAAAAATACCCTATTTACCTGCATACTTATACCACCTGCACTAAACCCGTATTATACTCTATTTATCACACTGCGTAAATCAAGTCGGTTTAAACGAGGCGTTACTATCGTTAGTGCTATTAGATAGGGAATGTACTGGCAATCAGTCAAAACTGGGCTATCAAAACTTAACTACGAAATATAATTTCAACTTCTATTTTAGCGAATTTTTAGTTTCCGAAGACTGTTTGATATAAAAAGGAATTCATTGTACTTACAGGGTTTTTTTAAGGAGCGGCTTCTGGATGCAAATTATTATACTGTAGTGAACTGGTCAGCATAGTCTTTCGTGTCAAATCAAAGACCTTTTTAAAGAATAAGCCTGTAGAACTAAGATGAAGATAAAATAAATGAGTATTACATAATGACTTCACACACATACAGGCTGGATTTTTGAGACGGTGCAGTAAGGGCAGCTACCTTAACCGTTTTAGCTACAGGAAAACAGTCTTAGGAGACCGTCCTTAACTTTTTGAGAAATTTAGATCTGCATTCACAGATTTTGAAAAAGTTGTACAGTCGGCAAGAAAATGGGCAGTTTTCACAAATACTTTTTTTGGTGCCAATCGATCTTGTTTCTTACAGTGATCAAAAAACTCTATTAGACCAACAGAGGTTTGAGTAGGTACTAGAAAAGTCAGAAATCGCAAAAACTTTTTCCATACATTTCGTAGGAATGTAACTCAAACTTACTTTTTTATGATGGACTGATTAGACGAAAATAAACAAAAAATTCGAACGGATACGTACGCGTTATACATTTATTTGCTTTAAGAACAAGATAGTTTGTCGTTTGTGACCTCAAAAATCCACCCTGTATACTTATGCATTCTTCCCATGGGAGAAACAGAACACCTTTTGCTTCGTTTACGTTCATACATCTAAACACGCTACGCGTTTATCTTATTAAAACGCTTTGAATAAGTTTAGAGTATTAACGTTACGGCCTAGACGCTTGTTACTCCAAGGAATGGTTCTCCATGGATTTTTAGATCAAAAGTTTGGTTGCTCTTAATTGATAAATAAAATATGCTATATTGTACCTAAGAACAGTAATGAGACGAGAGGCGCGCTCTTATCCACTGTTTTCTACAAGTCCCTGTCGTACAAATGCAGGAGAGAGAGCGCCGCTCCAGAGATTGGTTCAAGCTTACAATAATAATTTAAACGATATCGATGTATTTGCCTTATCTAAACATAAATTTAAAAACAAACTATTACGCGCCTTGCTCAAAATGTATTAACTATTATATTTTAAGATAACGAAAAAATTGTATTGTATTGTTGTACATTAATTTTACCAAAATTGTATCTAATTTAAGCTTGTAACATGTGGAAACGTAGTGAATTGTACATATGCTTATAGCATACTGCGTATCTAGATATAATATACAATGTACGGTTGCTTGTTATCTCAAATAAAATAAAATAAAATAAATGTATCTGACAAAATACACAACCACATAATGACAAGTTTACTATTATTGTCCCCCCTACAACTAACAATAAATAAGCTTGTGATTAGATATACATAATCTGCCTTTAACATTTCCACTGCTGGGACACAGGCCTTCTCTCTGTGAGAGGGAGTGGGCCGTAATCCACCACGCGGGCCCAGTGCGGGTTGGTAGATGTCACGTCTTCGAATTTTTGGTTCAAAGACATGCCGGTGTCCTCACGATATTTTCCTTCACCGTGATGAAATAATTTACACAAAGTAAAACGCCTGTCAGGGTTCGAACCTACGACCTACAACTCGTAAGTCGCCGCCGTTACCACTAGACCACCACTGCTCTACGTCTGGGTCTGTGATTAGATATGATTCACGTCAATAGTGAAACGTGCAAGGGTTATAGAACTCCAGACCACTCACTGACCATTCAGACGCCCCAGCCATTGGGCTATAATCTCTAAAACACCTCGTCCACTAGATATACAGCGAGTAACACAATGTGTGGTCAAATTTAAGGGTGTGGTACAGACCATCAAATTTAACAACTGTCTCCATGGGACCAAAAAAAAACACATTTCTAATACACACTGAGGAGCTAGAAATTCAAAGACACATCTAGCACAGACTTAAGTTGACTGCACTGATGACCTAGCTAGACAGAACCCGTTGGTTCTTGCAAACACGGGGTTCTTAAGAAAAGATGTTTCTAAGAAAGCCGCTTTAAATGATAAGTCTCTCGCTGCAAGCGCTTTAAAACTTAAAAGTTTACAGAATACTCAGTATGGTTTTTTAATTGCGATATGACGTGCAGTCATGTAACATTACAGTTTTAATATATGTAATATAATACATGATACAATAATAAAACAGACATGCGAGCATTCTACATAATTTGTAATTTGCTACACGCCAATTTTTAAAACTATGTTTAAGTAAACTACTTGTCTAGTGGTCGTAAGTGCTACTGCTGAGCATGGGGTCCTGAGTACGATTCCCGGATCGGGCAGTGTTATTGGGTTTTTCTATCTGGAATTTCTCAGTAGCAGCCCGGAGTCTGGATTTGTGCCCAGTTGATAGCAATAGGCTCGCCCCCAATTACATGGGACTTAAACGTAACTGGCTAAATGTTGGTGTACTACAGGTACAACTCTGCCCAACCCTTCGGGGAAACAAGGTTGATGTTATGTTTATGATGTTTTAGTATTCTGCCATGTCCCCTAAGGTACAGTCGTGATGCTACTCATAATGTCCTTTGAGGACAAAATGCATCTCCTTTCAAAGAAAATGCACTTCTTATGATACTCATTTGACAAAATCTACGTCGGCATTAATACCAGTCCCTTGGTTTTAAATTTCGATTTTTCTTGTTACACATTCTTAATCAAAATTGTGTTCTAAGAATCTCGCAATAAGTCATAAAATTGAACGGTCATTTTCCTAAGCTCTGTACCAGCTAATATGAACTGTGGAAAGCAAACAGTACACTCTGAAAGTCCGCCAAGAAATACGAAAATGACCCTTATAATGGAACTTGTAAGAACCATTATTACGTAACACAATTATACCGTAATCGAATTCGGACGTTTGTGTACAGCGCACACATATACATCGCGTTTAGTAACCTTTCTTATTAATGATTGAAAGTCGCCCTTAAAGCTAGTGTTATTAAGTCGAAAATCGATTATGATTAATATAAATTGTACAACCTATTGACTCGCGGGACGGCGTGCATTCGGTTTTCCAACACGTAGCTACACCAAACCAAATTCAATCTAGCCACTTTCAGATAGAGTTCTCTTTCGATTGTGTCAATTCAGTGGAATACTATGTTCTGTATGTGAAATAGTAGCCACGGCCGAGGGCTGAAAGGGGTGCCGGCGGGTACGGGGGAGGGGTAGGGGCAGCTAAAGCCTTTCCAGGTCTACTACGTTAGTACCGCCGCGTCTGTCGTATCGTACGTACGGATGGCGCGCACTCACACGCGCGTGCGCTTTACGATTTTTTTAAAACGTAATTTTCATCATCTTTCCTTTTCTAACAGCTTCTATGATTTTTTTTATTGGTTTTTAAACTTTATTAGTTGTTTGTGAGCGCGAGTGCTGTGCCAGAGTGAGGTGGAGGTTACACTACATTCAACGGCAGAGTTTAATAGATGCGATGCGATCGTACGTACGAATGGTATACAGCGAATGTATGACCTACTTATGTAGGTATGGAAACGTACAGGTGGCAATATTTAAAAAGAATAGAAGGCTGAATGGAGCGCGGGCTGAGTACACTTGAAATTAAAAATAGAACTGTCTAGCGAAAGCGCGGGAAACCACACACGGCGGGTAAAAAAGGCGGGAACAGTATTGTAGTAGCAAGAGTGTGTGTAAGGGAGAATGCTATCTTATTAAAATTTCAAGTAGAATTTAAAATGGAAATTGTTCTGTAATCCTGCCAGCTTCTGAACCGGGCTGAAGGGAAATTGGGAATTAAAATATTAAGTAGAAACCCGTTATTGTTAAGTTAATAATGGAGATGAGGTACTCTTTAATTCCGTGGCATCAAGTTCTATACAGGATGTTTGTTTATCATTAATCTTCTTGAAGTGTAGAATTTCTTATTCGGGTCACGATTTAATATCTGAAGTAGTCAACTTTATAAAAAAAATATTGAACGTAACTAAAGCCCCATTTACATGCTTAAAGTTTCTGGAACGTTCAAGAATTGCATGTCTTAAAGCACGTTCAATTATTGTCATTCAAGAATTGCATGCCAGCGTTTACACGCGTGCGATTTCCATAAAATGGTATACAAAAATGTAATGCAAGTATTGCCTGTATTTGCGCTGCCAAATATTTCATTAAATTCTATTGAACGTCTTCTCAAGATTTTTTGAACTGGTTGCGTTCGTATGTGTTTCCCAGCACTTCCTGGCATAGGATTGAGCGAATTCTTGCCATACCGATCATTTGTACTATGAAGCTTGTCTGATCATGTGGCCAGCGGTAGATCATAGGACCAACTAAACAGGATAGCCCTATCGTGTCTGTTTTCGTTGGATTTGTCTCGACAAGTACTATAGCCCAAGATGGAGTCCAGAGAAAGTACATACGTTACACTTAGGTACTCTGAATAATTGTGACAATGTACCTAATGACTCACCCGTTCCCAAATATTACAATGTTGTGTCCAGTTTCATCCGAGCAGGAATAGCATTACGCACTATTGTGTTTTGTATAGAACAACCAACTCTATCCAGCAGATAATAAAACTGCGTTTTGTTCACACGAAATATGTTCTTAAAGTCATCTTCATTTTCTGTTTGTAACTCCACATAAAGATTGTTAGGTGCTCTCTAACCTCTCTTCTTGATACTCATGTTTTGACCCAAGACCTTCTTTTACGACGTGTTCTCAGAATTTCTTGCCTCAAATAGCAGCAACGATTAACACACCCTCACTCACCGCACTCATGTTTGAATTATAGAAAATTCCCATGCCAGAATTGAATGCAATTTTGTTGTATGTGCGATAATTATACGTGCGATTTTATTGTACGTGTTTGTTTGCACCTATACCAGTTTTGAACGGCAACTAGCTTGCCCGTATCGTGCAACAATTGCACGTGTTGTTTAAATGGTGCCAGTTAATTGCTGCTTAAATTTTATGGTATGCCACAGACAATAAACTTGCACCGTGAAAATGGGGCTTAAAAGTGAGTACATATTATGTATAATGAAGTAAATAAAGTATTTATTTATTCGCAAATAAAATATTCAAGGCTCTTGGTAGTATCACAATAATGAGAAATATTTTTTCGGCCGATAGCAGTTTTTGGTAGTTATACATGTTTTTGGAGTAGGTATGATACCTACTTATTTTGGACGGGGTATCATATACCAGACATAAATCCACTGAGAAATATGACCCTTTTTTGTCTTTTAAGTGATATTTCGTCTATTACAAGAACAACCACGATTGACAATCAGGCTGGTGATATTATCAGAATTTTTATAGTTTTATATAGTTTTATTTGAACAGAAAAGAGTACTCCTGATCTTTTAGAAGCAAATCAAAATCTTGCCTTTTCACGACCCTCAAGGGGAAAAGGGGTAGAAGTTGAGTGTTCTGTGATATGCACTATACAGATTGTATTTTTATAACTCTTAGCAAATCATAATATTAGACTTTTGAAGATTTTTGAGACTTAAAATTTGAGGTTCACAAAATTGAAGGGTTTCCGTTATAAATTTTAATAGGTATTCTGTTTGACCCACCAATTTTTATAAAGCGTGGTTTGAAGAGTACTTGGCGTTAATTGCTATTATGCTTGACGAGTTAATGAGTCATTAACTTAATGATTTGTATAAAATCTGTTATTGCTAGGTATATTATTTTCAGTGGAATCAATCTGTTGAATATTTGGTTAATCATTTTCGCTTGCTATCGAAGTTATGTTATCTTTCTTGTTTTGTTATCAGAGCTAATCCAAAATGTTTTCATGTTTTATAATCATGGGAAAAAGTATGTTTTTAAACATGTTTATGGGAATCTTCTCATGTAACCTTTAAAGGAGGAGACAACTGAGTAAAAACTATTGAAATAAGCTGTCAGTGTGTCAATTTGATTGTTATTTGAACCATTAAATCAAACTTGTACTAAAACTACTAGAAAACAATACTTTTTATATTGCAACATAAAACATTTATTAAAATTTCATTTTTATTGCAGTTTCAAAAAAAATAACTTGAAGTCAGTA